>OY821750.1:7642542-8919278 GCA_963682055.1 Primula veris | reverse complement strand
CCTTTCGCTCTTGATGACCATGTCGTCTATGTACACTTCAATTGTCTTCCCTATATGCTTTTGGCATACCTTCGTTATCATCCTTTGGTATGTCGCTCCTGCATTTCGTAGGCCGAACGGCATAACCGTATAGCAATAGTTTCCCAAAGGCGATATGAACGAGGTCTTTTCTTGATCTTCGAGGGCAAGGGGGATTTGATGATATCCCGAGTATGCGTCGAGGAAGGTCATCCTTTCTGCTCCTGCCGTGGCATCCACCAGTTGATCAATCCTTGGTAGGGGGAATGGATCCCTCGGGCAGGCTTTATTCAGATTGGTGAAGTCTATACAGACTCTTTCCTTCCCGTTCTTCTTTGGGACGACGACCGGATTGGACAGCCACTTCGGGTAGAACACTTCCCGAATTGCTCCTGCTGCCAACAACTTTCGGACTTCAGCAATTATAGCCGCTCTGTGCGGGACGGACACCTTCCTGCTCCTTTGAGTTATGGGCTTGTATTCGGCATTTACGCTGAGGTGGTGGCATGCTGTTTTCGGATCTAGACCGGGCATGTCTTTGGGGCTCCAAGTGAACTTATCGATGTTGTAGAAGAGGAACGCTTCTAACTCCTCGGATTCCTCTTTTGGAAGGCTATCTCCGATGAGGAAGTAGTGCTCCTCGTCCGTATCCGGAATATACACCTTCCGGAGTGTTTCTCCGACCTGTTCTTCAACAACCCTCTCAGCTCGTGCTATTTGGTCGATCAGCTTCCCTACGCTTGTGGGCTGTTCGACAACTACAAGTTGTCTCTTCAACGCAGCGGTGATGTCTTCACAGCGTCTTGAATCCTCCTGACATCCTCGGGCTGTCTCGATCTCCCCCTTGGCATTAGGGTATTTCACCTTCTGGTGGAACGTGGAAGGTATCGCCCGCATAGCATGAAGCCATGGTCGGTCCAAGATCGCATTGTGGCCGGAATTATCATTGACCACCAAGAACTCCACGGGGACAGATACGGATCCCGTGGTAACATTTAGGACGATCTTTCCCAACGGCTTAGTCGTCTCAGAGATGAACCCGATCAGGGTGACGTCAGTGGGCTGTAGGTCTTGCAATTTGAGCTCCATCTTGTCGAAGAGCTCTTTGTACATGATATCACAAGAGGCTCCTTGGTCGACAAGCACTCTACTGACGGTGTCTATGCTGATCTGGACGCATAGGTTAATGGCATCCCCGTGAGGGTATATCACCCCTTCTTCATCAAGATCTGAGAAAGAAATGGGTGGGTGTCGCTACGACATGCATTGCCGCTTTGAGGTCGACCCCTGCGAAGCTTTAGCTACTTGCCCAAAGTGGGCCAGCTGCCGTTGTTGGGACCGATCCCCCCCGGTGCTCTTGGGCCTTGACAAGTGGACAACGTTGATCGTTTTGCCTTGTCGGTCGTCCGTTCCCTCGATGACTAGTTGCTTGCCTTTGTCCCTAGCGCCTTTGATGAATTTATTGAGCAATCCCGCGTCTCCCCACGCATTCATCTTCCACCGCAGGTTTCGGCAATGCTCGGTGAGATGGCCGTGATCCTCATGATAGACGCAGAAGAGCTTGGTGTCTCTGGAATCAGGGGGGAATGGATTGGTTCGGGTCGGGAATACCAGCTTTCTCTGCATATATCCTTTAGGATATCTTCGGCAGACAGATTGAAAGTGTACCTCAACTCGACCGGTTCATAACGCCTCTGGCGTTCCCTTTCTGGCCCACGAACTTGCTGAGGTGGTTTGGGCGGCATTGGATAGGCGATTCGGAGCGGCTTGGGCTCGGGCTCTATGGGTCTGTATTCCCTTCGCTGAACCTCGGGACCCTTGTCCCGTTTGGATTGGGGGACTGGTTCCCCTTGATTGTTCTTGGCTCTCTTGCGGTCCACCTGCGCTTCCTGGACCGTCTCTCTTCTTGGTGGAGCCCGGTTGAGGACTCGCATCTCTTTATTCTTATCGGTAAGGTGGGTGCAATAGGCCAGAAGGGCATCGGTGGTCGGAAAATTCTTGCCGATGAACTTCCTTCTCACCCAATAGCCGCTGGGGATAGAGTTGATGAAGTTCTGGATGGCTATGTTATTGGCGTACTGCGGGATCTGGTTCGCCACGTCGATGAAGCGTACGCAGTAGTCCTGGAGCCTCTCATTGGGCAACATAGCCATTTTTAGAAGGGTTTCAATGTTAACCTTCTTCTTCCTATGAGCGGCGTATCGGGTGGAATATGCACGGAGGAGCTCAGCCCAGCTTCGTATGGATCCCCGTGGTAGATTATGATACCACGACGACGCCTCCTGACCCAAGCTGTTCTTAAAAAATTTGCACATCAGTGCACTGTCGTCACTCCACAACTCCATCCTTGTTTTGTAATGCCGGAGGTGATCGATGGGGCAGCTCCTTCCATCATATAGTCTGAATTCGGGGATGACAAACCCCGCAGGATTGCGGTACCGAGTTATCTGATCGGTACATGGAGTCTCTTGGCATACGTCCCAAGCCTGTTGGAACGCTTCATCCGGCGCTGAGTAGTGAGGGGCGTACCCCCCATATGGGTGTTGTGGATAGTAACCGACTATGACCCTGTGGTCGCCGTTCCTCCCGTTGTTCGGATTTCTGTCGAGGTCAGGTAGTGGAGGAGCGCCTTGGTGATCGTAGACCGTTGGGGTTATCCTCGGGATGGGTTCTCCTTGTCTCGGCATCCTCGTATCATGAGGTCGGACCATTGCTGCCATCGCTGCTCGGTAAGCAGAATCTTCCGCTTCACGTCAAGTGTCGGTTTGCGTGTTTGTCGGTTGGATGGGCGGTATCGTGATGCCGGCCGCTGCCATGGCCGACATGCATGCCTCTAGCTGGGCTTGTAGCAGGGCATTACGTTTTTCCACGGCCCATGCCAGTGCGGCCGTGGTCCTATCTTGTCGAACAGGGGTTTGTAGTTCCACAGTGTACGGCGTAATTATCCGCGGTGGGAGGGGTGGATATGGGACTATCTGTTCTAGTATGGGGTCGTTGGCTTCGTTCGTTTGAAAACGAACCCGTTGGGGACTGGAGTTGACCGAGGCTGCTGGCTGAAGGACCTTTGAGCTTGGCCCTGCATTATTGGGATGGCGGTTGTCTAGCAAGAGTGTCCTCACATGCCTAGTCGCGGATGGCGCTCGTTCCGCCTCCGTGTCCGTAGGGTTTTCGTCGATAAGACCGTCGACCTGAGGGGGATGGTCGGTTTGTTGTTCTGTTTGGACGTTAGAGACGGTAAGTCGAGATCCAACCTGAAGCGCTTCGTAGCGGTCTCTGATGTTGAGGAGATGCGCTAACACGTCTTTGTGGACTGAGATTTCCTGGTTTGTCGATGTGCCTACTTCCTCTGGGCGAGTTTCTTCGTTGGTGTTTGCCATTTGTTGCTCGTCTGGTAGAACGTTGGTGTTCGATTTCGAAGCTAGTTGGGAACTAGATGATTCCCGGAGACGGCGCCATTTGACAAAGCCATAACTTTGGTCGGTATCGTTAGACTTTTCAACAATAATATATAATGAATTGACAATAAACGATGAACACTTCTTGATCTTTATTATTATTCGGCAATTGCGCTTGTTCGGACTACAACTTTTATCACTATATTTATGCTCGGATTCGCTGTTTGACCCGGAATGTGATCTTTCTCTTCTCTTCGGTGCTCGATTTTCTATCTTGCTCGGTTAGGCTCTTGATGTGATACGTTCTGACAAGTTTTTATCTTTTCTCTCATTCTCTCTATATTTTTGAGATGTGTTTTCTGGTCCCTTTCTTACGGGGGATACTTGGCTATTTATAGGCAATTATGGCTTATAGGATGTTGACAAATGTCTCCATCTCATATGATTTTTCAGACATGGGTCCCTAGTTAAGTGGGTTTTGGTTTTTAGTAATATACACTCTTATTCTCAAAGAAAGGCATGTGATAGCCCATTCAAGCATTGGATACCCCTCTATGATGGGTGGGTCGATTCGTACCCGAATAGATATATTCGGGTCCAATTTTTATGTTCTATCAAGATAATTACTTCTAAACATGTCATTAGCCACATTACCTAATCACTCCAGTTTTTACAATTATTGACGTAGGATGCTCTCATCAGACTAGTTTTAATAATTCTATCAGAGTAACAAAAATTAAAAAACAATTGGTCAAGATCATGATTGTGGTTTTTACACAAGGGACCAATAGGATTAGCATTGGTATTCCACTTGAGAATTCTGTTAGCAATATGGAGTCTCTTTTTGATAACTTGCGGTATGATAATGCTACATTTACGAATATTATTCTTAAACCAAACTGATTTACTCCACGGAATGGTACTTTTTTCTCTCTAACGTCAATTCCCAAAACATACAATGAGTTATGAAATATTACCAAACATACAATTCAAACAAATTATTACCAAAACATACAATTGACCCAAAATATAAAAAAATATATATTTCTTCTCACCTACCAAAAAATTTCTTTCTCTCCTCTCTCTTTCTAAATCATCATTTTTTTTTCCCACAAAATAATACTTCATTTAATGTTAAAATGATTTCTAAACCGAAAAAAATAAAATTACAACAAAAAATAAAAAAAGTTCAAAAAAGTCGAAAAACCGAAAAAAACCCAAAAAATGCTGGAAAAACCTTTAAAGAAATCGGGAACCCGAAAAAATCAAAAAAAATGTTAAAAAATAAAAAAAAACCATTAAAAATCCAAATTCACAAAAAAATGAAAAAAGTTCAACAAAGTCGAGAATCCGAAAAAACCCAAAAAAGGCTGGAAAAACCTTTTAAAAAGTCGAAAACCCGAAAAATCCCAAAAAATGGTTAAAAAAAGTATAAAAAAAAAACAAAGAAAAATCCAAAATCACAAAAAGAATGAAAAAAGTTCACAAAAATCGAGAACCCGAAAAAACAAAAAAAAGTGCTGAAAAAACCTTTAAAAAGTCGGAAACCCGAAAAAACTCCAAAAAAGTGGCAAAAAACAAAAAAAAACAAAGAAAAATCCAAATTCATAAAAATATATTAAAATAAAGTTCAGAAAAGTCGAGAATCCGAAAAAAGCCCAAAGATATGGTAAAAAACAAAAAAAAAACAAGAAAATTACAAAATTAAAAAAAAATGAAAAAAGTTCTAAAAAGTCGAAAATTTAAAAAAACCCAAAATATGCTGAAAAAACTTTTAAAAAAGTCGGTAAATGAAAAAATCTAAAAAATATCCAAAATCACAAAAAAATGAAAAAAGTTCAAAAAAGTCGAGAAGCCGAAAAAACCCAAAAAAATGTGAAAAAACCTTTTAACAAGTCGGGAACCCGAAAAAGCCCAAAAAATGGTTAAAAAGAGTATTGTGTATGTCTGTATTGCGTATTTCCACATTAAAAAATATGTATAAATTGTGTCTTGTGTATGCATGTATTAAATAACATGTATAAATAATGTATTGTGTCTGCCCGTATTAAAAAACATGTATAAATTACGTATTGTGTATGCCTGTATAAATTATGTATTGTGTATGCTGAAAAAACTTTTAAAAAAGTCGGTAACCGAAAAAACCCAAAAAATTGGTAAAAAAACCCAAAAAAAATCCAAAATCACAAAAAAATGAAAAAAGTTCAAAAAAGTCGGGAACCCGAAAAAGCCCAAAAAATGGTTAAAAAAGTATTGTGTATGTCTGTATTGCGTATTTCCGTATTAAAAACTTGTATAAATTGTGTGTTGTGTATGCATGTATTAAATAACATGTATAAATAATATATTGTGTATGTCCGTATTAAAAAAACATGTATAAATTATGTATTGTGTATGCCTGTATTAAAGAGTATGTATAAATAGTATATTGTGTATGCCTATATTAAAAAAACATTTCATATCGAGGAATAGAATATGTCAACAACACATCACTTTTAGCCAAATGCGGCCAAATTATTATTAAGTATATAAATTTAATTTCAATAATTTTTAAAAAATAAAAAAATACCTCGAAAATTGACGGATAAACTTATGACTATTTACGAGAAAATTGACACATATTGCCCAGTGAATTGTTGAAGATGATGATCAAAATAACCGAAAATTGACGGATAAACTGATCGGAGAAGACAATACCGAGACCTGTGAATTGATCGGAGAAGAAGATTGAAGCCGGATAGAGACTTGTGAACTGATCGGAGAAGAAGATTGAAATATTTTTAAATAAATATAAAGAAAGAAAAAAATCATTATTTATACACATATTTTTTTAATACGGGCATACACAATACATTATTTATACATGCTCTTTAATACAGACATACACAGTACACGGTTTATACATGTATTTTAATACGGGCATACACAATACACTATTTATGCATGCTCTTTAATACAGACATACACAATACATATTTTATACATGCTTTTTAATACATGCATACACAATATATTGTTTATACACGTTCTTTAATACAGTCATACACAATACATTATGTATCATTTGACACTGTCCATTTTTTATATTTTTCTTATTATGCATACACAATACACTTTTTATACATGTTCTTTAATACAGGCATACACAATACATAGTTTATACACGTTTTTTAATACGGACATACACAATACATTTTATTTAATACATGCGTACACAACACATAATTTATACATGTTTTTTAATACGGGAATACGCAATACAGGCATACACAATACATTGTTATACATATTTTTTAATACATGAATACACCATACACTATTTATATATACTCTTTAATACAGTCATACACAATACATATTGTATATATGTTATTTAATACAGGCATACACAATACACAGTTTATACATGTTTTTTTAATATGGGCATACACAATACATTAT
This sequence comes from Primula veris, assembly GCA_963682055.1. Classification (NCBI taxonomy): domain Eukaryota; kingdom Viridiplantae; phylum Streptophyta; class Magnoliopsida; order Ericales; family Primulaceae; genus Primula; species Primula veris. Next base: position 8,912,424 of record OY821750.1, on the reverse strand, counting down.
TTATACATATTTTTTAATACAGACATACACAATTCACAGTTTATACATGTTTTTTAATATGGACATACACAATACACTATTTATACATGCTCTTTAATACAGACATACACAATACATATTTTATACATGCTCTTTAATACAAGCATACACAATACACAGTTTATACATATTTTTTTAATACGGGCATACACAATACATTATTTATTCATGCTCTTTAATACAGACATACACAGTACACGATTTATACATGTATTTTAATACGGGCATACACAATACACTATTTATGCATGCTTTTTAATATAGACATGCACAATACATATTTTATACATGCTTTTTAATACATGCATACACAATACATTGTTTATACACGCTCTTTAATACAGTCATACACAATACATTATGTATCTTTTGACACTGTCCATTTTTTATGTTTTTATTATTATTCATACACAATACACTTTTTATGCATGCTCTTTAATATAGGCATACACAATCTATAGTTTATACACGTTTTTTAATACGGACATACACAAGACATTATTTATACATTTTATTTAATACATGCATACACAACACATAATTTATACATGTTTTTTAATACGGGAATACGCAATACATGCATACACAATACATTGTTATACTTGTTTTTTAATATATGCATACACAATACACTATTTATACATGCTCTTTAATACAGTCATACATAATACATATTTTATACATGCTCTTTAATACAGACATACACAATACATAATTTTTATACATGTTTTTTTAATACGGGCATACACAATACATTATTTATGCATGCTTTTTAATACAGACATACATAATACACAGTTTACATGTTTTTTAATACAGACATACACAATACATTATTTATACATGCTCTTTAATACATGCATACACAATACATATTTTATACATGGTCTTTAATACAGGCATACACAATACACAGTTTATATATATTTTTTAATACATGCATGCACAAAACATTATTTATACATGCTATTTAATATAAACATACACAATACACAGTTTATACATGTTTTTTTAATACGGGCATACACAATACACTATTTATACATACTCTTTAATACAGGCATACATAATACATAATTTATACATGTTTTTTAATACGGGCATACACAATACATTATTTATACATGTTATTTAATACATGCATACACAACACACAATTTATACATGTTTTTAATACAAAAATACGCAATACAGACATACACAATACTTTTTTTTACAATTTTTTGGGCTTTTTCGGGTTCCCGACTTTTTTGAACTTTTTTATTTTTTTGTGATTTTGGATATTTTTTGGGTTTTTTTACCATTTTTTTGGGTTTTTTCGGTTACCGACTTTTTTAAAAGTTTTTTCAGCATACACAATACATAATTTATACAGGCATACACAATACATTATTTATACATGTTATTTAATACATGCATACACAACACACAATTTATACATGTTTTTTAATACGGAAATACACAATACAGACATACACAATACTTTTTTTAACCATTTTTTGGGCTTTTTCGGGTTCCCGACTTGTTAAAAGGTTTTTTCAGCTTTTTTTGGGTTTTTTCGGTTTCTCGACTTTTTTGAACTTTTTTCATTTTTTTTTTGGGATTTTGGATATTTTTTGGGCTTTTTCGGTTACCGACTTTTTTAAAAGTTTTTTTCAGCATATTTTGGGTTTTTTTGAATTTTTGACTTTCTAGAATTTTTTTCATTTTTTTTTGTAATTTTGTAATTTTCTTGTTTTTTTTTTTTGTTTTTTACCATATTTTTGGGCATATTTTGTAGTTTTTTGTTTTTTTACCATCCAAAAAAGATCTCTCTTATTTTTAAGAGAGAGAGAGAGAGTTAAAAAAAATAGAAATGATTTATTATTTATAATTTTAATTAGTTGTATGTTTTGGGAATAAAATGTTGGGGTATAATTTTTTTAGTAATTAGTTTAAAATAGTTGTATGTTTTGGTAATTTTGCTTATATTTTTCCACATGCAATTGACAGAGATTAGTTTTGACTATATAGTAAGAGTCCATTTTAATTCGTAATTACCCTGATATGAATAATTGGGTGATGAGAATTTTTAATAAGTAAGAGCTCGGGGGATCCAGAGTTAGGTCAATTCCACATAACTTGGTTGATAATATCAACGAGTTTTTCTGGCAATAGTTCTAAGCAAGATAGGTCAGTCGAGAGCCAAGGATTATACCAAAAATAAATACTATTCCCATCCCCAATTTTATAATAAAGAAGGTATTTGAGGTAGTCTCTAAATTTAAGAATTTTTTTTCCAACACAAACTGCAAGAAACATGTGGCTTAATTGTCCAAATACTTCTACCCTTAAGCTTGCAAGTGAGGATCCATTTTTTTCATAAATTTGTAGAGTGAGGGTCACATAAGTTCCACACATGTTTAATAATAAAAGCTATATTCCACTCTTTAATCTTTTTAATATCAAGACCTCCTTCATTAAGGGAGAGAGTGATATGATGATTCAAACTAGTGTCAGACCAGAAAAAGCAGGAGATCGCCTGCTATTTCTTTAATGATTTTGAAAGTGATAATGAAATGAGAACACCAATAACAATTCATGCCGATTATAACATATTTAATGAGTTGTAATCTACATGCATAAGAAAGAAACTTGTTAGTCCAAGCGATAATTGTTTTAGTAATTTTGTCCCCTAAAATTTTACAATGGAAAGTTTGAGTTTAGAGGTGACAAGGGGTATCCAAAGGAACTTAACAAGCTTTGATTGTTGATGTTTGCTTATTCATGGTTTATTAGACTTCTTTTCCCCACTATGTAAAATTATTTGCGAGTAACATTTTTTTATTATTATTTTGTATAATAAATGAAATTAAATAAAAGTGACATATCGGTAAAGGATCATTGCCTCGAAAAACTCTGACACCGGCCAATTGTTATCTTACTTGAACATTCACATGTATAGAGATTTAAAATGTGGATACTGAAATATAGTACCACACAGATTAGAAAAAAAATACATTTATTCTACTGTACTATCCGTTTTTAACAATTTAGGTATTTGACTAACAAAGTTAACAATTGACGTACTGAACTATAATAATATTCACAATTCAGGTACTGCCGTTAATTAAGTTGGATGAAATTTAGTTTCACTTTTTATTTTGTTCGTATTCTTTGTAATTTTTATAAATTTAATCATATCTTTTCGAAACATTACAATTTACAATGTTTCTACTAAAACACATACATATACATACATAATAAGTATCTCAGTTTAAAAAACAAATTATTTGACTAGATTTTCTTTGTTTTTTTTTTTCTAAAATTATATAAAAAAATTACACTTTCTCTAAAACAAAAATAGAGTAAGTTTTAGATTTATGACATTCGAACAAAAATTATTTGAGGCCACATCACTATTGAAAAAACGGCAAAAAAAATTGTTGTTTTTTTCAAAAAATTATTCATTTTTTGTAAATAAAATATATTTGTTAAGTATTTATAATTTCTTTTTATACACAAACATAATTTAGAATTTACATTATTTTCAATAATATGTATACATGCATTATATTATATATATTTTTATACATACATTAATATAACATATATATATATATATGATATAATTATATATTTTTGAATTTATACTAAAATGAGACATTTCAGAAAATTAAGGGTTAGATTTATACAAGTTACAAAGAATAAAACCAAAATTAAAAGTGAAACTAACTTCCATCCAACTAATTTAACGACGGTATATGAATTGTCACAATTATGATAGATCATTACGTCAATTGTTAACTTTGATAATCTGATACCTAAATCGTTAAAAACAGATAGTACAGTACACTTAATGTATTTTTTCCCAAAAAATTATAAATCATATGAGTATAGGGTTTAGGCACTACACTAATATCACATTTGGAACATAAAATAAATGTTACTAATAATTTTAAAAACGCTAATAAGGTGTGCGGTAAAGTGGTGTGCTAGTTTTAGTAACGGCAAATGAGCGTTTCAAAATTTTGAATTCGAACGGAATTTTTACAAAAAAATGGAACGGATAAGAGGTGTTCCAATCTCCATTTCGCCACGAAAGAAAGGTATTTCAATTTAGATTGGAACAGATGTGTAGTGTTCCGGTTGGTAACCCCACCGTAATTATCGATGTATTTATTATCAAATCATGAAGAAAAACCATTAAGGAAAAAGAGAAAAAGCTACTCCTATAGGCAAATGTATATTATGCTCAGGAATATTAAGGTTTTGACTCAAGAAAATCTAATATAATATCAAAAAAGGAGTTATGTTGCTATATTAGATAAAATGTTCATATATAATTAGAAAGCAAAATATGTTGTATCACTGCATTTATAATTATCAAAAAAAATAAAATCGACCTTCATATAGTTCATTCAGAAATTAGGCATTTTTTTTTTGATAATATTTATTGCATGCACAATGCAACGGGACTCGTACATAATCACAAACAACAAAATTAAGATGCTACTGGACCTATTAATGGGTGGATAACTCATACAAAATGACAAAACGTGTAATTGATATCTTTTGAAGCCTATTATGATGAAAAGTGAATTTTCTTGGCAGTCCATTTTTTAAAAATGTTGATAAAATAAGTTCTAATTATATTTTGATAACAGTTTAACAACATAATTAGTTGATATTATGTTATTAAAATTTAATTACACTCAATTTACGAACAAAATTAAGATGCTACACTAGACCTATTAATGGGTGGATAACTCACACAAAATGACAAAACGTGTAATTGATATCTTTTGAAGCCTATTATAGTGAAGTAAGTTCTAATTACGTTTTGGTAATGGTTTAACAACATAATTAGTTACTATTATGATACTAAAATTTAACGACACTTAATTTAACAATAAAATTCAAAAAGACGCGGTTGTTATCCCGACATCTTGTAGTGAGTAAACATTTTTGCCGAATACGAGATATATCTTTAAGCATCTTAGGATCATACTTCATGAAGTAAATTTCCAACCACACAATATTGTACGAGTTATTGCATCAATTCTTGGTTTGAAAATTTGATTAGGGTTATTTATTTATTTTTTTCCTCTTAAGCATTTAATTTAGTCAAATAAGAAAGTTAAATAATCTTACCAAAAAAAGCCTAAATAGTCATTAATATAAATAACTTTCTATAGAAATATGTCGAGACTTAATGAAATTCAATCCCCCAAACAATGAATTTGGGTATTTCAAAGAAATAATCATACCAAAGCCATAAATCATCAAATCAATTTTAAATATATTTTCTAATATGTACAAAATTTAACAACAAAATTCAAAAAGACGCGGTTGTTATCTCGACATCTTGTAGTGAGTAAACATTTTTGCCAAATACGAGATATATCTTTAAGTATCTTAGGATCATACTTCATGAAATAAATTGCCAACCACACAATATTGTACGAGTTATTGCATCAATTCTAGGTTTGGAAATTTGATTAGGGTTATTTATTGTTTTTTTCCTCTTAAGCATTTAATTTAGTCAAATAAGAAAGTTAAATAAACTTACCAAAAAAAGGCTAATTATAGTCATTAATATAAATAACTTTCTATAGAAATATGTCGAGACTTAATGAAATTCAATCCCCCAAACAATGAATTTGGGTATTTCAAAGAAATATTAATCATATCAAAGCCATAAATCATCAAATCAATCTTAAATATATTTTCTAATATGTACAAAATTTAATAACAAAATTCAAAAAGACACGGTTATTATCCCGACATCCTGTAGTGAGTAAACATTTTTGCCGAATACGAGATATATCTTTAAGCATCTTATTAGGATCATATTTCATGAAGTAAATTGCCAACCACACAATATTGTACAAGTTATTGCATCAATTCTTGCTTTGGAAATTTGATTAGGGTTATTTATTGTTTTTTTCCTCTTAAGCATTTAATTTAGTCAAATATGAAAGTTAAATAAACTTACCAAAAAGAGGCTAAATAGTCATTAATGTAAATAACTTTCTATAGAAATATGTCGAGACTTAATGAAATTCAATCCCCCAAACAATGAATTTGGTATTTCAAAGAAATATTAATCATATCAAAGCCATAAATCATCAAATCAATCTTAAATATATTTTCTAATATGTACAAAATTTAACAACAAAATTCAAAAAGGCGCGGTTGTTATCCCGACATCTTGTAGTGAGTAAACATTTTTGCCGAATACGAGATATATCTTTAAGCATCTTAGGATCATATTTCATAAAGTAAATTGCCAACCACACAATATTGTACAAGTTATTGCATCAATTCTTGGTTTGGAAATTTGATTAGGGTTATTTATTTATTTTTCCTCTTAAGCATTTAATTTAGTCAAATAAGAAAGTTAAATAAACTTACCAAAAAAAGGCTAAATAGTCATTAATGTAAATAACTTTCTATAGAAATATGTCTAGACTTAATGAAATTCAATCCCCCAAACAATGAATTTGGGTATTTCAAAGAAATATTAATCATATCAAAGCCATAAATCATCAAATCAATCTTAAATATATTTTCTAATATGTAAAAAATTAAAGCTAGCATTTAGTAATTTAAAATTTTTAATAGCATTCATCTCCCCTCGATCTCTTGATGCCTCTCTATTTACCTATATATATACGTGGGTGACCAAGAATTTTACATAGCATAATCAAGAGCAAGAATTGTAGGTTTTATATATAAGAGTTTATTGTCTTCATCATCTTACCTTGCAACAAAGCAGTATTATATTGGTAAGTATTTCATATATTTGTAATATAAGTTGAGGGTATTCTTCAAAGAATATGTAAATTTGTTTTAGTTTTATTTACTAAGTTTTCTAATTTTATTGTGCTAATTGTTCATACAATTTTGAAAGCTAATTTTGTACACACAAAAATCCCCACCTTTGCTTTCATACCTCAAAAATAATACCTTTTCCTTTGATGTACGCTATCAAGACATAGACATAAAACATATGAAATAATTAAAATGTATGATTTATGAGCTATGACGTATGATATCATATATACATTTGGTTACTTGTGTACAGATTGTGCAAAATAAAAATAAATTAATAAGTTAATGGGTAGTGATTAATTGTTCTAGGTCTCGATCTGAACAATAATACGATTTTTACTTTTTAAAATAACACGATGGTCACTTACACATATGATCGATATAACCCTTAAACTACATAAGTTTTTGTAAACAATCTTCATAAAATTTTAAATCATTTTTATAAATCAAATTCCATTTCTCTTGGTCACGATTAATTTGCTCCTCCTACTTGTAATTTTAATTTTTGGCTATCCATCTGCTATACTCGTATGTTTAGTACTATTGATCGTGTTAATAAGATAGACCTTGTTCAATTAAATGGATTTGGTCTTTATGGCAGAGAATTGATATTCTAATTTAAAAATCAACCTCTATCATTAATTAAGATTTTAGAAGGGTTACAGATGAGTTTACATTTGTAAAATTAAGTACAGGAAATTCCTCCGCGATTTTCTTTACAAAGTGGATCAAATTATAACATTGATGTTGATGGTATACATTTGTAACACCTCACGGGGTGAGGGGTTTTGGTTAATTATCTGTGGTAGTAAATGACACTTAGTTTATTTTTATTTTATTTTTTTGGTCTATTCATGACACTAAGTCAAAGGTTTTTTCTTCTGCTTAAATTAGCATTTAAGTGTTTTTTTTAAGTGTAAACCGTCATGTCTATTAATAAAAAAAAATGAGAACCGTACAGATAACTAGCGCTAAACAAAAGCTAAAACGCAAAAAAAAAAAATAACACAGCCCGCCGACCGGTCGGCCACAGAGTGACCAAAAAGCCGACCGATCGGCAAGGGGGTGACCGATCGGCCGCTGCTGGTCAAAACAAAAAATCACAACCGATCGGCTGCATTTAAGCAGTTGCACGGTGAAAGAATGGGGGGCTTCACACCCAAATAAGGTGTCAAACTCATGCAAATATAGTTTTTTTACTTTTTTTTTTATCAAATCAAGAAACATATATATATACTAATTGTCTGTATTTTTAGTTTCAAAAACTTGTACATTCTTTTATATATATATATATATATATATATATATATATATATATTTGGATTTAATTAGCTGTGTTTTTCGAGATTTTAAAACCTAAAATGTTAAAAATATATAAAAACAACATATTTTTAAAAATTAAAAATACAAATGTATGACCTGCGGTATGATTTGATAAAAACAAAATCTATATTTACAAGAACTTAAATATCGGAGTGTGACATCTCTTATTTGGGAGGGTTAGCCCCCATTACTCCCTGCACGGGTAGTAGTACGTTTAATTATTAGATGTGGAGATTAAATAAATAAATAAATAAATAAATATATATATATATATATAAGCTAATTATATCTCAATATTTCTTGTCTGCTTGTGTGAGTCCTTAGTGAAATATATTCAATACTCGAGCTTCTCATATTTCCTCTCAAAGGCCACGGGAATATATCGTTAAATATAGTCTTTTATTGCACTAGACCAATAAAATTTTATTTTTGGAATCATTCTAAGACAGTTTATTGTTTATTATTAACTAGTACATCTATTTCATCCATTTTCAATTAATTGTATTGCAATTTTGATCGGACAATAACTTGCACTAAACTTGTCTAAATGAAAATTTATCAAATTTAATCATGTAATTCAACATCTGAATTATATTATTAACTTTTAAAAATTTACATTTTGGTAGTTATCGACAAGTTATTGACCGATAAAATTACATGTTATTTTATAAAGTACAACTAAATTGAAACGAAAGAATAATATATATTAGAAAAGATAGAAAAATAGGATGTGACTTTTAAATATTGATATTTCCCCTCAAAAACCCATGAAATATACCGTTAATATAGTCTATTATTATTTGAACCATATTTTATTATTGCGAAAATAACTCTCGTTAGGGTTACATTTTATTGCAGTAGACTAATAAATAACTTTCGTTATGCCTTAAAATAAATATCCAATATTGATTATATATAAATAACTCTCGTTAGCATAACACCTGAGTTTGATTATATATAAAAAAATAAAAATTGGAACTTATCGATGTAATTAGGAATAATTACAAGTGATAAATTTAAGATATTTTTATATTATATATAGTTATACATATATAGATAGGGGGATGACTTGTGTTTAATACGAAATTTGTGTAGGGGCCTAGATTGGATTTAATACATGCAATTTTGTATATATTTAGCTTTTAAAAAGTTACATTTCGGTAGTTTTCGTACAAACTATTAACCGGTAAAATTGTATGCAATTTTATTTATAAAGTACAATTAAATTGTAACACAAAGAGATTTTATAATAAAAATTATCGGGAAACAGGATGTGCCCTGAATATTTTTATTAGCAAGACTAGAAAATATAGAAAAATAGGATTTGTCCAAAGATAGATAGGGGCGGATGGCTATATTTGTTAACATATTTTTTTGGTCCAAAATAAAATTTTAAAAATCTTTTTTGATAATATACTGAAAAGTTAGATTTTATAGATTTTTCAGCTTAATCTGACTTTTTAAACACGCACATATTTTTAAAATATAAAATCTATGAAAAAAAAAAATATGTTACCAAACGGACACAGAATTAGAATTGTACAGGCAAAAATATGAAATAAAATACAATGAAAGAGTATAAAAACTAATAAATATAGAAATAAAAAAAAGGAATATACAAAATCACAGGTATTATTAAATCCCATCCAGACCCCTAAACCAACTCGGTAATAAACGCAAGTCATCTCTCTCTCTCTCTCTCTCTCTCTATATATATATATATATATATATAATATTATAAAAATGCGTTAAATTTATCACTTCAAAGTATTCTTAATTATACCTCGATAAGCTTCCGTTTTTATTTATTTATATATAAAAATCGAAATCGGGTGTTATGCTATTTGGTCAGCGATTGCACACGTGTACAAATTGCACAATCAAAGGCACGTTATTTAATTATATTTTTCCTCAATTTGTTTATTGTTTAATTGTATTTATGATCAGTTTAATTAATTCTCAGTGTTTTTGTTTTGTGGAATTTGTATGGTTTAAGCGTTTAGTTTGGTTAATTGCTGTTATATTAAGCTTCTGTTTGGGAGATAGATATATGTTTTTATATATATAGATGTATATAAGTATGTATCTATATGTATACACACAAGGAAATGATCAAATTAGGCGTTTTTTATGAAAATTTGTTTCGTTAGTGTTTCGGTTTTGGAGAATTCTTAGGTTTAGTTTGATAAGTTTCTGTTTGGGAGATAGGTATATATTATATTTATAGGAAATGATCAAATTTTAATTGGTGAATTAAACTTTTTGATGGGTGAATTAGTAGTTTTAGTTCGATAAATGCTGTTAAGCTTCTGTTTGGGAGATAGATATATATATATATATATATATATTTATACACTTAGGAAATAGACGTTTTTTCCCCTCGACATAGACGTTTTTTCCCCTCAATTCGACATAGACGCTTTTTTTATGAAATTTGTTTGATTAATCTTTCGGTTTTGGATAATTCTCAGGTTTAGTTCGATATTTGTTGTTATGTTAAGCTTCTGTTTGGGAGATAGATATATGTTATATATATATTCACAGACAGGGATATGATCAACATAGGCGTTTTTTTTTATGAAATTCGTTTGATTAATCTTTCGGTTTTTGATAATTCTCAGGTTTAGTTCGATTACTTCTTGTTATATTAAGCTTCTGTTTGGGAAATAGTCAATTATATATATGCTTTCTCTCTCTCTCTCTCTATATATATATATATTTGTATACACAGGGAAATGATCAACGTAGGCGCTTTTTTTGGTAAAATTCGTTTGATTAATATTTCTGTTTTGGATAATTTTTAGGTTTAGTTTGATAAGTTTCTGTTTGGGATATAGGTACAAGTTATATATATATAATAGGAAATGATCAACTTTTTAATTGGGTCTGTTTTAGTTTGTTGTTTTCCCTTGTTTGATTTTGTGTATTTTGTGAAAATTTGGTTTTACTTTTTAAAATAAATAAATTGTTTGATTAAACTTTCTGTTTGGTGAATTAGTAGTTTTAATTCGATAAATGCTATTAAGCTTCTGTTTTGGAGATAGATATATGTGTTGTATATCTATACTATTAGTTTATATGCAGACCTCTTATGAGGCCTTTAAACAAATAATTAACTAAAACCCCTCTAATTACACAAATTACAAATAAGTCAAATACTAATACACAGTTATAAAACTACCTAAATAACTAAATAATATTCACGTTGATAACCTCTATCAGCAGACGGTTAGCATATCTCTCCTCTATCTCTCTGCTTTCCTTTTGGGAGAGAAAATATTTCATCAAATCAATTTATCTCTCTGGGTAATTCAACATATTAAATTATCTCTGCCCTTTGTGACACTGTTGCAAAGAGGTAATTAGCACTCAAACCTAATATTAATTTTCCTAAATTTTAGTATTTATGTTTTTGTAATTTTTGTACTCTCCGTAACTATAATTTTATTGCGGTTACACTGCTACACGCGTCACACCACGCATCGCGTGGGCGGGATACACTAGTATATTATATAGACACAGGGAAATGATCAACCTAAACGTTTATTTTGTAAAATTTGTATCATTAATCTTTGGGTTTGGATAATTCTTAGGTTTGGTTGGACAAGCTTCTTTTTGGGAGAGATGTATACGTAATATATATGTATTTAAATATATTTTGGAAATGATCAAGTTTTAATTGAGTATGTTGTGACAATTGTTATTTTTTTGTGTGAAATTTATATGATTTAACTTTAGGTTTTGGATAATTCTTAGGTTTAGTTCGATAATTTTCTGTTTGGGAGATAGGTATATGTTATAATAGTGTATAACTATAGGAAATGATCAAGTTTGAATTGGGTATGTTGTGACAATTTATTTTTGTGTGTGAAATTTGTTTGATTGAACTTTTTGATTAGTGATTAGAAGTTTTAGTTCAATACTTGCTGTTAAGTTTATGTTAGGGAAATAAATAGATAAACGTTATATATATACACATTCATGTGAAATGATTGACATACACATGTCATATATATTACCAGTCATAAAGATGATAAACTTTTTCTTTTTGCGAAGACTGGTTTGGTTAATTTAATCTCAGTTTGGAGAATTCTTAGGTTTAGTTCGACAATTGCTGTTAAGTTTCTGTTTGGGAGATAGATTTATGCTATATATAAACAAAAAATAACTCGTCTTTTAGAAGATAATAAAATTGCTCTTCTTTTTTTAAGATTGGATTTATTGAACTTTCGGTTTGGAGAATTCTTAGGTTTAGTTTAATAATTGTTGTTAAAGTTTCTGTTTGGGAGGTAGATATATGCTATATCAATAGTATTATAATATGCAATGTGAAAAAATGGGAGTTAAAATACACGTGTAAAACAATGAGATAATTAGCAAATTTACTAAAAGAAAACTAACTTAAAACAAAATACAATAACCGTTCCCACGTCTCTCCTTTTCCCCTATTTATCAATTACCCTTTTCCAATTAAACTGCCCTATTTATAATTGAAGGCCCTCTCTCTCTCTTTGTTCAAACTGTTCTCAAAGATACAGCAAAATCGAAGGTAACTTTTAAATCTCATTATTTTTTCTTACTAAAACAATTTATTTCCGGATATGTTTGATCTTTTAAACCATATATGTTACTAACAAAAACCTCACACGTTGCACCACGCATCGCGTGGGCCGCGTCTCTAGTAGACACATATGTTGAAAATGATCAGTATAGGCATATATATTTGAAATGATCAATATACACATGTATACTATCAATCAAACATAAAAAAAGCACTGTCTTTTAGAAAATAATAAAATTGCTTTTCTTTTTGAAGATTGGGTTTATTAAACTTTCAGTTTAGATAATTCGTAAGAGGTTTAGTTCGATACTTGCTGTTATTGGGTCTCATTTTAGGTGATTTAGTTATCATTGATCTGATTGGTACTGCATTTGTTGAAATTATTGAATTTTTTTTTTGTGTGAAGAATTGTTTGAAATTCTTTTTCCAGTTTGGATTCTTAGGTTAAGTTTTATACTTGCTGTTAAGTTTCTGTTGATATATACTATATAACAAGTGTACAGATAACTTATACTAGTATCTATATATATCAATTCTTAGATTTAGTGTAATGCTTGATGTTAAGTTTTGGTTTGGAAGATAGATACTAGTGTAAGTTATGTACACTTGTTAAATGGGAAATAATCAGCATACACGTGTTTAGCATTTATGTTGACACTCAACACGTGACTACTTTAACTTGACGGTTTAGATGGTAAAGCTTTTGGGATTTGATCATCTAAACCATTGATACTTAACTCCAAAATACGAGTCAATTTACCCGTCCTCTTAATTTACTTTTATATGGTTATATATATATGTATATATATATCTGTATATATATTTGTGTTCATCTGTGTGCGTTTCATGTATACTTGAATGGTGGAGAAGAAAAAGGCAATAATAGGAAAACGAATATGTTACTCCTTTTTATTGCAATTGGATAATTGGTCGGGAGAAAAGAAATCAAAGCTCTAATGGGCGAACTTGAAGGATAGGGAAACGTAGCAAAAATGAAAATAAGGCTGGTTTGGTTGTAGCTTTCATTTCACTATTAAAGTTGTAGCGTAAGTTCTTACATACGTTAAAGATTTAAATTAAGAAATTCTTATTTTTTTAATTATTAGATAATATTACTAAGTTTTTGGTAAGTGATAATATTACTAAGTTAGTAGTACAATATATCTGTTATTTACTATTTGGTTGGCTAGCATAGACGGTGAGTTTCTTCTTTACTTATTTTTCTGGCGTTTCACCTTTTAAATTAAAGGGTAAATTCTTGAATACGTTAAAGATTCAAATTAAGAAATCCTAATTGTTTTAATTATCAGATAATCTTACTAAGTTAGTAGTACATGATATCAGTTCTTTACTATTTGGTTGGCCAGCGTAGGTTGTGAGTTTCTTCTTTACTTTTCTGGCTCAGGCTAGAGATTGAACTGGACAATCTAGCTTATTTCCGAAAAACTCCAGCCAAACAAGGTTTATATTTAGCTACAATTTTGTTTTGTCGAGCAGCTCGAGCTATTGAGCTCCATATCAGCACAAAGTCCATTTCCAGTGTTCCACTACATTTTAACTGTACTATTTGTTAATTTGCCTGAAAATATTTGGTCTGAGATGCATATTGTTTTTTTGATTAAATATGACTAGCAAGTAAAACTTGTGCCAGCAAATTTTTTCAAGACCTATTTACTTTTTGTTTTGTGACTCAAATCGATTATCTCTCATAAATGCTAATCTGAAAAAAAAAACGATGTGACTTTTTAAATCAAAGTTCCTTCATTATTTTGCTTTTCCAACCGATAGATATAGATACAGAGATTCGTATTGAAAAGGATACGAAGTCTGAAGTAGTATAGCCTTGTGTTAAATGAACACCTGCGGTGGTTAATTTACTTGCTTCTTATGTTAGGATTTTCATATTTGGATTCTCGTCTTTTTGTAATCCTCTATTTGTAATATTTACAAGGAATCTCCTTTTTTTTTTTCCCGTCAATTAGGTGTCTCTATAACAAATAGAAGAAATGGGTAGAAACTCGAAGAGTAGGAAAATTTTAACAAGATCAGAATCTGGGACGTGTAATGTTTGTTCTGCTCCATGCTCATCTTGTTTACATAAAAAGAGAGGTCCAATTAGTGTGAAACCCGAAGAATCCTCTGGTGAAACTTGTCAAGAAAATGTTGGGAGTCAACACTCGGTGACAGATAAATCTCATGGTGAAATTATTGAACGCAACTGTGACGAAAAAGGAGAAAAAAGTAAGTATGAGGATGGGAAAGATAAAGAAGGTCGTGGGGAAGATACCTCTTGTGTTTCAGAAGGCAGTGATTTTAATAGATTGGGTAATTTAAAAAATAAAAATTTAGGCTTACAGCATGGTTTTGAAGAGTTATCTTCTCCCAAAAAGGAACTGGTCGAGAGTTCTTTTTCAGAAGATAAAAACGAAGATGTTCCGTCATCAAATGAGAAATCGGGTTCGAAGGAACCTCTTATTTTGTCTTCTATAAAAGATGAAGCATTTGATTTGGGTTCTAGAAAGAAAGCAGTGGATAGTAATACACAAAATGAGAGTCGTTCTTGTAAATTGGAAAAAGAGACTAGTGTAGGGAAGTTAGTGGCTTTAGAAAAAGCGGGCTTGAAATTGGATTCAGAGGCTCCCAAAGATATTGTTACTGATAATCAACCAAACAAAGAAATTAAGAAGATGGAACCACATGAATCATCAGACGTGCAGGAAAATAATATGGAAGCTCAGTCGATGATTGATTCTGATGAATCTGATATTTTTGAGCATGATGTAAGTTCTTTATATTTTGTTTCTTTTCTTCTTACTTGTACTCTTCTTATTTGGTCTTCTTTCTTTGAATGCTGTTATGACATTGTTAATGTGTTTTCTCCTCATGGAACATTTTAATTTGTTAAGTTCATAGTTGTTTTAAAACTAGATCTATTTTCCATTTAGATTAAGAAGATATCATTTCTAACACTTGCTGCATTTTACTTGATATAATTGTGAGTGTGAGTTAGTGTTCACTATCTTTTTGTATAATTGTGAGTGTCAGTGTTCACTATTTTTTAAATTCAGTTGTTTGGTGGAAAACTTTACATTGTTCTATGAACAGTAAAAAATATGATGCATGTTATCTTTATTCAACTTTTTACAAACCGTCGTTCTCTGCGAGCAGGTAAAGGTTTGTGATATTTGCGGGGATGCTGGCCGTGAGGATAAACTTGCCATATGTAGTAGATGCAGTGATGGTGCAGAGCACACGTAAGTTGATCTCAATACCATTTTTCAATTATGGTCATTTTATGAAAATTGTTTTGTTCTGAGATTAAAGTTTTCCACTCTCTTGCGACTGGTATGCAGTTATTGTATGAGGGAAATGATCGACAAAGTCCCAGAAGGTGATTGGCTTTGTGAAGAATGCAAGTCTAATGATGAAATTAAATCGAAAAATGCAGATGTTGCCAGTGCAGAAGATAATGATTATTTAAATGTAGATGAAAAAGATTTAGATTCCGAGGCAGCTAAACCTAGGAAAAAACTATTGGGTAAGAGAGACATGGATGATAGACGGTCCGAGGACATTGAGATTCCGCCAGATTCAAAAAAGCATATTCTTGGTCTAACTGTGGAAATACCAAGATCCTCACGTAAAGTGTCGTCACTTTCCCGTGATTTATCATCAAAGAACCTTAGTAAAGATGATGAACTTCCTGAGGGTTCCCCTTCTCTAAGAGGGCTGCGGCAGCAGATAGCTCGAAGTAATAATTACTTTTAATCATAGTGCTTTTGTTCCTTTCCCCCCAAATTTTGACAAAGTTTTGTTTTATGTTCAATTTATCTATGACATATTAGGTATCAGAAACTAGATTAGGTACAGGGATGAAAGAAAGAAACGTTCTCTTTTTTTTACTCCCCAAATCCAAACAATTCAGAAAAATAAAGCCACTTGTTTATTTTTTCATAGGTCAGATATAGAGGTCTGAATTCCATAGTTCATTTTTTTATTCTGTAGGATCGAATACAGTTTTATTGAATGTTTGATAATTTCCATGCTTAGTTGTGACTACTCGTTCTTGGATTAAGGTTCAAAAGATGCATGCCCCTCTTGTTTGAAACAATAATTATAGATTTAAGAGCCAATTATGCATAGACAATACTTTAGATTTCTCTTCAAGATGGTTTTTGTATTTTGTTTTATTTTCTGAAATGTATTTTCCCTTTTTTGGTCTTCTTTTTGCAGAGTACTTATATTTTTTCCCTTTTCCTTATGCAGAGAACTTTTCTAAGTCCAGTTCATTTTGCACAAATGTGAAATCAAAATCAGATTTCTTCAATGAAGTTCCTCAAAAGCAGAAATCAACTAGAGAATATAAGGAGGGATCTTCTAAATTAATAGGGAGATCAATGTCTTTCAAACCCCCTTCATCCTCAAGCCGTTTAAATTCTTCAGAATCGAAAGTAAAAATGTTGTCTTCTAATTTTCATCATCCTCAGGATGTGAAAGGGTTAAGAAAGTCACAGAGCACACTTGAAAGAAAGAGTTCATTTAAACCGGAAGCTAGTATGCGAAATAATGCTGATCAAAAGCTTGCTCTCTCCGATCCCATTGTAAGCAACAATAGCGAATTTAAAGGTGTGGTGGCTAACAGTAAACCAAGTATACTCTCCAAATCAACTAGCTATACAGCTCGAAAAGGTTCGGAAACCCTTATCTTCAATGACGTTATTTCTTTTTTCCCATTTATGCTAGACATTATATATAGGGAATATATCATTATACTTGTAGAGTTTACAACTTAATACAGCATCTATAAAAAATCACAAGTATTTGAAAGGTTGGTGTTTATGCTTGGTGTATTAAATGCGTTATTTATTGCCTTTAAGTAGAACTTTTAGCCCTGGTGTACTAGTTGTTTCGTTTTGCATGGATTCGTGTCTTAGTTGTCAAAGTTGATAGCTTGGTGTACTAATTGTTTAAATTCGATAGTTTGGTATACTAATTGATATATTAAGTAGTTTGGTGTACAGCTTATCAAAAAAGAACAGTTTGGTGTAGAAAAGTGTTATTTTCCCTTCAATATAAATTTATGTTCCCATGTTTATTGTGTAAGATGTGTCTGCATTTGTTAAGTTACGCTATTACTCTTTGGACCAGGTGAAATAAAGACTAACGTATCTGACAAAAGTTTGAAAGAAATTGGCCTTAGAGATGATTCTTCATCTGGATCTCATGCAACTGATAAATCAGCCTGTAAATCTAAAGGTGGTCTTCTGGGGACAGTACCACGAACAAGTATTGATAGCCCTAGAGATGTAGTTAATGGCGCTTCTGCTACAAGAAGTTCAGAAGATGTTATTAAAGGTAACAAGTTGAAAGCTGCTATTGAGGCTGCTATGCTAAAAAAGCCCGGAATTTGCAGAAAGAACAAACCCGCAGATCCATCTGATGATTTGGCAATGCCAAGCAATAATATAAATTCAGAAACACGAACAGAAGAAAATTTATCAAACCCGAGTAAAAGAAATATCATGTCTATTGCAAATGAGGCCATTGAAGAACAGGCTATTTCTAGCAATGGGGATCAAATTTCTCTTCCCATCAGCTTACAAAATACTGTGACAGTGCCCGTGACAGTGAAGACACCAGTCCTTCCAGAGCATGAATTCATCTGGCAGTATGTTTTCCATTTTTTTAGTTTTCAGTATTAATGACAAATCTGCAGACCCTACTATCATGATTTTCGATTTAGCAAGTCCCAACAGTTTTTTAATAGTGCACCAAACTTTAGGATTTCACTCATTCGGTAGGCCCCCTTCACTTTTCCCGTCATATTGGATGGCATAAGATGTAACAATGATATTTTTTTGGTTAGAGTTAATTTTAAGTTTTGTAGACCCAACCTGACGGCACCGTATTTAATGAGAATAAAATGATAGTTTTTGTCAGTTGGCTGAAAAAAGTGAAATTTGTGATTATTAGGGTGTACAAAGCTGTAGCTAACCTTTCTTATAGTTGAATATGTTTTATGCTGTGTCCTAGTCATTTAATTTATTCCTTAATTTTGAAATGTCGACATGATCTTTATGTATAGAGGGGGTTTTGAAATCCGTAAAATTGGAAAGCTTGCAAACTCACGCGATGGACTACAAGCACATTTATCAACATTTGCATCACCCAAAGTTCTAGAAATGGTGAATACGTTCTCTTCAAAGCTTTTATTAAATGAAGTACCTCGCTCGAGTACATGGCCGGTTCAGTTTCAGGACTCTGGTGTTAAAGAAGAAAATATAGCGCTTTACTTTTTTGCCAAGGATCTCGATAGGTAATATTCTTTTTCATGATTGTTCCCCCTCTTCTGATTCCCTTAATCTTATTAATTTGTTTTGGTCATTATTGAACAGTTATGAGAGAAGCTACAAGAGTTTAGTAGAGACCATGATGAGAAGAGATGTTGCTCTAAAAGGAAACTTTGATGGCGTTGACCTCTTGATTTTCCCTTCTAACCATCTTCCTCGGAATGCCCAACGTAAGCTTTTAATTCATTAAATGCATCAACTTTGATATTTATACGGAAAAAAATTGATATTGATATGAGTCGCTATTCCATTTTGCTTAGGATCCAAGTGATAACCAGCAACACATACAGTATTTACTTTCTTATGCCGTGTTTGGCAAATGTTAATAATAGGAAAGGAGTTTCTAGTTAAATTTCTTAATATGAACTTCTTTCCTAAACCTAGCTTTAGCATGTGCATCTTTCCTATTTTGGTTTTCTTCATAGTGAAATAGGTACTGTGAAACATGTGTAGAACCACATCTTAGTTGTGTAGGCGGGTGACCTGTTAATTTTCCATGTTTTCTTTCTGAGAGAAGAGCTGATTACAGAAAGGGTTTAGGGTTTATGATTGCTCGACTTGAATTTTGAAGTTGCAAATAGCTCGTGTCAAGTCGTCTCTTATTTTTCTTATAAAATAGCTGACTTAAAAGTTTGTTGTTATTACCCATTGTGCAAAGGACTGCAATTAGGTTAAGTTCGTAGTTTATTTAATGGATGTTGCGTATTGTCCCGACTCCTGAGGAAAAAAAACACATTATATAATTATCACATTCTTTTCATGTTGAGCTGATGAATTTTCCAGGTTTGAAGTTATATTCCATGTGTACCTTGCCTTTTATAAAGATTTTGTGGTTGTTATCTGCTTTTTGACAGGTTGGAATATGATATACTTTCTTTGGGGTGTTTTCAGTAAAAAGAAAGTTAGTTTGCAGAATGTTCCCGATTCAAGTGTCTTCAATGCTTCAAAGCAATCCGAATGTCCAACCACAGTGAATTTGCAGGGTATATTTAGAAATCCAAACGCAAGTAAAAGTTCTGCGATAGTATATGAGGGTCACAGATCTGAATATGTCAAAGGGATAAACGACACCAAAGCATCTCTAGATGATGCAGATAAAAAGGACTCCACTATTCCCAAGGTATTATAGTATTTTTTAATTTTTCCATTAATTTGTCAACAGTTTTGGTAGTTCCTTTACTTTCTTATTGTGGATCAAAGGTTCATAAGGATCTGTTATAGTATTTGTCCTATGAAGTGCAAAATTGTTCTTTTCACAGAGTTATTTTTTGGTAAAAGGAGCACCTATTAGTTGATTAAAAGGGTTAATTTTATTTTTGGCCATACTCTATATGCATGTTCCCAGCTTGTCCCTATGTCTAGATGTTCTGCACTTATTGTCATCAACTCAAGTGTTATTGTGCACTTTTCATCTTAAAACCTGATGCTGTCAGATTGCCAAGCCTGTTTTAAAATTCTTGAATAATCCATTTTATAAAAGTACCCCTAAATTTTAACAAAGATTTTAAAGAAACTAGGGAGGGATTCAAAGCAAAACATATGATGTTTATGGATATGATAATTGCACAATATTATATGTCTAAGGGCTCAAAGCACACATGTTTAGGACATTCTGACTGGATTGACAATTTTAGAATAAGGAACAGAAAACTCATAAGATTAGAAAAGTCTGGGGGAATAAAAGTGGACATCCCATAGTTTTAAGAGGCTAAATGGATAAGTCAACCAAGTATAGGTATACAACTTACAAGCTGGACACTGTAAATTGGGGACCAAAAGTGAAATTACCCCCTGAGACTTCGAGTAAGTAAAATGACTTGAGAAGTTATCATGTTATGTCATCATCTTAATTTCTAATTTACTACAGTAAAACTTTCTTGGCTGCTAATACGAGTAGTTAAGTCGCAAACTAGTAGTGTTTAAAGAATCTTTTATCACAAACTCCACAAACTTTTGTTGTTTAGCTTATTTTCTTATTGTCTTCTCTGAGAATATTGATGCATAAGCAGCATAACTGGAGTTATCTTTCTCCTTGTGAAAAGTTTCACATCAATCTTCATTTGTGTGCCTTTTAGGAACAAAACGCTGACATTACGACCAAGATCAAATCTCACGTGGTGAAATCTCAACCATCTGTTCTAGATGCTAAAACAATCCTCTCAAGCACTCAGCAGAATTCATCCAGTTCTGGAACTTCGGCTAAAGTATTCCCTTCTAATGATCTAGAGACTCTTGAGAGGACAGTGAAGGAAGAAGAAAAAACTACAGAAGCAAGTGCATTTAGAGAGACAAACATGGCATTCAACAGAGCTGCAAAGGAGCCTAGTGAAGGGAATTTAAGTCATGGGAAGAGTCTACATGAGTTTCCGATTAGCTTAAACCTAACATCTTCCCTTTTGACTGAAGAAGGAGAATCTGCAAATAAGAAACAGAAAATGGAAGAAGAAAAAACTACAGACGCAAGTGCATCTAGAGAGAGAAACACGGCATTCAACAAAGCCGCAAAGGAGCCTAGTGAAGGGAATCTAAGTCATGGGAAGAATCTACATGAGTTTCCGATTAGCTTAAACCTAACATCTTCCCTTTTGACTGAAGAAGGAGAAACTGCAAATAAGAAACAGAAAATGGATTCTTCTGTTACTGGATCGTCAGATAATGTGCATGCTACAGATGGAGAAACAAACGCACCGAAACGAGGATTTGAACTTGACTTAAATGAAGCCCAGGATTATAGTCCTGATAGCCCTAGCCCAGCAGCTAAACCAGTAAAAGGTTTTTTCTTTGACTTGAATGTTGCCCAGGATTATCCTCCCGACAATGATGAAGTGGGAGAGAGCTCTTCTCTTTCTCCACATTTTGAAGTGATGCCCGCTTCTAATGTAGAACCAGTTTTACCTGTGAGACCTAATACTAGAAGCTCTCGTTTATTCTTCGATAGTTTGTCGAAGCCGTAGTTTAAATAAGACGTGGTTGTTTTATGCAATCTAGTTATCTGGGTTGTGCTCGGTAGTGTCCCTGAAGTTTAAGGAGGTTTTCAACACCCATGTGTTTATAGGTCATACAGGATTACAATTTCAGTTTTTTGTTGTTTTGCTTTTAGTCTTGTTTCGACGTGCTTAGTTGTTTAAGTCCGTTTGTATATATTTCAAAGAATTCTAGAAATGTGTTTTTTTTTTTTTTTTTTATAAGCAAACTTTATGGGACCGAAGCTGTTGTCGCCAGTATTTATAGAGCAATAATATTAAACTTTTGTGTGATTTTCTGTTGTATTTACTTTTGTCGCCAGTACTGTGTTTTTCCCAAAACTTTTTCGTTTGGAAAATGCCTTGTATGAAATCGTTTGAGCTGAGCCAAGCAGACAAGTTACCATTCCATAGGTAATAGTCTGATTGATAGGTTTAACATAAATATTTATTTAAATGAAATGAGCTCTAAGATTCTGCTAAGACAAGAGAAATGAATATATATATATATTTCAAAGAATTAATAAAAGAAAATAGAATCACATGGTAGGTTGGACATTTGTTTTGTTGGAGAGATGGATTCAGTTTTTGGCAGTTCTTAGTGAGGCGGATCATTCTAAGTTAGAGAGGACAAATAATTTGACACTTTTCCCAAATGCCCTTTGCATGAGAAAACTTGACAAATTTGCATACTAACATCGGAAGAGTTGTTGTCTAAAAAGTTACATCTTTTTACATAATCGTGTTGCAGGTGATATTTTTGGGCTCGGATAAGAAACTCACTCTCAAAGTTTACGCCATCTTCTGGGAACTAAGAGTAGGCTGAAGGGAATCGCAACACCCTTATAGTGATAGAAATTAGAAATCCAATTTATCGTCATCTATATTAACAAAAATTTCATATTTAAATCTTTCAATACCCCCACGTAATATTAAAAATCAATGTCATGTATTTCATCCCTCCAGTAATGGGTCCGGCCTCCGCACTGGTTATGTTAGCAACGTGTGTCGACGGACCAATGGATACGATGATACGAGTCATTGCATTTCCTCATTTAGACGTCTGGTTTGTGGTGATTGCACAAACTATATATGCTAGTGTTTCTCATGAATATTAAGCTCAAGGTTGAATCTCAAGTCTCAAATCATTCTACATTCTAGTAACCAAGACTATATACGAACTCCGGAATGATTAACAAGCTATTTTACTTCAATTTACGTTTGTCACAGTATTTGCAAGTTAAAAGAAAATGGGAAAACTGAAAAGGAAGGAAAGGTAGGAAAAAAAGAGAGGTTTCAAGAACACAAATTTAGTTCTTAATTTTGTATTAAAAATAAAAAAAACCAAGGTTAGTTACTCTAACCAACTGTTTTAAAAAGCGCGCTTTGGAGCTAAAACCTCGATTCAAAACTCGACTCAAAACTTATACAAACGTAAGTATTTTATCGCTTTTTAAAACACAAACAATCTAACGGCCGCTTCTTTTCATCTCGTTTCTTTATAAATAAAAAAAAGCCTACCAAGTCACATTTGAAGTGTTAAGTTTCTGTGTAAAAAAAAGGTTGAATTTCAAGTCTTCGACCCATAGTTGTTGTCAGGATGGAAAATGAAAACGAGAAGCTAAACAAGAAATGAATTTTTTTTTTAATATTTTTTAAAATTTACACGTAAAATAATAGAAAACGAGAGGAAGTAAATGTTTTTTGAGAGAGTAAATTGGGTAAGCATGGGTTAAACACATAATTTATTTATTTAGAGGGTGTATTAGTAACTAAGTAACAAATGGATAAATAATTCAAAACATAAATGAAAAATATCATTTCACAACTCTCTCTCTCTCTCTCTCTCTCTAACATATATATATATTTATTTCCATGGCAACAATCGGCATTTCTTCCATCTCAATTCCGGGTAATTATCAAAATTAAATTCTTACCCATCTGATATTAATGAATTTCCTATTACCTTGATTTTTTGGGGAGCATTTTACTGCTTTTTATAAGTCGAAAATTGATCATACACCTGCAAGCTATGTGTTTTTATTTCACTAAAATTATTTGAATCTTTTTTTTTTTTATTTGTTATGTGAAAAATAGAGAAATCACTTGTAGCAATGAAAATGCATACTATGAGGAGTGACATAATTTGAAATATTAAATTGATTAGGTGTTAAATTTTATAATGAAACTACCCAAATGAGATTAATGAATTTCTTATTACCTATGATGTTTTTTAGAGTATTTTACTGCTTTAAATAAATTGAAATCCTCGTTTTGGTTTCTGCCTTTGTTCGTTATGTAATCGATACAGCCACGACTTGGGTGTTTCAGTTTCTAGAAAAGTTATTTTAAAATTTATAATGTTTGTATTTTCAGTTTTTTTGTTGTGAAAAATGGAGAATTTACATGCAGCAATAAAAATGCATGCCATGGGAACTGGTATAATACAAAGTATTATATATTGATTAGGAATTTTTTATCTTCGTTCTATTTGAATCGGAAGGTTCTAGTTTCGTTTGTTACTTGATTCGTGCAGACGTGCTGGTCGAGGGTAGTCAGATTGTCAGAGATGAATTGTTTGTGTAAATTGCATTAATTTTTTAGTCCGGTTTGTTGAATTTCCTACTTGGTTTCTTATATTATGAAATATTATACTAATGCGAAATTTAAGACTATTATAGAAAACAGTGCTACATTTATTTTAAGATTAGGTACGAATGTTGAATGATGCTTTCCCTATTTCTTTTCTTTGTGTTTATAATCTGTTGCTTAATGATGCGAGCTTTTTATGAAAAAGTCTCAAAGTATTTAAGTAAAGAATAAGTTTCCTTTTTTTTTTTTTTACCATAACACTGCATTAGTGAAAAAAATCACATCAATCAGTTACGAGTTTGTTGTAAAAAGGTTCATAAATGGGTATGCTAACCTACTTAGCCTCATGTGCATGTATCAATATTCTTCATAAATACACTTAGAGAGCTTAAATAAGACCATCCCCCATCTAACTATGGTTGTGATTGTGATCTCTATATGGTAGGTGTCACAGGGTTAATTTACAGAAATTCTGAGTTTGATGATGTTAAGCATGCCTTAATCAGTCAACAAGAAAATGCACATGTATAACGAAAGTCAACAAAAGCGTGTGCACACACACACTAATTTATGGCTGAACCCAGCATTTTGACACTTTTGACGGAATTTTCTAGCAACAAAACCCTTTGGAAACATGCAACATAAAGCCATGCCTTTGTAGACAGAGATCGTGATAAATAACTTTTTGGTACGCTAGTCCACCACCTGAGCAAAATAAATTATTGTCACTTTCCATTTTCTTGTAAAGTTGACCCACATTTTAAATTCAATCATTTTCCACGGCCGATTCTTTACCCTTGCACAGTTTTAGAGGGGTTGCAGCAAATGGTTGTCTGTTTTGTCTTATTTTATGGTTGTTCCTAAGGTAAGGGGAAACATCTAGGGAAACCCCCTTTAAAATTATACAAAAGGACAAGAGGCATAAAAATAGATCTTAACTCGGACAAAAAATAATAGTTTCTTCATGTCGGTCATGCAGTCGTTAAGAGCCAAGATACACTACAAGTCTTTCAAAAAAATAAGAGGTACTCTACGGGGTGTCCCGAGAATCAAGATGCAAACAGTAGGTTTATATGTGCAATAGCCAATAGAGAGGATAGTTTGTGCGCATTCACTCCTCTCTTCTGATACAACACATCTTGTAACTTGATATCCAAAAAAAGAAACATATTGGAGGTTATAGCGGATGGTAAAACATCACCTACCATTTTCTTTCATTTCAGTTAAACTTGAACATAGAACCGTTGTCTATACAATGTTTGGTTGGAGTTGGAGTTCGACTTTTTTTTTTATTATTAGTTTTCAGTTTTAACTTCTTATTGTTCCAATTTCTTTTGTAGGTGGATCCCATCTCAAATCAAGTGAAATTTGGCTGGGCAAGTGCAATACTCTTAACAAAACATTGAGATTCAGAATTTTAAGGAAATCAAAGCCAATTACCCGAAATTTGTCTGTCCGTTCTAAATACAGGTATAGATTTCTACTAATCTTTTTAAACATTTTGAGATTGGATACCAGGATCTTTTTGTGCCGAGATATCATTTTGATTAATGATGAATAAGTTGTGGTAAGAATACTTTTGAGATTGGATACCAGGATCTTTTTGTGCCGAGTTATCATTTTGGATAATGATGAATAAGTTGTGGTAAGAATACTTGAAGATATGGAACATCTTTTTCTCAGCTGAACTTCTATTCATATCAGCTGATTGGCTTCTCCTCTTAAATGACTGAGCAGTGATATTTATTCCAACTAATCTACCCCACTAGTGTTACTGCAAATCAGATTGTTGCATCTCAGTCCCTGTAGTTTACGTTTCAAAAAGAACCGCGATTGGAAAATGTCCGGAATTCATGTTGGGGTGGGGTAAATAAGTGGGGTAGCATTCATCTTTTTCATGTCAATATATTTTTGGCATTTTGAACAGTTTGTTCGGTTTCCATTTGTGCTATTTTGCAGTGATCGTAGTGGTGGAGGGGGTGACTTCACAGCAGGATTCATTATTGGAGGTGCATTATTGGGAGCTGTAGGATATATTTTTGCTCCTCAGGTGTTCTCATCATTACACCTCAGAAAACTACAGAATATAGATTGTCAGATATTGTGAATATATGTCGTTGCTGATTTTCTTCTTGCAGTGTAAATTTTTTTGTTTGTTCTTTGATCTCTCTCTCTCTAGATCAGGAGGACTCTGCTGAATGAAGATGCAGACGGTTTCCGGAGGGCTAGGCGACCAATTTACTATGACGAAGGTTTAGAGGTAAGCGAAGCTATTTAGCTTTTAACTTCATCTATTTGAGTTTCCCTCTCTGTATATCTGAGTCATTTGTCTGTAAAAAATGGATATTTCTTTTCCCTTTTCTTTACTTGCAGAAAACAAGGCAGACCTTGAACAAAAAAATCAGTCAGCTTAATTCAGCCATTGACAATGTGTCTTCACGATTGAGAGGTCGCACAAAGACGCCTCGCGTGCCTGTTGAAACTGACCCTGAAGAAACTACCATGTAACTGTGCAAGTCATTAGTTACCTAAATGGCTTTTTTTTGGTTCATCTCAAATCTCGCACTTTAGGTAATAACGAGGATTTGAGAAGACCCTAATCAAGTTGATGAGACCTGCAGATACTGGTTCTATTCGCTTTTCATAATAATCTTACACCATAGCAAGGTTACTGAGATTTCTTATTTGTCTTGTATTGAGTTTGTGACATTGTATTTGCCTGTACGTTTGGGATTGTTTCTCCATGAGTATTGACATTTTGAAACTTCAGAAATAGAAGATCCATAATCTCTTGTTCTGCCAAAGTGATGCTCTTCATTAGAGTCATCTTAGCTAATGCTACATTGCTATGTACTGTTACCCCACTCATTAACTGGTCTATTTTGTAAATTGCTGCGTTGTTGCTCTTGAGAATTATTGGAAGGTCTGGTTCATTAACTAATACAAGTGCAATCAGATAAGTTGTATTTTCTGCATTCTAATGGCAACCTCGTTTATTAGAATGGCGTTAGAGTGAACCTTCGTGGGCAAGGAGGTCCCCCTACTTCCATCTAAATATTATCTTTTTATCTTCTGGCAGATGCACAAAATTCCCAAGTTATCTCACTATTTAAACGTGTTCAGTTTTTTTCTCTCATTCCAGGCTCTCACTCATTTCTATTCGGTTTCTTGATTGATCCTCAACTCTAAATTCCCCTAATCATTTTCTTACCACCTTAATGAATTTTGAAAAGAAGAATGCTAAAATGTACTGCATATTAAAACATTATGTGGGTTTCCATATTATCAATCAGATCGTTGTAAGTAAAGCATAACAGAGAAATATGGTAGCAACTTTGATATGATCATCTTCCTTTAAAAACATCGTCTGAACGGGGTTCAAAACTTGACGAGAACCTTGACGCAATCTGGCTGCTTCATTAGCTTAAATGCATTGTTTATATCCTCTAGATTCACTTGGTGTTCCTCAGTCCATAGTTCATCAAGGTTTAGTTCCTGCAAACAAACAAACACAAAAAAAACGTAAGTCCTTTAGTTATACATAATCAGGCAACCCTGGGTAGATAAGCAATATAGGTTGTTTGATCCCTATATAAGCGAGACCCTTCTGGTTATATATTGTTTGGCCTTGAAAAAGAAAAAAAGACAGAAAATGGAATTTAGCGTGGAGTGGATCGCAGGTTCATTTATATGGATTTATCATTTGAATATTCATGCTTTAGTTTTTTCTGCTGGTTCTAATGTCTTTGCACGGGATCAAAACAAGAAGAAATCAATTAACTTTTAATTTCTTAATTGTTGGGCATCTCTTCACCCGTGAGGAAGAAAGTAATATTTTAAAGTGTGTGACCATTACAAAACGTAATCCTTAGGTATGATTACGTTACCTTTTTTAGCCATTTATCAATTACGTAGGGAAGGTCCGATTTTGGTCTGAGGTTACCAAAGATGCAACCTTTCAGAGTTCTACCAGACAACATGGAAAGCCAACTTATATCGACTGTTCCCTCTTTTCCTGCCCCAATCAATACTGTCGTTCCCAATCCCTGACAATGCACCATTGTCAATATGTATGTATATATGAAATGAGTGTAATGTGCGTTTGTGCATTTGTGCATTTGTGCGTTTGTTGCTTACCTCTTTGGTGCAATCAATGGCCTCTTTGAGTATGGATGGAACACCAGAACACTCGAACGAATAGTCGACTCCAGTCCCACCTGTTAACTTATTGATTATTTCTGAAATTGATTTATTTTCCAATTCTGTCAAGGTACTGGGATTTATGAAATCTGTCATTCCAAATGCTTTCCCCTTCTCTCGTTTCCTTTCATTAATATCCACTCCTATTATCTTCGAAGCCCCTAGCAATCGAGCTCCCTCTATTACCTGCAACGTATATTATCGAAATGAAATAGATTTTTCGTCTTGTTGATCGCGACGATCTTCTTGTTGTTCCAAGGCTACCCTTAATCTGAATGCTACTCTATAAGTATGTCTTGTACTTTCAGAGGGGAAAAATTCATCCACCAGCATGTGACCAATCATGTTATTGTGGGTAAATGAATTTCTTAGCTTCCTACACGAATAAGTATGACGGAGCTCGGTTGCTGAGTGAAACATTTAGATCACTGGTTTAGAGTTCAATTTATTTATATTTGTTAAAGTACGAGCTTGAGGAGGAGATTGCTTTAAAATTGAGATTGAGTTCCATTTCCAATCCTATTAATTTGTACCAAAAAGGCAAAAATCGCAAGACTTTGTATGGAGCCATTTATTTTCATACAAAGATCAATACAAAGACATGAAAATAAATAATTGGAAATGGAACTCAAGATCAATAAGCAAAGACATGAAAATAAAAGGTATATTATACATGCTACTCTATAAGTATGTCAATACTAATTATAAATAATTGCTTTTTACAATCAGTATTTTTGCTATATAATTGACCGAACTTACCCCAAGTCCGACAGCTCCAAGGCCGAAAACAGCCACAGATGAGTCCTTATGAACTTTAGCTTCTTTCCAAGTGGCTCCAAAACCAGTAGAATACCCGCACGACAACAAGCTTGCATGAGATAATAATTTGCAGTCGGTTTCTCTGAGGTTGTTGAGCTTGACAGCATAGTTTGTGTCGACCACCGTATACTCTGAAAATGTGGAGCAGCTAAAAAGTTGGTAAACTATTTGACGATCTTGCCCTCCATCGCCACTCTTATTTACTATGGACATTCTTGATGTGCCATCTGGCATTAGCCCCGACATGGGAATCCTGTGTTTATGGCACATGTTCGTTTTTTGAGATCGACAATTTAGACATTCCCCACATTCTCCGACATATGTAGGAATTACTATGTCTCCTTTTTCAAAACTTGTTACTCCTTCACCAACACTCTCCACGGTCCTGAAGAAGTGAAAATATATTAAAATGTTATTATAGGAAAATTTTGGTGAATAAAAGTTAAATTTATATGTAAACGTGCCAGTAACAGTAAGTCGAAGTCATTATAGTAGGCTAGGGATAAGCAAAGATTGTGAACTTGTGCTTATCAAAAAAAAATTGTGAACTTGTTTGAAATTTGCAGCTTTTGGAAAATACTCCATGTAATTTGGTTTATTTTGAGACTTACAAAAGATACCTATTAGGTTTTTATCATGTCGAAAAGCTTTTGGTTTTCTCGAACGTGAAGGAAGTTTTGAACTAGACGATCAAATGCTGTACCACTGATATCAAAGGAACAAGTTTAAAGATCAGCAACTAAACAAGCGATTCGTAAATTATTGTCACTGTTGATAAACGAGAACTGTCCCAGAAGAAAGTAAATATTTGACTAATAAGATAGAGCGATTACCCGACACCTTCATGCCCTAGAACTCGAGGGAAGAGAGGCTGGAAAAGGAAAAAAAGAATAACAAACTTTAAAGCATGCAGAATAATTTCGTGGCATTGTTGGTCTAATCTATATCCTCCCAGGATGTGAATATTCTAAATCAATAATGGCAATTCAAAAAAATTGATATGAAACAAACTATTCTCTCAAAAGTAATAAAATTAGGCTCACTGCAAAAAAATATTTATAAGAACAAATTTTTTTGATGCTATTTAAGCTATTTATGTTGCTAACTACGATTAGCAACAGTTTAGCAACAAAAAAATGATATGTTATTGTTTGTCTTGTTGCAGAAAATCATTTCAATAATTTTATAAAACTAACATAATTAAATTGACTTTATTAATGACTTTATCAAAACCGTAGTCGGGACAGGCTAGGAAAAGAGTACCAAACATGGGTAAAACCGTAAAACTAATAACATATTATAAACACTTAAAAAAGTTACAAGTCAATAGCTACTGCAATTTAAGGATGCTAGTTATAATACCGTAGTAGTCGTTTGATGATGACGGTTCAAATAAGGGGCTGAAATCCTTAATACAAACACCCGCTATTTGATGTTATTTTGCGAGATCACTACTTTCAACTGTGTAAATTGTACTCATTAACAAAATGAACCGCATATAACTTGATCCCAAAATCATTCGTTTCAAATACCCCTAAATCATAATAGATGGTTAGATTTTCCTAAATACAACACTAAACTAAAATATCGATTTTGGTAATATTTTCTCTACCGTACAAGGGAAACTATAAATACTAATAGTTCTTTAGTTTCTTTTAGTTTCAACTACCACTAAATTTTAATAGATTGTAGATTTGTTTGAAGGACTTATAAAGTAAATATTGACGTTGTTAATCTTTTCTTTATTTTAAATTTTAGTTTCAAAAAACCTATGTTACTAAATTATGTACAATTCCATTGTTATTAGCAATTAAAGATAAATATTTGATAATAGTAACATAATTTAATGTTGCTAATTTTATGGTAGAGTCGTGTTGCTAAATTGATGGAAATTATGTTGCTAATTCCATCCGTAAAAATCTGGCAGCTCTGTTAGTAACAAATTACGGTGCTGCTAATTTTAAGATGCTAAATAGTTGGTAATTTTGTTGCTAACTGTTTTCAATAAATTATGTTGCTGTTTTATTCATTTATGTTGATGATTAGCAACAAAATTTGGTTTTTTTTTTTTTTTTTTTTTTTTTTCTATACAAACTATTTCTTGTAGTGGCTTTTATTTTTTAAAGTGTCACTTTCTTTGTGTTCATGTCAATCTTATTATAATCTAATTCCACTTACCTCAGTTTACAATTTACCACCGAGAACTACAGACCCAATAGAGAGTCATACTGGAAAATAACCGCACATGCTAGACAAACATTAATTTAAAATATTTATAAAATACACAATAAAATATCATTTTCTATTAAAAACCTTACAAATAATACAAGCTCCAACTTCAAACATTTTCTTCTTACAATCTAAATCAATGTACCAATGGAGCCGAAAACTAAATATAAAATCCTACGAGGTCCTGGTCCCGACTAACTCGAATTCAACTCAATACACCTTAAAACATTATAAAATCAAGCGGTAAGCTAAACGAGCTTAGTGAGTATGATAAAACTTGCAATATAATATATGATCGGAAATATGTTTTAATCATTTTATCATTTTATTTCAAAACAATGTTTTTAAGTTTAACAAAATTTCCAAAGCATACTTTAATAAAACTGAACAAATAAATCTCTTTTAAACGTTTAATGGTGTGATCAATACGATAATATAAATTAGATATTAAACTTGATTGGACTTGCTAATCATAGGTGGATCACATGTGGATTCAGACTTCCTAATCCTCTTTTATTCGTTGGATTTAGACTTCTTTTCGATGATTGGACTACCCAATCCTAGGCGGATGTTAGACGTCATGTATCTCTTTTATTCTTTGTATTTGAACTTTCTAAGTATTCTTATATCTCATTTGTATAACTTAAATCTATTTATAAATCATAAATCATCACAAAAATATAAACTTTCTTTAAAATAAACTTTTACGTTCATCGACGCATATAAACATTTCATTTTTTTTTTACGTTCACTAACGTACACAAATAACTTTCCTTTTTCATAACCTACAACTTTCCGATACAAAACACATACATAACTTTTGATATTCAAAAATATAATTTGAGTCTGCAAACACTAGTTAGAAAATATAATGGGATGGGATTTTAATAGTAGCAAAGGTGAAAACCACTCACCTAATGATTGAACGACGGTAAAACAAGACATGGACAGTTCTGTATACAATGAAAAGCTCTATAGTAAGACCTAGTTGTAGTTGTACCCTTATAATCACACAGCATTCTCATATTTTTTCTCTTGACATAATTTCCTCTATTTTATCATATCATTCTATCATAATAAGCCAACTCAAGAGAAATGAGGCTGTCCAATTTAGCCATTTTTTTTCCAAAAATACCCTTAAACCATTATATTAATTACCATAATATCATACTTTCATAAAAATATAAAAATTAAAAACTAATAAAGATATTTATCTATCTTTAACAAACATTCTTTTAAATATTAAATCATGTTTTTTTTGTATTATTCACATATGTATATCATACCTATACCTATTTTCTATATTTTTATTGCATTACGCGCCATACACGCAACGCGTGAGTCACGATTATTAGTAATGATATAAATGTATATATAGATAGACAATAGAAAATAAATGAGCTTGTAAGTAACATACTAGAGTCGTGTAAATGACAATGGCAGGGGTTAGTATTTATACTATGAAGATATAATAATAAGTCAATTTATCACTTGGGTTTCAAACTCTTCCTATTCTAATATGTATGTGTGTATTTGTAGTATAACAATAAAACTCTTTCATATAAATATATAATAGAAACATAACTCATACTTATGTTACAAAACCATCTAGCTCCTTAGTAAAATATTCATATAAAACTTAACGGTACTAATTCATTAACAAGTACTAATTCATATGAAACATACGGATAGTATAGTAATGTTTTCACAATTTATTGACAATGACTTAAAATTCACATTTAAACATAATTGAGGCCACTTATTAATCATAACTTAAAATTCCTTAACTTACATCATAAATATTACAAAACGAATATTCAAATTCATCAAAAGCTCCTAAAACTGATTAATACTAATAACCTATTCATTCAGGAATTAAATTACATAACCATATTTATTAGACCAATACATATAACATGGAGGGAGAAATAAATGAAAACGTAACTACATATAAATCAGTGTGTAGATTCAAGTTAATTAAAAGTGTTCTTATATCATTACTAGCAATTAGTAAACAACCAGGCAAGCTATAAAATTAACTAATTCAAATAAAAATAATAATAAAAAATACGGGATTTTACAATAACCAATACCAAACTTTCATCGGAACTCAGATATCTCGTTGGGGATTCGTCGAACCTCCGGCAATCTCAGCAGAGATCTATCACCGAAGTTTAAAAATGGGTATGGAATTCATAACGAATAGGTATGCATTTTGAGAAAATGGGTATGCACTTGCAAAAATGTCAATTTACTCTCTGCATATACACTTCTGTAAATGATTCTCAATTCAATAGTTATACATTTCTTTCAATGGGAATGCACACTCAAAAAGGACATACACTTTCACGAATGGGTATTCAATTTGGTCACACTTCCGACCATCTCATCAAAGGCTTGTGGACCTCGGACGGTGGCCGACGATTAATGAAAAAGTGGTGGGAGCGAGTTTCGATCTGAGTTGAATTAGTTGGGGATATATGAGAGTCAGAGACATCGTACATGAGTTTCAAATTAGTAGAGAGCAAGTGACACTTTTTATAATACAATGTCCAATAATTTTTAGAAATATGTCAAAAATAACACTTTTTTGCATTTTTCCTTTTTATATTTTTCTAATAATATTTTAGTTTTAAGTTTTTTTTTTCAATTTAGTTGTTGAAAGCGCGTTAAGAATATTGTAAACTGTATTGTATAATGTATATACTAGCTCGGAGTGTCATGTGAGACCTTATTTTTGGGGTGTTAGCCCCTCTCTTCCAGAAAGCTAACATTACATTTTGGATTAATACCACTCGGAAACATTCAAAATTAATCAACTAATATAATAGTATAATACTACTATATCTATATTCTATAGTTATATACACATTATACGCGACGCGAGTAATTTATTTGTCAGGGCACATGAACCAGATATATCTGTTGTATGCAACTAATTAAGCCATATCCTGTATATATAATTCTCTATTCATATGTAACTTTTTATGTATTACCTAGAAAAGAACCATGAATCCGTTAAAACATCAAACTGTAGACTTTCATGCGGTTCCGATTTATAATATTTACAGTTTGAACTAAACACGCGATTATTATTATTATCCGTTCGCTTTCGAGATATATTTTTCTAAGCCTGATGTAATGCAAGACATAGACACCGATCAATAGTTCTGGAAACTTAAACTGACTTGATAAAATCTGATTTTATATGGTGAAATCAATTTAACTATAACCTTTTAGAATATTGCACTTTTGGTCGTATAAGAGGAATCGTTTAAATATCTACATATGGTTCATTTAGAGTTCCTTCATTTACAGTTCATTCATTTTATTTTAGGTAGATATTGAATGATATAATATAGGTGGGGAGGGGGAGAGAAATATAGTGATAATTAAATAGCCGAAATATTTTATACTTACAATTGGAAAACCAGAACGATAAATCAGATCTGTATGACAAAGGGTAGCAATGAGCATCTTAATCCTAAGTTCCCCATTTTTAGGTGGATCTACTTGTATTTCTTCCACCCTCATCTCTTCCCCTGTTCCCCATACTATGGCCGCTGCGTAACATGTAAATGCGTAGTTTTAGGCATACACAGAGAGAGTCGAAGACAGAAAAAAACGACTAAGCGGTTTGGTTTAATTTGTATTTCTTTTTACACAAATGTGTGGTTACCAAAATCGAGACCGATCAAGTTTGAACCTTAAAGTTGCAATCTTTTTCCTTGGATCAAAATACAACCGGTAAAAAGAGTTTATAGAAAAAACAAGGAGGAATAATTAATTTGGCTAATCTCATCGATTCGATTTTTTAATTTAATGGACAAGATTGTTAATATAGGGAATGAAGTAGTGATATAGTTGTAATGTGGAAAAACTGCTCCATGCCAAATTCTCAGGTCAAAAGACAAAACCCAATATTTAAACAAAATTAAAAGTCGTATATAGATTAATATAAATATATATATAGCTAAATGGTTACTCAAAATTAATTTTGAATACCTTTGCAAGTTATGATCTCAGAGTTGCTCATATTTTATAGAGGATTGTTTTATCCCTCGTGATAACCTTTATGAAGTATTTGTTTGTTCTCAAAATTATTCCAAGACCCTTATATAGAGAAGTTTTTCCTGTGAGTGTTGTGCACTATAATAATAAAGGACAGTTTCATTTGTCAGTATAATTAGCTAGATTGCCGAATTTGTAATAATTTATACCACGGGTTTGGCGACTAGATATGGAAATCATTAATTATCACTTCTCAACTCCACAAATACTGAGTGCTAATTAATTCTATTGCTTTCATAGTTGTATAAATAATATTCTTGTGCCTGACCCTATCTCTCTATATAAAAAGGATAAGAGTTGACATATTTAATTGCAATGTCTCCAGCTTGGATTTGCTAATTCCACACACTAGAAGGTAGAGATTATCGGATGGTCACGACATCTCACATAATTCTGATAATTACGATTTTTAATTTTTTACTACATATTTTTACTAGAATACATTACAAACAATAATTTGGTTTCACTTATTTTTTTTTGGGAATTTTTTTGGGTTAATTCCCAAAACATACAATGTGTTATGAAATATTACCAAAACATACAACCCAAACAAATTATTCTTAAAACATACAATTAACCCAAAATAGAAAAAAATATACATTTTTCCTCACCTATCAAAAAATTTCTCTCTCTCTTCTCTCTTTCTAAATCATCATTTTCCCCCCACAAAATACTATCTTATTTAATCTTAAAATGACTTCTAAACCGAAAAAAATAAAATTACAACAAAAAATAAAAAAATTTCAAAAAAGTCGAGATGCCGAAAAAACCCAAAAAATGCTGGAAAAACCTTTAAAAAAGTCGGGAACCCGAAAAAATCCAAAAAAATTTAAAAAATAAAAAAAACCAATAAAAATCCAAATTCTCAAAAAAATGAAAAAAGTTCAAAAAAGTCGAGAATCCGAAAAAACCCAAAAAAGGCTGGAAAAACCTTTTAAAAAATCGGGAACCCGAAAAAGCCCAAAAAATGGTTAAAAAAAGTAAAAAAACAACAAAGAAAAATCCAAAATCACAAAAAGAATGAAAAAAGTTCACAAAAATCGAGAACCCGAAAAAACCAAAAAAGTGCTGAAAAAACCTTTAAAAAGTCGGGAACCCGAAAAATCTCCAAAAAAGTGGCAAAAAATAAAAAAAAACCAAGAAAAATCCAAATTCACAAAAATAAATTAAAAAAAAAGTTCAGAAAAGTTGAGAACCCGAAAAAAGCCCAAAAATATGGTAAAAAACAAAAAAAAACAAGAAAATTACAAAATTACAAAAAAAAAAAAAAAAAAAGTTCAAAAAAGTCGAGAATTCAAAAAAACTCAAAAAATGCTCAAAAAAACTTTTTAAAAAGTCGGTAACCGAAAAAACCCAAAAAATTGGTAAAAAAACCAAAAAAATATCCAAAATCACAAAAAGAATGAAAAAAAGTTCACAAAAGTCGAGAAGCAGAAAAAACCAAAAAAGTGCTGAAAAAAACTTTAAAAAGTCGAAAACCCGAAAAATCTCCAAAAAAGTGGCAAAAAAAAACCAAGAAAAATCCAAAATCACAAAAATATATAAAAATAATGTATTGTGTATGCTCGTATTAAAAAAAATGTATAAATTATATATTGTGTATGCCTGTATTAAAGAGCATGTATAAAAATTGTATTGTGTATGAATAATAAGAAAAAAACAAAACAATAGACAGTGTCAATGGATACAGAATGTATTGTGTATGACTGTATTAAAGAGTGTGTATAAACAATATATTGTGTATACTTGTATTAAAAAACATATATAAAATATGTATTGTGTATGCATGTATTAAAGAGCATGTATAAATAATATATTGTGTATGCCCGTATTAAAAAAACATGTATAAACTGTCAATGGATACGGAATGTATTGTTTATGACTGTATTAAAGAGCGTGTATAAATAATGTATTGTGTATGCATGTATTAAAAAGCATATATAAAATATGTATTGTGTATGCCTGTATTAAAGAGCATGTATAAATAATGTATTGTGTATGTCCGTATTAAAAAAACATGTATAAACTATGTATTGTATATGTTTGTATTAAATAGCATGTATAAATAATGTTCTGTGCATGCATGTATTAAAAAATATATATAAACTGTGTATTGTGTATGCCTGTATTAAGGGTGATGCTAGACACACAACTTACACACAACTTCCACACTCCCTAGTTAATGAAAGACATATGTATCCCTCCAAATGTACATAAAATACAATTTATAATTTAATAAACCAAAATAAAATATTCAACATAATAAAAACACAACCTACTAAAAACCCAAATAAAAATATAGTAGAACCCTAGTTGAGACTACCCTAAATTTAAATATTAATTAAAAATAAGAAAAATTATTAATCTGATATTACTAATATATATATATATATATATATATATATATATATATATATATATATATAAACCCAACCTACTAAAAACCTAAATAAAAATAGTAGAACCCTAGTTGAGACTACCCTAAATTTAAATATTAATTAAAAATAATAAAAATTATTAAATCTGGTATTACTAATATATATATATATATATATATATATATATATATATATATATATATATATATATATATATAACCCAACCTACTAAAAACCCAAATAAAAATATAGTAGAACCCTAGTTGAGACTACCCTAAATTTAAATATTAATTAAAAATAAGAAAAATTATTAAATCTGGTATTACTAATATATATATATATATATATATATATATATATATATAAACCCAACCTATTAAAAACTCAAATAAAAATATAGTAGAACCCTAGTTGAGACTACCCTAAATTTAAATATTAATTAAAAATAAGAAAAATTATTAAATCTGTTATTACTAATATATATATATAACTCACACACTCCATACATGTATATTTGGAGGAATAAAAATGTATTTTTTAACAAAAATATATTATTATACATGTAAGGGAGTGTGCAATACATGTAAGAGAGTGTGTAAGAGAGTGGCAAAGTTGTGTGAATATTTTTTTCCCTGTATTAAAGAGTATGTATAAAATATGTATTGTGTATGCATGTATTAAAGAGCATGTATAAATAGTGTATTGTGTATGTCCGTATTAAAAAACATGTATAAACTGTGTATTGTGTATGTCTGTATTAAAGAGCATGCATAAATAATGTATTGTGTATGCCCGTATTAAAAAAAAACATGTATAAACTGTGTATTGTGTATGCATGTATTAAATAGTATGTATAAAATATGTATTATGTATTACTGTATTAAAGAACATGCATAAATAGTGTATTGTGTATGCATGTATTAAAAAACATGTATAAATTATGTATTGTGTATGTCTGTATTAAAGAGCATATACAAAAAGGGTATTGTGTATGCCTGTATTAAAGAGCATGTATAAAAAGTGTATTGTGTATGTCTGTATTTAATAACATATATAATTGTGTATTGTGTATGCCTGTATTAAAGAGCATGTATAAAATATGTATTGTTCATGCATGTATTAAAGAGCATGTATAAATAGTGTATTGTGTATGTCCGTATTAAACAACATGTATAAACTGTGTATTGTGTATGTCTGTATTAAAGAGCATGCATAAATAATGTATTGTGCATGCTCGTATTAAAAAAACATGTATAAACTGTGTATTGTGTATGCATGTATTAAATAACATGTATAAAATATGTATTATGAATTACTGTATTAAAGAGCATGTATAAATAGTGTATTGTGTATACATGTATTAAAAAACATGTATAAATTGTGTATTGTGTATGTCTGTATTAAAGAGCATGTATAAAAAGTGTATTGTATATGCTTATATTAAAAAACATGTATAAAAAGTGTATTGTGTATGCCTATATTTAATAGCATGTATAATTGTGTATTGTGTATGCCTGTATTAAAGAGCATGTATAAACGATATATTGTGTATGAATAACAAAAACACAAAGAAGGGGAAATGCTAATGAATACAAAACATATTGTGTATCACTAGAGTGAAAAATGAAAGCGATAAATTCACAATTATTTAATTACTTACCAATTATGCCCCAAAAATGAGCATCGTTCCGATCGAAGAAAAACAAAATCCTAATTCATATAAAAAAAAATAAAAATAAAACTTTTGGGGGAATGAGTTTTGATCGGACGGTGGAGATTGTGGTTAAAGTAGGAGTGTGGGAAAGATGGAGGGTTGGGATTTGAGGAGGTGGTGACGGGATCGGAGCTGGAGGGAGGTGCGGCGAAAGATGGTGGAGATAGATAGCGGAGAGAGGAGGGCGAATATTGTAGTTGACATTTTTGTATATATATATATATATATATATATATATATATATAGAGCTGTTAAAAAAATATAAATTATTTAGTAATTAGTTGTATGCTTTAGAAATAAAGTGTTGGGGTGTAATTTTTTGCTAATTAGTTTAAAATAGTTGTATTTTTTCATAATTTTTTCTTTTTTTTATTCACTTATGTGAATTCCGCACCCTATTAGTCACTCATCCCCCCACTTGTGACAAACATTGACAAGCCTTCTTCTTTTAGTTTAGATAAATTATATTTATGGTCCTCAAGTTCCTATCAGACAATTACTTGATTCTAATTAGTAGTAGCTACAAGGCAAATATAGTTCCACATCTGTAAGAAATGACAATTTGGTCCAACTTTTCTAAAAAAAATTATTTACACCAGAAATATCAAAGAATGGTTTTTTTTTTTTTCCAATATGATCGGTCAAGAAGGAAATAGATTTACATTACAAAAAATTAACTGGGAAAAGTACTATCTTTTAAGGACTAATCAATAGTATAATTATTACAATGGATAGTCTTTTTTTCAGTCCACTTTTTCTAAATCCAGTGCAAAATTGGTATTCTGAGTTACAAGTCCTAACTTTGATTTCCGACTTTGATTGAGTTGACTTATACAATTTTATTTTATTTTTGACTTTTTTTTTAAAAAAAAATCCAATTTTTTTATTGATTAAATTGTAGAACTTAATTTGTTATAAAAGTTAGAAACATGGCTTAAATTTTACAAAGTCAATTTTTTAATATTCTTTTTGGGACTTTTTTTTTGACAAATTCATACTCCCCCGTCCCTTTTTAAGTGCCTCCCTTGAAAATTGTGACTTTTTAAGAGTTAAAAATTTGATATATAAACTACCCATATTGCCTTTATTAAAAGTATAATTAAATTCATTTATGGTCTCATGAATAGTAAGTCTGTCCCATTATTTTATTTATTTTCTTTTATATTCTCTTTTTTATTTTAATATTATTTAAAGAATAAAATAGTAAGTTTGTTACTTTTTAATTACCAAATTGAGAAAGTGGACACTTATTTTGGTACAGCCCAATAAGGATTAGTGGACACTTAAAAAGGGACGGAAGGAGTAGTTTGTTTTGAAAAAATAATGCTAAATTATCAAAAAGAACCTTTATAAATTTTAGGGTGAGTGTTTTAAATTCAAAAACCGAATTTTAAAAATTAATAACTCAGTTTTAAAATTAATAACTCAATTTTACAAATTTAAATTATTTTTTCAACATTTTTTTCTATTTTTTCAGAAAAAGTCTTTAAGATGTTAATTAAAAAAGGGCCAAATCCCAAAAATAGTAAAAAACTGAATTTTTAAATTTTAAATTCTACATTTAAACTTTGCAAACTCATTTCACTTTTTGTTAATTTAAAATAAAGTTTCTTACTTTCATAACTAAGTTCTATAATTTTACAAAAGAAATATTTTTTCTTTTTTGATTTTTTTTAAAACAATTCATTTTGTGAATAACCCAAATGGTGTTACTGGCCAAACTTATTTTCTATTTTAGATTGCTTACATGAATTTATTCTAACTCCTTAGTTGTAGGTGACATGGCAAAAATAATTGGTTTATTATACTTTGATAACCTAAAATATGTTCGTAATTTTGTTTAGTACTTAAAGTACGACTTTCTTTTCGCATATGCAATATATTGTTGTTGCTATCTCTATTTTTAATTAAAAATGTTAGAGCATGTCCAATAGTTTTGTTATCTTTATTGTTAAGTAAAATAGTTAGGTAATAATGCATTTTTATATCTTCTTGCGTTAAATAATGTGTTATCTTTATAGATGTTAAAAAAGTTGTTAAACTTAAAATGTTGTTAATGTTTGTAACTGGTGATGCGACGAACACAACCCACAATTAACATTATTATCTCCTATAAATTCTCTCCATAAGAATAGTGAACCATAAAATAAAAGATAAATGGTCAATTAAAAAACGTGAAACTAATATGATTATTAAATTTAAGATGTCTATGTGTCATTTAATACCTTTTTAAACGATGACGTGCCACTGATTAACATTAGAAAGTTAACAAAAACTATTGTAGATGCTCTTAGGTAACAATGCAATTTTTTCTTTTCATTAGCCGTGTTAAAGTGTGTGTTAACTTTATAGATATTAAAAACATTGTTAAAGATAACAATTTTTTAATTGTTATTACTTGATGACATCCAAAAATGTCAAATTCACTCCACAATTAAATGTTATTTCCTAAAATTTGGTATCTCATGCATATATTTTCTATGTACGAACACTACTATTTAATTTCTTTATTTTCTCATAGCAGCTATTCATAATACTCTGCATATTTTCTTGGTATTCAATATTCACTTGAACCCACTGTTTGTTTGACCCAGTCCTTTGTTTACAATTGAATTTTAAAATAAAAATATGTTGAAAATAAAATAACTTATTTCTCTGTTTCTAAAATTATATCTTTCTGAAATTTGGCGCTGAAATTTAGCGCTTATGTATAGCGCGGAAAAAAACAGATAAGTTTTATATTTTGAATAATTAATTTTTAATTAAAATAGATAACATTGTTAAAGTTTAAAACTAATATGACTGTTTAACTTAATATGTTTATGTGTCATTTAATAGATTTTTAAATGATAATGTGTCACTACTTAACAATAAAAAGTTAACAATACTATTATAAATGTTCTAAAGCATGGTCTCCGTTATATTTTTTACAATTCCGTCAACCATAAATGTTTTTTGAATAAAATATGTTAGAATAAAAGATATTTTGGTCATTTCAATATAATCATCAATCTAATTTTATATAAACTATTATTTCAGCCGTTGGATGAGTATAAATCATCCAACGATCTGCAACTAAATCAAAATAAATAATGAAATTTATTTTAGAATTAAATAAACTATTATATATAGCACCGTCCTATGTCGGTGGAGAAGGACGATGATGTCGTGGGAGGAGAGATGGACCATGTTATAATTTTTAATAAGTTTTAGGTTTTTCAAAGAACTCCTTGATGTTTTATGTATATTTAGTTTGGCTATTTTTGGTAAATACATAC
Source organism: Primula veris (assembly GCA_963682055.1). NCBI lineage: Eukaryota > Viridiplantae > Streptophyta > Magnoliopsida > Ericales > Primulaceae > Primula > Primula veris. The sequence goes on along the minus strand of OY821750.1, from coordinate 8,869,091 downwards.
TTAGAAGGGTATTATAGTAAAACAACACTAAAATTCCGTCCACATGTTCATTTTAATGCACGGAATGGTATAAAACGATAACGGAGACCATACTTTAGGTTACTAAAAGAAGAAGTCATACTTTAAGATATTAAACGAAAATACAACCATATTTTAGGGTATCAAATTATAATAAACCCAAAAAATAACCCCTTTTGGGAATATGTTTTGAATTACACTAGAATGGAAATTAGTTTGTCCAACAACACCATTTGGGTCAAAAACTCAAAAATCAACAACGTGGCAGAATCAAAAGTGAGCAATTATAATCATCTCTAGGAGCATGACACTTTTAGCATATATAGATGAAGGAAACAAAGATAAAATAAAAAAAAAAGAAGACAAAATAGAGATACACGAAGGGAGAATTATTGATAATTACATTCAAAACACACTTAATATCAAAAAATCAACATTCACAACTCTTATTTAAAAATTTGATACATATCAATATATCATCAAAATTTAAAACCAATAGTAAAAAAAATAGACTCATATAGCATATGTAGCTAAGTTTAAGAAATATTTTAATCATGAGTTTTTTTATAATTAAGTCTCAAAATATGTATTAAATGATCATTTTCCGTAGAAGAAAAGAGTATTGAAGATTAGTGTCGGGCAGACTGCTGAGTTAGCGGTGAACTGTAGGAAAATAAAAAAAAAAAACCTAAGGGACATTGATTGCACTCCGAATGTGTTTTTTCTAACGAACGAAAGTATGAAGGGGGAACGACATCAGTTGCAGTAAATAACGGATAAGATACCCGAATTTATCGAATCAAGTGACTAATTTAGATTAATATTAAATTGCGTTTTCGAGGGCTTTAATTATTACATGGCTTAAATCTACGCATGGAGGACCGTTAATGGCTAAAACTATCACTTTTAGCGAATCGTTTTCCTCCATATGAGATTGAATATTTTAACGTTTCCAATGGCGTTTAAGAGCTTTTACAACGTTTCCAATTTTAAGGTTGTCAATCTTAAGTATGCAACTACGTGTGAAGTTGTTGTGAATAAACTAATGAGTTGAAAAAATGGTGATCAATCCTAACATGTAACTATAAGTTAAATTCAACTATAGGTTTAACTTTTTGTATTTTTTTACGAAGCTAGCTAAGTTATCAACTTATAAACAACTAGCTAGAAATTTAGAATTCAAGAAACAAACAACAAAAATAAAGATAAGATAAAGATAAATATCACAAAAAAAAAAAAAAAACTTAACTGGCGATTGCCGAAAAATCCAAAGTTTTGTATAATCTTGTAAAATCTCTTTCTCTATCCCTATTCCGAAGTTATGCCTCTGAGTAGTGAAAATGTGGCTCTGGTTTGAAAAAATATAGGATACACTTGGTAACAAATTCTATCCGATGAAAACTTAAAATTCCAAATTCTGTTGACGTAACCGGTTACTTTGACTGGTTAAGAACAAGTTCTAGAAGCTCTTCTCGAAATGGGATTCTTGGGCTCTATTGACTTCAATTGATCCGTTCAAACTTCATTGTGGGCTAATTTCAAACCTTCCAAGTCTTCTTTTCAATGATTTGGTCCATCTTCGGTGTATCTTTTTATTAAGTCTCATTTTTCCTTCATATTGGCGCTTTTAACTGCAAAACGCAAATAAAAGTAAATCATCGGAAATTCGTAATAATTAACTCTAAACTCGCCTAATTATGCTAGAATAAACTTATAAATTATACCATTATGTGGTCCAATCAGACATATCAATGATTCTCTTTCAAATGTAGATAGATTTGAACTAAAAAAGTCTTCATTTTATAAATCTAATTTTCTAAAAGTTTAAATTAGTCCAAGTGAAGAGCATTACATTACACATATTATTTGGAAAGAAAAATTTAATGACACTATTCCATTTCTATAAGAATTATTGGATTGAGACACCCTTCTTAACTTATTGTCCATTACAATCAAATGATCTACAACATTATAACAAATGAATATACACACATGGAAATAAAAGGAACAAAATCTAATTTGTTACACTATTGGTCCTACTCAATGTTCCGAGAAACTCGAAATATGATCAGAACCTACATCCGAACAAGATCTCTAATGCAGAATTGCGAAATCCTATTCCACTTCAGCATCATCTTGGACCCTTAATCATGTCCCTTGTTGTCCAACTACTAGGCCGCATCCTTAGCAGCTATCGAGACCATGTCTTTCAATTCTGATATACCATGTGATACGCCGTATAGAACTCTTGATGCGTAAATATCACCGACTCCACATGTATCTATAGGTTCACATGGTGATGGAGGTATATATATATAGCTTCCCATTTGATGCCTATATAAGACCCTCTAGGACCGTCTGTGACACAGATTAAGGGTACAAAGTGGCTTAAGTACCGAGCTGTAGATATAGTAGTTTCTTCCGTGGAAAAATCACAAAATGCTTTTGCTTCGTCCAAAGTTGTAGACCAATTTATTAAGTGTTATTGCTGAGAGGGATTTAGTAAATAGATCTGCTAAATTATCAGTAAAGCGGGTTTGTTGAACATCTATATGAACGCTCTTTTGGAGTTCATGTGTATAGAAGAATTTTGGTGATATATGCTTGGTTCTATCTCGTTTTATATATTCTCCTCTAATTTGTGTGATACAAGCTGTATTATCTTAGTATAATAATGTCGGAGCTCCTTTTGTCGAAATTAGGCCAGATTGTTCTTGCACATAATGAATCATTGATCTTAACTAAACACATTCTCTACATGCTTCATGAATAGCAAGAATTTCAGAATGATTTAAGGAAGTAGCGGTCAATGCTTGCTTTACAGAATACTATGACATAACAGTTCCACCATACGTGAAAACATATCCAGATTGCGATTTAGCATTATACGGATCAGATAGATAACTAGCATCTGTATACCCAATCAGTTGTGCTTTTGATTCATTGAATAAAATAGGCCTAGATCAGCAGTCCCACATAGATAGCACAATATATGTTTAATACCATTCCAATGCCTCTTAGTGGGTGCATAGTTATATCTTGCGAGTAGATTCAATGAAAATGCAATATCTGATCGTGTGCAATTTGCTAGGTACATTAAGGCACCAATTTCACTTAGATATGGTACTGGCCAAGTAAATCTTCTCCTTCATCCTTTGGTCAAATGAATATTGTCTCAATACTTTGTCAGTGTAAGTAGACTGATGAATGAAAATTTCTTTAGAACTATGTTTGATCTGGAAGGCGAGACAATACTTAGTATTTCGAAAATCTTTCATCTCGAATTCCTTTTTCAAATACTTAGCAGCCTTGGTAACCTCTTCAACAATTCCAATAATATTTAAATCATCAACATAAACTGCAATTATGGCGAACCCGGATTTTGATTTCTTGATGAAAATGCATGAACATATCAGTTTGTTAACAAAACCCTTTTTTAGAAGGTAGTCACTAAGTCGATTGTACCACATGCGTCATAGCTGCTTTAAACCGTACAATGATCTTTGGAGTTTAATCGAATGTAAACTCTTATATTTTCCTTCAGGTATTTTAAATCCTTCAGGTATTCTGCTAGAGGATTATGTTGAGTCTGTGCTTTTCTTTTCCGGGGTAACTTGTCTTTTGCGCCTAAAGGCCTTCCATGCTTCTGGCATGGTTTTGTTTCATCAATTAGTGATTTCCTTTCAGGAACATCAATTCGTGTCATAGTGTTAGATGCATGAACATGTTATTTTATTACTTTTATGTGCATCGATAAATGCATCAGGCAAATTATTAGCTACACCTTATAAATGAATGATTCTCTTAACCTAGTTTTCACTTTTATCGTATACAAGGGTCAAGATGAGCTAATGATGATGCATCCCATGTTATCTCTTTATTTCTTACAAGTTTAGATTTTTCTCCATCATTAATGGGAAAAAATCTTCATCAAAATGACAATATGCAAAATGTGCCCTAAACAATTCATCTGTTAAGGGTTCTATATGCCTAATAATGGATGGCGAGTTAAAATCAACATAAATACCTAAACGACGTTGTGGACCCATTTTAGTGCATTGAGGAGGTGTGATTGGAACATAAACAGCACAACCAAAAACACATAGGTGAGAAATATTAGGTTGTTGACCAGACACTAGTTGTAAAGAAAAATAAACATGGTGAGCAGATGGTCTGATACGAATTAATGATGCAGCGTGTAAGACATCATGCACCCATGCAGATTATGGTAACTTTGATTTCATAAGTAAGGGTTTAGTAATTAATTGAATGTGTATAATAAAAGACTCTTGTAAACCATTTTGTGTATTTGTGTGTGTAAAAGGGTGTTCAACGTTGATACATATGAGCATACAATAATCATCAAATGTTTGAGAAATAAATTCACCAGCATTATCAAGGCCTATGGACTTAATTGTATAGTCTGAAAATTGTTCTCTTAAACGGATGATTTGTGCTAAAAGTCTAGCAAAGGCAACATTTCGAGTTGACAATAAACAAACATGAAACCATTTCGATGATATATCTATTAGTACCATAAAATAATGAAAAGGACCACATGATGGATGTATTGGCCCACATATATCTCCTTAAATATGTTGTAAGAAACTTAGTGATTCTACACCAACCTTTAAAATAGATAGTTTCATAATCAATTTACCCATTGAACAAGAAACACATGTATTGGAAAGGGAATCTTCTGGTTTCTCAATGGATGGTTATCTGTGGCTCCTAATATTCGGTTCATCATCGTTGAACGTGGGTGGCCAAGATGATCATGCCAAAGTATGAAGGTTCTAGGGTCACATTGAAGCTTTTGTACTTTGGTCCACTTCTGGTGTATTATTGAGTGTGATTCAATACACTTTATTTTAGTGTAGTATAAACCCAAGGAATAAGCACTCAGTTTTTCAATCACTAGCTTCTGGCATGCTATTAAGTTAGTGATATAAATATAATCATTATCTCCCTCATTTCCAGTCTCAACATGATATTCATTTCTGCGGATATCCTTAAAACTCGGTAAGTTTCTGTTTGACTTGGATGAGTACAAAGTATATTCAATGAAAATATTTGTACCCTTAGGTAGTATGATATCTGCTCTTCCAGAGCCTTCAAATAAATTGTTGAACCACAAATTGTATTAACACTTGCATTACGCGTTTCGAGATATGCAAAAACTTCTTATCTCTAAGAATGGTATGTGTCGTAGCACTATCCACTAAATATAAGTCTTGAGTAACATATTTCCAGTGTTGATATACATGCCTCTATAAAGATAAACACTTTATCAATACTAAACATGCAGTTTTAATATAGGATGATAATTGTTAACTAAACATTTAACAACAACTAACGATTTTGTTTTATAATATAACAACACTTAAACATGTCACTATGGATTGTATGCATATTCAGATTTTAGAAAACAGATGATAAACCTAATATCATTGTTCAAAACAAGCAATTTTTTCCATATTGAACAGTTAAAAAGAGTTTTATTTGTTTATAGGAATTTGACTGTCTTTCAAGTGTAAGCGTGTCTAGCAGTGGTTGGATACTCAGATTTAATCTTGCTAAACTGTAAGATTCGGAAAACCCATATCTAGACATGTTTTGTACTTAATTTTGAAACATATGAGATTTGATACCATTGAAAAAAATATATTTTAATTATAAAAGACAACATGAATGCATAGATCTCCCGCTTTTATAATTAACTCATATTTAGGAGCGTTTATATCATAAATATAATGCACAAGTTATGGAAGTCATAGCTATACAATTAAGTGAGAAAGCGATGCGTTCTTCCGTATCGAGTTCTTCTACGGGTTTATCTAATCCGTTTCTCCTAGGCGCTTTATAGTCTTTGCTAATACTAACCCATTGGTCTATCTCGTATCCACAAAGAAAATTCTTCATGAGGTATCTCCAATAAGGGTAGTTGGTTCCGTCAAAGGACGACGGCCTAGTTATTGACTTAGAGTCTCCGTACGTAGACATAGCGGATCTTTAAACTCAAAATCGCTAGATTCTATAAAACAAAAGAGCTAGGTTCTGATACCAATTGTTGGCCCGTAAGTGGCTAAACCTTATAGGGAGGAGAGGGGGTGGGGGGGGGGGGGGGTGTGAATAAGGTTTACGTACAATTTTCGCGGAATAAAAAATATAAAGCAAATAACAACCCAAATAACGGAATTAAGAACTAAATGAAATGCGACAACAAATCTAAAACTAGTTTAAGCTATGCAAGCAATCAAACAAGCAATAATATAAGTGCGGAAATTAAAAGTTAAGGGAAAATAAATAACACAAGATGTATAGAGGTTCGGCAAACCCGCCTAGTCCTCTCATCGGTATTCACGCTACCGAGTATTTCACTATATTCTTCTTCCCAAGATTACAACCTAATGAGCTAATCCGCAGATTAAGATCCCCCTCACTGTATGAGTATCCCGAATGAAAAGACCTAGAGCTTTTAAGCAACACTCGCTTACAAAGACTCTATCCGATCACTCACTCACTCACAAATGAGTTTATAATTACTCTACAATTTTAATCGAAAGTGTATCGCTCACACACAAATATTCTCGAAGTGTTTATAAGATTACTATAAGAGTACACTCAAGAATTTATAAGATTACAAATGAGAATTGTGTTGTATATAGTCTTTTGTTGCTTTGACTTTGGATTTAATTGCTATATAATTGGGTGTGTGATTGGTGAGTTTTCGAGTGGTATTTGGTGGGGTTTTGTAAGCTCAAAATTGTCCATTGGATATGTTGTTACCATTTGTAGTGGTTGAATTTTTTATCCATTGGGTAAAAGATAAAGTGAAAGTGACTTTATTTAAACGTCGAATTTCGACCTGTCGAACTCAATTTTCGACATGTCGGAAAATCAGGAGAGCTTACTACCGAACTTTTGAATTTTCCAATATGCACTTCGAGTTGTCGGATATTTTTCGACATGTCGGAAAATCTGGGGAGCTCACTACCCAACTTTTACATTTTCTGATATGTATTTCGACCTGTCGGATATTTTTCGACGTGTCAAAAAATCTAGTAATTCACTTAACCGAAACTCTTATAATTTATTCTTTCGGACTCTAAAATGAGTTCCGTTTGAGCCGTTAACTTCGTGATTGATTCTTTTACTTCTTTAAAACCTTAACACACTTTATAAAAGGATTAGTAACACAAAACGATCTTTTATTATGCTTTAATTCATTTTGTTATAATCAAAACAAGGGATTAGAAGAGCACCGTTCAACAATCTCTCCCTTTTTAATGATGACAAAATATTGAATTTAAACATAATGAAGCTCTTCTACAATAGTCAAAAGAATGAAAGGAAAGTGTAGAAGGTGATTTTCGTCAAAAGTGTTTTATCGAAACTTAAGTATAAACGATGAACCAAGGTCAAAAAGTTTTCAATAGGTATTAGACAACATGATAAATGATCATTAAGTATAACACATGCATGGATAATACATTTAAAACATATGTCATTTTAGGCAAAAAATCAGCCATTGTTTCACCTAAAAAGGGTGATCGGCACAAATAAAAAACACAACCCAAAATCACACAAATTCATTCCACATTTTCAACACTAACATATCATAATAATAAAATGTGCCACACACATCGCTAAGGCACAAATGACAAGATTGAAATAATGTAGCTAACAAAAGATTTCATAACTTCAAAATCACAAGGTACAAATGATACAACATCAATGAGCATAGCCAAAATATAAGTTTTATAGCAAACCGAATAAGATAGAATGAGCTAAAAGTCTTGCTCATAAAATTAGTACAATACTCAAACTAGCCAACACACACCTTTAAAGTAAAGCAAACACAAAAGTTAAGATAATTCAAAACTAAAACAAATACGATAAATAACATTACTAAGGGGTATTTATCCCCCTTTAACATAATCAAAATCAAACATATGCCGAAAAAGTATCAGCATCAACATCATTGTCATCAATAAAGTGAAGGTTTTTGAAAAAAATAAATGAAGGATTTGAGAGAGGATGGTAAAGTGTGGCGGTATTAGTGCATATATAGAGAGAGACGAGTGAGCAAGTATGTATTTTGCAATAAGGAGGAAAAAAACTTGAAAAACAAAACTTAGACATGTTGAAAAAAAAATACAGTGTAAAAACTATACATGTCAAAAACATTCAGACATGTCGAAAAAATTCAGACATGTTGAAAAGCGCAAAAAAAAGTTCCAGAAGGTTTTGACAGGTAGACCAACATGTCAAAAATATATATTTAGCAGTCGAAAAATAAATAAAAAATTGTTAAAATATAGTAGACAAGTCAAAAATTACAGTAGACATGTCGTAAATTCTGGGCTAAAAATATTTATGACTTTGATAGTTTTTGACACCGTTTTGGTAAAAATAAAAATACATATATGTATAAAATTATAGTTTATTAACAATAAATAGTGTAAATCTATCTTCTTATAAAACAAAATTGTTCTTCATTAAGGAGTTTTGTAAAAATATCGGCTAATTGCCTATCGGTACTAATATACTCTAGTAAAATATCCCTTTTTGGAACATGATCCCGTAAAAAATAATGTCGCAAATTAATATGTTTTGTACGAGAGTGTTGGGTGGGATTTTTTGAAAGATTAATAGCCCTCGTATTATCACACAATATAGGCACATTATTATACGATAATTCAAAATCATTCAATTGTTGACGCATCCAAAGAATTTTCGCACAACAACTACCCGCGGCAACGTATTCCGCCTCCGCCGTCAAAAGTGCAACCGAGTTTTGTTTCTTGCTATGCCAAGAAACTAATGCATTTCCTAAAAATTGGCAAGTGCCACTAGTACTATTTCTATCCAAACGACAACCGGAAAAGTCGGTGTAGAAATAGCCTAGAAAATCAAACGAAGTAAGAGGGTAAAATAATCCTAGATTACAAGTACCCACAAGATATCTAAAAATGCGCTTAATGGCTATAACATGCGATTTCTTAGGACATGATTGATATCTAGCACACAAGCAAATACTAAACATGATATCGGGTCTACTTGCGGTTAAATATAACAGGGATCCAATCATACCTCTATATAGGTTTTGATCCTTGCATTTACCCGATTCGTCTTTGTCTAGCTTTGTATCCGGACTCATTGGAGTTCCTAGAGGCTTTGCATCGCTCATGTTGAAGCGTTTTAGTAAGTCTCGTGTATTTCGATTGATTCACAAAGATGCCATCCTTTATTTGTTTGATTTGAAGTCCGAGAAAGTACGTGAGCTCACCCATCATGCTTATCTCGAATTCACCTTTCAAACACTTAGAAAACTCCTCGCACATGCGAGTATTAGTAGCACCAAAGATAAATCATCAACATAAATTTGAATTAAAAGCATATATTTTCCATCCTTTTTTTATAAAAAGAGTAGTATCCAAAGTACCACGAGAAAAATATTTTTCAATCAAAAATTTACTAAGCCTTTCATACCAAGTCCGTGGTACTTGTTTTAAACCATAAAGTGCTTTTTGAAGTTTGTATACATGATTGGGAAACTTGTGAATTTCAAAACCGGGTGGTTGTTTTACATAAAGTTCCTCATTTATAAAACCATTTAAAAACGCACTTTTAACATCCATTTGAAATAATTTAAAGCGTTTAAAAGAAGCATAAGCAAGCAACATCCTAATGGCTTCTAGTCTAGCTACGAGTGTGTAAGTTTCATCGAAATCGATGCCTTATTCTTAGTTATACCCTTGAGCCACTAGTCTAGCCTTGTTTCTAATAACTATCCCGGATTCATCCATCTTATTACGAAACACCCATTTTGTACCTAGAATGGATTTATCACTCTGTCTAGGAACTAAAGTCCATACTTTGCTACGCTCGGATTGATTTAATTCGTCATGCATAGCTAAAACGCAACTCTCGTATAGTTCCGCTTCATGAATGTTCTTGGGCTCTAATTGAGACAATAATACAAAATGATTAACTAAATTTCTTAAAGAATAACGTGTACGCACTCTTTCACCCGGATTTCCAATAATTAATTCTTGTGGGTGGTGGTTTGCAAATCGCCATTCTTGAGGTAAATCCTCATGAATTTGCACGGTAATTTCTAACTCCTCTTGAAGTCGTTCTATAGTCACTTTCTCGACACTAGGCTCAACTTCTACCCTATGCGTGTCAAGATTGGAAGAGGACGCAACATGAAAAATATCATCAACAATATCATTAACAATTAGAGGTTTATCAAGATTAGTTAAAGTCTCATCAAAAGAAACATGTACCGATTTTTCCACCAATAGAGTTATCTTATTGAATACTCTATATGCTTTACTCAATATTGCATATCCAAGGAAAATTCCTTCATCAGACTTAGCATCGAATTTTCCCAAATTATCCTTACCATTATTATGTACGTAACATTTACAACCAAATGCACGTAAATGAGCAATATTGGGCTTTCGTTCATTCCATAATTCATAAGAAGTCTTTTTCAATATGGGCCTTATCAAAGATATATTTAAAATATAACAATCGGAATTTATGGCTTCGGCCCAAAAATACTTTGGCAAATTATTTTCGCAAACTATGGTCCGTGTCATTTTCTCCAGGGTTCTATTCTTCCTATATACCACCCCATTTTGTTGAGGTGTACGAGGGGCTGAAAAATTATGATCAATACCATTATCATCACAATAAGTTTTAAATGATGTGTTCTCAAATTCTTACCATGATCGGTTTGGATACTTTTGATCATGTAAACCTTTCGTGTTTGGAGCTTTTTACAAAATATAGAATATTCTCTAAAAGTTTCATGCTTATGGGATAGAAACAAAACCCATGTAAAACGACTATAATCGTCAACCATGACGAATGCATATGCACGTCCTCCAAGACTAAGTATCCAAGAAGGACCAACTAAATCCATATGAATAAGCTCCAAGCAACGAGTAGTAGAAATAATATTTTTAGACTTAAAAAAAATCTTCGTTTGTTTGCCTAATTGGCAAGCGTGGCAAAGTTTATCATTTTTAAAAGGAACTTTTGGTAAACCTATTACCAAATCTTTTCTAGAAAGTATAGCAAGTAAATCAAGACTAGCATGACCAAGTCTTCTATGCCACAACCAACCATTGTCGTTGATAATAACAAGACACTTGACCTCATTATTGACCGAACTATTCAAACCAATCATATAGACATTATTTTATTTTTGACCAATGAGAATAGTTTTATTATCCGAAATACAATGAATGATGCAATGCGATTTTCCAAAAATAACTTGTGTGACCAAGTCGCAAAGTTGGCTTATACTAAATAAGTTATGTTTAAGACCATTAACAAGCAATACATTATCAATAATAACATTTGGCAGTTTAGAAATACTACCAATACCGATGATTTTACCCTTGATATTATCCCCGAAGGTCACAAAGCCTCCATCTTTAGGTGCAAGAGTTGTAAATTTCATTTTGTCTCCCGTCATATCCCTTGAGCATCCACTATCCAAGAACCACTTTTTCTCATTAATTTTTGACCTCAAGCATACCTACAAAACAAAATGATCATTGGTACCCTAGTCCACTTTTGGGTCCTTGAGGGTTAGTGTCTCGACCCTTTGAAACCCAAACCAAGTCCTTTCTATTCAATTTATATCTATAAGGGCAATAGACATAATTTTCAAAGTGATCACAACGGTTGCAAGTAAGACATTTAACATGCACACTTGGTTTAACAAAACGATTATAAGCTAAGTCATTTTTATGCAAGTTATTTTATGAGAGTGACTTGGTTGTCTATTTTCATTTTTAGTCGTTGGTTTAGTGAATAGATTTTTATGTTTTGCCGTTAGAAGTGGGTTGTAGGTTACACCGGTTTTATCATAAGCACCTTGTTGAGAAGATAATATAGTACTTAACATTTTACTTCCTTTAGCGAACTTAGCAAGAGTAAGTTCGGCACTATCTGCCTTAATTTTACATGAAATAATGTCATTTACTAATTTATCATTTTCCATGGTAAGTTCCGCATTTTTAGAGGTGAGTGAGTCATTTGTTAAAGCTAAGTTTTCAAGTTCGTCTTGTAAACTAATTAACATTTTTCTAAACGATTTGTTTTTACCTATAGTTTTTTCTAAATAATCTAACACATCATTTATGAACAATCATTACTAGAAAGAGAAGAGTTAGAGGAGTGGAAGCTTACATCCTCGGTTTCGTCGTCTCTAGCCATGAGACAAAAGTTTGCAACTTCTTACTTGTCGCTATCGGAGCTATCATCATCGCTCCTCTACGCGGCCATGAATGCCTTCTTGTATTCTTTCTTCTTTTCTAACTTGTCCTTTTTCTTCAAGGGACATTCGTTTTGCATGTGGCCGGGTTTGTGACACTTGTAGAAAATAATTTTGTCCTTCTTATTCGATTTGTCGGATGACTCTCCCTTATATTCCTTTTTCCGAAATCGTTGTTCATCCTTCTTTTTCCAACTTAGGACTTGTTGTAGCGTTTGGCGAATAGATCCATTTCATCATCATCACTAGAAGAGTCGTTATCGCTATCGTCACTAGAAGAGTCAAAAAATCTGGGGAGCTCACAGCCCAACTTTTGCATTTTCCGATATGTACTTCGACCTGTCGGATATTTTTTAAGGTGTCGAAAAATCTAGTAATTCACTTAGCCGAAACTCTTATAATTTCTTCGTCCGGACTCCGAAATGAGTTCCGCTTGAGCCGTTAACTTCGTGATTGATTCTTTTACTTTTTTAAAACCTTAACACACTTGATAAAAGTATTAGTAATACAAAACGAGCTTTTGTTATGTTTTAATTCATTTTGTTATAATCAAAACAAATTATTAGAAGAACACCGTTCAACATTTCCAAACTAATTAGTGACCAATCTTTAAGATCCTCTAATTCTTGAGAAATTATTTAGTTTATCAATCTTCACGATTGTGTGATTCTTCAGGAATCAATTAGTATGTAGTGTATAAAGACTAACTACTCTAGGTAGTTGTAATTCTTCGAGAATTATTCATAAAATTCTCCGGAAACTATATATTCGATTACTCATTGAAATTATTTAATATTAATTCTTCATGAATTAAGTATTACTCGTCATGATTAATTAGTATTTATACTTTTAAAATAATATATCAATCTTCGGGATTGTGTGAATCTTCGGGAATCAAGTAGTTATCAATCTCTAGGATTGGCTACTTATACAAAAGTAATTCTTAAAGAATAAATTAAGAACGGATCTTTATGATTGTCCAATTAGTTTGTAATTATGCAAAAGAATAATTAGGAACCAATTTTCACGATTGTTCAATTAATAATTAATATAATTTTTAGGGAATTAAATAGAGACCACTTTCCAGAGTCGTCTAACTTTTACAAATTAATTCTCCGAGAATTAACCAATGATCACACTTCAGGGTGATCAATCTTCAAGATTGCAAATAAAATTTTCTCGCTGACCACATAATTAGTATGCGATTAGGTATGTTAATATTTGTGTATGCAAAATTAAATATATAAAGAAGTATACGGAAATATATCCTGCATATATACATAAATATGTACATGTATCTACATATATATACATATTTACCATCACCTTCGTTGTAACATAGCATGGGAAAAAGCCAATAGGTGTCTTTGTTACTAAGTTACGATATATAAAACCACACGGTTACTATATATTTTCTCTTTTGTCACTATTTATTATAAATTTGTGTTTTTTTCCTTACAATTAAAGTTAGTAGTTATATGTTGATTAAATGCGATTTCATTTTGCTTCTTCCATTAATATATGTAACAACTACTAATCAATTAATAATTTGTTTTACTATTTCATTATTAACTAACGGTTTTTTGTTTACACTGAAATACTTGTTAAAAATTTTAGGCATATTTTTTGTTCCTTCAAGATCGTATCAAGTAAAAAAAAAATCTTAATAAATGACTTTTCGCCTATGTTACAAAAATGTTCAGTAGTTTAAGTTGAATATTTGCAAGTTTAATCATTACAATCAATTTATCTCTATTAAAATATGTTGATTTATGTCTTAAATTGTGCCCCCGCTGGATAAAAATTCTGGATCCGCCCCTACTGTATAATAAAAATTAGTTTTGAAAATATGTTTAAACTCACCACTACATGCACATAATTTTAAAAACTTTCCACAATAAAAATACAGACTCGTACTGATAACATGTTGTAATGTCAGTATTTGCTATATAGAAAGTAAATACAAAAATATAAATGAACACATTATATACGTGGTTCGGCGTCTCAACACTTCAGGGTTGAGGCCTACTCCACAGAACAAATACCATTACCTTTATTATATGAAAGAGGATTGCAAATAAGTTTACAATATATGGACAAAGTTATACACAATCTCACTGATATTTCTTTCTTCTACTTCTATGTTTTGGTGTGTTAAGGTGTGTTCTAATACTGTGAAGGAGGTTTCAATTTATAATCGAAAGGTAGGAGACATTTAACCCGATAAATGGTTTTACCCAAGACTTTTGTGTCAAGGGGGCCATCACATTGAACACATATAATATAAAGAGTTATAACCTAGAAAATCAACTACTGCCAAGAGTTAAAGTTGAGTATCTTCTCTACTTACAGAAGAAAAGCCAGACCATATACACACTAGAGCCCAAATCTACACTAAAAGACTAGCCCATTAGCTAGTGGGTCATTTGTGTATATTAATGCACTTATTATCTCATATAATTGTCGATGTGGAATACACGTGATCCCAACAAAAATCAGCGAGCTTAATTCAACCATTGACAATGTGTCTTCACGATTGAGAGGTTGCAACAAGACTCCTCGCGTGCCAGTTTGAAACTGACCCTGAAGAAGCTACTATGTAACTTTGTAAGGCATTTATGCAAGTCATTGGTTACTTAAAGGCCTTTTTTGGTTCATTTCAAATCTTGCATTTTAGTTACTAACGGGTATTTAAGAAAACCCTAATTAAGTTTATGACACCTACAGATGCTGGTTCTTTTCCCTTCATAATAATCTTGAACCATAGCAAGGTTACTGTGAGTTATCGTGTGTGTTCATTAACTAATACAAGTGTAACCAGATAAATTGTATTTTCTGCATTCCAATGGGTAACCTCGTTTATTAGAATGGCGTTAGAGTGAATCTTGTTGGGCAAGGTCCCCCTACTTTCATATAAATATTAACTTTTCATCTTTTGTGGTAGATACACAAAATTCCCAAGTTTATCTCACTATTTAGTCGTGCTCAATTTTTTTGTTTCCTTCCAGGCTCTCACTCATTGCTATTTGGCTTACTGATTCATCCTCAACTCTAGATTCCCCTAATCGTCTTCTTATTACCACCTTAATTTATTTTGAAAAGGAGAAAGCTAAAATATACTGCATATTAAAACGATATCTGGTATTCCATCTTATATATCAATCACATTATTGTAAATAAAAAATAACAGAGAAAACTTCTGAACGGGGCTCAAAACTTGATGAGAACCTTGACACAATCTGGCTGCTTCATTAGCTTAAATGCATTGTTTATATCCTCAAGATTCACTTGGTGTTCCTCAGTCCATAGCTCATCAAGGTTTAGTTCCTGCAAACAAAAACAAACAAAAAAACGAAATGGAGCAAAGTAGAGGGTACAAAACCATATAAAAAAAAAAGTAGATGAGCAGTATATGGTTGTCTGATCCCTGTATAAGCGAGACCCTTGTAGTTAATTATTGTTTGGCCTTGAAAAAGGAAAAATGACAGGAAAATGAATTTGGCGCGGATAGGATCACAATCATATTTTTAGATTTATAATCCGAATATCCATGCTTTAGTTTTTTCTGTTGGTTCTAATGTATTCGCATGGGATCAAAACAGGAAGAAAACAATTAACTTTTAGTTTGTCGAATTGTTGGGCATATTTTCACCCGTGAGGAAGAAAATAATGTTTGAAGTGTGTGACCATTACAAAACCTAATCTTTAGGTATGTATTACGATACCTTTTTGAGCCATTTATCAAATATGTACGGAAGGTCCGATTTTGGTCTGAGGTTACCGAAGAGGCAACCTTTCAGAGTTCTACCAGCCAACATGGAAAGCAAACTTATATCCACATTTCCCTCTTTTCCTGCCCCAATCAATACTGTCGTTCCCAATCCCTGACAAAGCACCATTGTCAATGTGTAGGTATAGACGAAATGTGTAATAATGTGTGTTTGTGCATTTGTTGCTTACCGCTTTGGTGCAATTAATGGTCTCTTTGACTAGGGATGGAACACCAGAACATTCGAAGGAATAGTCGACTCCAATCGCACCTGTTAACTTACTGATCATTTCTGAAATTGATTCACTTTCTGATTCCGATAAGGTACTCGGATTTATGAAATCTGTCATTCCAAATGCTTTCCCTTTCTCTCGTTTCCTTTCATTTATATCCACTCCTATTATCTTTGAAGCCCCTAGCAATCGAGCTCCCTCTATTACCTGCAACATATTTAATCAAAATATATAGATTTTACTCTTAAAAAAAAATAAATTAATAGATTTTTCGTGTTCAATGATCGCAACAGACGAACTTCTTGTTGCTCCAATGCTACTCTTAATCCGAATACTACTCTACAAGTATATCCTGTGATTTCAGAGGGGGGGAAACATCCACCAGTCTGTGACCAATCTCGTTATTCAGGGGCGGTTCTGAGCCTTTGCGATCTGTGCGTACGCACCGGGTCTGAAATCGGAGGGCCCAACAAATTTTAAAATATTTTATTACGAAATAGAATTTATAGAAAATTTCTATGTATATTATTTTGAGCAGATACACATTATGTTCTGTCCTGTGCAAGAGGTTGCATGTTCGATTCACGTCTTTGTTCTTTTTAGGCCTGATTTTTAACCTTTTCCACTATTAATAGAATAATCACATCCATGGTCACCACAGAATTAGATAACTTTACACTTGGTCTCCAGGAGATTAATTGCCAGTTTTATGATTCCAAATGTTTATTTTTTTTTAAAGATCTAGTCATTTTAGAGCACTAATATAATCACAAAAGTTACACAGTTAAATGCAAAGTCGAAAGCTTTATCCTTACTGTATTTTTCATAGGCTAATTTTTTAAAAAATAATATTCTTTTATTTGTGAGAAAAAACAAAGAAAAAAGATCCATTGTTTTTATTTCTTAGAAAAGATTGAGAATATTTGGATGTTAGTTAACAAGACATTGAACCGGCAAATTTTTTCAAAGTAGTCTCTATAAAAACGTGTTACGGATTTTTTTTTTCTAAGTGGTCTCTATAAAAACGTGTACGGAGTATTATACAGTAATTTTGTTCCTTACATTAAAAAATCTCAGAATTTTTATAAAAAATTATCTAGCTGAGTTTCTATAGAGGGCCTGCTTTTTATATTTGCACAGGGCCTATAAAACCTCAGAACCGACCTTGTCGTTATTGTGAGCAAATGAATTTATTAGCTTCCTACACGAATAATTAAGTATATGATGGAGAACCCACTAAGGCTAGCCTAGTGGGTGAAAACCGACACTTTTAAGGAGGTGTAGTATTCGAGTCTTATAGAGAGGGTGTGTGATAGCATTTGATCATGCTAAATAAGTTTTTTTTTTTTTAAGAATCAAGTATGACGGAGCTTGGTTGCTGAGTGAAGCACGGGTATTAGATTAGTGGTTTAGAGTTCAATTTATTTATATTTGTTAGGGTTTAGTATACTTTAGTATCTTGTATGATCACTTTTTCGTTATTGTGACCAATCTTGTTATTGTGAGCAAATGAATTTATTAGCTTCCTACACGTACAATTATGTATATGATGGAGAACCCACTAGGATTAACCTAGTGGGCGAGAAACTGCACTCTTAAGGAGATACAGGATTCGAGTCTTATGAAAAGGGTGTGTGATAGCATTTTATCATGTTAAATAAGATTTTTTATTTATAAAAAGAATCAAGTATGGCGTAGGTTGGTTGCTGAGTGGAGCACGGGTATTAAATTAGTGGTTTAGAGTTCAATTTATTTGTATTTGTTAGGCTTTACTATACTTTAGTATCTTGTATGATCATTTTTTTCATTTATTATCATGAACAGTGACTTTTTCCATTTACTATATTGAACTATTGAAACATTAGTCACTATTTCCATTTACTATATTGAACTATTGAAACATTAGTTTTTTTTACCATTCCGTCTATTATTATTTTAACCCAACGTTAGTTTAATTGAAACTATTGTAATGAAATGACCAAAATAACTCTTATTTTGATGAATTCCATCCAAAGAATAGTTAGAGTTAACAGAATTGTACTGAACTAAAAAAATTCAAAGTTCACGATACTAAACTAAAAAAGTTCATAATTTGTGTTGAAAAAGTGATCATACTTTAAGGTATTAAAGTATAATAAACCCGTATTTAATATAGTATGAGTTTGAAGTGGAGATGAGCTTTAAAATTGAACTCTGAGTTCAATTTGTAATCCTATTAGAGCATTCACATTTGTCTAATTAAAATTCAATTTTTCTATATTTGATGAGTTTAACTTGAAAAAGTTTAATACTTTTGTCTCATAATTGACTCTTTATTTTTTAAAAATGTCATTATCTTTTCTCATAAGTAGAAATGAAAGTGTTCTCATAAAATATTAAAAATCAATATTGTTTGAACTGCACCTTACAACTTGTTTTTCTTCTAACTCTAAAAAAGAATTTATTATTAAAAAATAATATTAATAACAATTAAATATTTAAAAAGAGTATGTTTTGGTGAGAATATAAAATCATGCAAACTATAAATGACTCTTTAAATGTAAAAGAGTAATATTTTCGCTCATCATACAAGTAAATTTATAATGAGTCTGATGTGAATGCTCTTAGCTTGTACCAAAAACGCGAAAACAGCACAACTTTGTATAAAGCCATTTTTTATAATTAGTATGTATGTAATATTTACTATACAAACTATATTTACAGTAGTTAAGTTATGAATATACAAATGCTTTGAGTATTCTTTTCGATCTCATACTATCAATAAAACGTCATTACTAGTTATGAACAAGGGTCTTTTTTACAATTAGTATTGCCGTCATACAATCAATCAAACTTACCCCAAGTCCGACAGCTCCAAGGCCGAAAACAGCCACAGATGAGTCCTTATGAACTTTAGCTTCTTTCCAAGCGGCTCCAAAACCAGTAGAATACCCGCACGACAACAAGCTTGCATGAGATAATAATTTGCCGTCGGTTTCTCTGAGGTTGTTGAGCTTGACAGCATAGTTTGTGTCGACCACCGTGTACTCTGAAAATGTGGAGCAGCTAAAAATTTGGTAAACTATTTGACGATCTTGCCCTCCATCGCCACTCTTATTTACTATGGACATTCTTGATGTGCCATCTGGCATTAGCCCCGACATGGGAATCCTGTGTTTGTGGCACATGTTCGTTTTTTGAGATCGACAATTTAGACATTCTCCACATTCTCCGACATATGTAGGAATTACTATGTCTCCTTTTTCAAAACTTGTTACTCCTTCACCAACACTCTCCACGATCCTGAAGAAGTGAAAATATATTAAAATGTTATTATAGGAAAATTTTGGTGAATAAAAGTTAAATTTATATGTAAACG
This sequence comes from Primula veris, assembly GCA_963682055.1. NCBI lineage: Eukaryota > Viridiplantae > Streptophyta > Magnoliopsida > Ericales > Primulaceae > Primula > Primula veris. Next base: position 8,849,412 of record OY821750.1, on the reverse strand, counting down.
TGCCAGTAACAGTAAGTCGAAGTCATTATAGTAGGCTAGGGATAAGCAAAGATTGTGAACTTGTGCTTATCAAAAAAAAATTGTGAACTTGTTTGAAATTTGCAGCTTTTGGAAAATACTCCATGTAATTTGGTTTATTTTGAGACTTACAAAAGATACCTATTAGGTTTTTATCATGTCGAAAAGCTTTTGGTTTTCTCGAACGTGAAGGAAGTTTTGAACTAGACGATCAAATGCTGTACCACTGATATCAAAGGAACAAGTTTAAAGATCAGCAACTAAACAAGCGATTCGTAAATTATTGTCACCGTTGATAAACGAGAACTGTCCCAGAAGAAAGTAAATATTTGACTAATAAGATAGCGATTACCCGACACCTTCATGCCCTAGAGCTCGAGGGAAGAGAGGCTGGAAAAGGAAAAAAAAAATAACAAACTTTAAAGCATGCAGAATAATTTCGTGGCATTGTTGGTCTAATCTATATCCTCCCAGGATGTGAATATTCTAAATCAATAATGGCAATTCAAAAAAAGTGATATGAAACAAACTATTCTCTCAAAAGTAATAAAATTAGGCTCACTACAAGAAAATATTCATAGCAACAAAATTTTTAAATACTATTTAAGCTATTTATGTTGCTAACTACGATTAATAACAGTTTAGCAACAAAAATTGATATGTTATTGTTTGCCTTGTTGCAGAAAATCATTTCAGTAATTTTATAAAACTAACATAATTAAATTGACTTTATTAATGACTTTATCAAAACCGTAGTCGGGACAAGCTAGGAAAAGAGTACCAAACATGGGTAAAACCGTAAAACTAATAACATATTATAAACATTTAAAAAAGTTACAAGTCAATCGGTACTGCAATTTAAGGATGCCAGTTATAATACCGTAGTAGTCGTTTGATGATGACTTTTCAAATAAGTGGCTGAAATCCTTAATACAAACACCCGCTATTTGATGTTATTTTGCGAGATCCCTACTTTCAAGTGTGTAAATTTTACTCATTAATAAAACAAACCGCATATAACTTGATCCCAAAATCATTCATTTCAAATACCCCTAAATCATAATAGATGGTTAGATTTTCCTAAATACAACACTAAACTAAAATATCGATTTTGGTAATATTTTCTCTACCGTACAAGGGAAACTATAAATACTAATAGTTCTTTAATTTCTTTTAGTTTCAACTACAACTAAATTTTAATAGATCGTAGATTTGTTTGAATGGACTTATAAAGTAAATATTGACATTGTTAATCTTTTCTTTATTTTAAATTTTAGTTTCAAAAAACCTATGTTACTAAATTATGTACAATTCCATATATTGATATTAGCAATTAAAGATAAATATTTGATAATAGTAACATAATTTAATGTTGCTAATTTTATGGTAGACTCGTGTTGCTAAATTGATGGAAATTATGTTACTAATTCCATCCGTAAAAATCCGGCAACTCTGTCAGTAACAAATTACGGTGTTGCTAATTTTAAGATGCTAAATAGTTGGTAATTTTGTTGCTAACTGGTTCCAATAAATTATGTTGCTATTTTATTCATTTATGTTGCTGATTAGCAACAAAATTTGGTTCATTTTTTTTTTATTACTATACAAACTATTTCTTGTAGTTGCTTTTATTTTTAAAGTGTCACTTTCTTTGTGTTCATGTCAATCTTATTATAATCTAATTCCACTTACCTCAGTTTACAATTTACCATAACTGTAACACCCAGACCCAATACAGACCTAATAGAGAGTCATATAGGAAAATAACCGCACGTGCTAGACAAACATTAATTTAAAGTACTTATAAAATACACAATAAAATATCACTTTCTATTAAAAACCTTACAAATAATACAAGCTCCAGCTTCAAACATTTTCTTCTTACAATCTAAATCAATGTACCAATGCAGCCGAAAACTAAATATAAAATCCTACGAGGTCCTGGTCCCGACTAACTCGAATTCAACTCAATACACCTTAAAACATTATAAAATCGAGCAGTAAGCTAAAATAAACTTAAATCTATTTATAAATCATAAATCATCATAAAAATATAAACTTTCTTTAAAATAAACTTTTACGTTCATCGACGCATATAAACATTTTTTTTTTTTTTTTACGTTCACTAACGTACACAAATAACTTTCCTTTTTCATAACCTACAACTTTCCGATACAAAATACATACATAACTTTTGATATTCGAAAATATAATTTGAGTCTGCAAAAACTAGTTAGAAAATATAATGGGATGGGATTTTAATAGTAGCAAAGATGAAAACCACTCACCTAATGATCGAACGACGGTAAAACAAGACATGGACAGTTCTGTATACGATGAAAAGCTCTATAGTAAAGACCTAGTTGTAGTCGTACCCTTGTAATCACACAACATTCTCATATTTTCTCTCTTGATATAATTTCCTCTCTTTTTATCATATAATGATATAAATGTATATATAGATAGGCATATAGTAACATAGAAAATAAATGAGCTTGTAAGTAACATACTAGAGTCGTGTAAATGACAATGCAGAGGTTAGTATTTATACTATGAAGATATAATAATAAGTCAATTTATCACTTCGGTTTCAAACTCTTCCTATTCTAATATGTATGTGTGTATTTGTAGTATAACAATAAAACTCTTTCATATAAATATATAATAGAAACATAACTCATACTTATGTTACAAAACCATCTAGCTCCTTAGTAAAATATTCATATAAAACTTAACAGTACTAATTCATTAACAAGTACTAATTCATATGAAACATACGGATAGTAATGTTTTCACAATTTATTGACAATGACTTAAAATTCACATTTAAACATAATTGAGGCCACTTATTAATCATAACTTAAAATTCCTTAACTTACATCATAAATATTACAAAACGAATATTCAAATTCATCAAAAGCTCCTAAAACTGATTAATACTAATAACCTATTCATTCAGGAATTAAATTACATAACCATATTTATTAGACCAATACATATAACATGGAGGGAGAAATAAATGAAAACGTAACTACATATAAATCAGTGTGTAGATTCAAGTTAATTAAAAGTGTTCTTATATCATTACTAGCAATTAGTAAACAACCCGGCAAGCTATAAAATTAACTAATTCAAATAAAAATAATAATAAAAAATACGGGATTTTACAATAACCAATACCAAACTTTCATCGGAACTCAGATATCTCGTTGGGGATTCGTCGAACCTCCGGCAATTTCAGCAGAGATCTATCACCGAAGTTTAAAAATGGGTATGGAATTCATAACGAATAGGTATGCATTTTGAGAAAATGGGTATGCACTTGCAAAAATGTCAATTTACTCTCTGCATATACACTTCTGTAAATGATTCTCAATTCAATAGTCATACATTTCTTTCAATGGGAATGCACACTCAAAAAGGACATACACTTTCACGAATGGGTATTCAATTTGGTCACACTTCCGACCATCTCGTCAAAGGCTTGTGGACCTCGGACGGTGGCCGACAATCAATGAAAAAGTGGTGGGAGCGAGTTTCGATCTGGGTTGAATTAGTTGGGGATATATGAGAGTCAGAGACATCGTACATGAGTTTCAAATGAGTAGAGAGCAATTGACACTTTTTATAATACGTACAATGTCCAATAATTTTTAGAAATATGTCAATAATAACACTTTTTTGTATTTTTCCTTTTTATATTTTTCTAATAATATTTTAGCTTTAAGTTTTTTTTTCCAATTTAGTTGTTGAAAGCGCGTTAAGAATATTGTATACTGTATTGTATAATGTATATATTAGCTCGGAGTGTCATGTGAGACCTTATTTTGGGGGTGTTAGCCCCGCTCTTCCAGAAAGCTAACATTACATTTTGGATTAATACCACTCGGAAACATTCAAAATTAATCAGCTAATATAATAGTATAATACTACTATATCTATATTCTATAGTTCTATACACATTATACGCGACGCGAGTAATTTATTTGTCAGGGCACATGAACCAGATATATCTGTTGTATGCAACTAATTAAGCCATATCCTGTATATATAATTCTCTATTCATATGTAACTTTTTATGTATTACCTAGAAAAGAACCATGAATCCGTTAAAACATCAAACTGTAGACTTTCATGCGGTTCCGATTTATAATATTTACAGTTTGAACTAAACACGCGATTATTATTATTATCCGTTCGCTTTCGAGATATATTTTTCTAAGCCTGATGTAATGCAAGACATAGACACCGATCAATAGTTCTGGAAACTTAAACTGACTTGATAAAATCTGATTTTATATGGTGAAATCAATTTAACTATAACCTTTTAGAATATTGCACTTTTGGTCGTATAAGAGGAATCGTTTAAATATCTACATATGGTTCATTTAGAGTTCCTTCATTTACAGTTCATTCATTTTATTTTAGGTGGATATTGAATGATATATATAGGTGGGGAGAGGGAGAGAAATATAGTGATAATTAAATAGCCGAAATATTTTATACTTACAATTGGAAAACCAGAACGATAAATCAGATCTGTATGACAAAGGGTAGCAATGAGCATCTTAATCCTAAGTTCCCCATTTTTAGGTGGATCTACTTGTATTTCTTCCACCCTCATCTCTTCCCCTGTTCCCCATACTATGGCCGCTGCGTAACATGTAAATGCGTATTTTTAGGTATACACAGAGAGAGTCGAAGACAGAAAAAAACGACTAAGTGGTTTGGTTTAATTTGTATTTCTTTTTACACAAATGTGTGGTTACCAAAATCGAGACTGATCAAGTTTGAACCTTAAAGTTGCAATCTTTTTCCTTGGATCAAAATACAACGGGTAAAAAGAGTTTATGAAAAAAACAAGGAGGAATAATTAATTTGTCTAATCTCGTCGATTCGATTTTTTAATTTAATGGACAAGATTGTTAATATAGGGAAAAACTGCTCCATGCCAAATTCTCAAGTCAAAAGACAAAACCCAATATTTAAACAAAATTAAAAGTCTTAATATAAATATATATATATATATATATAGCTAAATGGTTACTCAAAATTAATTTTGAATACCTTTGCAAGTTATGATCTCAGAGTTACTCATATTTTATAGAGGATTGTTTTATCCCTCCTGATAACCTTTATGAAGTATTTGTTTGTCGTCAAACTAATTCCAAAACCCTTACTTATATAGAGAAGTTTTTCCCGTGAGTGTTGTGCATTATAATAAAGGGCAGTTCCATTTGTCAGTATAATTAGCTAGATTGCCGAATTTGTAATAATTTCCACGATGGGTTTGGCGACTAGATATGGAAATAATTAATTCTCACTTTCAACTCCACAAATACTGAGTGCTAATACTGAGTGCTAATTAATTCTATTGCTTTCATAGTTGTACAAATAATGTTGTTGTGCCTGACCTCTCTCTCTAGTTACATATTTAATTGCAATGTCTCCAGCTTGGATTTGCTAATTTCACACAGAAGGTAGAGATTATGGATGGTCATGACATCTCACGTAATTCTGATAATTACGATTTTTAATTTTTTACTATATATTTTTACTAGAATACGTTAAAAACGATAATTTGGTTTCACTTATTTTTTTTTATAATTACGATTTCTAATTTTTTTACTATATATTTTTACTAGAAGACGTTAAAAACGATAATTTGGTTTACTTATTTTTTTTTATTCACTTGTGTGAATTCCGCACCGCATTAGTCACTCCTCCCCCCACTTGTGACAAACATTGACAAGCCTTCTTCTTTTAGCTTAGATAAATTATATTTATGGTCCTTATAGTTCCACATCTGTAAGAAATGACAATTTGGTCCAACTTTTCTAAAAAAAATTATTTACACCAGAAATATCAAAGAATGTTTTTTTTTTCAATATGATCGGTCAAGAAGGAAATAGATTTACATTACAAAAAATTAACTGGGAAAAGTACTATCTTTTAAGGACTAATCGATAGTATAATTATTACAATGGATAGTCTTTTTTTCAGTCCACTTTTTCTAAATCCAGTGCAAAATTGGTATTCTGAGTTACAAGTCCTAACTTTGATTTCCGACTTTGATTGAGTTGACTTATACAATTTTATTTTATTTTTGACTTTTTTTAAAAAAAAATCCAATTTTTTTATTGATTAAATTGTAGAACTTAATTTGTTATAAAAGTTAGAAACATGGCTCAAAATTTACAAAGTCAATTTTTTAATATTCTTTTTGGGACTTTTTTTTGACATATTCATACTCCCCCATCCCTTTTTTAAGTGTCTCTCTTGAAAATTATGATTTTTTAACAGTTAAAAATTTGATATATAAACTACCCATATTGCCTTTATTAAAAGTATAATTAAATTCATTTATGGTCTCATGAATGCTAAGTCTGTCACATTATTTTATTTATTTTCTTTTATATTCTCTTTTTTATTTTAATATTATTTAAAGAATAAAATAGTAAGTTTGTTACTTTTTAATTACCAAATTGAGATAGTGGACACTTATTTTGGTACAGCCCAATAAGAAATAGTGGACACTTAAAAAGGGACGGAGGGAGTAGTTTGTTTGGAAAAAAAATGCTAAATTATCAAAAAGAACCTTTATAAATTTTAGGGTGAGTGTTTTAAATTCAAAAACCGAATTTTAAAAATTAATAACTCAGTTTTAAAATTAATAACTCAATTTTACAAATTTAAATTATTTTTTCAACATTTTTTTCTATTTTTTCAGAAAAAGACTTTAAGATGTTAATTAAAAAAGGGCCAAATCCCAAAAATAGTAAAAAACTGAATTTTTAAATTTTAAATTCTACATTTAAACTTTGCAAACTCATTTCACTTTTTGTTAATTTAAAATAAAGTTTCTTACTTTCATAACTAAGTTCTATAATTTTACAAAAGAAATATTTTTTCTTTTTTGATTTTTTTTAAAACAATTCGTTTTGTGAATAACCCAAATGGTGTTACTCGACAAACTTATTTTCTATTTTAGATTGCTTACATGAATTTATTCTAACTCCTTAGTTGGAGGTGACATGGCAAAAATAATGGGTTTATTATACTTTGATAACCTAAAATATGTTCGTAATTTTGTTTAGTACTTAAAGTACGACTTTCTTTTCGCATATGCAATATATTGTTGCTATCTCTATTTTTAATTAAAAATATTAGAGTTGCTAAACTTAAAATGTTGTTAATATTTGTAACTGGTGACGCGACGAACACAACCCACAATTAACATTATTATCTCCTATAAATTCTTCCCATAAGAATAATGAACCATAAAATAAAAGAGAAATAGTCACTTAAAAAACGTAAAACTAATATGATTATTAAATTTAAGATGTCTATGTGCCATTTAATACATTTTTAAACGATGACGTGTCACTGATTAACATTAGAAAGTTAACAAAAACTATTGTAGATGCTCTTAGGTAACAATGTAATTTTGTCTCTACATTAGCCGTGTTAAAGTGTGTGTTAACTTTATAGATATTAAAAATATTGTTAAATATAATAAATTTTTTTAATTGTTTTTACTTGATGACATGCCAAAAAGGTCAAACTCACTCCACAATTAAATGTTATTTCCTAAAATTTGGTATCTCATGCATATATTTTCTATGTACGAACATTACTATTTATTTTCTTTATTTTCTCCTAGGAGCTAGTCATAATACTCTGCATATTTTCTTGGTATTCAATATTCACTTGAACCCACTGTTTGTTTGACCCAGCCCTTTGTTTACAATTGAATTTTAAAATAAAATAACTTATTTCGCTGTTTCTAAAATTATATCTTTGTGAAATTTGGCGCTGAAATTTGGCGCTTATGTATAGCGCGGAAAAAAAAGATAAGTTCTATATTTTGGATAATTAATTTTTAATTAAAACAGATAACATTGTTAAAGTTTAAAACTAATATGACTATTTAATTTAATATGTTTATGTGTCATTTAATAGATTTTTAAATGATAATGTGTCATTACTTAATAATAAAAAGTTAACAATACTATTATAAATGATCTAAAGCATGGTCTCCGTTATATTTTTTACAATTCCGTCAACCATAAATGTTTTTTGAATAAAATATGTTAGAATAAAAGATATTTTGGTCATTTCAATATAATCATTAATCTAATTTTATATAAACTATTATTTCAGTCGTTGGATGAGTATAAATCATCCAACGATATGCAACTAAATCAAAACAAATAATGAAATTTATTTTAAAATTAAATAAACTATTATATATAGCACCGCCCTATGTCGGTGGAGAAGGACGATGACGTGGTGGGAGGAGAGATGGACCATGTTATAATTTTTAATAAGTTTTAGGTTTTCAAAGAACTCCGTGATGTTTTATGTATATTTAGTTTGGCTATTTTTGGTAAATACATACTTAGAAGGGTATTATAGTAAAACAACACTAAAATTCCGTCCACATGTTCATTTTAATGCACCGAATGGTACAAAAAGATAACGGAGACCATACTTTAGGTTACTAAAAGAAGAAGTCATACTTTAAGATATTAAACGAAAATACAACCATATTTAAGGGTATCAAATTATAATAAACCCAAAAAATAACCCCTTTTGGGAATATGTTTTGAATTACACTAGAATGGAAATTAGTTTGTCCAACAACACCATTTGGGTCAAAAACTCAAAAATCAACAACATGGCAGAATCAAAAGTGAGCAATTATAATCATCTCTAGGAGCATGACACTTTTAGTATATATAGATGGAGGAAACAAAGATTAAAAAAAAAGACAAAACAGAGACACACGAAGGGAGAATTATTGATAATTACATTAAAAACACATTTAATATCAAAAAACCAACATTCACAACTCTTATTTAAAAATTTGATACATATCAATATAACATCAATGATCATCAAAATTTAAAACAAATAGTAAAAAAAAGTAGACTCATATAGCATATGTAGCTAAGTTTAAAAAATATTTTAATCATGAGTTTTTTATAATTAAGTCTCAAAATATGTATTAAATGATCATTTTCCGTAGAAGAAAATAGTATTGAAGATTAGTGTCAGGCAGGCTGCTGAGTTAGCGGTGAACTGTAGAAAAAAAAAAAAAACCTAAGGGACATTGACTGCACTCCAAATGTGTTTTTTCAACGAACGAAAGTATAAAGGGGGAACGGCATCAGTTGCAGTAAATAACGGATAAGATACCCGAATTTATCGAATCAAGTGACTAATTTAGATTAACATTAAATTGCGTTTTCGAGGGCTTTAATTATTACATGGCTTAAATATACGCATGGAGGACCGTTAATGGCCAAAACTATCACTTTTGGCGAATCGTTTTCCTCCCTATGAGATTGAATATTTTAACGTTTCCAATGACGTTTAAGAGCTTTTACAACGTTTTCAATTTTAAGGTTGTCAATCTTAAGTATGCAACTACGTATGAAGTTGTTGTGAATAAACTAACGAGTTGAAAAAGGGTGATCAGTCCTAACATGCAACTATAAGTTAAATTCAACTATAGGTTTAACTTTTTGTATTTTTTTTACGAAGCTAGCTAAATTATCAACTTATAAACAACTAGCTAGGAATTTAGAATTCAAGAAACAAACAACAAAAATAAAGATAAGATAAAGATAAATATCACAAAAAAAATAACTTAACTGGCAATTGCCGAAAAATCCAAAGTTTTGTGTAATCTTGTAAAATCTCTTTCTCTATCACTATTCCGAAGTTGAGCCTTTGAGTAGTGAAAATGTGGCTCTGGTTCGAAAAAATATAGGATACACTTGGTAACAAATTCTATCCGATGAAAACTTAAAATTCCAAATTCTGTTGACTTAACCGGTTACTTTGACTGGTTAAGAACAAGTTCTAGAAGCTCTTCTCGAAATGGGCTTTTTGGGCTCTATTGACTTCAATTGATCCGTTCAAACTTCATTGTGGGCTAATTTCAAGCCTTCCAAGTCTTCTTTTCAATGATTTGGTCCATCTTCGGTGTATCTTTTTATTAAGTCTCATTTTCCTTCATATTGGCGCTTTTAACTGCAAAACACAAATAAAAGTAAATCATCGGAAATTCGTAATAATTAACTCTAAACTCGCCTAATTATGCTAGAATAAACCTATAAATTATACCATTATGTGGTCCAATCAGACATATCAATGATTCTCTTTCAAATGTAGATAGATTTGAACTAAAAAAGTCTTCATTTTAAAAATCTAATTTCCCAAAAGTTTAAATTAGTCTAAGTGAAGAGCATTACATTACACATATTATTTGGAAAGAAAAATTTAACGACACTATTCCATTTCTATAAGAATTATTGGATTGGGACACCCTTCTTAACTTATTGTCCATTACAATCAAATGATCTACAACATTATATAACAAATGAATATACACACATGGAAATAAAATGAACAAAATCTAATTTGTTACACTATTGGTCCTACTCAATGTTCCGAGAAACTCAAATTATGATATGAACCTACATCCGAACAAGATCTCTAATGCAGAATTGCGAAATCCTATGCCACCTCAGCATCATCTTGGACCCTTAATCATGTCTCTTGCTGTCCAACTACTAGGCCGCATCCTTAGCAGCTATCGAGACCATGTCTTTCAATTCTGATATACCATGTGATACACCGTATAGAGATCTTGATGCGTAAGTATCACCGACTCCACATCTATCTATAGGTTCACATGGTGATGGAGGTATATATATATATAGATTCCCTTTTGATGCCTATATAAGACCCTCTAGGACCGTCTGTGACACAGATTAAGGGTACAAAGTGGCTTAAGTACCGAGCTGTAGATATAGTAGTTTCTTCCGTGGAAAAATCACAAAATGCTCTTGCTTCGTCCAATGTTGTAGACCAATTTATGAAGTGTTATTGCTGAGAGGGATTTAGCAAATAGATCTGCTAAATTATCAGTTGAACGACTTTGTTGAACATCTATATGAACGCTCTTTTGGAGTTCATGTGTATAGAAGAATTTTGGTGATATATGCTTGGTTCTATCTCGTTTTATATATTCTCCTCTAATTTGTGTGATACAAGCTGTATTATCTTTGTATAATAATGTCGGAGCTCCTTTTGTCGAAGTTAGGCCAGATTGTTCTTGCACATAATGAATCATTGATCTTAACTAAACACATTCTCTACTTGCTTCATGGATAGCAAGAATTTCAGAATGATTTAAGGAAGTAGCGCAATGCTTGCTTTACAGAATACTATGATATAACAGTTCCACCATACGTGAAAACATATCCAGATTGCGATTTAGCATTATACGGATCAGATAGATAACCAACATCTGTATACCCAATCAGTTGTGCTTTTGATTCATTGAATAAAATAGGCCAAGATCAGCAGTCCCACATAGATAGCACAATATATGTTTAATACCATTCCAATGCCTCTTAGTGGGTGCATAGTTATATCTTGCGAGTAGATTCAATGAAAATGCAATATCTGGTCGTGTGCAATTTGCTAGGTACATTAAGGCACCAATTTCACTTAGATATGGTACATCATGGCCAAGTAAATCTTCTCCTTCATTCTTTGGTTGAAATGAATATTGTCTCAATACTTTGTCAGTGTAAGTAGACTGATGAATGAAAATTTCTTTATAAGTATGTTTGATCTGCAAGCCGAGACAATACTTAGTATTTAAAAAATCTTTCATCTCGAATTTCTTTTTCAAATACTTAGCAGCCTTGGTAACCTCTTCAACAATTCCAATAATATTTAAATCATCAACATAAACTGCAATTATGACGAACCCGGATTTTGATTTCTTGATGAAAATGCATGAACATATCGGTCTGTTAACAAAACCCTTTTTTAGAAGCTAGTCACTAAGTCGATTGTACCACATGCATCATAGCTGCTTTAAACCGTACAATGATCTTTAGAGTTTAATCGAATGTAAACTCTTATATTTTGCTTCAGGTATTTTAAATCCTTCAGGGATCCTCATATATATATATATATCACTATCTATTGACCCATATAGATACGTAGTGACTACAGTCATAAAATACATATCTAGTCGTTCAGGGACTGTTAACCCATATAAGAATCGAAAAGTACTATCATCCATTACAGAAGTGTATGTTTCCTCATAATCTATTCTAGGTCTCTATGAGAAACTTTGAGCAACGTGTCGGGCTTTATACCTCATGACTTCATTTTGCTCATTTCTTTTTCGTACAAATACCCATTTATACCCTATGAGCTTCACACCCTTCGGTGTCTGGACAACTTGTCCAAATACTTCCCGTTTTGCTAGACACCTTCACTCAGGATCAATAGCACCTTTCCATTTTGGCGAATCACCTCTACGTCTACACTCTTCGACGGAGGTCGGTTTTGGATGCTCGTTACTTTTAGTAATTTCACGAGCCATATCATATGAAAATATATTGTCGACAACCACTTGGCCACGATCCCATCTCTCTCCATAAAATATTGAGATCTTATTATTCTTTCCAAGTACATGTATATCATCAGGAGATATAATCTCTTCAAGAGAGATTTGTTTGTAGAGTTGGGATGGAGTAACCAGTGGACCCATTTCATGGGTACTTCTATTTGGCTCAGTAGTCTCTTTCCGAGATTCTTTTATACTGATATTCTCACCACGAGAACTATCAGAAAGAGTCACCTCTGCTAGAGGATTATGTTGAGTCTGTGCTTTTCTTTTCCGGGGTAACTTGTCTTTTGCTCCCAAAGGCCTTCCACGCTTCTGGCATGGTTTCGTTTCATCAATTATTGATTTCCTTTCAGGAACATCAATTCGTGTCATAGTGTTAGATGCATGAACATGTGATTTTATTACTTTTATGTGCATCAGTAAATGCATCAGGCAAATTATTAGCCACACCTTATAAATGAATGATTCTCTTAACCTAGTTTTCACTTTTATCGTATACAAGGGTCAAGATGAGCTAATGATGATGCATTCCATGTTATCTCTTTATTTCTTACAAGTTTAGATTTTTCTCCATCATTAATGGGAAAAAGGCTTAATCAAAATGACAATATGCAAAATGTGCCCTAAACAATTCATCTGTTAAGCGTTCTATATACCTAATAATGGATGGCGAGTTAAAATCAACATAAATACCTAAACGACGTTGTGGACCCATTTTAGTGCGTTGAGGAGGTGCGATTGGAACATAAATAGCACAACCAAAAATACGCAGGTGAGAAATATTAGGTTGCTGACCAGACACTAGTTGTAAAGAAAAATAAACATGCTGAGCAGATGGTCTGATACGAATTAATGATGCAGCATGCAAGACATCATGCACCCATGCAGATTATGGAAACTTTGATTTCATAAGTAAGGGTTTAGCAATTAATTGAATGTGTTTAATAAAAGACTCTTGTAAACCATTTTGTGTATTTGTGTGTGTAAAAGGGTGTTCAATGTCGATACATATGAGCATACAATAATCATCAAATGTTTGAGAAATAAATTCACTAGCATTATCAAGACGTATAGACTTAATTGTATAGTCTGAAAACTGTTCTCTTAAACGGATGATTTGTGCTAAAAGTCTAGCAAAGGCAACATTTCGAGTTGACAATAAGCAACATGAAACCATTTCGATGATGCATCTATTAGTACCATAAAATAATGAAAATGACCACATGATGGATGGCCCACATATATCTCCTTGAATATGTTGTAAGAAACTTAGTGATTCTACACCAACCTTTAAAAGAGATAGTTTCATAATCAATTTACCCATTGAACAAGAAACACATGTATTGGCAAGGGAATCTTCTGGTTTCTCAATGGATGGTCATTTGTGCCTCCTAATATTCGGTTCATCATCGTTGAACCTGGATGACCAAGATGATCATGCCGAAGTATAAAGGTTCTAGGGTCACATAGAAGCATTTGTGCTTTGGTCCACTTCTGGTGTATTATTGAGTGTGATTCAATACACTTTATTTTAGTGTAGTATAAACCCAAGGAATAAGCACTCAGTTTTTCAATCACTAGCTTCTGGCATGCGATTAAGTTAGTGATATAAATATAATCATTATCTCCCTCATTTCGAGTCTCAACATGATATTCATTTATGCGGATATCCTTAAAACTCGGTAAGTTTCTGTTTGACTTGGATGAGTACAAAGTATATTCAATGAAAATATTTGTGCCCTTAGGTAGTATGATATCTGCTCTTCCAAAGCCTTCAAATAAATTGTTGAACCACAAATTGTATTAACACTTGCATTAAGCGTTTCGAGATATGCAAAAAACTTCTTATCTCTAAGAATGGTATGTGTCTTAGCACTATCCACTAAATATATGTCTTGAGTAACGTATTTCCAGTGTTGATATACATGCCTCTATAAAGATAAACACTTTATCATACTAAACATGCAGTTTTAATATAGGCTGATAATTGTTAACTAAACATTTAACAACAACTAGCGATTTTGTTTTATAATATAACAACACTTAAACATGTCACTATGGATTGTATACATATTCAGATTTTAGAAAACAGATGATAAACCTAATATCATTGTTCAAAACAAGCAATTTTTTTCACATTGAACAGTTAAAAAGAGTTTTATTTGTTTACAGGAATTTGACTGTCTTTCAAGTGTAAGCGTGTCTAGTAGTGGTTGGATACTCAGATTTAATCTTGCTAAACTGCAAGATTCGGAAAAACCCATATCTAGACATGTTTTGTACTTAGTTTTGAAACATATGAGATTTGATACCATAGAAAAAAATATATTTTAATTATAAAAGACAACATGAATGCATAGATCTCCCCCTTTTACAATTAACTCATATTTAGGAGCGTTTATATCATAAACATAATGCACAAGTTATGGAAGTCATAGCTCTACAATTAAGTGAGAAAGCGGTGCGTTCTTCCGTATCGAGTTCTTCTACGGGTTTATCTAATCCGTTTCTCCTTGGCGCTTTATATTCTTTGCTAATACTAACCCATTGGTCTATCTCGTATCCACAAAGAAAATTCTTCATGAGGTATCTCCAATAATGGTAGTTTGTTCCGTCAAAGGACGACGGCCTAGTTATTGACTTAGAGTCTCCATACGTAGAGATAGCGAATCTTTAAATTCAAAATCGCTAGATTCTATAAAACAAAAGTGTTAGGTTCTGATACCAATTGTTGGCCTGTAAGTGGCTAAAGCTTATAGGGGGGTGAATAAGGTTTACGTACAATTTTCGCAGAATAAAAAAAATAAAGCAAATAACAACCCAAATAACGGAATTAAGAACTAAACGAAATGTAAAAACAAATTTAAAGCTAGTTTAAGCAATACAAGCAATCAAACAAGCAATAATATAAGTGCGGAAAGTAAGAGTTAAGGGAAAAGAAATAACACAAGATGCATAGAGGTTCGGCAAATCCGCATAGTTCTCTTCTCTGTATTCACGCTACCGAGTATTTCACTATAATCTTCTTCCCAAGATTACAACCTAACGAGCTAATCCGCAGATTAAGATCCCCCTCACTGTATGAGTATCCCGAATGAAAAGACCTACAGCTTTTAAGCAACACTCGCTTACAAAGACTCTACCCGATTACTCACTCACAAATGAGTTTATAATTTTAATCGAAAGTGTATCGCTCACACACAAATATTCTCGAAGTGTTTATAAGATTACTATAAGATTACACTCAAGAAGTTATAATATTACAATTGAAAATTGTGTAGTATAAAGTCTTTTGTTGCTCTGATTTTGGATTCAATTGCTATGTAATTGGGTGTGTGATTGGTGAGCTTTGGAGAGGGTTTTTTTTTTTGGGGTTGGGGGGGGGGGGGGGGGGGGGGGGGGGTGGTGGTTGTAAGCTCAATTGTCAATTGGATATGTTGTTACCATTTGTAGTGGTTGGATGTTTTATCCATTGGGTAAAAGATAAAGTGAAAGTGACTTTATTTAAACGTCGAATTTCGACCTGTCGAACTCAATTTTTGACATGTCAAAAAATCTGGGGAGCTCACTGCCCAACTTTTGAATTTTCCAATATGCACTTCGACCTGTCGGATATTTTTCGACATGTCGGAAAATCTGGGGAGCTCACTACCCAACTTTTACATTTTTCGATATGTACTTCGACCTGTCGGATATTTTTCGACGTGTCGAAAAATATAGTAATTCACTTAACCGAAACTCTTATAATTTATTCGTCCGGACTCTGAAATGAGTTCCGTTTGAGCCGTTAACTTCGTGATTGATTCTTTTACTTCTTTAAAACCTTAACACACTTGATAAAAGGATTAGTAACACAAAACGATCTTTTATTATGCTTTAATTCATTATGTTATAATCAAAACAAGGGATTAGAAGAGCACCATTCAACAATCTCTCCCTTTTTGATGATGACAAAATATTGAATTTAAACATAATGAAGCTCTTCTACAATAGTCAAAAGAATGAAAAGGAAAGTGTAGAAGGTGATTTTCGTCAAAAGTGTTTTATCGAAAAGTAAGTATAAACGATAAACCAAAGTCAAAAAGTTTTCAATAGGTATAGGCAACATGATAAATGATCATTAAGTATAACACATGTATGGATAATACATTTAAAACATATGTCATTTTAGGCAAAAAATCAGCCATTGTTTCACCTAAAAAGGGTGATCGGCGCAAATAAAAAACACAACCCAAAATCACACAAATTCATTCCACATTTTCAACACTAACATATCATAATAATAAAATGTGCCACACACATCGCAAAGGCACAAATGACAAGATTGAAATAATGTAGCTAACAAAAGATTTCATAACTTCAAAATCACAAGCTACAAATGATACAACATCAACGAGCATAGCCAAAATATAAGTTTTCTAGCAAACCGAATAAGATAGAATGAGCTAAAAGTCTTGCTCATAAAATTAGTACAATGCTCAAACTAGCCAACACACACCTTTAAAGTAAAGCAAACACAAAAGTTAAGATAATTCAAAACTAAAAGAAATACGATAAATAACATTACTAAGGGGTATTTATCCCCCTTTAACATAATCAAAAACAAACATATGCCAAAAAAGTATCAGCATCAACATCATTGCCATCAATAAAGTGAAGGTTTTTGAAAAAAATAAATGAAGGATTTGAGAGAGGATGGTAAAGTGTGGCGGTATTAGTGTATATATAGAGAGAGACGAGTGAGTAAGTATGTATTTTGCAATAAAGAGGAAAAAAAAATTGGAAAACCAAACTTAGACATGTTGAAAAAAAATAGTGTAAAAACTATACATGTCAAAAACATTCCGACATGTCGAAAAAATTCAGACACACTACACCAAAACAGCATTTTTGAAACACTAGTGTTATTTCAATTTGGAACACCTATTTTATGTTCCTAGAATTTGGAACGCAGAAACAGTGTTTCTGGTGAAAAAGGTGTTCCAAAATTTTCAGAAACACTAAATAAGTGTTACAAATACTTCTACTAGAGTATGTGCCACTCACATGATCATTTATAAGTGTTCCTAATTTCAACCTATTTATCAGGGCGGGGAAAAAAAGCGACCCGAAATCGGAAACCTAATCGGAACTAAACCATTCATTTCGGTTCAATTTTTTTAATTTTGAAAATAAAATAAAATTAAGTGAACCGGAATAGTATGATTCTGTTTGGTTTTGTTTTACAACTTTTCAAACCAAACCGAAACCAAAAAAATCATAATACATATAGGCCATTTTTTTCTTGGATAATATTCATTGTTTTTTTCTTATCATATTAATTTATGTCACCACAAAATAAGTATAATTCAGAGAGAGACAAATTCATCATCTATCCGTAACTAAATAGAGCCTATCACGGTTTAGTGATGGCATCAAATGCCATCCGTGAAATTTTCACGAGCATTGAGGAATTTTGTGACGGTCTAAAAGGTCTATCACTTATATTGCCAACGGAATAGCAACATGTAAGCCGTAGCTAATATGTATTGCTTGGAAACGAAAAAAGTGCGTAGTACTCGTTATTGACACCCGTCACGAATTCTGTCAATAAACCGTCCAAAGCAATTTGTTTTAAAAATAAATAAATAAAGTGCTACATTTATGTGATTTTATTAAAATCGACCCAAGTGAAGTGCAGTGACCTCCTTTGATGGTTAGGTGCATTTAGTAAGACTTGTGAGACGACAAATTAATAGTTATTTAGCATGCGATTTTTGTGGTCTATGAAAACTGAAATTCATGGTAAAATGTAACATAAGTCCATATATATAATACCAAGTATCTAAGCCTCTATCATTGAGATCCTCTTACGACATGCTATGAAAATAAAAAAGGTGGGAAATTATGAATCATACTCCGGAAGTGACAGAATGTAATTCATGTGCCCGAAAAATGGTTTGGAGTCTTAAGAAGTTTGAAATTATCCCATACAATTTCTACAAAGTGTTAAAAATTTCAAAAAGTAGCAACTCTAACTACAGCCGAAAATATGTAAGATTAAATTTATTATTCAGATATCGGGAACAGAAGACATCTTCACAAAGAAATTTTCATTTCACTGAATGCAATTTACTCTCCAAACTTTATCAACGTTGAAAATAAAGAAAACTCGAGAAATAATAGTATACTTCCTAAAACCACGTGATAAAAACAGAGCCATCAATGTTTAAATGAAAACGAAATGACAGCATATTACAAAATCAATCATAAAAAATCAACAAATTCATTAAGTTGGAATTATCCTTCAAACACGATTGGTAATCACTCGGGAGATCCACCATGTCAACTTCTTTAGTTAATTTCTTTGGTGTATGTAAAACTGAATGCCACCCTTCGTCTTTATGATCTTAAGAATAAAACACTGCCACGGCTTCTTGAGCTAATATGAATGGATCTTCATCAACCCGGTCCCTGTTCTTAAGCTTCGTTAAGTTAACCATAACTTGATTTCATAATGAATCCACCTTACAACCATTTTTATAGTCTTCCACTTTAACCCAATCACAATAAAATACCGTCTCTTTAAAATCATTATAGTCCAACTCTAGTATTTCTCTAACAATTCCATAAAAGGTCATTTTCCCTTCCTTCGGGTTTTATCTTTTCGTCCAGAAACAAAAATTGAGTATGCCTCCATTGACACACCGCTATCTTGTGTTACCAAGGATTCATCTGAAGAAGTTGGTGAAAATATGAAACCATTAACACGATACTTTTTGAATCTCAATGTTTTGTGTCGTGGACCATTTGCTAATCTCCACAGTCTTGTATTTGTTTCTCCTTCGTTCAACAACTGTATCCAAAAGTTTAACATCAGTAAGTTTCCATGAAAAAGTTCTAATAATTCTATAACTTCGACGTTGAAATTACGGCATGTACAAAACAAAGCATTTACTTAATTTAAGCTAGTACTTTGTAGCAAACTCAGTATATATATATTCCTAATAAACCGATTAACCTGCAGTTATTACGTAACGTGACACTAACATATTTACATCTTAATCACTAATCTGTATAAAGTCGGCTAATTATCATTAACATCAGCTAATCTAGTAATTTCAGTCATGTTAAGCCCTACATCTTCAGATCCTATTAGTTGCACATAAATATGTTGAATGATTCTAGTCTATTAACATAATGCCACTTAAATGAGAAGCAAGTAATAAGATGTAGCAGGAACAAAGTTAAATCATGTTTTATCAACTAAATTTGCTATAAACTATCATCTTTACAGCCTAGGTTAACAACTCGAGGACTGAATAAATCTAAAGAACTGATTCGATTTGACTACAACTTAGTAGGAGTATCTGTTCTTCCTAGTTTGGTCACAAGTTTAGTGCTTAGTTCAAGTGTGTGAACAAAGATATAGCAGTAGAATGAACATACAATTCTAAATATATATATATATATATATATATATATATATATATATATATAAGAAGACTATTAAATGATACTACATTGTTTCATGGCAACCTAATTATCCTATATTTCAATTACTTCCAGATTATTTTAGGAGAATATACATGTATTATATCAACTTCTACTTATACTGACATCCAATTCCAACTCATAACAACCCAAAACACTTGTAAGATAAGTACTATACACACATGTTACTACTTACTGGTATAATAATAGAAGTTCTAGTTTTTATACTCAATCTAACAGCAGCTAACATATACATGAAAATATAACCAAGTGATTACCTCAATGAAGAAACCAGGACCTCGATTGACCCCTAGCTTTCTCTATCTCTCTATCTTTTGATTATTATATGTGTTTTATTGTTCTTTGCCACTACTATACTTTCTCTCTTTTCTCATGTTTATACAAGTTTTACAATTAAATGTAGTGATTACAGTTTCTGTTAATAAATATAATTAGGACAACTACCTAATCAGTCCTTCAATTTCCATATAATCAGGCTCATTTCTTACTAGTTGTTGAAAATTACTATTTACTACTAGTTGTGTTATAACAGTTACCTCATCGCACAACCAAGGAATGAATTCCTTAATTGTTGTATTTCTTTTCGAACATCCGGCTCGATTTTGAGTTGAAATATTGTGGTAATGATCATTGAAGAGGCTGATTTTGCAAAGTACCTTGTCGCATGGGTTGTACAATTTGCTTAGGCATGCCTACTTGCTGGAAGGGCTTATCCATAGGCTGTAGAATTTCTTTAGGCACTGCTAGTTGCTGGAGGGTCTTATTTAGCAAGGTACCTTGTTCCTCGGATTTTACACTTTGTTGAGGTGCTGCTAATTTTGTATGTAACTTCATTTTTTAACGCCTGGTAGACACTTACGAGTTTTTACCATGTACAAGAGCCAAAAAGATTCTACACATTTATAGTTGTTTATATATTTGACTACAAACTGTACATGGTGATTAGTGTAGGTTCTTATATGCTATCTAATTGTTGTTTATTTGATTGACCTATTAAGAAGATGATTGAGCTATGTGTTGTATAATTTTGATTGCTTGTTTGGATTCTACTTAATAGAAAACAAGCTGGGTGAATCCAGCTTATTACTTCTTTAGACAAGGAAAATGAAAATTACAGCTTGACAACTATGTTAAATTAAGAAGCTTGAAATAAAGTACATAAAATTTAAACTTAAAAGTTGATAACGAATGAGTATATCTGCCTTGCAAAAGGATGTTCTATTTGTATTGTGAGTGAATTTGTATGTTGTACTGTTTGGCTATGTCTTGAACAGAAAAAACTACTATTTTTTTAGTATGCACACTTCCAAATGCCTTGAATAAATAGTTGCTTTATTTATTTTTATTTCATTATAAAACGTTTCTTCTTTTGGAAAAAACAGATTCTGAATTGATTGGCACAATGTCTTCGAGTATGGGCGAAACTTCTAGGCAACAGGACCAAGCCGACTTACCAGATGTTAGCGAAGAAGTATCTACAAAGAAAAATGTCGAATTTAATCGCCTTGGAGAAGCAGTGGGCACCAATGCAACTCATTTTAAGGCGAAAGTCGGTGACTTTGTGCAAACACATATACCTATCAGTTTTAAAAGTTGGCATCAAGTTACTCAAAATTACAAGGATGACGTCTGGAACGATATATTGGTGAGAAGTTACCATACTTTTTTTATTATCATCTTACTTTGACGTGATGTTTTTAAAAAACAGCTTTTCATATTATAATGTTTAAATGCAGAAAAAATTTGAAGTCCCAAGTTATCTCAGGAAAAATATTGAAAAATCAATGCCAAGTTCATTTAGAAAGCACAAGAGTACTCTTCGAAAGGATCACTTAGACAATAAACCCAATTTAGAGGCACAAAAACTGGATATTCCTAGAGGGATTAAACCGGAACATTGGAAACAATTTTGTATCAATGAGTCTGATGAGAAGCACTTAGAGCTTAGAGCTCAAAATAAAGAAAGAAGAGTTTGTATGGTCACACTGGGGGGCGCAAGAGCGCGGCGATGATAGAGCATGAAATGGTAACGTCTATGTTTTACTTTATTTTTCTATAACTTCTGTTTTACATTTAAAAAATTCTCCAGGTTGATTATTGTACTCTACAGATTGGAAAAAAAAAGAACCTCGTCACACGAAGTGATGTTTGGATTGCAAACCACACAAGAAAAGATAAAAGCATATTGGCCAGTGCTATGCCGTTTATGGTGAGGTCATTTGCTTTTGTTATTAATCTGTAGACTATGACTGATAATTAAGTTATGTATTTAATTTCACTCAGATTTTTCTTCAAGATTGTTAGATATTGCACTGACACACAATTTTTAATTGAAGTTTCCGCTGCTATGACTAATTATGATTTTAATGGTTTTATGGCTATAAGATCAAGTTTATTTACATATTTGTGCACAGGAAAAAGTCAGAGAAAAAATTGTGGAGTCAAAACAGAGTGAAGGCAACAACGTTAATATCCATCCTCTATCAATTGATGTCGATCCTTTAACTCAAGTTTTTGGCAAGAAAGTGAAAGGTCTCCCTGGTGTTGGTAGCTCTGTTTTCCAAAGAAAATATAATGACACTCTTCATGCTCACATTATGTACTCAATGAAAAAAAGAAGGAGATTTTGGACAAAAAGTTTGACAAGATGCAGACATGACTAGATTTTGTCTACGGCTATTGTAAGGTAAGAAATTTTTGGCTGACCTACAAAAAGCGAAATCAACATAGTTTTTTCTCCTAATTCTCGAAATATCCAGATTTTTTGCTTAAATGATATAACAATAGGTTGGAAACCCTTCATACTTTAGTCTTATACAACTCAAATTTACTATTAGTTGCAGCTTTTAGCCTTGAGTTTTGTATCCAATTTTTGCCTCACTCGACTAAATTTTGAGAATATCTAAAGATTTGATTTTTTTTTCGGCACTACTTTTGTGCTCGATAGTTATTGAAACAATCCTACATTGACAATAATTAGTACCTTTATGAATTTACACACATGCTATTTTGCTTTGTAGTACTCATTCTCCAATTCGTAGACTTAGTTTTGTTTACGATATTTACAAGTTTAACACAAATTGTTATGTATAAGGCTTGAAAGTTGCTACAACTGGATTACGTTTCTTTCTTCATGAATCATGGCCCACATAGTCATTTTAAATTAGTATATCAAAATCAATCAATTGATTATTTTGCATTGTTGATGTGATAAACCTGAGGATATCGAAACGATTCTTAAGGTCCAGTACTACTCAGTAGTTGACAAAGAATGGTTAGGTAAAACAAAGCATCATATTTTTTTTAAAAGTAATCTATTTTTTTCTTACATTTCAGTCCGGCAAGCCTATGCCTGATGTGGAATTTACCCCTGAATGTGAGACATTTGATGGCTCATCACCACTTTTAGACCAACCAATGCCCACATGCCAGGCTAATAAGTCATCTGCACCATTTCTCACACCATCAATAGCTGCTAGGTCAAAAATGATCAAAAGGGTACATGGACCATCTCCGAGTGAACGTGATTCGGCGGCATGGGCACCTATTGAATCAATTCCTTCATTGAGGATGTTTGAATTACTTGATTGGCATGATAATTGTGTTGCAATTGCAGAAGAAGTCACTGATCCAATACATAAAGTTAATTACCATAATTATCGCCTGAATCTTGAACGGGAAGTGAAGGTTAGTTTGGCTGTGAAAAAGATTAATGTTGCCAAACTCTACAAGGAAACTCCTGATGCAAAGACAATACATGAATTAAATGTTGGAGATTTCTTTGTGTGGCCAAAATCACACATTCGATTCTTTGAGTCGAAGCAGTGACTGGGTAAGTGCTTGTAATTTGATTGTCACTTGTATTTACAATTGAGCTCTTATATAATTTGGCTCGCTTTGTAGCATGTACTCTTAAAATGTCATTTGCACTTTTTTCCATTGTGTTTTTTAGATTCGGAATGACAGTCTCTTAAATAAACTTATTATAAACTGAACATAATTTGGAGAACTCTACAAAAACCAAAAATCAGCCTGTTACATAAACTTATTATGAACTGGACATAATTTGGAGAACTACACAAAAACCAAAAATCAGTCGAGTCCTACAAGATTATAATATACTTACAAAAGAAACCTTATGTGCATGTATAACAATTTCTCTCCCTCTCTTTTTATATGAATGTCTTTTTTCAGTAAATTAAAATGAATATTATAACATGACCAAAACACTAAATGAGTCATTTAGATAACTTTGATAGGGATATTGGTTTCTTTCTTTAATATAACTATTGTTTTCCGTTAAGTGTACACCGTCTCTGACATATTCTTCAAGTATTACTTGTTATGATTATTGCTTTTTATTTAGTTTTAACTAATTTTTGCTCTTTCCTGTTTTTTCCCCACAGGATGTACATTGGAGAAATGGTTTAAATTTGGCGATCCGTAGCCCGCCTTTTAGATTGGTTACCAAGATTTAATTTAGCTTTACAAGTTCAATTGTTTTTTAGTTGTTAACTTCCGAATTGTATCTTGTTTCTTTGATTATTTCTAGTCGTATTTGTGTGATTTGATAGTCGTGAACTTTTAGACACATTAGTTGTTTTTTTAAAGATGTTGGACAAGATTAATTTAGTTAAACTATATTTGACGTATTATTTGATCTTATGTTAAATTATTTTGATCTTATGTTAAATTATGAAACCGTGAATATTAATTTTCAATTCTTTTGAAAATTAACAAGAATCGAGAATAATGCATCATTGCTCATGTGGACCATGCAGTAGTATCTTTGTGCCAATTTAGACACCCTTTTTTAGTGTTCCAAAATGTGGTATTAAAGTGTACTATAATGACTTTGTAGGAACACTTACTTGGTGTTCCAAAATTGAAACGCTGAAAAGGCGTTCCTAATTTAGAATCAGTAACACTTTTATGGTGTTCCAATAAATTGGCACATCACTTTTAGGCACTCTTTATAAGCGTTTCAGAATTTAATAGGAACACTTTATTTCTGTTCCAAAAATGGCATTTTAGTGTAGTGACATTGAAATTCCTATCCGCTGTTCTAGATGCAGTTTTGCAGTAAGGTTCCAAGTGGGGTTGGAACTGCAGTTGGAACCAAGTGTATAAG
Organism: Primula veris; assembly: GCA_963682055.1. Classification (NCBI taxonomy): domain Eukaryota; kingdom Viridiplantae; phylum Streptophyta; class Magnoliopsida; order Ericales; family Primulaceae; genus Primula; species Primula veris. The sequence goes on along the minus strand of OY821750.1, from coordinate 8,824,324 downwards.
GTTCCAAGTAATGTTGGAACTGCAGTTGGAACCAAGTGTATTAATGGACAGAACTGTTTTAAAATTAAATGTACTTGAAAATAATTCACACGCACATTTAACAACGGAGTTCACCTAACTAGGCTACGTCTCCGGGGCACTTACCCAGATTATGATATTATAAAAAGCTTACAATATATGACTCAAGTCTTAATGAAAAACTTAGACTCCCTCTAGCTTTTTCTGCCTATCACTATATTGCTCCTACTCTATAACTATCACTTATAAATCAATGGCATCCCACCATTGTTTTCGTTTTAAAGCTCACGTGTATTCTCTCTAGAAAATAAGTTCTTTATAATTTAGAACACACACTTTTTACAAGCTAGGTTATCAACTATTTATACAAGTAAAATAATCTTCTTTCTTTAATCTTGAAGATTGTTTTTGACTTGTTTTGATTGGCTTCAATCTTTCCAAACATTACGTGATTCTTCAGCGTGGATTGACTCCAATCATCTTTGGTTAATACCTGTTTAATAACAAGCTTGAAAGTAGGAGTTAGTCTTTTCCTATAACTAGGAAACATATAAAGATAATATCTTTTAGAGATAATATCTTTCCATATATATATGAAACACCTAACTCCATATTACATTCAATCTTTAAACGAATTATACTGAATATAGATAAGGAACAAAAGATTGAAACAAGTGATAAGGACAAGCATAAGAATAGAGATACATATTAAAAGGAAACATAACCTTATAAACTAGTCTCTTTATATCTTTTAGGAAATCTTTCCTTACCACTTTTATATTCTCAATAAACGCATACTAAACCTTTAGAAACATATGAGAATATATCCTGCATACTTTAAAACAAATGATTAACAATTAAATAGTAGTAATGCAGAATTACAGAACTTGACAGAATTCTGCTTTAACAGCAGGTTGAACTGTGGTTGCAACTGAGGTTGCAACTGGTACTTGAAACCTGTCAATTCTGTCTTAGTTCTTAACAAACAGATAGGATTTATTTAGTAAAAACCATTAGACAACAAATAGAATTTAGACCAGAAATCTGGTCCTAACAATCTCCCCCTTTGTCATTGGTTTTGACAAATCAACTAAGTTTATAAATCACATAAATCCACCTGCAAATTCAATACAGCATTTGTATTGTATCAAACTTTTGAGATATCTGTTTTAGCTCCCCCTGCAAGTTAGAATTGCAGGCATATCACATAAGCACAATTTATATGCACACAGTATGTTTTCAGACCTGTTTCAAGTTTAAAGGCATTCAACAAAGAAAGAAATTGCAGAGTTATTAAAGCCAAACAAGCACATAATAGTCTCAATACAGCATAACTGAAAACAACATAGTCTTGAAACTGAAACATTAAACATCAAACTGAAAACAGAAAAACATAAACTTTCATTTTACTCCCCCTATTTGTCACAACTCTGACAAACTAGTTCCGAGGTACGCCAGATTGGGGTGGTCTTTCCCTTAGGGGTGTATCCCTTACAACCTCTTCTTCCTCATCTTCACTGCTTATTGAAAAACCATCATTACTGTGAATTTCCCTACCTGAAAAAGATCTAAACCTCCTATACATACTTTTACTCCAGAATCTGGGATCAATCTCATTATACTTAGGAGTATAGTCAAACTTAGCAGTAAAAGGAGCAGTATCATAATCTCTCTTAGCACGTTTCTTTACCCTCTGTTTCTTAGATGAGGAAGGTTTACTTACCTTAGCAGTTGAGCCTGTCTTGGGTGGAGATTTGGACATGAAATTCTTTAGAGTAATATCATCATCAGAATTGGGGTTTCTAGACATGGTTTCAACTGGGAGGTTAGAACCTTACTTAGAACCTGATAGTCGGTTGTATTGCGAAACTAGGGTTTTACAGAGGACTAAAGGATTTACAGAGAGAGAGAGAGTAATTTTGATAATTGATTATTTTGGGATAGTAAAAAGAATATATAGAAATAACAATAAAGTCCATATCTTTTTGTAATTGGAAAGAGATACATGCAAATCAATTATGAAACAAATTTAGCCAAAAAAAATAGGAAGTTTCTTATCAACAAGGCTTTTGAAAAATTAATAACTCTTAAATAACGAATAAAACAGTTGGCATTGAAGATAAATCAAGCAGTTAACACAGATAAACATTCCTTTGTAAACAGACTTATCCAAATTTGAAAATACAAGAGTTGAAGCTTTGAAGGAAATTTGAATTGATTCAAGATAAAGATAGCAATTAGAAAGATATTTAAGCTTTTGAAAAACAAAAATCTAGCAATTTACCTAAGAAAATATGTTTATCATTGAATAGCCTTAATAAAGATTAGATTTTAGGAGCTTATATTGAGCAAATCCGTTTTTATCTCTACACAAAAACTTGTTTGATGACCTCAGCAAGGAAAGAGTATAAGTGATGTCAAAAAAAATAAGACTTTGTCTTGACAGTTATAATGTAGACTGAGGTTTCAACTGATGTTTCAACTGAGCTTGCAACCAGTATTTTTAACACGAGGTTTCAACTGGAGTTGCAACTGAACTTCCAACCAACTATTGAGAGTGTGAGGTTTCAACTGATGTTGCAACTGAACTTGCAACCATCATAAAAAATTTGCACTTTGTGCTTGCAACTCTATTACCAGAGAGGTTTTTAAGGACAAGTTACCTCACATCTGTTTTTGAGACACCAAAAAGCGGCTTTTTCAAGACAAAAACATCATAGCTCAAAATAAGACTTTAACCTTAGAAATAAAACTTATTAAAGGTACTCAACACAGACATATTTAGCAAAAGTATTCAATTAGATTGATAATGACATACCCCTATGTCACTTCTTAATGATTCAAACTTGTTTGTATCAAGGGGCTTTGTGAAAATATCTGCTAGTTGTCTTTCAGTTGAAACATGTTCTAAAATTAAGCTCTTTTCTTCAACTAGTTCTCTAATAAAATGATGCCTTAGATCAATGTGTTTAGTTCTGGAATGTTGAACTGGATTTTTAGCTAAATCTATAGCACTTTTGTTATCACAAAACAAAGTTAATATTTCTTGTTTGACATTATAATCAGTTAACATCTGTTTTATCCAAATAAGTTGAGTGCATCCACTTCCAGCTGCAACATATTCTGCCTCAGCAGTAGATAAAGATATGCAATTTTGCTTTTTACTGAACCAAGAAACAAGGTTGTTTCCAAAATAAAAACAACCACCAGAAGTACTCTTTCTATCATCTATGTTTCCTGCCCAATCTGCATCACAGTAGCCACTTAGAAAATGGTTTGTATCTTTAGAATACCATAGGCCTAGGTGAAGTGTTCCTTTTACATACCTTAGAATTCTTTTAACAGCTAGAAGATGAGGTTCTAAAGGATTTTCCTGATATCTGGCACAAACTCCTACACTTAGGCAAATGTCTGGTCTACTAGCAGTTAAATACAGCAAACTTCCAATCATGGATCTATAAAGACTTGGACAGACATTTTTACCTTTATCATTTTTGGACAGTTTAAGGGTAGTACTCATAGGGGTTCTCTTTTCTTTACTCTCACTCAGACCAAACTTTTTAACAAGATTGTCTGCATACTTACTTTGGCACAGAAAAATGCCTTTCTCATTCTGTTTAACTTGCAATCCTAGAAAGTAAGTTAGTTCACCTCCACCACTCATTTCAAATTCATTCTTCATATCAGAAATGAATTCTTCTATCCTTTTATTAGAAGTAGAGCCAAAGACAATGTCATCAACATAGATTTGAGCAATTATTATGTCCTTTGTGGTTTTCTTAGTAAACAAAGTTTTATCAACTCCTCCTCTGTTAAAGCCTTTTTCAATCAAGTACTTGGTTAATCTATCATACCAAGCTCTAGGAGCTTGTTTTAGGCCATACAATGCCTTTTTCAGCAAATAGACATGTTCAGGAAAGTTAGGATCCTCAAATCCCTTAGGTTGACAGACATAAACTTCTTCATTAATCACACCATTCAGAAATGCACTCTTTATGTCAAGTTGAAACAGTTTAAAATCATACAGACATGCAAGAGACAGTAGCATTCTAATGGATTCAATTCTAGCTACTGGAGCAAAGGTTTCATCAAAATCAATTCCCTCAATTTGTGTATAACCCTGAGCTACCAACCTAGCCTTATTTCTGATAATAACTCCATCTTCATTACTTTTATTTCTAAAGATCCATTTAGTCCCTATAATATTTTTATTAGAAGGTCTGGGTACTAAAGTCCATACATCATTCCTTTCAAATTGGGACAGTTCATCTTGCATAGCTAAGATCCATTCACTATCTTCCAAAGCCTCTTTTATGTTCTTAGGTTCTAACTGAGAGAGGTAACAAGCAAAATGAACAACATTATTTCTCTTACCTCTAGTTTTCATACCTGAAGTGACTTCTCCTATGACATTGTCAAGAGAGTGGTTTTTATGAGTCCTTACATAACGTGGCTTGCTTGTGGTTGGGATACCAGATCCTCCTTCTTCTTCTTCTTCTTCTTCAGATTCTGTTGAATTCTGGGTTTCAACTGTGGTTCCAACCTCAGTTCCAACCTCAGTTGTAACTTCAGTTGCAACTGGACTTCCAACCACTATGGGAATTCCTGTTTGTTGAGTTTCTTCTTTCCCTTTTTCTGCAGTCTCAGGCTGTTCATCATCACCTATAATCTCATCAACAGTTTTTAGGTGATCAAATAACACATTATAAGATTCCATAACACAGTTTGTTCTTTGATTAAAGACTCTAAATGCTCTACTATTCTGAGCATAACCAAGAAAGATTCCTTTATCACTTTTAGAGTCAAATTTACCAAGATGCTCCCTATCCCTGAGAATGTAACAGACACATCCAAAGACTTGAAAATACTTAACATTGGGTTTTCTACCTTTCCATATTTCATAAGCAGTCATGGAAGTGCCTTTAGTAATGTAAACCCTATTAACTATATGACAGGCAGTATTAACAGCTTCAGCCCAAAATCTGTTGGCAAGTTTCTTAGAGTTAAGCATGACTCTAGCCATTTCCTGAATGGTTCTATTTTTTCTTTCAACTATACCATTTTGCTGTGGAGTCTTAGGAGCAGAAAACTCATGACTTATACCTAAGGAGTTGCAGAATTCTCTAAACTTGATGTTTTCAAATTCAGTTCCATGATCATTTCTAATCCTAGCAATATTACCACTGATGGAACCTTTTTCAAGTTGCAATTTTAAGCACAGGGTTTTGAACAGTTCAAAAGTTTCAGACTTATCCTTTAAGAATACTACCCAAGAGTATCTAGAAAAATCATCTACAACTACCAAAATGTACTTCTTACCACCTATACTAGCAGTTTGCATAGGCCCCATCAGGTCAATATGAAGAAGTTCTAGGACTCTCTTAGTGTAGATTTGACTTGTACTTTTGTGAATACTTTTGGTTTGTTTGCCTATAGCACAATCACTACAGACACTCTGAGTTTTAGCACTAAGTTTAGGAATTCCTCTTATCAATTCCTTGTTAACAAGCTTATCTAAGGTTTTGTAGTTCACATGCCCAAGCCTTTTATGCCAGATATCCACATTATTAGTAATGGCTTGATTACACCTACTTTGAGGCAATTCTTTTTCAGCTTTTTCAAACACATAGCAGCTGTTGGTTGATCTAACTCCAGTCATGATTAAATCATTGTTAAGATTAGTAATTAGACACCTTTCTTTGTCAAATTTAACAATCATTTTGTTATCACAGAGTTGACTGATACTAATAAGATTAGCTTTTAGACCATCAACAAGAAAGACATCCTCAATATCAGGCATTCCAGGTTTGTTCAAGGTACCTTTACCAACAATTTTACCTGTATCTCCACCTCCAAACACAACAGTGTTTCCTGTAAGAATGGTGACATTTTTAAGGAGACTTGCAGTACCTATCATGTGCTTAGAGCAACCACTGTCAAAATACCAATCATTAGAAGTAACAGCATTCAAAGAGTTAATGACAGCTTTGTTGTTAGCAATTAAGATAGCTTTTTCTTTAACTTTCCAGACCCAGTTCAAATTTTTATTAATAGAAGCTAACCAGGTTTTCTGAGAAATATACCTTCTGTTTCTTTTCAAATAACACTTGATTTTAGAATGACCAGGTTTCTTGCAGAAATTACACAGCTTCAACCTAAAGTTACTTTTATCCTTAAAGCTATTCAGTTTATTCATGGTTGCAACTGAGGTTATAACTGAGCTTCCAACCTTCTTTACAAAAACCTGAGTTTTATTCCTGGTTGCAACTCTGGTTGCAACTGAGCTTCTAACCTTATTTTCAAAATTATGAGTTTTAGCTTTAGCAACAGCTTCAATAAAGGTGGTTTTTCCTGTACCTTTACCACCATAGTACCCTAGACCACTGATATCTTTAGAGCCTCTAGAATATGACAACATGTCATCTAATTTTTCTGAGGCAGAAACATTCATCAGTTTTATTATCTTTTTAGTTTCAGTAAGTTCAGCCAGTTGTAGTTTAAGCTTCTCAGTAAGACTTTTAACCTCATCCTTTAGGTTAACATTAAGTTTGCTTATGATCAAGGATTGTTTACTCAGACATTTATACTTTTCATAAAGAACAAGATATTGCTGAGAAATGTCTTCATCAGAAGGTTCTTCCTCATCACTGCTATAGATTTCAGGAGCAGTTGTAACTATGGTTGAAACATGTTCACAGTCACTTTCATAAGTAGGTTCTTTTTCAGTGATTATTCCCATAAAATTAACAAAATTAGAATCATCCTCTTCATCACTGTTGCTCTCAGAATCACTATCACTATAAGTGGTTATATAAGCATTTTTGTTCCTTTTTAAGGTATTTGCACACTCAGCCTGAATATGACCAAACCCTCTACATTCTCTACACTGAATCTCTTTAGGCTTATAGTCTTTATTATCCTTTTCTTTAGAATTCCACTTTCCTGTAGAGTTATTATTGAACCTGGATTCTGTTTTAAGATGGTTATCCCTTTTCTGAAAATTTTTAGAAGAACCAGTATCATCCTCTTTTCTCTTATAAAACTTTTTAAAAACCTTTTTAGCAAAGAAAGCCAGCTGTTCTTCATCACCCATTTTATCACAGACATTAGGTTCAGATTTCTTAGCCTGAAATGCTATTCCCTTTTCTGGTCTTTTATGTTTAAAGAATTTCAGCTCATGAGTGCTTAGATTTCCTATAAGTTCTTCAAGTTTAAGATTATCTAAGTCTGTGGATTCTTCAATAGCTGTAACTTTGATTTCAAACCTTTCTGGGAGTGACCTAAGAGTTTTCTTAACAAGTTTAGCATCACTGTATTTTTCACCTAAGGTTCCAGCTTGATGAGCAATGTGGCAGATTCTACCATTAAATTGTTCAATATTTTCATCTTCCTCCATTCTTAGGTTTTCAAATTGAGTAGTTAACTATTGAAGTTTGAAAGCTTTTACTTTAGTAGTTCCTTCAAAAGTAACTTGCAAAATATCCCATGCCTCTTTAGCAGTTTCACAGTGAGAAATATACCTGAATACACTGAGAGTTACACCAGCAAAAATCAAGTTTATGGCTGTTGAGTTGGCACTTGATTTCCTGTCTTCATCAGCAGACCATCTGTCTTCAGGTATAAAAACCAGTTCTCCTTCACTATCAATGGCAGTTGGAGCCTCCCATCCATACATCACAGTTTTCCATGCATGTTCATTCTGCTGTTTGATGAAGGACCTCATTCTGATCTTCCATACTCCATAGTTTACTCCTCCTTCAAGCAATGGAGGTTTGTTGAAGGCATTTCCTTCCCTCATTAAGTCCATTTTTACTAGAACACAGGATCAACACTAAGTAAAGTCTAGTGTAAAGCTCTGATACCAATTGAAATTCCTATCCGCTGTTCTAGATGCAGTTTTGCAGTAAGGTTCCAAGTGGGGTTGGAACTGCAGTTGGAACCAAGTGTATAAGGTTCCAAGTAATGTTGGAACTGCAGTTGGAACCAAGTGTATTAATGGACAGAACTGTTTTAAAATTAAATGTACTTGAAAATAATTCACACGCACATTTAACAACGGAGTTCACCTAACTAGGCTACGTCTCCGGGGCACTTACCCAGATTATGATATTATAAAAAGCTTACAATATATGACTCAAGTCTTAATGAAAAATTTAGACTCCCTCTAGGTTTTTCTGCCTATCACTATATTGCTCCTACTCTATAACTATCACTTATAAATCAATGGCATCCCACCATTGTTTTCTTTTTAAAGCTCACGTGTATTCTCTCTAGAAAATAAGTTCTTTATAATTTAGAACACACACTTTTTACAAGCTAGGTTATCAACTATTTATACAAGTAAAATAATCTTCTTTCTTTAATCTTGAAGATTGCTTTTGACTTGTTTTGATTGGCTTCAATATTTCCAAATATTACGTGATTCTTCAGCGTGGATTGACTCCAATCATCTTTGGTTAATACCTGTTTAATAACAAGCTTGAAAGTAGGAGTTAGTCTTTTCCTATAACTAGGAAACATATAAAGATAATATCTTTTAGAGATAATATCTTTCCATATATATATGAAACACCTAACTCCATATTACATTCAATCTTTAAACGAATTATACTGAATATAGATAAGGAACAAAAGATTGAAACAAGTGATAAGGACAAGCATAAGAATAGAAATACATATTAAAAGGAAACATAACCTTATAAACTAATCTCTTTATATCTTTTAGGAAATCTTTCCTTACCACTTTTATATTCTCAATAAACGCATACTAAACCTTTAGAAACATATGAGAATATATCCTGCATACTTTAAAACAAATGATTAACAATTAAATAGTAGTAATGCAGAATTACAGAACTTGACAGAATTCTGCTTTAACAGCAGGTTGAACTGTGGTTGCAACTGAGGTTGCAACTGGTACTTGAAACCTGTCAATTCTGTCTTAGTTCTTAACAAACAGATAGGATTTATTTAGTAAAAACCATTAGACAACAAATAGAATTTAGACCAGAAATCTGGTCCTAACAGACATGTCGAAAAGCGCAAAAAAAGTTCCAGAAGGTTTTGACAGGTAGACCAACATGTCGAAAATATATATTTAGCAGTCGAAAAATAAATAAAAAATTGTTAAAATATAGTAGACAAGTCGAAAATTACTGTAGACCTGTCGTAAATTCTGGGCTAAAAATATTTATGACTTTGATAGTTTTTGACACTGTTTTGGTAAAAATAAAAATACATATATGTATAAAATTATAGTATATTAACAATAAAAAATAGTGTAAATCTACCTTCTTATAAAACAAAATTGTTCTTCATTAAGGGGTTTTGTAAAAATATCGGCTAATTGCCTATAGTACTAATATACTCTAGTAAAATATCTCTTTTTGGAACATGATCCCGTAAAAAATAATGTCGCAAATTAATATGTTTTGTACGAGAGTGTTGGGTGGGATTTTTTGAAAGATTAATAGCACTCGTATTATCACACAATATAGGCACATTATTATACGATAATTCAAAATTATTCAATTGTTGACGTATCCAAAGAATTTTCGCACAACAATTATCCGCGGCGACGTATTCCGCCTCCGCCATCAAAAGTGCAACCGAATTTTGTTTCTTGCTATGCCAAGAAACTAATGCATTTCCTAAAAATTGGCAAGTGCCATTAGTACTATTTCTATCCAAACGACAAACGGAAAAGTCTGTGTAGAAATAGCCTAGGAAATCAAATGAAGTATCATGAGGGTAAAATAATCCTAGATTACAAGTACCTACAAGATATCTAAAAATGCGCTTAACGGCTATAACATGCGATTTCTTATGACATGATTGATATTTAGCACACAAGTAAACACTAAACATGATATCGGGTCTACTTGCGGTTAAATATAAGAGGGATCCAATCATACCTCTATATAACTTTTGATCCTCGCATTTACCCGATTTGTCTTTGTTTAGCTTTGTAGCCGGGCTCATTGGAGTTCCTAGAGGATTTGCATCGCTCATGTTGAAGCGTTTTAGTAAGTCTCTTGTGTATTTCACTTGATTCACAAAGATGCCATCCTTTATTTATTTGATTTGAAGTCCGAGAAAGTACGTGAGCTCAACCAACATGCTCATCTCGAATTCACCTTTCATACACTTAGAAAACTCCTCGCACATGTGAGTATTAGTAGCACCAAAGATAAATCATCAACATAAATTTGAATTAAAAGCATATATTTTCCATCCTTTTTATAAAAAGAGTAGTATCCAAAGTATCACGAGAAAAATATTTTTCAATCAAAAATTTACTAAGCCTTTCATACCAAGCCCATGGTACTTGTTTAAAACCATAAAGTGCTTTTTGAAGTTTGTATACATGATTGGGAAACTCGTGAATTTCAAAACCGAGTGGTTGTTTTACATAAAGTTCCTCATTTATAAAACCATTTAAAAACGCACTTTTAACATCCATTTGAAATAATTTAAAGCTCTTAAAAAAATCATAAGTAAGCAACATCCTAATGGCTTCTAGTCTAACTACGGGTGCGTAAGTTTCATCGAAATCGATGCCTTCTTCTTAGTTATACCCTTGAGCCACTAGTCTAGCCTTGTTTCAAATAACTATCCCGGATTCATCCAAATTATTACGAAACACCCATTTTGTACCTAGAATGGATTTATCACTTTGTCTAGGAACTAAAGTCCATACTTTGCTATGCTCGGATTGATTTAATTCGTCTTGCATAGCTAAAACCCAACTCTCGTCTAGTTCCGCTTCATGAATGTTCTTGGGCTCTAATTGAGACAAGAATACAAAATGATTAACTAAATTTCTTAAAGAATAATGTGTATGCACTCTTTCACCCGGATCTCCAATAATTAATTCTTGTGGGTGGTGGTTTACAAATCGCCATTCTTGAGATAAATCCTCATGAATTTGCACGCTAATTTCTAACTCCTCTTGAAGTCGTTCTATAGTCACTTCCTCGACACTAGGCTCAACTTCTACCCTATGCGTGTCAAGATTGGAAGAGGATGCAACATGAAAAATATCATCAATAATATCATTAACAATTAGAGGTTTATCAAGATTAAGTAAAGTCTCATCAAAAGAAACATGTACCGATTCTTCCACCAATAAAGTTATCTTATTGAATACTCTATGTGCTTTACTCGATATTGCATATCCAAGGAAAATTCCTTCATCGGACTTAGCATCGAATTTTCTCAAATTATCTTTACCATTATTATGTACGTAACATTTACAACCAAATGCACGTAAATGGGCAATATTGGGCTTTTGCTCATTCCATAATTCATAAGAAGTCTTTTTCAATATGGGCCTTATCAAAGCTCTATTTAAAATATAACAGTCGGAATTTACGGCTTCGGCCCAAAAATACTTTGGTAAATTATTTTCTCAAAGCATGGTCCGTGCCATTTGGATACTTTTGATCATGTAAACCTTTCGTGTTTGGAGCTTTTTACAAAATATAGAAAATTCTGTAAAAGCTTCATGCTTATGGGATAGAAACAAAACCCATGTAAAACGACTATAATCGTCAACCATGACGAATGTATATGCACGCCCTCCAAGACTAAGTATCCAGGAAGGACCAACTAAATCCATATGAATAAGCTCCATACAACGAGTAGTAGAAATAATATTTTTAGACTTAAAAGAAATCTTCGTTTGTTTGCCTAATTGGCAAGCGTGGCAAAGTTTATCCTTTTTAAAAGGAACTTTTGGTAAACCTATTACCAAATATTTTCTAGAAAGTTTAGCAAGTAAATCAAGACTAGCATGACCAAGTCTTCTATGCCACAACTAACCATTGTTGTTGATAATAACAAGACACTTGACCTCATTATCAACCGAACTATTCAAACCAATCATATAGACATTAATTTATCTTTGACCAATGAGAATAGTTTTATTATCCGAAATACAATGAATGATGCAATGCGATTTTCCAAAAATAATTTTGTGACCAAGTCGCAAAGTTGGCTTATACTAAACAAGTTATGTTTAAGACCATTAACAAGCAATACATTATCAATAATAACATTTGGCAGTTTAGAAATACTACCAATATCGATGATTTTACCATTGATATTATCCCCGAAGGTCACAAAGCCTCCGTCCTTAGGTGCAAGAGTTGTAAATTTCATTTTGTCTCCCGTCATATCCCTTGAGCATCCACTATCAAAGAACCACTTGCGCTCATTAATTTTTGACCTCAAGCATACCTATAAAAGAAAATTATCATTGGTACCCTAGTCCACTTTTGGGTCCTTGAGGGTTAGTGTCTCGACCCCTTGAAACCCAAACCAAGTCATTTCTATTCAATTTATATCTATAAGGGCAATAGACATAATCTTCAAAGTGATCACAACGGTTGCAAGTAAGACATTTAACATGCACACTTGGTTTAACAAAACAATTATAAGCTAAGTCATTTTTATGCAAGTTATTTTTACGAGAGTGACTTGGTTGTGTATTTTCAATTTTATTCGTTTGTTTAGTGAATAGATTTTTATGTTTTGCCATTAGAAGTGGGTTGTAGCCTACACCGGTTTTGTCATAAGCACCTTGTTGAGAAGATAATATAGTACTTAACATTTTACTTCCTTTAGCGAACTTAGCAAGAGTAAGTTCGGCGCTATCCGCCTTAATTTTACATGAATTAAGGTCATTTACTAATTTATCATTTTTCATGGTAAATTCCGCATTTTTAGAGGTGAGTGAGTCATTTGTTAAAACTTAGTTTTCAAGTTCGTCTTGTAAAGTAATTAACATTTTTCTAAACGATTTGTTTTTACCTCTAACTTTTTCTAAAGAATCTAAGACATCATTTATGTCATAAAAATCATTACTAGAAAGAGAAGAGTTAGAGGAGTAGAAGCTTACATCATCGGTTTCGTCGTCTCTAGCTATGAGACAAAAGTTTGCAACTTCTTTGTTGCTATCAGAGCGATCATGCTCCTCCACGCGGCCATGAATGCCTTCTTGTATTCTTTCTTCTTTTCGAACTTATCCTTTTTCTTCAAGGGACATTCGTTTTGCATGTGGCCGGGTTTGTGACACTTATAGCAAATAATTTCGTCCTTCTTATTCGATTTGTCAGATGACTCTCCCTTATATTCCTTTTTCCGAAATCGTTCTCCACCCTTCTTTTTCCAACTTAGGAACTTCTTGTAGCGTTTGGCGAATAGATCCATTTCATCATCGTCACTAGAAGAGTCGTTATCGCTATCGTCACTAGAAGAGTCAGAAAATCTGGGGAGCTCACTGCCCAACTTTTGTATTTTCCGATATGTACTTTGACCTGTCGGATATTTTTTGAGGTGTCGAAAAATCTAGTAATTCACTTAACCGAAACTCTTATAATTTATTCGTCCGGACTCCGAAATGAGTTCCGTTTGAGCCGTTAACTTCGTGATTGATTCTTTTACTTCTTTAAAACCTTAACACACTTGATAAAAGGATTAGTAACACAAAACGAGCTTTTGTTATGTTTTAATTCATTTTGTTATAATCAAAACAAGTTATTAGAAGAACACCGTTCAACATTCCCAAACTAATTAGTGACCAATCTTTAAGATCCTCTAATTCTTGAGAAATTATTTAGTTTATCAATCTTCACGATTGTGTGATTCTTCAGGAATCAATTAGTATGTAGTGTATAAAGACTAACTACTCTAGGTAGTTGTAATTCTTCGAGAATTATTCATAAAATTCTCCGGAAACTGTATATTTGATTACTCATCGAAATTATTTAATATTAATTCTTCATGAATAAAGTATTAATCGTCATGATTAATTAGTATTTATACTTTTAAAATAATGTATCAATCTTTGGGATTGTGTGAATCTTCGGGAATCAAGTAGTTATCAATCTCTAGGATTGGCTACTTATACAAAAGTAATTCTTAAAGAATAAATTAAGAACGGATCTTTATGATTGTCCAATTAGTTTGTAATTATGCAAAAGAATAATTATGAACCAATTTTCACGATTGTTCAATTAATAATTATTATAATTTTTCGGCAATTAAATAGAGACCACTTTTCAAAGTCGTCTAACTTTTACAAATTAATTCTTCGAGAATTAACCAACGATCACACTTCAGGGTGATCAATCTTCAAGATTGCAAATAAAATTTTCTCGCTGACCACATAATTAGTATGCGATTAGGTATGTTAATATTTGTGTATGCCAAAATAAATATATAAAGAAGTATACGGAAATATATCCTGCATATATACATAAATATGTACATGTATCTACATATATATATTCACCATCACCTTTCCTGTAACATGGTATTTGCATGGGAAAAATCTACATATACATATTTACCATCACCTTCGTTGTTACATAGCATGGGAAAAAGCCAATAGGTGTCTTTGTTACTAAGTTACGATATATAAAACCACACGGTTACTATATATTTTCTCTTTTGTCACTATTTATTATAAATTTGTGTTTTTTTCCTTACAATTAAAGTTAGTAGTTATATGTTGATTAAATGCGATTTCATTTTGCTTCTTCCATTAATATATGTAACAACTACTAATCAATTAATAATTTGTTTTACTATTTCATTATTAACTAACGGTTTTTTGTTTACACTGAAATACTTGTTAAAAATTTTAGGCATATTTTTTGTTCCTTCAAGATCGTATCAAGTAAAAAAAAAATCTTAATAAATGAATTTTCGCCTATGTTACAAAAATGTTCAGTAGTTTAAGTTGAATATTTGCAAATTTAATCATTACATTCAATTTATCTCTATTAAAATATGTTGATTTATGTCTTAAATTGTGCCCCCGTTGGATAAAAATTATGGATCTGCCCCTACTGTATAATAAAAATTAGTTTTGAAAATATGTTTAAACTCACCACTACATGCACATAATTTTAAAAACTTTCCACAATAAAAATACATACTCATAGTGATAACATGTTGTAATGTCACTATTTGATATATAGAAAGTAAATACAAAAATATATGATAGAACATAAAAATTAGACCCGAATGTATCTATTCGGGTATGAATCGACCCACCCATCATAGAGGGGTATCTAATGCTTAAATGGGCTATCTCAAGCCTTTCTTTGAGAATAAGATGGGATCTTCCTAAAAGCCCAAGCCCACTTAAATAGGGACCCATGTCTGAAAAAACTCACAAGATGGAGACATTTGTTAACATCCTAGGAGGCATACTTGCCTATAAATAGCCAAGTATCCCCCCAAGACCAGGACCAGAAAATCTATTCAAAAATTATAGAGAGAAGTTGAGAAAAGAGAGAAACTAGACAAATCTTAGCCTATCAAGAAACAAACCGAACAGCGAAAGAGCCGAATATCGAAGAAAAAGGAGAACGACCAAGATAAGAGATTAAATAATCAAATCGAGCGCAATTGTAATAAATAAGTAATAATCCGAGCAAGTATAATAATCCGAGCAAGTGTAATAATCCGAGCAAGTGTAATAATCCGAGCAAGTGCAATTATCCGAGCAAGTGTAATAATATGAGTAAGTGTAATAATCCGAGCAATTGTAATAGTCCGATCAATAATAAAAGATCAAGAAGTGTTCATTATTTACAGTTAATTTACCAGTATATTATTGTTGAAAAGCCTAACGCGACCGACCAAAGTTATGGCTTTATCAAATGGCGCCGTCTCCGGAAATCATCTAGTTCCCAACTAGCTTAGACTTCGAATACCAACTCTCTACCAGACGAGCGACAATGGTGACCAATGTAGAAGAAACCCATCCCGAGATAGTAGAAACCAATAACCAAAATGTACAAATTAGCCAACAAGACCTCGACGATCTTCTCGCCATCCGCGACAGATACGACGCTATCCAGTCCGGAAACCAACCAATAACCCCCAATCTCCACCAAGAACAACCGACCGAACAACCCCAACAGATTGAAGGGATCGTCGAAGAACACCCAACGTCCTCGGATGACGAACACTCTTTGCCTGTACTAAGACGCGCAAGAAGACGCATACCCGGATCCCAGGCAGGACCGAGCTCAAGAGTCCCTCGGCCAACAGCCTCGGTCAACTCCGGTGCTCGATTACAAACCAACGAAGCTCACCGGTTTGGCATGCCCGGGGATCATGTACTCAAACAGTTGTCCCGACTACCCACTCACCCACCAAGGATGATTACACCGCCCACGGTGGAAGTACAACACGTTGTTCCGCTAGCTGAGGAAAGGAACAACGCCCAGCTGCAAGCTCAGCTGGCAGCGTGTATGACGGCCATGGCAGCAGCTGGCATCATACTGCCGAGTACCCAACCTGCCAATGCAGACAAAGACCCACGTCGCGAAGCGGAAGATTCCGCCTATAAGGCCGCCTTGGAAGCGGCGGGCCGGCAACCAGATACAGGAGTGCCCCATCAAGGGGGCAATGTCCCGATAACGATCCCTCCAACCTTCGTCCTTCCAAACGCTCGTACGGAATATGTCCTTGACAAAAACTCGAAGGACGGTAGATATCCCGAACACAGGATCGGGGGAGGATACGGCCCACCACCACATCAAGGGGGATACACCCCCCTACCAAGCCACGGATGAAGCGTTCCAACAGGCTTGGAACGTATGCCAAGAGACCCCATGTACCGAACAGATCACGAGGTACCGCAACCCTGTGGGGTTCGTCATCCCCGAGTTCAGGCTCTACGATGGAAGGAGTTGTCCTATCGACCATCTGAGGCACTACAAGACGAAGATGGAGCTGTGGAGCGATGACTATACACTGATGTGCAAGTTCTTCAAAAACAGTTTTGGCCAAGAGGCTTCGTCGTGGTATCATAACTTGCCACGGGACTCCATAAGAGACTGGGCCGAGCTGTTACGAGCGTACTCCACCCGATACGCTGCTCATAGGAAAAAGAAGGTCAGCATCGAAACCCTTCTGAAAATGACGATGATGCCAAATGAAAGGCTCAACGACTACTGCATACGTTTCATCGACGTAGCAAACCAGATTCCACAGTACGCCAGTAATATAGCCATCCAGAACTTTATCAACTCTATCCCTAATGACTATTGGGCGAGAAGGAAGTTCATAGGCAAAAAATTCTCAACCACTGATTCCCTGCTAGCCTACTGTACCCACCTCACCGATAAAAACGACGAACTGCGTTTCCTCAACCGAACTCTACCAAGAAGAGAATCGGTCCGAGAGGCACAGGTGGGTCGCAAAAGAGTTAGGAATAACCAGGGAGAAACATTCCAACCGACCAGAAAGGACAAAGGTCCCGAGGTCCGTAGCAGAGAAGAGCGACAACGAGAACCCGAGCCCAAACCGCTACAGATCGCATACCCAATGCCAATCAGCGAACATAAACCGCTCCAGCTCACCTATCCAATGCCCCCCAAACCGTTTCAACAAGGTCGGCTCCAAGAGAGGGAACGCCGAAACACCTACGAACCGGTCGAGCTGCGATACACTTTCAACCTATCTGCTGAAGATATCCTCAAGGATATATGCAGGGAAAGTTGGTATTCCCGACCACAACCGATTATTGCTCCCCCTAATCTGAGAGATTCCAAGCTGTTCTGCGCATATCATGAGGATCACGGCCATCTCACTGAGCATTGCCGTAACTTACGATGGAAAATGAACCAGTGGGGCGATGCGGGATACTTGACCAAGTTCATCAAAGGCGCAGGGAATAAAGGCAAACAACTGGCCATCGAGGGAGCCGACAACCGACAAGGCAAAACAATCAACGTCATTCATATGTCACGACCCAAGGGCTCCGGTGGGGAACGATCATGACAACGGCAATGTACACTGCGACGATATCCGCCTATTTCCTTCTCGGACCTGGACGAAGAAGGGGTGATTTACCCCCACGGGGACGCTACCAACCTCGGTGTTCAAATTGGCCTTGACACGGTCAGCAGGGTGCTTGTTGACCAAGGAGCCTCTTGTGATATCATGTACAGAGAACTCTTCGACAAGATGGAACTCAAGCTGCAAGATCTACAGCCTACCGATATCACACTGATCGGGTTCATCTCCGAGATGACTAAACCGTTGGGAAAGATCGTCATAAATGTCACTACGGGATCTGTATCAGTTCCCATGGAGTTCTTGGTGGTAAACGACAACTCCGGCCACAACGCGATCTTGGGTCGACCTTGGCTGCACACCATGAAGGCCATACCCTCGACCTATCACCAAAAAGTCAAATACCCAAATGATAGGGGAGAGATCGAGACAGCCAGAGGATGTCAAGAAGATTCACGACGCTGTGAGGACATTACCGTGGCACTTCAAAAACAGCTGAGCGTCGTCGAACAACCCACCAGCACAAAGAAGCTGATCAACCACATAGGCAAAACCGAGAGGGTTGTTGAAGAACAAGTAGGAGAAACTCTTAGGAAGGTGTCTATCCCGGGTACGGACAAGGAGCACTACTTCCTCCTCGGTGATAACCTTCCAAAACTGGAATCCGAAGAGTTAGAAGCATTCCTCTTCGACAACATTGATAAATTCGCCTGGAGTCCCAAAGACATGCCCGGCCTCGACCCTAAAACGGCATGTCACCACCTGAATGTTGACGCCGAGTGCAAGCCAATAGCTCAGAGGAGCAGAAAAGTGTCTGTACAGCACAGAGCATCTATAATTGATGAAGTCCACAAGTTATTAGAGGCTGGAGCCATAAGGGAGGTCTTCTATCCAAAATGGTTATCCAATCCAGTCGTTGTCCCCAAGAAGAACGGAAAGGAGAGAGTCTGTATAGACTTCACCAATCTCAACAAAGCCTGCCCGAGGGACCACTTTCCCCTTCCAAGAATTGATCAACTGGTGGACACAACTGCGGGAGCGGAACGGATGACCTTCCTAGACGCGTATTCAGGGTACCACCAAATCCCCCTCGCCCACGAAGATCAAGAAAAGACGTCGTTTATATCACCTTTGGGAAATTATTGCTATACAGTAATGCCGTTCGGCCTACGCAACGCGGGAGCAATATACCAAAGGATGATAACAAGGGTATGTCGAGATCATATAGGGAAGACAATGGAGGTATATATAGATGACATGGTCGTCAAAAGCGAAAAGGCTACTTCCCACCTTCAAGATATTAGAGACGTTTTCCAAACGCTGGGCGAGCACAAACTGAAACTCAATGCGAGCAAGTGTGCGTTCGGCGTCAGCAAAGGGAAATTTCTGGGCCACATGGTCAGCCGACGAGGAATAGAAGCTAATCCCGATCAGATCACAGCTCTTCGGAACCTAGCAGCGCCCAAGAATAAGAAGCAGGTACAAGAACTCACGGGAATGATGGCCGCATTGAGCAGGTTCATCAGCCGATCCGCAGACAAGGGACGGCCATTTTTTGAATCACTCAAGAAGGATAGAAAATTTGTGTGGAACCCGGAATGTGAAGCTTCCTTCAATAACCTCAAAGAGTATTTAAGGACGCTGCCACTGCTAGTCAGGCCGAACAAAGAAGATATTCTGGCATGCTACCTAGCAGTTTCCACTACAGCTGTGAGCGCGGTTATCCTAAGAGAAGAAGGTCGCGAACAATTCCCTATCTACTTCATCAGCAAAACTTTGGTCGAAGCCGAAACACGTTACCTACCCTTGGAAAAGCTGTGCTTGGCACTGGTCGTCGCGACCAGTAAGTTGCCGCATTATTTCATAGCTCATCAGGTCCAAGTATACACAAAATTCCATATCAAAGAATCACTTCGACGGACCGACATCAGTGGCAGAGTGGCCGCATGGGGAGTCGAGTTATCCCAATTTCATATCGAGTTCGCACCCCGGCATGCCATAAAGGGACAAGTCTTGGCCGATTTCATCGCGGAATTCACCGAAGGGTATGACAAGCCTACGGCTATGTCCCCACAATCACACTGGCAGATACATGTCAATGGATCAGCCACCAAGGACAGATCAGGAGCAGGGATCGTCCTCAAGTCTAGAGAGGGAGCGATCATAGAGAAACGCATTAAACTGGGTTTCTGAGCTACCAATAATGAGGCAGAGTACGAAGCCATGATAAACGGAATGCTCATTGCCCGGTCCCTCGGATGCTCCCACTTAACTGCAAGTTCCGACTCAATGCTGATCGTGAATCAAGCCCTCGGCGAATACCAAGCCAAAGATGACAAAATGATCCTCTACCAAGAGAAGGTTCAGAGCTTAATGGCCACTTTTGAACACTGCGAGTTAATAAGAATCAATCGCACCGAAAACGCACATGCCGATGCCCTGGCCACCCTAGCCTTGACATTAACATTAACTGACACTCGGTCGATCACAGTGGAACTACTGCCGACCCCGAGCATAACCAAAAGAATAGACCGAATAACATCAGTACAATACGAACTAGGTTGGATGGACGACATGATAAAAGCACTGAAAATTACGAGAAAGGCTCCTCGTTTCTGGCTGTCCGACGACGATAAACTATACAAATCCAGTTACCGAGGACCCCATCTTCTATGTGTCCGACCCGAAATGCAGCTACCAGTCTTGGAGGAAATCCACGAAGGATCCTGCGGAGCACACATCAAAGGGCGGTCCCTTGCCAACAAGGCAATCACCCAAGGATATTGGTGGCCTTATATCAAGTGAGACGCCGATGTGTACGTCTAGCGTTGCGACAAGTGCCAACGATTCGCCAAGATACCGTGGCTCCCGTCATCTAGGATGACCCCGGTATCGGCACCATGGCCATTCGCTCAGTCGGCAATTGATATAGTCAGGAAGCTTCCCAAAGCGCCCGGCAGTGTCGAATATCTGATCGTGGCAACGGACTACTTCACCAAATGGGTTGAGGCTAAACCTCTCCGTGAAATTAAAGCCAGTAATGTCAAACAGTTCATCTGGGAGCACATCATCACTAGGTTCGGTATACCTTACGCCATCGTCGCAGACAACGGCACCCAGTTCAAAGAAGCCAATCTGCAGCTTTGGTACGAAGAACTCGGTATCCGAAAGTTCTATTCGACGCCAACATACCCATAGGGTAACGGCCAAGCGGAGGTATCAAACCGAACCGTACTAGATGGCATCAAGACTACCCTCGAACAAGCAAAGAGGAGATGGCCCGAGCGGCTACTCAACGTCTTATGGTCGTGCCGAACTACACCGAAGACGGGCACCAAAGAAACCCCATTCAGCTTGGCGTACGGCGTCGAGGCCGTCATACCAACGGAAATCGGGCTACCCACATTACGAACAACTTTAGTCGAGCAAGGAAACAATGAACAAAGAATGAGAGAGGAACTCGACATGCTAGACGAGAAACGAGAGATAGCAGCTCTTACACTAGCGAAGTATCAACAAGGCATTAAGCAAACGTATGACAAGAGGGTGAAAGGGACCAAGGAGTTTATGGTCGGAGAACTGGTGCTGCGACGAGTAACGGTCTATACCCGCAATGAAATACATGGCAAATTAAGCCCCACCTGGGAAGGACCCTACGAGATCGTCAAGAGAACAAGCCCGGTTACCTACAAACTCAAAAGCGTTCTGTTCGAAAACAGCAGAGGGGAGAAAAATTCTTGGAACGTGGCTAACCTAAAGAAGTACTACATATAGACATACAAGTACAAGTACAAGTGCTAGTACAAGTACAGGTGCTACCTTACCACTCCTGCTTAATGACATTGTCTTTTGTCTTTTGAATATATTAAATATCTTATCATGATGTCTAACAAATGCAGCTGAAATTCCCAAACGGCCAAAGTTCCTAGGGATACTATGAAATTTCCAAACGGCCAAAGTGCCTAGGAATACTATGAAATTCCCAAACGGCCAAAGTGCCTAGGAATACTATGAAATTCCCAAACGGCAGACGTGCCTAGGAATACTATAAAATTCCCAACATGGCGTGTTTTCAAAGGAACGCCTAGGAATACTATGAAATTCCCAACATGGCGTGTTTTCAAAGGAACGCCTAGGAATACTATGAAATTCCCAACATGGCGTGTTTTCAAAGGAACGCCTAGGAATACTATGAAATTCCCAACATGGCGTGTTTTCAAAGGAACGCCTAGGAATACTATGAAATTTCCAACATGGCGTGTTTTCAAATGAACGCCTAGGAATATTAAACTCCTCCAGTAAGAACTGGAGGCACATATGCAGGTACCAGCTGGTCCAATTTTCAAAGATTGAAGGCAGTTCCGAAATTAGAGGAATAATTCAGGACCACATTACGGCGGCGATAGAATACAAAATGGCGAAAACAACGAAGGAAAATCAATCTAAACAATGAAATATCAACAAGAAGCATATCCAATACACGAATACCGAAACAAAACAGATGATAACAGCCTACACTATGGGGGCAACAAAACGAAATAGCAAGGAAATCAGCAAGGAAAAATCGATCCAATCAATCAAATAGCAATACGACAATGGGAAGATACGATACAGGAATAAAGAAATAACACAAATAGTCCTCGCCCGCATTACGGAGGCAACAAGGTATCACCAACCATAAACTGATTTAAGAAGAGCTACTACAGAAGGAGCACGACGGTAATTGACCTAGCTCAACCTCTTCGTCGTCCGTCGTCGTGTTCCCGTCTGTCTCCTCGCCATCAAAACGCTCCTCAGAAATGAGGGCATCAAAGTTGGTCGTATAAGCACCCACGCACGTCAGCGTCTTAAGCCGCGCTGAGAACTCGGTTTCTTTAGCGATCTAGAGAGCGTCCGAGGCCGTTTTACGACGAGCATCGTCGAAAGGAAGCTTACGCGCTTCAACCATAGCGGCAGAAGCATCGTATCTGGATCGGGACAGACGAAAGTACTTCACCAACATGTTGGCTTTAGTAACTAACGATTTTAGTTTACCGAAGTATTTCTCCTTCACGCGCCAATATCGATCTAAACGACGTTCTTGAACCACAACAATATGCTCAGCCTGACGAACGTAGTCCCTAAAAGAGGACGCCTGGGTTTTCAACTTAGCCCTAAGTCGGGCACACTTATCGAGCAGTTTGACGTTTTTGCCCATTAAAACGATATAAGGCCAGTTGGCATGCTCTCCACTAGCCGCACCAGATGAAACCTCGTCCCGGACAGCCCCAGTAGGTCCTATCCCCGGGAAAACTAGGCATGGAAAACCAGCCTGGTGCGACGTAGTAGCATGTGCCTATAAAAAAAAAAATGGGGCAGAACGAGAAGAGATGAATATTCAGCCGCAAATAAAGAAAAGACAGGGATATCTTATCAAACAAAGAAAAGAAAAAACAGGGACGACGAAAAATAAACATTATTATATACAAACTACAAATGAAATGACAAAACCAGCTACTCAATCATTAATCCGATAACCCATCAATGGACGCCGAGGTCTCAACTGCATCGGCGAAATGAATATCTCGCAGCGAAGCAATTTGCGTCCCCAAACGTTCTTGCACGACCGCGTCAACACGGTTAAAGGCAGTCGTGGTTTCAGTTACCACTGACATGGCATCCGACATACGTTCTGCCCGGGTAACGCCGCGTAATCCTTTTACATGCTCGAGCACCTCTAGAGCGCGATCTCGGGCCCAATACGCCTGGCGAAGGATAGCAGCAAATCCGCATCTTCAAAAACGGCCCCTAGAACCAAGTTTAAGCTCGTCACACGGCCTCGGGCTTCATCACGAGAGCGCCTAAGTGCACCAAGAAGCTCCTTCGCTTTACCCTTGTTCGCCGTATAATATGCGGTCTTTTTGCTGAATTTTTCTCCCAAGTCACGTAACCGAATCGACAAGTTTGAAATATGAATATTCAGACCCTCGATTTCCCGACGAGCAGAATTCAGTTCGGAAGTTAGGGACGCGTTAGCTTTTTTAAGACCATTTCTAACATCACCTACGCTATGACTAGGCGCATTCCAGACCACCATGGCAAGGGGGTTGACAGGTACCTGACAAGATTTTGTTCTTACATCCTTCAAAAGACGACAACCCACAAACAGGGAAATTAATAAGGAAACCCAAACAGAAAGAACACGTAGCATCTATATTGACACTTCCCAAAAGAATCTTTCTAGTTACAAAAGAGACCCACAATTCGGGTACCAAAATACTACACTAAGAAACAGAGAAAATACTACAAATAAAGTCAAGGCTCCACCTGAGGGGATGCGGGTGGAGGAGTCACGGCAGTAGCAGACCGAGGAGTCGTTGGAGCCGACACGGAATGGGGAAGTAGCGCCGTCGCAGTAGTCTGTCCCGGCAGCCGTGGGAACTCATCGTCTCGGAGGTTAGCCCAATCCTGAGGCTTAGGAGGTGCACCTTGCGGACAGGGATAAACCAACTCTGACCATGCTCGATCCGATAATGGGACCTTCGCAAAGTTAAGAGCCCGAACATGAGCGCAAAAGACGGAGAAGTTAGCCATCATTGCTAACTTTGCCCTTTCATCCGCTTGTGACTCTTTCAGAGCAGCAACCTCGGCCTTTTCGGCTTCCACGTCCTCCGCCAAGAGCAAGTTCTCCGCCTCTAGTTGGTCGTACTTATCGACCATGCACTCTTTTTCAGCCTCCAATTTACCGACCTTCTCGGTCATGTGCAGGAAATCCCCCGACAGCTTGTCATAATTGTCACCCAGGGTTTTATTCTCGGCGACCAGTTTCTCTTTCTCGGCCTCGAAAGCCGCAAGCAGGTCCTTTATCTTCCGAGCGTTCTCCTCGACCAGAGCCTCATTCTCGGCCACCATCTTCTCTTTCTCAGCCCCTAGCGCTGCCATCTGATCCCTTAACACCACGGTACCCAAGACAACCTGTACTTCAAAACATCAGATTCCAGCCAACATAAGAGCATCAAACCTATATAACAAAATACGAGCATCATGGCATATATAACAAAATACGCGCCCAACGTACCCGCAGCGCATCAACGTTGGCCTGCTCTATAACCGACATTATAGGCCGAGCAGCTAATTTTTCTGCATCTTTGAAAACGAGGGGTTTAAGAGCAGTATACCCCATCTTCAAGGCTCGGGGTTGCTCCAACAGCTCACCCCCAAATCGGTCAATGTAACGGGTCATTGCAACCCCATCCACCAACACCTTTCCCGATCCCTCGGAAACCACATTATCACTTTCCGTCCCCACCACCTCGGTCGTATCCACGCCGGCTTGCACCTCCACTTCCTCAGTCACCTCCTTCTCCGGAGAATTTGTCTCAGGGGCCTTGTGCTCGATTACATCCTCAGTACGGATGGGCGAGATAACAGGCGGGTCCATCACGCCCTCGGAACGGACAGGCGAGACAACAGGCAGGGTCATCGTCTCCTTCCCCATATTCACCATCAGGTTGATATGTCCGAACAGGTTCTCGATCGACCCCTGAAACACAATAATACCCATCGACCGAGCAAGAGCGAGGGTAACCAATGAAGAAGTCAGTAGCTAAAACAAGATAACTAATAAAGCAAAGAACCAGACAACACAACGACGACAATCAAAAGACAAGCGAATCAAAATACATATACACATACATCGCCAGGCGCGGAGGCATCCTCGGTGGTATCCCCTTGGGAAGCAGCAAACACCCCCTCGACAGAAACATCCTCGGTGACCGATGTATCGGTCCCCCTAGCCCTCTTCATTGTTCCGACGACGGGGTCAGATCCACGACGCTTAGAACGAACAGGCTTTTTCCCTACCCGAGCAGCACTTCGAGCCCGGACAACTTTTAAGAATTCCTCCTCGGGCTCTTTGGGTATCTCGGGTGCAGGGTTCCCTTTTGTCACTGGCCCCGCAGGGTACCCGAGCAGCATGGGAGCAGTACGGCTCGCTGGATCCTTCACCGGCCTAGGCCCCCACCATTTCCAAAGAGCTAAGAGAGCCTCAACATTGGGAGCGCCGAGGTCTGGAATAGTGGGCGCCTGGGTAGCAGGTCCAGGAATCTGGTGTCCCGCACAACCCCATTCACCAGAAGCAATCACGATACCAAGGTTATGCTCCTTGTTGGTATCCGGCAAACCGGTGACAAGCCGACAGAAGGCGCGCATTATTTTCAAATACGAGCTGCGACGTTGAAAACTCAAACTATAAACCCCGAATACGTCTTTCAATTCGACGTCTATCCCCGATAACTCTGACAGCCTTTTAATACCGTTCAAAGTATGGTAACCATTCAGGGCCAGCTGGGTCGGAGCAATGTGGACGGCCTCAAAGAACGAAGCCACCCAGTCACTAAAAGGAAGCTTTAGACCCCCAGTAACGAACGCCGAGGAACGTACAGCTACCTCGCCGGCAGGAACAAATCCCATCACCTCCTCGTCAGAGACAGGCAGCCGAATGTGTATGTCGGCGGGTATTCCGGCAAGCTCCTTAAACTCCTCTTCCACATATGGGCCAACTTGGGCCAGGCAGTGAGTCAGAATTTCCTATCCAAACATCATCAAAACTCCATCAATATACTACCTAAATATACGAAACCAAAACCACATCAACATAACAAGAGCCAGCACCCCCCCCCCCCCACCCCAATTAACCAGAAACCCTACGTTTTACTACCATCCCCATCAACATAAATCCAATACATAACTAAACATCATCAGACATATATAGACAACTAAGACCGTTTACCAACGCCACATCTATGACCACAACAACAAATCAAACACAAACCCTCACAAAAAAAAATATAAGACAGCACTTACAGTTATCATTATGAGCAAGCAAGCGAGAACAGTAGCACGTCTATCCACAATCCAACGAAAAGCTAGATCGAGCGGCAGCACATTATGTGATAAAAACAAAAGGGATTACTTGGCACATTAAAAAGGAGTGGAGTCACAAAAAGAATAAAATAATAACCGTCCTTTCGTGTGACAAAGGTTCACCTTTTTTCCAACCATAGAAAAGTCAACAACCGCTGCTATTTTTAACATATAAACGCTCCATATTTTGCCACGTCAGAACATATCCCACTACCCAAGGCAGTTCACATCATTCCACCTAAATAAACGGCCAGTAGACCCTACCACAAAAAGCTTCCAGCATACGCTACCAATATTATCGCACCGAGGATGTCCCCCGATTACGCTCCTCGATGCCCAACCATTTCTTACCCAAAGGTCACACCGAACAAGGTGGACGGAGACCGTTTCTATCTTGACGGCATTCAGCATCAAGTCAAACAACACTCTCCGGGGGGATAACCGGGCACATTGCTCGGTGTATACTGAAACATCGAATGGTATTGACATAAAAGCAAAACAAAACAAAACAACAATTTATATATCAAAGAAAATAGAGGCAAAGCAGAAGTTTTATTCATCCATAAAGGGCGAAACACAAACAATACAACCAAAAAGAAAGAAAATTTCTACAAGAAAATACACCCATCCTACTTCTTCGAATTACCCCCCATATCGACGTCCTTCTTAGCCAAGAGCTCCTCCAGATGCTCTTTCTCCCTAATCAAACGAGCAATCGCCACCTCAGCCTGTTGCAAGGAGTAAGACTGTGACTTGCATTTTTGCTCGACTTCAAAACGAGCAGCACTCTCCTCCTGCCAATACTGTTTGAATCGCCTCATTTCGGTCTGAGCACACTTAAGATCATGCCTCAGCCATGACATCTCAATTTCTTTCAGCTGAAGAGGAGTCAAATTCTCTTCCCCGAAACCAGGCGGTCGAGGTAGCAAAAATGTAGGCTCCTCTTCCAGAAGGGCTTTCTTTTTGGAGGCAGATCTAGTGATGGGAGCCATCTATCTCAAACAAAAGCAGGCTAGAAGAAACAAAAATTATAAAACAAGAGAGAGAAAGGGAAAATTGGTAATGAGGTACAGACAATAGGGAGCATTTATAAAAAGTCAAAGGGCACAAAGCACGAGACGTTACAACGGTTCACAAGACAAAGGCACGAGATACGAAAAGATATATCTGATTCAAATACAAAAGAAGATACAAGTTCCAAAACGGGAAATACATCAGAAAACCAGCCCAATCTAACTAGGGATCAATGGGTGGAAAAACCGAACTGCCAGACCGAGAGAAAGCAAAACGAGCAGAGCAGTTCAACCGAGCTTGGTAAGAATCATTCATGGCAACCAAATGGTCATTCTCCGAGGAGAGTTCGGATTTCTCCCTAGTGAGAACTATGACGCGCTCCTCGAGCCGAGCATTCCTAACCATCATGTTAGCTAGGCCTTGAGGGGAGTTATCGAACTCATCTTGAGCATGGTCCCAAATCTCCTCGGCATCATACCAGGAGTTGGCCAGATGATTTCTCTGAGACAACAAGTGATCGAGCTGACGACTCAAGGCCGAAATCTCGGTCCATTTCACTGTCTCTTCGGGATAAGAGCCGAACAAACTCAAGGCCAAAATGCCGTACTCCTTCTCAAGCCTTCCCATTCGACATCGAACACGAGATACCTCAGTATCCAGACCCTTCATCTGAGCATGATATCTCACCACAGGTTCAGACATTCTGGGAAATGGCTATGTGCAGGAGGAAATAGGGGATGAAGGAAAAGCAAATAATAAGAGTTGATGCAAGGGGGTAACTACTAAATAAAAGAAGAGGAGTATTTATAGAGAAAAGATAGTATGATATTTTCTGACAAATGCTTGGAAACATGATATTTTCTGACAAATGCTTGGAAACAGGCATATTTTCTGACATATGCCTGGGAGCAGGCATCTATAAAAAGAAAAGACATTCAAAGGTCTACAGCCATCTGATGTTACAGTACAGCAAGAAATAAAAAGAGAAGACATGCAAAGGTCCACATTCCAGAAAAACGACAAACCACAAGTGCAACATAAAAAGAAATGCAATATAAAGGGGCAAAGGAAATTTTCATTAATAAAGGTGAGATACATCACTGTTCATTACATCAGAGGATATCAAAGGGTAAAACTATTAAATCAGGGGACTACATCGGAAGAAAATCTATTACCTTTGAGGTCTATTACATCCGAAGATAACATCAAAAGAAAAATATATTACAGAAGATCAACTATGTCGGCAAACTCGTCGAACAGAATGCATGAAGGAAAGAGGCGATGGGGAAGAGGAAGAAGAGAATGAAGAGGAACATAAAAAAGAAGTGAAAAGCAAGAAGAGCAAAATGAAAAACGACAAAAACCCTAGAAGTAACACAAAACCCTTAGGATCACAGGGTTGATTGTTACCTCGTAGTGGTGCAGAAGAAGAGAAAAAGGAAAAAAGAAAAAGAAAAGAACAAAGCATTAAACAAAAGAGGAAGAGGAAGAAATGAAGAAAACTGACAAATAAAAAGGAAGTCAAAGAAACAAAACAAAAAAAGAAGAAAAAGGAAAAGAGTGATGGGAGAGAAGATGAAGAAAAAGAAAGAGGAGGCGCAGAAGAAAAAGAAAAACAGATAAGAAGAAGATAAAGAAATGAAGAAAATAAAAAAAAGAAAAGAAAAGGAGAGGCTAGGGGGAAGTCGATCGGTATCGATGAGAGGGCCCGGCAGAGATATCCCAATCTCTAAACGTTGGATTCCCCCTTAGCACTTCATTCTCTTCGACTAGGGCCTGACGAGCACGTCGACAGTAATCCAGTTCGGATCTTAGCCACGTTATTTCTCGAACCATCTCAGTATGGTGATAACGCATCACCTTTAACTCCTCCTCGGCATCCTTCAACAGCTTTAATGCATGGCCATAGGAAGCTTCAAAAGCCTTCACTTGCAAGGCCAATGCAGATTTGGTGGAAGAACTAGCCATTCTAAAAGGATTATAAGGCAAAATTTTATATATGGCAACAAGATATATGGGAGAGACTATGAAAAAACCCATATTTTAAGAGGGTATTTATAGAACAATTAAAGATGTTTTAATATGGGGAATTGCAATCGTTCATCAAAAGATGCTGGAAAACATGGGTAATTGAAAAGGTGCGTCTGTTTAGAAGAAACGCTTGGGTTCAAGCCAGTATTTAAAGAGGGTAAATCTCCAGAAAAGCTTCTACACGTGTCAATTACGCCAGCATTTAAAGGAGGAAGTTGAACAGTGTCAAGATTTAAAAGATAAGATTTGTGCACAGGGCTCAAGGAATCCCATTAATTCCTAGATACAAAGACTCAAAAGATTCGGTGGATAAGGTCAAGCACAAGACCCAAGAAAAATCATTAATGAAGCCACAAGCATGCGCCGTCAAAATTAAATGCATTGGGAAAATAAATCATACAAGAACGAGAAAAAGAAGAGTTTTCATTAATCCAGGAGAACTTCATTACAAGATACTTCTCGACAAAAAGACATTACATCACAAAGAAAAATAGGATTATTTTGTAGAAGGACCAGCTTCTTCACCGGGCTTCCTCTTCGACCGAGCATACACTTCCTCAAGGGCTAGTTTGAAAGACCTCTTGGAAGCAATCTGCCTATCTCTAGAGGCCTCAAGCTCTTTGATCCGAGCACGCGCTCGAATACTGTCGATCAAAGACCTCTGGTGCTCCTTCTCCATGGCGTCCAATCGCTCATCTAATTCGACGGCCCGACGAGCTTCCACTAACAACCGGGCAACCCTCTTCTCAAGATAACGCACTTTCTTAACTTCCTCTTCAAGATGAGCAACATATTCAGGAAGGTTGTCACCATTAGTTTCATGAGGAGAAGCCATTTGTTCGTTAATAAGGAATGAATTAAACAAAGAAGACAGTGCAGCCCCCTTTTTATAGGGAAATATGAGGGACACATCAATGATCATCTCAAGGAAAGAGCAACCATCATGAACTTCCCAAGGGCATTCAAGGCTAACTAACAACAAGTTCCAAAGTCCAATTGAGTCATCCAATGAGGTATTAAGGAAACAAACAGACAGGAATAAAAGTAGGAAATATTTTATTAATATCTTCAATAATTCGGTTACAACTTGGAGATAATGCCTAATTACAAAAGAAATCACAAAGAAAACTAATCATTCCGAGGAAGAGCTTGCATCAGCACCATCCGACCCCGGCTTGGACCGATCATGTAGCTCCTTGAAAGTGAGCTTGTAGGCCCTCTTTGCTACCTTTTCTTTAGCCAGGGAAGCCTCGAGCCTCTTTATATGTTCAAAGGCCCAATCCAGGTCGGCCATCGTCAATTGATGAGCCGTGTCCATATCAGACAACCTTTTGGTCATGTCCGCCAGCTTCCTTTTCATAACACGAGCCTTCTTAACTTCATTCTCCAAGTAAGCGACATAATCCGAAGAATTATCTCCAGTAGAACTATTGGGAGAAGCCATTGAATCACAAGATGGTGATGGAATAAGTAATTGTGGGAATGGTATTCCCTCTTTATAGTAAACGGATCTTTGGAAAGGTCAAGGGTTTCCTCGAAGAAAGATACCAAGGGTCATATCAAAGTCAAAATAGAAAGTTTGCAAGTTCCCAAGACAGTAAATGGGTCCCAAGGAACAGTTATAAAAAGGGGTATTCGTCGAATGAAACATAAGGGAGCAGCTAAACCGAAGTAATCTCTTCGACAGACCGATCATGACTCCCTCGACATGAAAACCATGCCGAGGAAGTCAGGGAGCACTTGATAGAACATAAAAATTAGACCCGAATGTATCTATTCGGGTATGAATCGACCCACCCATCATAGAGGGGTATCTAATGCTTAAATGGGCTATCTCAAGCCTTTCTTTGAGAATAAGATGGGATCTTCCTAAAAGCCTAAGCCCACTTAAATAGTGACCCATGTCTGAAAAAACTCACAAGATGGAGATATTTGTCAACATCCTAGGAGGCATACTTGCCTATAAATAGCCAAGTATCCCCTAAAGACCAGGACCAGAAAATCTATTCAAAAATTATAGAGAGAAGTTGAGAAAAGAGAGAAACTAGACAAATCTTAGCCTATCAAGAAACAAACCGAACAGCGAAAGAGCCGAATATCGAAGAAAAAGGAGAACGACCAAGATAAGAGATTAAATAATCAAATCGAGCGCAATTGTAATAAATAAGTAATAATCCGAGCAAGTATAATAATCCGAGCAAGTGTAATAATCCGAGCAAGTGCAATAATCCGAGCAAGTGTAATAATCTGAGTAAGTGTAATAATCCGAGCAATTGTAATAGTCCGATCAATAATAAAAAATCAAGAAGTGTTCATTATTGTTGAAAAGCCTAACGCGACCGACCAAAGTTATGGCTTTATTAATATAAATGAACACATGATATACGTGGTTCGGCGTGTCAACACTTCAGGGTTGAGGCCTACTGCACGGAACAAATACCATTACCTTTATTATATGAAAGAGGATTGCAAATAAGTTTACAATATATGGACAAAGTTATACACAATCTCACTGATATTTCTCTCTTCTACTTCTATGTTTTGGTGTGTTGGGGGTTTTATAGGTTTAATACACCAAACTATCTGATTTTAACGATTTGGGTACCCACCTTTCAAATTTTTCAATTTAGGTACCACACTATAATAAATTTCCAATTTAGGTACCACCGTCTAAATAAATCACGGAATCACGTCACGTGACATTTAACAAACATTAATTTGATAGGCTAATTTGACAATTTTGCATAAAAAAATGTCATCCTATAAAAATATTTTCCCCAATTTCACAAATAACAAAAATTTGGATTATATGCTAAATTTGCATTATATGCTAAAAGTTTTTATAGGATGACATATTTTTTTGCAAAATTGTCAAATTAACGTATCAAATTAATGTTTGAAAAATGTCACGTGACATAATTTCGTGATTTATTAAGACGGTGGTATCTAAATTGGAAATTTATTATAGTGTGGTACCTAAATTGAAAAATTTAAAAGGTGGGTACCCAAATCGTTAACCGTACTATAGTTTGGGGTAGTAAATGTATTTTTTCCCGGTGTGTTAAGGTGTGTTCTAATACTGTGAAGGAGGTCTCAATTTATAATCGAAAGGTAGGAGACATTTAACCCGATAAATGGTTTTACCCAAGACTTTTGTGTCGAGGGGGCCATCACATTGAACACATATATAATATAAAGAGTTACGACCTAGAAAATCAACTACTGCCAAGAGTTAAAGTTGAGTATCTTCTCTACTTACAGAAGAAAAGCCAGACCATATACACACTAGAGCCCAAATCTACACTAAAAGACTAGCCCATTAGCTAGTGGGTCATTTTGTGTATATTAATGCACTTATTATCTCATATAATTGTCGATGTCGAATACACGTGATCCCAACAAAAATCAGCGAGCTTAATTCAACCATTGACAATGTGTCTTCACGATTGAGAGGTTGCAACAAGACTCCTCGCGTGCCAGTTTGAAACTGACCCTGAAGAAGCTACTATGTAACTTTGTAAGGCATTTATGCAAGTCATTGGTTACTTAAAGGCCTTTTTTGGTTCATTTCAAATCTTGCATTTTAGTTACTAACGGGTATTTAAGAAAACCCTAATTAAGTTTATGACACCTACAGATGCTGGTTCTTTTCCCTTCATAATAATCTTGAACCATAGCAAGGTTACTGTGAGTTATCGTGTGTGTTCATTAACTAATACAAGTGTAACCAGATAAATTGTATTTTCTGCATTCCAATGGGTAACCTCGTTTATTAGAATGGCGTTAGAGTGAATCTTGTTGGGCAAGGTCCCCCTACTTTCATATAAATATTAACTTTTCATCTTTTGTGGTAGATACACAAAATTCCCAAGTTTATCTCACTATTTAGTCGTGCTCAATTTTTTTGTTTCCTTCCAGGCTCTCACTCATTGCTATTTGGCTTACTGATTCATCCTCAACTCTAGATTCCCCTAATCGTCTTCTTATTACCACCTTAATTTATTTTGAAAAGGAGAAAGCTAAAATATACTGCATATTAAAACGATATCTGGTATTCCATCTTATATATCAATCACATTATTGTAAATAAAAAATAACAGAGAAAACTTCTGAACGGGGCTCAAAACTTGATGAGAACCTTGACACAATCTGGCTGCTTCATTAGCTTAAATGCATTGTTTATATCCTCAAGATTCACTTGGTATTCCTCAGTCCATAGCTCATCAAGGTTTAGTTCCTGCAAACAAAAACAAACAAAAAAACGAAATGGAGCAAAGTAGAGGGTACAAAACCATATAAAAAAAAAGTAGATGAGCAATATATGGTTGTCTGATCCCTGTATAAGCGAAACCCTTGTAGTTAATTATTGTTTGGCCTTGAAAAAGGAAAAATGACAGGAAAATGAATTTGGCGCGGATAGGATCACAATCATATTTTTAGATTTATAATCCGAATATCCATGCTTTAGTTTTTTCTGTTGGTTCTAATGTATTCGCATGGGATCAAAACAGGAAGAAAACAATTAACTTTTAGTTTGTCGAATTGTTGGGCATATTTTCACCCGTGAGGAAGAAAATAATGTTTGAAGTGTGTGACCATTACAAAACCTAATCTTTAGGTATGTATTACGATACCTTTTTGAGCCATTTATCAAATATGTACGGAAGGTCCGATTTTGGTCTGAGGTTACCGAAGAGGCAACCTTTCAGAGTTCTACCAGCCAACATGGAAAGCAAACTTATATCCACATTTCCCTCTTTTCCTGCCCCAATCAATACTGTCGTTCCCAATCCCTGACAAAGCACCATTGTCAATGTGTAGGTATAGACGAAATGTGTAATAATGTGTGTTTGTGCATTTGTTGCTTACCGCTTTGGTGCAATTAATGGTCTCTTTGACTAGGGATGGAACACCAGAACATTCGAAGGAATAGTCGACTCCAATCGCACCTGTTAACTTACTGATCATTTCTGAAATTGATTCACTTTCTGATTCCGATAAGGTACTCGGATTTATGAAATCTGTCATTCCAAATGCTTTCCCTTTCTCTCGTTTCCTTTCATTTATATCCACTCCTATTATCTTTGAAGCCCCTAGCAATCGAGCTCCCTCTATTACCTGCAACATATTTAATCAAAATATATAGATTTTACTTTTAAAAAAACGAAATTAATAGATTTTTCGTGTTCAATGATCGCAACAGACGAACTTCTTGTTGCTCCAATTCTACCCTTAATCCGAATGCTACTCTACAAGTATATCCTGTGATTTCAGAGGGGGAGGGGGGGGAGAACATCCACCAGTCTGTGACCAATCTTGTTATTCAGGGGCGGTTCTGAGCCCAACAAATTTTAAAATATTTTATTATGATATAGAATTTATAGAAAATTTCTATGTATATCACTGTTTTAAAAAGCTCGCAACGTTGCGCAACATTGTGCGATATAGTGGTTTTTGAAAGAAAAACGCAACGCTAAAACGCGTATTTGGATGGAAAACGCTAAATTCGCGCTATAGGAACGCTATTTACGCTATTTACGCTATAGTGGACGTTATTTACGCTATAGCGGATGCAGTCAAAATATATATATATATATATATATATATATATATATATATTTTTTATTTTTATTTTTTGGTCAAAATTTTAATGAAATTATTGGAGTTTAAAGAGAATCAAATCTCAAAACTCTTGCAAACAAAGTAAATACTCTGGCATCTCAAGTATAATCATTTTGTGATTATTAGTTACAATTTTTTATATATATTTAGTTAATTTTTATTAGATGTTTTGAATTTAATGCTATATTTATATGTATTTAGGCAAAAAAAAAATACACCGCAAAGCGCTATGTAGCAACGCTATTTGCGCTTTTAGCGTTTCTCTCGAAAAAGCGCTACGGTAGCGATAACGCTATTTAAAACACTGATGTATATTATTTTGAGCAGATAAACATTACGTTCTGTCCTGTGCAAGTTGGTTCAAGGGTTACTTATAATATGTGAGGTTGCGTGTTTGATTCACATCTTTGTTCTTTTTAGGCCTGATTTTTAACCTTTTCCACTAGGGCTGGGCGAAAAACCGAACCGAATCGAAAAAAACCGAAACCGAAAAAATTTCGGGTCGGTTTCGGTTTTCAGTAAAACAAAACCGAAAAAAACCGGAAAAACCAGAAAAAGACCGAAATATAAAAAATAAAACCGAAAAATAACCGAAACTGGACCGAAAAAACCGGTCCGGTTCGGTCCAAAAAATAAAAAGACCGAAACCGAAAAAAACCGAACCGAAAAATATGCTCAGTTTCGATTTTGCAAAAAACCGAACCGGACCCAGCCCTATTTTCCACTATTAATAGAATAATCACATCCATGGTCACCACAGAATTAGATAACTTTACACTTGGTCTCCAGGAGATTAATTGCCAGTTTTATGATTCCAAATGTTTATTTTTTTTAAAGATCTAGTCATTTTAGAGCACTAATATAATCACAAAAGTTACACAGTTAAATGCAAAGTCGAAAGCTTTATCCGTACTGTATTTTTCATAGTCTAATTTAAAAAAAAAAATATTCTTTTATTTATGAGAAAAAACAAAGAAAAAAGATCCATTGTTTTTATTTCTTAGAAAAGATTGAGAATATTTGGATGTCTAGTTAACAAGACATGAAGGGGCAAATTTTTTCTAAGTAGTCACTATAAAAACGTGTTACGGATATTTTTTTCTAAGTGGTCTCTATAAAAATGTGTACGGAGTATTGTACAGTAATTTTGTTCTTTACTTTAAAAAATCTCACTATTTTTGTAAAAAATTATCTAGCTGAGTTACTATAGAGGGCCGGTTTTTTATATTTGTGCATGGCCTATAAAAGCTCAGAACCGACCCTGTCGTTATTGTGATTAAATGAATTTATTAGCTTCATACACATACAATTATGTATATGATGGAGAACCCACTAGGATTAACCTAGTGGGCGAGAAACTGCACTCTTAAGGAGATGCAGGATTCGAGTCTTATGAAAAGGACGTGTGATAGCATTTTATCATGTTAAATAAAAAAAATTATTTATAAAAAGAATCAAGTATGACGTAGGTTGTTGCTGAGCGGAGCACGGATATTAAATTAGTGGTTTAGAGTTCAATTTATTTTGTATTTCTTAGGCTTTTTACTATACTTTAGTATCTTGTATGATCATTTTTTCATTTATTATCATGAACAGTGACTTTTTCCATTTACTATATTGAACTATTGAAACATTAGTTTTTTGTACCATTCCGTCTATTATTATTTTAACCAAACGTTAGTCTAATTGAAACTATTGTAATAAAATGACCAAAATAACTCTTATTTTGATGAATTCCATCCATAAAGTAGTTAGAGTTAACAGAATTGTACTGAACAAAAAAAATTCAAAGTTCACGATACTAAACTAAAAAGGTTCATAATTTGTGTTGAAAAAGTGATCATACTTTAAGGTATTAAAGTATAATAAACCCGTATTTAATATAGTATGAGTTTGAAGTGGAGATGAGCTTTAAAATTGAACTATGAGTTCAATTTGTAATCCTATTAGAGCATTCACATTTGTCTCATTAAAATTCATTTTTTCTATATTTGATGAGTTTAACTTGAAAAGTTTTAACACTTTAGTCTCATAATTGACTCTTTATTTTTTTTAAATACAATTATCTCTTCTCATAAGTAGAGATGAAAGTGTTCTCATAAAATATTAAAAATCAATATTGTTTGGACTGCATCTTACCACTTGCGTTTCTTCTAACTCTAAAAAAGAATTTATTATTAAAAAATAATACTAATAACAATTAAATATTTATAAGGAGTATGTTTTTATGAGAATATAAAATCATGCAGACTATAAATGACTCTTTAAATGTAAAAGAGTAATATTTTCGCTCATCATACAAGTAAATTTATGATGAGTCTGATGTGAATGTTCTTAGCTTGTACCAAAAACGCGGAAACAACACGACTTTGTATAAAGCCATTTTTTATAATTAGTATGTATGTAATATTTACTATACAAACTATATTTACAGTAGTTAAGTTATGAATATACAAATGCTTTGAGTATTCTTTTCGATCTCATACTATCAATAAAACGTCATTACTAGTTATGAACAAGGGTCTTTTTTACAATTAGTATTGCCGTCATACAATCAATCAAACTTACCCCAAGTCCGACAGCTCCAAGGCCGAAAACCGCCACAGATGAGTCCTTATGAACTCTAGCTTCTTTCCAAGCGGCTCCAAAACCAGTAGAATACCCGCATGACAACAAGCTTGCATGAGATAGCAATTTATTGTCGGTTTCTCTGAAGTTGTTAAGCTTGACAACATAGTTTGTGTCGACCACCGTATACTCTGAAAATGTGGAGCAGCTAAAAATTTGGTAAACTATTTGACGATCTTGCCCTCCATCGCCACTCTTATTTATTGTGGACATTCTTGATGTGCCATCTGGCATTAGCCCCGACATAGGAACCGAGTGTTTGTGGCACATGTTCGTTTTTTGAGATCGACAATTTAGACATTCCCCACATTCTCCGACATATGTAGGAATTACTATGTCTCCTTTTTCAAAACTTGTCACTCCTTCCCCAATACTCTCCACCATCCTGACGATATATCAGAATGTCAATTATTTTAGGGAAAAACTTATGAATAAAAGTTACTCTTAATATAAATGTAATTATGCCAATAAAGTACAAGTTGAAGTCATTATAGTGGGGAAGGGATGCTGGTGGATTAACCGATGTTATAATACTTATAATTGTGTGAATATGAAAATTATATAGAAGTAGTGAGTTTATTTGATAAGCTTTTGGAAAATACTTACGTGATTTGGTTTATTTTGAGGCTGAAAAACGATACTTATTCGGTTTTTATCATGTCAAAAAACTTCAAATTTTTCAAACCGGAAGGAAATTTTAACCTGGTCAACCAAATGTTGTACCACTAAAATGAAAAGAGCAAGCTTAAGATCCGCAACCAAATTAGCCATGGTGATAATTATTGTGACTGTTGTATAGATATCATTTAAGAAAGAGCGATTACCCGACACCTTCATGCCCTAGAGCTCGAGGGAAGAAAGGCTGGAAAAGGAAAAAAATTGAAAATGAATAACATAAACTACATAAAATCAAAAAACATTAAAGGAAAAAGGGGCATCTGACTGTGTTTTACACAATTAGAAAAACTGTGTTTTGCTCTGGACCGTCTGATCAAAAGATCAGACGGTCCAGACACATACACAGTTTGCCTGACCGTGTAAAACACATTCAGGGGCATCTCTTCCGACCTTAAAGCATGTAGAATAATTTCGTAGATTTGTTGCTCTAATCTACATCCTCCCCAAGAGGATGTGAATATATATTCTAAATCTATAGTTTTTTTATCAGGACGGGCATCTTGAAAGTTGATATGAAACAAGCTATTCTCGCAAAAAGTAATACATTTAGACCATTATTCTTAAAACGTGTCTTTTTGCCTTGTAATTATTTTGTCTTTAAATCTTTTTTTTATCTCTGTAGAAAACCACGATCTGGTGGTTTTACAGTCAATATAATAGGTATATTGACAGATATATATATGTATATATATATGTATAAAATCGCCTATATAGAGAGAGAGATAGAGAGATGAAACTGTAAAAATTTTATTGATTATAATGTTCTCAATATTTACAAATGAGTATAGGCAGTCCTTATATACTGCAAATTACAACTTTCATACTTTACAGAATTGATCCTTCAATTACATAAAGTAACACATTATAACTTTCTGTTTTAACACAATTGATCCTTTAATAACAAATAATAACAAACTTTCAATTACACAGTTTTACTAATCTACAGCTTCATTCATTTCAGTCCTGGTACTTCTGCAACAACACTAATTAGTCCAACATATAAGTATATATTCAATATACCCCCCTCAAGTTGGGCTGTGTAATGATAAAACACCAACTTGGACAATAAGTTTGTAAAAATTGGTGCACCCAAAGCTTTTGTAAACATATCAGCCAAATTATTGGCAGTATAAACATGTAAAAGATGAATAATTTTCTTCTGTATTTGGTCTCTTATAAAATGACAATCTACTTCTATATCCTTTGTTCTTTCATGATGAACTGGATTATGGGCTAAAGCTAAGGCAGACTTACTGTCTGTATAAAGTATTGCAGCTTGTTTATGTTCTAAATCAAAATCTTTTATTAACTGTAGAAGCCAAATTATTTCACATGAAGTGGCTGCTAAAGCCCTATATTCAGCCTCTGCTGAACTTCTAGATATGGTATGCTGTTTTTTACTTTTCCATGAGATCAAAGATTCACCTAAAAATATGCAAAAACCTGTAATAGATTTCCTAGTATCTATACATGATGCCCAATCAGAATCACTAAAAGCCTTTAAACTGAAATTACTAGAAGAAGAAAAGAATATACCTTGAGCTGGATTTTTCTTGACATACTTTAAAATTCTCATAGCTGCTGTAAAATGTTGCTTACTGGGAGATGCCAGAAACTGACTAAGTGTATGAACTGAAAAACTAATGTCAGGTCTGGTGATAGTTAAATATAAAAGCCTACCAATCAATCTTCTATATTCAGTTATGTCATCATGTAAATCTGTATTCTGTATAGTGTACTTTGTTTTTGTATCTATTGGAAAATCTATAGGTTTAACTGCTAACTGGCCAGTCTCAGCCAATAATTCTAAAGCATATTTCCTTTGGCAAACATGAATACCATCCTTATTTCTAGCTATTTCAAGACCCAGAAAATATTTAAGTTCACCTAAATCTTTTAGTTTGAACCTTTTATCTAAGAAAATTTTAACCTGATTAATTAAAGTGGATGATGAACTCCCAATCAATATGTCATCTACATAGACTAACAAAGCAAGAAAAACACCATTCTTATTATAAGTAAATAAAGAATAATCAGCAATAGACTGAACAAAACCAAAATCAATTAAAGCATTACTAAGTTTAGAAAACCATTGCCTTGAAGCTTGTTTCAAACCATATAAAGACTTCTGCAACTTACAAACCATATTGATATTATCTTGATGAAAACCAGGTGGTACAAGCATATAAACTTCTTCATCTAAATCCCCATGTAAGAAAGCATTATTAACATCTATTTGAGATAAAATCCAGTTTTTGGAAGCAGCTATAGCTAAAAAAACTCTAACAGTAGTCATCTTTGCTACTGGTGAAAAAGTAGCTTCATAATCAATACCCTCTAGCTGTGTATAACCTTTGGCTACCAGCCTAGCTTTATATCTTTCTATACTACCATCAGCTTTATACTTAATTCTATACACCCATTTACAACCAATTGGTTGTTTTCCTATAGGTAATGTAGTTAAAACCCAAGTGCTGTTTTCTTCTAAGGCCTTAATTTCTTTTTGCATTGCTTCTTGCCATAAAGGATTACTGTGTGCTTCTTTATAATTTCTAGGTTCAGTTTTAGCAGAAATGGCTAAGCAAAAAGACTTATACTTATGAGAAGTATTCTCATAGTTAACATAAGAAGACAAAGGATATAAAGAAGTAGAAGTAGCTAAAGAAGATACTTTATTAGAATTAATATGATAGTCTTGAAGGTATGCAGGAGCATTATGTGTCCTTTTTGGTCTATTACTAATACTATCTACAGAATGAATAACATCAGAAGTGTTAATAACCTTAGGGTTGAGTGTATCAGTAAACAACTCAGTTGTTTTCTTAGCTGAAAGATCAGAATTATCAAAAACACTATTATTAAAAAACATTATATGTTCATAAAAGGTTACATCCCTAGAAAGAAAAAACTCTTGTGTTTCACAATCATATAATTTGTAACCTTTTGTACTAGTGCCATAACCTATTAAGACACATTTTCTTCCTCTTGGATCAAACTTAGTCCTATTTCTGGATAGTGTACTAGCAAAACATAGACAACCAAATACTCTAAGATGACTGTAAGAAACCTTTTTGTTATATAACATTTCATATGGAGACTTGTTTTTTAATAAGAAACCTTTTTGTTATATAACATTTCATATGGAGACTTGTTTTTTAATAAAGGAGTAGGCATTCTATTAATTAAATAAACAGCAGTAAGTATACAATCACCCCAGAATTTTAATGGCAAACATGAATGAAATCTTAAAGCCCTTGCTACATTAAGGAGATGCTGATGTTTTCTTTCAACTATACCATTTTGTTGAGGTGTTTCTACACAGCTAGTCTGATGTAGAATACCATTATTCAAGTAAAAATTGTTTAGAAAAAACTCAGATCCATTATCTGACCTTAACACTTTAACAGACAAACCAAATTGAGTACTAACCATTTTAACAAAATGCATAAGAACAGCAGCAGTATCAGACTTATTTTTAAGAAGAAAAACCCAAGTACATCTAGTGTAATCATCTACAATGGTTAAGAAAAATTGATGACCATCATGTGTTTCTACTGCATATGGTCCCCATAGATCACAATGTATTAACTCAAAAGCAAGAGTAGTAGAAGAAGTTCTTAAAGGAAAAGGAGATCTATTATGTTTAGCAAGATGACAGGAATCACAAACAACACCAGAATCACTATTTACATCATTAATAGCAAGTTTTAAAATTGAACTACTAGGATGACCTAACCTATAATGCCAAATAGATGGCTTATTCTGAGAAGAAGAATTACAAATAGGAAGCTTTTCACTAACTGTACTAAGAAGAACAGGATTCTGAAAGAAATACAGGCCATTTTTCTCTGCAGCACTACCAATCATCCTCATAGAGCCCTGATCCTGAATATAACAAAAGCTCTTCTCAAATTTGACAACACAAGAGACATCCCTAGTTAACTTACTAACTGAGATTAGATTAAAACTAAAAGAGGGAACACATAACACATTGTATAATACTAATCCAGACTTAAATTTTACTGTTCCAATCCAATTTACTTCAGCTTTATGACCATTAGGTAAATTTACATAAGGAATACTACTAGTTTTGTATGATAAAAATTTAGAAAAATCATTAATCATGTGTTCACTAGCTCCACTATCTAATATCCAAGTATTTTTATAATTACCAAACTCCAAAGAATCATAGGTAGAACAATTATAAACTGCAGGTGTACCTGTCATGTTAGTAAATGTGAGATTGGATATGGGTGTGTCAATAACAGCAGCTTGCTGTGAAGAACTAACATCATTAATTTGAGAAGAATGAGCAGTGGATAACTGAGTCTGAGGAACTTGATTCTGATAAGAATCTTGATAAGAAATCTGATTCTGATAAGGCAAGAAATGAGGAGATTGTAGATTCTGCTGAAAAACTCCAGAAGGTTGAGAAGTAGAAGCTAAATAAGCTTGTAGTCTAGATTGAAAAGAAGATAGCCTAGGTCTGGGTCTCCAACCAGGTGGATACCCATGAACTTTATAACACTTGTCCCTAGTGTGTCTATTAGATCCACAATGAGAACACTTCATACTATTGCTGCCTCTTCCAAAACTAGGCCTATAACTACCCTGATTATATCCAACAGCCCTTTGATTTCCCTGAATATTCTGAGACTGAACACTTAAATCTAAATTCTGAGACTGTACCACATGATTATTATGAACATTGTTCTGCTTCTCATCATGACTAATCATTGAGTAAATGTTATTCATACTAGGCATGGACTTCATAAGCAAAATCTGACCCCTTACCATAGAAAACCTTTCATTTAAACCCATCAAGAAAGTCATTTTGAACATTCTATTCTCTCTAGCAACAATAGCAGACATCACACTACAAGTACATCCAGCAATTGTACCACAACTACACCTAGGAATAGGATTAATAATAGACAAAGCATTCCAAGAAGTTTCTAACTTGGTAA
Organism: Primula veris; assembly: GCA_963682055.1. Lineage (NCBI taxonomy): Eukaryota > Viridiplantae > Streptophyta > Magnoliopsida > Ericales > Primulaceae > Primula > Primula veris. Next base: position 8,780,642 of record OY821750.1, on the reverse strand, counting down.
AATAGGTGGATACAGACATATTTCCTACATAAAGAATAGACTGGGCAATATCCTCACTAACTGATTTTATTATCCAAGACATTACTATCAAATTACATTGATGCCAAGCCCCAAACATTTGATCCCCCTCAACTGGGCAAGATAAAGCACCATTAACAAACCCTAATTTTGACTTAGCCCCAATAGAAATCTCCATACCCCTTTTCCAAGAATGGAAATTAGACCCAGATAGAACAGGAGAAACCAAACTAGAACTAGTATTCTCATTAGTCCCTATGAAGTAAGGATTCATAGTAGTAATCACGGGTGCAGCTAAATTCTCCATAAAAAAAACCTAAATAGAAAACAAAGAAGTAAGACTAAACCCTAATGTTCCAAGAAAGAACACAAAACAACCTTTTAACAGAAAAACCCCTAATTCCTTTTAAAAAATTGGGGCAAATTTTACTTCTGTTTTGAAATTAATCAACAAAAAAAACTTCAAAACAACAAATTAGTCTTAATTGCAGTAAGCTATATCAATACAAAGATCTATCACAGAAAACCCCTAATTTTTTTAAAGAATTGGGGTAAATTTTACTTCTGTCTTAAAATATTCAGGAATAACAACAAAAAAAATATCAATAACCAAAAAAAACAAATTAACCTTGATTTATAATAAACTCAACAATATATACACAAAAAACAGAAAACCCCTAATTCTTTTCAAAGAATTGGGGTAAGTTTTACTTCTGTGTGTTGATCAAAAGAAACCAACATATAAGATAATAAATCTATTATCTTTTAAGAAAGAAACCCTAAAAAAAACTCAAACCCTAAATATTAGAGTTTAAAGAATATCAAACCAGCTTTGATTGAAGGCGAAATTAACAGCGGAGATGAGCAATTAGCTCTGATACCATGTATAAAACCACGATCTGGTGGTTTTACAGTCAATATAATAGGTATATTGACAGATATATATATGTATATATATATATATAAAATCGCCTATATAGAGAGAGAGATAGAGAGATGAAACTGTAAAATTTTTATTGATTATAATGTTCTCAATATTTACAAATGAGTATAGGCAGTCCTTATATACTGCAAATTACAACTTTCATACTTTACAGAATTGATCCTTCAATTACATAAAGTAACACATTATAACTTTCTGTTTTAACACAATTGATCCTTTAATAACAAATAATAACAAACTTTCAATTACACAGTTTTACTAATCTACAGCTTCATTCATTTCAGTCCTGGTACTTCTGCAACAACACTAATTAGTCCAACATATAAGTATATATTCAATAATCTCTCTCAAAAACACTCTCTCCCGTTTTATCCTAGCCCTAGTCGTCGCCCGTTTTGGGATGGGGGTGGTGCTTCGGCGCCAATCTACCCCCGACTCCATACCGTGATATCCGACTGTCTCTCTCCGTTTGGATCTGGATTATTTTTAGATTTTTTTCTTTAGACCAATCTTTCTCGTTTCTCCATCAATGAGCTCTTTTTGTCTGAGATAAAAGACCGAATCTGTATTTGCTCTCCAATATTGTGCTAACTTATAGCTGTAAGATTTATTCCGGATCGAGTTTTTAGGGGTTCTTAAGGTCAGATATGCTAGATTGGGTTTTCGTGCGCTATGACTACACGCAGCTCCGCGGGTATTTTTCAACCAAACGTACCGATTTGCAACATTGGAGCTTTCGTTCAGACATAAGGCAAATGTTTATGAAAGGTTTGCTTACAAACAAAGTGGCGTTGATGTGATCAACGGTTAGAAAGTTGTCAAAACAGCCGTCTGGCTTGCTACAGATTTTTTTCAAGAACAAGAATTCAACTCATCAACAACAAAAGTTCCTCAATTGCTACAATAACAATGTGGAAAAGATCGGAACAAGTTTTCAAAGTGCGTAGAAGAACACGGAATTGAAGATTTATTCAATTCCTTAGTACTATAAAATTTTCTTTGAAATTTTCATTGTTTTAAGTTAATTTTTTTCTATAATAAGTTCGTAACGACCATTCATCGTTAATGAAATAGTGGGTTTACTCACCAATTTATATATAAAAAAATGTGTATCTTTCTTTGTCATCGTGTCAATCTTATTATACTACTCCAACTCAACTCACCCCAATTTACTGTAACCAATACTAGACGTTCATTGGATCTCAAATATCTCGTCGAGGCTTCGTCGGACCTCTGACAAGCTCGGCGGAACTCAGATATAGCTATACATTTTGAGAAATAATGCACTTACAAAAATGTTCACTTACTCTCTATAAATGTAATATGTTTGCACTTTTGTAAATGATATCTCATTCAATAGTTATACACTTTTTTCAATGGAAATACATTTCCGACAGAGAGACGCACTTTCACGAATGGGTATTCAATTCCAAAAGAACTTTGACCATCTCATCAAAGGCTTGTGGAACTTTGACGGTGGTCGACGATCATTGAAAGGTGTGGTGGCTGAGCCAGTTTTGATCAGGGTTGAATTAGTTGGGGATATATGAGATTGATCGTGGCGAGTTTCAAATAAGAAGAGATCAGCAAGTGACACTTTTTATGATTCAATAACACTTTTCGGTAATTTTCCTTTTTATATTTCTTTAATAATTTTTTTGCTTAATTTTTTTTTCCAGTCTAGTCGATGAAAGCGCGTTAAGTATATCATACATAAACTAGTGTTGAAAACCTATAATTACATGTTTAGATTAATACCACTTGGAGACATTGAAACAGTCAAAGTCGTACTACAATATTAAAATTGTATAAGACGATAAACTCCAGACGTAAGCAAAATTAATCAGCTAATATAATACTACTACTATCTATACACATTATACGCGATGCAAGTAATTTATTTTATTATTTGTCAGGGCTCATGAACCAAGATATATCTGTTATATGCAACGTTAAGCCATATCCTGTGTAATTATAATTCTCTAATCATATGTAACTTTTATGTATAAAATAGGAAATAACCATGAATCCATTAATACATCAAATTGTAGGCTATATCGGCTGTTCGCTTTCCAGATTTATTTTTCTAAATCTGATGCAATGCAAACTATAGACACCGGCAATAGTTTCGGAAACTTAAAACTGATTTGATACAATTTAATTTGATAAGGTGAAATCAACTAAAACACTAAAACTAAACCTTTAAGAATATTGGTGGTCTCATAGTTCAAATCTAATATAATCATTTGGGCAGTCGGTTCCTTTTCCACTATATTATAAGTGCAATCGTTTGCATACTTACAAATGGTTAATTTACATTTCTTCATTTCACATTTCATTCATCTTATACAACTACAATGCAAAAAAAATATATATATCAGCATTGAAACAGTTTAGTAACATTTTGTATGATAATATACGAGTTGTTGCTAATATTTAGCAACAGTATAGCAACAAAAACGGTTACTAGGTGTTGATAGTTGTTGTTCTACTGTTGTTGAGTTTTTAACAAGTTGTATAGTAACAGATCAGTTGTTACTATCTTGTTATTTCAATGCACTGATGAAAGGTTGATATTGAATGATATATATATATATATATATATACTGGGTAACAGCCAAAATATATTGATACTCACAGTTGGAAAACCAGAACAATAAATCAGATCTGTATGACAAAGGCTAGCAATGAGCATCTTTATTCTAACTTCGCCATTTTTAGGTGGATCTACTTGTATTTCTTCCACCCTCATCTCTTCCCCTGCTCCCCATACTATAGCCGCTGCATAACATGAAAATGCATACTTTTAGCTATACACAAAGAGAGTCGAAGACAGAAAAAAACGACTAAGTGGTTTGGTTTTTAAATTTCTTTTTATACAAGTCCGGACTTAACTGTGATCCTTCAAGTTGCAATCTTTTCCCTTGGATCAAAATACAACGACGAACAAGAGTTTAACAAAAAATAATGAGCAGGAATAATCATTTTGGCAAATCTCATCAATTTCATTTTTTAATTTAATGGACAAGATTGCAACTTAAGGGAATGAAGTAGTGGACTTGTAATGTGGAAAAACTGCTCCATTCCAAACTCTTAAGTCGTACTCATAAGAGAGACAAAACCCATTTTAACAAAATGACAGTCTAAAGTATATATTTATATAGTTAAATGAATAATCAAAATTAATTCTGAATATATACCTTTGCAAGTTATAATTTCCGAGTTGCTCATACTGTATAGGGAGGATTGTTTTATCCCTCCTGATAACCCCTATGAAGTATTTTTTTGTTGTCAAACTTATTCTCAAAGACTTATATAGACAAGGTTTTTTTGTGTGAGTGTTGTGGATTATAATAAAGGGCAAGTTCCATTTGTCAGTATATAATGTAAGCTAGTACCTCACACATTAGCTTGCCGAATTTGGAATACTGATCAAAATATTACTCTGGCCTAAAAAATAACTTGCCGGATCTCTTGAAGGGTAAAACGGTATCCGTTAGTCTTGGAAGGGCGCTATTCGGCTCGACGGTTTATCGGATTTTGAAGGAGCAAAATTTGAGAGTGTATGTAGGGACGTGTTCGAGTCCCGGAAATGTTTTCCAATTAGTCGAATTTTATGTTATTAATAGCTTAAACAGGTTTGTAATGTTTTCTAACTCACGTAGGGATAAATTCATAGTTAGTAATTGACGACTAAGCTCCAAATTTATGGGTTGCTAGTCGTTTTTTTTAACTCGCTTATAGTTGTATGGTTCTCGTCCTTTTGGACCGAGGCGTGTACTCATTTAAATATCGGTTTGTTTAATCTTAAAAAAACTATAACAGGTACGTTCTTTTTCTTGTTTTGTTGCTTATGGATTTACTGGTTGTGAATTCTTATTCTTAGAATTTGCAATTTCAATTGATGCAACAATGTAAAATGCAACCGCACTAGTCACTTACAATTTTTTATTGTGATAAATGCATTTTTACATTTTTAAAAATAACTAGATTTTGTTATGTATATCATTATTCTATTATTTTCCAACTCACATTTGCTGGGTCCAACTATCGAAGTAATATAATCTTTTTCCATGTAAGGGAGCTTCATGTATCCCTAATACACCACACATTTGGAATTCTAGAATAGAAAATCATTCCTTATTCTTAATTATCTCAAGCTTAAACTCAAATACTCAATGATTACTTGCTAAATACATCATTGATAACATTTTCCTTTGAAAGCTAATGGTGCTGCTCATGCTTTTTAACTCGTTTATCGTGATCTTTTGTAGGCTTGCTATTCTGGTCATTTTTTTTAATCATAAAATGGGCTATTACAAGAAGAAATTGAATCTATGAGCTAAACCAAAAAACTACTACGCAGCACTACAATGTCACGTATACTTCAAATCAATATAAATCATTCCAAAAAAATAAAATCCAACCGGGCCCTATGTTTAGAAAAATACTTATCTCAATTGATTAAATCAAAAGTGAAATATAGTCGTGCAAGTCAATCTAACAGGAAAGACAAAAGCAAATAAACTAATGGTCTCGGAAATGAGCAAATGATGAACAATCGGGAGTACACGAAAGTCATAAGATACTCTACTCAACACAGCTAAATAAAAAACCATCCGGGTGCCAACATACATCTAATGCCAATTAATAAATAGGCTAGCAGAAAAGACAATATGTGTCAAACTGTACTTTTTTTATAGTTAGGCTAACACTATCTTGTTTTCTTAGTAAATCGTTGATTTTTTTTCAACATTTTTTAAAAATCACTCAATTTATTTATTTATAACTTGAAACAAAAAAAAAAATTGAAAAAAAAAAAATCATTTATATTTATTTTGAATTATTTCTCTCTAAAATGTCAAATAATGATAAATAAACAATAACATACCAAAAAAGTTATAAAAACATAAAAATTAAAAAATTAAAAAAATAGGCTAAATATAAAAAAAAAAAAATTATAGTTAGACTCTCATGTTGAGAAAGGACAATGACCCAAAAGATTCCAAGGGCATTCTCTTTTATTGATAGTAAAAAAATGCTGGATTTTTCTACTATGTTTTTTTTGAAAAAACGTACAAACCATAAATTAAATGTACGGTTTGCAGTGATTAAGTGCAAACCATAAATTTTTTCTACAGACCGTAGATTAAATCTACGGTTTTGCTGAAGTTTTCAGGAATTGCAGAACAGTCCCTGTATTTCGTAAAAACTGTATATTTGTCCTATCAATAAAAATACTGAATATTTTTTAAAAAAATAAACATGAATTTTTTTTATAAAAAAATAAATGGCATATTCTTAAAAATATACATAAAATAAAAATAATTTTTTAATAAAATACTAAATCTTTTAAACATGAAAATTTTATAATTAGTTGAAATATTGGTTATATCAATAAAAATACTCCAATTTTAGACATGAATGTTTTATAATTAGTTGATAGTTTTTTTAGTTTATTAGAGTTGTAATATTGTTTATATAATTAAAAATACTCCAATTTTAAAAATTAAACATGATTTTTTTTTAATTAAATATGAATTTTTTTTTAAAAAACTAAATGCCCTATTCTTAAAAATATACATAAAATAAAAATATTTTTTTCTAAATCTTTTAGACATTATTTTTTATATATATAAATTTCGTCAATTCTAACAATCTTTCAAAATAAACACAAAATTTAGACAAATTTATCCCAAAAAAGTTGATTTTACAAATTTCACGTTTTTGATTCATCATGTTACCTTTTTGTGAAGTGTATAAGTTGAGATTTATTGATTGTTTTAATTTCACTCTTTTTGCAAGTTTTAGTAGGTGAAGTAATAAATACGAAACAATTGAAATCATACATTTTCATATACATACGGGATAGTTTTTAGAGCTCAAATATGATAATATTGGTTTGTTTTTCAACACTTGGATAACTCAATATGAAATATTAACTAAATCGTCAATTTGGTGCTAAACGTCAATATGCAAAAATTAACTAAATTTCATAAAACATATTAGTTAAACATGATACATCAAATAATTTTATTTGAGTCTCATCAAAAGTAGTTTACAAAAACTTGGAAAAAAGAGTACTCTACATAAAAATAAAAATAAAAAAAACTAATTATGAACTTGATACGTTTATAACATCTTCTTCATTTAGGATTTGCTTTCCCGATTGCTTTTCTAGCGCTATGTATAAGTTGAAATTTGCTCGAAAAAGTTCCTTCCATGGCTCAGCAGTCTCAATATGTGTTTGTTCCCACCGTGCTATAATTCTTGCCATTGGGAAGATCTCTTCTTTAGAAATAAGTTCAGCATAATGACAACTGTTGACGTACACCATTACAGTAGCGATGTAATATGTTGTTCCAGGAGGCGGATCAGTATAAAGAAGTAAAAAAGTGACATTCTATACTTGTATCCCTCCATTTTTGTTTGACCTAGGAGCATTACAATTGTGATATTATAATGAGATGCAATTAAAAAACCATAAGCTGGAAATCTCATCCATTTATCATAAGGGGAAGGATTTGTAGGATTACAAAAATTCAAACTGGATAGAATATAATCATAATGATAACCTTCAAAATCGAGATTCTCAAACAGATCATAATAAACACCTTTCATTTGCTGCAGCTCTTGAAACAACTCACATCTAATTGCGTACCAATCATTTTCCCCATGTTCTTTACCCATGACATTTGCAATTACTCAGAACCTATAGTTACCATCCCCACACACATCATAAACCGTATCAATGTAATTATGTAACATGACCTATATTTGGTCACTGTACGGGAAGCTTTGCCTAGTGGTGGTGGGTTTATTTGTTTGATTTTACGGCCTCCTAGTTGGTTTTACATTTACCTCTGGTGTTTCTTCCGCTTTACCTTTACTTTTATCTCTACTAGCACTAGTACTCTGTTCCTCCACATTCTCCCATCCCGATTTATCTCTCTTACTAGAATTGTCTCCCTTTCTAGGTCTCCCCCTAGTTAGTCTGATCACTTCAGGATCATTCATGGATATTTTAGATGGTAAGGTTATCTCTCGAAGTTTTATTTTCATACGCCGTTTTTCAACATTAGTTTTGGTAGAATAAACAATATTAAACTCTTCTATATCACCCTCTACCTCATAATCATCGTTTTTCCCATTATCGTCAATTACATCTATTTTTTTCCAAAATGTATGGATATATTCTAGTGGAAGAGCCTTCCCGAATAAAATATGTTCACTCATAATATGATGATAAGGTAACCCGTGAGACAACTTTATACCGCAAGAACAATTCTCATCAGACTGGCCGCTATATTTTTTTTTTGTTCTTCAGATAATAAATCAAATGCATGGTGTGTGATATACGACCTAAGATTTTTAAATAGACGTGTCCGTTCTGAATGTGGAAAATAAGACTTGCATTTATCCAATTTCATCTTAATACCCTCAAACTATTTATTCAGAATTTTATTCACTTCTACCCAAACATTTTCAAGCGTGCCAGTATTTATGGAAAGAGATCTTTTTAGCTTTGCGTGTTATTGTTCGGCCCGATTACTAGTTATGTTACCTAGATGTGTTGTATGGTTGATATAACATGCAACAAACTTATCGGCATAATCATTTAACAGCTTGTCTACATACTTAAGCACAGCAGGATACGATTTGTAGAAGGAATTGAAAGAAGACCAGTTATAATTATACTCCTCTATCGTCTCAGCATCAACCAATAAACCCCAATTATCTAGAAACGTTTGTCACTCTTCGTCTGCGAATTATTTTTTACAGTTTCTCAAAACATTTTTGGCAATATGAAAAGTGCACAATATATGATAAGAATCGGGAAAAACAACGGACAAAACATTTAGCAAGGCCATTTCTCTATCGGTCTAAAATACCCTAGATAGCGTACAACCCTCCAATGTTTCTTTAAATTTTTCCAAAGCCCATGTATAACTTTCCTAAGTCTCATCCCTCATGAAAACAAAAGTTAAACAATATGTTTGGTTCGTTGATGTCATCCCTACGACCTCTATAAATGACATATTAAAACGGTTTGTATTATATGTACAGTCCATTAACAATACATCAGGAAAAGCTTTGAACATCCTTATAGAATCGGGATGGGCAAAAAACAAGTTCTCTAGGATATGAGTTGTTGGGTTCATATTATAGAAAAAAGTATACCGATGTCTATCCAACAAATTAAACAGTTCTTGCATCGGGTTTCTACCATCTCTCTCTTTAACTTTGAGACCAGCCAAATAATTATGTATCGTTTTAGTGTTGGATACATTGTCAGGATTTCGATTTTTTATGGCCTCTAATATTGCACTAACTTTAAAACTACTTTGTCTTAAAGTTTTAACCATTTCTTTTTCCTCTTGTGTTAAACAAGCACGTCGTGCTTGCCCTTGAAGGTAAGTGGGAGGTGGGTGGTTATGATGTCCATTTTCTACACGACACATCCATTCATCATTAACTACGTAACTCTTAATGAGAAATGGACAATCTTTTTTTTTGGTACCTGAATTTGTGAAAGACGGCTTCTTCTTTTCATAAACCCCCGATTTATCACACACAATATCAACATACGGTGCTCTTCTCCCATCACCCTCCCCCGACTTACGGATCATAAGAATAAAAACCCAATTTCTAGCCACGTCACCAAGATCAAGAAGCATTTCATCTCTTATATCCCAAGTCAAATCATCAACTTCAAAATATTCTGTATAGTTAGTTAGTTCCTCGTTTGAGCTACTGGAGGAATCAACATACTTGTAGTCTCATTGGTTGTTGTCATAACTATAATCGTAATTCATTTTCGAAGAATGTTTGTGTATGTTTTTGTTTGGAGAAATGAGTATTTTTGAAAAGATTTAAGTGAGTGTTTGTGTTTCAATTGAGAGATGGTTAGGATTGGCAAAAATATAGCATATTTATATTCAATTTCAAAAAAATAAAATCATGTATAGTTATTATCAAACTTTAATAATGCATTGAGAAGTCATTTACGGATAGGGTTGTCATTTCATAATAAAGACGAACTTGTGTGTTGTCAAATCAATCAAAATAATTCAAAAGTGAGTAAGTGTTGTTGGCGGATTTTTATAGATAAGGTATCCAATGCCGTTTACACTACAAACCGTAGATTTAACTTACGGTTTGTATTTTTTTTTTACGGTTCGTTATTCGTAATTAAAAAAAATCATGTTTAGTCATTTTCAAGCTCTAATAATGCATTGAGAAGTCATTTTCGGATAGAGTTGTCATTTCATAATAAAGAGGAGCTTGTGTGTCGTCAAATCAACCAAAAAATTTCAAAAGTGAGTAAGTGTTGTTGGCGGATTTTTATAGATAAGGTATCCAAGTGCGTTTACACTACAAACCGTAGATTTAACTTACGGTTTGTAATTTTTTTTACGGTTTGTAATTTTTTTTACGGTTCGTTATTCGTAATTAAAAAAAATCATGTTTAGTCATTTTCAAGCTTTAATAATGCATTGAGAAGTCATTTTCGGATAGAATTGTCATTTCATAATAAAGACGAGCTTGTGTATTGTCAAATCAACCAAAAAATTTCAAAAGTGGGTAATTGTTGTTGGCGGATTTTTATGAATAAGGTATCCAAGAGCATTTACACTACAAACCGTATATTTAACTTACGGTTTGTATTTTTTTTTACGGTTCGTTATTCGTAATTAAAAAAAATCATGTTTAGTCATTTTCAAGCTCTAATAATGCATTGAAAAGTCATTTTCGGATAGAGTTGTCATTTCATAATAAATAGGAGCTTGTGTGTCGTCAAATCAACCAAAAAATTTCAAAAGTGAGCAAGTGTTGTTGGCGGATTTTTATGGATAAGGTATCCAATGGCATTTACACTACAAACCGTAAATTTAACTTACGGTATGTATTTTTTTTTACGGTTCGTTATTCGTAATTAAAAAAGATCAGGTTTAGTCATTTTCAAGCTTTAATCATCTTTAATTTTATAAAAAAGATTTAGTATTTTATAAAAAAATTATTTTTATTTTATCTATATTTTTAAGAATAGGGCATTTAGTTTTTTATAAAAAAAACTCATCTTTAATTAAAAAAAATCATGTTTAATTTTTAAAATTGAAGTATTTTTATTGATATAACCAATATTACAACTCTAATAAACTAAAAAAATTATCAACTAATTATAAAACATTCATGTCTAAAATTGGAGTATTTTTATTGATATAACCAATATTTCAGCTAATTATAAAATTTTCATGTTTAAAAGATTTACTATTTTATTAAAAAATTATTTTTATTTTATGTATATTTTTAAGAATATGCCATTAATTTTTTTATAAAAAAAATTCATGTTTAATTTAAAAAAAAATCATTATTTTTATTGATATGACCAATATTGAGTTTTTACGAAATGCAGTGACTATTCTGCAATTTCTGAAAACTTTAGCAAAACCATAGATTTAATCTACGGTATGTAGAAAAAATCTACGGTTTGCACTGAAATTTTCTGAGCTGCAAACCGTACATTTATTCTACGGTTTGCACTGAAAATTTACGATTTGTACAAAAAATGTACGGTTTATGCGTTTTTTCAGAAAAAAATGTAGTAGAAAAATCCAAACTAAAAAAAAAACGAATTTTTTTTAGGGTAATTTTTCTCTCATTCACTTTGCTAGTAGCTCATTCAATTCGTGAATATACAAAAAAAAATATAAATAAACCAAAATAAAAAAAATATATATATATATATATAAATTAAAAATTAAAATAAAAAATACATTAAAAAATTTAAAATTTATTTAACATATATAAAATGTAAAAAATCAAAAAAATATATTTTAAAATGAAAAGATTCTTAAAAAAACATTCATTCACTTCAAGATTTTATAGTGAATGGACTAAACAAAATTTCATTCACTTCAAAAAAAACATAAAAAAAGTTCATTCACTTCAAAAAAACAAAAAAAAAACGTTCATTCACTTCAAGATTTTAGAGTGAATTGACCAAACAAAATCTCATTCACTTAAAAAAAACATAAAAAAAAGTTCATTCACTTCAAAAATTTGAAGTGAATGGATTAAAAAAATATTTATTCACTTCAAAATTTTAGAGTGAATTGATTAAACAAAATATCATTCAATTAAAAAAACATAAAAAAATCCCATTCACTTCGAAAATATGAAGTGAATGGATAAAAAAAACGTACATTCACTTCAAAATAACAAATAAAAAATCCATCCATTTCAATATTTTAAAGCGAATATATCAAAGAAAAATTTATGCACTTCAAATTTTTAAAATAAATGGACAAAAAATAACTCATTCAATTCGGTATTTTGAAGTGAATGTAACAAACAAAATCTCATTTACTTCAAAAAAATCAAACAAAAGATCATTCACTTCAATATTATTTAGCAAGCAAAATTTCATTCAATTCAAAATAAAAAAAAAAACACTCATTGTCTTTAGTTTTTTCAAGTGAATGTATCAAACAAAATACATTCATTTCAAACTTTTGAAGTAAATGGAAGAAAGACGCGTCAAAAGTAATTACTTTTTGTGAGTATATCTTTTTGAGAATTACTTTTCAAAAGATACACTAAAAGGTAATTTAATGGAGATTTATTAGTTTATCATAATTAGTTTTTATTAATAGTAGATGGTTTTATTAGGTGCTTTTGGGTGTTTCTTTTAATACATATATCTGAAACCGTTATTATTTTATCTCACTCTCATCAAATCGATTTGCCTCAATTTCAATGCAAAATAAATATACTAACAAGTTACTTAACGATTCTAAGTTCTCATGATTATATTCTAAAAATGACATTTTACATCAAACAAGCACACCACCATGAGCAGAAGCAACTAGTTCCTTTTGAAAGGTTAAAATGAGGGTGTTACCACTTCGAATCGATCACTATTTAAAGAAACTTCTTCCCTGAGATTTTTTTATAGATGAAGGGAGACAAACTCATAACCTCCCATGTTCTAGCCAACTTTATCCATTAGGCTTAGCCAACTTTATCCATTAGGCTAAACTCATTGAGTTATATATTGAGAAACTATAACAAACTTAAAAATCATGTCATTTATCATATAGTTTCTTCTGAATGGAGCAGCTGGACGCTAAGAGCTGACTATCAGGAGCCACGACACCTGCCATGAAACTTAAAAATGTAATTTTTAAACTTTTTACATGTAAAATTGATGATCTGACACCCTCTATTTTACTTGTCCCCCGGCTTCGTCCCTAGTCATTGGAGTATTAAGCAATGATAATTGCTCAGACTTACAATTGCCAATTGAAGTCCCAGAAGTTATAATGATCGAGCTTTGCTAGTATCTTACCATGCTGCATCTCTTACGAAGAAATAACGGGAATTATTGGCTACTGTTAATTAACCTTAATGACTCATGGTTAAATACGCTTAACATTAGTAGTATTTTATTAGCTTACATGTATAAACCAAATGGCATTTTATTAGGCATTTATTATTTTTATTTTATCATGTATAAACCAAAGTTTTATCTCACTCTTTATTTGGCTGTGACGCTCCCTGAAGTGAGTGTATAGTTTTAGACTTCTTATGAACCCATATAAACCATGTAGGTTTTGGGGAGCTTCCGAAACAAAAGATTATACTTGATAACTTTGGTTTCATGATCATTGCTTCTACCGGTCATGCCGCAAATAATGGATAGGTCATTTTGCTTGTCACAAGTGCCTAGCATGATTTTTGGAAAAGAAAAGTCATGCTAGGTACTTGTCGACCCTCTATGTGGGTTACCGTTGAATTCATTTTTCGTGTACTACTATGCATTGGCAGAACCATATACAATTTGATTAAAAGAAAACTGAACGACAACTTTTCAGTTTTTCTATTCATAATACTCCATTTCTGGCTTGCAGTGGCTTAGGAACGGAAGAGATCCAGATACAACAGGTGAAATAGGGACTACAACACACGAACATCCGTTTTCACCTCATCATTCCTAGGATTTTGATCTATAGGTCAAAACTCTTTATATAAGTCACGACAATTGGAGCAACTCGCTACTCAGGCTAAATTGCCATAATAATTGGGACATTTGAAGTTAAAAGACTTCAGTAGATGGTAAAAATTAAATTTCCGAAAATGTAAAATTCGTCAAAATGAAGAGTCTTTCATTACACATTATATATATGGAAAGAAAATTATATTCCATTTCTAGTGACTATATTCCATTTCTGTAAAGAATGATTGGATTGGGCCACCCTTTAACCGATCCACAACATTACAATCAATGAATATACACACTTGTCCACGGACGATTGTTAGTATAATATAAGCTAGTATATATATATATATATAGTACGTTTTAAAAAAATTAAAAGTCTTGAGTATATATATAGCTAAGTATCTCATACGTGTATATACCCTGTAGAGAGACAAAAACCATTTTAACAAATTAAAATTAAAAGTCTTAAACTCTTAAGTATCTCCGAGTTGCTCATATTGTATAGACGATTGTTTTATCCCTCCTGATAACTGATAACCTCTATGAAGTATTTGCTTCTTGTTAAACTTATTCTCAAACCCTTTTATAGAGATGTTATTTCCAGGAGTGTTGTGGATTTAATAAAGGGCAGTTCCATTTGTCAGTATTAGCCAGTGGCCCAGTGTCATAAGTATGATTTTGATGTGTCTGACTCTGAATTACTTATGTATAAACCGTTCCTTAATTACGAGGCGTGTTGAAAGCGTATATAGTCCTTCTAACCCTTATCTAGTTACTTTACTGATGTTAGCTACATAGCTAGCTTGCTGAATTTGCAGTACTTTTCCACGACGGGTTATGGAAATCATTAACGCATTCAATTTTTATATTACGTTTTTTCTGAAAAAACGCATAAACCGTAAAAAAAATCTACAGTTTACACGGTTTGCATGTATTTTTTTTTTTTGTGTAATTTCAATTTGTAAAATAGAAAAAAATATATAAAATATGCAAATTCATAATTCACTTAGCTATATATAATTGTTTGTTGTTTGTTTATATTAATTATAGAAATTATAATAATTGTTGATATTTGTCCCAATTTTGCATTATTTTTTTTTTTTTTTGTAATTTCAATTTGTAAAATAGGAAAAAATATATAAAATATGCAAATCCATAATTCACTTAGCTATATATAATTGTTTGTTGTTTGTTTATATTAATTATATTAATTATAATAATTGTTGATATTTGTCCCAATTTTGCATTATTTTTTTTTTTTTTTTGTAATTTCAATTTGTAAAATAGAAAAAAATATATAAAATATGCAAATCCATAATTCACTTAGCTATATATAATTGTTTGTTGTTTGTTTATATTAATTATAGAAATTATAATAATTGTTTATATTTGTCCCATTTAATAAAAAAAATTAGGGTTTTTATTCAAATTTGTGTTATTTAGATATTTATTACTAATGGTTTGGTTATGATGTTACATGTTTATGATGGTTATTTGTTTTGATTGAGAAAAATAAAAATTGTTACGCTTTATTAATATTTACCCGTTTTGAGTTATCATTGTTTGGTTATAATTGAGTTATCATTGTTTGGTTATTATTAATTGGTTATCATTGAGTTATCATTATTTAGTTATTATTAATTGGTTATTATTGAGTTATCATTGTTTGGTTATCATTAATTGGTTATCATTGTTTAATTAGATAATTAAAATAATTGTTTGGTTATCATTAAATGAACTTTAACTAGTTGTTACCATTTTATTGAGCACACCTGTATGCTCCCGAAAATCGTGAGATGGCCGGGCAAGTTCAGGTGGGTTTATAAAGATGCGGGTCCTCTCTCTATACCATCTCATGTAATCCGGTGACGTCCCCGTACCAAATTCGCCGTTAACAAGCCGATTGTGGTGGTCATTCTACACGGTTATAAACTCTGCAAAAAGTGCAGGTCAATCGTGTTTTTTCACAATCCCATATCTTCTATCATTGCCGTGACCCTGTCTAGGTTTCCAAATATATATAGGGACCCGCTAAACAAAACCGAACTGTCTCATGAACCTGTCCGCGGGGTGGAACTCAATCTTCTCATTACAAATGAGAGGCACAGAACAATGCCACATATAACGGCCCCGCATGCAGTATTCCGGATAGTCATCGAGATTCCCGTAAGGTTGCCACACTATCTGTAATCAGCAAAATGATTATTAGAATATGTAAACAAGGGTTTAAAAATACTAGTAATAAAATTCTGCGAACATAAGACCAATGCAAACATATACAACATATAATACGTAAGTTGCATGTAGGAAATAAGAAAGTTAAAATTTACTTGTTCATGCGACATATTGTCAAACTGGTCACGTATCTGGACCACATTAGGTCCGTAGACATATGGATTAAGGTTAGTTTGCCTCCAAATCTTCCATCTGTAATATACAAACAAAACCCGATAAACAATAAATATAAATAAGATAAGTAAATGATAGATGACACAATAAAAAAAAAACACAAATCCAATACAAAAACTAAATAATATCATACCTGTAACCGAGGGGGAACCTAGGCCAGCCCTCAGGTGGCTCGATATCTTTCGGCAGCTCTTCACATGGTCTAACCGGCAGTAGTCTGGTTATCGCCCACATATCGAGAAACATCACCACCCCGCTTACTCCGTTTGCCTTAACACGTACCAACTTGCATAGATTAGCCTCTAACCAGGCCAGAAGAGCTGATCCCCAACTATACTCAGCACATGTGTCAAAATCCTCTAGAAATGGCAGAGGCCAGAGTGGAATCTGATCACTGCTCTTATCTGAAAACACATGTGCCCCCAGTAATAATAACATGGCAGCCCTAGACTGATATAGCAAACGGTCCTCACTAGGATTGGGGGGTAATTCACCAAAGGTGTGTAACATCCAATCAAGTCTAACTGTAAAACAGTTTGTATCCACTTGATTGTCAGCCGGTCTAACACCCAACAAACTCTCTATCATATCTAACCTGCTCGCCCTGTTATCATTCCGTTCCGATCGGGTAACAACAAAACCATCCACCCTGAGACCAAGCATAATCTCTACATCCTGTAAAGATATCCCCAACTCTCCACCGACAAAATGGAACGCGTGCGTCTCATCACGCCACCTATCAACTAAGGCTGTAAGCAAGCCTCGGTCTACGCTATAATTACCTATAGTGTGAATACCATAAAAAACAGCCCTAATCATATTTTGAACTACTCTGTCAGGCGTCGGTATCTGCCAACTATAATTATATAGCTAAGTGAATTATGGATTTGCATATTTTATATATTTTTTCCTATTTTACAAATTGAAATTACACAAAAAAAATAAATAATGCAAAAATGGGACAAATATCAACAATTATTATAATTAATATAATTAATATAAACAAACAACAAACAATTATATATAGCTAAGTGAATTATGAATTTGCATATTTTATATTTTTTTTCCTATTTTACAAATTAAAATTACAAAAAAAAAAAAATAATGCAAAAATGGAACAAATATCAACAATTATTATAATTTCTATAATTAATATAAACAAACAACAAACAATTATATATAGCTAAGTGAATTATGGATTTGCATATTTTATATATTTTTTCCTATTTTACAAATTGAAATTACACACAAAAAAAAAAATACATGCAAACCGTATATTTAATGTACGGTTTGCACAAAATATATTCAAACCGTACATTAAATGTACGGTTTGCATGTATTTTGTGCAAACCGTACATTAAATGTAAGGTTTGCATAAAAACACTGTAAACTGTAGATTTTTTTTACGATTTATGCGTTTTTTCAGAAAGAGTGTAGTCTAAAAATCCAACCTCAATCATTAATTCTTACATCTCCACCCTACATATATTGAGGGCTAATTAAATCTATTCCTGTCATATGGCCGTAGTGTTGTTGTACTTGTACCCAACACTCATCTCTCTGTATAGTCTAAATCTTCTATCTCTATTCTATATCTTATTTCGTCTTCATTTGCTTATTTTATCTATAAAATTTAAAAAAAATTGTACAATTACTATAAGACATGTATCAATACATTTCAATAATTATTTTTAAAAGAAAATCCACACGCAATTTAATTTGGAATAAATGTATAAATTAGTGTAAATTAAACATTAAATCTTAGAAAAGTTGTCTAAAACAATATTATGTCCAAATGTTTTAAAATTTGAATACAATATAATATAAAAACATGTAAATTTGCGAAACAAGTTGTGAAAATTTAAAATTTGAGTAAAAATAAGTAAAGGGGCATGGAATGGGGTAGAGAATAAGGGGTAAAAAATTTAAAAGTTGTGAAAATTAAAATTTGAGTAAAAATAAGTAAAGGGGCATGGAAGGGGGTAGAGAATAAGAGGTAAAAAATTTAAAAGTTGTGAAAATTAAAATTTGAGTAAAAATAAGTAAAGGGGCATGGAAGGGGGTAAAGAATAAGGGGTAAAAAATTTAAAAGTTGTGAAAATTAAAATTTGAAATAAAATATTGATACATTCATTTTTTTAACAAATTATTCACTATGGATTTACATAGATTTCCTCCAAATCTCTCTTAAAAAATACTTTCATATATAATTATAAATATTAAATAATTATAATAGTTTTTAAATATGTTACCTAAATTATGTTTATTATCTAGTAGCAGCACACTTGTTAGCTTTACCCATAACTAAAAAGGAAGGCACATACTTATATTTTATAACAATGTCTCCTGCTTGGATTTGCTAAAGAAAACATTGACAAGTTTTCTTAGAGCAACCGTATAGTTTCCATATATGACTAATTTATTTTAAATATGAGAAAATTGTTCTAAAATTGTACACGTATCAATTTCATTATTCATTATCTTAAATTTACATTAACTCAAATATTCCTCAAATATAAGGGATCAACATGTTACTTATAATTAAAATAATAATTTTTCTCTTTTACTTTTCTCTTATTCTCTCTCATTTATTTGTATTTTTCACATATAAATTAATAAAATAACAAAAAGATGAGTTGTATAGTTTTGATAGAGAAATTGATAAAAAAAAAAAAAACTGATAATTTGTATAAACCAAAACGTTTACTTATAATTTGTAAAATTGTACTTTTTACTTTAAATACGAGAAAACTTGTAAGTTATTTAATGTGGTTGCTCTATTAAATTAATTTTGCTTGAAAAAAATTGATACAAATATATTAAAATATATTTAGTTATGATAAGAAATTTGATAGAAAAGCTGAAAAATGTATAAAGTTAAACTGTTACACTAAAAATATAAAAATGATGCTAATTAGTAATTATCTTAAATATAATGAAAAATGTAAGAAAACTAGTGCGATCGCTAGTTATTACTTTAGCTTAGGTAAATTATATTTATGTTCCTCAAGTTCCAATCATACAACTACTTGGTTCTATTTAGTAGTTGCGACAAGACAATAATAGTTCAACATCCGTAAGAAATGACAATTTAGTCCAATTTTTCTGAACACTGTATTTACACCAAAAGTGTCAAATAATATTTTCTTCGAATATCGGTCAAGAAGGAAGTAGATTTACATCAGAATAAAAATTATTAACAACAATTTTCCATATCTTAAACGACTATTTCCTTCTATTAATTTCTCCAATAAAGACATTCATAAGTTTGAATGTGAAATATGTGAACTCGCTAAACATCAACGTACCTCTTTTCCCAAATCCAGATACAAACCATCCAAACCGTTTGTCATGATTCATAGTGATGTGTGAGGTCCCTCCCGTATTTTTAATCGAACCCGGTCAAAATGGTTTATCACATTCATTGACGACCACACTCGCCTTTGTTGGGTCCATTTATTAAAACAAAATTTTTATGTTCGAGATGTGTTTATCAATTTTCACTCTATGATTAACACTGAATTTCAAACACAAATATAAATTCTTCGAACTGATAATGGAAAAAAGTATTTTAATCATATATTGGGGGATTTTTTTTAAAAACATGAGATTATTCATCAAAGTTCTTGCGTTGATACTCCGCAACAAAATGGAGTTGCCGAACGAAAAAATAAGCACCTCCTTGAAGTTGCTCGAGCCTTGCTATTTACGATGAATGTCCCCAAAAAAAATTGGCCAGATGCCATTCTTATAGCCACGTATCTTATTAATAGAATACCAAGTCATGTTCTCAATTTCGAAACACCACTTTATAAATTCTAAAAAGTATTCCCAAACTCTTGTATTGTATCTAACTTCACTCCTAAATTATTTGGGTGTACCACATTTGTCCATGTTCATACACACAATCGAACTAAGTTAGATCCAAGGGTCATTAAAATTTATTTTAATTGGTTATTCTTCCACTCAAAAAGGTTATAAATGTTATGATCCGTCTACTAAAAAACTTTTGTTAGCCTAGACATTACTTTCTTCGAAAGCACTTCGTTTTATGAAAAGAACTCGCGTCAGGGGGAAAATCCAAGTGAAGATCCCTCCTTTAACAGATTTTTAAATATTGATTCTACCCGTCACCATTGATCTCACTCTAGTAACTAAGGAAAAAATTTCTGCATCTTCTACCCCTGTCACCCTTGAGCTCACTTCATTAATTGCTGAAATTCCTGCATCTTGTACTCGAAACAGTGAATCATCTCCTACATTTTCTCTTCCAAACACCGAACCTCAGACCCTCGAAACTGAGCCGAAAACACCAACTCGTTCTAGTATGCCAAATATTGTACAAACCGAAAACAAAACAGATGTTAGAGTTTACTAAAAGAGGTCAAAGTCAAAAAACACAGAGAAAGCACGAAGAGAGTCGGAACTGATGATGGATCTAAATGCTCTAGACTCTCCCAGATACTGGTAACACCGAAACACTTGATTTACCAATAGCTCTTAGAAAACAGTCTTGATCTTGTACTCTTCATCCAATTACAAAGTTTGTGTCTTATGGTCATTTGTCAGATAAATTCCGTGCTTTCACGACTGACCTTGACAACATATATATACCCAAAAACATCAATGAAGCCTTAAGAATACAAGAATGGAGAAAAACAGTTATGGAAGAGATGAATGCACTAGAGAAGAATGATACTTGGAAAGTGATGAACTTACCGAGAGGGAAGAAACCAGTAGGTTGCAAGTGGATATTCACAGTAAAATACAAATCTAATGGAACGCTAGACCGCTATAAAGCTCGTTTAGTTGGAAAATGATTTACTCAAACCTATGGCATCGATTATACAGAGACCTTCGCACATGTGGCGAAGTTGAATACTGTTCGAGTTCTTTTATCATTAGCAGCTAACCTGGATATTTAGCATATTCAACAACTCGACATAAAAAACGCTTTTTTGATTGGAGATTTGGAAGAAGAAGTATTCATGACTATACCACCAGGATTCGACAAAGATGGCAATGGTCAGGTGTGTAAACTTAACAAGGCATTTTATGGTCTTAAACAGTCACCAAGGGCGCGGTTCAGTAGATTTGTGAAGGTAATAAAAACGCAAGGATATCAGCAAAGTTAAGATGATCACATTATGTTGTTTAAGCTAGCTAAAGATGGTAAAAAGACTATACTAATCGTTTATGTCGATGATATTATTCTAACCGGTGATAATATATTAGAGATGGAACGACTGGAGAAAGTGTTGGCAACAGAGTTTGAAGTTAAATATTTAGGAAATTTACGCTATTTCTTGGGAATGAAAATTGCTCGATCAGAAAAGGGAGTAAGTGTATCTCAACGAAAATATATTTTGGATCTGTTAAATGAGACTGGTATGCTTGGGTGTAAACCAAGTGACATGCCAATGGAAGCTGGAAAACGAACTGGTTTAGTCGGTAAGCCGGTGGAAAGAGGTACATATCAAAGACTAGTCGGAAAACTCATATACATATCCCACAGTAGACCAGATATTGTGTTTGTTGTTAGTGTGGCAATCCAATATATGCCTCACCAAGAGAAGCTCACTTAGAAGTTGTGTTCAAGATAATTAGGTATCTTAAATGATCTCCGAGAAGAGGCTTGCTTTTAAAAAAGGGTGATAGCAGAGTAATAGAAATGTTCACTGATGCAGATTGGGCAGGGGGTCCTGATGATAGAAGATCCACGACTGGGTGTTGTACTTTTGTATGAGGAAACTTGGTAACGTGGCGAAATAAGAAACAAAATTTTGTGGCAAGAAGCAGTGCAGAGGCGGAGTTTAGAGCAGCCGGAAAGGGGATGTGCGAAGTATTATGGATAAATAAAATCTTAAAGGAGTTACAAGTAATGGTGAAGTTTCCTATCAAACTGTATTGCGACAATAAAGATGCGATAAGTATTTCCCTTAACCCAGTTATGCATGATCATACGAAACATAGAGAAGTTGACATGAATTCTATAAAGGAA
This sequence comes from Primula veris, assembly GCA_963682055.1. NCBI lineage: Eukaryota > Viridiplantae > Streptophyta > Magnoliopsida > Ericales > Primulaceae > Primula > Primula veris. Next base: position 8,758,268 of record OY821750.1, on the reverse strand, counting down.
AATGTTGAAGAATGAACACTTTGTATGGTCTACGTTCCAACAAAAGAACAAACGGCGGATATCTTTACAAAAAGGTTGCCTCGATAAAGTTTCGATGATTTAATTTGCATGTTGGTTATGGTAAACATTTACGATCCAACTTGAGGGGCGTGTGAAAATCTCGGATATTACTACGGAGATATCAAATTACATGTGCTGTATTTTCAGAGTTATTTGGATAATTATATGAATATTTGATTCCTTGTATTGTATATAAATAGAATTCTGTATGCTGTTAAATATTCATTCAGAAATAAAAACAATATTTTCTCATTTCGCTCTTTGAATCACTTTGTTTACACACTTGCAACTTACTGGTTTCTACAAAATCTAATTTCCCAAAATTTAAAATTGGTTAAAATGAAGAGTCTTCCAATACACATAATAAGGGAGAAATCTTGTGACACTATCCCATTTCTATAAGAATGATTGTATTGGGTCACCTTTAACTGATCGTCCATTACAAATCAAATAATCTACAAGATTACAGCAAATGAATATACACAAATGGAAATAAAAATGAACAAAATCTAATCCGTTACACTATTGGTCCTACTCGATCCTCCTACAAGCTCGAAATCTGATCAGAACCCACATCCGAACAAGATCTCTCATGCCGAACCGCGAAATCCTCTGCCAGCTCAGCAGCATCTTGGACCCTTAACCGTGTACCTTGCTGTCCGACAACTACAGCTGCAACCTTAGCAGCTATCGAGCCTATGTCTTCCAAATCCGATATACCATGTGATACACCGTATAAAACTCCTGCTGCGTAAGCATCACCAGCTCCACATGTATCTATAGGTTCACATGGCGATGGAGGTATATATGTAGCTTCGCCTTTGACGCCTATATAAGACCCTCTTGGACCGTCTGTGACGGAGATTAAGGGTACAAAGTGGCTTAAGTACCTAGCTGCAGATATAGTAGTTTCTTCTGAGGAAAAATCACAAAAAGCTTTGGCTTCGTCGCTATTGGCGAACACAATGTCCGCATGGTTTTCCATAACTTCCCTAAAATATAGAGAACATGTTTCAAGTTATTAAGGAAAAAATGAAAATTAAAGATGAAGGTTTTCCATACCTTCCCTAAAATATAGAGAACATGTTTCAAGTTATCAAGGAAAATATGAAAATAAAAGATGAGGGTACGTAATAGATGTCGACATAACCTATTTTCATGGAACTTATCACTATGCACACCAACCAACATCTTTAACAATTAGTGTACCTGCTATTGAATTCCACAATCTAGACTCTTGACATAAAATCAGAGGATTAGGACACCAGCCTTTTAATAGCAATTCAAAAGGATTAAAATGTACTAGATTTTCATTTGGATGGTGTCTTAAGCAACAATCTATACAAAATCAAATAATCAGTACACAAATTTTCAAATTTGACTTTTAAACATTCAATAATATTTACAGGCTGGTCTACTAATTGTGAGGTTTTCTGTACATTGATGTTCTAAATACTAAGTTTTGATAGGTTGGTGTACTAAATATCTATTGTGTAGATTTGTATATTAAAAGTAAAATATAATAATATGGTGTAGACTGTAGACATTCTATAGACCAATATACAAAAGAGATATTACCCATTATAATCCTGCAACTATGTAAAGAGAAATTACCCAGAAAAGAAATTACTGTCAAGAGTTGGAAGTTGAAGTTGACATGTACAGGACATAATTCTCCAATTTCTCGTTTTAAAAAAAAATAAAATAAAAAAATGAAGATGTGCTTACAAGAAATCTATACTTCTAAGAAAAGGCCTCATAGATTTTAGTATTTTACCAGAAATCGTCATAGTGCCTCTCAATGCAGGTGACATCTGAAGCTGTAATAGCGACCAACGCACCATTTTTGCGAGCATCTTGGCAGGCTTTTATTATTGTTTTAATTGTATCAGGAAACTCAAATAAATACCCTTCGACGACTAATAAATTTGTCTTGGAAATTATACTCGCCAGGTAAGGATCGTAGTCTACGGAAGAAGATGTACCCTGCCACCAAAAGATGCACCCTTGAGTTAGGTTTTTAATCAGTACATACATGTACAAATGCATCATAAAGGAAAAAACTATTGCACAAAACAGTTTATATCAGAAATATTTTGTGGAAATACTGGCAGTTCACATTGATTGTAACCAAAGGTGGCACAAATCCAACAAATTTCCTTTCGTACATAATGACTGGCATTGTACGAAAGGAAATTTGTTGGATTTGTGCCACATCTACCAGGACATGAATATACTGCCATTGCAATAACATGAGACAAATCACGAGCAAGTTTTGGTCATAAAACAACGTCAAACCTGGTAAGCAAGCATCGTACGCTGGGCATCAGGGGTAGTAAGGACAATAACCGTCCCAGTTGTCCCATTCTTTACTGGAGGAGAAAGAAAGTTCACATTTGCACGGCGCAACTTTGATCTGCATATTTAGTAATTATACTATCAAACATAATTTCATTTTTTTTCTAACCGGAGGAGAAACAATAAGATGAAAAGGGTTGCCTAGATTTTTGTTCACAGCTGTAACGCCAGCTTTTGATATTGTAAACGGCCTATAAAAGTTAGACATAAGTTCCCTAACCTTTCATTTTGGTACATCACTTAACAAATACTATAATTTGCACAGAGTAAACAATCATCTACATATCAGTTTGCTAATGACGCTATCAATTGTAATTTCATTTTTTTCTTAGTGAAGGAGAAAAAAGAAAAAGGGTTAATTACATTTTTGTATACTGATGTATCGCTAGCTTTAAATTTGTAAACCAACCAATTAAATTGGCAATAAGTTCTTTAATCTTTCGCTTTCATAAACCAGTTAACAAAGACCATAATTTGGACATTAATATAGGAGAAACATAATAGAATAATGTACCCAATATTTTGGTTTCTTAATTGATGCCTCAAACCTATTTTCTTTTTTCCTATTTCGTATTACTATTATGCTAACTCGGCGATAAATATAACGTTAGGGGTACTAATCGCTAATATTTTGCAGGTCAGTGTACCGAATTAAAATTAATTTATACAATAAATTCTAATTTCCCATATATGAAATGGATACAAAAGGAGATATTTCTCTCTCTGACCTGTAAAATCCGCCAAGTGGATCGCTACCTATGCTACCAACCATAGCTACATTTAAGTCCTGGCCTCGAACAGAGTGAACACCAAGTCTGGCTAATGCCACTAGGGTGTTAGAAAGAGAACCACCAGCAGCTGCCTTGTAGCTACACCCATCCATCGCGCGCAAAACCCTACCCCTTTCCTCGTGGTTTATTACCTTCCGAGTACCTTTTTCTAATCCTAATTTTTCTAAAAACTCATCATCGACCATCCCAGAAAAATCTACCTGTACATACCAAGGCAATTAAGCGTAAAGCATAAGTACTGCATAAGATAAGATCATATTAATATCCAAAACAATGATAATAAAGCTAAATTTACACTGCATACTTCATATCATTAAGTTGATACAAAAAGCAATAAAACACAAAAATCATTATGACTAAGCAGATATCAATGAGATACAGGTTTTAAAATTGAGGTTTGAACAAGAATACAACTGTTAATCATCATAGATAAGTTTTACGGTGTTGTATTTTCATCATATATAACTAAAATTACAAGATTTGTGCTTTGGCTTTTTGGAAAAATAGCAAAGCTTAAGCTCTTTGTAGAGCAAAAGCACACCAGAAAGCTTAAAAGTCCAAGCTTAGAGCTTTCTGAACAAGTTTTTAAATACAGAGGAAGAAACCAAAACACATAAGCTCATGATATATCAACAGAACAAACAATTGGTAAACATTAATTTATTAAAAGTCATCATTTCGTATAAAAGGTATAACTGACATAAAAACTTATTTGGGGGAACAAAACAATTTTATTATGCTAACTTCGAATTATTATAAATAAGTTTGGTTCACGTGAAAAGGTTACTAGACATTTTGCGGAAAATTGTGGTGGTACATGCTAGACATAGTTACTATAAAACAAGTAAACACAGACAGTACTGACATGAATCAGAAAGTAGTAAGTTCTTATTCCAGCTTAAATGATATGTAAGTAGCAAACACAGCCAACACATTCTATTTTATTCACAATTAGAGAGGAGATAAAGTTTGCAACTTATAATGGTTAGATATAGCCCTCGTTTCGCCCCACACCTAAAATCAAGCATCTGAAGCTTGTTGATGAAAGAAGTACAGTTCTATCTGGACCCATTCGCTTAAAATATAAAATGAGCCACTCGCTTACAATAGATGATCCACTCGCCACAGTATAAAATGCATTCTAATTTGAATAGCAGTTATTATTTACTCCTACAAGGGTAAAAGAATTACGCATTGATTCAAGAATATTGTATTTACCTAGTTACTAGTCCAAGTAATTGTAACAGAAAACGTGTGAAAGGTCTATCTTTTACGTAGTAATTATTTGCTGGCTTTACAAATCAACCTCATTACTACCAACCAAACATACTTTTTCTTCAAGGGCACCGGACATATTTCATTAGAAAACTAATCGTTACAACTTCTTAAATAATTATGCAACTAGAGAGGAGGCTACACCAGATTCACCGTAACTTGTATGCCATTTTTTCTTCTAAAGTCTTATTGATGATGTAATGTATAATTCACTCTCGTCTGGCGTAAAAGTGAACAGTTCAAGGCATTTATATTTGTGCGGAATATAATAAAATATCCATCTTACCTCAACTACTTAAGCCCAACTTCCAAAAAACAACAACTTAAGCCTAAACCTTCAGGTAAGATGGTGACCGAGTGGCTCGCAATTCAACATGATAGTAAAAAAAATAGAAATAGAAACTCATTCATTGTCAATCAAATTATTTAAATAAAGGCATCTAACAATCCAGTAAAACAGATACTGACAAGCCTAAACTTCTTTTGGGTAGGTAACCGTAGCTTGTCTGCTTGCAGATTTCCTGGCTTTGTTGCTGGATTTTTTTTATTTTCTTACTCAACATAGCTAAAAAGTTTCTCTCAATAAAATAAGGACTTAATTCTTGCAGCTTTAAGCTAACTTCTTTACTTAAGGTTGAGAGTTTTTGGTTTTCAGGCATGGAAAAACTCGGCGCTTTAAGCTGAACAAACCATCAGTCCTCTGAGTCTTAAATAAGTCAGCTCATTTAGCTGAGCCAAATCATTCCATTCCCTGACTTCATCCCCAAATGTTTCTCAATATCTTTTGCATCAAACCCAACAAATATATTTACATTTTACTTAAAATTTAAATTTATTCATTATATATTACATGTCGTTTCACTGCTTGATAGTTCTTAATAGAACTTTCATGTAGTGTAGGCAATATCTAACTGTTAGACCACCAGTGGAGAAACCTATACAAAAAGCAAGAAATAAAACTGTTTTATGTCTAACAACCTACAGGCTACAGCAATCCATAAACCTAACAGCAAAACATATCATATAGTGTATGAACCAATCTTGTATTTACGTCATCACAAAATTTTCAACAATCACAATACATAAAGAGTCTACATATCTATATATATGCATACAAACAGCACAAGGAGGGGACAGAAGAAGGTTACAGTCTCCTACATAGTGGAAACAATAAAAGAAGAAAAAGTAATTTTGTTAACATGCATTATCGCTAAAATTTGCCGATTGCAGTTTTTTAACCCCGGCATAATAACATAAGATTATTCACATTAAGTTCACCCATTTCTATTTACGGATCCTGATTCCGCCACTGCATACAAATTAGCTGGTAATAATTTTGGTAGAAATTCTATGAATGCAAGTAATTTTAAAAGCTAAAAAAAAAAAAACATAACCTAAAACAACCTAAATAAGAGCTAACCTATTTCCTCCTTAAAATCTAAACCCAAACTAAGAAATAAACTATTCCAGCTTAAACTCTAAAACCAAACCAAGAAAGAAACTAGTTTCCTGCTTAAAGTCTAAAACTAGCCCAAGAAAGAATCCATTATCCTGCTTCCAAACAAAAACAAAACGAAACCCTAAAAGGAACTACATTCCTGCTTAAAATCTATAAACAAATCAAGAAAGATTCTATTTTCCTGCTAAATATATAAAGCAAACTAAGAAAGAAACTATTCCTGCTAAAAATCTAACACCAACCAAAGAAGACAATGTTTTCCTGCTTAAAAACTAAAACCAACCCAATGAAGAAACTATTTTCTTAACATCCAAAATCAAACCAAGAAACAATATATTTTACAGCTAAAATCTAAACCAAGCTAAGAAAGAAACAAATTTCCTGCCGAAATTCTCAAGCCAAATCAAGAAAGAAACTTTATTTTCTGCTTAAAATCTAAAACCAAACCAAACCAAGAAAGAAACTCTATTTCTTGCTTCAAAACCAATCAAAAAACAATTTTCCTGCTTAAATCTAAAACCAAATCAAGAAAGAATCTATTTTCCTGCTCAATTTCTACAACCAAACACAACCCGGAGTATAAGTAACAAAAAGACATTCACATGAAGTTCCCCCTACCTATTCATGGATCATGGTTCCGCTACTGCATACAAACTTTGTTTCCTGCTTAAAAACCAATCAAGAAACCGTTCTCCTGCTATATCTAAACCCAAATCAAGAAAGAATCTATCTTCTTGATTAATATCCAAAGCCAAACCAAGAAAGAATCTATATTCCTGCTCAAAATCTAAAACCCAACACAACCCCAAATATAAGTAACAAAAAAACATTCACACGAAGTTCACCCCTTCCTATTAACGGACTTTCGTTCTGCTACTGCAAACAAACTAGCAGGTAACGATTTCGATAGAAAATTGTATGAGTGCAAGCAACACTAAGAGCTAAAACCATTTTTTTTAAAAGCACGGTTGGTAGTTAAAAAGCTCAATTCAAGCCTTAAAACAAGTTTAAAAACGCTTTTTAGGCCACTTTTCCGATAAAAGCACAATTCGTAGTAAATCACTTTTTCCACTTTCTAGGCCGCTAAAAGCTTACCCTTTTTACGCTTTTAGTGTAGCTCCTGCAAAAACGCTTCAGCTAATATTTCGCTTTTTAAAACACCGGCTAAAACGGAAAACAACCAAAATACAATCTAGTAATTAGAAAGAGAGATAATATGTTTTCATTTTACCATGTACATCAAAACATTAAGATAGTGGCGGAACTACAGTTTTTCTCGTAATTATAGGGGTGATGAAAATCTAAAATCTGTAATATTTTTACAGATACACGGTAAAAGATAATTTTTTTTTCTCATTATCATGCTGGAATCCCTTTTAGCCTGAGTCTCTTTTAGTTTTGTACTACTTCCATTAAGAAGCTAAAACAAAAGATAACCAAAATACAATCTAGTAATTAGAATTTAGAAGTAAGAGGATATTATGGTTATATTGTTTTTCTAATTACCATAGCTTGACCAAGGCCTAAAACATCCCACCTATCAGGCAAACAAGTCCCCCCTCCACTCAACTTATCTTCTCCCTCCTCCTCCTCCTCCTCGTCGTCGCTGTCCCCCTCATCAACTTCCCCGCTACCGTACCCATTTCCGCTTTTGGCTTTACCAAGAAACCCATAAGAAGAATTTGAAAAAGAAGAACTTGACATGAATGTTAGTGTGTTTGTTGATGGTAAAAAGGATGAAAAAGTACTAAAAGTGTTGTTATTCTTATTATTGTAAGTGTGTTTTTGGAAAGTTGTGGTGAAAGTGAATGTGGGTTTTGAAGAGAGGAGAGAGAAAGTAGGAGAAAGCATGGTGGAGGAGATAGAGAGAGAGAGGAGGAGGGGAGGAGATGACATTTTTTTAATTTTATTTTAATATTTTAGTGTTGTGGTTTTAAATGTTTTTTTTTTTTTGAAGTACCAAACCAAAGCTTGCTTCATCATCCACTTCTCCTTATTTTTTGGCCAACCTACTTATGGTATATATGAAAATAATAATAATTGGAAATAGTAAAGTAAATATAACTCATTTTTATTGCACCCACCCCTCCCAAGTTCAGTGCCGCCCACGAGCCTCGTCCGAGACTTAAAATTGGATGACGAGGTTCGAACCCTTGATCATTAAATACAAAAATACTTAACCACTTCACCACAAACATTTATAATACTAATTAATGAATTACGTTTTTAATATTCTGATAATATGATACTTGGACTTCGGAATTACCCTAAAAAAAATTGAGATTTTATTGCCGATACTCGAATCATGCACGACTGCCACCAAGGCAGCCCCTGCCCAAGTTATTATTTAATTATCTTTACTTTCATTATAGATATTTTAAAATAAATGTCTGTTTTTCTTTTTTAATAATGTTTTTTTTAACGGCTTTTTCTATAGCTAAATTATATCAAAGCTATCCATGGTTACGATTTAGCACAAGAAAATAATGATTTGGGAACGGTAAGTAAATAAAACTCATTAGTTTTTTACGTGATCATGAATTAATATCGATATATTAAAATAATTATGAAACGATTACATTGAGATGGAAGGCAAGCAAGTAACAACCTGTGCCGCTAGCCCTTTTGTGAACCGCAAAACTAATTATTTTAAATACTACATCCATACACGAGTCATTAGTTTGTATTATCAATGTTTGAAAGGCTGTTTATAGCCGAAAATAGGGTCTTTAACATCTAATTATATTCGTTTAATTCCGCCTATTCTATTAGACGTCTCGATTCCGTATAATTTCCATCTAGGATTTGACTTTGATACCAATGTGTATTGGACTTCTCTCGTTACAAAATAATTTTTACATCCCTATTTAATTATCTTGGTTTTTATTTTGGAACGTATGAAAGTACGTGTATACTTTTTTTTCTAGTTTTTTTTTTTTTACTTTTTCGAAATGGATCTTTTTGATAGTTAAATCATATCAAACTTAAACTAATAGCCTCACAGTAAGAAATAGTTTTTTTTTTGAAACTTTTGATCTTTGATTTTTTTTTTTTTTGAGTTCTAGGTGAAATTGTTTCAAATCATTAAATAGCATAGTTTTCAAATCAATACTCTTATAGTTATCGCTATGAAACATCGTGTCAAAATCTTACTCTAATAATCAGAAGAAAAAAAAATATAGATTTGATCATATAGTTTGAATGTTAAACTATGTCACTATATTTGAAAATTTCGGTAAGATGCCTTATAGGCACCTTATTTCCCTTTTTAATCCATATTTTGAGTAATATTTAGACTTTTAACAAAAAAACTACGTACTGCAGGTTTCTCTTACAATCCATCAAATTATGGATGAGATTTAATATGCAACATAAATAAGGAACCAAATAGTCTTGTTCTTTTATTATTTAACATTAAAAATTGTTCTCTTATATTTTATTTAGGCTTTTCACTTTTATTAATGGTAAGGAGAGAGAAAATAAATAAATGTATAGGTTAGTTATTGTTTTGTGTGAATTTAAGAAATAACTAACCTATACATTTCTTTATTTTCTCTCTTTTTACAAAGTGTTATGTAAAATTAGATAAAGTGTAGTTTTTTGTAAAATTAGAGGAAAAAAAAAAAGAAGCCGGAGTGAGTGCTCTAAGGAGTGTATTTTTCTTGTATGGGGTAAAAGTTAGGAGGAAATAATAGTTTGTTAATTTATTACAAACCCATGCCAATTGCAATTTGTGTTTTGAGTGATAAATTTAGAATAAATTATCTTTGACACATATTTGGACTGTGTAATATGTATAGCAAATTAATATGTTGTTGACTATGAGTAATCGGAGGGATATTGTTGGTGTGGGCGTGTGACAACCATAATATGATATCATGTTTTTGTGGACATTAAACGCTGATTAACCCCTACAGGGAATTGCTTTTGTGCTTGGAGTAAATCTGAAAACAATAGGCAATTTTTTTAAATAAAAAAAACTAATTTTACAAATTTGTAACTTATTGTGGGTCATGATAAGGAGGAAACTTCGAATAGGTTCCAGAGCAAACTAAAAATATATATGGACCTATATAGGCTGTATTCATGGGGTTTGATAGCTTTAAACAAGCTTCTCTCAAAAGATAATTTAACTGAACTTAATTTCGTTGAAGAAATTGAAAATTACCATTTTGAGTAATGCCATTGCCATGGTTAAAGTTTTACACAAAACTAGTAAAAAAATCAGTTGCTTTGTTGACCGATCACTCCTTAATTGCGGTTTTTCGCTGCGTTTTTTGCTATTTTACACAAAATAGCGCGATTTTTAAAATATTGAAAAAAATGAAGAATTATTGATTAGTACATAAAAACGCACTTAATATCAAAAAAGCACACTATTAACTTTTATTTAAAATTTGACGCATCAAATTAGTATGAGTGAACATCAAAATTAAAAACAAGAAGTAAAAAAACAGTAAAATCATGTAACATATGTATCTGAGTTCAAAATAGATTTTAAGCATGAGTTTTTGACCGTTGAGTCTCAAATCTGCAGTAAATAATCATTTTCCTCTAAAAAAAAACACAATATCTATTTTGTTTCCACAATAGTTGGCACATTACAATGAGTATCGGTGTAAAGTTCCAGCCCCTCATTCTTGCCATCAAAACCCTTTTCAGGGTCGTTAGGTTTACTTTGCTCACTTTTTCCCCAAAGAACACAATAAAGTCCAATAATGATAAGAAGAGCTCCCACGAAACTGCATAACAAACAAACATGTAAGCTAATGAATGAAAGAATAAGGGTTCAAAGTGGCGGCCCTATCATTTTACCAGCTCAGCTCCTGTTAAATTTTTGTCAGCTATTTCCTTATCTAAAAAACTGTTTTAAAAAAAAATCACCTATCGACCACCTGATAATATGTCGGCACCTAAACTACAGGGCTGATATGGCTTAGATCAGGGCCACTCCTGCTTAATATCTTGTATTTTTTGGAAACTGACCTGCTCAAGTACAACTGCTCTGCGAATGCAAAAGCCGAAAACACTGCCGTTATAAGGAGCAAAAGTGGGTTAAACATAGACACAAAAACCGGCCCCCTGTTACTAATGCACCATATCTGCAGGTAGTAAACCAGTGCTGATGCCACCACTCCCTATATAAGCATACATACAAGTACCTCATCAAAATAGAATTTTCAGGTCAAGAAGAAATGACGAGAATCCAATAAGTAAAGGAATTTAAAGAAATGGATCTTAAATCTGGTACATTCACTTATGAATAGGACTTTTGTTGTCTGCCTGTTACTCTTTACTAAGTTTATTAAGTATAAAATGTATTCTTTGTTTGTTCTGTTCAAAAAAAACATTTTCTAGATTTAACAGTCAAAAACATGTTCTTTTGTTTGAAAATGTCATGTACATATAAATATGAGGAAAAATCACTTACACCATAGATTATGGCAACAAGTTGTATATTCCACTCCAGCCTCCAAAGAGCAGGATCATGAGAGAAGAAAGTTGCAATCGCAAAAGATTGTAATGATGCAAAGAAACAAATCCATGCATTCATCGACAATCGAGCTGGATAGATTATGTAAACCTTGGCCTGTTGATAGAAACAACTTTGCTATTCATTAAAATATTACTATCGCTTTATCTTTTTTTTTTATTTCACGAACACGCTTTCAAGCATCTTATAAGTTATAACATGTAAAGAGAAAAATTAAAGTAAAAGAGTTGGCTATGCAAAGATTAAAAGGCGAAAGCATTGTTTAAAAACATGTATTAATATGGGTTATCTAATGTGCTCGAGTAGCGACTTTGAGCAAAAATTATTAGTGCATAGCACTAGAAATTAATATTGTTCTCAATTGATTTGAAGAGCTTGTGCGACAAGTTTCAAAACGATATATATACAACCACACTCCATTCGAAGTGTAACTTGGCAAGTTGGAAATTTGGAAAGTGGAAAAAAACTCTTGCAGTTTTATCCTACATTGGCTAATGAAGAAGCCCATGGATTGTATGTATACAATCACACTCAATGCGAGGTGTAACTTGTTATATACTGAGAAATTATTAAAATTATTCTTTCGGGTTTTAAAGCATATATTTATTTATATAAATTTCTCAATTGAAGAAAAAGTATTTGCATAATTTAAACAACCTGGAGAATGAGCCAAGCACTCCATGCGATTTTGCTGGCTAGTATGAAGGAGGATCCCATTATCCAGTTTTCATGATCATGCCTCATTCCCTTGCCATAGAAGTGAATTAATGCCTTTTCCAAAATTGGTTTGAATTTGTACCCTCCCTTCCAAAACGTAAAAGCAAGTGATCCACCAATGCAAATCACTGTACCAAAAACCTTAGCTTGACCTCGTTTGCTCCTCAGAGACACTTTCTCCATCCTTGTTAAGAGTCGCAAACCATATCTAATTTCAAAATTTTGTGCTCGGGCGTGTGTGTGTGTGTGTGTGTGTGGGGGGGGGGGGGGGGGGGGGGGGGGTAGTGTAATATAAAAAATTAAAAATTAAATAAAGCAATTGTACCGGAGGAGAACTGCCATGAGAAAGGTCAAAGCTGGTGTGACATTGCTCATGGCACCGGCAACAGTTGGAGAAGTGTATCTCAACCCAATATAGTAAAGATTAAGACTGATGGTGGTTCCTAGCGAAGTAAGCACGAAAAGTTTTGTGAGCAAAATAAAGGAGAGGGGAGGACGTTGTTTCCTGCATTATATAGAAAACGAAAAAAAATTGCTTATGACCAAAAGATATCACAAAAGAAAAAAAGATAAGGATAACGGCTTTTCTTGTCATTAGGTACTCGTAGTAGCTGACCGATAGTACCTTATGACCAAAAGATATTGTAACTATAAGTACCGGTTCTTGTAGTAATAATATACCGTTCGAGTGCATAAGCAAAAGGCCCCAATATACACAAGGCAATGATATGCCTATACAACATAAAGACAAGTTGATTAAGCCCTTTGTCAAAGGCTACCTTCAGGAGTATATTGGCTACACCATAAGCAAGCTGAATAAACACCATGGCTGCACAAGAAGCAAAAGTTTTCATTTCCATGTCCAAGAATCGATAAAAAGAGTAGACAATTAAGGCAAGTTATTCAATTTCATTTCGGTTTTAAAAGGATCATTTATGCTTTTTCAGTGCGTAAACAGTCAACTTATAGTAAGGTTAGAAATGAATTAATAAAATAAATTAGTGACTTTCATTCTAAGTGAAATTCCAAAGCACGAAGATCCACTTCCTCTCAATGGATACTCTTATCATTAAACCATAAAACCAACAAGTTGAGATATTTTTGTTGGTGAGTAGCACATTTTTTTTGTTTTTTAATATTTATCTATTTTGATGGAGCATAATCATGATTCCACACATTAAACTTTACTCAATGATTGTTGCTTTAACTCAATGGGCAAGTATTCTATTCTCTTTAATTAACTACAACAGAAAAACTTTCGATGACGCAAAATAGTTATGAGATGAGGTGGCCCTGAAGCCGGGCAGTAGGGGAGATCGCCCTGGGCCTCACAACGCCGAAGAGCTCAAAAAAAAACTCCATCTTATATATATGTAAACAAAATTATACGTTTAAACCCAAACTAAACACACACGCGGTATCTATCATCAAAGCTGATTATACAAGAATAATCTATACTATTGTCCTGCCAATATTTAGGGTGTATTTATCAATGCAATGTTATTCCAGACGTTATTACTTATTATTAAAATAAACCTGCTTGTTACTTGTTAGCTTCAGTTGCAGCCCAGAAGGCCAGAAACAACTACACCTGTACACAATAGACAAGGTTCTCTGAAAATTGATTACACGTTTTGAAGAAGAGAATCTAAAATATATGATAAGATCAATTAAGATGCACAAGATATGAACGATATACTTATTTTTATTTAGGAACGGAGGAGTAGTTATCACTTATTACTATGAAACATTATGCAAAAATCTTGTATCTAAATTTTCGAACTTAAAATTAAAATTTAATTACGTCAGAGAAATTGAAAAATACTATTTTGAGTAATGCCACTGCCATGGTGCTATGGTTAAAGTCATTGAAAAATATTTAAGTAATGCCACTGCCATGGTGCTATGGTTAAAGTCTTGCACAAAACTAGTAGAAAATCAGTTGGTTTGTTTACCAATCTTCCTGATTGTGATTTGTAACTCGCCGCTCATTTCAACCTTGACTTTTATATTGTTACCCTGCATATTTGGTCGCGTGCGAGAGATACCAAAATGGGTTAGCACTCTTTATCCTTTACATGTCGAGGTACAATGATGTGCATTTTTGCATTTTAATAGTTTGGCTTGAGGATCATATTTGGTTTATACTACAATAAAAATTAAGATAGTAATGATTTACTTTTTGAAAACTGTCGCTAAATTTTAGCAAAAATTTAGAAGAAAAAAACTCTTGCTAAATTGTTACTAAATTTAACGACACTTATTTTACCATCAGTTTAGTAACAGACGCTCTTGTTGGCCCGGTGCGACTAAACGTTAGAGGGGGGTGAATAATGTTTTTGGCGCTTTTCGCCTAATTAAACTTAATGGCAACTAACAATCCAACTTTTTGCAATTCTAATCTTAAGTGTTTAATAACGTTAATGAAATGCTAGAAGTCCTAAACGCAAGCAAGAAAATAAGCAATAATATAAGTTGCGAAAAGTAAAAGTTTAGAGAAACAAATTGACACCGCGATTTATAGAGGTTCGGGAAACGGCCTACGTACTCTCCTCGGTACTACCGAGTATTTTACTAAAAAACTTCTTTCGGATATTACAAATCCTATCGAGCTCAATCAATCGATTGGCTCACCCTCTACCCGAGGTTCCTAATCTTGATACAAGTGCAAGCGAACACGTTTTACGAGTCAACGACTCCCCCCTCAATCTATGAGTACCCCCAAGTATTTAACCTAGAACTTTTAACCAACACTTTGGCTTAAAAGCTTCTACCCAAACACTCACTCACAAATGAGCTTATAATATGTTATTTACAATTTATTAAAATTGAAAAAACATCCACAATTTGATTGCTTTTAAATAAGCTAATTTGTGGTTTTGATGATATTTGATCTTTGTTTGAACTCGAATTGCTTTTTCATCAATTTTCCTCTTTTTCGGATTATTTCACCAAAATGGTGATTTTCAGGGTTTTGATTTGGAGGGTTTGAAGGATGATGATTGTGTGTGATTGGGAGAGTGATTGGGGTGGTTTATATAGACCAAAAGGTCTGTTTTGTGTTTTATGACCGTTGCTGGGTGGTTGAGGGTTTTATCTAGAGGGTTTTAAGCAATTTCCCATAATAAGCTGAAAAGCTGTTTTTGAAATCTGCAGAAAACGATCGGTCGTTTTCTGCATTTCGATCGGTCGTTTTTCAGAAAACGATCGGTCGTTTTCTGTAGTCGATCGATCATTTTTATAGCAATCTCTCTGGAAGAATTTGGACCAAAAACGATCGGTCGTTTTTGTCCAAACGATCGGTCGTTTATTCAGTATTCCTTGTTTTCTCGTTATTATTCGAAAGCCCGTAACTTCTTCGTTTTAGCTCCGATTTTGGTTCCGCTTGAACCGTTGGCTTCGTTTTCGAATGCTCTATCTTTCTGACGTTCTGAAATTTACAAATTCTTTTTTTGGAAAAGACAAGCATTATATCATCGAAATAGAGAAAGCGTAAAATCATTAAAATATAATCAAACTTATAATCAAAATCAATTATTGAAGGGTCAATTCCCAAAACATACAATATGTTATGAAATATTACCAAAACATACAAACCAAACAAATTATTCCCAAAACATACAATTAACCCAAAATAGAAAAAAAAAAATATTTCTCCTCACCTATCAAAAAATTTCTCTTTCTCCTCTCTCTCCTCTCTCTTTCTAAATCTTCATTTTTTTCCCACAAAATACTATCTTATTTAATGTTAAAATTACTTCTAAACCGAAAAAAATAAAATTACAACAAAAAATAAAAGAATTTCAAAAAAGTCGAGATGCTGAAAAAACCCAAAAAATGCTGGAAAAACGTTTAAAAAAGTCGGAAACCCGAAAAAATCCAAAAAAATGTTAAAAAATAAAAAAACCAATAAAAATCAAAATTCACAAAAAAATGAAAAAAGTTCAAAAAAGTCGAGAATCCGAAAAACCCCAAAAAAGGCTGGAAAAACCTTTTAAAAAGTCGGGAACCCGAAAAAGCCCAAAAAATGGTTAAAAAAAGTAAAAAAAAACAAAGAAAAATCCAAAATCACAGAAAGAATGAAAAAAGTTCACAAAAATCGAGAACCCGAAAAAACCAAAAAAGTGCTGAAAAAACCTTTAAAAAGTCGGGAACCCGAAAAAACTCCAAAAAAGTGACAAAAAATAAAAAAAAAACCAAGAAAAATCCAAATTCACAAAAATAAAAAAAAATAAAGTTCAGAAAAGTCGAGAACCCGAAAAAAGCCCAAAAATATGGTAAAAAACAAAAGAAAAACAAGAAAATTACAAAATTACAAAAAAAAATGAAAAAAGTTCAAAAAAGTCGAGAATTCAAAAAAATCCAAAATATGCTGAAAAAACTTTTAAAAAAGTCGGTAACCGAAAAAACCCAAAAAATTGGTAAAAAAAACCCAAAAAATATCCAAAATCACAAAAAGAATGAAAAAAGTTCACAAAAGTCGAGAAGCCGAAAAAAAGCAAAAAAGTGCTGAAAAAAACTTTAAAAAGTCGAAAACCCTAAAAATCTCCAAAAAAGTGGCAAAAAAAAAACCAAGAAAAATCCAAAATCATACAAATATATAAAAATAATGTATTGTGTATGCTCGTATTAAAAAAACATGTATAAATTATGTATTGTGTATGCCTGTATTAAAGAGCATGTATAAAAATTGTATTGTGTATGAATAATAAGAAAAAAACAAAAAAAATGGACAGTGTCAATGGATACATAATGTATTGTGTATGACTGTATTAAAGAGCATGTATAAACAATGTATTGTGTATGCCTGTATTAAAAAGGATATATAAAATATGTATTGTGTATACCTCTATTAAAGAGCATGTATAAATAGTGTATTGTGTATGCTCGTATTAAAAAAACATGTATAAACTGACAATGGATATAGAATGTATTGTGTATGACTGTATTAAAGAGCATGTATAAACAATGTATTGTGTATGCCTGTATTAAAGAGCATATATAAAATATGTATTGTGTATGTCTGTATTAAAGAGCATGTATAAATAGTGTATGTCCGTATTAAAAAAACATGTATAAACTGTGTATTGTGTATGTTTGTATTAAATAACATGTATAAATAATGTTTTGTGCATGCATGTATTAAAAAATATGTATAAACTGTGTATTGTGTATGCCTGTATTAAAGAGCATGTATAAAATATGTATTGTGTATGCATGTATTAAAGAGCATGTATTAAAGAGCATGTATAAATAGTGTATTGTGTATATCCGTATTAAAAAATATGTATAAACTGTGTATTGTGTATGTCTGTATTAAAGAGCATGCATAAATAATGTATTGTGTATGCCCGTATTAAAAAAACATGTATAAACTGTGTAGTGTGTATCCTTGTATTAAATAGCATGTATAAAATAGTGGATTGTGTATGCCCGTATTAAAAAAACATGTATAAACTGTGTATTGTGTATGACTGTATTAAAGAGCATGTATAAACTGTGTATTGTGCATGAATGTATTAAAAAATATGTATAAACTGTGTATTATGTATGCATGTATTAAAAAGAATGTATAAAATATGTATTGTGTATGCATGTATTAAAGAGCATGTATAAATAGTATATTGTGTATGTCTGTATTAAAAAACATGTATAAACTGTGTATTGTGTATGCATGTATTAAAGAGCATGCATAAAAAATGTATTGTGTATGCCCGTATTAAAAAATATGTATAAACTGTGTATTGTGTATGCTTGTATTAAATAGCATGTATAAAATATGTATTATGTATTACTGTATTAAAGAGCATGTATAAATAGTGTATTGTGTATGCATATATTAAAAAACATGTATAAATTGTGTATTGTATATGTCTGTATTAAAAAACATGTAAAAAAAGGGTATTGTGTATGCCTGTATTAAAAAGCATGTATAAAAAGTGTATTGTGTATGCCTGTGTTTAATAGCATTTATAATTGTGTATTGTGTATGCCTGTATTAAAGAGCATGTATAAAATAAAGAGCATGTATAAATACTGTATTGTGTATGTTCGTATTAAAAAACATGTATAAACTGTGTATTGTGTATGTATGTATTAAAAAGCATGCATAAATAATGTATTGTGTATGCTCGTATTAAAAAAACATGTATAAACTGTGTATTGTGTATGCATGTATAAAATATGTATTATGTATTACTGTATTAAAAAACATGTATAAATAGTGTATTGTGTATGCATGTATTAAAAAACATGTATAAATTGTGTATTGTGTATGTCTGTATTAAAGAGCATGTACAAAAAGTGTATTGTGTATGCCTGTATTAAAAAGCATGTATAAAAAGTGTATTGTGTATGACTGTATTTAATAGCATGTATAATTGTGTATTGTGTATGCCTGTATTAAAGAGCATGTATAAACGATACATTGTGTATGAATAACAAAAACACAAAGAATGAGAAGTGTTAATGAATACAAAATATATTGTGTATGGCTAGGGTGGAAAATGAAAGCGATAAATTCATAATTATTTAATTACTTACCAATTATGTCCCAAAAATGAGCATCGTTCCGATCGAAAAAAAATAAAATCCTAATTCATATAAAATAAAATAAAAATGAAGTTCTTGGAGTAATGGTTTTTGATCGGACGGTGGAGATTGTGGTTAAAGTAGAAGTGTGGGGAAGATGGAGGGTTGGGATTTGAGGAGTTGGTGACGGGATCGGAGATGGATGGAGGTGCGGCGGAAGGTGGTGGAGATAGGTGGCGGAGAAAGGATGACGAATATTGTAGTTGACATTCTCTGTCTCCCCCATATCCATATATATATATATATATATAGAGAGAGAGAGAGAGAGAGAGAGAGAGAGAGAGAGAGAGAGAGAGAGAGAGAGAGAGAGAAATATAAATTATTTAGTATTTATAATTTAATTAGTTATATGTTTTTGGAATAAAGTGTTGGCGTGTAATTTTTAACTCTGATGGTAAGCTGACATTTTTTTTATTATTCTTTCATTTTCGAAAATAGTCAAGAAGAAATTTGTTCCAATCTTATAATTAACTATAATAAAGAATTACTATGCTGTTTAGCGTTTTCCTTAAATGCTTCATCTCATTACATTTTAATGATAGTTTCAACTGTTGATGACTTCTACAAGGTACAATGAACTTTTACATCGCGTCCATTCTTTCTTAAGCACAAAAGCAGAATTGATTCACTAGAATGTTTAGCGATTTGTGCCATCTCGGAAAAAAAAAAAAAGGAGTACAAAATTGTCCGGGCACTCGTTAATGTTGCACACAATGTGTTTAATCATCCTCTGTGTGTTTAGTTGTACATAAAAAAATACGACCATACTAAAAAAACATAATAGCTATTATGATTCCACAATAATTGGCACACGACAATGAGTATCGGTGTAAAATTCCAGCCCCTCACTCTTGCTATCAGAACCCTTTTTAACGTTGTTTGGTTTACTTGGCTCACTTTTTCCCCAAAGAACACAATAAAGTCCAATAATGATAAGAAAAGCTCCCATCAGACTGCGTAACAAACAAGCAAGTAAGCTAGGGAATGAACGAGTAAGGGTTCAATAAATTTGTTATGTTTTGGAAACCTGACCTGCTCAAGTGAAGCTGCTCTGCAAATGCAAAAGCCGAAAACACTGCAATTATAACGAGCAAAAGTGGGCTAAACATAGATGCAAAAACCGGTCCATTTTTACTAATGCACCATGTCTGCAGGTAGTAGACCAATGCCGATGTCACCACTCCCTATATTAACATACATCCAAGTGCCCCATCAAAATACATTTTTTTAGGTCAAGAAGAAACGATGAGAAGCCAATAGGTTTGAAATTACTAGCTAGAGATGAGCGAGTGGTCCAGTGGTCGTTGTTTCTGGTTTATTAAATTAGAAAATTGGATCAAATTTGGTACATTAACTTATGAATAGGACTTTTGATTCCTGCCTGTTAATTACTCTTTACAAAGTTCATATAGTATAAAATGTAATCTTGTTTGTTCTGTATTTAAGATCTTCTGATACATGCATCATACATTTCCGTCATTGAACAGTCATGACAAGCTTGCTTTTGTGCTTTAAAAATGTTATTACATACATTTTATATGTGGGAAAAATCACTTACACCATAAATGATGGTTACAAGTTGTATATTCCACTCCAGCATCCAAAGAGCAGGATCATTGGAGAAGCAAATTGCAATCGCAAAAGATTGTAACGATGCAAAGAAGCAAATCCATACATTCATCGACAATCGAGCTGGATAGATTATGTAAACCTTGGCCTATTAAGAATAACAACTTTGCAATTCATTTAAATATCACGATCATTTTATCCCTTTTTTATTTCAGGAACACGCATTCAAGCATCTTAAAACGAGTAAATAGCAACATAAAATGTAAAAGAGTTCAGGGATCTGAAAAGATTCAAACACGTAAGCATTGCAACAACAAAAAACCTTATTTATGCCACCTAAGATTAGAAACAAAGTTCATTTCTCTTCGTTTCATTTAAGTTAAACCAAAATGTCATATTTCGACGAGTAGAATAAATTCGAACTAAAAAAGTTTGTTGGGTTTTAGATTAAGATTTTGCTTGTTTCTTGAATTTCAATTACGCCTTTGATTTCAATTTATATATTGGATGGTTGATTGAAATAGAAGTATTGCTTTTAAAAAATAAAACTAAAAATAGTGAACTGTATATTGCTTTTTAGCTACATTTAGATTTTTGTATATATGCTTATATATAAAAACAACAGCAGAACTACTTGAATTATGCTTTCGCGTTTTACTGTATATATATATAGCTTTATATAAATTTCTCAATATATGGAAAAGTATTTGCATTTTTGTTATAATCAATATTTGCATAATTTAAATAACCTGGAAAATGAGCCAAGCACTCCATGCAATACTGCTGGCTAGTAAGAAGATGGATCCCTTTATCCAGTTTTCATGATCATGCTTCATTGCCTTGCCATAAAAATGAATTAATGGCTTTTCCAAAATTGATTTGAATTTGTACCCTCCCTTCCAAAACGTAAAAGCAAGTGATCCACCAATGCAAATCAGTGTACCAAAAACCTTAGCTTGACCTCGTTTGCTCCTCAACGACACTTTCTCCATCCTTGTTAAGAATCACAAACCATATCTAATTTCAAAATTTTGTGCTCGGAGGGTAGTGTAATATAAAAAATTAAAAATTAAATAAATCAATTGCACCGGAGGAGAACTGCCATGAGAAAGGTCAGAGCTGGTGTGACATTGCTCATGGCACCGGAAACAGTTGGAGAAGTGTATCTCAACCCAATATAGCAAAGATTAAGACTGATGGTGGTTCCTAGCGAAGTAAGCACGAAAAGTTTTGTGAGCAAAATAAAGGAGAGGGGAGGACGTTGTTTCCTGCATTATATATAAAACGGAAAAAAATTGCTTAAAGATTAATACACAAGCTATTAAAAAAGCTGATAAGAACTCAGGGATAGAACTCATTTTACGGAACTCTTTAAGAGAAAATTGAGTTGTTTAAGCTTGCCATACAGTCACAGATGAAAGAAAGAACCGGTGACTTGAATATGTGATTAAGGAGTTTATCCTTAATGTGAAGTATATATGCCAGCTTAAATCTTGAAAGAAGTAGCTATCATGGAGGTTTCTTCCATGAATATTAACAAGACACTCTTTACAAAATCAACCAATAAAAGATAGATCTCTCCTATCTAAAAAAAAACCCTTCAATCTCGTAATTATACAATGAGTAATTTGTTTTCTGACTAGTAAATGTAAATAAAACGTTTTAGGAAAGAACTTGTTGTCACTACTGTAAGTGATCATGATTGATGTAATCATGAGGTCGCTACACACAAAAAAAAAAAAAAGATAAGGATAACGGCTTTTCTTGTCATTATGTACTCGTAGTAGCAGACCGATAGGACCTTATGACCAAAAGATATTGTAACTATAAGTACCGGTTCTTGTAGTAATAAAATACCGTTCGAGGGCAAAAGCAAAAGGCCCCAATATACACAAGGCAATGATATGCCTATACACCATAAAGACAAGTTGATTAAGCCCTTTGTCAAAGGCTACCTTCAGAAGTATATTGACTACACCATAAGCAAACTGAACAACAACCATGGCTGCACAAGAAGCAAAAGTTTTCATTTCCATGTCTAAGAATAAATAAATAAAAGTAGACAATGCAAGTTCTTCAATTTCATTTTGGTTTTAATAGGATCATTTATGCTTTTTCAGTGCGTAAACAGTCAACTTATAGTAAGGTTAGAAATGAATTAATAAAATAAATTAGTGGAACTCATTCTCAGTTAAGTTGCAAAGCATATGAAGATCCACTTGCTCTCAATGGATCAGCTTGTCATTGAACCAATGAGTTGAGTTCTTTTTGTTGGTTATTATTATCTATTTAAAATATTTATCTATTTTGATGGAGCATAATCAATGATTCCACATTTTAAACTTTACTCAATGATCTTGCTTTAACTCAATAGGCAAGTAATCTATATATTCTCTTTAACCACAAATAATCATGATTCCAAAAATCGTCTAGCTATTAACCACACAGAAAACCCTGAGCTTGAAAGTTTCAACTGCATTATGTCTATGCACAGAGTGGAGTTGGAAAGGAAAATGTTTTTTTCTTAGCAAATTTTCAATTTAAAAACCTTACTCGTTGATGTGTCGGATGAGATAAACCAATCATTTTGTTTGTGATTTTGAAAAACAATTTTCACTTAATACATAATTAGTATACCTAATTCGCCACATCCGTTGGTAATATTTTAAGGTCAGATATTTAGATGACTATAGCAACACTCTTATGGAAGTGCATGCATTTGGAAAGTGAACCTAACAACTGCCAAGAGTGTGAGATTGAATGAGTCCATAAATAAAATAGCAGAATCCTTTCGGTGTGCGATACATGGAAACTGGAACTGCTAAAACTTACTTCCTCCGTATCAAAATATTGGGGCTCTATGTATTTACGTGCAAATTTAACCGGTAAATATCTCGTGCTTAAATTGTTAAAATATAAAATTTTAAAATTTGTTCATATAATTTAACATTTGAACTATGTGATTAACTTTTAAAAAATTCGATTTCGACAACTTAGAAATGAGTTATTTGTCGGTCAAAATTTTACGTATTTTCATATATCCCTCAACAATTTGGGACGGAAGGAATAGTAAACTTAGGCTCAGACTCTAAGAGAAAGAGAGATAACGAGTGTGGCTGCAACAAACAGTAACCTCACTAACATAAACAATCCTCGTTTTTCTCAACGTACTCAATACAAAAATTTATGAACAATTTATCATGGCCTCTATTCGGTCACACAGACACAGTACCCCTTAATCAGTAAAAAAATATTAAGGGTATTAGTATTACCCTTCACAATTACACCCAAGATAGCAAAAGATATGTGGTTTTAACATCTTGCTAAAAGTTATCGTAGGGGCTGTTTTTATTGGCAATCGCTATAAAAACATCGATCATACGATCTTATAGACCGATCAAGGATTCTTTAATGTAGATAGGAGCAAACACCCTTACGAAATCCTTTTTCATAGTTAAGCCTCAGATCATGTTCAATTTCTTGCAACTCTTGTCTAGCAAAAACGTAATAGCTGCGTTCATTATTCCAAGAAATCTGATTCAAAATGTTACTACTAAAAGCTTGAGTATGATAGTCATGTTTTTTTTAATTATCTTATTCTTCAACGAGCATGCACCGCGCGCATAGAGGGACAGAGAGCAGATGAGAGTCTTTGAACAGTGTTTATTTTTTTCCATTTTAAGGTTCCAATTACAAATAAAATATGAATTGATGAGACAGAAATTATACAAGTTTTTCTAGATTAAGGCCCACATGTTATAATTAGAAGACATAAACACACTGGCTGCAACAATAGTTGCAATGCCTTTATCTTTATGCAAATTAAGTTTTGAAGTGTATCAATGAGTTTGGAGAAATTAAGGTACGTATTTCTTTCTTTCATTGTGTTTTTCTTTTCTTGTCTTTTTTTTTTTTTTAACAAATCTCTTTTATGTAATCCGTCTGAAATTCATATCCGCTGTTATAGTTACAGTTATGCAGTTACGTTCCAAGTACAGTTACAACCGATGTTGGAACCTAAGTATAGTGATGGACAGAACATGTAAAGTTAAATGTACTTGAATTAAATCACACGCACATTTAACAATGGAGTTCACTCAACTATGATACGTCTTCGGGACACTCACCCAGATTAATGATATTATAAAAGATTACAATATATGATTCAAGTCTTAATGAAAAACTCTCAAATTCTTTCTAAGTTTTTCTGCCTATCTCTATATTACTTCTAAGATCAATGACATCCAACCATTGGTTTTCATTTTAAAAGCTCAATGTGTATTCTCTCAAATCTGAGTTATTTATAATTTAGAACACGTATTTTTACAAGTAAAGTTATTAACTATTTAAAGAGTAAAACAATCTTCTTTCTTCAATATTTTGTTGATTGATTTAACCTCTTATAATTGATCTCAATCTTCTCGTATTTGCACGAGATACTGCTGCATTTGATTGATCTCAATTTTCATGTTAATATATGTTAATAACTTGCTTGACAATAGGAGTTACTACTTTCTGAAACAAGTAACATATAAAATAATATCTTTTAGAGATAAAATCTTAATATATTTTAAAAATCTAACTTCACATAACATTCAATCTAATTGGATCATAATATATTTTGTAAACATATAGATTGAATTTCGTGATAAACACATTGCATAATAATAGAGATTTAGTTGCACAAAGAAAAAAACAATATCTCATAAACTAATCTCGATATATCTTTTAATCAACTTCCATTCTTTATCACTTTAATATTCTCAATATTTATAAAGTAATTTTTTTAAAACAAATGAGAATATATTCTGCATACTTTAATTCAAATAAAAGAGTTTAAAGATTAATTAATGCAGTTAGACAGAATTAGACAGAATTCTGCGTATTGGTAGGTTGGAACTGCAGTTGCAACTTAGGTTGCAACCTCACATGTAAACATAGAACTGTCTTAATTCTTAACATTCAACTTAGATTATTTTGTTCAAATCAATTTGCAACAAAAAGTTATTAGAACAGAAATATGGTCCTAATAGTGTCGTTAATTACGCTCACATATGTTGGCACTCCTTTCATTCTCACCAGGATTTATCAAATGATCTATTTCAGTAGTTTGACATAGCCAAACAAGGTATTTTTATAACGGTAGCGCTGTAGAACCAGCTCAACCAGACTAATTGTCAGACAGTATTTTATGTAATTTTTAGAATTCTTTTTATAGCCCAAGCAAAACAAAAATAAAAGTTCAAATATAATACTTATGTAACTCTAGTTGAGACTATTTTAAATTTAAATATTAATTAAAAATATTAAATATATGGCCGAATAGTAGAATTTTAAATTTCGGGATGAAAATGAAAATTTAAATTTATATTAAGTAGATGTGTGTGAGAGCCTGGCTCATTAATTAGCATTATTGATTTTTATAAGCCTTGTTACGAAATTGTTCAGCGTACACATTAGAATCCAGATTTACAAAGGATAACTAAAAAATAGTAAGTCACTATAAGTGATAAAGCCATAACTTTGGTCGGTCGGGTTAGGCTTTTCAACAATGATATAATGGTAAATCAACCGTGAATAAAGGACACTTCCTGATCTTTATTATTGCTCGGATTATTGTCCTTGTTCGGACTATTACATTTGCTCGGATTAGTATTTCGGTTTTACAATTGTGCTCGATATGACTTTTTAATCTCTCGTCTTGATCTTTCTCCCCTTTTATTCGGTGCTCGGCTGTCTTTTCTCGGTTTATTCCTCGAAGTGATATGTTTTGGTTAATTTCTCTCTTTTCTTAACTTCTCTCTATATTTTTTGGATAGATTTTCTGGTCCTTTTCTTGGGGGGGAAACTTGGCTATTTATAGGCAAGTACGCCTCCTAAGATGTTGACAAATGTTCCCATCTTGGGATATCTTTCAGACGTGGGTCCCTATTTAAATGGGCTAGGGCTTTTGGTAATATCCAATCTTATTCTTAAAGAAAAAAGGCTCATGATAGCCCATTTAAGCATTGGATATCCCTCTATAATGGATGGGTCGATCCATACCCGAATAGAGACATTCGGGTCTAATTTTTATGTCCTGTCAAGTGCTCCCTGACTTTCTCGGCATGGTTTCCATGTCGAGGGAGTCATGATTGGCCCGTCGAATAGGTTATCTCAGTTGAGCTCTTCCTCGTGTTTCATTTCGACAAACGCCCCTTCTTATAACTGTTCCTTGGGGCTTATTTACTGCCTAGGGAACTTGCAAACTTGCCATTTGACTTTGATGACCCTCGATACCTTTCTTCGAGGAAAACCCATGCCCTTTCCCAAAATCCATCTAATATAAAGAGGGAATACCCTTCCCCCAATTATTTATTTCATCACCATCTCCCTAACGACTTAATGGCTTCTCCCAATGGTTCTACTGGAGACGATCTTTCGGATTATGTCGCTTACTTGGAAAATGTGGTTAAGAAGGCTCGTGCTACAGAAAGGAAACTGGCTGACGTGACCAAGAGGTTGTCTGACACGGATACGGCTCATCACCGGATGATGGCCGACCTGGATTGGGCCTCTGAGCATATAAAGAGGCTCGAGGCTTCCCTGGCTAAGGAAAAGGCAGCAAAGAGGGCCTACAAACTCGCTTTTAAGGAGCTGCATGATCGGTTGAAGCCGGGGTCGGCCAGCATTGGAGCGAGCTCATCCTCGGAATAATTAGTTTTTGTAATTTCTTTTGTATGGGGCATCATCCCCCAGTTGTAACCGTATTATGGAAAATATTAATAAAATATTTCCTTCTTTTATTCCTCTGTTCGTTTCCTTAATACCTCATTGGATGACTCAATTAGACTTTGGAAATTGCTGTTAATTAGCCTTGAATGCCCTTGGGAAGTTCATGAGGGTTGCTCTTTCTTTGAGACGACCATTGACATTCTCTTCATTTTTTTTTTCATATATAAAAAGAATTGCACTGTTTTCTTTCGGTAATTTATTCCTTATTATCGAACAAATGGCTTCTCCCTATGAAACTAATGGTGACAACCTCTCTGAATATGTTGCTCATCTTGAAGAGGAGGTTAAGAAAGTTCGCGCTCTCGAGAAGAGGGTTGCTCGGTTATCTGTGGAGGCTAGGCGGGCCGTCGAATTGGATGAGCGATTGGACGCCATGGAGAGGGAGCATCAGAGGTCTTTAGTCGACAGTATTCGGGCGCGTGCTCGGATCAAAGAGCTCGAGGCCTCTCGTGACAGGCAAATTGCTTCCAAGAGGGCTTACAAATTAGCCCTTGAGGAAGTGTATGCTCGGTCGAAGAGGAAGCCCGGTGAAGATGCTGGCCCTTCAAAATAATCTTATTTTTCTTTGTGATGTAATGCCTTTTTGTCGAGAAGTATCTTGTAATGAAGTCTCCCTTGACTAATGCAAACTTTTCTTTTTCTTGTTCTTACATGATTTATTTTCCCAGCATTTAATTTTGACGGCGCGTGCTAGGGGCCTCATTAATGATTTTCCTTGGGTCTTGTGCTTGATCTTATCCCACGAATCTCTGTGTCTAGGAACTTAATGGGATTCCTTGAGCCTTGTGCACAAATCTTATCTTTTGGGTTCTTTGAGCCTTGAGCAAAAGATCTATCAATATCTATTTGGACTGTTGCACTTCCCCAAAAATGACACGTATGTTGAAGTAATTATGGTTTAGCCTCTTTAAATATTGGTAAAAATCTGCATGTTTCCTTTTAAACAGAAATGGCCCTTTATTCCCCACTCTTCTTGAAGTCTTTTGGGAATCCAAACGTTTCTTCTTGAAAAGATGCATCCCTTTAGTGCCCTTACCTCTTAGAAACCATTGGCGAACGGTTGCGATTCTCAATACCGACCCTTATCTAATTGATCTATAAATACCTGCTTATAGCATGGTTTTATTCACAATCCTCCCTTCATCACTTTCCCTCATATATAGAATTTCACCCTATAATTTCTTTAAGATGTCTGGACCTTCCAACAAATCCGCATTGGCCTTGCAACTGGAGGCTTTCGAAGCCTCCTATGGCAATGTGTTAAAGCTGTTGAAGGATACTGAGGAGGAGTTAAAGGTGATGCGCTATCACCATACCGAGATGGTTCGGGAATTGACTTGGCTAAGATCCGAACTGGATTATTGCCGGCGTGCTCGTCGGGCTCTAGTCGAAGAGAATGAGGTGTTGAGGGGGAACCCGAGGCTCCGTGATTGGAATGTCTCTGCTGGGCCTTCTCATCGATCCCGATCAACCTCCCCCTAATGTCGCCCTCCCTTCTCTCTCTCTTTTCTTTTTCTCGACTTCTTTCATTTCTTCCTCTTCTTGCTTCTCACTTCTTCTTTATTTTCTTCTTCGTTCTTTTTCTTTTCGGCACCACTACGACGTAACAATCAATCCTCGGGTTGTTTGTTACTTCTAGGGTTCTTGTCATTTTTCTTCTTTTATATTCTGTTCTCTCACCTTCTTCTTCTTTTCCCTCTTTTTCTCCTTCTTTATGTGTGCTCTTTTTTTTTTTTTTTACTTTGTCTTCCATTTCCTTTTCAATTTCTTCATTTCTTCATCCTCCCCTCATATCTTCCTCTTTTATTCCTTATGTTCCTCTTCATTCTTTTCTTTTTCCTCATGTTTCTCTTCATCTTTTTCTTCTTTCTTTTCTACACGCATCCCTATCCCTCGACCTGCTGATATAGTTGATCTTCTTCGGGCATTGCTCGTTGCCGTAACCGACCTTATACTGTTGTTGTCCTCGAAAGCATTGAATACCAATGTAGTATATTTTCTTTTGATGTGATCCTTGGATGTAGTAGACCTCAATGTAATAGATTGTCTTTTGATGTAATGAATAATGATGTATTTCTTTTTGATGTCTTCTGATGTAATGAACAATGATGTATTCCATCTTTATTAATGAGAAGTATTTTTGCCCCTCTATTTTTGTACTTCTTTTCATATTGCACTTGTGGTTTGTCGTTTCTGAACTTCAGATCTTTGCATATCTTCTTTATTTTATGCTGCATGGTAGCATCAGATGTCAGTAGAGGTACTGTCGATCATAGGTGCATGCTCCCAAGTATGTCAGGTAATATGCAAGTTTCCAAGCATTTGTCAGAAAATATCACGTTATCTTTTCTCTATAAATACTCCTCTTCTTTTCTTTAGTAGTTATCCTCTTTCATCAACTCTTAGCTGTTTGTTTTCTTTCTCATCTCCTACTTTATCCCGTACTATAGCCATCTCCCAAAATGTCTGAATCTGTGGCGAGATATCATGCCCAGATGAAGGGCCTGGATGCAGAGGTAGCTCGTGTCCGACGTCGAATGGGAAGGCTGGAGAAAAAGTACGGCAACTTGGCCTTGAGTATGTTCGGTTCTTACCCCGAAGAGACACTGAAATGGACCGAGATTTCGGCCTTGAGTCGTCAGCTCGATCACTTGTTGCTTCAGAGAAATCATCTGGCCAACTCCTGGTATGCTGCCGAGGAGATTTGGGACCATGCTCAAGATGAGTTCGATAACTCCTCTCAAGGCCTAGCTAACATGATGGTTAGGAATGCCCAGCTGGAGAAGCGCGTCATGGTTCTTACTAGGGAGAAGTCAGAACTCTCCGCGGAGAATGAAAATTTGATTGCCATGAATGATTCCTACCAAGCTCGGTTGAACTGCCCTGCTCATTTTGCTTTCTCTCGGTCTGGCAGTTCGGTTTTTCCACCCATTGATCCTTGATGACTTATTAGGCTCCCTTGTATTTTCCTTTTCTTTTCGAGTTTTGAATTTATGCACTACCTTGTAAATATTGAACCGTTGTGACGTTTCGTTCTTCCGCCATCAATTTTTTTATATATTGGATATTGCCATCGTGTTGTTGATATTTCTTTGATCGGGTTGAGTTGTCTGTCTGTTTTTTTTTTTTTTTTTTTTTTTCTGATTCCGTTGGGGGACTTTTCGTATTCCTAGGCAATAGTGATACATGCCGTTTTGAAGGAATTTCTTGTGCCCCCGATTCCGTTGGGGGACTTTTCATCTTCTTAGACAATAGTGATACATGCCGTTTTGAAGGAATTTCTTGTGTCCCCGATTCCGTTGGGGGACTTTTCATATTCCTAGGCAATAGTGATACATGCCGTTTTGAAGGAATTTCTTGTGCCCCCGATTCCGTTGGGGGACTTTTCATCTTCTTAGACAATAGTGATACATGCCGTTTTGAAGGAATTTCTTGTGCCCCCGATTCCGTTGGGGGACTTTTCATATTCCTAGGCAATAGTGATACATGCCGTTTTGAAGGAATTTCTTGTGCCCCCGATTCCGTTGGGGGACTTTTCATATTCCTAGGCAATAGTGATACATGCCGTTTTGAAGGAATTTCTTATGCCCCCGATTCCGTTGGGGGACTTTTCATCTTCTTAGACAATAGTGATACATGCCGTTTTGAAGGAATTTCTTGTGCCCCCGATTCCGTTGGGGGACTTTTAGTATTCCTAGGCACGTCTGCCGTTGGGAATTTCATCTATAAAAGTCTAATTCTTATGCGAGATACTATATGACCAGATACTATACTTACGCAAAATACTATATGACAAGATATAATACTTATGCAAAATACTATATGACAAGATACTATACTTATGCAAAATATAATGTCATTGAGCAAGAGAAAGAGGGTAGTATTCGTACTTGGTGAGCTAGTTTAGACGTAATATTTTTTAAGATTCATCACGTTCCATGAATTCTTTTCTCCTCGGCTATTTTCGAACAGAACGCTTTTGATCTTGTAGGTCGTCGGGCTCGTTCTTTTTACGATCTCGTAGGGTCCCTCCCAGGTGGGGCTCAGCTTGCCATGTATTTCGTTGCGGGTATAGACCGTTACTTTGCGCAGCACCAGTTCTCCCACCTTGAATTCCTTGAACCCTTTTACTTTCTTGTCGTAAGCTTGTTTTACACTTTGTTGGTATTTGGCGAGGGTAAGGGCTGCTATTTCTCGTTTTTCGTCTATCATGTCAAGTTCCTCTCTCAGTCTTTGCTCATTGTTTCCTTGCTCGACTACAGTTGTTCGGAGTGTGGGTAGCCCGATTTCTGTCGGAATGATGGCCTCGACCCCATACGCTAGGCTGAAGGGGGTTTCCTTGGTGCCCGTCTTTGGGGTGGTTCGGCAAGACCATAAAACGTTGAGCAATCGTTCTGGCCATCTTCCCTTCGCTTGTTCCAGGGTTGTCTTGATTGACGATGAGCATGGAGTCTGAGCTTGCAATTAAGTGGGAGCATCCGAGGGACCGGGCAATGAGCATGCCGTTTATCATGGCCTCATATTCTGCCTCATTGTTGGTAGCTCGGAAGCCCAGTTTTATGCTTTTTTCGATGATTGCTCCCTCTCTAGATTTTAGGACGATCCCTGCTCCTGATCCGTCCTTGGTGGCTGATCCGTCGACATGTATCTGCCAGTGTGATTGTGGAGAGAGCGCCAAAGGCTCGTCATAGCCTTCGGTGAATTCTGCGACGAAATCGGCCAGGACTTGTCCCTTTATGGCATGACGGGGTGCGAACTCGATATGAAATTGGGATAGCTCAACCCCCCAGGCGGCAACTCGGCCGCTAATGTCCGTCCGTCGAAGTGACTCTTTAATATGAAATTTTGTGTATACCCGGACCTGATGAGCTATGAAATAGTGTGGCAACTTCCTGGTTGCGACGACCAATGCTAGGCACAGCTTTTCCAAGGGTAGATAACGTGTTTCGGCTTCGACCAGAGTCTTGCTGATGAAGTAGATCGGAAATTGTTCGCGACCTTCTTCTCTTAGGATGACCGCGCTCACAGCTGTAGCGGAAACTGCTAGGTAGCATGCCAAAATGTCTCCTCTGTTCGGCCTTACTAGCAGTGGCAATGTCCTCAAGTACTCTTTGAGATTGTTGAATGAAGCTTCATATTCCGGGTCCCAGACGAATTTTCTATCCTTCTTGAGTGATTCGAAAAATGGCCGTCCCTTATCTGCGGATCGGCTAATGAACCTGCTCAGCGCGGCCATCATTCCCGTGAGCTCTTGTACCTGTTTCTTATTCTTGGGCACTGCTAGGTTTCGTAGAGTCGTTATTTGATCGGGATTAGCCTCTATTCCTCTTCGGCTAACCATATGCCCCAAAAATTTCCCTTTGCTGATGCCAAATGCACACTTGCTCGCATTGAGTTTCAGTTTGTGCTCGCCCAGCGTTCGGAAAACGTCCCTGATATCTTGAAGGTGGGATGTGGCTCTTTCGCTCTTGACGATCATGTCGTCTATGTATACCTCCATCGTCTTCCCTATATGATCTCGACATACTCTTGTTATCATCCTTTGGTATGTTGCTCCCGCATTGCGTAGGCCGAACGGCATTACCGTATAGCAATAATTTCCCAAAGGTGATATAAACGAAGTCTTTTCTTGATCTTCGCGGGCGAGGGGAATTTGATGGTATCCTGAATATGCGTCAAGGAAGGTCATCCGTTCTGCCCCCGCAGTTGCGTCCACCAGTTGATCAATCCTCGGAAGGGGAAAGTGGTCCCTCGGGCAGGCTTTGTTGAGGTTTGTGAAGTCTATACACACTCTCTCCTTCCCGTTCTTCTTAGGGACGACAACCGGGTTGGACAACCATTTTGGATAGTAAACCTCTCTTATAGCTCCAGCCTCCAATAACTTTTGTACTTCAGCGATTATATCTGCTCTGTGCTGTACAGACACTTTCCTGCTCCTCTGTGCTATCGGCTTGTACTCGGTGTTTACACTTAGGTGGTGGCATGCCGTATTGGGGTCTAGGCCCGGCATATCTTTAGGACTCCAGGCGAATTTATCAGTGTTGTTGAGAAGGAATGCTTTCAACTCCTCGGATTCCTGTTTTGGAAGGTTGTCGCCGAGGAGGAAGTAATGCTCCTCGTCCATACCTGGTATATACACCTTCCTGAGTGTCTCTCCTACTTGTTCTTCGACAACCCTTTCGGCTTTGGATATTTGGTTGATCAGCTTCTTGGTGCTGGTGGGTTGTTCCACTATGCTTCGTTGTTTTTGGAGAGTCGCGGTGATGTCCTCGCAGCGTCTTGAATCCTCTTGACATCCTCTGGCTGTCTCGATCTCTCCCCTGTCATTTGGGTATTTGACCTTTTGGTGATAGGTTGAGGGTATGGCCTTCATGGCATGTAACCAAGGTCGGCCCAATATTGCATTGTGACCGGAGTGGTCATTAACCACTAAGAACTCTACGGGAACCGACACGGACCCGGTTGTGACACTGAGGACAATCTTTCCCAATGGTTTAGTCGTTTCGGAGATGAATCCGATCAGCGTGACATCCGCAGGCTGTAGATCTTGCAGCTTGAGTTCCATTTTGTCGAAGAGCTCCCTGTACATGATATCGCAAGAGGCTCCTTGGTCGACAAGTACCCTGCTGACCGTGTCTAGGCCAATTTGAACCCGGAGGTTAATGGCGTCTCCATGGGGGTAAATCACCCCTTCTTCGTCAAGATCTGAGAAAGAAATGGGAGGATGTCGTCGTTGTGTGCACTGTCGTTTAGAGGTCGACACCTGTGATGCCTTGGCTACTTGGCCAAAGTGGGCCAGCTGCCGTTGTCGCGACCGTTCCCCACCGGGGCCCTCGGGTCGTGACATATGAACGACGTTGATCGTTTTACCTTGCCGGTTGTCGGATCCCTCGACGGCCAATTGTTTGCCTTTATTCCCAGCTCCTTTGATGAACTTGGCTAGGTATCCTGCATCGCCCCACTGGTTCATTCTCCATCGCAGGTTACGGCAATGCTCAGTGAGATGGCCGTGATCCTCGTGATATGCGCAGAAGAGCTTGGAATCTCTCTGATTGGGGGGAGAGATGATCGGTTGTGGTCGGGAATACCAACTTTCCCTGCATATATCCTTGAGGATATCTTCAGCAGATAGGTTGAAAGTGTATCGCAGCTCGACCGGTCCGAAAGTGTTTCGGTGTTCCCTCTCTTGGGGCCGAACTTGTTGAAATGGCTTGGGTGGCATCGGGTAGGTGAGCTGGAGCGGTTTATGTTCGTTGGTCGGTGTTGGGTATGCGATCTGGAGCGGTTTGGGCTCTAGTGCTCGTGGTCGCTCTACCCTGCTATGGACCTCGGGCTCTTTGCCCTTTCTGGTCGGTTGGAATGCTTCTTCCTGGTTATTCCTAACTCTTTTGCGACCCACCTGTGCCTCGCGGACCGACTCTCTTCTCGGTAGAGTTCGGTTGAGGAAACGCAGTTCGTCGTTTTTATCGGTGAGGTGGGTACAATAGGCTAGCAGGGAATCAGTGGTCGGGAAGTTTTTGCCTATGAACTTCCTTCTCGCCCAATAGCCATTAGGGATGGAATTGATAAAGTTTTGGATGGCTATATTATTGGCATATCGTGGAATCTGGTTTGCTACGTCGATAAAACGTATGCAGTAATCGTTGAGCCTTTCATTTGGCATCATCGCCATTTTAAGAAGGGTTTCGATACTAACCTTCTTTTTCCGATGAGCAGCGTATCGGGTGGAGTATGCTCTTAGCAATTCTGCCCAGTTTCTAATGGAGCCCCGTGGCAAGTTATGATACCATGACGAAGCCTCTTGACCCAAGCTGTTTTTGAAAAATTTGCACATCAGTGCATGGTCATCACTCCACAGTTCCATCTTCTTCTTGTAGTGCCTCAGATGGTCGATAGGGCAACTCTTCCCATCATAGAGCCTGAATTCGGGGATGACGAATCCCATAGGATTGCGGTACCGCGTGATCTGTTCAGCACACGGGGTTTCTTGGCATACGTTCTAAGCCTGTTGGAACGCGTCATCCGTGACTTGGTAGGGGGTAGGGTATCCTCCCTGATGTGGTGATGGGCCATATCCTTCCCCGATCCTGTATTCGGGATATCTACCGTCCTTCGTGTTTGTGTGGACACGTTCCATATGAGTGTTCGGATGGACGATAGTTATTGGGACATTGCCCCCTTGGTGGGGGACTCTTGTATCGGGTCGCCGACCCGCTGCCTCCAGGGCGGCCCTGTAGGCAGAATCTTCCACTTCATGGCGTGGGTCTTTGTCGGGTTGGATAACTGGCAATACGATGCCGGCCGCTGTCATGGCCGTCATGCATGCCGCCAGCTGAGCTTGTAGCTGGGCGTAGTTCCTTTCATCGGCTAATGGAACAACATGTTGTACCTCCACCGTGGGTGGTGTAATCATCCTCGGAGAATTGGTCGGTAGTCGGGGCGACTGTCCGAGTACATGATCCTCGGGCATGCCAAACTGATGAGCTTCGTCCGTTTGTAAACGAGCACCGGAGTTGACCGAGGCTGTAGGCAAAGGGACTCTTGAGCTCGGCCCTGCTTGGGACCCGGTTAAGCGTCTGCGTGCACGCCTTAATACGGGCACGTCTTGTTCGTCCTCCGAGGACGAAGGGTGTTCGTCGACAATCCCTTCGATGAAATGTCGGGGTGGTTCGACCGGTTGTTCTTGGTTGACGTAGGAGGTTGTTGGTTGGTTTCCGGATTGGATAGCTTCATATCTGTCGCGGATGGCGAGTAGATCGTCGAGGTCTTGTTGGCTAATTTGCGTGTTTTGGTTATTGGTTTCTATTATCTCGGGATGGGTTTCCTCTACATTGGTAACCATTGTCGCTCGTCTGGCAGAGTATTGGTATTCGAATTCTAAACTAGTTGGGAACTAGATGATTCCCACAGACGGCGCCATTTGATAAAGCCATAACTTTGGTCGGTCGCGTTAGGCTTTTCAACAATGATATAATGGTAAATCAACCGTGAATAAAGGACACTTCCTGATCTTTATTATTGCTCGGATTATTGTCCTTATTCGGACTATTACATTTGCTCGGATTAGTATTTCGGTTTTACAATTGTGCTCGATATGACTATTTAATCTCTCGTCTTGATCTTTCTCCCCTTTTATTCGGTGCTCGGCTGTCTTTTCTCGGTTTATTCCTCGAAGTGATATGATTTGGTTAATTTCTCTCTTTTCTTAACTTCTCTCTATATTTTTTGGATAGATTTTCTGGTCCTTTTCTTGGGGGGGAAACTTGGCTATTTATAGGCAAGTACGCCTTCTAAGATGTTGACAAATGTTCCCATCTTGGGATATCTTTCAGACGTGGGTCCCTATTTAAATGGGCTAGGGCTTTTGGTAATATCCAATCTTATTCTTAAAGAAAAAAGGCTCATGATAGCTCATTTAAGCATTGGATATCCCTCTATAATGGATGGGTCGATCCATACCCGAATAGAGACATTCGGGTCTAATTTTTATGTTCTGTCAATAAGTATGTATTTTCTTTTGTAGAATCTATGTAATTTCATAGAGGGAAACGACTATAAAGCATAAGAAATGGCCAACAAGCGAATCTAAAAGTGAACATAAACTTGACATCAGGAGTTTAGAAAGAAACTTTTAAAATGGGGAAATATAAAACGGAGTTGGCAATTCAGTCTAAACAACATAAATGGACGGATGTAAATGACTTTTCCGTAATAGAGAAATATTAGCCAGAGTTGACAATCGGACGTTTAAACAACATACATAATCAGATGTGAATGCCTTTTCCTAAAATTGGATATATTCTTCGAAGTTTGCAATCAGTAGGAGTGTAGGACATTGCAACCAAAGATTCAGCTTACAAACAGGGACGATACATGAAATGATCTAGATGTGATGGACTGATATTATGTACAATTCTTTTTCCATACTATGTAGGGGTGAAACGCTAATTTTTATAATTTCCAATCGAAACACATGGGAAAAAATAATATTATTTTTCGTTAAATCTTTATATTTGAAACATATTGATATTTTCACAAATATGTGTCTCACTATTCTTATTAGTAATAAATAATATTTTGAATACTTAAACAATACAAATCAATGAATCCATGAAACATGCATTACAAGATAATATCTTCTCTTAAGGTAGAATCTTTCCTAATCTATAAATATTTCAAATCAAATATCTTTAAGTATCTTGGGGTGTTTTTGACATTGTGTTCCCTCTGTTTCTCATTCAATTCTTCAATCTTAATTTTGATCTGATCTTGTCTAGAGATTTTTGCACGTTTATAACGAGGCGGTGTTTGATTGCTTCGATGACAAAATCTTTGCTCATGTTGCATTATGGCTTTTGTTGCATTCATAAGTTACAATTGAAACATCTGAACATTTTTCGAATTTTTATAATTAATGGATCGTGATTTTTTCTTTATTGTCAAATAATATTATTAGCAGATCTGAAATCTTTAGAGTACAACAAGTGTCGACTAAACTGCACTATATCAGTCAGTCATGCTTGCGAAAAACTTATAAACATGCTAGCTTTTGTTAATTGATGTCATGGTATTGGTTTTAAATTCAAGATTATACAGTAAAAATGCAAAATACTGCCCATGTTTCAGAAAGAAAAGTGCCCAGCTCATGTTTTGTATTGTTTTTTGTAGCAAATTTCTGACCCGTTAATGCCAAATTATGTGTGCATGTTGAAGTGTTGATCATCTTTATAAGAGTAATTATCAATTGTGGTGTAGTGTTGGAAAATTTAAGTACTAGTAACACAGTAGTACTATGCAGTGTCTTCTTTAATATTTATGTAACGGTCAGACTTTTCGTGTATCTTCTTTTTGCAATATACTTATTAATTTTTGGGTATACTGTACTACATAACACTGTTTCTCATAAAAGCTCATTGGTTTGGACTCTGGACTAAAAAAACAAAGTACTATATAGTTTTGCTAAATATAAAAATTTGAGGTTCGATGAAAATTTTAAATTAACCACATATTGAATCTACCACTTTCTTAGTTGGGAATTGAAGTGAACTTGAAGAAATTTATGCTTATGGAAATGACTTGTTTGGTTATTGTTGACATGACATCGAAGTGAATGCAAAACTCCTTATCACGTGTAGTCATTTTATTTTCTTACTTAAATTCTCATGTGGATCAGATATGGTCACAACACTCACTCGTAACGTACCCTAGGGTTTTTTCGGCTTAATTTTAAGCAAATAAATATTTTCTTTGAATTTCTTGTTGAGTTCATTTAATTAATTTAACTACTAGCTACTTTTCTTACGCCATCGTATAGAGAAAAATATTTACCAGGTCATCATCCAAATAAAGTTCAATGCATGTATAGCAAAAGAAACACTGGGTTAAAATTAAGTTGTAATGGGACAGGCCATTAATTATCATTGCCAAAGAAATGGGGGTCTTAAAATCATACAGTATTTCGATTTGCAAAACAAGACTGGGAATGTCCATTATAAATTGTTCAAATTGTCCCCCTATCTTTTATAAAATGAGTTGTTATAAAATGTAAAAAACACGCCAAAAAATTTGAAATCTTACCTAAATCCATTATGGTGTCTAATGATTTCGTTGTGTAGTAGGAAAAGTAGCACAATTATGAAGTGTTTGACGTTCAAGGCTCAACTATATAACTAACTAACTAGTAGTCTAATATCAAAAAAATAAAATTATATAAGATGGATACATATATGTATAGTGTTATAGTGCACAGCGACTATTAGATATCCGGTCCACCAAAACTAAGGTTTCGTTTTGCTAGGTTTCAAAATGCAACCTAGCCTAGAACTTACGCATGCGGTAAGTTTTAGTCACGGAATCGAGTATGAATATCCTTGCAAATTCATGCTTCCAGGAAAGAGTATCCTTATTTTTGTGACCAGAACTTTTGATTTTGTGTGTAACATTGGGATTGATTTTTAAAAAAATTATATTTATACTTTCTAAGTCTATGTTGTACGATCTTCTGTAGTAGATTTGAAAAGGAAAACTAACACTGTTTTTATTTTGCCAAAAAGAGTGTCTACTTATTAAGATGATCAATTTGTACGTGAAACCAAACTGTGTTTACATTCTTTTGATAAAAGTTCGATATCTAATTAGGATATTTTGTACCAACCATTAATCTGGATATTTTGTATTTTATGTACTAATAAAATTTAATTTTTTATATTTATTTTAAAAAAAATTATTAATATTACCACCTTATAAATTGTCAAAATAAACAATAAATACCAAAAACATATAAAAAAATCAAAGTTTACATATTTTTTTAAACAAACATTTGATAAATAAAATAAAATGTTGATTTAAGAAAATAATAATAATAAATACATATAAAAAAACGATAACATTATCAAAACTTATCTATATAACATGATCTGTGAACCGATATTTTGGACTAGTGTTTAAAATACCAACTTATGGTTTTTGCTTTTTCGCTTTAATCGGGTGAAATGGTATTTAACTTTATTTTTTGGGGACAGTTTTTGTCACATTTACTTTGTCTCTGCATAAGAGAAAAAGAGGTTGTGAGTTAATGGTAGGTTATGCCATTGGGTTACAATGTGGTCCCGTTATTTCTACTAAAGTCGTACTTGATCCTCTTAGTTTCATTTTAAATAGTTATTAGTTTATAGGTACATTATGACTTAAGATATTATCATTTATGCCATATTTTGGTACCCAAGTAATAAATGAGGTTGTTTTGTTGCAACTTATAGGTATATTATGACTTAAGATATTATCACTCTTCTTACGCTTCTTCTTATACTCATTATGATAAAATTGAGAACAAAATTACAGTTTTGTCTTATATCGTTTTTGTCATTACTCATCTCGCAAATAGTGTATGGAGAAGTGTTAGATGAGTGAATATAACACTACTCATTATATTATGATACTTTTTTTGTATTCTTACCATCTAATATAAACAACACTGTTAAATATTTCTACTTGATGTATATTAACCCAAAAAATAAAAAATAAAAATATTTTTTGAGTTTTTACCCTGAAAAAATCTTAATTAATTTAAAATATCAATTCAAATTTCCCCTAATGCTCAAATATGAAGGTTACTTAAAAGATAAAATTAACCTCGTTAGGGCACCTTTCACCCCATAGAAGCAAAACAAAATTTATATATCCATTATCATCTTATTTATGAAAAAACTATAGTGACTACTTTTTTTTACAATATTGTTCATTCTAGTTGTAACGTATTGTCATTTCATTCAGGATGAAATTAAACAGACAGTTATAGCTCATATTGCAAGAAAAACTGACCGTAGACGTATCTCAAATACTCGAATTAGAGAAATAAATCATTAATATGATGGAAACACCCAACTCTATAATATTTGAAATTAAATTTTCGTTCAATGTAAATAATTGCAAATCATTTTATTATTTAATAAAAATTACTAATATCGAATACTAACATATGTTCACCATTTAAAAAAAAAGCCTAATCTACAATATATAAAAATGGAATTTTGTCCTCCATCTCAATTCATTTCATTATTTAATAAATAAAAAATACTAATATCGAATACTAGTATATGTTCACCATTAAAAAAAATGCCAATAATACAAAATTTGCAATGGAGTTTTGTTGAAAATACAAACAATAAATTCACCATTTGAAAGCTATTAGCCCTATTAGCATTTCACTTTTAACTGGAAAATACCAAATATACAGTTTTTAATTTAAGTAAGTCCAAATAATAGTTTCATAAAAGTAAACCACTTTCTTTGTACTTCTCACTCAACATACATAACTACTGTTACTCTCTCTCTCTCTCTCTCTATATATCTATATATATATATATATCTATATATATATCTATATATCTCTCTATAAACAGAACATCCTCGTACAAATTACAAATGACAACATTGTACTCTTTTAGTTCCATTTAATTTTAATTAACTCATTATTATTATTATTATTATTTGTACTACTGAATTAAATCATGGCTTCCAAATCCAAGTAAGTTAACCTTTCTCTAATTTCTAACCAGATCTAATCTGGGTTTTACAAATAATTTATTGTCACGTGTTATTTACCCACTTAATTGATCTAAATTTGACTTTAATTTATGGGTTCTTTTTATTTTTTTTATTATATGTAGATGAATTGTGCGGTTATTAACTTATTTTGTAGTGCATTGCTTATAAATATGTTAATGATGTTTATATTAGTGTTAAATAGAGATCTGAATGTTTATTGTACTATCTTGGCAGAATTTAGTTTTGTGTTAATTAATAAGTAGTATTAGATATGAATATCTGGATTAGTAGATTTTAATAAGATTATGGTAGTTACTGGAGAAAATAAAAAGAAAGATAGGTTCTATCATTTTTTTTATTTTTTTTAGCTTTTAAAACAAATAAACCGTTGTCACGGGTCACTAATCCACTTAATTGATCTCAATTTTAGTACAATTTAGGGGTTTTCTTTCTTTTTTGTTATATGTAGATGAATTTTGTAGTGCATTGCTTAGAAATATGTTAATTGATGTTTATCTTAGTGCTAAATAGAGATCTGAGTGTTTGTTATACTATCTTGGCAGAATTTTGTTTTGGTGTTAATTAATAAGTAGTATTAAATAGGAATATCTGGATGTAGTAAATTTTAATAAGATATGGTATTTATTGGAGATATAGAAGGAAAGATAGGTTCTTTCAGCTTAGAAATTATAGCTTTTTAGGCCAGAAACTGCAAAAAAAGAAGTCAGCTTTTTAAACAAATAATCCGTTGTCACGTGTCACTAACCAACTTAACTGATCTAAATTTGAGTACAATTTAGGGGGTTTCTTTCTTTTTTGTTATATATAGATGAATTTTGTAGTGCATTGCTTAGAAATATGTTAATTGATGTTTATCTTAGTGCTAAATATAGATCTGAGTGTTTAGTATTAAATAGGGAATATCTGGATGTGGTAGATTTTAAGAAGATATAGAAAGAAAGATAGGTTCTTTCAGATTTTTTTTTTATAGCTTTACAGTCCAGAAACTGCAAAAAAAAAAAAAACAGCTTTTTAAAACAAGTAGGCTGGACTTTTTAGGTTGCGATAAAATTGGTTTATCCAACAAAAAAAATCATCTTTTAATAAGTAGTATTAACTATTAAGTAAAATTATTTGGATATAGTGATTTTAAGTAATACATTAAATATGATTATTTGGATGTAGTAGATTTCAAGAAGATATGGTACTTATTGGAGAAATAGATAAAAAGATAGGTTCTTTTAGCTTAAAATTTATAGCTTTGTAGACTAGAAACTGCAAAAAGGCGGATCTTGTAGGTTGAGATGATTTTGGGTTTGTCCAGTTTAAAACTTCTATCGATTCCTGTCTAATAAACAAAAAGAAATAAACTTTTAAGCTCATCAACCAAATGCTTTCTGAATTTTAAGCCAACAAAAAAGGAAGAGGAAATCTGAGCTTAAAAACGCTTCAAACAGAGAATGCCTTGAATACATTTCTGGATTTTAAGTTAATTTAGAGTTAGAAAGTGGATTTCCGTCTTTTAGTATTCAAAATGCATTTCTGTACCTCATAGTCACATTTATGCATTTTGTAAACCTTGATATTTGAGCAAGTTCACTGCTTAAGAAATGCTTCAAGACTTCCATTTTTGTTGTTGTTAAATACAGTACTAATTAATTGAGATGTTGAATAGGTCATCTGTATCTGAAGCTTCGAACAACAAACCATCATCACCTGCTACACCTAAGTTTACGAAATTGAGCAACAGAGCAGGCGGAAATAAATCTGATGCAGATTCACCGTCTCCCCTGCAAAAGGGCCGCCTTTCGGTCGACCAGTCACCGAAATCAGTAACTTCGAAGCCCATATCGGATCGTAAGACACCAAAGCTCAGTACAACTCCTGATGTAAGTTTTGGCTTGTGCCTGTATATTTTTGCAATTCTTGTAGAAAAAATACCATTTAGGGACACATACAGATTGACTTAATTGCTATTTAGTCACAAGGAGAAACCTTTTTCCAATTAGTGCTACTTTCGAAGGGCATACACTTCTCTAGTTCAATGAGATGAAAATCGATTATCATGTTATTTGATAAAATAATTGCAGTTTATATGACCATGCACTTCAATGAATGGTATTTCGATTTTCGATTTGGATGCTGTTCATAGAACTGGTTTATTCACTTCAATAATTTGATTTTAGATTACAAAAGTAGCACTAAGTTTGAACGAAAAGGTCCTACTACCACTTAATAGAAATTAAGTCCAAAGTATGTCACTTGAAGATTTTCCCCATTTTGTATGTACATAATGTTCTAAAATTGGTGATTCTCTAACCTTGAGTGATTTTATGGGTGTTTCCTTCCCAGGAGTCAATAAATATATGTAGATGCTTACTAGACTATACTCCATACCACTAGGCTGGTAAATTTAGCTGATGCCTAAACAACTACTGTATACTTTTTTTTTTGTATCAGCAATGTGGCATTGCCGATTTTGTAGTTTTAAAGAAATGTTTGCTAATGAATAGCTAAGTAGCTTATGCACAAACAAAAGCAAATTTGTACATGTCTGTCTTCTGGAAAACGATAGCCGGTAGCTTTTACATTGTGACCGGTAGTTTTAGCCAATGCCTTTGTTAAGTAGGTTAGCATGTGTGGAAAAAATGGATTTTTTTTTTAATCATATTTTAGGTAATAACTTAACTAAGTGTGTCTCACATTTAATAATCATCACTCGGTGTAAGAAACACTACTGGTGGTACCTTTAGAATTTGCGGTTTCGGTTTAAAGTTCATTTGACTCCAGCAAAGTAATTCTAACTTCTTTAAGGCATCAGAGGTACAAAAGCAAAATAGTAATTATCACCCTCAGGCCTCAGTCCCTCAATGGATTAGCTTTGAATCTCAGGCCTTTCCTTTTTCGGGTTTCTTAATAAATCAGCTTGTACTTAACTGGGGTTCTTTAACGTTTTGTACACTCTACTATC
The DNA here is from genome assembly GCA_963682055.1 of Primula veris. Lineage (NCBI taxonomy): Eukaryota > Viridiplantae > Streptophyta > Magnoliopsida > Ericales > Primulaceae > Primula > Primula veris. Next base: position 8,714,163 of record OY821750.1, on the reverse strand, counting down.
AGAGAAATTAAATTTTAGCTTCCCGTAAAATATTATTTTTTAATTTAGTATCCTTACATAACACTTAAAAATTAATTTAGTACCCTGCTGTTGAATAATTGGATCAAATGTTATACATCTATCACGTGACTCCCACGTGATAGATGTGGCATTGCTACGTTAAATACTAATTTTAACTTACATTGCTACGTTAAATGTGGCATCTATGAATATATCATTCTTTCTGTCAATATAGCTATGTTATTCTATTAGTCGTAAGTTAATACCCGTCTAATTTGTTAGATTTATAGGCTACGCCTATGGTCTAGACTCCGACTAATTTATGGTGGCAGGCAAGATTTTCAGAACAATGACTTATATTAGTAAATATGTGAAGTGAAAAGAGTGAATACGAAGATAGTGGTATACTTTACTTAACGATGTTGAATAGGCGCGTGGAGCGTGTTGAATGTTGATTGTGTTTTGGTTTGAATAATTTAAATGTGACACTATTTTATCTTCCTTTTTCATTACTCGAAAATCTTTTTATTCCCCATTTATCAATCCTACAGCTAAAATAAATATATAGATACACACATATATATATATATATATAGAGAGAGAGAGAGAAGGAGATGTGGGTGGAGATAGTATGTGGATTAGTGATATACAAATTGTTCAGACTATTCTTTTTCAACGATGGTGGTGACGTCATCGACGTTAAAACCTCTCATTCCAACGCTCTTTTTAACGTCGCCTCTAGGTATTTATTTTTTAATTTACGACTCTTTTTTTTAAAAATAATAACCAAAATTTTATAACTTAATAGTATATGTTAACTTATATAAGAGTGTTTGATCTGTTATTTTTTTTTACACTATGTTATTATTTAATTAGTACACCATACTACCCCTTCTCCGTGATTTTATACACTTCCGTCCAATAAATAAAAAATTAAACTTGATCATTTGCGTAAAAATTCAACCTAAAACCTGACAATTTAAACGGGTTTCTACATAATTACTCAGTGAGTAGCCTACATGGATCAACGTGTGAAACTGATATTACGGAAGGAAAAATATGGATGTAATATGCGACAGTCGAGTGGACGGAAATTATTAGATGCAAGTGTATAAAATCACTGAAAAGTGATACATAGTAATTAGTATGGTGTACTAATTAAATAATCTGATATTATGGTGTATAAAATTGAAATAAGTTAATAGTATGGTGTACAAAAGTGCAAAAAAAGCCCTGTTAATATAGTATATAAAATTGAAATAAATTAATTTAGTACCCTGCTGTTGAATCACGTGACTGCAACCGCATGCCTGTTGTTTACCTCTAAAGTTGGTATCCTTTGTGGATTTAGTACCATGCCGCTAAATAATTGGATAGAGAAACAGTATTTGACAAACGTGTCTAGTGTAGGTTACCAAATTATATCTTCTTAGTATGGGGTACTAAATTGGATGCCGGCATGTCGCTGATGGGGCATGGTGCAAATCCTCTATAAGCCCTACTTAATTGTGTTCCTCGTTTGTCTTTCATTTATTTATATTTCTCTTATTTCTCAGAAACAACCGACTCGTGTTCCAAAAGGATCAGAGCTACAGGCTCAACTGAGTGCTGCTCAAGAAGATCTGAAAAAAGCAAAAGAGAAATTAGCTTCCTCTGACAAAGAGAAAACACGAGCCCTTGAAGAAGCTAAAGCGGCTAAAAAGCTAGCCGAGGAAGCAAATGACAAGCTCAGAGACGCTTTGATGGCTCAAAAACGAGCGGAAGAAGATTCTGAAATTGAAAGATTCCGATCCCTTGAAATCGAACAGGTTGGAATCAAGATAGTGCCCTTCCTGAAACGATTTTCTTTAACCTTCTTTGTTTCATTTTGTTAGCTTAACCATTTAATCTTTTTAAGTCTGTTAAATTTGGGTTATTGCAGTTTTTACACTGACGTCTTAGGTCACCATCGTATTTTATTAGCAAGTACATTGACATTATGTTTCTCAGAGCTTTAGTACCCCGTCAAATTTAATTATAGCGGACTAGTCGCTAATTACACTGAAATTTAATTACTCCAAATAATAATATGTCATAGGTTGGGATACTATCTAATTAAATTAATCAAATATTTATGCACTATTTTATCAACTTTTCCTCTCCTTTATACACTATTCGATCAAAAAATTCCTTAGTCCCAAACCTTGTATTTTTTCTTAATTTCATAAATACACAAAAGCGGGAAGATAATATTAGGTTAGCTCCTTCAGAAGGCGAGTCTTAGTGTTTTGACTTTTGAGCTTGAAAGTAACTCGCAAATTTCCCAAGTATATGTTATTCTTTTGGTTTCTAATATGATTTGAATTTCGAAACAAAATATAGGTTGGCATCGAGTCAAATCAGAAGAAAGACGAAGAATGGCAAAAAGAACTTGATAATGTTAGGAACCAACACGCGATAGATTTAAGTGCTCTATTATCAACAACCGAAGAACTTCAAAGGGTTAAGCAAGATTTATCCATGGCTATAGATACAAAGACCCAGGCTTTAACCCATGCTGATGATGCGACTAAAATTGCAGAAATTCATTTGGAGAAAACAGAAATTCTCTCAGCTGAGCTGGCACGAGTAAAAGCCTCGATGGACTCAAAACTAGACAAAGAGGCTAATGAGAAGAATGAATTAATCTCTAATCTGAATTCAGAGGTAAATAGTTTAAAAAATGAAGTTGAGAAAGTTAAGATTTACGAGGAAAAGCTGATTGAGAAGGAGGACTTTATTGAGCAACTTAATGTTGAACTCGAGGCTGCAAAAATGGCCGAATCTTATGCTAGAAATTTGGCTGATGAGTGGATGAAAAAGGCTGAGGCTTTAGAAGTTGGTTTGGAAAATGCAAAGCAGTTGGAAAAATCTGTTTCTGAATCTTTGACAGAAGTTGCTGAAAATTTTGAGAAGAGTGAAAGTTTATTGAAAAAAGCAGAATTCGAGATTTCATCCCTTAATGAGAAAGTGAATTTGTTGGAAATATCAGTTAGTCGACAGAGAGGCGATATTGAAGAATCTGAACATCACCTTGATATTGTCAAGGGAGAAGCCGTTGAAATGGCTAAAAAGATCGAAGTTTTAATATCGGAGCTTGAAATGGCGAAGGAAAAGAATATTCAATTGCTGGATAATGAAAAGGTTGCAGCTGATAGATGTTGTATGTTGTCAGAAGAGAAAGATAAATTTGTGAGGGAGTTGGAAAATTTGAGCAATGAAAATGAGAACAATAAGGAAGCCATGGAAACTTTAACTGCAGCTTTGCACGAAGTTTCTTCTGAAGAGAGAAAGACCAAGGAAAAGCTATTATCTATTCAATTGGAAACAGAAAATTATGGATCGGAAATGGAAAATTTGAGGTTTGCTTTGAACTCGATAACTGATAAATACGAAAAAATGGTAGGTGATAAAAAACAGGAAATTGTTTCTCTAAATGAGTCGCTTGAATTGTCTAAGAATGAGTACCAGTCTTTGAAGGAAGAGTGGGAGAAGAAAGAGCTTCATTTTATGGATTGTGCAAGGCAATCAGAAGAAGAGAGAGAGTCGGTGGTGAGAGAAATAAGCAGGCTTACAAGTTTGCTTAAAGAAAACGAGGAGAAGTTGCACGCCATGGAGGTGAAAGAAGGTTCAGTTGCAATTACTTTAAAAGAAGCTGAAAATGAAGTAACCTGTTTGAAAGAAGCTCTAGAAGAAGCGAAGGGAGAGGGCATTAGATGGAAGGAAAATTTACTTGACAGAGTAAATGAGATACAAAGTCTCATTCATGAGAATGAGGAGCTTCATAATCGAGAAAATGCTTCTCTCAAGAAGATCGAGGAGCTGTCAAAGTTGCTCGAAGAATCGATGGTGAAAAAGCAAAATGACGAGAATGGTGATATTTCAGATAGCGAAAAAGATTATGATGTGCTCCCAAAAGTGGTGGAATTTTCCGAGCAAAATGGAGATGGTCGAGAAGAGAAATTGGAAGTTGAGGGGGACGATAATCGTTTGGAGGAAGACGAGTTTCAATTTAGTAGTGCCAAATTTGGAAATCTAAATGGAAATGATGGAGATAAGAAGAATAGTGAAAAAGATGATTCGCTTGAGGTTGAGAGTAAAATGTGGGCAAGTTGCAAGATTGAAGAAAACGAATTCTCAATTGACAAAAGTATAAAGCAAGATTCTTTCGAAAAGGGAGTGGATTCCAAAGTAGAGACTGGTGAGAGCTATGACCATATCAATGGTTTATCATCTTCAGAAACTCAAGAAAATGGCGAAACTTCGCCTTTAGAGCAACAAAGCCAAAAGAAGAAAAAGCCATTGCTGAAAAAGTTTGGGAGCTTGCTCAAGAAGAAGGGGTCTAACAACCAGAAGTAACCCATATTGGTAAAATTGGATTTTGTGGTTAAAGAATGTTTCTGCTTTTCTGTTTTTATTTTAAATTTCAGCTAGGCTTTAGATGGCATATTTTAGAGGCTTGTATTATCTATGAATGCTAATATGGTTTTAGATGTGATTTTCTAGTTTGAAGAGCTTCTTGTATTATCTTCATGTTACCACTGAATTCTTTCTCTTATAAGATCTTCGTTTTCGTGTGTATGGTTTCCTTTTTTACATGAAAACAATAGATTTTGTTGGTATTGCAGCCGCATTCTGGCGTGTTTACAATACAAAGACAAAATGGTATTGGTTTGTACAAGGGGCAAACAGCTCGAAATCCAGATAGTTATATAATCATATGACTTGATAAATGAAGGGAGTGTTTCTACTTTCCATAATCTGAAGTATTTTTGCTTCTAATCCACGCGAGAGAGATGGGGTTCGGGTCACTGTCTGTCTAACAGCCATGCCAAACCAGTAAAAAAATTCATTGGAACATGATTGTTTTGAATCTTTTGATTATTACAGCAAACATAAATAGTCAATCTTGCTTTCTTAATTTACATAATATACTACGTGAAGGAGCCCTGACTAGGGTGACAGCTTTTATTATGTATTCTAAGTTTCTAACATTCATTTTATCTTTTCAGCATCACACTTGGTTTCATAAAAAATAAAAAATCAACATAATATCCAGCTTTTATAATTAAGGGGAAACTAGATCCACCGTTATAACACTACTAGTGCTAAGTTATGAAAAGTATAATCGGCATGTAGCACAGGTAATCCGAAAAATTAAGTTTTAGTATAGTGTACAAGTACCGTACGACATTTGGATTAGCCGGTACCTCATTTGGTATTACGTTGACTTTTCTATTTCTTTACCCTTCCGATACGGCTTTAATACTTTTTTAGGACAATTGAGAATATTAAAGTAATTTTTTCAAAGATATAAATAAAACTTAAATTTAATAAATATGAGAAGATAGATATATTGGTAATCTACTTATATATTGGTTTTTGTTTATTATTCATGTAGAGTTAGTAATTCAAAGTCGATAAACTCATGGAAATCAATGTCGCTCATCCTGACCATTTTCTAAGAATTAGTAAGATGAATGAAATTAACTTTCATCTTATGATAAATAATGGGGCTGATAAATTCAATAAATCTATATCAAAAAAATTAACGTACTTAAACTGTCCGGGCAGTGACAGCCCAAAAAATAATTTTTTTGTGAGTTGTCTTATTCATTTTTATTTTTATTTGCATTAAAGAAAATCTCGAAAAAAGATAATATAAATTTTATTTTTTTAAAGAAATTATTTGCCCTTACGGTGGGATGCCTAGTCCACTCGCATTATCTGTATTCACTCAAGACCGGCCCTGCTTCCGGACACAATAATCATAGGAATACCTGCAAAACGGATAATAATAAGTTTACAATTCAAAACACTTCCGAGCCTCGATTATACACTACCCAACTCATCATTTTTATGTGGCACCCGTCAATGATGTTAATGAATTTTTATGTGGCATGTATGAATATATCGTTCTTCCTGTCAATATATCTACGCTATTCTATTATTAACAATGTGTTAAAAAAAGTAAGGCGGAATTTAGTCAGAATTTAGTATCCGTATAATTTCTTAGACTTCTAGACTACGTCTATACTTTAGACTCCGTCTAATTTCTGTTTACACTAGACTTTTAGAACAATAACTTTACATATTAATAAATTTAAAGCATACACATTGCACTTGATAAATTTAGCTAGATAACTATTGCTAAATAAGCAAAAAAAATTCACTAATTTACATTTATACAAACTAAGTTTAATTTGCATTTTTTTATACATTACACTAACTAATTTTGACTAATTTTAACTTACATTGCTACGTTAAATGTGGCATCTATGAATATATCATTCTTTTTGTCAATATAGCTATGTTATTCTATTAGTCCTAAGTTAATACCCGTCTAATTTGTTAGATTTATAGGCTACGCCTATGGTCTAGACTCCGACTAATTTACGGTGGCAGGCAAGATTTTCAGAACAATGACTTATATTAGTAAATATGTGAAGTGAAAAGAGTGAATACGAAGATAGTGGTATACTTTACTTAACGATGTTGAATAGGCACGTGGAGCGTGTTGAATGTTGATTGTGTTTTGGTTTGAATAATTTAAATGTGACACTATTTTATCTTCTTTTTCATTACTCGAAAATCTTTTTATTCCCCATTTATCAATCCTACAGCTAAAATAAATATATAGATACACACATATATATATATATATATATAGAGAGAGAGAGAGAGAAGGAGATGTGGGTGGAGATAGTATGTGGATTAGTGATATACAAATTGTTCAGACTATTCTTTTTCAACGATGGTGGTGACGTCATCGACGTTAAAACCTCTCATTCCAACGCTCTTTTTAACGTCGCCTCTAGGTATTTATTTTTTAATTTACGACTCTTTTTTTTAAAAATAATAACCAAAATTTTATAACTTAATAGTATATGTTAACTTATATAAGAGTGTTTGATCTGTTATTTTTTTTTACACTATGTTATTATTTAATTAGTACACCGTACTACCCCTTCTCCGTGATTTTATACACTTCCGTCCAATAAATAAAAAATTAAACTTGATCATTTGCGTAAAAATTCAACCTAAAACCTGACAATTTAAACGGGTTTCTACATAATTACTCAGTGAGTAGCCTACATGGATCAACGTATGAAACTGATATTACGGAAGGAAAAATATGGATGTAATATGTGACAGGCGAGTGGACGGAAATTATTAGATGCAAGTGTATAAAATCACTGAAAAGTGATACATAGTAATTAGTATGGTGTACTAATTAAATAATCTGATATTATGGTGTATAAAATTGAAATAAGTTAATAGTATGGTGTACAAAAGTGCAAAAAAAGCCCTGTTAATATAGTATATAAACTTGTTTATGTATATGAGTATATCTTTTATCATACATTGTATGTATATTGATATTAATATATGTGTATGTATGTTTGTAAATTGGTTATCCTGCATAGTTTGCTTGTATACATATAGTGCCTGTTTGGCAGCAGTTTTTTTTTTTTTAATTTCTTAGCTTTTGGCTTTAACAAAGCTATGAGTCTAGGAATGTTTGATTTGTTATTTTTTTAGCTTTTAAAAGGCTAGCTTTTGGGTCAATTATGCTAGAAATTAGGTGCTTTTTAAAAGCATTTTCACTGAAAAAGTTGCCCAAAAGCTTTTATAGGATTTTTCTAACAAAATTTGGTTTGTATCTTTAGAAGTCATTTAAAAGTTGAAATATGTAGAAAATGACTTATTATCAAAAATAAGTTATAAGTCATTTACTTATAAGTGAAAAATCTAAGGTGATGTTAAGCATAACATCACCTTTTTATCTCATTTCTTTTTTGAGCAGATATTTAAACCAAAAATAAAAAGCGATGCCAAAGGCGTCTATTGTCTAGTAAATAATGAAATAAGGGTAGTAGTAGAAGAGTGCTTGGAAATTTAAGGCTTCATTGATATCTCGTATCTTCAACTACTTCTTAAATGTTATTTATAGGTGTGATTTAGGTCTTATTTGGCTGTTATTACTAAGCAAAGAAGCTGGATTTATTTATCATCATCATACTAAGCCTTAATTCCAAAAGTTTAGGGTCACCTTAATTAAACCGATTTGGAAATCATTTGGTTTTTTAATCAACTCGTTCATCTACTTGCATAATACACATATTAAGAAGCTGGCTTTATTTAGATTGCAAAAGTACAGTTGTTCAGCTTAAAACTTATGGAAAACAAAAACCAAGATTTTGAGCTGGTCAATTAAAAGGAATTAAAGTTAAAAGTTAAAACAATGGTATGACGCGGTTCAATCCCTTGAAATATGCTAAAGTTTTGATCGAGTTTATAACCAACTTAACCCATGAAGTGATTGTTTGGCTGCAGCTTGATAATCAAGCTTTTGCCTTCCTGGTGCCGATGACTGATTTTCTTATAGTGCAAATTAACTATTAACTTTTCATTCTCACCCGAATACTTACATACACACTACGGTTAAGATCCGAAGATAGTTCAAAAACACTATGCACATCCGCTAATTAACCACTACTATTGGAACTGTCACTAACTGCTTGTCGTTGTTACTACTTACTATTACATCAAAAACTATAAACATGCACATAAGAAACTTTACAAATTTTACGAATAGGGTCCCTGTATTGCACACGGTTGCTAAAGTTTGCATATGTTTCCATGTATGCCCCGACAAGAACCGCTACTTATATCGTTGGGTGACTCGGTGCATTCAACTGCCTAAATGAAGAAACTCCTTTCTCATATCAATACTCCCATGCTCCAATGAGAACCTTCTCCTCTAGGTTCAGTTTACTTCTGCATTAAAAACAGGGCCTTCCGGATCCCATATAAAATGTATCATCTTTCCAGAAAGGACAAACATGATCAGAAACTCATCAGTAATGGAAACCATATGTTTGAAGTTAGAAGAGCATGGATGGATTCCAATAACTCCTTTTAGGAACATTTCAGATATCTTTTTCATGTTCTGACATCCTAAAGAATTAATATCATTTCTCTCAATAGTTATAAAGTTGGGATTCAGAAGCAAATCACTGTTTAGGAATAATTCCGATAAAGCGTACTCCTTTTTAATTTTATGACCCTCAAAATCTGCATTTTTGGCATGAGCGAATGGCAAAGTCAGAGAGAACTTAAATATCAAAAAATCATAATCGGTTGCATCGCTAAACAGTAAATTTGGAGTAAAATCCAATTCTATACCAGATGTTCTGCTTGTATGGCCACCATAGTGGTGTCTTCTCTCAGTCTCGTCACTCCACCATCTTTGTCCTGGGCTGCTAATTTCAACAAAGTTGACACCAACCCCAATGTTACACCATTCTTCAGAAACGTGACCGAAGTGCTGTGACAAGATCACAAATTTGATTGACAGACTCCTCAAGAGTTTCCAACCGGCCAAAAGACGTTTTGAGTATTCTAATTATCTCTTTATGGTAGCTGTTTTAGAATGGTTGCCATAATCTCAGTTGCTTTTTGGATAACAAAACTGTAACACCTGTGGATCGAAGTAATCTGATACCAATTGATATGAACGCTAAAGTATTTATCGAGATTTCAACTTATGGTGTCGAGGACCGATTTGCTTATAGTGCATATAAATATTAACTTTTCTTTCTCCCCCAAATAGTGTTATACAAACAAGAAACTACGGTCTAGTTCCTAAGATGGTTGCTAAACACTATGCACATCCGCTAATTAAGTTCTACTATTGAAACTGCCACTTATTAGTTACTGTTACATTTAAATCTACAAACATGAATTTAGATCATAATACAAATTATCAGAAAGGGGTAACATGCCAAATCCCTATGATGCGTATACATTCCTAGTGTTGCAAATGTTCCAATATATGACCCGACATAAACTTGATATTTATATCGGTTGGTTAACTTGGTTCATTCAACTGCTTAAATGAATTGACTTGTTCATCGTCCTTTCCTAAATAAAGTTGTGTTTTTTAGCTAGTAAGTTATTATAGTTTGTCTAGGGTACAAAAGCAATAGGCTTAGTTTAGAACTTAAGGGGGAGATTTTATACCACATTTGACGAACGTTAAAAGTTAATTGATGTTAAATATCTGAGAAGAAAAGGAAAGAAACTCCATTTATGAGGTTAAGCTGAGATGGATGCCTCTAGTAATGATAAATTGAAGTAAATTTTAAAGTATTAAAGGTTTCTTTATGAGCTTAATTGGAGACGATCTTATTCGACCCTCTATGAGCTGGAATTCTTTTCCCTTCAAATTACTTGTGTTTCCTGTTGTAAAAATAATTTATTTTTGAAGCTTTTTTCATTTGTTAATTGCAGGCTCGAGAAGCTATATGGTGGAAAAGCTTATGTTGGACTTCGAGTTCCTGATGCTGATACTGGTTCAAGACAAAACATCGATTTGGTTCTCGTTACTAAAGGGTAGATACTTATATTCTTTATATCAATCTCATTGTTATAAGCTACCAAATTATTGTGCTTTATCTCTCAAGTTAGTCTTGTCAATTTAACTACATTCATTTAAATTTTTTCTAGAATTTTGAATATAATAATAAAGGCAAGTGCTGCCTATCTCTTTTCAACAGAAAAGTAGTGGTTGTTTCTGTTCAAAATCTCTCAGGCCTTATATCAGTTGACAGCGATGGAAGTTGGGTTTCCACTGATGGAAGTCACCATAAAACTGAGCGCTATCCAAATCCTGTAAGTTGGCCTTCAATTGTATTATCTATAAAGCTTTAATTTGACAATTCTGGATGAACACAACTGATTAAGAAATAGAAGTTTCAGAACATCTGGTCTTGTTAAATTCTTTTTTAAAGTCTACGATATAGTAGTATTTTAGATCATTTTTACCACAGGCTGTCATTATGCGGTCGTTTTCACTGATATTCATGTCTCAGGTGATAGAAGTCGAACAACAAGTTTCAGTTCTCGAGTCTTATCTTGAACAAAGAGGATGTGCTCTCCTAGAAGGCTATTTGTCCTTTAAAGTTGTTTGTTCCAATCCAAATTTCAGGTGAGGATCAAACTCAAATCTGCTTTGTTTTTTAAGTACTGCCGTTCCTGTTCTTCTTTACATGGTTCTATTTCCCTTCTCTACTCAAGGTTCTTAGTTCCTTGAATGGAATCGACAGCTTGATGGATTTCTAGTTTGTCATCATTAGTTTGAGAAACAATGGTTGCAACAGACGAAACATACAGAAGTTTACATGATTTTGTCATGATTGAGTTAATTTTATATCTTCTATAGCAGCCAATATAGAATGTATGACCTCCCAACATAGCTACAAGTCAATGGCCATGATGTAGTGCTAGTAGGTGGGGGGGAGTATTTGTCAAACTTCAATTATTGTTTGCCAATTTACCTGAGACGCTTATTTGTTCAAATTCATGCAGTGCCATCTACCCGGGTTCTTTTCCTCCTGAGGTTGTCACCTATGACCAGTGGGTAAATCTGAAACCCGAAATAAAAAATAAGTTCTCCGGTTGGATTAACGATGCATTTTGTGGTGCGAAAAAAGAAATGCAACAATCATTTCATCAGCAGCTTAATTTTATCCTCAGTACTGCTCCGGCATGGGATAGGTTCATTAGAAACTCCTTAATCTTATGGTGCCTGTGATATATAATTTATAAATTCTCAGTAAGAATTGGAATATCATATTACCAAGTTTTGTCCTACCATACAGGTTGGAGCTCAAAGGTAACAAATATATGCTCGGGGAGTTTCTTGAATTTAAAGGGAAGGAAGAGGATATTCAGTTATTGAGAAATGTCAAAAGGTCCAAAGTCAATCGCCTGATAATCCAGAAGACGAGCATGTTTGGTTTAGGTAACTTCCTCACCTTCTTGTGCCATTAACCATATGCCCAAGTACTGTAATAATAATAAAAAGTAAATACTAGTGTAACCAAGTGCTTAACGATGCATTAATATGAGACAAAAAAACCTCTTTCAGTTGGGTTAGTATTGACCAATGTTTTAAATAGCGTTATCGCTAGCGTAGCGTTTTTTCGAGAGAAACGCTAAAAGCGCATATAGCGTTGCTACATAGTGCTTTGCGTTGTACTTTTTTTTTTGCCTAAATATGCACTAAACTTTAGAATATATAACAATAAAAGATAAAATGTATAGTTATATTAGGTAGTAATAAAAAAAAATCGAAAAAAAAAGTTGCTGTAGGTAGGTGAGTTTCGAACTTGGGTCTGCTGGAAAATAATGGACTGTCACAACCATCTGGACTGCACACACTTTTATGAAAATTACACTATAAATTAAATATTTAGATCCGCTGTTTTTTTTTCCTAACTCGCTATTTACGCTTTTGATCCAGAATTTTGCGCTTTTGGTCCCCTATAGCGCGATTTTAGCGCAATTCCAGCCAAATAGTGGTTTTTCGTTACGTTTTTCCCCCAAAAATCACTATTTCGCGCTATATAGCGCGATTTTTAAAACATTGGTGTTGACACATTTTTGCTAATATCTTCTACGGGTTTCTATATTTACTAATTAGTCGTTAATGTATATGATTTATTTATCCAGCTCACTCGACGCTTCAAGTACTGTATTCTGCACGGGACTACCGAAATGAAGGTGCATCTGCTTCTGAATGGACCGAAGTAAATATTAGATCAAGTACAGAGGTAATATTTCAGCCACAAAACTCATTGAAAGTACGAAAGATCAAGCTATCCTCTATAATTTCAATGACTCTGAGTGCATGACGATAATCACACTCTGTGAAAGGATATTATTATCGAGTTACATCTTACTCCGTACTATATTATATTGTACTGTTTATACTTGGTAGTTGGTTTGTGTATGTAAGCATGCTTTAAAAGGAAAGTTTCACAATGACTGGGAATATGATAAATGAGTAACAGGGAGACATGTTAATTTGTTATTTTTAGTTTATATACAAAATATTTGGATGTATGTTCTAGATGAATATTTGCAGATAATAGTGAAAGAAGATGCCATACATGGTTAATATCAATTCCATAATTATAATTAGGTGATACTGATCTAACTGTTTTGCGAGTAGGATAAACGTAAGAGTTGGTCAAATATGTAACTGAAAATTCAAGGATTGTTTGACCTCAGTATAATACTAGCAACTTTTTTAAGATTGAAAAAAAAACTTCCAACCAATCAGCTTAAATATTATATTAGCTCTCGTATTTGGTTGATTGGCGAAATTCTGTTTTTTTGAGACTGAGATGTAAGTTCGGTTCGAACAGCTTTAAAATTATAAGGTATACTTGGTTAATACTGATGTACAAAAAGCAAATACGTAATTTCAAGCTTAGTTAAATTCTTAAAAAAGTTCGGCTCCATCAGCTAGGAATGGAAGAAGTTCTGGAAACGTAATTTCTACTATTCACAAGTTTTATTTTCGTTCTTTCGGATACGGTAAAAATGGAGTTGTTCTTTTATGATTAGAACGCTATATGATGAAAATCTAACTTGAATGTTGTATTTGGTGATTCTTATTGAGATCTAAAGGTGCTTTTAGGCAAAGATATTTGGATTTTTTGTGCTCTAAATCAATTAATGAAATGTGTCACTTGTACTACTAATTTCGGTGACACTTCATGATTTGCTTTTAACAAGTTTAGAGTTCAGAAACACAACATTACAATTCGTGTTATTTGATAAATTTTGTCATATCATGATGGCTATAAGATTGTGTGACCATAATTTTGCGGCTTAATACATATCTAAAATTTCCATTCAGTCCTACATAAATCAGATCCGTTTTCGAATAAGGTGCATGATTTGCGGGTCTATGTAAGACTCCGTCCACGCGTTCCATCACACTTGCAACATAATTATAACATGTACCCACATTTCTTGGTATTTCAATACGATGCAACCTTAAAAATATGAAAAGTTATCCGAATGTAAACATATCAACCACATTTCGATCACCATGCATCTGAAAAAAGTATTTAAAGCAGACTAGTCAAACGTACCGAATTTGTAAGCAGCAATACAAAATTACTTGGCTTAAACAGCATCAAAGAAATCTTCCACACAAAAAAAACATAGCCATAATTCCCAGGTGATTTTTTTTTTTTGAAAATAAGCCCCAGATGATTACGAGTAGGGGTGTAGATAAGATGAGCTGTTCGTGGAATCGTTCGTGTTCGGTTCGGCTAATATTCGGTTCATGTTCGTTCATTTAAAATGAAGACGATAATGAATAAGAATATATTGTTCGTTTATTAAGTGAACTGAACATGAACATGGCTCTGTTCGATTCGTACAAGGTCGTGTTAACTATATATAAAGTTTGATAAACTAAAAAATAAATCTATTAATGATGTAACAAAAACTAATATCATTACACAATTAATAAACATATTTATGCTATAATAATATAAATGATATGTTTGTATTATTTCGAACTTATTATGGTAATTTATATCATCATACTATAAATACAGTCACCGATTTTATCGTTAAGTGTTCAACTCGTTAAAGTAATCATACGTATGTAAAAAAAAATTTATACAATATATAAACTTAAATTTATATGTGAACTGGTTTATCCTAGTTAACAATATAATAATATATGATAAAATTAAAATATATTTTAAAAAGAAAGATTTTTTATTTATTTTTTCAATTATTGAATGTTTTGGAAGAAATTAGATGTTCACGAACAACTCGTGTTCGCCTCGTCAAATGTTCGGCTAATGTTTGTTCGTATTTAAATGAAGATGAACTGAACATGAATAAGAGTTTTAGTTCATGAACTGAACATGAACAGAGACTTGTTCGTTCGTTTTGTTTTATTTACAGCCTAATTACGAGTAGAAATCCAAGCAAACCCAAATAAAACGAACTGGAAAACACATCTCAAGCTGGCGACTAACTAATATGGTTTTATAGCCTAGTGTATCTGAGTTGAAACTTCTTTCATTTGTTCTAGCGTACAAAAAATAACTTCAGAAAAGAAACAAAATAAATAAATAAATACAGCATGTAGATACAGGGATGTTGTACAATGATCCTATAACACACCCGAAGGCGGCTCGATATAGGCCACCTCCTTCACTTTCTTACGCTCACCATCCTTGGATTTAAATTTACGTTTCTTTGAAGAAACATTTTTCTCATTTATTAGTGTAATTGTTCTCGACCAAAGCCTCATCATCTGCATCCTATGTAACTAATAATTGCTTTAGAGAAACATTTCCGTTCTCCCTCTGTTCTACTTCAGGTTCACTGACCGACATTGCCATCAAAGTGTATATTCTAGTAGAACTATGCTTCTCTCGAGCCTATCTATTCTGCTAAAATGTCTTTGGCAATAAGGAAAAAGTGTCTCAAGGAGTTCTCCGATTCTTTTTATGTCAAATAGGAATACATGTTTATATGCTAGTTTACAAAATGGAAATGGACATACAACCTCTAAAATAGGAGAAAAGAGAAGCAAATATATTCAACTAGAAGGGCAGATTATGATGTGTCACACAAAAAAAATCACCGAAACGTTCTTCTTGGAAAATGAGAGAAGAAAAAGGAAACCAGAAAACTACACTTATGTCAGTGAGTTGCTGAGATAGCTAATTATTATATGCTTCCAGAACTATAGAACATAAAAGAACATAATATAGTGTAATGTTTTAAATAGCGGTATCGCTAGCATAACGTTTTTTTTAGAAAAACGCTAAAAGCACAAATAGCGTTTTGCGGTGTATTTTTTTTTTTTGCCTAAATATGCACTACTTCCAGAACTATAGAACAGAAAAGAACACAATATACTGCAATGTTTTAAATAGCGGTATCGCTACCGTAGCGTTTTCGAGAGAAACGCTAAAAGCGCAAATAGCGTTTTGCAATTTTTTTTTGGCTGTAGGTGAGTTTCAAACTTGGGTCTACTGGAAAATAATGCACTGTCACAACCATCTGGATTGAACACACTTTTATGAAAATTACACTATATTTATTATTTAGATCCATTGTTTTTTTCCTAACTCGCTATTTATGCTTTTGGTCCAGAATTTCATACTTTTTGCGCTTTTGGTCCCATATAGCGTGATTTTAGCGTAATTCCAGCCAAATAGTGGTGTTTCGTTGCGTTTTTTTTTAAAAATCGCTACTTCGCGCTATATAGCGCGAATTTTAAAACATTGATATACTGTCATTAGATTCACTTTTACATCCACACAAAACATTAACTACCTTATAAACTTCCTTATTTGCATTTTGTGATTTAATGTATATTCATGTGGGAGAAAGTGAAAAAATAGGAGGGACAGAGAATTTGAGAAAAACATAAACAATGTATGTGTAGCCCTATTTCACCATTTTCCTTTGGATATGAGGAATAACCATAAAAGTTACATTCACATCAGGCTCCTCTGCATTCCTCAAATTATAAATTCACCAAAACAATTCCCTAAATACAAGGAACATATTGTTTTCCTTAACTCTTACTTATCTATTTAAAAATAATATATTCTCCACTTGTCAATATCAAATAATAATAGGACCCACATAAAGTTGAAAAATAATTGGGTAGATATTAAATTAATAGTATATGGTAATGATAGGGAAATATGTAGGGAAGTTGACAAATTTTATAGAGTTAAATATTTCCCTAAATTTTGTAAAAGCATACCAATCACTTTATATTTAAAGAAACTTTTAATTAGGGTTTCTGATGCGGTCCTTTTATTTGTGGAAGATTTTGATATTCCTATTTCTAAGAAAAATTACAAGGAGCCTGCTAATTAAACAAAATCGAGTTTTTATTGTGTGAAGTTGCTCAAATTCTAAGGAAAATGAGTTAGGGGATTCATATGCTATAATAAACAAGGGATTAACAAATCATTAAAAGTTGACTACATTGACAAACACTTGCTTGTGGGATTTACCAGACTCCTAATCCAAATATCGAGTTGCAAATGATGCAACCAAACTATGGGTTTTTTGCAAGTTAATAACTAGTAAGATTTTTGATTGATGACCTATATCAATATTACAATCATGTCTCTCGACTTCAAGCCAAAAGCCAATGTTGCCTTTTTTTCAGAAATTTTGAAGTGGAAAAATCCGGCCTCTACAACTTCAACATCAGAGAAAATACAACTACAACATCAAGGGTTTGGGTATTCAGGAGTGTTTGAGCAAAGACGTTTCAAGAAAGAGTATAGTTTAGAAGAATGTTTTTCGTACATCAAAATCATGCAATAGGTGCTAAATGATTACGGTAGAATCGCACATGTTTCACTGGGGTGATTAACAAAGTTTGACATATTTTTTTGCATTGAATCATCTAAATTTACAATCAAAACTCTATATATGCATCTGTTTGGTGCTTTATTTATATGCATCTTTGACCGTGTTAACTATAAGATTGCGATAATGAATAAATAATATTATGATCACGATTGTTCATTCCCTATAAAAGTTGGCATTGGATGGATGATTCTAAGGTTTGCAACATCTATATATGTACTCATCAACTACCCTATACTAAGTTTGAATTTTACCAAGTCCGTGGTGGATTAGGTAATGTTAGCAACCACTACTATATGACAAATTTATTGCCCCACTTGGTTATATAGGATCAGTGAACTTTGTATTCTGCAGATTACTGGATTACTAGCAAAGTAGAAACAATGTTTGGTGTTTTACTATCTTGAAACAAAAATACTAGGGTTCGAGGCTCACAAAAGTCGGTTCTTGATTATAAATCTATTTTTTAGTATCTTTCTTTTTGTTGCAAAGTAATTTTTGTTTTGTCGAAAGCTAAAAATATTCGGAGGACTGTTGGTTTGAGTATTCAAGATAATTAATTCTAGCAAGACATTTAAAAAAGCGTTTATCGTTGACAATGTTGGGTAAAACTGATGAAGTAATATCATATGATAGATTGATAGGTGCTCACAACAAGTTTCTTCACAACACTACAACTTCAGATCAATAGGGCCTTAAATTGTGATATAGCAGAGAACAAATGGACCTGCAATATTTCTAGTTTTTACTAAAAAAGTTTTTGTGGACATCCATATCCATGTAAATTTGGTTAAGTCGGGATAAGATGTTGATGCCTACATTGTTGCAAAGTGTACCAGCAACTTGTTTATGAAGTAGTATGACCTTTGTCACATTGTTTTGCAAGGCAATGCATTGCGGGAGTTTACCGATCATGTTTTATTTAATAAATACACAACCTAGTAATTAGAGGAAACTCAATCGCGACACAAGTGATAATATTTTTACTTTTTTTTTCCCAAGATCACGGATAAGTAAATTAACATATTTTAAATATTGAACCTAATATGGCAGGTAGTGCTAATTATATCAAAGTATGTGATCCAACGTCTAATCTTGAAATAATATCAACTCATGTATGGTTTACAGATATCTCCAGACTCTAGAGACATATGAAGTTTCAACCGATTTGTTTCAACCCAGGGGGGTTCCAAAAATAACTCTTTACCTAATATTTCAGCATACATGTCATACCGAAACAAATATTATTATTATTAACTTTGCCTTTTTATTGACTGTTTTATTCGTGTATATCTCAGTTCAAATTTGCAAAAACTGCCGTAATAAAGAGCCATGTAAACTAGAGAAACATAAAAAAAGGTTGTTGTGGAGCTGCTATTTCCTTTCACTTTCTAAAGTTGTAGTAAAAGTGGATGTATAAGAGGTTAATTAGTATGGATGTTGGAATGGGGTTTTAATGGATAATTAATGGGTACTGTATGTTTCGAGCAATAATCAACAAGGTTCATGTTAGTTTGGATATTCAAGAGTGTTTGAGAGAAGACGTTTCAAGAAAAAAGTATAGGTTAGAACAATGTTTTTAGTACATCAAAATCTTGCATGATGCTAAATGAGTTTGGTAGCCATGTTAGAAGATCATTATATCTTAATCCATGCTATAAAAAACGCGCTATGTTGCGTTATATTATGCGAAATAGCGTTTTTTAGGAAAAAATGCATCAAAAATACGGTATTTGGATGCAAAAGCGCTAAATTCGCGCTATTGGGACTAAAAGCGTAAAAAGCGTAAAATTGTTGTACTGGTAGCGTAAATATCAAGTTTTTAAAACAGAATACAAGGACTGTTATTGTAAATACTGCGCTGACCCCTATAGTTTATAACATATCACAATTAGCCCCTCTAGTATATTACATGTCACAATTAGCACATATAATTAATAACATGCCACATATTCATTTTTATAGTAAATAACATGTCACAAATTACTTTATATAGTAATTAATATATATAAAAAAATACGTTTATCCTCAAATACTTAAAAAAACGTAGAGTTTTTTGACCAAACATGTCTCCCTCTCTTTCGTTCCCCAAAAAACCACAACCAATTCTTTTAACTTTTAATTTTGTTAACATAATTTGTATAAATTGTATAACTATATATAGTGCTATATTATTATATATTTAGGCAAAAAAACAAATACACCGCAAAGCGCTACGTTGCTACGCTATTTGCGTTTTTAGCATTTCTCTCGAAAAGACGCTATGATAGCGGTAACGCTATTTAAAACATTGATCTTAATCACAAAGATCAAGAGGGGCGATTAACAAAGTTTGCATTGGACAATGAATTCACAACTTTTTACCTTGACATTATTTTAATTATAAATTCGGCATCCTTCATGTACAATTCGTGATTGGCCCCTGCATAAAAATAGGATGGGAATTGGGAGGGTTTTGTCTGAGGGTAGATTTTCAGATTTTTTTTTTTTTGGATTTTATTTTATTTTATTTCCAAACTCTCTAATTTTTTTTTTAATTTTTCTTAAATAATTCTGGATTTTTTTTTTTTTTAGTTTTTTAGTTTTTTTTTTTTTGGATTTTTTGGATTTTTTTTCCAAATTTTATAATTTTTCTGATTTTTTTCTTCTTCTAATTTTTTGAATTTTTTCCCTTTTTCTTTACATTTTTCTTTTATTTTGGTCAACACCGGAAACTGGCGGTCAATTTTTTTTATTAGATTGTCAAAAAAGTATATTAGATTGTTAAAATTTTGTATTAGATTGTCAAAAAAAATCATTAGATTGTCAAAGAATCATTGAATTATTTGCATGAGCAGCTCTTTTTAATATTTTTTGAATGTCTGGAAAGAGAAAATGTTTAGGTGAGTTTACATTGTTTTTTCAGCTACAAAATAATACATTTTAGTAAGAGGTGCTATTCCTTGTTGAGAAAGTAAAAACTAAACTTAGACCTTCTCCCATTTTTTAGTAAAAACTTAAAGATAATTTACTCAACGCCTTAGAAGAAATATAATTATATATGTATACGATTTAGAGAAAGACAAATTGATAAGGTTGTGTTTAATTATAAGTTATAAACCACAGTCCTATTTCTTTTATAACTGGTTATGTGGAGACTTATATAAATATTATTACAATAACAGAAAAGAAAGAGAGAGAGTTATCATTAGGGTTTCTTAGCTTTAATTTAATTTCTAATAGATTCACTTTTGATTACATAATATGGCAAAAGTCGAATTACCACCCGGATATGAGTTTCTTCCAACAGACAACGAGCTTGTTCTTTTTTACCTTCTTCCGAGAGTGACTAAGAATCCATTACCTGTCCAAGGATTGATTCAAGATTATGATTTATACGGAAATAAACACCCATGGGAGATATTTGAAGAACAAAAAAGTGAGGTAACGGCGTATTTCTTCACTATGCTGAAAAAGAAAAGCCCCAAGGCTAAGGTTGTTATTCGAACAGTAGGAGATAAGAAGAACGGTGGTGGCAAGTGGAAACTGCAAGCGAAGGGGACCGATTTGAAGGACGACAAAGGCAGAATTATCGGCAAAAAGAGGTGCCTTTCTTACGTGTGCGAAGGAAAGTGTGGCTACGGAATGGAGACAGGTAGATGGACTATGAAGGAGTACGCTCTCAATGGTTTTCTTTCTGGCTTCGCTTTGCCAGAGTTTAGGGATATTGTTTTGTGTCAAATAAAGAATCATCAAGATAATCAAAGAAAAGGAGATGACGAGACCGAGTTTGGAGCTACTAGTGGTACTGTTTATGATCAAGAACCGCCAAATATTCAACCTATAGCTATGGATATGCCGATGAATGGTGATGTATATGCGCCAACTATTGATTCTGGAATCTCACAAGAACAGCAACAAGACGATCTATTTTGGCAGGGTAATAACAGGGTTGCAAGGGATGGTGGGTATGATAGGTCTCGAGAACCAAACATGGAGGGTTGTGGTGCTTTTTGTAATGAAAGCCCATTTAATGTTGATTCATTCTTCATTGATGATGGTTTTGGGGTAGAAGATTTTCAAGTAGAGATGCAACAAGATGATGGTTTTGGGGTAGAAGATTTTCAAGTAGAGATGCAACAAGATGATGGTTTTGGGGTAGAAGATTTTCAAGTAGAGATGCAACAAGATGATGGTTTTGGGGTAGAAGATTTTCAAGTAGAGATGCAACAAGATGATGGTTTTGGGGTAGAAGATTTTCAAGTAGAGATGCAACAAGATGATGGTTTTGGGGTAGAAGATTTTCAAGTAGAGATGCAACAAGAACAAGCCCATGAGGATGATAGCCTCGAAGCTGAAAAAGAAGATGCTCCAGAACCTGACAGTGTAAATCACATGATGCCACTATCTGTTGAAAATCAAGTGTTGATGCAACTAGAACAACAACCATATGAAATCACAAATCAGATGATGCTTCTACCTGTTCAAAATCAAGGATCGATACGACCAGAAATAGCGCATACCGGTGATATTGCTCAAGAGTCTGGTATTGAACATCAAGTGCCTACACAACAGGAACAAGCTTATGATTTGGATTATTTTCTGGGAATTTCATTGGATGATCTTGAAGACTCTCAATGGAGGAATGGACTAGTAGATCCTGGGGGACCTCTTTATGTAGATGGGATTGAGTCGATATACATGCCTGATGTTCATGAGATTACAGAGGACAAGAAAGACCAGTCAAGGAAGCGATCTTTTGCCTTTGATCAAGAAGACAACGAAGTACAGGTGAACAACAAGAAGATACGGCAAGAAGAAGAAGAAGACGAAGAAGCAGAAGATGGTTAATTTATTTTGTAAAAAAATAGCAGTACGATTCGTAAATTAGATCAGCTTTCAGATGCTAGATAAATTTGTACAGCTATGCACTCTTTTTCCTCTTTTGAGCTTTTTCCATTATGGTTTTGCTCACTAGAGGTTTTAACGAGGCATAGCTTTAGGATAGTGATGTGTAACGTATCCACACCCTTTGTCCTTTTGATTAGTATTCTGTACTTGGCTCGGATGAAGGCTTCTGGTTTAGGGTGCCAACCTAGTTGGGATGCTTTTCCATAAGCTTGACGTAGCGTTTCTCTTATTTGTAAGAATTACTAACAATGAAAAAATTGTTTGTTTAAATTTGTTGGGTAACATATGAAATACTGATAATTATTCAAGTCTGATCTCTTCAATAAGTTTTTCCGTTTTCTGAAAACAACGATTTTTCGAAAAAACGGTAGCTTATTTGTGTTTTCCTTAGAGTTTGTATACTTTTTATGTGATTTAAATTTTAAATGTAAAAGTAGTTAGCTCTCGATGTAACTATTGTGAATACTAGTTGCAATTTTGTTTTACCTTGTTAATTTTCTTTTATTCTGCAAACAGTCTTTTAGGCTACTTGTTTTTTTGAGTGGTATCGGCCTCCAATTTATTCAATTTTTTTTAGCTTTTCTACTTACACTATTGGTCCTTTGTGCTACTGAGTTTTTAAGCTAAAAGTAATTTTTTAGCTATGTCTATATCCCTCCACCACCTCAATAACAAAGCCTTTTGCCACCTCACCAATGGGTTGTCGAAAAAACCCGCAATTGGAAAGTCTCCGAAAATATCAATTTTCGACAAAAAGGTAGCTTCTTTGTGTTTTCCTAATTTATTATGAGATTTAAATCTATTGCTAGTTGGTTATTGATGTAACTACAATAGAACCTCTCTACATGAATAAGGTCGTGACCAGAAGAAAATATTATTATAAGCAGTTTTTTCCTAATTACAGTTTGATATATAAAAAAATACTTAAATAAATGTTTTGTATAATAAAAAGTAGGTGTATCTAATTTGAATCTAAATCTTCTATCCTATATTCCCTACCCCCTTCCGTGCCCCCTTTCTTATTTCCACTCAAATTTTAAATTTTCACTTGTTCTGCAAATTTATAAAATTTTATATTATATTGTATTTAAATTTTAAAACATTTGATAATAATATTGTTTTACACAATTTTTCTAAAATTTAATGTTTAATTTACACTGATTTATACATTTATTTCAAAATAAATTGCGTGTGAATTTTATTTAAAAAATAATTATTGGAATGTATTGATAATTGTACAATTTTTTTCAAGTTTTTTATAATTTTTTTTTGGATAAAATAAACAATAGGGCACAGAAGTGATACCGAATAGAGAAAACTAAGGATTGGACCATGAAAACAAAACTATTTAAGAATTGGTCCGGCTATAAAATTTAATTAAAGATTGGTCAATTATTTCTAAAACTAATTAAGAATTGGTTCATTACTCATTAAATATAAAATCTCTCTCAATTCTATTTATCTAATTTATCACTCTCTCTCTCTCAAAAAAAAAAAAAAAAACCTCCCAATAAAAAATCTCCTAAATAAAAAACCTCCCAATAAAAAAACTCCCAAATAAAAACCGCATGTATATATCTATATATATATATATATATATATATATATATCTATTTAGCAGCAATACGCTCTCAAAGCAATATATTCAAAATCCCAACCCTGCGAGAGCTTGTCACACGCTCTAAGCAGTGCAGTCGCTACTTTTCTTCTCCTGACATTCATTCAGTTCAGTTAAATATAAGGATTTTGTAGAAGGTAAAAAAGTAAAAAGCTACAGAAGTCTTTTTTAAACGTATTGTATTTATACCTAAAGCTGTTTAACACAGCTATTCCAGATACGTACGGATAAAAAGTTGAGACTGTTTTTGTTGAGATTGTTTTTTTTCAGACTGTTTTTGGTTCAGACTGTTTTTAAAATGACTTAAAATGGTTCAGACTGTTTTTAAAATGACTTAAAAAAGTTCAGACTGTTTTTGGTTCAGACTGTTTTTAAAATGACTTAAAATGGTTCAGACTGTTTTTGGTTCAGACTGTTTTTTTTATTACGTTTTTTGATTTTTGTTGATTTTAGATTTTTGTTGATTTTATGAGATTTTTATTTTATTTTTTGGGATTTTTAAAAAAAAATCATATTTTTTCGGGATTTTGCCTTTTTTAATTTTTATTTGCATTTTTGCATTTTTTTCATATTTTTTTTTTTATTTTTTTATTTTTGCATTTTTATTTTCTGGAATATTTTTATTTTTTTCTGATTTTTTACATTTTTATTGGTTAGTTAGGGAAAATGGATCAATCCTTAATTAGTTTCAGTTTCATGGACTAATCCTTAAATATTTTTGTTTTCATGGTCCAATCCAAAATTTACCATGTTATTTATGTATAATACAGAATAAATTTTTATTCATTTTTTCTGCCTAAACCAAGTTTATACAATGACAGACAAAGTTGGAATTATTTTGGGTTCAACAAGAAAGTGTTCACGTGTACGAGTTATTACGTATCCGCAAGTTAAATGATATGACGACAACTCAAAAAATAAGACAATATCAAAGACTACATTGGATAAATATTTTAAACCGTGTTAAGTTTAATGTAACGACATATACATAATTTTACACATTTATGTAATTTATTCATATATTCATATAAAAAATCATGAAATATTACAATATTGATATTATTCTTATTTTGACCTGGTTTTAGTTGGGATCGAACATTTGTATTACTTTAGAGAGATTATTCATATATATATAGAGTATTGCTATAGATGTTCTGCTGTAATCAATTTTTTTTTTTTTTGCTTTGCCAAAGACTCGTTGTTTCGCTCCTTAATCCTTAATATAGTGATAGAATTATTGTAAGTTTTTTTTGAAATTTTATTGGATGATAATGTGAAAAATGATCGAGACAATCCTATAAATGAACATGTTTTTAATAGTGCAATTAAAGTTTTCTACAATCACTAGAAAGCTTTACCTCCTAGCTAGATAAGCTAGCTCAACCTCGTCACCGGTTAGCCTTCCAATAAAAGTTCTCTCTTCCGAGCTTCTACCGTACGTCCTAACATATTGATAAGTACCCCGACACAGCCGATAGTGATAAAATACAACCCTCAAAATACGTCGTTGAGCCAATATGGCGCTCCCCAGTGAACTATGTATGTGAGCTCGGAATCAAAGAAAATCAATATGCAAACTCATGATCTCCACTAATCTGCAACGTATAAGAGAAACTATGTGATGATCTCATCGACCCCACTATCGTGTAAATTGGTCTGTGATCAATGTAACCTTCACTTCCAAGATGCCCGATCAATATCCCCAATAAGCCCTCATCTACACGAGTTAGCATCCGATCTCCCAAAAGCCGCAAACCGGAAAATATGACCTTGATTGGCCAATACCATTAGTCTTCCAATCAAAGAGTACTTGAACCAAGTGTGATTAAAATAATCCACGAGTTCCATAAATATCGACGACATCATCGCCTTCTAAATACTATTAAATAGCCATATCCGCCAGATTGGAACCATTACGACGTAGACAACAAAAGACTCCCCTACGACATGCACCACATAATTACTTTCATTATGTCATGATATCTCAAGAATACTACAATTACCCTCAACAAACAGTCTCATTAACCAAATTTCTGTTGAAACTTGTTGGTTTACTTCATTTCACTCAAAATATATCATATCATCCTACCATTGAATTGGACCCAACTTGACCAGTTTATCTATTTTGTCATATCTATTAGCAACCAATTAAATCTCCAACTTGGGTCTTTAGCACAACACATTTAGCAAAAATATTCATATTTTTCCACTTGACATTAACGAATGAGTATTGAGGAAGAAACTTAGTAACGTTCATTTACCATTTAGGGGGAGGGGATGCGGCGGCCAGGTTATATATATCAATATCCCCCATAAGATATATAATCATGCTTAGTTAATATGGTAATGCTACCTAAAATTGAATAACAGATCATTGTTTTGATTCTTTACCATCACAACTTATTTTTTTTTATTTCTTTCATGTTCATTTAGTCGATGAGTAACACTTCATTCCTCATTATTTTCAATAACATCCTTATATTTCTATAATTTTTCTTAAAATCTACAAATACACTTCAAATTCCTCATTTTGATGTTATCAAAAATAAATAAATTATAATTTTAAATTTACTGTGTTTTTTACAATTATCAACTTATTTTTTTAAACTTCAGAATAGACCTTTAAAATCAGTTTTTGATTATTTTAAGCGTTGGTTTTCTTAAAATTCTAGTGGTAATCTTTTTTCTACGGTACTCAACGATATCATTATAGTTCCGCCACTATTAACCAAACATACTAGTAAAATATTACAGGTGGCGTCAAAGTAAGGAAAAAAGTTACCAGTCGGTGGCAGAGGGAACACCGCCCCTCTTCTGGCGACTCACGTGACTGCAGTCTCTCTCTCCTCCCCCTTTCCCATTGTTCTGGTACCAATGAGGTCTCGGCCTCGAATCACAACAAGCATACAGTATCAGAATATATTTTGTGGGAAGATTTGATTCAAAACCCGTCCACCTTTACTATTTTCGAAACGGTTTTGATATGGTCTTCATCTCGATCCAAACTCTGATTGGTTCCATATAAACAGGTCATCTTCTTCGCTGGCTTTGTTTTCAGATAGTAGTCAAAGGAAGATGCTATACAAAGTTGATATCACTTCCATAATATGGTAATATGGGGATTTTGAATAGTGAATATTGAATACTGTTTTGCTAGTAGAATTAACGCAAGGGCAACCCTGACCCAATTGAGTAAATATTGAGTTTTGGACAAATATTTTGATATTTTTTTTTAGGGAAACACATCAACTCTATTAAAAATATAATTTATAATTATATATCAAATATTGAATAATATATATTTACATTAGCGGTTGTGTGGATGATATTCCAAGTGGTTATGAGTTTAATACAGGGGTATCAATTTTACCCGACCTGACATTACCCGATCCGACCTAACGGTTTTTGTTTTTTATTATATTTTTCTATATGTTTTTTTCTAAATACCCAAAATACCCAAAATTCGTAAAATTTATTATATTTTTCTATATGTTTTTTTCTAAATGGTATTTTTACATATTGATAATGAATTTATTTTTCCAAGTTATTTTTTAACTTGTAAAAAATAAACAAACGAGAGAGTATGAATTTTTTTACTTCATATTGATCAACAATGTGCTAATCATAATAATAATATGTATATATATTTTTAAAATATGAGTATATATTGCAGTTCTACAATTCGGTTTCACGGGTCGGTTCTACGGGTCGGGTCTAGGGTATAGAGTTGAGAAAAATACCCGCCGCGAGAACCAACGGGGTCGGGTTGGGTAGACCCAAAAACGGTTATGTGACGGGTCGGTTCTTACGGTTTTTGGGTATTTACGATCCGGTTTTCGGGTATTGGGTATTTTTGACACCCGTAGTTCAATACTAATTAACAATAATTTTATTTTATTTTTATTTTGTTTGTATTTTATGGACAACCAAACATGTTTGAGCGTCAAGACATGTATAGTCGGTCAAGACATGTATAGTCTAGTAGATATGTGCTTCTCTCGAGCCTATCTATTCTAGTAAAATGTCTTTGGCAATAAGGAATGAGAGCCTCAAGGAGTTCTCCGATTTCTTTTATCTGTCAAACATAAAAAATACGGGTTTATATGTGCACAAATAACTGTGGATATGCCAGCTTAATAAAATGGAAGTGGACACACAACCTAAAAAAATAGGGGGGAAGAAAAGCAAAGATATTATACTTGCCACCAAAAGGGAAAATTAAAAGGCGTCGTGAAAAAAACACAGAAAAGTTTTTCCCGGAACGAGAGAAAAAAGGAAAACAGAAAACCACACTAATGGCACTAAGTTGCTGAGCTACTCATCATATATTTCCGGAACTAGAAAACAGAAAAGAACACAATATACTGTCATTAGATTCCTTATTTCAGTTGTTTTAAGAAAAGATTCCAATAAATGTTAAGAGTTTTAACCTTGGACGAGGTTTGAAAAACAGTTTAATAGTGAACTTTTTCTGCCTGGGTTTTTTTAGGACAAGCACAGGTATAGACACTAAATAGTAAAGACACCTTCATGTCTAATGAATATACACCAACAAATACAGCATCTTCAATTCTCTAAGCAAATCTGATATGCAATAGCATAAAGCAAGATTAGAGAGGGCAGAGGGAAGAAAGTCACCTCAAGAATCTCTGTTGGTGGAAACATGTTGAAAATTCGGAAAAGCACAAATTGTGCTATATGACAAAGTTTTGGCTTTGTATTCCATTCACGAACATATTCAAGAAGTTGATGAAGTTCTTCCTTACTGAGGTCATTAAGTGCTTTATCTATATGAACTTCGGGCTCTCTATCTCTGCATCATACCCAAATAAAGATTGGTTTACAAGCATGGTTGACAGAATCAATACCAAAAAGTAACAAGAATGAAAAACTAACTTGCAGATTTGAGAGAACAACTCAAAAAGCTTATGAGGTCTGCGAAGTTCGAAAGCAATCTGGATTGCTTTAGTATATTCAGCATCTTTTAAAGCGTTTTCTAGGTCCTGGCCCCTAAGAACATTTTCCTCCTGAAGAAAAAAAAAACAAAGTGGGTTGATTTGAGTACCCTTGGCTTCCACTTTAAGGAAAAAACAAAAATTCAAGTTTAAAGAAAGGCAGTCCTGGATAAAATTAAATAAAAATGTCTCCACCATAGGCTTGTAATGGAATTGATGTCTTTCTGATATCCGTCTTTTAAGGTAATAATAAATTCACTTCTATTATACTCTATCATTTGTCCTTCTCATAACTCAAACAATTATTAACCAAATTATGACATTGGATAAATACTTATATATTTTTAATAGGTGTAGCACTACAAGTTGATAGTTACAAGAAATTGTGAATTGGAGAGCATGGACATAAGTTTTAAGTATTAGCTATTCTCACAAGCCTCTCTTCTATCAAAAGCAAACAGAAATCGAAGAGATACCTGAAACTTGAAAGCATCTGGAGCAAATTCTTTATAAGAAATTACAAAAAAGAAAAGTTCATGAATAATACTTCAAGACTTACTTCTTTATGAAAAGATTCTTCTTTCTCAGACGCAGTAGAGTCGTGCCATAAATTGATAACTGCATCACTGCCGCCACTAGCAAGCATTTCTGTTTTTCTTCCAACAGCCAAAGTCCAAATCTGGAAATAATAAATAAAGCAAAGATTATGAACACCACGTCAGAAGCTAAAAGAGCACAGGAATAAAAAAAAATACCATAAAGAATTACAAGTTCCAAACCTTGTCCTCGTGTTCATCATAAGTTGCAATGCTTTCTCTGGTTTTTACATTCTACAGCTTTACCAAACCATCAGCACCTGAAATTATTAGAAGATTTGTACATTAGGAGAAATAAAATAAAATGCAACTGCAAATAACTACATGTCATAGGAAGTTTTGCAGAATTCCCAATGTACTTCAACTACTAGCAAAACACCTCCACGCATTATCTAAATATTGGTAACCGACCACCATATGATACCTTGAAACAGCATTACTTTGTGCTCCATTTTTTGTCTTTGATAATTCTTTTTGCTTGTCTAAGTATTTTTTCGATACATATGCATCAGAAGCAGTTGGTTACATGTCGACACCAATTTATTGTAAAATTGGCCAGTTTAACCGTTTTTAGTATTATTATTTTTTGTAAAATTACCCCAAGTGATTTTTTTTGTTTAATCGCTACATTGTGTCCATAGATAATTACAGTATACATGTATCAAAACAGTGGTCGTACAAAACTGAAAATTAAGCACAAAGTGAGGGTATGCAAACCTTAAATTGTAGATGTGAAGTACATAGAGGTTATTAGCTTATACCCAAAAAATAACAAAAAGAAAACATGCAATCAAATATCACATTACCACAAGAAACAATCTGGGTTCCACGAGAAATGAAAGAAGCTCTGGTTACGCTTGAGGTGTGCTCATCGAATGTAAGTAAACATGTACCAGTAGGTATTGCCCGTATCTTTATGGTTTTATCTCCAGATGCTGTTAAAATACACTGATCAACAGGTGAAAACTCAACTGTCCATATCCCTTGTTTATGACTGACAAAGCCATAACTTTGGTCGGTTGCGTTAGACTTTTCAACAATAATATGTAATGAATTGACAATAAACGATGAACACTTGATCTTTATTATTATTCGGCAATTGCCACTGTTCGGACTACAATTCTACCACTGTATTTATGCTCGGATTCGCTGCTTGATCCGGAACTTGATCTTTTTCTTCTCTTCGGTGCTCGGTTCTCGATCTTGCTCGGTTTGGCTATTGATGTGATACGTTCTGACAAGTTTTTATCTTTTCTCTCCTTCTCTCTATATTTTTTAGATATGTTTTCTGGTCCCTTTCTTAGGGGGGATACTTGACTATTTATAGGCAATTATGCCTCTTAAGATGTTGACAAATGTCTCCATCTCATGAGATTTTTCAGATATGAGTCACTAGTTAAGTGGGCTTGGGCTTTTTGTAAAGGGGTGATAACCCATTAAGCGTTGGATACCCCGTTATGATATATGGGCTGTTTAATATCCGAATAGAGTATTCAGGTCTAATTTTTATGTTCTATCAAGTGCTCCCTGACTTCCTCGGTGTGGTTTCCATGTCGAGGGAGTCATGATTGGTCTGTCGAAGAGATTACTTTGGTTTAGCTGTTTCCTATGTTTCATTCGACGAATGCCCCTATTTATAACTGCTCCTTGGGACCCATTTACTGTCTTGGAAACTTGCTAATTTGCTATTTGACTATGATATGACCCTTGGTATCTTTCTTCGAAGAAACCCTTGACCTTTCCAAACATCACCTTATTATAAAAGGGAATACCCTTCCCACTATTACTTATTCCATCACCTCCTTTCTTGTGACTTAATGGCTTCTCCCAATGGTTCTACTGGAGACAATTCTTCAGATTATGTCGCTTATTTGGAGAATGAAGTCAAGAAGGCTCGCGTTATGAAAAAGAAACTGGCGGACATGACAAAAAGGTTGTCCGATATGGATGCGGCCCATCACTTGACGATGGCTGACCTGGATTGGGCCTTTGAGCGTATAAAGAGGCTCGAGGCTTATTTGGCTAAGCAAAAGGCATCAAAAAGGGCCTATAAGCTTGCCTTCAAGGAGTTGCATGCTCGATCTAAACCGAGTTCGGATGACGTTGAAGGAGGCTCTTCCTCGGAATAATTAGTCTTGTGATTTCTTTGTATTGGGTGTCATCACCAAGTTGTAATCGAATCATGGAAGAATATTAATAAAACATCTTTTATTTTCATTCTTGTCTGTTTATTCTCTTGATACCTTATTGGATGAATTAATTGGATTTGAACTGCTGTAGTTAACCATAAATGCCCTTGGGAAGTTCCAGAGGTTGTCTTTCTTCGAGATGACCTTTGATCCACCCCTTATTTCTTCCTATAAAAGGGGACTGTCCCTATATTTTTTGTGCAACTCATTCTTTATTAACGAACAAATGGCTTCTCCTCGTGAAAATAGTGGTGACAACCTTCCTGAATATGTTGCCCATCTCAAGGAGGAGGTTAGGAAGGCTCGTATCCTCGAAAGGAGGGTTGCCTCTTTAACCGTGGAGGCTCGTCGAGCTGCTGAGATGGACGAGCGCTTGGAGGCCATGGAGAGTAAATATCAGAGGTCTCTGATCGACAATATTTGGGCTCGTGCTCGGATCAAAGAGCTTGAGGCTTCTAGAGATAGGCATGTTGCCTCCAAGAAGGCCTACAAACTGGTTCTTAAGGAAGTGTATGCTCAGTCTAAGAGGAAGCCGAATGACGAAGCAGACCCTTCTACGAAATGATTTTATTATTTTTATTGTACTTCCTTTATGTTGACTGCCTCTTCTGTAATGAAGTATCAATCAATCAATAAAAACTTCTTTTTCTTGTTTATATCTGAATTACTATCCCAATGCAATTTATTTTGACTGCGCATGCTTGTGGCTTCTTTAATGACTTTTCTTGGGCCTTGTGTTTGACCTTATCCACTAGATCTTCCTAATCTTTGTATCTAGGGACCACTGGAATTTTTTGAGCCCTGTGCACAAATCTTATCCTTTATATCTTAATATTGTTGCACTTTTCCCAGATTGACAGGTGCAGAGGCTTTTCGAATTTTACCTTCTTTAAATACTGGCATGAATCCAAGCGCTTCTTCTCATCAGACGCCTCTTTTAATAACGAATGGTTGCAACTCTCCACTTTTAACTTCTCAACAGTCGCATCTTTTAATTACCCTCGTTTTCCCAAATCTCTTGGCGAACGGTTGCACTTCACCACATTAATCCTTCCTTAATTTCTCTATAAATACCTACTTAAGATATGGATTTCTTCACAACCTCCCCCTTATCTCTCTTCATTATACACAGAATTTTGTCTTACAACTTCCTAAAAATGGAAGGTTCTTCAACCAAATCTGCTTTGTTCTTGCAAGTGGAGGCTTTTGAAGCTTCATATGGCCATGCACTAAAGCTGTTGAAGGATGCTGAGGAGGAATTAAAGGTGATGCGTTATCACCATACCGAGATGGTTCGGGAATTGACTTGGCTAAGATCCGAGCTTGATTATTGTCGACGTGCTCGTCGGGCTCTAGTCGAAGAGAATGAGGTGTTGAGGGGGAACCCGACACTTCGAGACAGGGATGTCTCTGCCGAGCCCTCTCATCGATACCGATCGACTTCCCCCTAGCCTCGCCTTTTTTTCTTTTCTTTTTATTTCTTTCAGTTTTCTTCATTTCTTTGTCTTCTTCTTATCTGTTTTTCTTTTTCTTTTGTGCCTCCTCTTTCTTTTTCTTCATCTTCTCTCCCATCACTCTTTTCTTTTTAATACTTTGTTCTCTTCTTTTTCTTTTTTCCTTTTTCTCTTCTTCTGCACCACTACGATGTAACAATCAACCCTGTGATCCTAAGGGTTTTTTGTTAGTTCTAGGGTTTTTGTCATTTTTCATTTGCCTCTTCTTTCTTCTTTTTTCACTTCTTCTTTATGTTCCTCTTCATCTTCTTCTTCCTCTTCCCCATCGTCGCCAGCTCGCTTGGCCTGCTGACACAGTCGATCTTCTTTGTATGATCTTTTGTAATAGATTTTTTCGGATGTAATAGGTATTTTTCTCAGATGTAATAGATATTTTTCTCGGATGTAATTGATTTCCTTTGTGATATCCTCTGATGTAATGAACAGTGATGTATCCCTTCTTATTAATGAAAATTTTATTTGCCCCTTTATCTTGCACTTCTTTTTATGTTGCACTTGTGGTTTGTCTTTTTCTGGAACGTAGGCTTATTCGATTGTCTTCTCTCTTTTATTTCTTACTGTACCGGTGCCATGTGATATCTGAGACATGGCAGGATGGTCAAACATGCATGTTCCCAAGCATTGTCAGATAATACCATACTATCTTTGCTCTATAAATACTCTTCAACCTTTCTTCAGAATATATCTTTTTCCATACTGTGTTTGCTTCTCTTTCATCTCTCATCTCCTTCTGTATAATAACTTTTCCTAATGTCTGAGCCCGTGGTGAGATATCATGCTCAGATGAAGAACTTGGATGCTGAGGTATCTCAGGTCTGTCATAGAATGGCTAAGCTTGAGAAGGAGTATGGTGTCCTGGCTTTGAGTTTGTATAACTCACACCCTGAGGAGACAATTAAATGGACCGAGATTTCGGCCTTGGGTCGTGAACTTGACCACCTATTGGTACGTCGGAACACTTTGGCCAACTCCTGGTATGAAGCCGAGGAGATTTGGGATCATGCTCAGAATGAGTTTGATAACTCCCCTCAAGGCCTTGCTAGTATGACTGTTAAAAATGCTCGGCTTAAAGAACAAGTTAATGCCCTTATTGGTGAGAATGCATACCTTGTCCGGGAGAATGAATGCTTGGTCGTTATGAACGACTCATATAAAGCTCAGTTAGCTAGCTCTGCTCGGGAGACTGGCTCTCGGTCTGGCAGTTCTGTTGTCCCACCCACTGATCCTTGATTAGATTAGTCTACTTTTCTGATGTATTTTCCGTTTTGGAACTTGTATTTGAACAGTTGTATCCTTTCGTATTTCGTGCCTGTCTTGTGAACCGTTGCAACGCCTTGTACTTTGTGCCTTTTCGTTTTTTTTATACCCTTGAATTTCTTTATAAATGCTCCCTATTGCCTGTACTTCCTTATCTAATCTCCTTTTCTCTCTCTTGTTTCTTCTAACTTGCTTTTGTTTGAGATGGCTCCCATCACTAGATCTGCCTCCAAAAAGAAAGCCCTTCTGGAAGAGGAGCCTACTTTTTTGCTACTTCGTCCCCCTGGTTTCGGAGAAGAGGATTTGACACCTCTTCAGCTAAAAGAAATTGAGATGTCGTGGCTGAAGCACGATCTCAGGTGTGCTCAGACCGAAATGAGGCGGTTCAAACAGTACTGGCAGGAGGAAAGCGCTGCTCGTTTTGAAGCCGAGCAGAAGTGCAAGTCTCAATCTCATGCTTTAAAACAAGTGGAGATTGGCATTTCTCATTTAATTAGGGAAAAAGAGCGTCTGGAGGAGCTCTTGGCGAAGAAGGATGCCGATATGGGGGGTAGTTCGAAGAAGTAGGATAGGTGTTGTATTTTTCTTGTAAACTTTTCTTTCCCTGTTGTATTGTTTGTTTGTCTCCCCCTTTGTGGATGAATAAAACTCTTGTTTTGCAACTTGATCCTGTCTATTTTATTTGCTTTGATTTTATGTTGATATCGTCCGATGTCTCAGTATCGGACACCGAGCACGGTGCACCGTGGTTATCCCCCCGGAGAGCGTTGTTAGACTTGATGCTCAAATGCCGTCGAGCTAGGAACGGTCTCCGTCCACCTTGTTCGGTGTGTTTTTCGGATAAGACACGGTTTGGCGTCAAGGAACTGAGTCGGAGGACATCCTCGGTTTGGTAATAGCGTATGCTGGAAGCTTTTCGTGGTAGGGTCCACTGGCCGTTTATTTAGGTGTAATGATATGAACTGCCTTGGGTAGTGGGATACATTATCTGATGTGGGCAGATCTGGAGCGTTGATTTGTTGAAAATAGCAGCAGTTGGGGATTTTTCTGTGGGTCGTAAACCTCTCTCACACGAAAGGACGGTTATTATTTTATTCTTTCTGTGGCTTCACTCCTTTTAACTATGCTAAGTAATCCCTTTGGTTTGTATCTCATAATTTGCTGAAAAAATATCTCTTATATTCTCTCTCTAGGGTTTGTTCTTCCCGCCAAAAATTTCTTGCCTCTCCATCTAGGGTTTCGCCTGATTGCAGATAGATTTGCTGCTGTTCTCGCTCGCTTGCTCGTGAACATGACTGTAAGTATCTTCGTATTTTGTGGGTTGTTTGTTTGGATACCTCTGTGATTAGGATACGTATTTGATTTGTGGTTGTGGTCATATATGGTCTTGGTTGTCTATATAGGTTGTGGAGTAGTGGTTTTTCTTCCTGTATAGGATATTTGTTGGTTTGGTGGAAAAAGTTTAGGGTTTCTATCAATTGGGGGGGGGGGACTTGTCGTGTCATGTGTTTTTGGTTAGTATTTTGATGGAGTTTGGATGATGTTTGGATAGGAAATTCTGACCCAATGCCTGGCCCAAGTTGGCCCATTTGTGGAGGAAGATTTCAAGAGGTCGGCCGGAATACCCGCCGACATACGTATTCGGCTGCCTGTCTCCGATGAGGAGGTCATGGGATTTGTTCCGGCCGGCGAGGTAGCCGTTCGTGCTTCGGCGTTTTTTACTGGAGGTCTTCGACTTCCGTTTACTGATTGGGTGGCTTCGTTCTTTGAGGCTGTCCAGATCGCGCCAGCCCAACTAGCCTTGAATGGTTACCGCACGCTGAACGGTATTCGAAGGTTGTCGGAGCTATCCGGGATACCCATCGAACTGAAAAATGTGTTCGGGGTCTACAGTTTGAGTTTCGAGCATCGCAGCTCGTATTTGAAGACTTTGCACTCCTTCTCTCGGCTCGTCATCGGTCTTCCCGATACTAACAAAGAGCATAACCTCGGTGTTGTGATTGCTTCCGGAGAGTGGGGTTGTGCTGGACACCAGATTCCGGGACCTGCCACGACGGCTCCCGATATTCCAGACCTAGGTGCTGCCAATGTTGAAGCGCTATTAGCTCTGTGGAACTGGTGGGGGCCTGGACCGACGAAGGATCCGGCGAGCCGTACTGCTCCCATGTTGTTAGGTTATCCTGCGGGGCCGGTGACCAAGGGCAATCCTGCGCCCGAGATTCCCCTAGAGACTGGGGAGGACTTCCTCAAAATTGTGAAGGCGCGAAACGCTTCTCGTGGAGGGAGAAGGCCTGTTCGTTCTAAGCGCCGAGCATCGGACCCCGCTGTTGGTACCCCGAAGAGGGCTAGAGGGACTGAAACCTCGGTAAGTGAGGAAGGTTCCGATGTTGGTACTGGAGTGGCGGTGGTTGCTTCTTCTCAGGGTGATACCACCGAGGGGGCTTCTACTCATGCCGATGTACGTGTATATATATATATATATATTTTTTTTGTTTCTTTTAATTCTCTTGTTCGTCGCTTTATTTGTCATCTTGTTTCAGCTACTGACTTCTTCGTTGGTTACCCTTACTCTTGCCCGGTCTATGGGTATTATTATGTTTCAGGGGTCGATTGATGACGTATTCGGGCATATGAACCTCTTGGTGAACATGGGCGAGGATACGATGACTCTGCCTGTTACCTCGCCTATCCATACCGAGGACCCGATAGTCCTGCCTGTTTGCTCGCCTATCCGTACTGAGGAGGTGATCGAGCATAGGGCCCCTGAGACCGGTCCTGCGGAGAAGGATGCGAGGGAGGAAGTGGAGGTGGAAGCCGGCAAAGAGATTGCCATGGATGTTGTGGTGGGTGGCGAGGATGAGGTTCTCGAGGAACTTGAAAAGGTGTTGGTGGACGGGGTTGCGATGACCCGTTACATTGATCATTGTGGGGGTGAACTGTTGGAGCAACCCCGAGTCTTGAGGATGGGGTATACTGCTCTTAAGCCCCTCGTCGTCAAGGATGCAGAGAAGATAGCTGCTCGGCCGGTAATGTCGGTTATAGAGCAGGCCAGCACTGATGCGCTTCGGGTATGTTGCTCACGTATTTTGTTATATAGGTCGTGATGCTCTTGTTTTGGCTGGTGTCTGATGTTTCGAAATACAGGTCTTCGTGGATATCGTGGTGTTAAGGGATCAGCTGCCAGCACTAGAGGCTGAGAAGAAGCTGATGGCCGAAAATAAAGCCTTGGCCGAGGATAAAGCTCAGCAAGTGAAGTTGGTCTCCGAGCTAGAGGCGGAGAAAGAGAAGCTGTTGGTCGAAAGCAAAACAACGGCCGAGGAAAAAGCCCAGATGGCTAAGTTGGCCTCTGATTATGAGAAGTTGGTGGGAGACAACTTACGCCTGACCGAGGAAGTCGAGAAGTTGGGGGCCGAGAAAGAGCATTTGGTCGAAAAATATGACCTACTTGAGGCTGATAATTTGCTCATGACAGAGGATGTAGAGGCTGGTATATCCGAGGTGGCGGCCCTGAAAGGGGCTCATTCGGAGGAAAGGGCAAAGTTAGCAATGATGGCTAACTTCTCCGTCTTTTGCGCTCATGTTCGGGCTTTAAACTTTGCGAAGGTCCCGTTATCGGACCGGGCGTGGTCGGAATTGGTGTATCCCTGTCCGCAAGGTGCCCCTCCTAAGCCTCTAGATTGGGCCAATCTTCGGGATGAGGAGCTCCCACGGCTACCGGGGCATACTACATCAACGGCGCTCCGTCCCCATTCCGGGTCGGCTCCAACGACTCCTCGGCCTGCTACTGCTGTGACGCCCCCTCCCGAATCCCCTCAGGTGGAGCACTGACTCTCCTTGTAGTAATTTTTTTTTTTTTTGTGTGGCTTTGAGTAGGATCTTTGTGTGCCCGGCTTGTGGGCTTCTTTTGTATCTAAAAGGATATTCTTTTGGGAGATGATAATATAAGTGCCCTGTTTTCTTTCTGTTTGGCTTCCCTTGTTAATTTCCTTGTTTGTGAGTCGTCGTCTTTTGAAGGATGTAAAAACAAAATCTTGTCAGGTACCTGTTAACCCCCTTGCCATGGTGGTATGGACCTCGCTTAGTCGTAGTATAGGCGATGTTATAGATGGTCTTGAAAGATCTAAGGCGTTACTAACTTCTGAACTGAATTCTGCTCGTCGTGAAATCGAGGGTCTGAATATTCATATTTCAAACTTGTCGATTCGATTACGTGACTTGGGAGAGAAGTTCAGCAAGAAGACCGCCTATTATACGGCAAATAAGGGAAAGGCTAAAGAGCTTCTTGGTGCGCTTCGGCGCTCTCGTGATGAAGCCCGAGGCCGGGTGACGAGCTTGAACTTAGTTCTAGGGGCCGTTTTCGAGGACGCGGACCTGTTGCTATCCTTTGCCAAAGCGTATTGGGACCGAGGTCGCGCATTAGAGGTGCTCGATCATGTAAAAGGGATGCGTGGTGTTGCCCGGGCAGAGCGCATGGGTGACGCTATGGCCGGGGTAACTGAGACCACGGCTGCCTTGAACCGAGTGGATGCGGTCGTACAGGAACGTTTGGGGACTCAAATTGTCTCATTGCGAGATATTCATTTCGCTGATGCCGTAGAGACCTCAGCGTCTGTTGACGGGTTATCGGATTGATGATTGTGTAGCTTGTTTTGTCATTTTACTTGTAGCTTGTATATAAAAAATCTTCGTTCTTCTACTTTCATGTCTTTTCCTTATTTGCGGATGAATATTCATCTCCTCCTTTCTTCCCCATTTTTTTTTAGGCACATGCTACTATGTCGCACCAGGCTGGTTCTCCATGCCTAGTTAGTCCGGGTCTAGGACCTACTGGTGTTGCCCGGGACGAGGTCTCATCTGGTGCGGCTAGTGAAGGGCATGCCAAGTGGCCTTACATCGTTTTAATGGGCAAAAACGTCAAGTTGGTCGATCAGTGTGCCCGACTCAGGGCCAAGTTGAAAATCCAGGCGTCCTCTTTTCGTGAATATGTTCGTCGTGCCGAGCATGTTGTTGAGGTTCAGGAGCGTCGTTTAGATCGGTATTGGCGTGTAAAGGAAAAATACCTCGGTAAACTAAAGTCGCTGGTAACCCAAGCCAATATTTTGGTGAAGTATTTCCGCCTGTCCCGATCCAGATACGATGCTTCTGCGGCTACGATCGAAGCTCGCAAGCTTCCTTTCGACGATGTTCGCCGTAAAGCGGCCTCGGATGCTCACGAGATCGCTAAAGGAGCCGAGTTCTCCACGCGGCTTAAGACGCTGGCATGCGTTGGTGCTCATATGACCAACTTCGATGCCCTAATTTCTGAGGAGCGTTTTGATGGCGAGGAGACCGATGGGGACACGGTGACGGATGACGAAGAGGTAGAGCTCGGTCAATTGCCGTCGTGCTACTCATGTAGTAGTTCTTAAATTAATTTCGTTGTGGTTGGTTGTATCTTGTTGCCTACGTAATGCGGGCCAGAACTATTTGCTTTATTTCTTTCTTCTTGTTTTTCGGATCTTCTCATTGTCGTACTGATATTTCATTGATTGGATTGATTTTTCTGTACTGATTTCTTTGTTCGATGTTTCATTGCCTTCATAATGTGGGCCAGAACTATTATTTCCCCTTTTTCCTTGAGGGAGTTGGTACCTGCATAAGTGGGACTGAGCCATTATTTCATATGCCTCCGGTTACGTTGGAGGACTTTTTAGTATTCCTAGGCAATAAGTCATACATGCCGTTTAGGAATTTCTTATGCCCCCGGTTACGTTGGGGGACTTTTTAGTATTCCTAGGCAATAAGTCATACATGCCGTTTAGGAATTTCTTATGCCCCCGGTTACGTTGGGGGACTTTTTAGTATTCCTAGGCAATAAGTCATACATGCCGTTTAGGAATTTTTTATACCCCCGGTTACGTTGGGGGACTTTTTAGTATTCCTAGGCAATAAGTCATACATGCCGTTTAGGAATTTCTTATACCCCCGGTTACGTTGGGGAACTTTTTAGTATTCCTAGGCAATAAGTCATACATGCCGTTTAGGAATTTCTTATGCCCCCGGTTACGTTGAAGGACTTTTTAGTATTCCTAGGCAATAAGTCATACATGCCGTTTAGGAATTTCTTATGCCCTCGGTTACGTTGGGGGACTTTTTAGTATTCCTAGGCAATAAGTCATACATGCCGTTTAGGAATTTCTTATACCCCCGGTTACGTTGGGGGAATTTTTAGTATTCCTAGGCAATAAGTCATACATGCCGTTTAGGAATTTCTTATACCCCCGGTTACGTTAGGGGACTTTTTAGTATTCCTAGGCAATAAGTCATACATGCCGTTTAGAAATTTCTTATACCCCCGGTTACGTTGAGGGACTTTTTAGTATTCCTAGGCAATAAGTCATACATGCCGTTAAGGAATTTCTTATGCCCCCGGTTACGTTGGAGGACTTTTTAGTATTCCTAGGCAATAAGTCATACATGCCGTTTAGGAATTTCTTATGCCTCCGGTTACGTTGGGGGACTTTTTAGTATTCCTCAACCCTGGTAAATAGCATAATATCTTATGAATTCAAAAAATAATGTTGTGACAAAGTAGAGGTACGTTGTGACCTGTACTGGAAGCCAGTTCATACGTAGTACTTCTTCAGATTGGTCACGTTCCAAGAATTCTTTTCTCCTCGGCTTTTTTCGAACAGAACGCTTTTGATCTTATAGGTCGCATGGCTTGTTCTTTTGACGATTTCGTATGGGCCTTCCCAGGTAGGGCTCAGTTTGCCATGTATCTCGTTTCTGGTATATACCGTTACTCGCCATAACACCAGCTCTCCTACCATAAATTCCTTGGTCCCCTTCACCTTTTTGTCATAGGTTTGCTTAACGCTTTGCTGGTACTTTGCTAGTATAAGGGCTGCTATCTCTCGTTTCTCGTCTAGCATGTCGAGTTCTTCTCTCATCCTTTGTTCATTGTTTCTTTGCTCGACTAGGGTTGTTCGGAGTGTGGGTAGCCCGATTTCCGTTGGTATGACGGCCTCGACGCCGTACGCTAAGCTGAACGGGGTTTCCTTGGTGCCCGTCTTTGGCGTAGTTCGGCAAGACCATAAGACGTTGAGCAGTCGTTCAGGCCATCTTCCCTTTGCCCGTTCCAGGGTCGTCTTGATACCATCCAGGACAGTTCGGTTTGTAACCTCGGCTTGTCTATTTTCTTGTGGGTATGTTGGGGTAGAATAGAATTTCCGGATACCGAGTTCTTCGTACCAAAGCTGCAGCTTGGCGTCCTTGAACTGAGTGCCGTTGTCTGCAACAATGGCGTATGGTATGCCGAACCCAGTGATGATATATTCCCAGATGAATTGCTTAACGTTGCTGGCTTTAATCTCTCGGAGAGGCTTAGCCTCGACCCATTTGGTAAAATAGTCCGTTGCTACGATCAAATATTCCACGCTGCTGGGTGCTCTGGGAAGTTTCCCAACAATATCAATCGCCCATTGCGCGAACGGCCAGGGTGCCGATACCGGGATCATCATCGACGATGGGAGACGAGGTATTTTGGCGAATCTTTGACACTTGTCGCATCTTTGGACGTAAATGTCTACATCTCATTTGATATAAGGCCACCAATATCCTTGAGTGATCGCCTTGTTGGCGAGGGATCGCCCTTTGATGTGTGCTCCGCAGGACCCTTCGTGGACCTCTTCCAAGACAGGCTGTTGCATTTCAGGCCAGACGCACAGAAGGTGTGGACCTCGGTAACTGGATTTATATAGTTTTTCGTCCTCAGATAACCAGAACCGAGGGGCCTTTCTTGTGACTTTCAACGCTTTTATCTTGTCAGCCGGGAGCGTCCCGTTCCGCAGATAGCGAATCATGTCGTCCATCCATCCGAGCTCGTACTGTACTGATGTCACTCGGTCTATTCTTTTAGTTATGCTCGGGGTTTCCAAAAGCTCCACGGTGATCGTCCGAGTGTTGGTCAACGTTAATGTCGAGGCTAGGGTGGCCAAGGCGTCGGCATGTGCGTTGTCGGTGCGATTGATTCTTATTAGTTCGCATTGTGCGAACATGACCATTATGCTCTGGACTTTCTCTTGGTAGAGGATCATTCGGTCGTCCTTGGCTTGGTATTCACCAGTAGCCTGGTTGACGATTAGCATGGAGTCGGAGCTAGCAATCAAGTGGGTGCATCCGAGGGATCGGGCGATGATCATGCCATTGATCATGGCTTCGTATTCCGCCTCGTTGTTAGTAGCTCGGAAGCCCAACTTGATCCTTTTCTCGATGATCGCCCCTTCTCTGGACCTGAGGACGATGCCTGCTCCCGATCCGTCCTTGGTGGATGAACCGTCGACATGTATCTCCCAGTGCGACTGTGGTGAAATGGTAAGGGGCTCGTCATAACCTTCGGTGAACTCAGCGACGAAATCAGCCAACACCTGTCCCTTTATGGCGTGTCGGGGTGCGAATTCGATATGAAATTGGGATAGCTCGACCTCCCATGCCACCACCTGACTGCTGATATCCGTCCGTCGAAGGGTCTCCTTGACGTGGAACTTCGTGTAGACTTGGACTTTGAGAGCTATGAAGTAGTGTGGTAATTTCCGGGTAGCAACGACCAGCGCCAAACACAACTTTTCCAACGGTAGGTATCGTGTTTCGGCCTTGACCATAGTTTTGCTGACGAAGTAGACCGGAAACTGTTCTCGTCCCTCTTCTCTTAGGAGGACCGCGCTCACAGCTGTAGTGGAAACTGCTAGGTAGCATGCCAAAATATCTCCTTTATTCGGCCTCACTAGTAGTGGCAACGTCCTTAGATACTCTTTGAGGTTGTCGAACGACTCCTCGCACGCCGGGTCCCATACGAACTTTTTATCCTTCTTGAGGGTCTCAAAAAATGGTCGTCCCTTATCTGCGGATCGACTGATGAACCTGCTTAGTGCAGCCATCATCCCCGTGAGCTCTTGCACCTGCTTCTTATTCTTTGGTGCTGCTAGGTTTCGTAGAGCCGTTATCTGGTCGGGGTTAGCCTCTATTCCTCTTTGGCTGACCATATGACCCAAAAACTTCCCTTTGCTGATGCCGAAGGCACATTTGCTAGCGTTAAGCTTTAGTTTGTGCCCGCCCAGCGTTTGGAAGACGTCTTTAATGTCCTGGAGGTGGCAAGTGGCCCTTTCGCTCTTGACGACCATGTCGTCTATGTATACTTCCATTGTCTTCCCTATATGCTTTTGGCATACCTTCGTAATCATCCTTTGGTATGTCGCTCCTGCATTTCGTAGGCCGAAAGGCATAACCGTATAGCAGAAGTTTCCCAAAGGCGATATGAACGAGGTCTTTTCTTGATCTTGGGGGGCAAGGGGGATTTGATGATATCCCGAGTATGGGTCGAGGAAGGTCATCCTTTCTGCTCCTGCCATGGCGTCCACCAGCTGATCGATCCTTGGTAGGGGGAATGGATCACTCGGGCAGGCTTTATTCAGATTGGTAAAGTTTATACAGACTCTTTCCTTCCCGTTCTTCTTTGGGACGACGACAGGATTGGACAGCCACTTCGGGTAAAACACTTCCCGTATTGCTCCTGCCGCCAACAACTTTCGGACTTCCGCAATTATAGCCGCTCTGTGCTGGACAGACACCTTCCGGCTCCTTTGTGCTATGGGCTTGTACTCATCATTTACGTTGAGGTGGTGGCATGCTGTTTTCGGATCAAGACCGGGCATGTCTTTGGGGCTCCAGGCGAATTTATCGATGTTGCTGAGGAGGAACGCTTCTAGCTCCTTGGATTCCTCTTTAGGAAGGCTATCTCCGATGAGGAAGTAATGCTCCTCATCTGTATCCGGGATATATACCTTCCGGAGTGT
This sequence comes from Primula veris, assembly GCA_963682055.1. Classification (NCBI taxonomy): domain Eukaryota; kingdom Viridiplantae; phylum Streptophyta; class Magnoliopsida; order Ericales; family Primulaceae; genus Primula; species Primula veris. Next base: position 8,670,064 of record OY821750.1, on the reverse strand, counting down.
CTCTCCAACCTGTTCCTCAACGACCCTCTCAGCTCGTGCTATATGGTCGATCAGCTTCCCTGCGCTTGTGGGCTGTTCGACAACTACAAGTTGTCTCTTCAACGTTGCGGTGATGTCTTCGCAGCGTCTTGAATCCTCCTGACATCCTCGGGCTGTCTCGATCTCCCCCTTGGCATTAGGGTATTTGACCTTCTGGTGGTACGTGGAAGGTATCGCCCGCATAGAGTGGAGCCACGGTCGGCCCAAGATCGCATTGTGGCCGGAATTATCATTGACCACCAAGAATTCCACGGGGACAGATACGGATCCCGTGGTAACATTTAGGACGATCTTTCCCAATGGCTTAGTCGTCTCAGAGATGAACCCAATCAGCATGACGTCAGTGGGCTGTAGATCTTGCAATTTGAGCTCCATCTTGTCAAAGAGCTCTTTGTACATGATGTCACAAGAGGCTCATTGGTCGACAAGCACTCTGCTGACGGTGTCTATGCCGATCTGGACGCGTAGGTTAATGGCGTCCCCGTGAGGGTATATCACCCCTTCTTCATCAAGATCTGAGAAAGAAATGGGTGGGTGTCGCTGCGGCATGCATTGCCGCTTGGAGGTCGACGTCTGTGAAGTTTTAGCTACTTGCCCAAAGTGGGCCAGCTGCCGTTGTTGTGATCGATCACCCCCGGTGCTCTTGGGCCTTGACAAGTGGACAACGTTGATCGTTTTGCCTTGTCGGTTGTCAGTTCCCTCGATGACTAGCTGCTTGCCTTTGTCCCTAGCGCCTTTGATGAATTTGTTGAGGAATCCCGCGTCTCCCCACGCGTTCATCTTCCACCGGAGGTTTCGGCAATGCTCGGTGAGATGGCCGTGATCCTCATGATAGGTGCAGAAGAGCTTGGTGTCTCTAGACTCAGGGGGGGAATGGATTGGTTCGGGTCGGGAATACCAGCTTTCTCTGCATATATCCTTTAGGATATCTTCGGCAGACAGATTGAAAGTGTACCTTAACTCGACCGGTTCATAACGCCTCTGGCGTTCCCTTTCTGGCCCACGACCTTGCTGAGGTGGTTTGGGCGGCATTGGATAGGCGATTCGGAGCGGCTTGGGCTCGGGCTCTATGGGTCTGTATTCCATTCGCTGAACCTCGGGACCCTTGTCCCGTTTGGATTGGGGGACTGGTTCTCCTTGATTGTTCTTGGCTCTCTTGCGGTCCACCTGTGCTTCCCGGACCGTCTCTCTTTTTGGTGGAGCCCGGTTGAGGACTCACATCTCTTCATTCTTATCGGTAAGGTGGGTGCAATAGGCCAGAAGGGCGTCGGTGGTCGGAAAATTCTTGCCGATGAACTTCTTTCTCGCCCAATAGCCGCTGGGGATAGAGTTGATGAAGTTCTGGATGGCTATGCTATTGGCGTACTGCGGGATCTGGTTCGCCACGTCGATGAAGTGTATGCAGTAGTCCTGGAGCCTCTCATTGGGCAACATAGCCATTTTTAACCTTCTTCTTCCTATGAGCGGCGTACCGGGTGGAATATGCACGGAGGAGCTCAGCCCAGCTTCGTATGGATCCCCGTGGTAGATTATGATACCACGACGACGCCTCCTGACCCAAGCTGTTCTTAAAAAATTTGCACATCAGTGCACTGTCGTCACTCCACAACTCCATCCTTGTTTTGTAATGTCCGAGGTGATCGATGGGGCAGCTCCTTCCATCATATAGTCTGAATTCGAGGATGACAAACCCCGCAGGATTGCGGTACCGAGTTATCTGATCGGTACATGGAGTCTCTTGACATACGTCCCAAGCCTGTTGGAACGCTTCATCCGGTGCCGGGTAGTGAGGGGCGTATCCCCCATATGGGTGTTGGGGATAGTAACCGACTATGACCCTGTGGTCGCAGTTCCTCCTGTTGTTCGGATTTCTGTCGAGATCAGGTAGGGGAGGCGCGCCTTGGTGATCGTAGACCGTAGGGGTTATCCTCGGGATGGGCTCTCCTTGTCTTGGTATCCTCGTATCATGAGGTTGGCCCGTCGCTGCCATCGCTGCTCGGTAAGCAGAATCTTCCGCTTCACGTCGAGTGTCGGTTTGCGTGTGTGTCAGTTGGATGGTCGGTATCGTGATGTCGGCCGCTGCTATGGCCGACATGCATACCCCTAGCTGGGCTTGTAGAAGGGCATTACGTTTCTCCACGGCCCGTGCTAGTGCGGCCGTAGTCCTATCTTGTCGAACAGGGGTTTGTAGTTCCACAGTGTACGGCGTAATTATCCGCGGTGGGAGGGGTGGATATGGGGCTACCTGTTCTAGTATGGGGTCATCGGTCATACCATACTGGTTGGTTTCGTTCGTTTGAAAACGAACCCGTTGGGGACTGGAGTTGACCGAGGCTGCTGGCTGAGGGGCCTTGGAGCTTGGCCCTGCTTTGTTGGGATGGCGGTTGTCTGGAAGGAGTGGCTCCGCATGCCTAGTCACGGATGGCGCTCGTTCCGCCTCCATGTCCGTAGGGTTTTCATCGACAAGACCGTCGACCAGAGGGGGATGGTCGGTTTGTTGTTCTGTTTGGACGTTAGAGACGGCAAGTCGAGATCCAACCTGAAGCACTTCGTAGCGGTCTCTGATGTTGAGGAGATGCGCTAGCACGTCTTTGTGGACTGGGATTTCCTGGTTTGTCGATGTGCCTACTTCCTCTGGGCGAGTTTCTTCGTTGGTGTTTGCCATTTGTTGCTCGTCTGGTAGAACCTTGGTGTTCGATTTCGAAGCTAGTTGAGAACTAGATGATTCCCGGAGACGGCGCCATTTGACAAAGCCATAACTTTGGTCGGTTGCGTTAGGCTTTTCAACAATAATATGTAATGAATTGACAATAAACGATGAACACTTGATCTTTATTATTATTCGGCAATTGCCACTGTTCGGACTACAATTCTACCACTGTATTTATGCTCGGATTCGCTGCTCGATCCGGAACTTGATCTTTTTCTTCTCTTCGGTGCTCGGTTCTCGATCTTGCTCGGTTTGGCTATTGATGTGATACGTTCTGACAAGTTTTTATCTTTTCTCTCCTTCTTTCTATATTTTTTAGATATGTTTTCTGGTCCCTTTCTTAGGGGGGATACTTGGCTATTTATAGGAAATTATGCCTCTTAAGATGTTGACAAATGTCTCCATCTCATGGGATTTTTCAGATATGGGTCCCTAGTTAAGTGGGCTTGGGCTTTTTGTAAAAGGGTGATAACCCATTAAGCGTTGGATACCCCGTTATGATATATGGGCTGTTTAATATCCGAATAGAGTATTCAGGTCTAATTTTTATATTCTATCAATGACCTTTAATCTCAACAAGGGATATTAGCTCTGGATGTCTCTCGACTTCAAGCCAAAAGCCAATGTTGGCTTTTTCTCAAAAATTTTGAAGTGAAAAAATCCAGCCTCTACAATTCTACATCAGAGAGAATACAACTACAACATCAAGGGTTTAGGTATTCAGGAGTGTTTGAGCAAAGACGTTTCAAGAAAGAGTATAGTTTAGAAGAATGTTTTTCGTACATCAAAATCATGCAATAGGTGCTAAATGATTACGGTAGAATCGCACATGTTTGACTGGGGTGATTAACAAAGTTTGACATATTTGACATATTTTTTTGCATTGAATCATCTAAATTTACAATCAAAACTCTATATATGCATCTGTTTGGTGCTTTATTTATATGCATCTTTGACTGTGTTAACTTTAAGCTTGCGATAATGAATAAATAATATTATGATCACGATTGTTCATTCCCTATAAAAGTTGGCATTGGATGGATGATTCTAAGGTTTGCAACATCTATATATGTACTCATCAACTACCCTATACTAAGTTTGAATTTTACGAAGTCCGTGGTGGATTAGGTAATGTTAGCAACCACTACTATATGACAAATTTATTGCCCCACTTGGTTATATTTGGTGCAGATGATAGTATTCTTATTTGGTGCATTAATTGTACAGAGTACTGTTAGGATCAGTGAACTTTGTATTCTGCAGATTACTGGATTACTAGCAAAGTAGAAACAATGTTTGGTGTTTTACTATCTTGAAACAAAAATACTAGGGTTCGAGGCTCACAAAAGTCGATTCCTGATTATAAATCTATTTTTTAGCATCTTTCTTTTTGTTGCAAAGTAATTTTTGTTTTGTCGAAATCTAAAAATATTCGGAGGACTGTTGATTTGAGTATTCAAGATAATTAATTCTAGCAAGACGTTTCAAAAAGCGTTTATCGTTGACAGTGTTGGGTAAAACTGATGAAGTAATATCATATGATAGATTGATAGGTGCTCACAACAAGTTTCTTCACAACACTACAACTTCAGATCAATATGGGCTTAAATTGTGATATAGCAGAGAACAAAACGACCTGCAATATTTCTAGTTTTTACTAAAAAAGGTTTTTGTGGACATCCATATCCATGAAAATTTGGTTAAGTCGGAATAAGATGTTGGTGCCTACATTGTTGCAAAATGTACCAACAACTTGTTTATGAAGTAGTATGACCTTTGTCACATTGTTTTGCAAGGCTATGCATTGCCGGAGTTTACCGATCATGTTTTATTTAATAAATACACAACCTAGTAATTAGAGGAAACTCAATCGCAACACAAGTGATAATATTTTTACTTTTTTTTTCCCAAGATCATGGATTAGTAAATTAACATAATTTAAATATTGAACCTAATATGGCAGGTAGTGCTAATGATATCAAAGTATATGATCCAACGTCTAATCTTGAAATAATATCAACTCATGTGTATGGTTTACAGATATCTCCAGACTCTAGAGACATATGAAGTTTCAACCGATTTGTTTCAACCCAGGGGGTTCCAAAAATAACTCTTTACCTAATATTTCAGCATACATGTCATACCGAAACAAATATTATTATTATTAACTTTGCCTTTTTATTGACTGTTTTATTCGTGCATATCTCAGTTCAAATTTGTAAAAACTGCCGTAATAAAGAGCCATGTAAACTAGAGAAACATAAAAAAAAGGTTGTTGTGGAGCTGCTATTTCCTTTCACTTTCTAAAATTGTAGTAAAAGTGGATGTATAAGAGGTTAATTAGTATGGATGTTGGAATGGGGTTTTAATGGATAATGGGTACTGTATGTTTCGAGCAATAATCAACAAGGTTCATGTTAGTTTGGATATTCAAGAGTGTTTGAGCAAAGACGTTTCACGAAAAAAGTATAGGTTAGAACAATGTTTTTTTTACATCAAAATCTTGCATGATGTTAAATGAGTTTGGTAGCCATGTTAGAAGATCATTATATCTTAATCCATGCTATAAAAAACGCGCTATATTGTGCGAAATAGCTTTTTTTTGGAAAAAAATGGTATTTGGATGTAAAAGCGTTAAATTCACGCTATTGGGACTAAAAGCGTAAAAAAGCGCAACATTGTTGCACTGGTAGCGTAAATATCGAATTTTTAAAATAGAATACAGGGACTGTTGGTGTAAATACTGGGCTGACCGCTATAGTTTATAACATATCACAGTTAGCCCATTTAGCATATAACATGTCACAATTAGGCCATATAATTAATAACATGTCACATATTCACTTTTATAGTAAATAACATGTCACAAATTACTTCATATAGTAATTAATATATCAAAAAAACACATTTATCCTCAAATACTTAAAAAAATGTAGATTTTTTGACCAAACATGTCTCCCCCTCTTTCTTTCCCCAAAAAACCACAACCATTCTTTTAACTTTTAATTTTGTTAACATAATTAGTATAAACTGTATGACTATAGTGCTATATTGTTATATATTTAGGTAAAAAAAAAAATACACCGCAAAGCGCTACGTTGCTACGCTATTTGCGTTTTTAGCGTTTCTCTCGAAAAAACGCTATGATAGCGATAACACTATTTAAAACATTGATTTTAATCACAAAGATCAAGACGGGCGATTAACACCGGAGTCCCTCTACTTGAAAATCTTCTACCCCAAAACCATCATCAATGAAGAATGGATCAACATTAAATGGGCTTTCATTAGAAAAAGCACCACAACCCTCCATGGTTGGTTCTCGAGATCTATCATACCCACCATCCCTTGCAAACCTGTTATTACCCTGCCAAAATAGATCGTCTTGTTGCTGTTCTTGTGTGATTCCAGAATCAATAGTTGGCGCATATACATCACCATCCATCGGCATATCCATAGCTATAGGTTGAATATTTGGCGGTGGCCCCTGCATATAATTAGGATGGGAATTGGGAGGGTTTTGTCTGACGGTAGATTTTCAGAAATTTATTCTGCCCCTTGAAACTACAATATTTTGGAAATATTTTAATCTGATTTTTTGTTTGGCCGGAGTCAGGAAAAAGGAAGTCGAGACTTGAACTCACAACTTCAAGATTGTTGTTCATACGTGAAAGTCAGGCCATGTTTCGTTGCTGATTGTTAGCTTAACTTATTTGTTCTTTTTATGAGTTGCAATTATTTGCATGAGCAGCTCTTTTTAATATTTTTTGAATGTCTGGAAAGAGAAAATGTTTAGGTGAGTTTACATTGTTTTTTCAGCTACAAAATAATACATTTTAGTAAGAGGTGCTATTCCTTGTTGAGAAAGTAAAAACTAAACTTAGACCTTCTCCCATTTTTTAGTAAAAACTTAAAGATAATTTACTCAACGCCTTACAAGAAATATAATTATATATGTATACGATTTAGAGAAATACAAATTGATAAGGTTGTGTTTAATTATAAGTTATAAACCACAGTCCTATTTCTTTTATAACTGGTTATGTGGAGACTTATATAAATATTATTACAATAACAGAAAAGAAAGAGAGAGAGTTATCATTAGGGTTTCTTAGCTTTAATTTAATTTCTAATAGATTCACTTTTGATTACATAATATGGCAAAAGTCGAATTACCACCCGGATATGAGTTTCTTCCAACAGACAACGAGCTTGTTCTTTTTTACCTTCTTCCGAGAGTGACTAAGAATCCATTACCTGTCCAAGGATTGATTCAAGATTATGATTTATACGGAAATAAACACCCATGGGAGATATTTGAAGAACAAAAAAGTGAGGTAACGGCGTATTTCTTCACTATGCTGAAAAAGAAAAGCCCCAAGGCTAAGGTTGTTATTCGAACAGTAGGAGATAAGAAGAACGGTGGTGGCAAGTGGAAACTGCAAGCGAAGGGGACCGATTTGAAGGACGACAAAGGCAGAATTATCGGCAAAAAGAGGTGCCTTTCTTACGTGTGCGAAGGAAAGTGTGGCTACGGAATGGAGACAGGTAGATGGACTATGAAGGAGTACGCTCTCAATGGTTTTCTTTCTGGCTTCGCTTTGCCAGAGTTTAGGGATATTGTTTTGTGTCAAATAAAGAATCATCAAGATAATCAAAGAAAAGGAGATGACGAGACCGAGTTTGGAGCTACTAGTGGTACTGTTTATGATCAAGAACCGCCAAATATTCAACCTATAGCTATGGATATGCCGATGAATGGTGATGTATATGCGCCAACTATTGATTCTGGAATCTCACAAGAACAGCAACAAGACGATCTATTTTGGCAGGGTAATAACAGGGTTGCAAGGGATGGTGGGTATGATAGGTCTCGAGAACCAAACATGGAGGGTTGTGGTGCTTTTTGTAATGAAAGCCCATTTAATGTTGATTCATTCTTCATTGATGATGGTTTTGGGGTAGAAGATTTTCAAGTAGAGATGCAACAAGATGATGGTTTTGGGGTAGAAGATTTTCAAGTAGAGATGCAACAAGATGATGGTTTTGGGGTAGAAGATTTTCAAGTAGAGATGCAACAAGATGATGGTTTTGGGGTAGAAGATTTTCAAGTAGAGATGCAACAAGATGATGGTTTTGGGGTAGAAGATTTTCAAGTAGAGATGCAACAAGATGATGGTTTTGGGGTAGAAGATTTTCAAGTAGAGATGCAACAAGAACAAGCCCATGAGGATGATAGCCTCGAAGCTGAAAAAGAAGATGCTCCAGAACCTGACAGTGTAAATCACATGATGCCACTATCTGTTGAAAATCAAGTGTTGATGCAACTAGAACAACAACCATATGAAATCACAAATCAGATGATGCTTCTACCTGTTCAAAATCAAGGATCGATACGACCAGAAATAGCGCATACCGGTGATATTGCTCAAGAGTCTGGTATTGAACATCAAGTGCCTACACAACAGGAACAAGCTTATGATTTGGATTATTTTCTGGGAATTTCATTGGATGATCTTGAAGACTCTCAATGGACGAATGGACTAGTAAATCATGGGGGACCTCTTTATGTAGATGGGTTGGAGTCGATATACATGCCTGATGTTCATGAGATTACAGACGACAAGAAAGACCAGTCAAGGAAGCGATCTTTTGCCTTTGATCGAGAAGACGACGAAGTACAATTGAACAACAAGAAGATACGGCAAGAAGAAGAAGAAGACGAAGAAGCAGAAGATGGTTAATTTATTTTGTAAAAAATTAGCAGTATGATTCGTAAAGTAGATCAGTTTTCAGATGCTAGATAAATTTGTACAGCTATGCACTCTTTTTCCTCTTTTGAGCTTTTTCCATTATGGTTTTGCTCACTAGAGGTTTTAACGAGGCATAGCTTTAGGATAGTGATATCCATACCCTTTGTCCTTTTGATTAGTATTCTGTACTTGTCAAGTTTATTCATGTATAGAGTATTACTATGGATATGTTCTATTGTAATTTTTCTTCTTTTTTTTTTGCTTTGCCAAAGACTGGTTGTTTCGCTCCTTAATATAATGATAGAATTATTGTTAGTTTTTTTTGAAATTTTATTGGATGATAATGTGAAAAATGATCGAGACAATCCTATAAATGAACATGTTTTTAATAGTGCAATTAAAGTTTTCTACAATCACTAGAAAGCTTTATTCCTAGCTAGATAAGCTAGCTCAACCTCCTCACCGGTTAGCCTTCCAATAAAAATTCTCTCTTCCGAGCTTCTACCGTATGCCCTAACATATTGATAAGTACTCCGACACAGCCGATAGTGATAAAATACAACCCTCAAAATACGTCGTTGAGCCAATATGGCGCTCCCCAGTGAACTATTTATGTGAGCTCGGAATCAAAGAAAATCAATATGCAAACTCATGATCTCCACTAATCTGCAACGTATAAGAGAAACTATGTGATGATCTCATCGACCCCACTATCGTGTAAATTGGTCTGTGATCAATGTAACCTTCACTTCCAAGATGCCCGATCAATATCCCCAATAAGCCCTCATCTACACGAGTTAGCATCCGATCTCCCAAAAGCCGCAAACCGGAAAATATGACCTTGATTGGCCAATACCAATAGTCTTCCAATCAAAGAGTACTTGAACCAAGTGTGATTAAAATAATCCACGAGTTCCATAAATATCCACGACATCATCGCCTTCTAAATACTATTAAAATAGCCATATCCGCCAGATTGGAACCATTACAATCGACGTAGACAACAAAAGACTCCCCTACGACATGCACCACATAATTACTTTCAACATGTCATGATATCTCAAGAATACTACAATTACCCTCAACAAACAGTCTCATTAACCAAATTTCTGTTGAAACTTGTTGGTTTACTTCATTTCACTCAAAATATATCATTATCATCCTACCATCGAATTGGACCCAACTTAACCAGTTTATCTATTTTGTCATATCTATTAGCAACCAATTAAATCTCCAACTTGGGTCTTTAGCACAACACATTTAGCAAAAATATTCATATTTTTCCACTTGACATTAACGAATGAGTATTGAGGAAGAAACTTAGTAACGTTCATTTACCATTTAGGAGGGGATGCGGCGGCCAGGTTATATATATCAATATCCCTCATAAGATATATAATCATGCTTAGTTAATATGGTAATGCTACCTAAAATTGAATAACAGATCATTGTTTTGATTCTTTACCATCACAACTTATTTTTTTTTATTTCTTTCATGTTCATTTAGTCGATGAGTAACACTTCATTCCTCATTATTTTCAATAACATCCTTATATTTCTATATTTTTTCTTAAAATCTACAAATACACTTCAAATTCCTCATTTTGATGTTATCAAAAATAAATAAATTATAATTTTAAATTTACTGTGTTTTTTACAATTATCAACTTATTTTTTTAAACTTCAGAATAGACTTTTAAAATCAGTTTTTGATTATTTTAAGCGTTGTTTTTCTTAAAATTCTAGTGGTAATCTTTTTTCTACGGTACTCAACGATATCATTATAGTTCCGCCACTATTAACCAAACATACTAGTAAAATATTACAGGTGGCGTCAAAGTAAGGAAAAAAGTTACCAGTCAGTGGCAGAGGGAAAACCGCCCCTCTTCTGGCGACTCACGTGACTGCAGTCTCTCTCTCCTCCCCCTTGTTCTGGTACCAATGAGTTCTCGGCCTCGAAGCACAACAAGCGTACAGTATCATAATCTATTTTGTAGGAAGATTTGATTCAAAACCCGTCCACCTTTACTATTTTCGAAACGGTTTTGATATGGTCTTCATCTCGATCCAAACCAGTGTTTTAAATAGCGTTATCGCTACCGTAGCGTTTTTTCGAGAGAAACGCTAAAAGCGCAAATAGCGTTGCTACATAGCGCTTTGCGGTGTATTTTTTTTTTTGCCTAAATACATATAAATATAGCATTAAATTCAAAACATCTAATAAAAATTAACTAAATATATATAAAAAATTGTAACTAATAATCACAAAATGATTATACTTGAGATGCCAGAGTATTTACTTTATTTGCAAGAGTTTTGGGGTTTGATTCTCTTTAAGCTCCAATAATTTCATTAAAATTTTGACCAAAAATAAAAAAAAATTAATTTTTTTTTTGGACTGCATCCGCTATAGCGTAAATAGCGTCCGCTATAGCGTAAATAGCGTAAATAGCGTTCCTATAGCGCGAATTTAGCGTTTTTCCATCCAAATAGCGTATTTAGCGTTGCGTTTTTATATCAAAAACCACTATATCGCACAACGTTGTGCAACGTTGCGAGCTTTTTAAAACAGTGATCCAAACTCTGATTGGTTCCATATAAACAGGTCATCTTCTTCGCTGGCTTTGTTTTCAGATAGTAGTCAAGGAAGATGCTATACAAAGTTGATATCACTTCCATAATATGGTAATATGGCGATTCTGAATAGTGAATATTGAATACTGTTTTGCTAGTAGAATTAAATAAGGGCAACTCTGACCCAAGTAGAGTAAATATTTAGTTTTGGATAAATATTTTGATATTTTTTTTTTGGGAAACACATCAACTCTATTAAAAATATAATTTATAATTATATATCAAATATCGAATAATATATATTTATATTAGTGGTTGTGTGGAATATCTAACTGGTCATGAGTTCAATATAGGGATATCAATTTTATCCGACCCGACATTACCCAATCCGACCTAACGGTTTTTGGATATTCGAATAACGGTTTTAGCGGTTCTCTCGTCATCTACGGGTCGGGTCGGGTCGGTTCTATGTAACTTTTTATACTTATTTTACCTAAGCCAAAACGGGTATAACGGTTCTCGATACAGGTATTTACCCAAAATACCCAAATTTCGTAAAATTTATTATACTTTTCTATATGTTTTTTTCTAAATGGTATTTTTACATATTGATAATAAATTTATTTTTTCAACTTATTTTTTAACTTGTAAAAAATAAACAAGGTAACGAGAGAGTATGGATTTTTTTGCTTCATATTGATCAACAATGTGCTAATCATAATATATATATATATATATATATTTTTTTTTTAAATATGAGTATATATTGCGGTTCTATTCAAACAATGTGCTAATCATAATAATAATACGTGCTTATTCAAACAAATTTAAAATTACGACTCAAACTTGGTCAACATTTCAAGCCAAAACAAATAATTTAATCTTATTCAAGTTCTGGAAAAAATTCGAATCCACCAGCTAAGACATTTCTAGCTCTGTCAGAAGTAGAAAAAAGCTGCTGCTTTTTTTCGTTTCAAAAAACAAGAAGTTTACCAGAATTTGTAAGCAGCAATACAAACTACTTAGCCTAAAACCTGTACCAAAGAAATCTTCTTGAAAAAACAGTCATAATTCCCAGGTGATTACAATGAGTAAATGTGCAAGGAAAAACCCAAAAACAAGAAATGAATTGGAAAACTCAACTCAATCGGAAAATAACTAATGCGATTTTATAACCACCTCTACTGTGTTTTTGGGTTATACTTCTTTCGTTTGTTGTAGTACAAAAAATAACTTGGGAAAAAAGCAAATGAAAAATAATAATATAACATACAAATACAAGGCTGTAGTAAAGTGATCCTATCACGCACCCAAAGCCTCGACATAGGCCACTTCTTTCACTTTCTTACGGACACCATCCTTGGATTTGGATTTACGTTTTTTCGAAGAAACATTTTTCTCATTCATTCCATTAAGTATGGGTATCTGCTCCTTCTCCATGTCATTATTTTCAAACAAAAGCTCACCATCTGCGACCTCTGTATTTAATAATTGCTTTAAAAAAACATCTCTGTTCACTCTCTCATCTACTTCAGGTTCAAGGACCGACATTGCCATCAAAGTGTAGTCTAGTAGATATGTGCTTCTCTCGAGCCTATCTATTCTAGTAAAATGTCTTTGGCAATAAGGAATGAGAGCCTCAAGGAGTTCTCCGATTCCTTTTATCTGTCAAACATAAAAAATACGGGTTTATATGTGCACAAATAACTGTGGATATGCCAGCTTAAAAAAATGGAAGTGGACACACAACCTAGAAAAATAGGGGAGAAGAAAAGCAAAGATAAAATTAAAAGGAAAAAGGAAAACAGAAAATCACACTAATGGCACTAAGTTGCTGAGCTACTCATCATATATTTCCGGAACTAGAAAACAGAAAAGAACACAATATACTGTCACTAGATTCCTTATTTCAGTTGTTTTAAGAAAAGATTCCAAGAAATGATTAAGAGTTTTAACCTTGGACGAGGTTTGAAAAACAGTTTAATAGTGAACTTTTTCTGCCTGGGTTTTTTTAGGACAAGCACAGGTATAGACACTAAATAGTAAAGACACCTTCATGTCTAATGAATATACACCAACAAATACAGCATCTTCAATTCTCTAAGCAAATCTGATATGCAATAGCATAAAGCAAGATTAGAGAGGGCAGACGGAAGAAAGTCACCTCAAGAATCTCTGTTGGTGGAAACATGTTGAAAATTCGGAAAAGCACAAATTGTGCTATATGACAAAGTTTTGGTTTTGTATTCCATTCACGAACATATTCAAGAAGTTGACGAAGTTCTTCCTTACTGAGGTCATTAAGTGCTTTATCTATATGAACTTCAGGCTCTCTATCTCTGCATCATACCCAAATAAATATTGGTTTACAAGCATGGTTGACAGAAACAATACCAAAAAGTAACAAGAATGAAAAACTAACCTGCAGATTTGAGAGAACAACTCAAAAAGCTTATGAGGTCTGCGAAGTTCGAAAGCAATCTGGATTGCTTTAGTATATTCAGCATCTTTTAAAGCGTTTTCTAGGTCCTGGCCCCTAAGAACATTTTCCTCCTGAAGAAAAAAAAAACAAAGTGGGTTGATTTGAGTACCCTTGGCTTCCACTTTAAGGAAAAAACAAAAATTCAAGTTTAAAGAAAGGCAGTCCTGGATAAAATTAAATAAAAATGTCTCCACCATAGGCTTGTAATGGAATTGATGTCTTTCTGATATCCGTCTTTTAAGGTAATAATAAATTCACTTCTATTATACTCTATCATTTGTCCTTCTCATAACTCAAACAATTATTAACCAAATTATGACATTGGATAAATACTACAAGTTGATAGTTACAAGAAATTGTGAATTGGAGAGCATGGACATAAGTTTTAAGTATTAGCTATTCTCACAAGCCTCTCTTCTATCAAAAGCAAACAGAAATCGAAGAGATACCTGAAACTTGAAAGCATCTGGAGCAAATTCTTTATAAGAAATTACAAAAAAGAAAAGTTCATGAATAATACTTCAAGACTTACTTCTTTACGAAAAGATTCTTCTTTCTCAGACGCAGTAGAGTCGTGCCATAAATTGATAACTGCATCACTGCCGCCACTAGCAAGCATTTCTGTTTTTCTTCCAACAGCCAAAGTCCAAATCTGGAAATAATAAATAAAGCAAAGATTATGAACACCACGTCAGAAGCTAAAAGAGCACAGGAATAAAAACAAATACCATAAAGAATTACAAGTTCCAAACCTTGTCCTCATGTTCATCATAAGTTGCAATGCTTTCTCTGGTTTTAACATTCCACAGCTTTACCAAACCATCAGCACCTGAAATTATTAGAAGATTTGTACATTACGAGAAATAAAATAAAATGCAACTGCAAATAGCCACATGTCATAGGAAGTTTTGTAGAATTCCCAATGTACTTCAGCTACTAGCAAAACACGTCCACGCATTATCTAAATATTGGTAACCGACCACGATATGATACCTTGAAACAACATTACTTTGTGCTCCATATTTTGTCTTCGATAATTCTTTTTGCTTGTCCAAGTATTTTTTCGATACATATGCATCAGAAGCAGTTGGTTACATGTCGACACCAATTTATTGTAAAATTGGCCAGTTTAACCGTTTTTAGTATTATTATTTTTTGTAAAATTAACCCAAGTGACTTTTTTTTTGTTTAATCGCTACATTGTGTCCATAGATAATGACAGTATACATGTATCAAAACAGTGGTCGTCCAAAACTGAACATTAAGCACAAAGTGATGGCATTTATAAATTTATCATGAGGGTATGCAAACCTTAAATTGTAGATGTGGGGTCACTAAAGTACATAGAGGTTATTTGCTTATACCCAAAAAATAACAAAAACAAAACATGCAATCAAATATCACATTACCACAAGAAACAATCTGGGTTCCACGAGAAATGAAGGAAGCTCTGGTTACGCTTGAGGTGTGCTCATCGAATGTAAATAAACATGTACCGGTAGGTATTGCCCATATCTTTATGGTTTTATCTCCAGATGCTGTTAAAATACACTGATCAACAGGTGAAAACTCAACTGCCCATATCCCTCGTTTATGACCTTTAATCTCAACAAGGGATATTAGCTCTGGAAGTCTCCATACATGAGCAGTCCGATCCTAAAACAAAATTAGGAGAGTTGAGAATAGGTGCTTACAAAATAAAATTTTGAGGAAAAAAAAAGGTAAACTGCATATAACTTCCATGTACTAATGATATTTGCAATTAACCTCATCTACTATTTATTTTGCAATAAACCCCCAATGCTGACTTCAAAACAGCATAACTTTGGGGGTGTCGGGGGTTTGAGATTTTTTATTCTATTTATTTCTTTGATACCTACACAAAGCAAGTAACCAAATTTGGATTTCACCGATTTCTTTTTCTAATTGTTGTAAAAATGCATCTTTCTCTGTTCGATAGACATTTTAGCCGCAAAAACTGTTTTGAAGGACTAATATGTATTAGCTGTTAACTTATATTCGTAGATATTATCAATAAACCAAATTGAACGAGGGACATAAGGTTATGTCGTTCTAAAATCACATATTAGGTTTGATTGCAACACCAAGACAGTACATGTAGTCATTGAAAATATTGAAAGTACATGGGGATTATTCACAAAACACAAATTATACATAAAAATTATTAGGATTTTACTCACAAAAAAAAGAGATACTTTATTTTGGTTTTTTCGGTTGGGGTGAGATGTGGGAGTTTGATTATAGTTATTGGAAACAAATTCTAAATAATACGGTTCATCAAGTCGATTAGTGGCACTAACCTGGGAACCACTGCAAACTAAACTATCATTTGCTGATATGGCTATTGAATTTATATCCTTTTTGTGAGCTCCTACAACTGCTTTCGCCTTTAATTTAGCAGATGACCCCTCATCACCTGACAGACCATCCGAACTCCAGACCTTCAGCAGCCCATCACTGAAAAAAGTGAAGAATAGAATAAGCTAAATCAGAAAAAAGAAAAAGAACATTAATAGAAAAGTAGTTCTCAATCTAGTCTCACCTACTACCGCTAACAAAAAAGTCATGTTGTTTCTTCGAGAAAGCAACAGCTCCAACAGCTCCCATATGGCCTATACCAACGCCAGAGCAAAGTTTGCTCTCAGTGTCCCACACCCTAACCTATAAGCAAAGTAGTTAAGATAAAACCATTTAGAGATAATTTGAGCAAAAGCCAAATTCGAAAAGCACTATTTTTTGCTAAAAGATGATTTTTGTTTCTGTTTTTGGATTCTTTGAAAATTCCAAGAACTAACATAGTAAAACTATCCTTGATTACGGCTTGTTAAGGTGAAGCAAAATATATAGCTTCTAGGGAGTACTTTTGTACCTCAAGGAAGAAATCTGTGTATTAGCACAGAAGAAAAGGTATTACTAAAAATTGTTTTGAGACAAAAAATCTTGGAAGTATACACTTTTCATCTGACTTACATTCTTATAACTTGTACTATTCAACACTCCTAATTTAGAAAAGGTGTACTTATTTGTTTATAAAACCAATGTATGATGGCACAGTAAAAGTATATAATTTCACCTCCACCAAAAAAGCATGTTTTGTACTTATAAGCTGCTGCAATCAAACCAGTCCTAGAAGTGGGGAGGAAACTTACACTATGGTCTTTACTTCCAGTTACAATAAGGGATTTTCCAATACTTGATATGCAAGTATCAAGGCACAAAACGATGTCGGTGTGGCCAGTCAATACATACGAGCATGACATGGTTGCAAGGTCATATACACGTACCTGCATATTCAATTTAATTTTATCAAAAAAGACTCATGCTGTATCAGGAAAAAGATTTTTGCAATATATGTAAGTTCATATGAAATCTGGTCAATTAGAGGAGCCTGATTCTGTAAATGTGAGGCGAAGGGAGTCAATGAATGATGCACACTACTAATTAAACTTTACTACTCCATACATGTAAGTGTGTAACTAATTAGGCTAAGTTGCAGGTACTTGAGTGATGGGATTAAAAGTCCGTGAAAGTTTTACGTAATTTGTCCTCAGACTTGATATTGCACCGATTTATTTTCCTGCATTAACATTACCAGAACGCCTAAACTGGCTTTGACTCAATGTTCTATTTTAACCATCCAAGCATTCATGAAATATATGCGCATAGGACAAGTACACAGTACAGTACTGAAGTTTTATAGGACTATAACCATTTTACTCCGTAGCTTAAAGGTAAAAGCATTTTAAGTCACAAAGATCTCTTATCTTATATATGTAAACATCTTAATGGCTGAAGAAAGAATGCTTGGGAAACTGAAACAAAACACAATTTAACATGCATAGTTTTTTAATTGCAGAACTCAGGCTGTGTTCAGCAAGTCTGTTTTCATCATGCCCTTACAAAACCAATCCCTTATTGTGCAATTATGGCAGTGCTTTAAACTTAACCATAAGAACAGAGCAAGTACAAAGTTAATATGGCAGCAGAATCCTAAGGCATACCTGTTCAACACTAGTAGCAACAGCCAGGTATTGTTCATCTTCACCTAGAAATTTCATATCAACAATTTCTTCGTTGTATCCCACAAGCCTTTTGTTTAGGATAAACTCCAAACCACCTTCTGGATATTCAGACAAATTATAATACAAGAATTGCTGGTCAGCTGTGACACACATTACCCCTTGATCCGAGGGCAACATTAGAGCCGAGGCGAACCCTCTTTTTGAGTCCTCTTCATCAGAACTTATTTTAACATCCGATTTTTTCTGTTCATATATGCATATTGCACTGTTGAAAAAAGACATCACATTTATTAATATAGGCTATAACATTTAAGGCTTTGTTTGGTTGCAGCTATTTTGCTGAAAACTTTTACTGCATTTGGTTGACTGGAGTAAACGCAGAGGTTTTTTATGGGTATGTAGCTTCAAAAAGCTAGAAGCCTTAAGCTGAATAAACGTATCTTTAATCCGAACCTCCAAAAAAAATCAGCTGGTTGCTTAAAAGCTAGACTGCCTATGATCGACCAGAGTAAAATTTGAGCTTTTCTGGATTTTTGGCCTAAAAATGCTACAATCTAATTTTTTTTTCCCTCAAAACTAAAAAGAAAAGAAGATTTTATTTGCATAAAGGCTAGAAGCTTTAAACTGGATGAACATTTTATCTTCTCAACCTCAGGCAAAAAGAACTTTCATTTGCCTAGAAGCTAGACTGCTTTTGGTCGACAACATTAAAAGCTGAAGTTATCATTTTTCACAACCTAAACAACCAGCGTATTTGCTTAAAGCAGTATTATTTTCTCAACCTCAAGAAATCCGGCTTACTTTCCTTAAAAGCTGCAGACAAAAACAAGGCCTTCATAATCGTAACAAGAATTTTACATGAGAAAGTAGACATCTGTTAGTTTGCAATTTTGTTATACCTGTCAGAATTCCATAGCTTCACTATCCCACGTTCACCAACTGTGATGAAAAATACCCCCGATAAACCGCTTTTTTGGCTGCGATTTTTCTTGTACGCATCCAGGTATTGAAAGTAAGGAGATTTCGCAGAGATTATACATACAGCTTCAATCACCTCATATGCAGGCACAGTGGCCTTAAAGCTATAATCACGCAGATCCCACAAATGCACAACCTGTAAGCATTGTATATGCTTATAAGTAGCTTCAAGCTTGTAACTGACAAAACATATATACTTGTAGAAAAGCAAGTTACCATACTTTATCCCGTCCAGCACTGAGTAAGGTTTGTCCATCTTCAGTAATCGCCATTGAAGTCACTGTTGAGAAATGCTTATCTAGTGTCGCAATACATTTCTTGGTCACAAGGTCCCACACGCGAATTGTAGCATCATCACTCCCAGAAAAAAGCTATCACCAGATAAAAATCAACAAAATATTAACCAAACAACAAACAATTTTTTCTTTAAACAAAAAGCAAAGCATCAGAAATGGCAAATTCAACCATAGCATAACATCTAGAATTTACATCCAAACCTCAAGCAACGAAAGTACAAGGAGCAACATGTCATCTTAATATCTTATCATAAAAACTGCAGTGAAAAGGGAGTAATATCACTTTGCTCATCGATTTATCAACTTTTAAACACTAGTATACCAAACTTCTAAATGTCAGTAGCACCAACCTAACAAAACTCAAAGTTTTGTCATCGATCTACACAAAGTCTCACAACTAGTACACCAACCTACTGAGATTCAGGTAAAGATCTAAATTTAAACACTAAGATAATAAATGTTTGATTTTTTAGATGCTTAGTAAACCGATTTGATCTAACACTTGGTATATAATTAATTTAAATTTTGAAACAGACGATTAACTAGTTCAATTTTGTGTGCGTTGGTGTCTTGTGAAATATTCTAGAATAACGTTCTAATCGTAAAAAAACTGATGGGTTGGTTTGGAAAGGGATAAAAAAAATTATAATGTTAAATGATGCTTACTTGACTGAAACAAAAAACATACAATTAATTGAGTTGGATCAGGGTGGAACATGATACTGGTCACAACACCTTTGTGACCCTTGAAGAAATGTGTGCAGAATCCGCCATCAATATCCCAAACAAGGACTTTCCTATCGGCCCCAGCTGTTGCTAATAATCCCCCAGATGCATCGCAAGCCATGCCCATCACAGGGCCTTCATGTCCCTATAAAGAGGATAATTAGTTAAAACAATGATAAGTTGTTAGTCAAAAACAAAATTGACTGGCAGTAGAACAGTTCTAGTGAACTAAGGTAGCAATTAGATCATTAGCCGCAAGAAATAGCATTAATTCGTGATATATCCACATGTTTGCCAACATCAAAGGAATGGCAAATGCTACTCAAACAACTTCTATGGGCTCATAAGGCAATTTCAAAGGTAATAAACTGAGGCAACAGTAGACTTTGATACACAACTTTAACTGTATAAAACTAAATGTTTGTTGACAGCTTTGAAGCTCAAGATTTACACCTTGTACCTTATAAGCTAATATACTATTGATTTATCAATCCTTTTTTTTTAAAGGTGTGCCTTAAAAGGTTCAAGTTCACTTAACTGATAACGAATATTTCAAGTTTCTATAGTGTCAAAATTACCACGACCCAACTCCCCATAGAGTTTGGTTCACTAGTTTAACTGTATATAAAACTTAATGCTACTCGATGCTGTTGGGTTACAGCTTTTAAGCTGAAGATTTACACCTCGTACCTCCGAAGCTGTTACAGTGCTATAAGATTGATTAATGACCAAGTTTACTTAACTGATAACGAATATTTCAAGTTTCTATAATGTCAAAATTACCACAACCCAACTCCCCATAGAGTTTGGTTCACTAGTTTAACTGTATATAAAACTTAATGCTACTCGATGCTGTTGGGTTACAGCTTTCAAGCTGAAGTTTTACACCTCATACCTCCTAAGCTGCTACAGTGCTATAAGATTGATTAATGACCATCTTCTATTTATATTTAAGGACCTTAAAAGGGGTCAAGTTTACTTTTCGTGATAACCAACATTTCAAGTTTCACACTGTCACAATGGCCACGTCAGTACCCCACTTGGAAGATGAACCTACGAAAGTGATAATTGGTTTAAGAACTGTAAATTTGCGATAGACAGGCTCCACTTTTCCTAACTTTTGAAAAAACAAACTTTTCAGAGTAGTACAATCAGCAAAAGGGCTTATTCTGCTTCCGTTTCTTACACCAAATACTGCTAAATTTTTAAAAACAAATCTTTACAATCAAGCTTCAAGTCCACAGGGTGTCTTAGACCTCCACTGAAGTGCCAGAGAAAACTTGCTGAAAAGGCTTTAATCTAAAGCCTGAAGTAACTTTACTCTTCCCTAACTTGAAAAAAGTTGACCTTTTTCAGTAGCACCAGTTCAGTCAAAGAGCTAATTTCATTTCTGTTTTTAACATCTATTACAGCTTTATATTAAGATTTTCGTTTATACAATCCAAAAGATGACTTAAGCCTTCAACTGATCCTACTTGAGAGTGCCAAATAAAATTTGCTTAAAAAAGCTCTAAACTAAGCTAATGTAACTGCACTCTCCCCCAACTGCAAAAAAAAAAACAGCTTTTTCTACTAGCACTATGTAAAACATTCTGAGAAACACATACTATCTAACTATCTCCAGGCAAAGTGCCTGTTCATTGTTTATCTTTTTACGTGCTGGGTTTTATAAGGTACACAGTTCTCATTCTTTCTGGATCATAAAGTTACATTATTTTTTATATCAATATTTTTAAGTACACACGTGATTAAGACTACGGCATCCAAGTTCTAACGAGCTCTATGTTTAAAGATGAAGTGCCAAACAACATCCATTATGCCCCGATTGCAATAACAGATTTTAAAATTTTTAACATACACTCACTTACCAAAACAACACTCGATCTCACAAAACAGATATGTACCAGGACAATACTGTTGTATCTAGTCCCAAAATACCTGCTTGTCCTAAAAAGTTAATATTTTTATAGTATATAAGCTTCTATGCCAGGGCGATAATTGGCATATAAAGCTAAGATTTTAAGCTGGATTAACACCACCCTTCCCCAACTTTAATAAAACTGCTTTTTCCACCAAATTTTCACTCATCTAACAAAAAAAAGGGAACCCAATTTTACAGAAACTACAACGTGGTTGGCCTAAGCAAAGCATTTCTTCCACTGCCGTTTCAAGCTAAAAGCAGTTCACTTTTACCTTATACGCTGATGAGCTTTATTTTAATTATCAGAGCTTAAAATCTACAAGATTTCAATGTTCTTTTAGAAAGTTAACATTCTACTGCTCACACGGTTAGTGAGTCCTGGAGTGGCCGAGTGATAATAGGCTAAAAAATCTCAGAGTTATAAGCTCGATTAACTTGACTTTCCCCCAATGAATAAATACCATTGTTTTTAAACAACAATTCCACTCATAAGAAAAATAAAAATATTCCCTTTTCAAACACACGATAAAAACCACCTTCTAAAATCACAAGCACTCGAGAGATCCATAGTCTCAAGCCTAATTTGCCAACTATCGACTTAATAGTCTTAAAATCTAATTTTTTAAACTCCATATATAGACGTTACCCCGTTACAAAAATGACATATTTTTTCAACAACAGTACAATACCAATCGTAAGAAAAATAAATAAAGATCCAATTTTAAAAAAAAAGACATAATCAAAACTACCTTCTAAAAGCACATGCACTTGAGAGAGTGAGGTCCAAGCTTAATTTGCCAGCTATCGACTTAACAGGCTTACAAAGCTCAAAATTTTAAGCTCGTTATATCGACTTTTACTCATTACAAAAATTCCAACCTTTTTCACCAACTATACCACTCTTCAGAAGAACAAAACAAATACCCAATTCTCAAAAACACATTATTAGAACTACGTCCGAAAATCGACTATCGTATTAACAGGCTTTATTCACTGTCACAAAAATGTCGATAAATCAAATACCACTTGTAATACCCCCCATAACAAACACCTGGTAATACCACTTGTAGGAAGAAAAAAAATCAAATACCCAATCCTAGACTTAAAAAGCTCAAATATTTGAAATTGATTAACTTGACTTTCTCCCATTATAAATCCATTTTTTTTAAACAACATAAAAAAAAAAGTACCTAATTCTCAAAGACATATAATCAAAACTACCTTCCACGAACGCAAGCATTTGGGCGTTTCGAGGTCCCACAGGCCAAGTATGACTTGCGGGGAACAGGGTATCTAATGAACTAGAGTATCTATTAGATTAGTAGCCCTAACAAATAGCTTTCATTTGTGGTATATCCAGATATTTGGTCAACATCAAAGGAGTGGCAAATGTAAATCAAAACCACTCAAAATGACAAATACCCAATTCTCAAAATAAAACACATAACCAACATTACCTTCCAAGAAGGTAAGCATTTGAGTATCTCGAGGTCCCAAACCCTAATTTTCTGACTACCAACTTAACCAAAACCACTCAAAATTAAAAAAAAATGACAAATACCCAATTCACAAAAAATACATATAACCAAAACTACCTTCCAAGAACGCAAGCATTTGAGCGTCTCGAGGTCCCAAACCCTAATCTGCCGACTATGACTCGCCGAAAGAAGAAACTTATCATCCGGGCTAAGAGCTAAAGCTGTAACAGGCTCAGAATCTCCCTCGATAGTCGCTTTAATCGCTGCGTTCGACGAGTCAACAACTTTAATCGTATCGTTACATGCACAGACTAAGAAAGTTCCATCCGAGGAGACGGAAAACGGTCCGCCTGTGTAGAATTGTTGTAGAGAGTGGGAGCAACGGTAGCTTTTCTTTGGTTGTGAAGATGCCATATTTTCTCTCTCTCTCTCTCTCTATATATATATATATAAATATATGTATATAGAGATATATGTGTGTTTTGTCTCTCTCTAACTTTGTCTGCGGATTTAAGGTTTTAGGGTTTAAGGATCCGTTTAAATTTCTTTAACTGGAAGCTAATTATATGAAGGCTCCCAAAGTTTAACTATAATTGTAATTTGGTCATAGCTCTTTTTATTTTAGGGGAAATGATCACTTATTACATGTTTACCAACTTAATTATATATAAAAAAATACATCAAATTCTTATTTAAGCTTTAATTCAAAAACATTATTTTATCCAAAATTACCCTTGTTTAGTCGAGTCATACATTAACTTAGAGTTGGAGTTGCTTTCTAACTATGTTACACTTGTTTAATTCGTGTTTACAATGTTACACTTGGAGTTCCTTTCTAACTATTTTTAATTTTAGTTTATGTTGAAATAAATGGTTCCCCAAAGGTTTGGTGAGAACATCTGCTACTTGGTGTGTAACGACCCGGTCCTCCGACCAAACCGCCACAATCTGCTTACTACCACAAATATTGTCCGCTTTGGCCCGATTTCGTCATCGCTTCTCGGGCCGCACGATTTTAAAAGGCCTTGGTGATAGTAAGAAGGGTTTTCTTAGCTTATATAACATATATGTACTCTCATATCCAGACGATGTGAGACAATATTTTCTCTTTACACCGGCATTTTCCTATGAAATCCGGGTTTTTACCTGGTAACTGGAGTAAATATGCATAATATGAATCACCCCCTTTTCGACCAACTCTCTAATATAGTGGCAGTCAATCTCAATGTGCTTATTTTGCTCATGATGAACAGGATTCTCTGCCAGTGCCAGTGCTGATTTACTATCAGTATAAAGTAACACATTTTCTTGTGCAATACCCAAATCATTCATTAGTTTTAATAACCAATCAATCTCTGTTGATTCCATAACTAAAGCTCTATACTCAGCTTTGGTGGAGCTCATATAGACTACAGGTTGCTTTTTGCTTTTCCAAGAGACTAAACTGTCACCAACATACATGCAAAAACCAGTAATGGACCTTCTTAAATCAACACAAGGCCAAGTTTGAGTCAACAAAACCACTTAGTTGAACATTAAAAGTTGTTGAAAATAGAATACCTTGCGCAGGAGTTCCTTTCAAGTATCTTAGAATAATAGGAACAGCCTCATAATGAGACTTGCAAGGCCTAGCTAAAAACTGACTTAGAGTATTCACAGCAAATGTGATATCAGGTCTAGATATTGTCAGATATAACAATTTCCCAATTAATCTTCTATATATACTAGCATCAGGTAAAGGATCTAGAACATCTTTGGATAGTTTAAGATTAGCCTCTATAGGGAATTGAGTTGGACAACAATCCAAAAGCCTTGTATCTGTCAGCAACTCTAATACATACTTCCTTTGACATAGATGAATACCTTTAGATGATCTTACAATCTCAAGTCCTAGAAAATATTTCAAAGCCCCTAAGTCTTTAATTTTAAAAGTATTATCAAGATACCTTTTAACTGATCCAATCAAGTCTGCATCATTTCCAGCTAAAACTAGATCATCCACATAGACAAGCAATGCAAGAAAAGATTGTTCATTGTGTAGACTAAATACTGAAGTATCAGTATAGTTTTGTGTAAAACCAAAAAACTTTAGAGCAGTGGTGAGTTTATGGAACCACTGTCTGCTGGCTTGTTTAAGCTCATAGAGAGATTTATTCAACTTGCAGACTATAGAATTATTTGATGGTAGGAAACTAGGTGGTGGCACCATAAAAACCTCTTCATCAAGATCTCAATGAAGAAAAACATTGTTGACATCAAACTGTTCTAAAAACCACCCTTTTGCAACAGCTATAGCAAGTAATACCCTTACTATACTCATTTTAGCAATAGGGCTAAAAATATCTTCAAAGTTTGTGCCCTCTTGTTGGGTATAACCCTTTGCAACTAGGCTAGCTTTGAACCTTTCTAAACTACCATCTGCATGATATTTAACTTTATATACCCACTTACAACCAATGGGTTTCTTTCCATTAAGTAAATGTACTAAAATCCAGGTCTTATTTTCCTCTAGTGCAGCTACTTCTCTTTTCATTACATCAACCCATTCTTTCTTCAAAGAAGCCTCTGTATAGGTAGTAGGTTCTCTTACAGAAGATACATTACTATAGAACATTTTATGACTAGGAGATAGAGCATCATAGCCATGACAATGAAAATTAGGAAATTTAGTAGTGGACTCATTCTTAGCCATATTACAGTCATAAATAGTCAATTTTGCTGTCTCTGTTTTGGTTTTATCACTCCTTCTCAATAAAGGACTAGTACCATTATTAGCATTTTCAGCAGTTTAATCAGTGACTTCACTATCAGATGCATCAACAAATGGCATAGGTAGATGAGGAGGACAATGTACCTGTTCTAGTGAAGAGGAAGCAGGTGTGAACATGGAAGAATGTTCATGTTCAGGCAATGGAATGTGTTAAGCAAAAGCTAGTTTGTCTTTATAGAACACTAAATCTCTAGAAATGAATACCTCATTTGTATCTAGATCCATTAGTTTGTACTCCTTTGTGTCATAAGGATAACCAAGAAAGATGCATTTTCTTGCTCTGGCATCAAATTTCCTTCTATTTCTGTCCAAGGTAGAGGCATAACATATTCAACCAAACACTCTAAGATGAGGGAAAAAGCAGGTGTTTTATTGTATAATATTTTAAAAGAAGATTGATTATATAACTTGACACTAGGGAGCCTATTAATCAGATAGGGATCTCTAAGAATACAGTCATCCCAGAATTTTATAGATAAATTTGCTTTAAATCTTAAAGCTCGAGCAACATTTAACAAATGTTGATGTTTCCTTTCAACCACCCCATTCTGTTGTGGTGTGGCAACACAACTGGTTTGGTGAAGAATTCCTGTATCAAGAAAAAAATTTCGCTGCAAGAATTCTGTTCCATTGTCACTCCTAATCACTTTTATTTTCTTATCAAACTACCTTTGTATCATACTGCAAAAGAAGGAACTAAAATAATGGGTTCAGCTTTATTTTTCATCAAATATACCCAAGTACAACGTGTATAATCATCCACAATAGTAAGAAACAGTTGGAAACCACTATTAGAAATTACATCATAAGGTCCCCATTGATCAATGTGAATCATAGCAAAAAGTTCAATACTCTTAAGAGAACTAGTAGGAAAAGAACATCTATGTTGTCTAGAGAAATGACAATCATCACAAGGTTTACTATTTACAACTTTCAAACCATTTATTACTGTTTGAAGAGTAGCAGTTTGTTGTGGTGATATATGTCCCAACCTATTATGCCAGATAGTGGAGGACTTGAACTGCAACTACAATACTTGAATGTCTTCTTACTACATCAGTTTCTTGAAGAAAATATAACCCATTCTTCTCATAAGCTTTACCAATCATCCTCAAAATTTTCAGGTCCTGTATAATGCAATAACCAGACATAAAATATAGATAACAAGCTTGATCCCTTGTTAGCCTACTTGCTGAGATAAGATTGTAACCTAAAGTGGGTACACAAAGTACATTTTGTAATTTTAGCCCATTTTCCAAGAATATATTTTCAACATGTGTAACAGGTACACTATTTCCATTAGGAAGATGCACTTCAGAATTATTGCTACTCATATCACCATTAAAAAAATTCTATAGAGTTTACCATATGCTCACTTGCCCCTGTATCTAAGAGCCATGGAGTTTGTTTAGAAACACTATTAACTTGGTAAAGTAAAGGTAAAGTACCTGTCATGTTGGTAAAAGACAAATTAGATTGAGTAGAAGTTGTCCCATTAACTCCATGTAGCTGCATCTTATTTTGAAAATCTTGATACAATTGAACAAATTGAGCTTGTGACAGAGAAAAATTCCCATTTGCAGAAGAAGTAGAGTCACTAAGATCTTCAGAGAAAGGACTTTGTTTGGTAACATGTCCTGTAACTTGATGAACTTGAGAATTACCACTATAATTTCCCTTAGCTTTAATATCATAGAAATTTGGCTTGTTATCATGAAATGACCTATTTTATTTTTCTCTGAATTTCCAATTGGGTGGAAAACCATGTAGCTTGAAACATTTATCTTTCAGATGTCTAACCTTGTTAACAAATGAACATTTAACCTCATTTCTAAAACCAGGTTTACAAGCCACTGCAGCACTATTCTCAAAATTGGCTATCATTACCATATGATTTTCAAAATCTCTAGTATGTAGGCATATAGCCCTTTGTTTTTCTTCTTCTATCATCATTTGATATAGCTCATTTAATGGAGGAACATGTTTCATCATTAAAACTTGCCTTCTTACTACAGAATAAGAGTCCTTCAATCCCATCAAAAAAACCAATCTGAAGTGATTATCTTTCCTGTTTTTAATTTTTTCCATCAAATTACACCCACACCTATTTGCACCAAGGCAAATACATTCTGGTAACGGGCTCAAAGTAGCTAGATCAATCTAGAAACTATCTATTTTTATAAAATAGGTTGAGACACTCAAATTTCCTTGTTGAGTAAAATAAAGAGATTGTTGTAGCTCAAAAACCCTAGGCTCATTCGTTTGAGAATATCTCTCTTTTAATATGGACCATAACTTGCTAGCAGTATCAATATACATCATACTTTGTGATATTTCTTTATTCAGAGAATTTAATATCCAGGATAAAATAATTAAATTGCATCTTTTCCAAATTGAATACAACCCTGTATTAGCATCTGGACACTACAATGTACCATCAATGAATCCAATTTTGTGTTTACATGCCTATAAAAATTTCCATAGATCGTTTCCAAGTATGGAAATTTATACCATTCAACGGTGGATTAACAACACTTGCCCCACTAATGTCATTTACATGAACATAATATGGGCTATTTACATCCATACTAGCGTTATACACATTGTTCATCTTCAACTTTCTCAGAAACCCTAATTCCTCAATGAACCCAAATCAACACAAATCAGTCAATATAAACCAACAATTCACCCAATTACCAAATCAGAAACTCCAATTGTATCGATTATGAAACCAATTATAGCCTATAATTGAGTCCTTTAATCAGAAATTCTCAATAAGAACGAGAGATGAAATAACTTACAGAACTTGCAGAAATTTCAGAAATTCTCAAAAAAAAAACTTAGTCGCAGTGGAAAAGAGAATCAACAGCGTAAAAGCCTCATCAAATCGAGCTACATCTGCTCTGTTACCATGATAAATTGCACAATTTCATCATGAAATTTGCGTAAAATGAAACAAGAAAAGAGATTGTAGAAAGAGAAAGCTTAATATCTTTATTCTTAGTAAAAAAACTAACTTTACACAGGTATACGCATATATACAGTTTTCAGCCAATCAACTATTGCCATGCTGGCGTAACTAACTAACATAAAACTTATAAGCATATTACAATTAGCTACACTTAGTTTCAGTTTATTACAAATAAGTCCAACAACTCAAATAAACTGACATACTAAGTACATAACAGAAACTAAAACTAAATTCTATTTCTTCATCATTCGATGCTCCTCGTTTTAAAAAAAAATAGATGATTGAATCTTTTTATTCTTTTTTTGGATGTTTATGTATTGTTGGGTTTTTGATTTTATTTTTGTTGTTAATAGTTTTATTAATTAAACTTCAAATAAAATAAAATTTGGATTTTTTTCTCCATTGATACTATGTGATATTGCATTGATGCTATTTAAATATACGAGTTGCCCCCTTTTAAATATTTTTTGAATATATGTAGCTTTTTTCTCTATATATATTATTCATTTTTTTTTCAATTGATATGCTATATATATATATATATATATATATATATATATATATATATATATATATTTTGTAATTCTTTACTGATGCTCTCTATTTTTTCCATTCAAATGATTTTTTTAAGATTTCCCTTGTGTGTGTTTTTTTTTTCCTTTTTTACACAATTTACATTCGAAATTTCAAATCGTTTTTTTTTGATAAAAAATCAAAAGTATATATATTTTTTTATTGTTGCTATATGATGGTACTTTATTTTCTATTTTAGTTATTAAATTTTCTTGTTTTTTCATTTGTTTGTTTAAATTTTTTATGCTTTCTCTTTATTTATTTTTTGAAAATAATAGTTTTTTTGATGTTTTTTCTTTAACCTGGTAGTATTTGATTGTTTCTACCAATGCTATATGATATTACGTTGATTGCTAGTCTTTTTTGTTTGATAATTAATAATCCTCACTTTGGAGGTAATCTGCTTCGCAGACGCCAGAGATTGAACCCTGGTGGTGAGTGTGGTATACTCGGGTCAATTTTTATTGATGCCTCTAGGATACTATATATTTTTCTTTACAATTTTTTCTTAATACGTTTTAATTTTTCTCTTCATTTTTTTTGGAATCTTTTTTTTAAGTTTTTTTTCCCACACAATTTGAATTCGAATGATGAAAAATAAAATAAAAAGGTCAACATGTAACTAATAGCAGAAGGGAAGAAATTGAAGAGTAGGGCATTTTAGTACATTTACATTTAAAATGTACTAAATGTTAAAAGAAGAAACTCAAAAATATGTTTCTTGAGAAATTCTTATGAAAATACTAATTGTTGTTGGTTTGAACTTGTATACTGTGTAAGTGTTTTCTTTTTTGTTAGAATTTATGTGTTTTCTAAATCATGTAAGGAAGAAGATGTTGATGAACATGAGAGTAGCTTGATTTAGCAGTTATATGAGAGTTCAAGAAGATATATTATAAGATGTTTTCTTTACTGGTCGGAGCTCATTTTCAGTTCAAATTCTGTTCTACATTTCTATGCTACAGAAATTCCAATAAGAAGGTGTAATTTGGGAAGCTTTGTATTCAAACAATTCTCCATGTTAAATTGTTTTTTTAGAGAATTTCGAGTTATTTATTTGTATAAAGAACTCGTAACTGGATTTTGTTGGTCTGCTCATTAGCTAGCAAACTGTGCTATGCAAGGATTTTATTTTACTTACTGTTTTAATATAATTACTTACGTTCTAAAATAAAATAAAATGTGTTTCTCATAATTAAGACCATAGCATCCTACTAACAAAAAATTTCACATTTATTTTATTTAGGCAAAACCGTTACTATAAAATTGAGATATATGAGAGCAACCCAAATATTCCCTCAATCCTAATAATTTCATATAATTTAAGAAAGCATTTACATTTATACAAATTTACAGCTTACATATCATAACTACATACTAGTTTATATATATATATATACTAGTAATAGTTTCCCACGCGTTGCGTGTGCGATACGTAGTGATATAAATATGATCCCGACAAATAAACTTAATATTTTTTTTAAAATTTAAATATCGAATGATTAAATATAATTAATTAACAATCGTATATAAAGACTAACATAATGTTTTACTCTTATAAAAAATACATAACGATTTTGTTTGGAATATAAATGTGTGGAAAATAATATTTTTTTAAAGTTATTTATGTATTTGAATTAATTGATACATTTAAGAGTAATTAGAATATTAGAGTAAAAATATTTTTGGGAAATTTAGGCAAAATTTGACAGCCTCAAAATGCTTAAGTTGGGTTATATTAATAGTATGATGTGTGTGTTTCTCTCTTTCTATAACACTATAACTTCTATGCGGTTTTACGGTTTAAAGATCTGTTTATGTTTTTTAAGTGGAAGCTAATTATAAGATCTGTTTATGTTTTTTAAGTGGAAGCTAATT
This sequence comes from Primula veris, assembly GCA_963682055.1. Taxonomy (NCBI): domain Eukaryota; kingdom Viridiplantae; phylum Streptophyta; class Magnoliopsida; order Ericales; family Primulaceae; genus Primula; species Primula veris. Next base: position 8,638,872 of record OY821750.1, on the reverse strand, counting down.
ATATATTACGGTCGTTATAGTTTAAGTATAGTTGTAATTTGGTTAGTATGGTTTGATTGATAATATCAGAATAACGATGGTATATGTGACTACGTGGTTTTAGAAAAGAGAAATGATGATTTAATAATACATTGAATAATGCACAAGTCCTTAAGTTCGATATGTAGTCCTCTTAAGTATCATATCAATTTTTTATTAATATAATCAAACTCAATAAATCTTGAACATGTCTAATTTTACCCATTTTTTTAAAAAATGCATCTATTATAGTTTACTAATTATTAAAATAACTTAATGCAATTTAAATAAATAAATAAATATTCTTTTTTTCCACATATCAAATCATCTCCTAAACAAATCATTAGACATGTATTTTTATATTACTATAACAATAAAACATTATATTTTTACGATATTCATCCAATTATTTTTGTAAACTTTTTTAAAATGCTAAATTTATTTATACCGATCATATTTATGCAATTACGACAACAGATGTGATACGATTACATAGTATATTTACTCAGTTTAGGTTATATATTTATATAACCCAAACTGAATGCATCTCAGTTGAAGAGGTGGCAGTTTTACCTCTATGTTTCATTACCCATAATAACCAACTCACTACCCATATTTACATCATGGAAGACAATATACGTATAAATGCCCAAAGTTTTGTTTTACATTCAACATGGGCCACGTACTTATAATTCTAATAGTACTTATCCAAGTTTTTAAAACACTTTATGCCTGGTTCCTAAAATTTTAGAAAAAAAATACGTTTGCTTTTCTCCACTTTCCATGGAATTAAATTATTAAAAGAATCGACAACTTTGATTATTTTTGCCAAATTTAGAAATCTTTTGTTATAATCTATCTATATTAATGATTTTGATATTAGACAAAGAAAATTTTGATTAACAAATAAAGAAAATACTAACAAGACTTTTGTTCAGAATTGATGTTTAATAAGATTACCAAATCAACATAAATATTGAAATAAGTCATTCAAGAAAAAAAAAATGACTTAGATGATAAATAAATAGCATCTTAAAATCTTTTATGTTTAATTATATACTTTTATATCACTGTTAACGTATGCAAACAACATAAATGTCAATAAATACCTTTCTCAACGATGAATAATAGGTTAAAAACATGACGTATTGGATAATTTCAAAAAAATTAAGGATCAAATCGAAAACTAAATTCAATCAAATATTGCACATAAACTTGACAAGTTTAGAATTTTATTTCCAAACTTTGTAATATCTGATTCCGAAAAAATAAAAACGAGCACAATTATTGCTCCGTTAATTGAACGGGCTACCATGCTATAGTCATTCTTAAAAGTAGATGGGTTGTAATAGGGGTACATGTTCTGTATCCGGTCCAGATAGTTTAGTGATAGTCGATGGGGTTATAGAAAAGAGAAACGATAACGACGTTGAATAGTGCACAAGTTCATAAGTTCTATATGTAATCTTCTTAGATAGGTTATATAATAGGGATGTTCTGTATCCTGCCCCCATAGTTTAATTAAATTTTATCGAGTAATTATGAATTATGTTTATCGAGCAAGACACTACTGTCACGTTGTAACCAAATTGAGGTTAATCATGAATTATGTTTATATTTTTTTTGGAGGATTTGATCCACTATTGTGATATGTGTAGTTAATATTTGGAATTTGTATAATATTCCGATGTACCCAAAAAAATTAAAATTTGGAATTTGTATTCTGTTGAGTAATTAGAACATGGGTTATGATAAGTAGGGGTGGGCAAAAAATCCGTAAACCCGTCCCGTAACCCAATCCGTACGGATTGGGGCGGATTGGGGCGGGTTGGGTGTCAAAAAAAGTTAAATCCGCCCCGCCCCAATCCGTAAAAAAATTCGTGGGTTGGGTTAGGGTTGGGGTTTCCAAACCGCGGGTTAATCCACCCCAACCCGTTTCAATCCGCATATATATATATATATATATATATATATATATATATCAAAATATAAATATAAATATAAATCAGTCGAGACATTGTTATGTCTTCAAGACTGGATCAAGGGCGACCATATCACAACATATATAAAAAATGAACCATCCATCAAATCATACACGTTTTACGAGCAATGTGAAGAAGGTAGAACTAATTTTATCTTTAAATTTGGTCTCTCAAAATTCTTATTTTATATATTAACTATTTGTTTGTCATTAAATGTAGAAATATCATATGTGGAAAGTTGTACAAACAAACTTTCTTAGGAGATAACAAAACGAGATGCAAAAGGTAATAAAATTGATGTAAACTCTTAATGGAATTTCAATATGTTGTCACATACCAATTCAACATTTCATTGTAAATTTTTGCAGTTCAAAGATGTCACTACCCTCAAGCCTTAAACAATTGGTCGACACTGCCTAAATAATCCCGGTTGATGGTCATACTCAGTGGATTATTAATTTTGATTTCAATTGTTATGTAGTTTTCTGATTTTGATTATGTTGATGAAGAACAATTTGTTTTGTTTTGTTTTGTTTTGTTTTAGCTTTGTTACTTGTTCCGAACATTCTAAACGTATTTTGGTTGGCTTTTAGTTTATATTTCTATTTGAAAGATTTTTTTTAAAAAAATATTTAGGTAAATTATGCGAAATAATGAAAAATTAATGACTAAAATGAAAATTCAAGAAACAACCCACACCCAAACCGCCCCGCTTGATAATGGGTTGGGTTGGGTTGGGTTGGGGTTTTAATTATAATGGGTTGGGTTGGGTTGGGTTGAGATTTGAATTTCACTAATCCGTCCCAATCCGTCCCGCCATTTCTTTTACGGGGCGGGTTAGGATTGAGAACAATCCGCTCCAATCCATCCCGTGTCCGACCCTAATGATAAGATTGCGATTATAACAACTTGTGATTTAATTGATGCTTGTTAATTTTGAGTAATGTGTATTTTCTTTGAAGATTTGATATGTGATAGCGGTATGCACAATTTTTTATTCAACGTTCGTGTTCTATGAAGAGTTATGTCAAAATTGTTAATATATAACTTAATTCCCTAAACATTTAGCATGAATATCACTAGAACCGTAAAAGCTAAAAAGATATAAGAGTGTGCTGTAAGAATTATTTATAATTCTTATATAGATACTAATTTATTAAACATAAAATAAATATTTCTCATTAATATGCTCCATATACATTCCATTAGTTATATAATTTATGCTTTAAAAATAAATTTATGAGTTAAGAAACTCTACATTTTCATCATAATGATCGGTTGAGATTGATACAAACTTGATGGACGGTAGAGATCGAAAGTAACTGAACAGTCTCGGGTACTGCTCATACCTATATAAACGACACAATATCATATCAATTTGTGTCAAATACACTAAAGTATATATAACACATAAAGTGGTGTAGTGATAGACTAACGAGCAGAAACTCAAGTCTCTATCACGACGATCTATTTCTATCATCCGAACTCCGTTCTCAAGTTCCAAGCTCATCGTATTTCCGCATAGTTTAATGTATGTGTTTCGACATAAATTGATATGTTATAATATGTTTGATCATCGTATAAAAAAATCATAGTTAGTTATGTTAATAACGTGTATAACATAATATATAATTTGTAATTAACTTATATTTGGTGTGAAGAGATTAGTTTAATTTTCTACATATTTTGAAATGAAGGAAATAATTTTATGTTGTATCGCTAAAACTTAGAACACATAAAAATGAATAATAGCTTGAATTGTAGTACATGTCACTGCATGTTTTGTTTGATTACCTGTGTTCTGTCCTTGTAAGTTGATGATCACCTTCACTAAATATATATAAATGCAATCACATTGTTTGAGATATGCTACATATTTAAGTGAACATGATGAATGATTTCTTTATATTTATGAAAATGAATTATATATATAAGTAAACAATTGTGTATCAATTACATATCCTGACTTATAGAGGCTACTTGATTTTCTTTCTTTCTAACCTTTTATATACATATTTATAAGGTTTTAGTTAGATGACAGTGAATGAAATTTTCGGATTAATAAGCATCTATTGAGTAATTAAATATAAGGCTTTTTCTTTATTATCTTCTAAGTGTCACGGGACTATCATGTAAATTGTAATATTATTCCTAAGGATAAACCAAATGTGTTCTGCACAATATTATTGCCGGATATGTTCTGTATAAAAAATTAAAATGCTAAAAGTACGCTGCATGAAATAGTGCCGTGTGTAATTTAATTGTTACAACTATCCTTTATAGTAACTCATTTGTTGATAGTTTGTAAGTTATGTATGGTTATCAATTATAATATGTAAATTATCAAGTTAATTTGATTTTAACTCATTTATTGATGGCTATTAAGTTCCTGCAAATATATATGTTACAACATTTAACTATATAGAATGTAAAAGATTGTATTTATGTAGTTATGAGTAAGTGCCTATTTTGTAGTTATGATCATTTACACTACATGATATTTTATTATTTATTAAGTATATCTAATTGTTCAAGTAACATTAAAAATATGAGGTTATGAATATAGTTAGAAGATAATTAATGTTTAGTATATTCAACCAGCACGAGTTTTCGATTTTATATACTTAACTAGCAAGTTTATTATTAGTATACTGGACTAAATGAAAACTTTCGATTTAGTATTTGCCGTCCAAATTGACGGTTAAATAGTGACGTCATATAACATTTTCAGTTAAGTTGAAGGGCAAAATGGTCTTTTTACCTACTAAATGGTCTTTTTACCTATAAAATGGTCTTTTTATAGTAACTCATTTGTTGATAGTTTGTAAGTTATGTACAGTTATCAATTATAATACGTAAATGATGAAGTTAATTTGATTTTAACTCATTTATTGATGGCTATTACGGCATAGTAAGTTCCTGCAAATGTATATGTTACAACATTTAACTATATAGAATGTAAAATGTTGTATTTATGTAGTTATGAGTAAGTGCCTACTCTAACCCTGTCTATTAAACAAAGAAGAAGTTTCTTAACCAACAGGCCACAAACTCTTTCATTAGAATAACAGAGTTATATATATATATATATATATAATCTATCTATGTATATATGTGTATATATACACTTTGGGATTGATTTTGTAAATTTGGAAAAATTCAAATTTTATGTTTGTTTCATTTTGGTCTTTACATTTTTAAATGTATTGTAATTGGGATGTAAATTTGTTCAGAATTAATAAAATTCATTAACAGTTTTAAAAAGAATTTACAGCAAATGTGAAAATGACTAGATTAATCTTTTATACACATGATTCAATTTTCTTAAATAAACTAAAAAGGGTGCAACAAAAATATGAATTTTGACTATTGTTTTCATTACATGTTGTCAATTTTACTAACTAAAATAATTTTATTTTTATAGTATAATTTTCTTTTGGTCTCACATGCTTGTTTTTTTTTTTTTTTTTATTTATTTATTAACTTACTCTTAAAAAAAATTCTACTTTGTTCTGATAAGTAGTATTTAAGATACAATTTTTAGACAAATGAGTTTTTATATTATAAACAATTTAAATTTGAATGGAAAAAACGAGTTCTTGTTTTTATCATGCATGTATGACCAAACGTACCAGCTAATTTTTTTATTTTTTTATTTTGGACATGTATTTTTTTTATTTTAATTTTCAGTTTTCTCAAATAAACTAAAAAAGGTTCAACAAAAATATGATTTTTGTCTATTTTTTTCATTACAAGTTACCAATTTCACTAACTAAAATTATTTTATTTTTTTAGTATAATTCTATTTTGGTCGTATATGTTTTTTTTTAAATGACTCCTTTTTTTAAACATTTCTACCGATGAGTAGTATTTAAGTTATAATTTCCAAACAAAGAATTTTTTTTGTTATAATAATTTAATTTTTAATGAGAAAAAATGTGCTATAGTTTTTATTTTCTATACATGAAGAAATGTACCAAATAAAAATACTTATTATTTATAGTGTAAGTTATTAGCCATACATATTATTTTTTACACTTTCTTTTATTTAATATTTGGTGCCTTTTGAGATTATAAGTTTCAGATTGATTATATTCATAAACTACAAGGACTACTTTATTAATAATGAATAAGTGCAAAGTTGATAGAAAAAAATAGTGTACAAAAGTGAAAAAATATATTAGTAAAATATACTGAATCAAAACTAATTTAAGTTTCATAAGGGTAATTTTGTACTTTACTTATTTCTATTAGACAATTGGACGGAAATATACTAATTCGAAAGTTTTCATTTAGTCCAGTATGCTAATCAGTAAATTTGTTAGTTCAGTATACTAAATAAAAAACGCACGATAGTTGAATATAGTAAACATTAATTATCTCATATAGTGAGTAATGGCATTAACTTTTCATTATTTCACAGTGATAACCATTAAACACTATATTAAATGAAGAAGGTTATTTTTTTTTAATTCAATGATAAAGGTTACTACATATAAATGGTTGATCTCCCCGTATAGTAAATTATAAAGGTTTATTCTTATTGTTTATTAATTGTTAATAAGAATTGTTTAGTTGCCGAATGGTTTTATAAGAAATGTTAATTGTTATACTCATGCCCGATAACTATATTAAATGGACATGTAAGATAGATTATTAATACTACAATTATGTAAATGTAATTGAAAGTTTGCGAACAAATTTAGACTCACATTAAGGTTGAAAAATTATAAATCTTTCCCGAATAGGCTTACCTAGTATGATGCGATAGAAAGACAAGACTTCGGTTGATACTTGGTCTCTTAATGAGGTTGGTTTTTAAGCAGCATTTCCTGCACCAACCCTCACCCTGTCTTACCTGGTCGTAATATGTTAGAGCTACAGAAAGAGTTAGAGTATTTAATAGTTTTTTCCATTTGTGTTTCTATACTTATGTTCGTCGAATGGGTGTATCTATATCGATATGACATTTGTTAGATAAAATGAATAATACAAATGAATTAATGATGAACATTTGACCTCTCAATTAATTATATCTATAACTCGTGATGATGCATGCCACTAAGTCGAATAAAATATTTAACTTGTTGAAATGTTGGTCAAAAGGCTAATTGTAACAAGACATCATTTACTAATTACTTTAGCAATTAATTTTGATATATGACTAAAATTAAGGATTTAAATGCGAATTTCCGAGTTATATATTTTATTTAAGAGTACATTGTAATTGTTTCTGAAATTCAATTATGACATGGGTGAAACTCATATTTATAGAACTTATTGTTTCGTGTACGTATACGTCTTAAAAAGAAAGTTATGAGTTGGATATAAGTTTTTAAATTTATATTAAAAAAAAGGAGCGTTTTAATATATAATTTTAAGATTACATGTCACAATGAACATTACTGATAACGATGCATGTACATATGAAAAGTTGGGTGATGTACATAATATTGTTTGATTAAAACATGACGCACGTTTTAGTCATTATGTCGTACATATTATTGCCCATACTATTATTTTTAAGCCAATTTTGACAATATAAAGTTAAGTCAATTTATGTTCATATCATTTAAGTTTTGGTAATAGATTATAAGCTAAATCATATATATAATGTTCATATTATGTGAAATTTTGTTTGCGAACAGGCACAAAATTTTAACCGATGAATGTTAAATAATTGTTGGTGTATGAGTAAATATCAATTATAGTTATTGATGCTCTAATGTCAATATTCATATTATCGTTTGATTAAAAATCAATATTGGTTTTGATCAAATCTAATGAATATTTAGCTTAACCGCTACACCTAATAATATTGAACTAATAATCATATTATTCGATTAAATATTGCCAGTAAATATTTTGCATTAACATCATATGTCCAGACTTTGGTTGCCCACGGGTACAAAGTATTGCAGACGAATGTTTGATAATAAACGTTATGTTTTGCATCCACTGGTGCCTTAATTATGGTTGCTAAATTATGTTTTTGTCCAGTATTGCTATGGATCGGTGATGCATAATAATTGATTTTTATGTATGTTTATTTTTGGTTGCCCACATGTCCAAAAATATTATGATACCAATAAATATATTGGAATTTTATCATTTTTTAATTATTTTTTATAACTTGGTTGCCCACATGTACAATTATTTTGACTAAGTAAACATTATGAAGGATTTCTTAGGGTTTAACATTAAGATGGAAAATATAGGATATCCATAAATACCATATTTTGCCTATTTAAACAAATATTATGGACAAATTTAAATTTAACATTATGGGAGAATGTAAGAATTATTTATAATTCTTATATAAATATTAATTCATTAAAAATAGAATAAATATTTCTTATTAATGTGATCCATATACATTTCATGAGTTATGTAATATATGATTTAATCATAAATTTGTGAGTTAAGAAACCCTATATTTCCACCATAATGATCGGTTGAGATTGATCCTACCTTCATGGACGGTAGAGATCGAACCTAAATGAATACTCTCGGGTCCTCCTCTTAGGTATATAGAGGGCACAATACCATCTCAATTTGGGTCAAATACACTAAATGATATACAACACATACAGTAGTGTAGTGATAGTTTAAGGAGGAGAAACACAAGTCTCTATCCGGATGATCTATCTTCGTCATCCGAACTCTGTTCTCAACTACCAAGCTCACCATCTTTCCGTATAACTTAAGGTATGTGTTTTGACATACCATTCATATGTTATAATATGTATAATCATCATATAGAAAATATTCTAAATAATTATGTTAATAACGTGTATAACATAATATATAATTTGTAATTATTTGCTATGCTATGAATCTAAAAAGTCAAAAATTATAGTTGTTTCAATATATTAAGTATGGTTGCCTTTATTCAATTATTTTTTATATACTTTTAATGTAGAAGAAAATTAATTCATAGTGATCACTTGATAGTAAAATTGGACTACTTATGGATGGGGTATGTCTTCTCCTCGCTAATTCAGATGCCGATTCGAGGTTGAGATCCATGATATCACTAGAACTTTGAAAGTTAAATGTCTGGGCACAACACATAGAAGCTATTCTTCATCACAGCGCAGGAACCAACGAGGTAATTAGTCGATCAAATGTGATTTAGTTATTAGATTTTGACCACACAAAAGAAGTATTAATCAAGAAAACATAAAAACTCAAATATATTTTCAGAAATATCAACAATCTGCCTCAACCTAAACTCAGTTACCCTATCCCGTAATTTTCATTGTATGACACAGTTTATTTATCTACAGTTAGAACAATTTCGTAAATCACCCCTACTCTTGTGTAATGGTATCAAAATATTTTTTCTCCGTTCATCTTGTGTTTTTCGTTTTTATGAAATATTGTTAAACTTTTGGTTGCCCATTGTATAAAAATATTCCCCATACATTTCCAAACTTTAACAAAAATACCATATATGTTTAGTGATTTAGGCTATGTTTGGTAACCAATTTATTGGTCTAAAATCAGATTTTAAAAATCTGTTTTGATAATTCACTGAAAAGCTAGATTTAAAAATTCTGAAACGTATCTTTAGTTTCACCTATCTTAGTCCTACTCATGAAATCATGGTTAATCTATTTTAATGGGACAATAACATCACATATGCTACTATTTTTATCTTCAATTCAAAGTTTTATCGAAATAATATTAATTTCCATCGATTTTAATGTTTGCATCCTTTACTAACACCTTATTATGATCTTATCTATGTTCTTTATGCATGTTACACTATTCCGACCTTTACCTTTTTCATTTGCTTAATTCTACAATTTTATAAACTTATTTTCCCCTTCTCTAGTATAGCTTTGTATGTAATTTCTCGTTAACCAACTGAATTGCGAAGTACTCCATTACCAGGAGCAAAAGTAAACATGGTACAATATGTAATCAAGACCAAAGAAAGCTTCACTTTAACTGCGCACAAGCTGCCGGTAAAAGCCCTAACCGTGGTGGATGAATGCACTCGCAACGGAAAAGTAAAGCGAAATGTAGCCTCACGAATGACTTTATTTATCTGTCTCCTAGTACCCTTATATTTATCATAACCTTGACCATCCTTACACTTATTTAATGCCTTATAACTTTCTATTTTATCCTTATACCTATATTTATGCTCATTAAGAAAAACACGTCAAGTTTGAAACTACATTGATTACATCTTATTTTTGCAACAGGTAGGTTTCGAATCTTTCTAGTATTATTAATGTTGTTCATTTTTATACAAATTATGGGGCCATCACATGAGCAACAATTGGGATCGTTAATCAGTTATAGGTTATAACCGTTACACACTAAAATTAATGAAATTTCGAATCTTTGCAGCACGATTGTTAAATTTCCTCACTCTCTGCATTATATTATTATTATGGTATCATCAGTCGAGTGACGTTCAGAACTAGATATAAGCGTTAACACTAAATTACCAACGTAATCATCCGTGCAACGTTTCGAAAGACCAATTACGATGGTCACAATTTAATCTAAAACAAAATCTCGTCATTATCTTCTCCACGCTTGCATCATTTATTGAATTCAATTATCATTAAAAGATTACGATTATGCCGCCGAGGGATTAATTAAACAACAACCAACGAATCCACCAATTCCGAACCCCATCATTGATTGCTACTCAACCCCTAACCCCATACATTAATCCCACTCTATTTCCAAAATCACTATATTAAATAGATCTCGTACACACCAACAACTACCAAACGAGATTCGTCGAACACGGCAAACACTATAACAAATTTAAGAATTAACGACAATTTTTTTTAGAGACAATCAAATTTTGTCTTCAAATGGTAACTTTTCAGGACAAAATAATCTTTTATACACAAAAATAATTGTTTTGTCCGCAAATCTAAATTTTAGACACATAACAATTTATTTTCGTTTCAAAAATTATTTGGAGACAAATTTTAAGCTACCATCAACATTAAGTTTAAGTTTAGTGCTAGGAGGATTTGACCAATAAACAAATTTAGGCTACTTCTTTATCATAATTGTCACCAAAAGATTTATCTCTTTTAATGAATTGATATATCTGGGTAATGATAGTTTGAGTAATCATCTCATTTGTCATTTTTACACCTTCATTTCTACTTGAGCATCGTGATTTCCAAATACACCAAATAATAACTGAGGGAATTATTTTAATGCATTTACCTTTTAAATAAGGGTTTGATTGCAGCCAGCAACTCATGCATCTTCCCCCTGATACTTTGATTGATGTATATAATCCCAAATGTTTTGCCAAATTGTGACCAAATTGCATGAACAATTATAACAGAACCAAACAAGTACTCAAATTTTTCTTTATTTTCATTACAACAATCACATGTAGATACAAGCTCAATACCTTTGCTCTGATTTTTTTTTTATCAATAGGCACTACCTTCAAAATAACTCTACACATGAAACAAGAAACTGTAGGAGGCTAAATTTTATCCCATATGAGAGAATGAACCAAACTAATATTGTTCTTACTTCTCACCATGTTTCATGCTGTTTTAACAGAACACTCCTCTGTAGCAGTCTCCTTCCAAACCATAATATCATTGCCAAATGTATTATCTCTCAAATTTGCACCAAATTAATGATGTATATTAGTAGGGAAGACGTTATTAATAATATGTCTTTTTCATTCACCATTGTCCCTGTTATCTTTTAATAAAATATCTTTTTACACATTCAAGCATTTGATTGGACCATTCACACTCAAGCTATCCCAGTTTATATTAATATTTCCTTTTCCCAAGGCTAAACAATATTATTTTCAGCCACCTCTCTATTTTCAAGCATCCTATTTCAAGTACCATTATAGATAGTCTTTTTTGCTTGATTATAATGAGTTTTCTTGCAATATTTGCTTTCTATAAATAAAGACCACAAAGATTTTTGTTTTCTGAGCTTCCACCATAGCTTAATAGACAGAGCATTTGAAATATCATGCAAGTTTCTTACACCCAATCCACCTTCTTCTATATGAAACGTAATTTTTTTCCAAGATACCCACTGAAATTTGTTTTTTTCTTCATCTTGACCCCAATGAAAATTAGCAAATACTCATCACGGATTTAAGAAGAGTAATCTTTGGATCCATACATATCCATTTAGTTTTCCAATTATTTAGCATATCTCTCACCTTAGCCACCAAAGAATGAAAATATATAGTTTTTTTTCTTCCAGCATAAAGATTACAGCCTAAATAAATAAAGGGTGACTTTTTTAAAGTACTACTCAACTTTTCTATCATAATCTTTCCTTGAGCATTAGACACATGATTAGAGCAAAGTAAAAAAACTTGTATCATAGTTTACATTTTACTCAAAATCATTTGCATATTGAATAATCACTTTGTTCACTTCATTTACTGATTTACCAGTAGTACCAGAGACAATAATAATATCATCACCATATGCTAAGTGGGTGATGTACGGACAGCCAATAGGAATCTTGAAGTGTGTATATCTGCCATTAATCACCAACTCATTAAAATTTCTAGAGAACACTTCTGAACATATCACAAATAAGTCTGAAGATAGAGGATCTTATTGCCTTAGCCCTTGAGTAGACTTAAAGAAACCAGTAGCAACTCCATTGGTAAGAACACTAAAATAAATATTGGAAATTAACCTCCAAACTCTATCAATAAAGATCTCAGAAAAATTCATTTTTCTGAAAACTTTGGTGAGAAATAGCCAGAACACCTTGTCATATGCCTTTTTCATATCCATTTTAATTGCTGCATTTTCCCTTTATTTTTAGAATTTAAAGTTAGGGAGGAGAGCATCAAGTGTGATAGCAAGAATGTTTGAAATAATTTTATTACAAAAATTACTCAGATTGCAAATTTTTTTGGACTCTTAAATTTGGGGATCAAAGCTATCAAGGTAGTAGTCATCACCTTAGATAATTCAGAACTAGCAAAAAATTATCTAATGGGCTGAAAAATATCATTATTAAAAATATGCCAATATTTGGTGAAGAAAAAACCATTAAAGCCATCTTGACATGAAAATCTATTTTTATCTAAGACCCAAATAGCATCCTTGATTTTCTCCAAGAGGCATAAGCATGCATAAACTTAATATCATCCTCACTAATAACTTTAGAGATATCATTAATACTATTAAAATCTAACCACTCTTTAGGATCAGGATCAAAAACAGACTGAAAATAATGTTTTGCTTTTTCTTTGATTTCACCAGCATCAGTTATAATATTTCCATTATCCTCTTTAGTACTACAAATAGTACTTTTTTTCCTTTTATTTTTGGCCACTGCATAGAAATATTTGGTGTTAGATTTCCCCTCTATTGCCCATTTAACATTAGCTTTTTAACTCCAAAATTACTCTTCAATCTTCTGTTGATAATTTAGATCACCATAAGTCTTATTTAACTTTCCTATTTTTACAGGTGTAGGATCCTCTTCAAAGTCAGCCTCATATTTAAGAACCTCATCCTCAGTAAATACCAAAATTTGAAAAATGTCTCCAAAGATATCTTTGTTCCACACTTTCATTGATTTCAAGTTGCAGGATAAAAAAATGATAGCATTACCTTCCTAAAAAGGTTTCTAGTTATTTGCTATTAATTTTTTAAAATCTTTATGAACAACTCAAATATTTTGAAAAAAATAATTTTTTGGACTAAAATCCCAATCTGTACAAAGAGATACCAAAAGAGGAGCATGATCTGAAGTTGCCTGTTAAGATAGTTATAAAAAAACCTCTTTAAAAAGGTCATTAAAAGAATTATTAGCACACATTTTTACAATTCTCTCCATAATACTTTGATTACCTGCTCTTTTATTCTATCAGGCATATCTTGATCCTTCAAAACTTAACTCATGAAGATCATTCCCATCAATACAAGTAAGGTAGTCATTTGCAGCATTAATATCAATTTTTAGATCCCAATTTATCCATATTTTCTGATACACTGTTGAAGTCACCCCCAATAATCCAAGAATCATGAGTGTAGATATTGTTTAAGAAATCACATGAAATTCTTCTCTATTCCTTGGTACAGTTAGCATAGATAATAATTAGTTGAATCTGCTGACTAAAAAAATTGCTCGAAATAGACAAGTTAACACATTGATTAATTTCACTTGTTAAGTTAATCTCAATTTCTTCAGAATAGAAAACCCAAATCTTATTATGAGAGTGAACCATCACTTTATCAAAACCAAACTTTCTTCTAAAATCTTCAGCTTGATGATACCATAGATTCCAGACAAGATAGAATAGAAAATTTATACTGAAAATAAAGTCTTTTAGCTCTTCTAATGGTAGCTTTAGTTGGGATTTCACACAAATTCCAAATAACAAGGTTAATCATTTATAATACTTTCTAGTGGTACTTGCAGAAGACCTTAGTGACATTTGACTTTGACTTTTTTGTTTGAGCAGATTTCTCTTCTTAGTATTTTTATATTGCACAACTGACCAATCTTATTTTTCTTGCTGCAATTCTGGTGATTTTCTTGGAGATAAACTAAGCATGACTTGAATGGTGGAGTCAGTGAAAATATACTATTCAAATCTTGGTAACCTTATTACTAATTCCCTGTCATTAATTTCCACTATTACTGGTATATTATCCCTATTTTCATTTTCTTATACAATTTCTTCTTCATGTTTAGTATCAGGACTAGAGATTATTGGACTTGTTGTAATATGAAACTCATCAGCTTTAATGTCCATAGGTTTATCTTCTTCTTCTATTGACACAATTTCACTTACCACATTTTTTCTTCTTTATCATCATCATTCTTTATAGTATCAACTTGAATGTGCTTTATATTTACTTTATCTTTGTTGCCTTTGATGTATTTTTTTTTTTGCTGCAGGCTAGGGAAATGTCTTGTTCACCCAATTTTTAGTGCTTTCTATGTCATTTTTTCTTTTCATTTTTGAGAGCGAGAGAAGTTAATTTGGATCAATATAATTTGGGCTTTGGAGGATTTTGATTTTGATTTTGATTTTGTGGTTTTTCGTCTTCTTCTGGATTTATGTTTTCTTATGCCGTGCCTTCGTCGTTGTCTTGGGCTTTTTCTTTAGACTTCTCTTTAAAAATGCATTTATCTTTTTTGTGTCCTAACTTTGAGCAATATAGACAGTAACTGGGCAGGTCTTCATAATCTCCATATTACCAAAAACCATCTTTTCCACCATACCCTATACGAACACGTTTCAAAGGTTCTTTAGTCAGATCCACTTCAACACAGATACAATCTTTTCCTAGCCTTGATAGTTTATATGTCATTTCATATATCCTTGAAGGAGCTCCAAAAGCACTACGAATAGAAAAGATACTTGTCATGTTATATAGGTGTAGAGGGAGTTTATGAAAGGTAATCCAAACTGATGCTACCGGTTTAAGCATTCTCATAGATAGTTGGTCTATAAACCACAAGTTTCGCATCCAAAGTATCTGAAAATCATCTTCATGAAAGCATCTTATCATAACATGTTTTCAAGCTGAATAAAACGTCATTATTTCTGAAGATAAACAACTTGTTTCACATGTCAACGTGCCTAATGGAAAAATAGCTGAAGTTACACACATATGTACTGTAGTTTTTAAAAATGGAATTGTTTTACATAATGCTTTATGTGTTCCCTCATTTGGTTTTAATTTAGTTTACGTAAATAAATTGACCAATGACTCTCATTTATTTGTTATTTTTGATTAAAAAACATATCACATTCAGGACCATGGATCCTTGAGGATGGTTGGTAGGACAGAAGCTAAGAATGACTTGTATATTTTTAGAAGAGTTGAAGTTTTTAGTTATAATAGTTCATTTCCACAAAATAAGTCACATATTTGGCATTTTAGGTTAGGACACCCATACCTTTATGTATTAGATTTGATTTCAAATGATGTAAATTGCAAGTTCACTGTTCATAATTGTTCTCTTTGTGATGGTTGTCATATAGCAAAGCAGCAAGATTGAGTTATATTTTAACAAATAACAATGCTACCCATGCTTTCCAACTTATACATTGTGATATTTGGAGATTTTATGCTACACTTAATTATAACGGTTTTCATTATTTTTTAACAATATTTGATGATTTTACAAGATGTACATGGATTTTATTACCAAAACATAAATCTAAAAGTGCTATAATTATACCTAATTTTTATAAGATGGTTGAAAAGCAATTTCAGTATAGAATTAAAACTTTAAGAAGTGACAATGACACTGAGTTTAATTTACAAGATTTCTATTCTAAAAATGGTATTGTTCATCATACTAGTTGTGTTGAAACCCCACAACAAAATGGTGTAGTGGAAAGAAAACATCAACATCTTTTAAATATGGCTAGAGCTCTTAGGTTTCAGTCGTTCTTACCTTTAAATTTTTGGGGTGAATGAGTATTAACTGCAGCTTATTTGATAAATAGAACCCCATCCCCTTTATTAATGAATAAAAATCCATATGAAATGTTATTTAACAAGAAACCTTTTTATAATCATTTAAAATTTTTTGGATGTCTATGTTATGCAAGTAGTACTTGAAGTAGTAACATAACTAAACTTGATCCTAGAGGGAGAAAATGTGATTTTATTGGCTATGGTACAAGTAATAAAGGTTCTAAACTGGTTGATATTAACTCACATGATGTTTTTCTGTCTAGAGATGTTATTTTTTATGAAGAATTATTTCCTTTTCAAAAGCAAAATAGGACTTTTAATGATAATACTAATATTGATGATGTTATTACTAAGCGTATTTCTTCTGATGTTGTCATTTATCATGTTGATCCTGACATTATTTCTTTTGATAAAAATATATTAGCATGTAAGAAATCTGTTAAAAAGTACTGCACCTGAATATTTAAAAGATTTTCACTGTAACATTTATAGTGTAAATTTTTACAATAAACTTATTCCTTATGATTTGTCTTCTTCTATTACTTATGACAAAATTTCAGAAAATTATAAAAATTATTGTTTATCTGTATCTTCTATTATTCAACCTAGTACTTATAAGCAAGCTAGTATTGATCCTCTATGGGTAAAGCCTATGAAAGAAGATATCAAAGCTTTAGAACTTAATAACACTTGGTCTCTAACCGACTTACCAAAAGACAAACAACAAATTAGTTGCAAATGCATTTATAGGGTTAAATATAAAGTTGATGGTACAATAGAAAGATACAAGGCTAGATTAGTTATAAAAGGATACACACAGTTAGAAGGTATTGATTTTGAGGCAACTTTTTCCCCTGTAGCCAAAATGACAATTGTTAGATGATTTTTAGCAATAGTTGCATCTCAAAATTGGGTTTTAGCACAAGTAGAAGTTAATAATGCATTTTTTCATGGTGATCTTGAAGAATATGTATACATGTTACCACCACCTAGATTTGTACAAAAAGATAGTAATTTAATATGTAAATTGCAAAAAATCATTATATGGCTTAAAATAAGCATCTAGGCAATGATTTTTCAAATTAAGTACTGCACTGATTTCTTTTGGTTTTATACAATTTATACCTGGTTATTATTTATTTACTATCACTAAAAATGGTACTTTTATGGATCTCTTACTTTATGTAGATGATATTATTCTAGGAAGTCCAAGTTCAGATTTAATTAATAAAGTTAAAGATTTTCGTAATACTCACTTTAAATTGAAATTTTTTGGTCCTTTAAGATATTTTCTAGGGTTAGAAGTAGCAAGAAATACTAATGGGATGTCAAAAAATATATATTCTAGAAGTATTAGCTGATGCATGTCTTTTATCTTCAAAACCAAGTAATTTTCCCATGAATACTAAGAAGATTTTTTCATCTAATGATAACGATGCCTTTGATGATATTACTTTATATAGAAGATTAGTTGGTAAAATTTTATATCTAACAATTACAAGAACATATATTAGTTTTTCTGTACATGTTTTAAATCAATTCTTAGCAGCTCCTAGCAAAGGCCATTATGTAGTAACATTAAGGGTATTAAGATACATATAAAAGAATCCATCTCAAGGTATACTTTCCTATTCCAAATCATCTATTAATTTAAAGGCCTATAGTGATTCAGACTGGCCTGAATGTGTTGATACAATAAGGTCAATTACAGGTTTTAGTATTTTTTTAGGTGATTTTTTAATATCTTGGAAAATTAAAAAGCAAAATGTGATTTCAATGACTGTTTTTAGTTAATTCATTAATTATAAAACTGTTTTTATCTCGTCTTTCTCTCTCTCTCTATATATATATAAATATAGCTCATATATATTTACATAATTTGCGCGATTATCTTACCAGAATGTGAGATCACTAAATTCTACCTTTTCAATAAAAAATTAGTCGAAATAATTTTTTCATTTATTTTAATACTTCCATCCTTTCCAAACACCCTATTATCTATGTTTTTTATGCATGTTAAATTTTTTTAGACCTTTAATTACCTTTCATTTATAACTTAATTCTAAAATTTTATAAAATTATTTTCCCCTTCTTTAGTATAGCTTTGTATATAATTTATCGTGAACCAACTGGATTGCAAAGTATTCCATTACCAAGAGCTGAAGTGAGGTAAAAATAGTACAATAATTATTCAAGACCAAAAAAAGCTTCACTTTAACTACGTAGAAGGTACCGGTGATAGCCGTGACCGTGGTGGATGAATGCATTCGCAACGCAAAAGTAAAGTGAAACGTAGCCTCAAGAATGACTTTATTTATCTGTCTTCTAGTGTCCTTATACATATTTATCATAGGATTGACCGTCCTTACACTTATTTAACGTCTTATAACTTTCTTTTTATCCTTAAACCTATATTTATGCCCATTAAGGAAAACACGTCAAGTTTGAAATTATATTGACTACATATTTTTTTTCTGCAACATGTAGGTTTTTGAATCTTTGTAGTATTATTAATGTCGTTCCTCTTTGCACATATTATGGGACCATCATATGAGAAACAATCGGGATCGTTAATCATTTATAAGTTATAACCATTACACTAAAATTAATGATATTTCGAATCTTTGCATCACAATTGTTATATTTCCTCACTCTTCACATAATATTGTGGTATCATCACCCGAGCAACGTTCAAAACTAGCTATAACCGTTACCACTAAATTACCAACGTAATCACCCGAGCAACGTTTAGAAAAAAATCGACCAATTACAACGATCACAATTTAATCTAAAACAAAATTTCATCTTTATCTTCTCCACACTTTCATTACTTATTTAATTCCATTATCATTAAAATATTACGACTATGCCCGTCGAGAAGATAATTAAATAATGACCAACTAATCCATTGATTCCGAACCATCGACTTCATCCTCGCAGCTTGGGCCGCACGACTTTAAAATTCCTTGTTGATAGTTAGGAGGATATTTATACTTATATACCATATAGGTACTCACGTATTTATACGATTTGTGCGATAGCCTCTTCTCTATACAATGACATTTTTCTATGAAAATCCGATTTTTTAAACTCTTCCCCCTTTCGACATGACGTCCTTTCAGAGTTCACTCACTCGTGCTAATCCCAATTTCGGCTAGATAACGGCTCTGATACCACCTGTAATGACTCGGTCATCTGACCAGACCGCCACTGTCTCCTTTCTACCACCAATATTGTGTTGTTTGTTTAGAACCTGTGCCTAACTCTTATATATATATATTCACATATATTTATATTATATATATATATAGAGAGAGAGAGAGAGATTGAGTCGACAAGCTAAGGTATTTGCTTTTTCATCTCATTTTTTGTTTATAAGCAAATGATTTACTATAAAGTTTTTTGAAATGTAACCAACTTGAGAGACGATGTTATTAGAGGGGGAAAAAATCTAGATTTTGTTTTAATGAATTAAAAGGATTTGTTGTGTTATCAAGATGACTTTTTCCCCTTCATTTTTGTAGATTTATGTGTAGTGTTTTTGTTTGCATATAAAAGGGTTGATTGTTAGTTTGTTTTTTATGTCTAGATTAAAAAGGTTTTGCTTTTCTAATATCTACTTTAAACACAAGATCAATGGATAAGGATGACAATTTCACGGGTTTCAACCATACCCGACCCGACCCGAGGACAAAGTTGCACATTTACCCATTTGAACCGTTTTTAAAAAAATATTTTTTTTCCTTTTAAAAAATAAATCTCATAAATGTCAAAAATTTCAAATAAAATTTGTTAGTTAGATTAAAAAATCATTTGATTTATAACTATAATATAAAAATAATATAAAAGAGAGAGTTTAATGTATATGAGAGAGAGGAGAGAGAGAGTCTTAAGTTGCACTTTTACCTATATAAACCCGACCCGAATAGAATTGCACTTTTATCCGACCCACGGCGGGTCGGGTCGGGTCAGGTCGAGTCGGGTTGAAACCCGCGAAATTGCCATCCCTATCAATGGAGGAAGTGATAAAAAGATGAAACAAGTTGTACTCTTTTGATTAGATTATTGTTCTTTTGATGTGATTATTGTTCACATCATATGCTTATATCTCGAAAATAGTTTTTTGCCATCCTATTTTTTATATATGCGTAGTGTTTTCTCATTTTGTGGAGTTGAAAGGTTAGATTGCCGGAGAACAAACATGAAAATGGATAGATTTAAATTAGAGGGTTGAATGTTAGAACATAGTGATAAGATTATTGATAAGCATCTATATAAATAAAATTTTCATTAAGTTGGTTCGTAAATTGTGTGGATTAAGCAAGACTTGAACGACTGGAACACATGATATAAGATCTGAAATTTAATGAACAAAAATGAAATAAATTAAACAGATGTATTGTTCATACATAGTATTATAAAATTAGGCACACGTAGCGATGCTTATATCTAGATTAGAAAGATTTTATTTTTTTGATACATGTGTATAATGTTTTGATTTATCATAGGCTTGAAAGACCGGAACACATGCTACAAAATCGATCAGAAAATATAATGGAAACATCTGAAAGTTTAATGAAACAAATTATAGGGTGTTGCTGTTCAAAATTAGTATTATAAGATTAGTCATACATATCGTATGCTTATATCTAGGTGAAGTTTTCATTTGGTAGGTTTATCCCTTATTAAATGGCAGGTTTTTTTTTTTTTTTAATCAATACCAGCAAACCTTTATTGAAACAATGAGTAACATCTCGTGAGCTAAGCCCTAACGATGACTAATCCGACCAAGTCTATCAACATTAAAAGCTAAAAACACATTCAAAGCTTGGGTTAGAACTTGCTTTTACAATAGGAGGCAGAGCTTTTAAAAGAGAGAGAAAAGGCAAAACTCAGCACAATTTGCAGAAATATTCTCATATAAAGCTAAGCTTACATATCCTCAGAAACCATTACTTAAAATTTCGAAAGAAACAGCCAAGGGATGTATCAAAACTTCAAGGCATGTTTCTTGATTAAGCAAAAAATTTCATTCTTCTTATCATCTGTACTTCTGCAACCTGAAAGGAGGAAACAGAAGGTCTAAAAGCCACAAAGTCTATTTGACCAAACAGCTTTGCAACTGCTAAGTGGCAAACATTTCAACTCATAGCTAGCCATTGATTGTTTGTATTATCTTTTATATCTGTTACTAATAATTACATCTTAACTCATATCTTGTGGATTTGTATTTCATAACCATAGTCATGTCTGTATCATTACACTTTAGACAAATCATATCACGTCAAACCCCATGATTTATTTTGTTATACCTTTTCATGTTATTCATATGTATTAAATGGCTTGAAATTTACCTTGTCTTAGTTGCTGATGGAATTTTTACCAAATAGCTTACGTATATGTATTCATTATACATCATATGTGTGTAGGTTCGGTTGACTAATGGTCAACTTGTAGATCTTATACCTTTGTGCTTGCCAAATACTGCAAAAAGGAACAATCAGTGGAAGGGGTTGTTTGGGAGGGTAATTTCCCTACTTCTATTACTGATCCCCAGCCAATGGGCAAGGTCGGGATGTGCTTTCACCCAGAGCAGGACCGTATCATCACTGTCCGTGAATGTGCTCGATCTCAGGTGAGTATAACGCTACAAGGCTTTATTTTACCAATTAAAAACTTACCTACTTAAAACAGCTTGTTGCTTGTGTCGTGAAATACCCAACTGCAAATGCTCCTCTTAAACTATTATCAGACACTGTGTTTGTTTTTATGTATAGTATGTAGAACAATTGCTAGATTTATTAGAACAGGTTTATTGATGTTTGATGATATGAATTGGTGAAAAGCTGAAAAAACACATAGCTATAGCATTTTTGAAGAGCTTCACCAAAATGTAAGAATTTAGTGTAAAAAGCGCTTTTTGATCTTTCTCGCAACATGTTCTTTTTCTCTAAATGAGTAAAAGTGATTTCTTTTAGATTAAAAGCGAGCTTTTATAACAGGAGGAAATTACTATAAGTTTGAGCACCTGAAAGTCTTTAGCCAGTTCTCTTAATTGTGCCAAACAAGTTTCTCATTTTAGGAATATTGAACGCAATAACCATGCTAGTTTAGTCTATTCTTATTTTTAGTTTATGCCACCAAATAAAGTGAATCTTGGAAGAAATAACAACGATCTTTTTCTGATCAAATTGAGTTATTTTGCAGAGTTTTCTAGACAATTATAAATTTTCTGGGACTATACAGCACAAGCATCGGCAAATTGGCAACGCTGTCCCTCCTCTTCTAGCATATGCTTTAGGAAGAAAACTTAAGGAGGCTGTTGAAGAGAAAGCCAAAAGAAGTTGAATCTCGCTGGCATTGTTTTCGTGGCACCATATTGACAGTATTATTTGTGATTTTATACTGAGTATGTTGATTTTAATAGTTGCGTGGTGATTAGTGAGAAGTTGTAAAGTGTTATATGTTTTTTTTCCGAAGTAAAAGACTAAATTGTATTCCGCAACAAACTATTGATGTAGCCTCTGTGATAGTGAGAAGTGGCAACAATCTGTAGGAGCTTAGCTATATAGCTCGTAACTACAGTTACAAAAATAATAATATACATTTCATTTTCTGTCTCAAAATTTTGTTTTTCTTTCTTGTTACAATGGCGAAATTATGTATCTAAACCGCCAAGACCAGGGCTGATTGGTGCAAGATAATTCAATTTCAATCATAGATACAATCAATGTTGTTATTGAAATAATTGGAGAATAAAGAATTTAATTAGCACGTATAAGTATGGTAAATATAAATTTAATTCACGAGATTGAGCAATCAGAAAATTGGGAATTGTGATCATATTCAAACATGTACAATATGCCTAACTAACTTAACAAACCCTACCCTCTAAAAAAAAAACTTAACAAAGTCTAATTCTCTCTCATACATGTTACTTCATGAGAAACAGCTATAAAAGCAAACCACTCTCTCTTCTATTTCAATACAACTAGCAAGGAAGCCCACGTATGGGTCGGTTTTCGTGTAAATTATCCTCATTGCATTTAACTCTTTCCAATATTATTAGTGCGCTTTTTACGCTTTTATCACTTTTTTCAGGACTTATATTTTATTATTATTATTATTATTATTATTTTCAATCCAAAATTTATTTTATGATATTATTAGACAATAAAATGATTACACGGAGATAGAAGACAAACGAATAACAAACTGCGTCGCTAGGCCATTCTGAATATCTAAACCAATTCTCTTAAACACTATATCAATAGATTTAGGAGTCGTGATATTATTTATATTTTTTAATACTTTCAATATATTTTGTTTTAAATTATGTCTTTTATTGAGATATTTTTACTTTATGTTTCTAATTATAAAATAGTTATATCATTGAACTTCATCATTTTTTTTATCATGAATTGTATCTAGTTGTTCATAATTTTTTTGTAAATACTAGATAGGGATATTATTATATTAATTATATGTGTTTAATTTTTTTTAATCTTTTAATAGTTTTTTTAATCTTTTAAAATAAAATTGAACTGATAAACCCATTCAAGTTACTCGATCCGACAATAATAATACAGAATTTACATATTGATCGACCAATTTCTACTAATTTTATTGGGTAAGTACCACTGTCAATTGTTCACACAATTCACCACACCCAATAAATCGACACCAAAATTACATAATACTTAACTATTTACAAAATTATACTAGGTTACTACACATCCACGCACCCACAAAATGAGATCATAATATCAAATAACTTATGATCAACTTACTAACGTCGGTGTCTTCACATCATCTGATCACTTATCCGCAAAATAAGATAGAACCAAAATGGCATATGCCTACACAAATAACATGGTCATTTCTCTATGCTTCATCGTCACCAATTTCTTAATCACTAGTGCCATCATCTGTTGGCACAGTATAACCACTGCTCGTTGGGAGAGCTCCGATTTTCTTCCATTAAATGCAACTTGTAATACCCAAGGACATAACAGGAGCAAGATTAAACACAAAGCTAAAAACCAACACAAGCTAAATAGATAGCTAAACTGCACACATCAGAATAAATTATAAAGATAAAAATCAATATGCCTCAAACAGACTTAAACCCCCACCTTCATTTTCTCTTTTCAGGAAGCAAACATAAATTTCATAAAGAACAACACAGACAACAAAAAATAAACAAGGGTCGGGATGTTACATATTGCACATAAGTAATTACGGCCCAATAATTATAATAAACAACTTAAAAATAAAGATGAACTAAGAGTGAGTTAGCCTTTCGAAAGAACTAAGTGTGCGTTACAAACTTTTAGATGAAATAATTAAGACTTTGTTACAGCCATTTAGATGAAATAATTAAGAGTGGGTTAAGCCTTTTAGAGGAACAAATAGTGAGTAGCAGACTTGTAATGTAAGAGAACTTTTAGAAGCACATTGCGGTCATGACGACTACTGCTAGGTGACTTGAAAACTCAGCCTAACTAAAGTGAACTTCTAACTAGATAATGAAAATTTTGGATCAACACATAATAAATATGCTAAAGCTTGGTTTAGAACTATGATGTAATGGCAAAAATGCTACCACATGTTAAAACTTGGGCTGGAATTTCAAGTGAAACTTAGCAAATACCAACCAATACAGAAAATAAATAAAGGAAAGTTCATATAAGAAAAATGAACCCAGATATATAGCAGTATCCAGCAGTTAATCAGTATGAATGAGAGGTAAAAGTATTGTTCTCCCACTTTTCACTATATTGAATGTAAAAAAAAGGAAGTAAAATAACTTGCTTACATCAATTCTAGCCGGCTTCTCATCAACAAAACCTTTTTCTGATTTCCTACTATGGGTAAGATCAAACAATTCGTTGTAGACAGGTTTCCTCTTAAGCTTCTTTTCTAACCTTGGGTATGCTCCCGCATACGAGCTATTAAAAAAAAGAATTCAAAATAGTTAAAATTGGCAAAAAACAAGTGTTTTCATTTGAGATGTGCAAATATGAAGGAAAACGGTTCTTATGAGTTCACCTTAAACTCATCCCAATAGAAATACTTCATGGCTTGAGTGACTTTAGTCCAGTTTAATCTCTCCTTGCATAACTTTCATGGATAATATGTCCTAACCTTGATGCAACGGATGGTTCAAACCTATTGAAAAAGTTAGTAAGATAAGAAAACAAACAGTATAAAGAAAAGAACAATAGCTTACAGAAGGACAAAAAATACCTCTTTGTTCTCCATGTCACCTCCCTCCACGACCTGCGGCACGCGACCAACTTGAAAAGGCACTCTGCCACCCATCTATATAAAAAAAGTAATATGATTTTACAAGTCGTGGCCAAGAAAAATTAATCAAACACTAGATTTTTCAAGTATTTGAGGTTATAAAATGCAAATGAACACGTGGCTTGTTTGGTTGCAATTTTTGAGCAAAATAACTTTATCTTTAAGATGGTGAAGTATAGTCCAACTTAAAAGCAAAGAAGAAGAAAACAAGCTCAGCATCTGGTATGGGAGATTCTTTTTTCCATACCCTAATTACTCAGCACTATAAGCGACGTGGGATTGGCAATCCCACGTCTGCGTGGCATGCCATGTGGCTGCCAAATTTTTTTTTTTTTTTTTTTTTTTTCGTTTTTCTTATTTTATTTATGTTTTCATATATAAAAAACTTCCCAAATTTTACCCAAAAACTTCTCTAATTTTATCCGAAAAAAAGCCTAACCATCAACCATCAAACTCCTTCATATATAAAATTAATATATTTTTTTTATCAAATAAACATCACTCTACCACTACATTAAAAACCTGGAGACGTTTTTTTTTATAGTAAAATTGGGGATAATTGTAGTGGTAAAATGATGTTTATTTGATAAAAAAATATATATTAATTTTATATATGAAGGAGTTTGATGGTTGATGGTTAGAGTTTTTTCGGATAAAATTAGAGAAGTTTTTGGATAAAATTGGGGAAGTTTTTTATATACGAAAACATAAATAAAATAAGAAAAACAAAAACAAAAATAAAATAAAAATTGGCAGCCACGTAGCATGCCACGCAGACGGATTACCAATCCCACGTCGCTTATAGTGCTGAGTAATTAGGGTATGGAAAAAAGAATCTCCCATCTGGTACATTATTTCTCAAATTCAAAAAGCTTGAAAGTTTAAGATGGGTTTATAGGGGTTTTTATCACACTCAAAAAATCTAGCTAATACACCTAAAAGTTGCAACTAAACAGGTTCATTGCTTAATAAGGGGCCTTAAAACAAAAGATGTAGTATAAACTTGTTGAAGATACAGACACTATGCAAAAGATAGGCCAATAACTTGTACCAATTTAACCATTTTATATCAATATAAAGGGAACATAAACTTAACTATATCAGCAAGTCTATACCAGTAAGTACCAATTTAACCATTTTATATCAATTAAAATAGGTATACTAAATGTAGGGGTTATGTATTACAGTAAAAAAAAAAAAAGAGTAAAAACGCAACTGGATACACAACCGAGTAATCTGGATTTATAAAAACTCATTTTGGTACAAAAAAATTTAGTAAAAAACATAAATGGATTCTATAGGTTTCATGTAAATAAAAATGTACACAGTTTGTCTGAATGCTTATTTTAAACCAATAAGTTACCTGTTTCAGTTTTTTTTTTTTTAAAAAAAAAAAAAGGATACATCTAGATCAAAACTCCAACTATTATTGGGCAAAAACTATATTCCACAATCTTAACTTTACCCTAATCATGCAAGATGCAGTTGAATAATCATATAAAATAGTTGAATTCACAATCTTAACTTAATTCTGGAATAAAAAGGGAGGGTTTTCCTAGAGTTCGAGCATAAAAAAACAAGATTTAGAATATTCTGCATAATAATCATCAATTATAAACATAAAATATATAAACCAGCACACTATTTAGAGTGTGTGTGGCGGTGGAATGGATAGGAGGAAGAGAGAGAGAGAGGCACATGTGTAATAGAAAAAACATCACTAGGGTTTTGGGAATGTTATTAAGTTTTCGTGAAAAAAATGGAGCCAATTGGAGCCAAAAAATTTAGGCAAAAAAGAAAAGACTAATTTTTCATTTTCTTACAAAATTATGGAAAACATATAAGCGGGGAATTTTTTTATTTTTTTGATAGTGCAGGTGGGAAATTATGGTGGGGAACCAAAAACGGATCTCGGGTTCCACAAGTTTCATGTATGTGACTTAAGTCTGAGTCCTCACAGGTGCTAACCCATTTTGTCTCCTTTCGGATCCGCATCTTTTGATATTCTACTTTTTTTTTAGACAAAAATGATCATACTTTATTATTTTGGTTATCAAGACTTTATGTTGATATCAACAAAATTATACAGTTTGTAAACATACCTACGTCACTTCGAACTCGTTGACACTTAAACATGACGGTTGTTTTTAAAGGTAGTATCGGAAACTTCAATTCTAGTATATTAGTTAAGATACTATAATAGTCGTTCGGTGATAACTAATCTGATTAGTCGGTGAACCTCTAAACTCTAAACACTTAAATTGAACTAAGTAGAACTATATTAAATTAATATATTTTACAACAAATATATTTTACAATACTTACAGTACATAAGCCTCTTTTTGGAAAAAATTTGGCCATAATAAACTTTTTTCGGACTAATGAGGTCCACGCTATTTTTTTTTTTTAATTCCAACATTTAAACGGTTCCAATCTTACATAAGGTTTTGTGGTGTATATAATTGTTACTTATAAATGATTTATTTGTAAACATAAATATGAAATTAAATATGTCAGCGACATATCGGCAACACAAAAAAACTATTGCTAGCTTTCTGTTGCTATTCTAATGGGAGAATGTAAGTAAATTTGGGAAAATCTAAATATTAAAAACAGTAACTGGTTTATTAACAAAACAAACGGTGTTGCTGATAAAATGTGACTAATTTGTTGCCGATCAGTTACTGATATATAATGAAATAATATGTCGCTAACTTGATCCTATTTTGTTACTATCCGTCTTAATTTAACAACAATTAATCAACTGTTACTGTTTATTGATGGTATCTGAACATATTCTTGTAGTGTGTAGTAATGAACACACTACCATATCCCAGTGAGGCATTAAGTTTAATTGTCCAAAATATAGTAATTTTAGTACTATTCATTCACCACTAAAGCCACTTTAACTCCCCGCCTCTGTCTGGAATAAAGAAGATTTTCATTTAATAATTTGAGTGTACTGTGTACCATCATTGTTATTCAAACCTGGCAATAAGTACGTATTAACCCGCACTATCCTTTAACTACCTTAAATTTATGAGCATAGCTACCCTACCCTCGTCAAATTGCTATCTTATCTTCCTTGATTGCATGAGGTTCCATTATTATGTGTCAGATATGAATAATTATTGATAGACTCATTTTACATTCTTTCATACATTACTTGTAAGATGAGTAAAGGCAAAACTGTAGTTCAATTTTGTAGCGCTTCATAACTGCTTATCATTATGAGATTAGTAGGGTAACGGTTGTCATTGTGTGTATGTCATTCTCTGTCTGATATAATATGAAATGATAACCATCTCAGCCATTACGTTTTTTTTTTTGAATGTTGGGAGTCATGCTACGTTCATTATTCTTACACTCTTCTTTACCCTCATTGTGAGAGTAGTGAGGCGAAAACACTACAACACAAAACTGCAATTTGTCCTCATTTCTTTCACAAGTAGTGTAAAAACGAGTGTAACAGTAGTCAAAATATCTTTATTCCAGCCTCTGAAAGCACGAACCAAAAATAAATAAAAATAGGGTAAAACTGGAGAGTAATGGGCTTCATTGTAAGAGGAAACACACAATTTGGTTTAAATACAAAATGTATTAATATTTTGATTTCATAACTAAACTAAAAAATGATAAAAATCGAACTAAAATTTATCTATTAAGTCATTCGAACTAAAACGTGAAACTTTTCGTGTATCAATTAATTATGCATTTATTTATATGATATATGACTGAGTAATTGTTACAATTCTTACTCGGTTGATAAATTTTCTATCTAAAACTATATTTCATCATCATCACTAAACTATGACTTTCATCCTAAGAATTCGGAGTCGGTTAAATAAAACCAAATGAGAACTCGTTTTTTACATAATTATGAA
Source organism: Primula veris (assembly GCA_963682055.1). Taxonomy (NCBI): domain Eukaryota; kingdom Viridiplantae; phylum Streptophyta; class Magnoliopsida; order Ericales; family Primulaceae; genus Primula; species Primula veris. The sequence continues at coordinate 8,609,241 of OY821750.1, read as the reverse complement.
TTTTTCTCCACCATATGTTTCTGTCCAATTCTATTTGGTTATGGAATTATCTTATACTTATGTTATTATAAATCACTTGCTTCCAAGTTTTTAACGATAACCCATCTTTTGGTTTAATCGACTCTCTTTCGTTTTATGTTAAATCGGAGCCATACTTACCTTAGACCAAACATCCACACTCGTAATCTTATTTTTTATTGTCTTTCCACACATCTATTTCAAAATCGCCATCTCTATTACACCTATTTTATATTCGTCAATTTTTTTAATCGATCAACACTTACTACCATTTGATAAATATGGTCTTATAGGTGTTGTACAAATCTTCCTAAAAGCCTTAAAGGTATGTTACGATCACATAATAATAATAATGCGCTCCTCCACGTCATCCGCCTTGCTTAAATTCTATTGTTAACATCATCGTTTGTTTCATTGTTGTTTTGAATAAAAGAACCAATAAAACAAAAGATGACACTTTTTGATATTATCGCACAACCTAACTTAACTACAAGTGGACTTACCTTCTTGCTACCACTAAAACTACACTCCATGAATTCATCGTTCTATCTACTTAACCCGAAATCTCGACACTCTAAAGTATGCATATATAATTATAACTTATCGTTTATGCTTTTTCTAGTATCCTCCACCAAAATTACCTCATCTGCAAACAACATGCACCAAGATATTTCATTCTGAATATACCTACTACCTAGTCAGTCCAACTATGATTAGAGCAAACAAAATATATATGTCTCAAAACTGATCAGTGGTGTAACCATTTAGTAATAGATAAAGTCAGTACAAACTATGATTAGAGCGAACAAAATATGTCTCAAAATACTTTTTCTCTGTTCATCAAGTGTTTTTCGTTTTTATGAAATATTGTTAAAAAATTTGTTTCTCATTCTATACATATATTCCTCATACATTTCCAAACTTTAACAGGAACACCATATAGGTTTAGTGATTTATTTGCTTTTATTTTCTTTAACGCATCTTTAGCTTAACCTATCTTAGTCCTACTCATGAAATCCCAGTTAATCTATTTTAATGGGACTGTAACATCACCTATGTTACTGTTTTTATCTTCAATGAAAAGTAAATCGAAATAATTTTTCCATTGCTTTTGATATTTCCATCCTTTACAAACACCCTATTATCTATGTTCTTTATGCATCTAAAACTATTTACACCTTTAATTACCTTTCATTCTACGATTTTATAAACTTATTTTCCCATTCTTTAGTATTAGGACCATATTTCTGTCATAGTGAACTATTTGTTGTCTATTCAATTGAACAAATTAATCTGAGTTAAGTGTTAATTGATAAGACAGATTTATGTGTACAGGTGAAGTTGCAAACTCAGTTGCAACCATAGTTATAACATGCTGATACGCAGGATTTTGTCTTACTGCATTACATGTTCTTTAAGTTAATTATTTCAATTAAAGTATGCAGGAAATATTCTCATGGATTTACAAGAAATCAGTTTATATATGTGGAGAATATTTAAGTGATAAAGAATGGAATGCTCTTTAAATATTTAAAAATGGTGTATTAGATTGTCAAATAAATTGTATTAGATTGACAAATAAATTTTATTAAATTACCAAAAATATAGTATTAGATTGTCACAAAAATTTCATTAGATTGTCAAAAAAAAATTTCTGATTTTTTTTTTGGATTTTTGTAAAAAAAATATTTTTTTGGATTTTGTTATTTTATTTCCAAGCTCTCTAATTTTTTTTTTAAATAATTCTGGATTTTATTTTATTCTATTTTTTTATATTTTTTTTCTCAATTTTTTCTTTTTTTTTTCCAAATTTTATAATTTTTCTGATTTTTTTTCTTCTAATTTTTTTTCATTTTTTCCCTTTTTTTTTTACATTTTTCTTTTATTTTGGTCAACACCGGAGACTGACGGTTAAAATTTTGTATTAGATTGTCAAAAAAATATATTAGATTGTTAAAATTTTGTATTAGATTGTCAAAAAAATTATATTAAATTATCAAAAAAAAAGTTATTAGATTGTTAAAAAATTGTATTATAGTGTCAAAAAATTGTATTAGATTGTCACAAAAATTATATTGTATTTTCTATTATATTGTCAAAAATTTGTATTAGATTGTCGGGAATTTGCATTATATTTTTAAAAAATTTGTATTAGATTGTTAAAAAAAAAACTAGATTGTCAAAAAATTTGTATTAAATTTCTAAAAAATTGTATTAAATTTCTAAAAAATTGTATTAAATTGTTAAAAAATTTGTATTGTTTGCATGAGCAGCTCTTTTTAATATTTTTTGAATGTCTGGAAAGAGAAAATGTTTAGGTGAGTTTACATTGTTTTTTCAGCTACAAAATAATACCTCTTAGTATAAGAGGTGCTATTCCTTGTTGAGAAAGTAAAAACTAAACTTAGACCTTCTCTCATTTTTTTAGTAAAAACTTAAAGATTGTTGTGTGACATATTAGCTCGTTATAGATATATATAGAGATATGTATAGATATAGAGAGAGGTATGAGAGACAGCAATAAAGGAGACTTTATTAATCATAATATGTGAATGGATGTAAAATAAGACCCCTAACCCTCTTTATATAGATAGAGGGGTAGGGTTACAAGCCCACTTGGGCCCATAAAATACAAGCCCAAGAGTCCAATAATATACTACAACACTCTCCCTCTGGACGTCTTGAATTCTTCGTCTTCATGCAGTTGATCTGAGTCGAGTTCATTCGCGGTGCTAAACACATAAAAACCTTAGGGACGGAAAACCCAGTGTGGGACAAAACCGTTACCTAGGAGAAACTGTGTAGCCGAATGATATAGGCCAAAATATCATGTAACTAACTAACCACAAAACAGTGTGCCTCATCAAAACCTTGCCAGAGCAAACCCAATGGGAAAATCTCTGATCTAAGGAAAAAGAGTGCAACAATGGTAGTAGTAGGGATCAACCACAAAACAGGTGTCTCATCAAAACCTTGCTAGAGTAAACCCAGTGGGAAAAAATCTCTAGTCGAAGGACAAAAGAGTACACAGTGGTAAGAAGTATACAACAAGATACTACGCCTAATTTCGGCAATCTTAAGTGAGATAAGATGGGAACGTGTCTCGCTAAAAACCTTGCCAAGGAAAACCCAGTAGGAAAAATCCTTGGTCTAAGGACAAAAAGAGTACACGAGCATGCGACTGGATGCTCCCCCTCACTTGCACACGACAGGGTGCGAGAATTTCGACTAAGTAGTAATTGGTGCAATAAGCGTTCACCTGCATGCTCCCCCTCACTTGCACACGACTGGGTGCAATGATTTCATATTCGAATAAAGAATACGAGCATTTGACTGGATGCCTCATTTACTTGCACACGACTGGATGTAAGAAAATCTAACGTGGAATAGAACGAGCATTCAACCGGATGCTCTTAAACTTCATATGTGAAGATTTATTTCGGCGAAAAATGCTAAATAGCATAGTCTAGTCATGTCTCTCTTGATCGATAACAACAAGTTGTCCTCAAATAAGACAAGTGTTTTATTTGGATCGTGAGACACGTTCCCATATACACTCGAAGCCATATACACTCTCTAGTCGTCTCATAGAGCACGAGTAGATCAGAGTGATTCGTTTGGAGTCATTCCAAGACCTCCAAGATATTACCTTATTCCTAATGGTAAAGACAGACCATGTTAGGAATATCACTTATGCGGGTCTGATAAGTAACCGGCATCACTATAACCGAAAAAGGGTTGCGTTAATTCGAGTAACGAAGGGGGTAGGTACACCCGATGACGCAAATGGGATAAACTAGCCCACTTCCATAAGGTAAGTGAATGTGTCTTTAGTGCCATTTCGATGGCAGCGTGTTAGCGCGATGCTGTGTCGAGCTATATCATTCACAGCAGACGAGATGTTCATCCTAGCACCTTAGACCAAGTACAATGATGCGCTTATTGTACTTGGATATGAACATCATGGTTCAATATCTCTTCATCGTCTCATCAGGGACGGACTTGTTCTATATCAATGTCTAGTGATCAAACGATCATGGGAGAATCTGACGACTTAGCGTCATGATGACTAAAACATCACAACACCTTCTGGGTGTAGTCTGAATCATGGACTTAGATTCAATCTTTACGGGACTCGATCATCTCGAAGGAAAATCCAAAAATGGATCGCGTAATAAAACACGCAAGGGCATAATACTTGTTCAAGTATCTCAAACTAATCAAGTACTCACTTAGGCGGGTATACCACATCCGCTCGGATTATATTAATCCATATAATGAACGTCTCATTTAATTGAGATCGTGTTCCATGGTCAGGAACTACTTGATTCAAGCATTATGAAGTCACACAGGGACCTTCATCTATATCTCTTTGTCTAAATCTCCATAGAGATAAAACCGTGACCACAATCACATGCTGCATAATCAGTTTTTGGGAAACTACTAAACTGATAAAGAAGGAGACCATTATAACGTCCATTACGAGGAAATCAACCATCTCGTAATCAATTCCAAGATGTGAGAGAAGCCTTGCGCTACTAGGCGAGCATTCTACAATCTCATTATTCTCATCACTCTTCCTTACGAATAACCAAATAAACGAACTCGTTTAACATTGGTGGTGTTGGAGCTACAGGTCCAAACACACTTTTGCTAAGGAGTCTACTTGGATTGCAAGTTTCCATTAGTACAGTCTATTCTCCGTTGACTTCAGACAACGGTACATGGTTTCCTGTCATAATTTGTTCATATTATCAGTCGTCACTGAATATATGAACAAGTAATCAATGACAGTCTCGTTTCGCTTCAATATCATCTAAGATATCATGATCGACAGATATTTCGAAATTCTTAGGATGAGGAGGAAATCACACATCTCCTTGATCCTTTATAATCTCGTGCGACAAACGAGTTTCAGTTCACCACCTCTGGGGCTGAACGAATTAAGAACTGGTCAACTTCCTCATATCTTAGGAAGGACGACAGACTGACGGCCGACGGCAACGTCCTTTGCTTGGCGGGTTCGGCCAAAGCAACGTGTTACGACAGGAACACGGCGTCCGACAGGGACGTCTATCCTTGCAAGCATTTTGCAGCAGGTATAAATGATCTCGTGACATCTCATAAAGTCATTAAATGCGTCTGGTATTTAGTTAGACTTGAGGGAGTCTATGCACTTACTTATCACTAAGTGCAGTTTTGGGGATCAAGCTAAGACTGAGTGGGTTATGCCACGTTACTTCACGTCGTTTCTTATCAACGGTAACGTGCAAATCTCCACCTAACGACGGGGAGAACAGTCTTAGCGATGTCACTTTCGCATATCATGCGGTAAAGAGATCGCTTGCCAAGGTTACTCTATCAAATGATAGGCATGAGATTCATAATCGACTTATGTCCCTTCAGAGGTCCATATTTTGAACGCTATAGCGGCTCAATCAAAATATTAATTAAGCACTCCAAACACGCGTTAATATGAGACTTCTGGCTCATAACCAGTAATCAGCTGGTACGTATATGGTGTTTGAGTGTCTATGGGCCTCATGACGGACCAATGCAGCAAAATAGCATAACCCCACATTGAAATATAAATCTTGGTGCGCAAGACCAAGAAATGCGTGCAATCATTTGCAGTCGCATCATCAAACTTTCCGTGAGTCCATTTGGGTCTGAACATAATCGACAGGATGTTCAATTTCAATTTCCAAACTCAAGTAATTCAAATCGAAATTTCGATTCTTACTCTTCGGAATTATCAAATCGACTAGACTTTTCAGGATAATCCGGATCATGAGCCATCAACTTAATGATAGGGCTAAAAGTTTGGGAAGTGCTGCATTTATGTGGACAACAGTAAAATGTGACCATATTGTCGATGCATCAACCATAACCATTTATATTTATGGTCCGTCTTATGGTTGGATAAGTCCACAATAACTCCTTCAATTCTTTACAAGAATTCTACGAGTTCATTTCGTGATCTTTACACATACTAGTCTTTCAAAATGAGAATTAGTGGCATTAATTTCGGATTAATCACGAAATATATCCTCAAAGAGAATCCAAATGCGATGCGATTATAAATCAAGCATCGTCTTTTGACCCGGGAATATCTCATCCGGTCAATGCCACAATATTAAAATGCTCTTATCAATCGACGACAGGCGAATGATAGTACAGACAATCATGTCTTAGCATTTAAATCATTTATCATTTCGACGACAGGCGAAATGATAAGGTAACTTTAAATGCTTTAAAGAATGTGGTAGCAACCACTTGAAAGACATTTCAACTCCTCTAAAATACGCTTTTGGTCGTATTGAATGAAGGCTATGTAAAGAAATTTTAATTCTTTCATGAGCTATTACCAGGTAACACTGGTTTTCTCGAATATTTTATAACTCAACAAGGTACGGCAGGACCTACATGAGTATAAGCTCTCATATTTGACACATCAATTTGGTTTTACCAAAGATTTCGATTTGGAACGACAGGTCCAGAATCGTTGTCACTGAGTACTCTTTTAGGCAAGTAGTTGGTGAAATTATATGGTACACTGTTACCCACTATTTCCAAAAAAAATCAACTACCCCACAAGTATTGCCTAAAATTTCATAATTTAAAGTTTGGTCACATTTGTCAAAGAAATTTGCTCAAAACACTTTAAATTATTTCGAGAAATTTCGTAAACAGGCAAACCATAATCCAAAAGTATGGTCTAAATGGAAAACATAATCCAAATGAAAAAATAATCCAGATGAGCGAAAAAATTGCTCAATGATTTATCAAAATCTATAAAGAAAGGTATCAAACTCATTTGAGCCACAAATTCGGGGGTCTCAAGAGTTTCCTTTCAGTTATCTTTAACCACATTAGCATCGGTTTTTCCACCTTTATAATAGTTGTGAACTATTTAAGGAGTAACCGTGCATGAGCTTTGTCTTTATAGCATAGAGTTGGCTCAATGAGCATTATCTCTTGCTTTGTGACAACGGGCCATATTATTCCTTTTAATTACTGTCTTGTAGCCACATGTTTTCGATTTTGATGATTGTCTAAAATCTCGCTTGGCTAGGCGATTCATCGGGATCGCGACAGTTCGAGACAAATAACACTTGTCTCGGTTCTCGATTCGTAGAAAAAAAATATACACGAAGAGCATTAATATCAGGCAAACAATTCGCCATTGACCCAATAGGATTAAAACTACTCACCGGGGTAATTTTCTTATCCAATAACAGATGAGCGATAAAGGAACATGGTGAATATAAATTCACGATACTGCTTATAGAATACAATTTCCAAGCTAGTATTTTTGGTGAAGGATAGCTCCAATATGTCAATTTCAGACATTTGTTCACCATAAACGTCATCACGTCTCAAATGTGGCGGCGGAATAAAATCAACGCCTTAGCATTCATCTCGAGGGTAACAACAAAGTCGTGTTTTACTCATCAAAGATGACATCCAAAAAAAAAATTTGGGCATCACATTTTCACACATCAGGGTGAGTAACATGTGGTGACGTATTAAAATCGACGTTTAAACAGTCATTTCGCAAGTATGTTTTACGATTTTTCTCATCATAGATGGCATCCAACATGTGTTGGGAGTTCTGGATTATTTATCATATAAAACGACTGGTTTATATGTTTATGGTTTGCACAAGCACAAACCTTTTTTCGAAACGACAGGTTCAAAAACATTAGTTTTGCTTTTCATGTGAATCGGTTCTCATTGATCGAACGACGGGTCGATACTGAAACACCAATTCAGCGAAACATACATCACTATATAAACACACTCGGGGAAATTATTATTTAGTCAACCCCTTTCGGTAGCTCTATTTGAAAACGACCAGGAAAGACGGTGAGGGGGGTGGGCACGAATGCCTCTTAAAAACCGACCTCATTAGGAGAACGACTTCCTCATTTATCTTTCCTAGACATCGTATCCAAATAGGTGAGCCTATTTGGGGAAGATTCATAATTTTTCCAACTTAAATGTGAATATATACGATTTTCGATTTTTATATATGGCAATAATATTAACAATATAGACAATATCTATCTGGATTAACCACACATATATAAACAGGCAGTAAATATATTTTGATTTCTATCTAATCATGCAGTAGATTTGATGTTATAAACAAATCAATTTAAGATTATCAATCAATCCATAAAGATTCTAACATATCAAATCAAATGAATTTAAGATTATCAATCAATCCATGAAGATTCTAACATATGATTATCAATCAATCCATAAAGATTCTAATATATCAAATCAAATCAATTTAATATTATCAATCAATTCATGAAGATTCTAACATATCAAATCAAATCAATTTACATGCAATTTTTTTTTATTCGTTTGCCTTTTAATAAAAAAAATTATATGCATGCGTGTGTATATTTACCAAATATTGTATCTTTATCAACCATATGTACTGTTTTCGTATAAGTATTATACTACAGGACCATGCGTGTAATTTCAGTAAACTATATATCTATTTACAGCATTATTACATATACAGTCCAGAATTTCAGACAAGTTTCAGTTTAGTCCTTGAGTAATTTACATAATAGTTTACAGCTTTCAGAGAATTACAAATCAGTACATGCGTTTCAGGATATAACATATATAGTCTGACAGATGCATATTAGTATGTTTAATAAACAAAATTAAAACATAGGTCATGTTTCTGTTTATACAAGTTTTAAAACAAGGTTACAGTACTTACTAGCATATGCTTTTTAACAAAAAAATATATATGCAGGCTTCTAGATTAGTAATCATGGCAGTATAAGCTTTTTAAAAAAAACATATATATGCAGGCTTCTAGATTAGTAATCATGACAGTAGTACTAGTAGTTCAAAAACAGACAAACAAACTATGACATGTGATTTAGCATGGTTTTAATAACATAGTTGTTAGTATACATAATTCGCATACAGTTAAACAGGTCCACATATATACATAATTTATTTGATTGGCAGTAGCATGTGATTTTACGTATCATGCGGGTATACGATAAAAACTAAATCGTATACCTTACGCACAGTATGTTGGTGAAGGTCGATATAGCAAAATCTTTAAAAAAATCCGGATAAACCTCAAGGTTTATTGAATCTAGAATCCGTACTTCGATCTCCGGGAGCAGTGCTGATAACGTGTTATGTGACATATTAGCTCGTTATAGATATATATAGAGATATGTATAGATATAGAGAGAGGCATGAGAGACAGCAATAAGGGAGACTTTATTAATCAGAATATGTGAATGGATGTAAAATAAGACCCCTAACCCTCTTTATATAGATAGAGGGGTAGGGTTATAAGCCCACTTGGGCCCATAAAGTACAAGCCCAAGAGTCCAATAATATAGTGTCAAAAAATTGTATTAGATTGTCACAAAAATTATATTGTATTTTCTATTATATTGTCAAAAATTTGTATTAGATTGTCGGGAATTTGCATTATATTTTTAAAAAATTTGTATTAGATTGTTAAAAAAAAAACTAGATTGTCAAAAGATTTGTATTAAATTTCTAAGAAATTGTATTAAATTTCTAAAAAATTGTATTAAATTGTTAAAAAATTTGCATTGTTTGCATGAGCAGCTCTTTTTAATATTTTTTGAATGTCTGGAAAGAGAAAATGTTTAGGTGAGTTTACATTGTTTTTTCAGCTACAAAATAATACATTTTAGTAAGAGGTGCTATTCCTTGTTGAGAAAGTAAAAACTAAACTTAGACCTTCTCTCATTTTTTAGTAAAAACTTAAAGATAATTTACTCAACGCCTTAGAAGAAATATAATTATATATGTATACGATTTAGAGAAAGGCAAATTGATAAGGTTGTGTTATATTTGAAGTTATAAACCACAGTCCTATTTCTTTTATAACTGGTTATGTGGAGATTTATATAAATATTATTACAATAACAGAAAAGAAAGAGAGAGTTATCAAAGAAGTTGAGAGCTACAACTTAATTTCTAATAGATTCACTTTTGATTACATAATATGGCAAAAGTCGAATTACCACCGGGGTATGAGTTTCTTCCAACAGACAACGAGCTTGTTCTTTTTTACCTTCTTCCGAGAGTGACTAAGAATCCATTACCTGTCCAAGGATTGATTCAAGATTATGATTTATACGGAAATAAACACCCATGGGAGATATTTGAAGAACAAAAAAGTGAGGTAACGGCGTATTTCTTCACTATGCTGAAAAAGAAAAGCCCCAAGGCTAAGGTTGTTATTCGAACAGTAGGAGATAAGAAGAACGGTGGTGGCAAGTGGAAACTGCAAGCGAAGGGGACCGATTTGAAGGACGACAAAGGCAGAATTATCGGCAAAAAGAGGTGCCTTTCTTACGTGTGCGAAGGAAAGTGTGGCTACGGAATGGAGACAGGTAGATGGACTATGAAGGAGTACGCTCTCAATGGTTTTCTTTCTGGCTTCGCTTTGCCAGAGTTTAGGGATATTGTTTTGTGTCAAATAAAGAATCATCAAGATAATCAAAGAAAAGGAGATGACGAGACCGAGTTTGGAGCTACTAGTGGTACTGTTTATGATCAAGAACCGCCAAATATTCAACCTATAGCTATGGATATGCCGATGGATGGTGATGTATATGCGCCAACTATTGATTCTGGAATCACACAAGAACAGCAACAAGACGATCTATTTTGGCAGGGTAATAACAGGTTTGCAAGGGATGGTGGGTATGATAGGTCTCGAGAACCAAACATGGAGGGTTGTGGTGCTTTTTGTAATGAAAGCCCATTTAATGTTGATCCATTCTTCATTGATGATGGTTTTGGGGTAGAAGATTTTCGAGTAGAGATGCAACAAGATGATGGTTTTGGGGTAGAAGATTTTCAAGTAGAGATGCAACAAGAACAAGCCCATGAGGATGATAGCCTCGAAGCTTTCTCGCAATTGTTGTTTGATGGAATTGAAAAAGAAGATGCTCCAGAACCTGACAGTGTAAATCACATGATGCCACTATCTGTTGAAAATCAAGTGTTGATGCAACCAGAACAACAACCATATGAAATCACAAATCAGATGATGCTTCTACCTGTTCAAAATCAAGGATCGATACGACCAGAAATAGCGCATATCGGTGATATTGCTCAAGAGTCTGATATTGAACATCAAGTGCCTACACAACAGGAACAAGCTTATGATTTGGATAATTTTCTGGGAATTTCATTGGATGATCTTGAAGACTCTCAATGGATGAATGGACTAGTAGATCCTGGGGGACCTCTTTATGTAGATGGGTTTGAGTCGATATACATGCCTGATGTTCATGAGATTACAGACGACAAGAAAGACCAGTCAAGGAAGCGATCTTTTGCCTTTGATCAAGAAGACAACGAAGTACAGGTGAACAACAAGAAGATACGGCAAGAAGAAGAAGAAGAAGAAGAAGCAGAAGATGGTTAATTTATTTTGTAAAAAAATAGCAGTACGATTCGTAAATTAGATCAGCTTTCAGATGCTAGATAAATTTGTACAGCTATGCACTCTTTTTCCTCTTTTGAGCTTTTTCCATTATGGTTTTGCTCACTAGAGGTTTTAACGAGGCATAGCTTTAGGATAGTGATGTGTAACGTATCCACACCCTTTGTCCTTTTGATTAGTATTCTGTACTTGGCTCGGATGAAGGCTTCTGGTTTAGGGTGCCAACCTAGTTGGGATGCTTTTCCATAAGCTTGACGTAGCGTTTCTCTTATTTGTAAGAATTACTAACAAGGAAAAAATTGTTCATTGTTTAAATTTGTTGGGTAACATATGAAATACTGATAATTATTCAAGTCTGATCTCTTCAATAAGTTTTTCCGTTTTCTGAAAACAACGATTTTTCGAAAAAACGGTAGCTTATTTGTGTTTTCCTTAGAGTTTGTATACTTTTTATGTGATTTAAATTTTAAATGTAAAAGTAGTTAGCTCCCGATGTAACTATTATGAATACTAGTGGCAATTTTGTTTTACCTTGTTAATTTTCTTTTATTCTGCAAACAGTCTTTTAGGCTACTCGTTTTTTTGAGTGGTATCGGCCTCCAATTTATTCCCTTTTTTAGCTTTTCTACTTACACGATTGGTCCTTTGTGCTACTGAGTTTTTAAGCTAAAAGTAATTTTTTAGCTATGTCTATATCCCTCCACCACCTCAATAACAAAGCCTTTTGCCACCTCACCAATGGGTTGTCGAAAAAACCCACAATTCGAAAGTCTCCCAAAATATCAATTTTCGACAAAAAGGTAGCTTCTTTGTGTTTTCCTAATTTATTATGAGATTTAAATCTATTGCTAGTTGGTTATTGATGTAACTACAATAGAACCTCTCTACATGAATAAGCTCGTGACCGGAAGAAAATATTATTATAAGCAGTTTATTCCTAATTACAGTTTGATATATCAAAAAATACTTAAATAAATGTTCTGCATAATAAAAATTACGTGTATCTAATTTGAATCCAAATCTTCTACCCCATATTTCCTACCCCCTTCCGTGACCTCTTTCTTATTTCCACTCAAATTTTAAATTTTCAATTGTTCTGCAAATTTATAAAATTTTATATTATATTGTATTTAAATTTTAAAACATTTGATCATAATATTGTTTTACACAATTTTTCTAAGATTTAATTTTAATTTACACTAATTTATACATTTATTTCAAAATAAATTGCGTGTGAATTTTCTTTTAAAAATAATTATTGGAATGTATTGATAATTGTACAATTTTTTTCAAGTTTTTTATAATTTTTTTTTTTTTGGATAAAATAAACAATAGGGCACATAAGTGGTAGAGAATATGGATAGAATATTTGGACTCATCTAATTTAACTAACTAGTACAAATATTTAAGAGACAAATACATGTATCTATGTAAAAGTAAAACATATAAATCAAAAAGAGTTGAAAAATCACAAAACTAGTATATTCATGAATTTAAGAAAATTTAAGTAAATACATATGTTTTTGGAAAATTAAATACATGGATTTAGAAAGGTAGAAAGTCATCTAAACGTTTATATAAAACTTTTTTTTTACATGTATAATATAGAATAAATTTTTATTCATTTTTTCTGCCTAAACCAAGTTTATACAATGACAGACAAAGTTGGAATTATTTTGGGTTCAACAAGAAAGTGTTCACGTGCACGAGTTATTACGTATCCGCAAGTTAAATGATATGACGACAACTCAAAAAATCAAGACAATATCAAAGATTACATTGGATAAATATTTTAAACCGTGTTAAGTTTAATGTAACGACATATACATAATTTTACACATTTATGTAATTTATTCATATATGCAGTCAAATTTGTTAAGGTGAGACCATAAAAAATCATGGAATATTATAATATTGATATTATTCTTATTTTGACCTGGTTCGAGTTGGGACCGAATATTTTTATTACTCTACAGAGATTATTCCTATATATAGAGTATTACTATAGAGATGTTCTGCTGTAATCAATTTTTTTTTTTTTTTGCTTTGCCAAAGACTCGTTGTTTCGCTCCTTAATCCTTAATATAATGATAGAATTATTGTAAGTTTTTTTTTGAAATTTTATTGGATGATAATGTGAAAAATGATCGAGACAATCCTATAAATGAACATGTTTTTAATAGTGCAATTGAAGTTTTCTGCAATCACTAGAAAGCTTTACCTCCTAGCTAGATAAGCTAGCTCAACCTCGTCACCGGTTAGCCTTCCAATAAAAGTTCTCTCTTCCGAGCTTCTACCGTACGTCCTAACATATTGATAAGTACCCTGACACAGCCGACAGTGATAAAATACAACCCTCAAAATACGTCGTTGAGCCAATATGGCGCTCCCCAGTGAACTATGTATGTAAGCTCGGAATCAAAGAAATCAATATGCAAACTCATGATCTCGACTAATCTGCAACATATAAGAGAAACTATGTGATGATCTCATCGACCCCACTATCGTGTAAATTGGTCTGTGATCAATGTAACCTTCATTTCCAAGATGCCCGATCAATATCCCCAATAAGCCCTCATCTACACGAGTTAGCATCCGATCTCCCAAAAGCCTCAAACCGAAAAATATGACCTTGATTGGCCAATACCATTAGTCTTCCAATCGAAGAGTGTACTTGAACCAAGTGTGATTAAAATAATCCACTAGTTCCATAAATATCCACGACATCATCGCCTTCTAAATACTATTAAATAGCCATATCCGCCAGATTGGAACCATTACAATCGACGTAGACAACGAAAGACTCCCCTACGACATGCACCACATAATTACTTTCAACATGTCATGATATCTCAAGAATACTACAATTACCCTCAACAAACAGTCTCATTAACCAAATTTCTGTTGAAACTTGTTGGTTTACTTCATTTCACTCAAAATATATCATTATCATCCTACCATCGAATTGGACCCAACTTAACCAGTTTATCTATTTTGTCATATCTATTAGCAACCAATTAAATCTCCAATTTGGGTCTTTAGCACAACACATTTAGCAAAAATATTCATATTTTTCCACTTGACAGTAACGCATGAGTATTGAGGAAGAAACTTAGTAACGTTCATTTACCATTTAGGGGGAGGGGATGCCGCCGCCATTCCGAAAATATTTAGGTCCTCAACGATATCATTATAGTTCCGCCACTATTAACCAAACATACTAATAAAATATTACAGGTGGCGTCAAAGTAAGGAAAAAAGTTACCAGTTGGTCCCATTTAAACAGGTCATCTTCTTCGCTGGCTTTGTTTCGGTGTCGTTCTTAAGTGGTTACCCAAATATTTTGATTTTTTTTTTTTTTAGGGAAACACATCAACTCTATTAAAAATATAATTTATAATTATATATCAACTATCGAATAATATATATTTACATTAGTGGTTGTGTGGATGATATTAGAACTAGTCATTACTTCAATACAAGTGTCAATTTTACCTGACCTTATATTACCTGATCCGATTTAACGGTTTTTGAGTATTTGGATAAAGGTTTTAACGGTTCTCTCGTTATCTACGGGTCGGGTCGGGTCTATATAACTTTTTATAGTTATTTTAACCGACTCATATCCGTATTTGTAACGGGTATAACGGTTCTCGTTACGGGTATTTATCCAAAATACCCAAAATTCGTAAAATTTATTATAGTTTTCTACATGTTCTTTTCTAAATGGTATTTTTACATATTGATAATGAATTTATTTTTTCAAGTTATTTTTTAACTTGTAAAAAATAAACAAAGTAACGAGAGAGTATTAATTTTTTTGCTTCATATTGATCAATAATATGCTAATCATAATAATAAGTATATATATATATTTAAAATATGAGTATATATAGCGGTTTTACAATTCAGTTTCGCGGATCGGTTCTACGATATAGAGTTGAGAAACATACCTACGGTATAGGTGATTACAATGAGTAAATGTGCATGGAAAAACCAAAAAACAAGAAATGAATTGGAACACTCAACTCAATTGGAAAATAACTAATGGGATTTTATAACCACCTCTACTGTGTTTTTGGGTTATACTTCTTTCGTTTGTTGTAATACAAAAAATAACTTGGGAAAAAATCAATTGAAAAATAATAATATAACATACAAATACAAGGCTGTAGTAAAGCTATCCTATCAATATAACATACAAATACAAGGCCACTTCTTTCACTTTCTTACGGACACCATCCTTGGATTTGGATTTACGTTTTTTCGAAGAAACATTTTTCTCATTCATCCCATTAAGTATGGGTATCTGCTCCTTCTCCATGTCATTATTTTCAAACAAAAGCTCACCATCTGCGACCTCTGTATCTAATAATTGCTTTAAAAAAACATCTCTGTTCACTCTCTCATCTACTTCAGGTTCAAGGACCGACATTGCCATCAAAGTGTAGTCTAGTACATATGTGCTTCTCTCGAGCCTATCTATTCTAGTAAAATGTCTTTGGCAATAAGGAATGAGAGCCTCAAGGAGTTCTCTGATTCCTTTTATCTGTCAAACATACAAAAATATGGGTTTATATGTGCACAAATAATTTTGGTAACCGACAACCATATGATACCTTGAAGCAGCATAACTTTGTGCTCCATTTTTTGTCTTTGATAATTCTTTCTGCTTGTCAAAGTATTTTTTCGATGCATATGCATCAGAAGCAGTTGGTTACATGTCGACACCAATTTATTGTAAAATTGGCCAGTTTAACCCTTTTTAGTATTATTATTTTTTGTAAAATTACCCCTAGTGACTTTTTTTGTTTAATCGCTACATTGTGTCCATAGATATTGACAGAATACATGTATCAAAAGTCAAAACAATGGTCGTCCAAAACTGAACATTAAGCACAAACTTATGCCATTTATAAATTTCACGGGGGTCATCGAAGTACATAGAGGTTATTTGCTTATACCCAAAAAATAACAAAAACAAAACATGCAATCAAATATCACATTACCACAAGAAACAATCTGGGTTCCACGAGAAATGAAAGAAGCTCTGGTTACGCTTGAGGTGTGCTAATCGAATGTAAATAAACATGTACCAGTAGGTATTGCCCATATATTTATGGTTTTATCTCCAGATGCTGTTAAAATACACTGATCAACAGGTGAAAACTCAACTGCCCATATCCCTCGTTTATGACCTTTAATCTCAACAAGGGATATTAGCTCTGGAAGTCTCCATTCATGAGCAGTCCGATCCTAAAACAAAATTAGGAGAGATGGAAATAGGTTCTTACGAAAAAAAAAATTAGGAAAAAAAGAAGGTAAACTGCATATAACCTCCATGTACTAATGATATTTGCAATTAACCTCATCTACTATTTATTTTGCAATCAACCCCCAATGCTGACTGCAAAGCAGCATAACTTTGGGGGTGTCGGGGAAAAAAAGATGGTTCGTTTGAGATTTTTTTCCTATTTATTTCTTTGATACCTACACAAAGCAAGTAACCAAATATGGATTTCACCAATTTCTTTTTTCTAATTGTTGTGAAAAAGCATCTTTCTCTGTTTGATAGACGTTTTAGCCGCAAAAACTGTTTTGAAGGACTAATATGTATTAGCTGTTAACTTATATTCGTAGATATTATCAATATGTGTGTTTGTAGGAAAACCAACCAAATTGAACGACGGACACAAGGTTATGTCGTTCTAAAATCACACATTAGGTTTGATTGCAAAACCAAGACAGTACATGTAGTCATTGAAAATATTGAAAGTACATGGGGATTACTCACAAAACACAAATTAAACATAAAAATTATTAGGATTTTACCTAAAAAAAAGGAGACAATACTTTATTTTGGTTTTTTCGGTTGGGGTGAGATGTGGGAGTTTGACTATAGCTACTTGAAACAAATTCAAAATAATAAGGTTCATCAAGTCGATTAGTGGCACTAACCTGGGAACCACTGCAAAGTAAACTATCATTTCCTGATATGGCTATAGAATTTATACCTTTTTTGTGAGCTCCTACAACTGCTTTCGCCTTTAATTTAGCAGATGACCCCTCATCACCTGACAGACCATCCAAACTCCAGACCTTCAGCAGCCCATCACTGAAAAAAGTGAAGAATAGAATAAGCTTTAAATCAGAAAAAAGGAAAAGAACATTAATAGAAAAGTAGGTCTCGATCTAGTCTCACCTACTACAGCTAACAAAAAAGTCACGTTGTTTCTTCGAGAAAGCGACAGCTCCAACAGCTCCCATATGGCCAATACCAACGCCAGAGCAAAGTTTGCTCTCAGTCTCCCACACCCTAACTTATAAGCAAAGTAATTAAAATAAAACCATTTAGAGATAATTTGAGCAAAAGCCAAATTCGAAAAGCACTATTTTTTGCTAAGAGATGATTTTTGTTTCTTTTTTTGAATTCTTTGAAAATTCCAAGAACTAACATAATAAAACTATCCTTGATTACGGCTTGTTAAGTTGAAGCAAAATATATAGCTTCTAGGGAGTACTTTTGTACTTCAAGGAAGAAATCTCTGGGTATTAGCACATAAGAAAAGGTATTACTAAAAATTGTTTTCAGACAAAAAAATTCTTGTAAGTACCAAGTATACACTTTTCATCTGACTTACATTCTTATAAGTTGTACTATTCAACACTCCTAATTTAGAAAAGGTGTACTTATTTGTTTATAAAACCAATGCATGACAGCACAGTAAAAGTATATAATTTCACCTCCACCAAAAAAGCAAGTTTTGTACTTATAAGCTGCTGCAATCAAACCAGTCCTAGAAGTGGGGAGGAAACTTACACTATGGTCTTTTCTTCCAGTTACAATAAGGGATTTTCCAATACTTGATATGCAAGTATCAAGGCACAAAACGATGTCGGTGTGGCCAGTCAATACATACGAGCATGACATGGTTGCAAGGTCATATACGCGTACCTGCATATTCAATTTAAGGTTATCAAAAAGACTCATGTTGTATCAGGAAAAAGAACATTGCAATATATGTAAGTTCATATGAATTCTGGTTAATTAAAGGAGCCTGATTCTGTAAATGTGACGTGAAGGGAGCCAATGAATGATGCACACTACTAATTAAACTTTACTACTCCATACATGTAAATGTATAACTAATTAGGCTAAGTTGCAGGTACTTGAATGATGGGATCAAAAGTCCATGAAAGTTTTACGTAATTTGTCCTCAAGACATGATATTGCACCGATTTATTTTCCTGCATTAACATTACCAGAACGCCTAAACTGGCTTTGACTCAATGTTCTATTTTAACCTTCCAAGCACTCATGAAATATATGCGCATAGTACAAGTACACAGTACAGTGCTGAAGCTTTATAGAACTATAACCATTTTACTCCGTAGCTTAAAGGTAAAAGAATTTGAAGTCACAAGGATCTCTTATCTTATATATGTAAACATCTTAATGGCTGAAGAAAGAATGCTTGGGAAACTGAAACAAAACACAATTTAACGTGCATAGTTTTTTAATTGCAGAACTCAGGCTCTGTTGAGATTGAAGCAAGTCTGTTTTCATCATGCCCGTACAAAACCAATCCCTGGCTGTGCAATTATGGCAGCGATTTGAACTTAACTATAAGAACAGAGCAAGTACAAAGTTAATATGGCAGCAGAATCCTAAGGCATACCTGTTCAACACTAGTAGCAACAGCCAAGTATTGTTCATCTTCACCTAGAAATTTCATATCAACAATTTCTTCGTTGTATCTCACAAACCTTTTGTTTAGGATAAACTCCAAACACCCTTCTGGATATTCAGACAAATTATAATACAAGAATTGCTGGTCAGCTGTGACACACATTAACCCTCGACCCGAGGGCAACATTAGAGCCGAGGCGAACCCTCTTTTTGAATCCTCCTCATCAGAACTTATTTTAACATCTGATTTTTTCTGCTCATATACGCATATTGCACTGTTGAAAAAATACATCACATTTATTAATATAGGCTATAACATTTAAAGGCTTTGTTTGGTTGCAGCTATTTTGCTGAAAACTTTTACTGCATTTGGTTGACAGGAGTAAACGCAGAGTTTTTTTTTTTTGGTATGTAGCTTCAAAAATCTAGAAGCTTTAAGCTGAATAAACGTATCTTTATTCCGAACCTCCAAAAAAAATCAGCTGTTTGCTTAAAAGCTAGACTGCCTATGATCGACCGGAGTAAAAATTGAGCTTTTCTGGATCTTTGGCCTAAAAATGCTACAATCTACTCTTTTTTTCTCAAAACTAAAAAGAAAATAAGATTTTATTTGCAGAAAGGCTAGAAGCTTTAAACTGGATGAACATTTTATCTTCTCAACCTCAGGCAAAAGAACTTTCATTTGCCAAGAAGCTAGACTGCTTTTGGTCAACAACAGTACAAGCTGAAGTTGTCATTTTTCACAACCTAAACAATCAGCGTATTCGCTTAAAGCAGCTTTATTTTCTCAACCTCAAGAAATCCGCCTTACTTTCCTCAAAAGCTGCAGACAAAAACAAGGCCTTCATAATCGTAACAAGAATTTTACATGAGAAAGTAGACATCTGTCAATTTGCAATTTTGTTATACCTGTCAGAATTCCATAGCCTCACTATCCCACGCTCACCAACTGTGATGAAAAATATCCCCGATAAACCACTTTTTTGGTTGTGATTTTTCTTGTACGCATCCAGGTATTGAAAGTAAGGAGATTTCGCGGAGATTATACATACAGCTTCAATCACCTCATATGCAGGCACAGTGGCCTTAAAGCTATAATCTCGTAGATTCCACAAATGCACAACCTGTAAGCATTGTATATGTTTATATGTAGCTTCAAGCTTGTAACTGACAAAACATATATACTTGTACAAAAAGTAAGTTACCATACTTTATCCCGTCCAGCACTGAGTAAGGTTTGTCCATCTTCAGTAATCGCCATTGAAGTCACTGTTGAGAAATGCTTATCTAGTGTCGCAATACATTTCTTGGTCACAAGGTCCCACACGCGAATAGTAGCATCATCACTCCCAGAAAAAATCTATCACCGGATAAAAATCAACAAAATAATAACCAAACAACAAACAATTTTTTCTTTAAACAAAAAATAAAGCATCAGAAATGGCAAATTCAACTATAGCGTAACATCTAGAATTCACATCCAAACCTCAAGCAACGAAAGTACAAGGAGCAACATGTCATCTTAATATCTTATCATAAAAACTGCAGTGAAAAGGGAGTAATATTACTTTGCTCATCGATTTATCAACTTTTAAACACTAGTATACCAAACTTCTAAATGTCAGTGGCACCAACCTAACAAAACTCAAAATTTTGTCATCAATCTACACGAAGTCTCGAAACTAGTACACCAACCTACTGAGATTCAGGTAAAGATCTAACTTTAAACACTAAGATAATAAATGTTCGATTTTTTAGATGCCTAGTAAACCGACTTGATCTAACACTTGGTATATAATTAATTTAAATTTTGAAACAGACGATTAACTTGTTCAATTTTGTGTGCCTTGGTGTCTTGTGAAATATTCTAGAATAACGTTCTAATCGTAAAAAAAATGATGGGTTGATTTAGAAAGTGATAAAAAAAATTATAATGTAATTATGATGCTTAGTTGACTGAAACAAAAAACATACAATTAATTGAGCTGGATCAGGGTGGAACATGATACTAGTCACAACACCTTTGTGACCCTTGAAGAAATGTGTGCAGAATCTGCCATCAATATCCCAAACAAGGACTTTCCTATCTGCCCCAGCTGTTGCTAATAATCCCCCAGATGCATCGCAAGCCATGCCCATCACAGGGCCTTCATGTCCCTATAAAGAGGATAATTAGTTAAAAGAATGATAAGTTGTTCAATGTCAAGTTTCATAAACTATTTAAGAACCAAAAACAAAACTTTGACTGGTAGTAGAACAGTTCTAGTGAACTAAGGTAGCAATCAGATTATTAGCCACAAGAAATAGCATTAATTCGTGATATATCTACATGTTTGTCAACATCAAAGGGGTAGCAAATGCTACTCAAACAACTTCTATGGGTTCATAAGGCAATTTCAAAGGTAATAAACTGAGGCAACAGTAGACTTTGATACACCAGTTTAACTGTCTATAAAACTAAATGTTTGTTGACAGCTTCCAAGCTCAAGATTTACACCTTGTACCTTATAAGCTAATATACTATTGATTTATCAGTCCTTTTTAAAAAAAAAAGGGTAGGCCTTAAAAGGTTCAAGAACTGTAAATTTGTTTAATGACCCTCTTCTATTTATATTTAAGGACCTTAAAAGGGGTCAAGTTTACTTTCCCTGATAACCAACATTTCAAGTTTCACACTGTCACAAAAGCCACGTCCTAAGTACCCCACTTGGAAGCATGAACCTATGAAAGTGATAATTGGTTTAAGAACTGTAAATTTGCGATAGACAGACTCCACTTTTCCTAACTTTTGAAAACAAAAACTTTTTAGAGTAGTACAATCAGCGAAAGGACTTGTTCTGATTCCGTTTCTTACACCAATCACTGCTAAACTTTTAAAAATAAATCTTTACAATCAAGCTTTTAGTCCACAGGGTGTCTTAGACCTCCACTGAAGTGCCAGAGAAAACTTGCTGAAAAGGCTCTAATCTAAAGCCTGAAGTAACTTCACTCTTCCCTAACTTGAAAAAAGTTGAGTTGACCTTTTTCAGTAGCACTAGTTCAGTCAAAGTGCTAATTTCATTTCTGTTTTTAACATCAATTACAGCTTTATATATTAAGATTTTCTTTTATGCAATCCAAAAGATGACTTAAGCCTTCAACTGATCCTACTTGAGAGTGCCAAATAAAATTTGCTTAAAAAAGCTCTAAACTAAGCTAATATAACTGCATTCTCCCCCAACTGCAAAAAAAAACAGCTTTTTCTACTAGCACTATGTAAAACATTCTGAGAAACACATACTATCTAACTATCTCCAGGCAAAGTGCCTGTTCATTGTTTATCTTTTTACGTGCTGGGCTTTATAAGGTACAAAGTTCTCCTTCTTTCTGGACCATAAAGTTGCATTATTTTTTAAATCAATATTTTTAAGTACACACGTGATTAAGACCACGGCATCCAAGTTCTAACGAGCTCTATGTTTAAAGATGAAGTGCTGAACTACATCCATTATTCCCCAATTGCAAAAACAGATTTTCAAAAACTTTAACGTACACTCACTTACCAAAACAACACTCGATCTCAGAAAACAGATATGTAACAGGACAGTACTGTATCTAGTCCCAAAATACCTGCTTGTCCTAAAAAGTTAACGTTTTTATAGTATAAGCTTCTATGCCAGGGCAATAATTGGCATATAAAGCTAAGATTTTAAGCTGAATTAACACCACCCTTCCCCAACTTTAATAAAACTGTTTTTTTACACCAAATTTTCACTCATCTAACAAAAAAAGGGAACCCAATTTTACAAAAACTACAACGTGGTTGGCCTAAGCAAAGTATTCTTCCATTCACGTTTACCTTATCCGCTGATGAGCTTTATTATAATTATCAGAGCTTAAATTTACAAGATTTCAATTTTCTTTTAGAAAGTTAACATTCTACTGCTCACACGGTTACTGAGTCCTGGAGTGGCTGAGTGATAATAGGCTAAAAAATCTCAGAGTTATAAGCTCGATTAACTTGACTTTCCCCCAATGAATAAATACCATTGTTTTTAAACAACAATTCCACTCATAAGAAAAATAAAAATATTCCATTTTCAAAAACATGATCAAAACCACCTTCTAAAATCACAAGCACTCGAGAGATCCATGGTCCTAAGCCTAATTTGCCAACTATCGACTTAATAAGCTTAAAATCTAAGTTTTTAAACTTCATATATAGACGTTACCCCGATACAAAAATGACATATTTTTTCAACAACAGTACAATACCACTCGTAAGAAAAATAAATAAAGATCCAATTTTTTAAAAAGACATAATCAAAACTACCTTCTAAAAGTGCATGCACTTGAGCGATTGAGGTCCAAGCTTAATTTGTCAGCTATCGACTTAACAGGCTTAAAAAGCTCAAAATGTTAAGCTCGTTATATTGACTTTCACTCATAATTAGAACTACGTCCGAAAATCGACTATCGTATGAACAGGCTTAAGAAGCTCAAGTTTTAAGCTCGAAAAATCAATTTCCCCCATAACAAAAATGTCAGTTTTATTCACTGGTAATACCACTTGTAGAGGAAAAAAAAAATCAAATACCCAATCCTAAACTTAAAAAGCTCAAAGATTTGAAATCGATTAACTTGACTTTCTCCCATTATAAATGCCAGTTTTTTTAAACAACATAAAAAAAAACAGTACCCAATTCTCGAAGACATAATCAAAACTAACTTCCACGAACGCAAGCATTTGGGCGTTTCGAGGTCCCACACCCTGATTTGCCGAGTATGACTTGCGGGGAACAGGGTATCTAATGAACTAGAGTATCTATTAGATCAGTAGCCCCAACAAATAGCTTTCATTTGTGGTATATCCAGGTGTTTGGTCAACATCAAAGGAGTGGCAAATGTAAATCAAACAACCTATATGGTCTCATATGACAATTTCAAAGATAATAAACTGAGGCAACTGTTTATAGAACTAAATGCTTGTTGGGTTACAGCCTCCGTGCTAATTTTTTTACATTTTGTATCTTATAAGCTGCTATATGATTGATTTATCAGTCTTTTCTTTTAATATTTACGGACCGTAAAAGAGTTCAATTTTACTTTTACTGATAACCAACATTTCAAGTTTTGCAGTGTCACAATCACCACGACCTAATTACCAACTTGGGAGTTAACTTCCTCCCTACGAAATGCATGAGATTTCACTGAAAAATTCCACTCATACAACATAAAAACAGGTACAGAACTACCTAATTCTCAAAACCGTAACAGTACCCTTCACCACTACAAAATGCCAGCTCTTTCTACAAACACTACCACTCATATAACATAAAAACAATAGCACAAACACCAATTTCTCAAAAAAAAAGTAATCAAAACTAATTTCCACCAACATAAGCATTTGAGCATTACGAGGTTTCAAACCCTTCTTTACTGACTATCACCTATATAAGCTTAAAAAAAGCTAATAATTTTAAGCTCGACATATCGACATTCCCTCATTTCAAAAATTCCAGCCTTCTTCACCAGCAAAAAGAACTAAAATAAAAAAAACAAATACCACATTCTCAAAAACATATAATCAAAACTATTTTTAATTTGTCGTTTTGATATTTCCTGTGATGTGATTTTCGTGTTTACAATGTTACACTTGGAGTTGCTTTCTAACTATTTTTAATTTTAGTTTATGTTTTGGTATCATCAACAAATCTATTTTGTTTCGCTTTAATGCTCTTTGATGCTCCATGTTGCCTTTTGTTTTCCTTCCTTTATATCATTTGATAAATTGCACAATTTCATCACGAAATGTGCGTAAAATGAAACAAGAAAGGAAATTATAGAAAGAGAAAGTTTAATATCTTTATTCTAAGTAAAAAACTAACTTTACACAGGTATACGCATATATACAGTTTTCAGCCAATCAGCTATTGCCAGGCTAACGTAACTAACTAACAGAAAACTTATAAGCATATTACAATTAGCTACACTTAGTTTCAGTTTGTTACAAATAAGTCCAGCAACTCAAATAAACTGACATACTAAGTAAATAACAGAAACTAAAACTACATTATATTTCTTCATGCCCTCTCAAGATGGAGAGTGAATAGTCAATACTCCCATCTTGCCAACAAAATGTTGAAATAAATGGTTCCCCAAAGGTTTGGTGAGAACATCTGCTACTTGGTGTGTAACGACCCGGTCCTCCGACCAGACCGTCACCATCTGCTTACTACCACCAATATTGTCCGTTTTGGCCCAATTTCGTTATCGCTTCTCGGACTTTAAAAGGCCTTGGTGATAGTAAGGAGGGTTTCCTTAGCTTATATACCATATAGGTACTCACATATCCGGGCGATGTGGGACAATACTTTCTCTTTACACCGACATTTTCCTATGAAATCCGGGTCCTTACATGGTGACTGGCGTAAATATGCATAATATGAATCACCGGCATTCTTTCTGCGCTACTTATTTTCAGGTTTGAATGAGATCAATATCTATGTAACTACCGTAAAAACTGTAACTACATGTACTGTACACTTGTTGGTCTAAATAAACAGGTGCAGATGAATATTTGGTTGGTTATTATTCATGGAGTTCAACATTTTACGATGTTGGAAGCTATTGCTATGATTTATAAAGTTAATGTATATATAATAACTTCTCTTGTGTACTCAATAACCATATGTTAATGTAATTCCGTAATACAGCAGAAAACTTACATGGACAAATTACACCTCCAAGAGCCTATCCCTTTCCTTGGACGAGCCTCCTTGGATTGGAAATTTTAGGACTACAACCGCCTTTTATTACTTCCAGAAAAAAATAATGGCAAAAATAAAAATATACCCTTTTGTTATTTTCCCCGAGTAATCCTAATGTTATTTTTGCGATTGTAGTAATGAACACACTACCATGTCTCATTGAGACATTAAGTTTAACCGTCCAGAATAATGAAGCCAATTTAACTCGCCTCAATCTGGAATAATGAAGATTTTCATTAATTAATTTGAGTGTATTGTGTACCATCATTGTTATTTAAACCTCGCAGTCAGTACATATTAACCCGCACTATCATTCACATGTTTAACATCACAATCAGTACATATTAACCCGCAATCAGTACATATTAACCTGTAATAAGTACATATTAACTCGCAGTATCATTGTTATTTAAACCTCGCAATCTGTACATATTAATTAATTTGACATTTAACTACCTTAAATTTCTATCTTATCTTCCTTGATTGAATGAGGTTCCATTACAATCTTATCTTATTCAGATATGAATAATTATTGGCACACTTGTTTTACATTCTTTTATACATTACTTGTGAGATGAGTAAATGCAAAAATGTAGTTCTGTTTTGTAGTGCTTCATAACTGCTCTTCTCATAATGAGTGTATCGAGGAGGGTAACAGTTGTCATTGTGTGTATATCAATTCTCTGTCTGATAATAATATGAAATGATAACCAGGTTAGTCATTACGTTTTTTTTTTTGGGGATCCGGGAGACATGCTACGTTCATTATTGTTACATTACTTCTTACACTCCTTGTAATAATCGAGTGGACAAAAGCACAACATGACAATTTTGTGCTCACTCCTCTAACAATGAGTGTAAATAGGAATGTAATAGTAGTCAAAATATCTTTACTGCAGTTCCTGAGAGCACGAATCTAAAAAAATTAAAAATATGATAAAAACTGGTGAGTAATGGGCTTCTTTGTAAGAGGAAACACACAATTTGGTATAAAATACAAAATGTATTAATATTTTGATTTCATAACTGCACTGGAAAATGATAAAAATCGAACTAATAATTTAAGTTATCAATAAAGTCATTCGAACTAAAACGTGAAACTTTTCATGTATTAAATTATGCATTTATTTACATAAATTTGACTGACTAACCGTCAAAACTCTTACTTGTTTGATAAATATTTTATCTAAAACTATATTTGATCATCACTAAACTATGGCTTTTATCATAAAGAAGTCGGTGTCGGTTATATGAAACCAAATGAGATATTGTTTTTTATATAACTATGATTTTTTCTCCACCATATGTTTCTATCCAATGCTATTTGGTCATGGACTTATCTTATACTCATGTTATTATAAATCACTTGCATCCAACTTTTTAACGATAACCCATTTTTTGGTTATCTTAAATCGGAGCCACACTTATCTTATACCAGATATCTATACTCGTAATCTTATTTTTTATAGTCTTTCCACACATCTATCTCAAAATTGGTCTCTCTATTACACCCATTTTATTTCCGTCAATTTTTTTAATCGATCAACACTCACTGCCATTTGATAAATCTGATCTTATAGGTGTTGTACAAATCTTCCTTTAAGCCTTAAAAGAATATTACGATCACATAAAAATCTTAAAGCACTCCTCGACCTCATACACCTTGCTTAAATTCTATGGTTAACATCGTAGTTTGTTCCATCGTTGTTTTGAACAAAAGAACCAATAAAACGAAACCTGACACTTTTTGATACTGTCTCACAACCTAACTTAACTATAAGTGGACATACCATCTTGCTACCACTAAAACTACATTTCATGCATTTATTGTTTGATAAGTTAACCTGAAATTTCGACCACCCTCTAAAGTATGCCTATATAATTATAACATCGTTTAATTATTCCAGTTCTAGTATCCACCACTAAAACTATTTCATCTGCAAACAACATGCAACAAAATACTTCATTCTGAATATGCGTAGTCAGTTTATCTATGATTATAGGGAGAGAGATATGGCTCAATAGTGATCATTGGTGTAACCATATAATAATAGAAACAGTCAGTGCTAACATTCATATATAGTTACTTCCCTTATACATATACACCTTTTGTTTATGTACTTAACATATACACCTTTTGTTTTTCAACACCACCAAAACAGATATCCAGAAATTTATCATAATATTTCTTTAAATAGATGAAACCCCATTTGTGAGTCCTTCCTCCCTGTCCTATTTTTTATCATCATTTGCCTATGTAAAGATGATGCTTCTGCAATGGATCGTTCTGACATAAACTCAAATATATTTTCAGAAATATCAACAATCTGCCTCAACCTAAACTCAGTTACCCTATCCCTAGTACCCTTATATTTATCTATCTCACGAATGACTTTATATTTTGTTGTAAGCGAAACGTAGCCTCACGAATAACTTTATTTATCTGTCTCCTAGTACCCTTATATTTATCATAAGCTTGACCATCCTTACACTTATTTAATGCCTTATAACTTTCTATTTTATCCTTAAACCTATATTTATGCTCATTAAGAAAAATACGTCAAGTTTGAAACTACATTGATTACATCTTATTTTTGCAACATGTAGGTTTCGAATCTTTCTAGTATTTTTAATGTTGTTCATTTTTGCACAAATTATGGGGCCATCACATGAGCAACAATTGGGATCGTTAATCAGTTATAGGTTATAACCATTACACACTAAAATTAATGAAATTTCGAATCTTTGCAGCACGATTGTTAAATTTCCTCACTCTCTGCATTATATTATTATTATGGTATCATCAGTCGAGTGACGTTCAGAACTAGATATAAGCGTTAACACTAGATTACCAACGTAATCATCCGAACAACGTTTCGAAAGACCAATTACGATGGTCACAATTTAATCTAAAACAAAATCTCTTCATTATCTTCTCCACGCTTGCATCATTTATTTAATTCAATTATCATTAAAAGATTACGATTTTTCCGCCGAGGGATTAATTAAACAACAACCAACGAATCCACCAATTCCGAACCCCATCATTGATTGCTACCCACCCCCTAACCCCATACATTAATCTCACTCTATTTCCAGAATCACTATATTAAATAGATCTCATACACACCAACAACTACCAAACGAGATTCGTCGAACACGGCAAGCACTATAACAAATTTAAGAATTAACGACAATTTTTTTAGAGACAATCAAATTTTGTCTTCAAATGGTAACTTTTTATGACAAAATAATCTTTTAGATACAAAAAGAAATTTTTTGTCCGCAAATCTAACTTTTAGGCACATAATTTGAAAAAACTTTTATCTCTAAAGATAATAATTTACGGACATAAGCAGACAATTTATTTTCGTCTAAAAAATTATTTAAAAACAAATTTTAAACTACCATCAACATTAAGTTTAAGTTTAGTGCTAGGAGGATTTGACCAATAAGCCAATTTAGGCTACTTCTTTATCATAATTGTCACCAAAAGATTTATCTCTGTTAATGAATTGATATATCTGGGTAATGATAGTTTGAGTAATCATCTCATTTGTCATTTTAACACCTTCATTGCTACTTGAGCATCATGATTTCCAAATATACCAAATAATAACTAAGGGAATTATTTTAATGCATTTACCTTTTAAATAAGGGTTTGATTGCAGCCAGCAGCTCATGCATCTTCCCCTGATACTTTAATTGATATAGATAATCCCAAATGTTTTGCCAAATTGTGACCAAATTGCATGAACAATTATACCAAAACCAAACAAGTGCTCAAGTTTTTCTTCATTTTCATTACAACAATCACATTTAGATACAAGCTCAATACCTTTGCTCTGAATTTTTTTTATCAATAGGCACTACCTTCAAAATAACTCTACACATGAAACAAGAAACTCTAGAAGGCTAAATTTTATCCCATATGAGAGAATGAACCAAACTAATACTGTTCTTACTTCCAAACCATAATATCATTGCCACATGTATTATCTCTCAAATTTGCACCAAATTAATGATGTATATTAGTAGGGAAGACATTATTAATAATATGTCTTTTTCATTCACCATTGTCCTTGATATATTTTAATAAAATATCTTTTTACACATTCAAGCATTTTATTGGACCATTCACACTCCAGCTATCCCAGTTATATTAATACTTCTTTTTCCCACAAGCTACACAATATTATTTTCAGCCACCTCTCTATTTTCAAGCATCCTATTTCAAGTACCATTATAGATAGTCTTTTTTGCTTAACTATAATGAGTTTTCTTGCAATATTTTCTTTTTATAAATAAAGACCACAAAGATTCTTGTTTTCTGAACTTCCACCATAGCTTAATAGATAGAGCATTTGAAATATCATGCAAGTTTTCTTACACCCAATCCACCTTCTTCTATAGGAAAGTTAATTTTTTTCCAAGATACCCACTGAAATTTGTTTTTTTCTTCATCTTGACCCCAATGAAAATTAGCAAATACTCATCACATATTTAAGAAGAGTAATCTTTGGATCCATAGATAGCCATTTAGTTTTCCAATTATTTAGCATATTTCTCACCTTAGCCACCAAAGAATGAAAATATATAGCTTTTTTTCTTTCAGCATAAACATTACAGCCTAAATAAATAAAGGGTGACTTTTTTAAAGTAATACCCAGCTTTTCTTTCATAATCTTACCTTGAACATTAGACACATGATTAGAGCAAAGTAAAAAAACTTGTATCATAGTTTACCTTTTACTCAAAATCATTTTCATATTGAATAATAACTTTCTTCACTTTATTTACTGATTTACCAGTAGTATCAGAGAAAATAATAATATCATCACCATATGCTAAATGGGTGAAGTACGGACAACCAATAGGAACCTTGAATTGTGTATATCACCAACTCATTAAAATTTCTAGAGAACACTTCTGAACATATCACAAATAAGTCTGAAGATAGAGGATCTCATTGACTTAGCCCTTGAGTAGACTTAAAGAAACCAGTAGCAACTCCATTGGTAAGAACACTAAAATAAATATAGGAAATTAACTTCCAAACTCTATCAATAAATATCTCAGAAAAATTCATTTTTCTCAAAACTTTTGTGAGAAATAGCCAGAACACCTTGTCATATGCATTTTTCA
Source organism: Primula veris (assembly GCA_963682055.1). NCBI lineage: Eukaryota > Viridiplantae > Streptophyta > Magnoliopsida > Ericales > Primulaceae > Primula > Primula veris. Next base: position 8,578,157 of record OY821750.1, on the reverse strand, counting down.
TATCCATTTTAATTGCTGCATTTTCCTTTATTTTTAGAATTTAAAGTTAGGGAGGAGAGCATCAAGTCTGATAGCAAGAATTTTTGAAATAATTTTATTACAAAAATTACTCAGACTGCAAATTTTTGGGACTCTTAAATTTGGGGAGTAAAACTATCAAGGTAGTAGTCATCACTTTAGATAATTCAGAACTAGCAAAAAATTGTCTAATGTGCTAAAAAAATATCATTATTAATAATATGCCAATATTTGGTGAAGAAAAAACCATTAAAGCCATCTTGACGTGGAAAGCTATTTTTATCTAAGCCCCAAATTGCATCCTTGATTTCCTCCAAGAGGCATAAGCATGCATAAACTTAATATCAGCCTCACTAATAACTTTAGAGATAGCATTAATACTATTAAAATCTAACCACTCTTTAGGATCAGGATAAAAAACAAACTAAAAATAATGTTTTGCTTCTTCTTTGATTTCACTAGCATCAGTAATAATATTTCTATTATCTTCTTTAATACTATAAATAGTACTTTTTTTCCTTTTATTTTTGACCACTGCATGGAAATATTTGGTGTTAGCTTTCCTCTCTATTGCCTATTTAACATTGGCTTTTTGCCTCCAAAATTACTCTTCAATCTTTTGTTGATAATTTAGATCACCATAAGCCTTATTTAACTTTGCTATTTTTGCAGGTGTAAGATTCTCTTCAAACTCAGCCTCATATTTAAGAACATCATCCTCAGCAAATACCAAAATTTGAAAAATGTCTCCAAAGATATATTTGTTCCACACTTTCATTGATTTCAAGTTGCAGGATAAAGAATTGATAGCATTACCTTCCTAAAAAGGTTTCTAGTTATTTGCTATTAATTTCTCAAAATCTTTATGATCACCTCAAATATTTTTTTTTAAAAAAACTTTTTGGACTAAAATCCCACTTTGTACAAAGAGATACCAAAAGAGGAGGATGATCTGAAGTTCCCTGTTAAGATGGTTCAAAGAAACCTTTTTAAAAAGGTCATTAAAAGAATTATTAGCACAAATTTTTACAATTCTCTCCATAATACTTTGATTACCTTCTCTTTTATTCTACCAGGCATATATTGATCCTTCAAAACTTAACTCATGAAGATCATTCCAATCAATACAAGCAAGGTAGTCATTTGCAACATTAATATCAATTTCTAGCCCCAATTTATCCATATTTTCTGATACACTGTTGAAGTCACCCCCAATAATCCAAGGATCATGAGTGTAGATACTGTTTAAGAAATCCCATGAAATTCTTCTCACTTCCTTGGTACATTTAACATTGATAATAATTAGCTGAATCTGCTAACTAAAAAGATTGCTCGAAATAGACAAGTTAACACATTGATTAATTTCACTTGTTAAGTTAATCTCAATTTCTTCAGAATAGAAAACCCAAATCTTATTATGAGAGTGAACCATCACTTTATTAAAACCAAACTTTCTTCTAAAATCTTCAGCTTGATCAGAAGATACCATAGATTCCAGACAAGATAGAATAGGAATTTTATACTGAAAACAAAGTCTTTTAGCTCTTCTAATGGTAGCTTTAGTTGAGATTTCTCACAAATTCCAAATGACAAGTTTAATCATTTATAATACTTTCTAGTGGTACTTACATAAGACCTTAGTGACATTTGACTTTGACTTTTTTGTTTGAGCAGATTTCTCTTCTTAGTATTTTTATATTGCACAACTGACCAATCTCATTTTTCTTGCTGCAATTCTGGTGATTTTCTTGGAGATAAACAAAGCATGACTTGAATGGTGGAGTCGGTGAAAATATACTCTTCAAATCTTGGTAACCTTATTACCAATTCCATGTTATTAATTTCCACTATTACTGGTATATAATCCTTATTTTCATTTTCTTATACAATTTCTTCTTCATGTTCAGTACCAGGACTAGAGATTATTGGACTTACTGTAATATGAAACTTATTATCTTCAATGTCCATAGGTTTATCTTCTTCTTCTATTGACACAATTTCACTTATCACTATTTCTCTTTCTTTATCATCATCATTCTCTATAGTATCAACTTGAATGTACTTCATATTTACTTTATCTTTGTTGCCTTCGATGTATTTTTTTTGCTGCATGCTAGGGAAATGTCTTGTTCACCCAATTTTTAGTGCTTTCTATGTCATTTTTTCTTTTCATTTTTGAGAGCAAGAGAAGTTAATTTGGATCAATATAATTTGGCATTTGGAGGATTTTGATTTTGATCGTGTGGTTTTTTATTTTTATTTTGTGGTTTTTCTTCTTCTGGATTTATGTTGTCTTATGCCGTGCCTTCATCTTTGTCTTGGGCTTTTTCTTTAGATTTCTCTTTAAAAATACATTTTTTTTGTCCCAACTTTGAGCAATATAGACAGTAACTAGGAAGGTCTTCATAATCTCCATATTGCCAAAAACCATCTTTTCCACCATACCCTATACGAACACGTTTCACATGTTCTTTAGTCAGATCCATTTCAAAACAAATACAATCTTTCCCTAGCCTTGATAGTTTATATATCATCTCATCTATCCTTGAAGGATCTCCAAAAGCACTACCAATAAAAAAGATACTTGTCATGTTATATAGGTGTAGGGGGAGTTTATGAAAGGTAATCCAAACTGGCGCTACCGGTGATTCATAATCTGGATCAAAGTTATAAGTCCATTTAAGCATTCTCATAGGTAGTTGGTTTATAAACCACAAGTTTTGCATCCAAACTCTCTGAAAATCATCTTCATGAAAGCATCTTATCATAACATGTTTTCAAGCTGAATAAAACGTCATTATTTCTGAAGATAGGCAACTTGTTTCACATGTTAACTTGCCTAAAGGAAAAATAGCTGAAGTTACACACATATGTACTGTAGTTTTTAAAAATGGAATTGTTTTACATAATGCTTTATGTGTTCCCTCATTTGGTTTTAATTTGGTTTACGTAAATAAATTGACCAAGGACTCTTATTTATTTGTTATTTTTGATTAAAAAACATATCACATTCAGGACTCTGGATCCTTGAGGATGGTTGGTAGGGCAGAAGCTAAGAATGACTTGTATATTTTCAGAAGAGTTGAAGTTTTTAGTTATAATAGTTCTTTTTAACAAAATAAGCCACTTATTTGGCATTTCAGGTTAGGACACCCATACCTTTATGCATTAAATTTGATTTCAAATGATGTAAATTGCAAGTTCACTGTTCAGAATTGTTTTCCTTGTGATGGTTGTCATAAAGCAAAGGAGCATAAATTGAGTTATACTTTAACAAATAATAATGCTACCCATGCTTTCCAACTTATACATTGTGATATTTGGGGATCTTATGCTACACTTAATTATAATGGTTTTCATTATTTTTTAACAATTGTTGATGATTTTAAAAGATGTACATGAATTTTATTACTAAAACATAAATCTGAAACTGCTATAATTATACCTAATTTTTATAAGATGGTTGAAAATCGATTTCAGTATAGAATTATAACTTTAAGAAGTGATAATGGCACTGGGTTTAATTTGCAATATTTCTATTATAAAAATGGTATTGTTCATCATACTAGTTGTGTTGAAACACCACAACAAAATGGTGTAGTGGAAAGAAAACATCAACATCTTTTAAATATGGCTAAAGCTCTTAGCTTTCAGTCGTTCTTACCTTTAAATTTTTGGAGTGAATGAATATTAACTGCAGCTTATTTGATAAATAGAACCCCATCCCCTTTATTAATGAATAAAAGTCCATATGAAATGTTATATAACAAGAAACCTTCTTATAATCATTTAAATTTTTTTGGATGTCTATGTTATGTAAGTAGTACTTGAAGTAGTAACATAACTAAATTTGATCCTATAGGGAGAAAATGTGCTTTTATTGGCTATGGTACAAGTAATAAAGGTTCTAAACTGGTTGATATTAACTCACATGATGTTTTTCTGTCTAGAGATGTTATTTTTTATGAAGAATTATTTCCTTTTCAAAAGCAAAATAGGACTTTTAATGATAATACTAATATTGATGATGTTATTACTGAACGTATTTCTTCTGATGTTGTCATTTATCATGTTGATCCTGACATTATTTATTTTGATAAAAATATATTGGCATGTAGGAAATCTGTTAAAAAAGCATTGCACCTGAATATTTAAAAGATTTTCACTGTAATATTTATAGTGTAAATTTTTACAATAAACTTATTCCTTATGATTTGTCTTCTTCTATTACTTATGACAAAATTTCAGAAAATTATAAAAATTATTGTTTATCTGTATCTTCTATTATTCAACCTAGTACTTATAAGCAAGCTAGTATTGATCCTTTATGGGTAGAGGCTATGAAAGAAGAAATCAAAGCTGTAGAACTTAATAAAACTTGTTCTCTAACCGACTTACCAAAAGACATACAACAAATTAGTTGCAAATGCATTTATAGGGTTAAATATAAAGATGATGGTACAATAGAAAGATATAAGGCTAGATTAGTTATAAAAGGGTACACACGGTTAGAATGTATTGATTTTGAGGCAACTTTTTCCCCTGTAACCAAAATGACAATTGTTAGATGATTTTTAGCAATAGTTGCATCTCAAAATTGGGTTTTAGCACAAGTAGTTGTTAATAATGCATTTTTTCATGGTGATCTCGAAGAAGATGTATACATGTTACCACCACCTAGCTTTGTACCAAAAGATAGTAATTTAATATGTAAATTGCAAAAAATCATTATATGGCTTAAAATATGCATCTTGGCAATGATTTTCCAAATTAAGTATTGCACTGATTTCTTTTGGTTTTATATAATCTATAGCTGGTTATTATTTATTTACTATCACTAAAAATGGTACTTTTATGGATCTCTTAGTTTATGTAGATGATATTATTATAGGAAGTCCAAGTTCAGATTTAATTAATAAAGTTAAAGATATTCGTAATACTCACTTTAAATTGAATTTTTTTGGTTCTTTAAGATATTTTCTAGGGTTAGAAGTAGCAAGAAATACTAATGGGATTCACATTTGTCAAAAAATATATATTCTAGAAGTATTAGCTTATGCATGTCTTTTATCTTCAAAACCAAGTAATTTTCCCATGAATACTAAGAAGATTTTTTCATCTAATGATAATGATGCCTTTGATGATATTACTTTATATAGAAGATTAGTTGGTAAAATTTTATATCTAACCATTACAAGAACATATATTAGTTTTTATGTACATGTTTTAAGTCAATTCTTAGCAGCTCCTAACAAAGGCCATTATGTAGTAACATTAAAGGTATTAAGATACATAAAAAATAATCGAGCTTAAGGTATACTTTTCTATTACAAATCATCTATTAATTTAAAGGCCTATAGTGATTCAGACTGGCCTGAATGTGTTGATACAATAAGGTCAGTTACAGGTTTTAGTATTTTTGTAGGTGATTCTTTAATATCTTGGAAAAGTAAAAAGAAAAATGTGATTTCAAGAAGTAGTGCAGAGGCTAACAGTCGCTTGTTGTGAAACTATGTGGTTGTTACAGTTAATTAAACATTTGGGTTTTAAAATTGAAAAAGCGGTTGCTTTGTTTACTGATAGTAAAAGTGCATTAGCATTAGCTTATAACCTTGTGAACCATGAAAGAACTAAAAACATAGAAGTTGATTGTCCTTTTGTTAGGGATTTGATTATTAAGGGTGTAATTCACCCATTGCATGTTTATACTAATGATAATGTTGCAGATTTATTAACTAAAATGGTTGGTTCGACTTGTTTTCAGCATTTACTAGCCAAGATGGTTATTTTATCTCTTCATTTCCCGTCTTGAGGGGGGCGTATTAAGTATATTGTACAATATGTTTGTAATTTGTAATCATATTTTAATTTTGGATTAATTTTTAAATGTTTGATATTTGATGAAATAGACTGTATCTGATAACTTTGTAACTAAGTGGACTTATTTGTAATACGGAGAAACTATGGAAATTATAAATAGTTTCTCCACCGGATTTATTTTTAGTTAATTCATTAATAATAAAACTGTTTTTATCTCGTCTTTCTCTCTCTCTCTATATATATAAATATAGCTCATATATATATACATAATTCACGCGATTATCTCACCAGAATGCGAGATCACTAAATTCTACCTTTTCAATAAAAAGTTAGTCGAAATAATTTTTTCATTTATTTTAATACTCCATCCTTTTCAAACACCCTATTATCTATGTTATTTATGCATGTTAAAAATTGTTAGACCTTTAATTACATTTCATTTATAACGTCTCCTAGTGTCCTTATATTTATCATAGGATTGACCATCCTTACACTTATTTAACGTCTTATAACTTTCTTTTTATCCTTAAACCTATATTTATGCCCATTAAGGAAAACACGTCAAGTTTGAAATTATATTGACTAAATATTTTTTTTCTGCAACATGTAGGTTTTTGAATCTTTGTAGTATTATTAATGTCGTTGCTCTTTGCAAATATTATGGGACCATCATATAAGAAACAATCGGGATCGTTAATCATTTATAAGTTATAACCATTACACTAAAATTAATGATATTTTCAATCTTTGCATCACAATTGTTATATTTCCTCACTATTCACATTATATTGTGGTATCATCAGCCGAGGATGTTCAAAACTAGCTATAACCGTTAACACTAAATTACCAACGTAATCACTCGAGCAACGTTTAGAAAAAAATTGACCAATTACAACGGTCACAATTTAATCTAAAACAAAATTTCGTCATTATCTTCTCCTCACTTCCATTATTTATTTAATTCCATTATCATTAAAATATTACGACTATGCCCGTCAAGAAGATAATTAAACAATGACCAACGAATCCATTGATTCTGAACCATCGACTTCATCCTCGCAGCTTGGGCCGCACGACTTTAAAATGCATTGTTGATAGTTAGGAGGATATTTATACTTATATACCATATAGGTACTCACGTATTTATACGATGTGCGATAACCTATTCTCTATACAATGACATTTTTCTATGAAAATCCGGTTTCTTAAACTCTTTCCCCTTTCGACACGACGTCCTTTCAGGATTCACTCACACGTGCTAGTCCCAATTTCGGTTAGATAACGGCTCTGATACCACCTGTAATCACTTGGTCATCTGACCAGACCGTCACCGTCTCCTTTCTACCACCAATATTGTCCGCTTTTACCCAATTTCGTGCTCGCTTCTCGGGTCGCACGACTTTAAAATATCGTGCAATGTAGGAGGATACTCCTATCTTGTATATATATATATACTCACATATTTATGCAATGTAGGATATGATCTTCTATTTACTACGACATTTTCCTACGAAAATCTTGATTCTTACAAATACGAGTCAATAATCTATATTTGAAATGTAAAAGTTTATTTAAACGTGAAAGTTTAATTTTAGACCTAAAATGTATTATTAAAAGTCAATAATTTTTATTTTAAATAACTGATGAAAATAGAAAGACATGAAAATTATAAGTTTTATATTGAGCTTGAATTAAAATTTAAATAAGGATACAACCTGAAATAAAATTTAAATAAGTCTAATTTTTTGGACCTACGAATAATTAAAGGATCTCACACACAAACAATTACATTCATGGAACACGAAGGGTAGAAAAAGCAATATACTCTTCTTATTCAAACAAATTTTAAACTTAATTTATTTAGTACACTAATAAAATGTTTTCTAGTTGTTGACCCGTACAAGTTGGAAATTACCTAATATTCCAAAACAATATTCAAAAGTAATAATTACACACAACACGTAGATACATATATAGATACCTAGATACATGCATGCATAAATACAATAATTACAATAACGAGTTCCTGCCCAATACAAAATCACATTTTAAAGGAAAATTAAAAAAAAAAATCTGACACATTAATTTGTTACCAAAATTAGAACTGAGAGTAATGTTTTTCTAGAGAGAGAGTGAAAGAAGATTCATCAACATTTAAACCTACTTTTCTTTTTTGTCGTTAATCTGATTTCTTTTTCATCTCATTTTTCATCGACATTCACATATATTTATATATTATATATATATATACAGAGAGAGAGAGACAGATTGTGTCGACAAGCTAAGGTATTTGCTTTTTCATCTCATTTTTTGTTTATAAGCAAATGATTTACTATAAAGTTTTTTGAAATGTAACCAACTTGAGAGACGATGTTATTAGAGGGGGGGGAAAATCTGGATTTTGTTTTAATGAATTAAAAGGGTTGATTGTTAGTTTGTTTTTTATGTCAAGATTAAAAAGGTTTTGCTTTTCTAATATCTACTTTAAACACAAGATCAATGGAGGAAGTGAAAAAAAGATGAAACAAGTTGTTCACATCCTATGCTTATATCTCGAAAGTTATTTTTTTCCATTCTTTTTTGATGAATGCACAGTGTTTTCTCATTTTATAGAAATAAATTAAACAGATGTATTGTTCATACATAGTATTATAAAATTAGGCACACGTAGCGATGTTTATATATATATATATCTAGATTAGAAAGGTTTTAGTTTTTTGGTACATGTGTATAATGTTTTGATTTATCATAGGCTTGAAAGACCGGAACACATGCTACAAAATCGATCTGAAAATATAATGGAAACATCTGAAAGTTTAATGAAACAAATTATAGGGTTTTTTTTTCAAAATTAGTATTATAAGATTATATCTAGGTGAAGTTTTCATTTGGTAGGTTTATCCCTTATTAAAGGGCAGGTTTTTTTTTTTTTTTTTAATCAATACCAGCAAACCTTTATTGAAACAAAGAGTAACATCTCGTGAGCTAAACCCTAACGATGACTAATCCGACCAAGTCTATCAACATTACAAGCTAAAAACACAATCAAAGCTTAGGTTAGAACTTGCTTTTACAATAGGAGGCACAGCTTTTAAAAGAGAAACATAAGGCAAAACTCAGCACAATTTGCAGAAACATTCTCATATAAAGCTAAGCTTACATATCCTCAGAAACCATTACTTAAAATTTCGAAAGAAACAGCCGAGGGATGTATCAAAACCTCAAGGCATGTTTCTTGATTAAGCAAAATTTTTCATTCTTCTTATCATCTGTACTTCTGCAACCTGAAAGGAGGAAACAGAATATCTAAAAGCCACAAAGGCTATTTGACCAAACAGCTTTGCAACTGTTAAATGGCAAAAATTTCAAATCTCCAGCCAATTAACAAAGGTTGGAGAGAAGGAAAAAGGAGGGGGGGGGTTCACTAAAATGCAGCTTTGCAACTGTCAAAAAAAAATAAACCAACTTCTTCAGCTTAAGAGCCATCTTAGAAGCCAAAAATTAGGGTCAAGTCACACTGAAAACAGTCAATACAAAGTTGCTACAAACCATTTGAACAAGGAAACCTTAAAAAAGAAATTTCCAAGAGAGGATAATCACAAATAAAAGCCAAACAGTTTTACAAAAGAAACTCTCTAACCATTTTATAGAAACAAGCAAGTTTGGAACAAAAAATGACAGGAGAAAAAAAAAGAGGGGGAGCTTAACAACTGACATGAAAAACCTCCCTCCAGCCATACACACAATATGCTATCCTAGTAGAGGTATATTTCAAACAAATGGGCAATAACTACCAAGATAACTTTGCAACTATCTAGCTCAAAATTTTGATATCTCCAACCATTCACACAGAAAGCTATCTTAGAAAGCTATCTTAGAAAGCTATAATTAAAGACATCAGAAGAGGTTATAACATTATAGCTTTGCAACTATAAGTTTAAAGGGGGGAAACTTTTCTTCAGCCATTTACAAAATATGTTATCTTAGAAAAGCACTACTAATAAACTAGAAATATAATCACGGGAGTTTTGCAACTAAGTTGATAAACAAACAACTCCAGCCATATACAAAATATACTCCCCTAGATGCAACTTGACAACAAAAAGGTAATCACAAACAGCTTTACAACTGACAATCAACAACTTTAGATTCTCTAGAACCAAAGTAGATGACAATAGGAATCACTAAACATCAGCTTTGCAACTAATATTAGAATTATTTTCTACTCCATCCATATACAAAATATGTTATCCTAGAAGTGAAAAATAATAATAAAAAAACACAGGGAGGTGATCCATAAAGATTAACCTTATAGAAAACTTCCCCCTCTCAAACAATACATACCTTTTGGCCCAAAGCATAAACTGCATATGTTTGATTCGTGAGCTCCATTGATGAGAAAAAACAACCACTAGAACCAGTAGCACCTTTTTTTGCTAAAGCATCTGCAAAATGATTTTACTTCGTGTAAATATGACTTAAACCACCACTTACAAAAAGCATTAGTTCACAGATATCATGCCATAAATTGCAAAATTTAGGGCAAAGGTTAGTGTTTTTTTTCCCACCAATTGGCTAGTAATTCAGAATCAGTTTCTACCTCCACATTACACAATCCTAGACTTTAAAAATTAAGCAAGCCTTCCTTAATACCCATCAACTCTGCATATATGTTAGTTTGAATACCAAGATAGAAAGAAAAGGAAAAGATTAAAATACATTTATCATCCCTTATAACACCTCCACATCCATTATGACCAGGGAAGGTTGTTTGTTAATAGTATAACATTGAAGATAATAAGCATCTTCTGCTTTTATATGGATGAAAAAGTTTCAATTCTTTGGTACATGTGTTTAAGGTTATTTGGAAAATTCTCAAACAAAACGAACAAATGATGTTTTATTCGTTTAATATTTTCTTTTATTAGCGATGTGAGTGGGTAGGGAGATCGGTGTGTTCGTATTTAATTAGGGGGTAAGCTGAGGGTTTTTTTTTGCTCATATGCTGTTCAACTTTTGTTTGGCCAACTTCAAAGCAAAGTTTGTAGTTTTTCTGGCTTGAAAAGACTAGAACTTTTTTTTATAAACTCCATTTTTTTGGTCTTTAAATAAAACAACTAGTCTCTCTTGAAGCTGCTTATTAGCATTTCATATAATATCTGATTTTGTGCATTTTGATGCTTTATGGTCTAGGAAGTTTTCATTAAGACTATTATATGCTATTTCTTTTTCATTTAGAACCATCTTAGCTATGAGCAAGATGTACCCATAAACAAGTAATATGCAGTAGCATAAATACCCTGGCTAGACTTGTACATTTATTTACAAATATGTGCATGACATGAAGTTTCAAAGGGGTAATTTGACCAGACACAGATTTTTAGCATAGAAAAAGTATATAACATCTGATTTTGTGCATTTTGATTGTGATGTAGTTGTTTCTATGCATACATTCCATATCTGTGTTTACTTGGTTTCAATTTTTTTCATTGTTCATATGTTCTATGATATGGAACTTTTCATTAAGATGCTAGCAAGCGACTATATATTCAGTGTTATTTGATACTTTTTCGGTACGTTGCCTGCATGGTACTAGTGTCACATTTACCACATGCATGAAAAGTACTAAGAAATCAGCATGTTTTTTTTAAGATTAAACCGACCAATTATATTATATTAAAAAGAGGCAAAGCATCTGTCCAACCACAACTAACATACAAACTATAACGAACTACAACATGTTTTTTTTAACAGTCTTCTGCATGTCTCTTTATTTATTAGATATCTTTCTTGGTTTGTAGTTTATCATCCCACGGATTGTTTCTCAAATTATGGGGGCATCATATGAGAAACAATCCGGATCGTCATTCATCTATAAGTTATAATCGTTACACACTAAAACTAATGATATTTCGAATCTTTCCAGCACAATTGTTATATTTCCTCACTCTCTGCCTTGTATTATGGTATCATCAGTCGAGCAACGTTCAAAACTAGCTATAACCGTTAACACTAAATTACCAACGTAATCACCGAGCAACGTTTAGAAAAGTATCGATCAATTACAATGGTCACAATTTAATATAATACAAAATTTCATCATCATCTTCTCCACACTTCCATCATTTATTTAATTCCATTATCATTAAAATATTACGATTATGCCCGTCGAGAAGATAATTAAATAATAACCAAGGAATCCACCGATTCCAAACCCCATCATTGATTGCTACCCACTCCCTAACCCTAATCCCACTCAATTGTCACAATAACTGTATTAAACATATGGGCAATTTTATGGCCAGTCTAATTTTTATTTTATTTTTTCATCAAGTGTAGGTTCTAAAAATATAACTTATTTAAATTATAGTACAAAATAAAAAATAGATGAAATATAAAAATTTGTATTTGTACAAGTCAATACTATAATTACTCGATCATCTGACTAGACTGCCACCGTCTCCTTTCTACCACCAATATTATCCGATTTGACTCAATTTCGTATTCGCTTGTTGGGCCGCACGACTTTAAAAGCCTTTGGTGATAGTTAAATGGATACTGCTGCTAATTATATACCATATAGGTACTCACATATCTATACGATGCGTGAAAGCCTCTTCTCTTTACCATGATATTTTTCTACGAAAATTCGAGATTTTACACTATTCCCCATTCAGAAACGACGTCCTGTCGGGATCCACTCAATCGTTCTAGTCCCAACATCGGCTAGATAGCGGCGCTGATACCACCTGTAACGACTCGATTCTCCGATCAGACCGTCATCGTCTCATTTCTACCACCAATATTGTCCACTTTTTCCGAATTTCGTACTCGTTTCTTGGGCCGCACGACTTTAAAAGGCCTTGATGATAATTAGAAGTATCTTATATACCATATACATATGTACTCACATATCTATTCAATATAGTATAGACTCTTGTCTTTACCACGATATTATCCTACGGAAATCTTGGTTCATACAAATACGAGTCCATAATACTTGTGTATATGCATTTGATTTTTTGAATCGCATTTGATTGTTTAGGGTGAGGCTTTTGTATAAAAGCAGAATTTGTGTTGTTTGTTTAGCACCTGTCCCTAATACTTTTATATATAGAAAGAGAGATATTGAGTTGACAGGCTAAGGTATTTGCTTTTTCATCTCATTTTTTGTTTATAACCAAATGATTTACTATAAAGTTTTTTGAAATGTGACCAACTTCAGAGACAATGTTATCAGAGGGTGAAAAATCTAGATTTTTTTAAAAGAATTAAAAGGATTTGTTGTGTTATCAAGATGACTTTTTTTCCCTTCATTTTTGTAGATTTATGTGTAGTGTTTTTGTTTGCATATAAAAGGGTTGATTGTTAGTTTATTTTTTATGTCTAGATTAAAAAGGTTTTGCTTTTCTAGTAACAACTTTAAACACAAGACCAATGGAGAAAATGAGAAACAGATTAAACAAGTTGTACTCTTTTGATAAGATTCTTCTTCTTTTGATGTGATTATTGTTCACATCCTATGCTTATATTTCAAAAGTTTTTTTTTCCATCCTTTTTTGATGTATGCGTAGTGTTTTCTCATTTTGTAAAGTTCAAAGGTTAGATTGCTAGAGAACAAACATGAAAATGGATCGATTAAAATTAGAGGGTTGATTGTTAGAACATAGTGATAAGATTATCTATAAGCATCTATATAAATAAAAATTTCATTAAGTTGGTTCGTAAATTGTGTGGATTAAGCAAGACTTGAACGACTGGAACACATGATATAAGATCTGAAATTTAATGAATAAAAATGAAATAAATTAAACAGATGTATTGTTCATACATAGTATTATAAAATTAGGCACACGTAGCGATGCTTATATCTAGATTAGAAAGATTTTATTTTTTTGATACATGTGTATAATGTTTTGATTTATCATAGGCTTGAAAGACCGGAACACATGCTACAAAATCGATTTGAAAATATAATGGAAACATCTGAAAGTTTAATGAAACAAATTATACGGTTTTGTTGTTCAAAATTAGTATTATAAGATTAGTCATACATGTCGTATGCTTATATCTAGGTGAAGTTTTCATTTGGTGAGCACATCCACTTAAAATATTATATAGAGGGAGAAAGAGAAAGACGACTAGGGTGAATAACCCTAGCCGCCGCAGCAATGTTAGATCCAAATTCAGCTTCACCGGTCAGAGACAAAATCACTACTATAAAACGTAATCCCCAATGTATGTCTCCAGATCCTCCCCCAATGAACTCTTTTGCATCTATAGTAAGTTCGCAGCCAAAGAAACCTACAATAACGTTGAAAGAAGTAGGTAGTTATAAAGGTGAAACTCTAATCAACTTCTCTATGGATGACGTTAAACAACTATTGGAACCTTTTAAGTATACAATAGTAGGAAAATTTACGCATGGTAGACCAGAAGTGGAAGTGATAAGGAAATTGTTTGGAAAGCTTGATTTAAAAGCAAACTATAATATTGGTGTATTAGACCATAAACATATATTGATTCGGTGTTTTCATGAAGAAGATTTTACGAGAATTTGGCTAAAAAAAATCTGGTATATAGAGCACTTCCCTATGCATGTCTTTAAGTGGACATATGACTTTGATCCAGATTTTGAGACCCCTGTAGCACCTATCTGGATTAATTTACCAAAACTGCCTATACATCTGTATAATAATTCAAGTATTTTCTCTATAGCAAGAGCTTTTGGAAATCCTTTAATGGTAGATGAACCTACTTCAAAACTAACAAGACCAAGTTTAGCAAGGATTTGTGTTGAGGTAGATCTTAGTGAGGAGCTGGTTGAAAGGGTAAGGATTGGTTATGGTGAAGACAATGATATGGGGTTCTGGCAGTATTGTGAGTATGAAGATTTACCTAACTACTGCAGCTTTTGTTACAAGTAAGGCCACAAAATTAACTTATGCAAATTTAAGTATGCTAAAGAATAAAGCAAAAAAGAAGAAGCAAAGGAGATGAAAGAGCAAAAAATCAAAAAATAAGTGCAAATTTGCATAGTAAGAATTACAGAAAGAAAGAAAGTACCAAAGATTGGGTAGCAAGAACATTTCAAATAGGCAAAGAAGACCCAAAAGAAGTTACAGATGGTCCAAGTAAGCCTCTTATCTCCAAAACAGCACTTCCTACAATAGATGAAAGGATTATTAGAGAAGAAGAAATAAGAGAAGATGATATAGATGAAGAAATTATCTATGATACTCTTCAAAATGAAGTTATAATAAATGAAAAGGTAGAAGAAAATCTTTGCTTAATTAATAATCAACATGTCCAAGAGTTATCTCTGGTCACTTTTAACAATGAAAAGAGAAATCAAGTGCAAAGCAAAACTATGATTATCACTGAAATCAAGGAGTTTGAAGAAGTAAGGGAAGAAGGCATTATCGTATCTTCTAAAGAAACTGAAACAGATGAAGTCTCGGAAGAAACTCTTTCTAAAAGTCAGAAAAAGAAGATTTATAAAAAAGAAAGGGCCAAAATGCAACAAAAACAGATGAGCTTAATATCTTCCTCTAATGTGGGGGAAAGAAAAAGGTATAATAAATGATTACATCCTTAATTTGGAATGTTAGAGGGTTAGGCAATGGAGTTACTTCTAGAAGAATAAAAAAAACTATGTTTGGTGAATAAAATTACAATTCTTATTTGTATAGAACCTATGGTGGGTTGTGAAAAAATAGAAAGGTACAGAATTCGGTTTGGGTTTGATTATGCTTTGGGTCATGAGGAAAATAAGATTTGGATCTTTTATAATGAAGGCATGGAGATGAAGATTGTGAGGCAAATGAATCAATGTATGCATATGGAAATTCAATGGCAGAATAGTACTATTTTTTTAGCTCTGGTATATGCAAAGTGCACTATGGGAGAGAGAATGACTTTGTGGGATTTTCTGAGGCAAAATTTCACTCAAAGTCCTTGGTTTGTAACAGGAGATTTTAATACAGTTTCTAAAGAGGAAGATAAAGTAGGAGGTCTTCTTATAAATATCAGAGCTGCTAATGATTACCTAAATTGTATGGATGGCATTGGGGCTTCAGAAATAAAATCTAGTGGTTCTAAGTTTACATGGTGGAACAAAAGAAGTGGAGATGGTACTATATTTGAGAGAATTGATAAAGTCTGTATGAATAATGCTGGTGCTAATTTATTTACAAATGTTATTCTGGAACATTTGAGTAAAACAAATTCTGATATAGTCAACTTCTTCTTACTCTCAAATCAGAGTTTGATAATAACCCAAAAAGGTTTATTTTTCAAAATTTTTGGACTAAACATCAAGAATTTCTTAAAATTGCCAGTGTGAACTGGTACTTGTTTACAAAAGGGAATGCTTTATACTCTCTGGTTAATAACCTAAAAAATCTAAAAAAAGCTCTTATAGTGTGGAATAAAAGTACATTTGGGAATATTTTTCAGCAATTAATAGATGCTGAAGATGAGTCTTTAAGAGTGGAAAAATTGTTTGAAAATGATCCAAGCCCTGCAAATAGAGGTCTGTTAATGGAAGCTAAAGCAAATCTAAATTATAGAATGAAAATAGAAGAAGAATTCTGGGCTCAAAAAGCTAATCTTAGATGGGCTAAAGAAGGGGATGCCAATACAAAATTCTTTCATAGTGTTGTTAGAAAGATAAGAAAAAAAAGTATTATTTCCACTATTTCAAGCTATAAAGGAGACAAATTAACAGATAAGAAGCAGATTCAAGATGAAGCAGTTAGATTTTTTAGAAGTCTACTTGCTGCTAACAATATTCCAAAGAGCTATATTTACAAAAGTTTGGAGTGTGTACCAAGGGTCATTACTGAAGAAAACAATGATCTTCTTATTAAAGACCCAACTTATGATGAAATCAAAAGTGCTATATGGGAGTTAAACAAGAATAGTGCACCAGGTATTGATGGTTTCAATGGCCATTTTTTTACTGTTTGCTGGGACATTATCAGTAAAGATATAATTCAAGCTGTTTTACAGTTTTTTTCTGGAGCTAAATTGCCAAAAGCTATGACCACCACTGTTATAGCCCTTATTCCCAAAAAAAATGACCCTACTTCTTTTGCTGATTTTAGACCTATAAGTCTGTGTACATTTTTCAATAAAGTCATTTCTAAAATCATGAGCACTCGTCTCTCAAATATTTTGCCTATTATCATCTTAGAAAATCAAAGTGGTTTTGTAAAAAAGAGAGATCTAATAGACAACATTCTTTTATCACAAGAATTCATCTCTAATTTGGATAATAAAAACAGTGGAAGTAGTCTAGCTTTAAAGCTGGACATGAAAAAGGCCTATGATAAAGTTTTTTGGCATTTCTTAGTTTCAACTCTTAGGAAAATGAGTTTCTCAGAAATATGGATAGACAGAGTTTGGAGACTTATCTCTGAAAATTGTGTTACTGTCATGGTAAATGGAGCTACTTCTGGATACTTCTCTCCAACAAATGGTTTGAGGCAAGGAGATCCTCTTTCTTCAAGCCTTTTTATCATATGTTCTGAAGTCCTGTCGAAAAATTTAAATAAATTAGCTCTCAATAAAAGATGGAAAGGTTTTAAAGCACTAGTTGGAAGCCCTATAATTACACATTTAGCTTTTGCAGATGATTTCATAATTTTTTCAGCTGCTAATACAAGTTCAGTCAAATGTGTGAAAAGTGTGCTGGATATGTATAACAAGGACTCTGGCCAAGAAATTAGTTATGATAAGAGTTTTGTATATATATCTAAAGGTGTGAGCCAAATTCAGAAGGATACAGTGAGCAAGTTATTAAGTATTAGGTGTAAAAAACCTCATTTTACTTATTTGGGTTGTAAAATTCACTCTGGAAGGAAGAAATGCATCCTTTATCATGAATTGATTTTAAAGATCAGGAAGAAGCTATCTGGGTGGAAAGTACAGTATTTAAATATGGGGGGTAAATTGATTCTCATTAAGCATGTGCTTAGCTCAATACTTATATATACATTAGCAGTAATGTATCCTCCTCTACAGGTTATTAAGGAAATAGAAAAAATTCTGGCTAATTTTCTGTGAGGGGAAAAAGATGGAAAGAACAAGTATCATTGGGTAAAATGGGAAAGAATTTGCAAAACAGAGGAAGAAGATGGATTGGGTATAAGGAGTATTAAAGAAATTGCTGATACTTTTTCTATGAAGCTGTGGTGGAAATATAGAACTTCAAATTCTTTGTGGGCTACTTTCATGAAAGCTAAATATTGCAAATATGTTCACCCTGTGGAGGCTAACGTGAGAAAACGGAAGAATACATGGAGGAGAATGCAATTAGTCAGAGAAAAAGAAGAAGAAAATATGCAATGGCTAGTTGGAGAGGGGAATGTTTCTGTTAATTTAGACAATTGGCTGGGTACAGGAAAAATTAATGATGACAATATTCCAAGTGGTTTAAGTATAAAAGAGTTGCTGCATAATGGTATTTGGGATAGTCAAATTATTAAAGGGGTAATTCCTAACCATCTTAGACATCTGTTTATAGAGGACTTCAAAGCTAATAAATATGGAAAAGATGAAATAATCTGGAATATGGAGATTCTGGGAAACTTTTCTTATAAGTCTGCTTGGAAAACTACAAGAATTAAGCATGAAACTAGTTGGTTTAACAAGTATAAATGGGATAAAACTTTACCTAAGAAAATCACGTGCTTTGTTTGGAAGCTCTTCAACAAATCTCTGCCTCTAGATTCTGCAGTAAGAAAATTTGGTATTCAGTTAGTATCAAAGTGTGAATGTTGTGGTGTAAAAGAAGAAGACAGTGAGCATCTGTTTAGCTCAGGAAAAATAGCAAAAGAAGTGTGGACCTATTTTGATGGTTTAATGGGAATTATTAATACTAATATTAATATCAAAGGGAGGTTCCTAAAGTGGTGGACAACATCAAGAAGTGGAAAAAATGGAATTAACTCCTTTTTGCAAAAGGTTTTACCATCTATTATTGTTTGAGAGATTTTGAAAGCTAGGTGTAATTACAAATACAACAACAAAGAGATGAAAACTACTGACATCTGCTCCCAAGTTATGATATTTTGTATTTAGTTACCAAAAATAATAAAATTTTCCCAAATACTTGGAATATAATTGATTCATTTATTAAAGAAAAGGCTGGAAAAAACAAAAAGGTTTCAATAGTGAAATGGTTAAATTCTTCAATTGGGTATGTAAAAATAAACACTGATGGGTGCTATAAATCTTCTTCGCACTCTAGTGGAGTGGGTGGATTAGTCAGACACTCTACTATTAATTTTATCTACGCTTTTGAAGCTATGGTAACAAGTCTATCAGCTATCGAATCAGAAGCCAAAGCAATTATATTTTTTCTACAATTATCGAATATGAGGTCCTTTATTTTGGAAACTGATTCGCTTCAACTGTTTAATATCATTAAACAAAAGATAGCATCACCTTGGCAAATAATATCTATTATAGATGAAATTAAGGTCAAATTAGAGGACAAAGAATACCTGATATAGCACGTTGTAAGGGAGGCTAAGTGGCAGCAAAGAAGGATTCAAAGAATTTTTTAAGAAGGAAGATTTATCTCAACAAATGAGGAACATAATCGAGTTGGAGATTAAAGGACTTCCAAATTTAAGGCTTTAAGGGGAGAAAATGGAGGTATAATAGGATGATAAGAAGATGAAGCTTTTATTTGCTTGGTGAAGAAGGACAGTTTCTCTCTCCACAGCGACGGTTCCATTCTCATAAATGAATTGGGGATCTTCCTACACGTGTTTATCTGGTCTGTGTTCTTTACATAGACCAGTGTTTTTCTGGTCCTTAGAGTTTTAGTTTATTTACAATAAAGTCTATCAAGTTGTAAAGTTTAGCTGTTTCCATTGTTAAGTCCATTCTTGTAATTTAGTGTCACAATTTGTGTTGCTAATTTTTTTTCTTATTACCATTATTCAATAAAAATGTGGGCTTCTACCCACAACTTATATAAAAAAAAGAAGTTTTCATTTGGTAGGTTTCTCCCTTATTAAAGGGCAGGTTGTTTGTTAATAGTATAACATTGAAGATAATAAGCATCTTCTGCTTTTATATGGATGAAAAAGTTTCAATTTTTTGGTACAAGTGTTTAATGTTTTTATTTACCATATATTTGAAAGCCTAGAAAACATGCTATAAGATCTGGAAATGTAATGAAAAAGGTCTGACTTATTTTAGATTGTGTATAATTAAGCAAACAAGTTGTTTGGACAATTCTCATACAAAAGGAAGAAATGATGTTTTTATTCATTTAATATTTACTTTTATTAGCGATGTGAGTGGGTAGGGAGATCGGTGTGTTCGTATTTAATTAGGGGGTAAGCTTAGGGTTTTTTTTGCTCATATGCTGTTCAACTTTTGTTTGGCCAACTTCAAAGCAAAGATTGTAGTTTTTCTGGCTTGAAAAGACTAGAACTTTTTTTTTATAAACTCCATTTTTTTGGTCTTTAAATAGAACAACTAGTCTCTCTTGAAGCTGCTTATTAACATTTCATATAATATCTGATTTTGTGCATTTTGATGCTTTATGGTCTAGGAAGTTTTCATTAAGACTATTATATGCTATTTCTTTTTTATTTAGAACCATCTTAGCTATGAGCAAGATGTACCCACAAACAAGTAATATACAGTAGCATAAATACCCTGGCTAGACTTGTACATTTATTTACAAATATGTGCATGACATGAGGTTGCAAAGGGGTAATTTGACCAGACAGATTTTTAGTATAGAAAATGTATATAACATTTAATTTTGTGCATTTTGATTGTGACGTAGTTGTTTCTATGCATACATTCTATATCTGTGTTTACTTAGTTTCAATTTTTTTCATTGTTCATATGCTCTATGATATGGAACTTTTCATTAAGATGCCTGCAAGCGACTACATATTCAGCATGTTTTTTTTAAGATTAAACCGACCAATTATATTAAAAAGAGGTAAAGCATGTGTCCAACCATACAACTAACATACAAACTATAACGAACTACAACATGTTTTTTTTAACAGTCTTCTGCATGTCTCTTTCTTTATTAGATATCTTTCTTTGTTTGTAATTTAAGTGCCAAATCTCGTGTTGTTATTCATTCTTACTCGTTATTGGCATTTCCTTTTTCTCCTCTTATAATTAATATTATTTCCTTTCAATTAAACAACAAAAGTAGTTTGGTTAAGTAGATATATGGTAAAGAGTTTTCAGAATAGGTTAAGATTAGATTTTCAATTTAACATCATGTTATTTAAGTCAGATCCTACTTACCTTTATCAGGTTTTATAAAGATGTTTCACTAGCTTTCTCATGGAATTCAAGACAAACACTCATACATAGCAAATTATACATCTAATGTCATAGCAGTAAATTTTGATGTTTGTAACTTTCCCATTCAATCAGTTGGATTGAATATATTTTTTGAATATAGTTTGAAGGTCAAGGTTATTTTCTCTCATTTGCTAACCCACTTCAGTTCTTATTTATTAAGTAATACATTTTTGAGAGTGCCGACCATATCGGTTCGTTATTTCATTGATTGCTACCTCGCTTGGTCATCACTCTTTGTCTTATCACTATAGGAATTAAGGTGTATAGTGATGAAGACTTTCGTCATTAAAAATGGATACATTTAGTGAGAAGATAAAAAAGTTCGTCACTAAACACCATAATTCTTGTAGTGTATATAATGCTTATTTGTTTAGGTAGGCTATTATTTCTTAGTTAACTTCTGATCGCCTCTTTCTTATATTACCTTTACAATTATAGTTTCACCGACTTTTACCTGATGATTGAATCAAGGAGTTTTCCCGGCTGCTAATTCCTAAAGCACCAACTTCATATTTATTTTGTAATATTCAATGCATATGAGGTTGCCTCAAATTTTATACACTCTACAATCCTTTTCCATAGTTTACCTTTTGCAGCATGTTACCTACTCATGTTGAGATATTATGTATGATTACTAGTACATTTTTGCATAAAAAATTGTCCTATTTTAGTTTTTACGAATATTGCTGGGGTTTTGCTATTTTTAATTCATGCCTCTCCCTGCTCACCTTTCATCTTTATCTAGGTAAGTGTTTCCCTTTTCTTCTTACAATATTTTGATTTTTTTTTAATATATTTATTTAGATATGAAGAAAAAGGGAGAAAATGTTAAATCAGAATCAGCTGCTGCTAAAAAGCGCAAGCCTGAAAACACTGAAGATGCTGTTGCTGTTCGGAAAATGCCCAAGAGAGCTGCTGCCTGCAAAGATTTTAAAGAAAAACCTGCCCGAATTAATAAAAAATTATCAGTCATTGAGAAAAAACGAGATCAAGTTGTAGAAGAAGAACTGGAAGCGATAGGGTTAACAACTGGCCATGATGATCCACGGCCAAATCGACGGCTGTCGGATTTTATCTTTCATGATGCTGAAGGACATCCTCAGCCATTAGAAATGTTGGAAGTGATGGATATATTCATCTCTGGTATCATTTTACCCTTGGTAGAAATTTCCAGGAAAGAAAAGAAAATAGTAATTCGATGTAATGGGTTTGGGCGTGTAGAGTCTTGGGCTATATCTGGATATGAAGAAGGCTCACCGGTCATTTGGGTCTCTACTGAAGTTGCAGATTATGACTGTGTAAAGCCTGCTAGTTCTTACAAAAATATGTACTCGCTTTTCTACGAAAAAGCATATGCTTGTAATGATGTTTATCAGAAGCTAACTAAAGCTTGTGGAGGTTACCCTGATCTTAGCTTTGAGGACTTAATTGCTAAAGTTGTAAGATCAATGAGCGAAAGGAAGAGCTTACGTAATAAAGTATCTGTAAAAGAGTTTATTGTTTCTGAAATTCCTATCCGCTGTTCTAGATGCAGTTTTGCAGTAAGGTTCCAAGTGGAGTTGGAACTGCAGTTTGAACCAAGTGTATAAGGTTTCAAGTGAGGTTGGAACTGCAGTTGGAACCAAGTGTATTAATGGACAGAAACTGTTTTAAAATTAAATGTACTTGGAAATAATTCACACGCACATTTAACAACGGAGTTCACCTAACTAGGCTACGTCTCCGGGGCACTTACCCAGATTATGATATTATAAAAAGCTTACAATATATGACTCAAGTCTTAATGAAAAACTTAGACTCCCTCTATGTTTTTCTGCCTATCACTATATTGCTCCTACTCTATAACTATCACTTATAAATCAATGGCATCCCACCATTGTTTTTCTTTTTAAAGCTCACGTGTATTCTCTCTAGAAAATAAGTTCTTTATAATTTAGAACACACACCTTTACAAGCTTAGGTTACTAAGTATATAAACAAGTAAAAACAATCTTCTATCTTCAATATCTTTTGATTGCTTTTGACTTGGTTGATTAGCTTCAATCTCTCCAAGTATCACGAGATTCTTCAGCATGGATTGACTCTAATCATCTTTGATTAATACCTGTTTAGTAACACACTTGAAAGTAGGAGTTAATCTTTTCCTTTGAAAGGAAACATATAAAGATATGATCTTTTAAAGATAATATCTTTTCATAAACATATGAAACATTTAACTCCACATATCAATCAATCTTTATACATATCTTTACTGAATATTATAAGAATCAAAAGATTGAAACAAGTGATAAGGACAAGCATAAGAATAGAGATATATATATTAAAAGGAAACATAACCTTATAAACTAATCTCTTTATATCTTTTATAAAACATCTTTCCTTAACACATTAATATTCTCAATAAACACATATACACGTTTAAGACCTTATGAGAATATATCCTACATTCTTTAAAACAAATGATTAGCATCAAACAAGTAGTAATGTAGAATAATGAAACAAGACAGAATTCTGTTTTAACAGCAGGTTGAACTGTGGTTGCAACTGAGGTTGCAACTGGTACTTGAAACCTGTCACCACAGGTTGTAACTTAGGTTGCAACCAGTACTTGAAACCTAATACTACTAACTTAGTAGGTTGTAACTGAGGTTGCAACTGGTACTTGGAACCTGTCAATCCTGTCTTAGTTATTAATAACAGTTAGGATTTATTTAGTAAAAACCAATAGACAATTAACAATATTTAGACCAGAAATCTGGTCCTAACAATCTCCCCCTTTGTCATTGGTTTTGACAAATCAATAAAGTTTATAAATCATCCCAACCACCTGCAAATTCCATATCAGTAAGCTCCCCCTGTATGTTAGAATTGCAGGCAAAATATATAAGCACAATGTATGTGCACACAATTAGTTTTCAGACCTGTTTCAAGTTTAAAGCTTTCATACTTCAACAAGATATCAAGATATTTGCAGAAAGAAATTGCAGAATGATTAAAGCCAAACAAGCATAAACTTGTCTTAATACAGCAGAATTGAAAAACAGATTTAAAGTCTTGAAAACATCAAAATGAAACAAAACATAAAACAAAAGCATAAACTTCAAACTTCAAACTTCACTCCCCCTATTTGTCAGCAACCAATGGAATTAGTCACTTGGAATATCACATTGTGGGGGTCTTTCTCTTAGAGGATTCTGCCTGACCACTTCTTCATCTTCTTCATTGTCATCCTCACTGCTGATTGAGACACCATCACTATCATCATCATCCTCACTCTCAATAATGTCCACCAGCAGCTTATTGATTTGATAATCATCAGCATCCAATTCAGCTCTCCTTTCTTGATTATAAGCCAGCTTCTGGAGTAAGTACCACTTTACTCCTTTCTTCTTTGCTGAAGGAGCAGATGAAGGTTCTTCTTCCTTTTCTTTCCCTCTGTCCCCAGAAATGTCATTGACATGTCCTTCCTTCAGTAGTTTGGCAGAAATATAAAGAGCAGAGGGACAATCTGTGATTGGTTCATGAGTGATACTAATGGGAGAATCTCTATGCATAGAAGAGACTTGGCCCAGAAGTAGACTAGATATGAGGCAAGGGAAAGGAAGCAGAATGGAAGGTGAATTATCATCACTAAATTCCTTTATAAGATTAAAGATATGAAGGCCAAGGTTGATGGGTAGTGAAGACATAATCCTGTATAGAAAAATAGCCATATCTTTGTTGACTTTGGAAGATTGTTTGGTGGGTGTCCAGTTAAACCTAGCAATTTTGTGCAACACAGCAGCACTTAATGTGAGAGAGGATGTTTTGATGGAATGACCATCAAACCTATTGTTCTTTCCAGTTAGAATTAAAGCTAGAATTTCTAAATCTGGTTCAGCATTGTTGTCTATAGTAGGACTGGGACAACACAGATAGTCATTAATCAACTTAGGTGTGAAATCCAAAGTTACACCTCTCAAAAACACTCTTCCATACTTAGGATTACCCTCTTCAAAGACACCACTGCTTAAATTGGAATAGAATTCTTTAACAACAGCAGGGTAATAGGAGTCTGCATAACAAACAGTTTTGGCTAATCCAACAGCAGAGAGTAATTTCTCAACATACACCTGTATGTGAGGATAGCTAACTAAATTAAGCCTTCTTTCACACAGAATTTCTTTACTAGCCATTCCTCTAAACCTCCTATATGTTGTCCTACTCCAAAAACGAGGATCAACATTATTGTTTGTTGGAACATACTCAAACTTAGCAGTAACAGGGTCATTATCAAAATTCCTTCTAGCACGCTTCTTAGTGCGCTTAATTTTGGGTGAGGAAGACTCACTTACCTTTGATTTGGAACCTTGACGTGATGGAGATTTATTCATAAAATCTCTGAGGGTGCAATCATCATCAGAATTGGGGTTTTTAGAAGGGATTGATGACATGGTTGCAACTGGGGTTAGAACCTTACTTAGAACCTTGCAGTGGGTTTCTACAGCAAGCCTAGGGTTTTACAGAGATGAGAGAGAGAGAGTTATTCTGTAAAAAGTAATTGATTTTGGATAGTAAAAAGATGTTTGTATAAATAGCAATAAAGACCATATCTTTTTGAAATTGGAAATAGATACATGCAAATCAATTAAGCAGCAAATTTAGGCTTAAACATAGGAAGTATTTTATCAACAGATTTTAAAAGAAAATCATACTAAGATTACGCAAGAAACAGTTGGCAATAAGATAACTTCAGCCAATTAAACAGATAAACATTCCTTTTTCAAAACAGATTCATCCAAAATTTGAAAAATCAAACATTGAAGCTTTAAGGAAATTTGACTTGATTCAAGATAAAAACAAAACTTAAACAGATATCTAGCTTTTAGGAGAACAAAAGAAATCTAGCAATTTACTCACGAAAATATGTTTATCAAAGAATAACACTAATAAAGATTAAATTTTAGGAGCTTAAAAAGAGCAATTCCGTTTTTATTTCTACACAAAAACTAGTTTGATGACCTCAGCAAGGAAAGAGTATAAGTGATGTCAAAATTTTACAAGACTTTGTCTTGACAGCTATAACAGAGACTGAGGTTTCAACTGATGTTTCAACTGAGCTTGCAACCAGTATTTTTAACACGAGGTTTCAACTGATGTTGCAACTGAACTTCCAACCAACTATTGAAAGTGTGAGGTTTCAACTGATGTTGCAACTGAACTTGCAACCACCATCAAAAAAATTGCACTTTGTGCTTGCAACTCTATTACCAGAGAGGTTTTTTAAGAACAAGTTACCTCACATCTGTTTTTGAGGCACCAAAAAAGCGGCTTTTTCAAGACAAAAACATCATAGCTCAAAATAAGACTTTAACCTTGGAAATAAAACTTATTAAAGGTACTCAATACAGACATATTTAGCAAAAGTATTCAATTAGATTGATAATGACATACCCCTATGTCACTTCTTAATGATTCAAACTTGTTTGTATCAAGGGGCTTTGTGAAAATATCTGCTAATTGTCTTTTAGTTGAAACATGTTCTAAAATTAAGCTCTTTTCTTCAACTAGTTCTCTAATAAAATGATGCCTTAGATCAATATGTTTGGTTCTGGAATGTTGAACTGGATTTTTAGCTAAATCTATAGCACTTTTGTTATCACAAAACAGAGTTAATATCTCTTGTTTAACATTATAATCAGTTAACATTTGTTTCATCCAAATTAGTTGAGTGCATCCACTTCCAGCTGCAACATATTCTGCCTCAGCAGTAGATAAAGATATGCAATTTTGCTTTTTACTGAACCAAGAAACAAGATTGTTTCCAAAATAAAAACAACCTCCAGAAGTACTCTTTCTATCATCTATGTTTCCTGCCCAATCTGCATCACAGTAGCCACTAAGAAAATGGTTTGTATCTTTAGAATACCATAGGCCTAGATGAGGTGTTCCTTTTACATACCTTAGAATCCTTTTGACAGCTAGAAGATGAGGTTCTAAAGGATTTGCTTGATATCTGGCACAAACTCCTACACTTAAGCAAAGATCTGGTCTACTAGCAGTTAAATACAGCAAACTTCCAATCATGGATCTATAAAGACTGGGACAGACATTTTTACCTTTATCATTTTTGAACAGTTTAAGGGTAGTACTCATAGGGGTTCTCTTCTCTTTACTCTCACTCAGACCAAACTTTTTAACAAGATTGTCTGCATACTTACTTTGGCACAGAAAAATGCCTTTCTCATTCTGTTTAACTTGCAATCCTAGAAAGTAAGTTAGTTCACCTCCTCCACTCATTTCAAATTCATTCTTCATGTCAGAAATGAATTCTTTTATTCTGTTATTAGAAGTAGAACCAAAAACAATGTCATCAACATAGATTTGAGCAATTATTATGTCCTTTGTGGTTTTCTTAGTAAACAGAGTTTTATCAACTCCCCCTCTGTTAAAACCTTTTTCAATCAAGTACTTGGTTAATCTATCATACCAAGCTCTAGGAGCTTGTTTTAGACCATACAAGGCCTTTTTCAACAAATAGACATGTTCAGGAAAGTTAGGATCCTCAAATCCCTTAGGTTGACAAACATAAACTTCTTCATTAATCACACCATTCAGAAAAGCACTCTTTATGTCAAGTTGAAACAGTTTAAAATCATACAGACATGCAAGAGACAGCAGCATTCTAATGGATTCAATTCTAGCTACTGGAGCAAAGGTTTCATCAAAGTCAATTCCCTCAATTTGTGTATAACCCTGAGCTACCAACCTAGCTTTATTCCTGATAATCACTCCATCCTCATCACTTTTATTTCTAAAAATCCATTTAGTTCCTATAACATTTTTATTAGAAGGTCTGGGTACTAAAGTCCATACATCATTTCTCTCAAATTGGGCCAATTCATCCTGCATAGCTAAAATCCATTCACTATCTTCTAGAGCTTCTTTTATATTCTTAGGTTCTAACTGAGAGATATAACAAGCAAAGTGAACAACATTATTTCTTTTACCTCTGGTTTTCATACCTGAAGTAACTTCTCCTATGACATTGTCAAGAGAATGATTTTTCTGAGTCCTTACATAGCGAGGCCTGCTAGTTGACTGAGCATGAGAACTTTCTTCTTCTTCTTCTTCAGATTCAGCAGCATTTTGGGTTTCAACTGTGGTTCCAACCTCAGTTCCAACCTCAGTTGTAACCTCAGTTGCAACTGGACTTCCAACCACTCTGGGACTTCCAGTTTGTTGTGTTTCTTCTTTCTCTTTTTCTGTAGTCTCAGCCTGTTCATTATCACCTGTAATCTCATCAACAGTTTTTAGGTCATCAAATAACACATTATAAGATTCCATAACACAGTTTGTTCTTTGATTGAAGACTCTAAATGCTCTACTGTTCTGAGCATAACCAAGAAAAATTCCTTTATCACTTTTAGAGTCAAATTTACCAAGATGCTCTCTATCTCTGAGAATATAGCAAACACATCCAAACACTTGAAAATACTTTACATTGGGTTTTCTACCTTTCCATATTTCATAAGCTGTCATGGAAGTACCTTTAGTAATATAAACTCTATTAACTATATGACAGGCAGTATTAACAGCTTCAGCCCAAAATCTATTGGCAAGTTTCTTAGAGTTAAGCATTACTCTAGCCATTTCCTGAATGGTTCTATTTTTCCTTTCAACTATGCCATTTTGCTGAGGAGTCTTAGGAGCAGAGAACTCATGACATATTCCTAAGGAGTTGCAGAATTCTTTAAACCTGATATTTTCAAATTCAGTTCCATGATCACTTCTAATCCTAGCAATATTACCACTAGTGGAACCTTTTTCAACTTGCAGTTTTAAGCACAGAGTTTTGAATAGTTCAAAAGTTTCAGACTTATCCTTTAAGAACACTACCCAAGAGTATCTAGAGAAATCATCTACAACTACTAGAATGTACTTCTTACCACCTATACTGGCAGTTTGCATAGGACCCATCAAGTCAATGTGAAGAAGTTCTAAGACTCTTTTAGTGTAGATTAGACTAGTACTTTTGTGTATACTTTTGGTTTGTTTTCCTATAGCACAATCACCACAGACACTTTGAGTTTTAGCACTAAGTT
This sequence comes from Primula veris, assembly GCA_963682055.1. Lineage (NCBI taxonomy): Eukaryota > Viridiplantae > Streptophyta > Magnoliopsida > Ericales > Primulaceae > Primula > Primula veris. The sequence continues at coordinate 8,548,878 of OY821750.1, read as the reverse complement.
TAGGAATTCCTCTTATCAACTCTTTTTTAACAAGCTTATCTAAAGTTTTGTAATTCACATGCCCAAGCCTTTTATGCCAAATATCTGCATTATTAGTAATAGCTTGATTACACCTACTTTGAGGCAATTCTTTTTCAGCTTTTTCAAACACATAGCAACTGTTGGTTGATCTAACTCCAGTCATGATTAAATCATTGTTAAGATTAGTAATTAGACACCTTTCTTTGTCAAATTTAACAGTCATTTCATTATCACAGAGTTGACTGATACTAATTAGATTAGCTTTTAGACCATCTACAAGAAAAACATCCTCAATATCAGGCATTCCAGGTTTGTTTAAGGTACCTTTACCAATAATTTTACCTGTATCTCCTCCTCCAAACACAACAGTGTTACCTGTAAGAATGGTGACATTTTTTAGGAGGCTTGCAGTACCTGTCATATGCTTAGAGCATCCACTGTCAAAATACCAATCATTAGAAGTAACAGCATTCAAAGAGTTGATAACAGCTTTGTTGTTAGCAACTAAGATTGCTTTTTCTTTAACTTTCCAAACCCATTTCAAATTTTTATTGACAGAAGCCAACCAGGTTTTCTGGGAAATGTACTTTCTGTTCCTTTTTAAATAACACTGGACTTCAGAATGACCAGGTTTTTTACAAAAATTGCACAATTTCAACCTAAAGTTATTCAGTTTGTTCATGGTTGCAACTTTGGTTGTAACTGAGCTTCCAACCTTCTTTACATAAACCTGCGTTTTATTCCTGGTTGCAACTCTGGTTGCAACTGAGCTTCTAACCTTGTGATCAAAATCATGAGTTTTAGCTTTAGCAACTGCTTCAATAAAAGTAGTTTTTCCTGTACTCTTACCACCATAGTACCCTAGACCACTGATATCTTTGGATCCTCTAGAATATGACAGCATGTCATCTAATTTATCTGAAGCAGAGACATTCAGCAATTTTATTATCTTTTTAGTTTCAGTAAGTTCAGCCAGTTGTAATTTAAGCTTCTCAGTAAGATTTTTGACCTCATCCTTTAGATCAACATTCAGCTTGCTTATGATCAAACATTGTTTACTCAGACTTTTATATTTTTCATACAGAACAAGGTATTGCTTAGTAATGTTTTCATCAGAGGGCTCTTCCTCATCACTGCTATATGTTTCACAGGCAGTTGTAACTGGGGTTGAAACATGCTCACAGTCACTTTCATAAGTAGGTTCTTTTTCAGTGATTATTCCCATGAAATTAACAAAATTTGAACCATCCTCTTCATCACTGTTACTCTCAGAATCACTATCACTATGAGTGGTTATATAAGCATTTTTGTTTCTTTTTAAAGTGTTTGCACACTCAGCCTGAATATGACCAAAACCTCTACATTCTCTACACTGAATCTCTTTAGATTTGTATTCTTTGTTATTCTTTTCTTTGGAATTCCACTTTCCTGTAGAGTTATTATTGAATCTAGACTCTGTCTTAAACTGGTTATCCTTTTTCTGAAAGTTTTTAGATGAACCAGTATCATCCTCCTTTTTCTTATAAAACTTCTTGTACACCTTTTTTGCAAAGAAAGCTAGTTGTTCTTCATCACTCATTTTATCACAGGTATTAGATTCAGATTTCTTAGCTTGAAATGCTATTCCCTTTTCTGGTCTTTTATGTTTGAAGAATTTCAGTTCATGTGTACTAAGATTTCCTATGAGTTCTTCAAGTTTAAGATTATCTAAGTCAGTTGATTCTTCAATAGCTGTGACCTTAATTTCAAACCTTTCTGGGAGTGACCTAAGAGTTTTCTTAACAAGCTTAGCATCACTGTATTTTTCACCTAATGTTCCAGCTTGATGAGCAATGTGGCAGATTCTACCATTAAATTGTTCAATGTTTTCATCTTCCTCCATTCTTAAGTTCTCAAATTGGGTAGTTAACTGTTGAAGTTTGAAAGCTTTTACTTTAGTTGTTCCTTCAAAAGTAACTTGCAAAATATCCCATGCTTCTTTAGCTGTTTCACAATGAGAGATATACCTGAATACGCTGAGAGTTACACCAGCAAAAATCAAGTTTATGGCTGTTGAGTTGGCACTTGATTTTCTGTCTTCTTCAGCAGACCATCTGTCTTCAGGTAAGAGAATCAGTTCTCCTTCATTATCCATGGTAGTTGGAGCCTCCCATCCATACATAACAGTCTTCCATGCATGTTCATTCTGCTGTTTGATGAAGGACCTCATTCTAATTTTCCATACTCCATAGTTTACTCCTCCTTCAAGCAATGGAGGTTTGTTGAAGGCGTTTCCTTCCCTCATTAAGTCCATTGTTACTAGAACACAGGATCCACACTAAGTAAGATCTAGTGTGAAGCTCTGATACCAAATGAAATTCCTATCCGCTGTTCTAGATGCAGTTTTGCAGTAAGGTTCCAAGTGGAGTTGGAACTGCAGTTTGAACCAAGTGTATAAGGTTTCAAGTGAGGTTGGAACTGCAGTTGGAACCAAGTGTATTAATGGACAGAAACTGTTTTAAAATTAAATGTACTTGGAAATAATTCACACGCACATTTAACAACGGAGTTCACCTAACTAGGCTACGTCTCCGGGGCACTTACCCAGATTATGATATTATAAAAAGCTTACAATATATGACTCAAGTCTTAATGAAAAACTTAGACTCCCTCTATGTTTTTCTGCCTATCACTATATTGCTCCTACTCTATAACTATCACTTATAAATCAATGGCATCCCACCATTGTTTTTCTTTTTAAAGCTCACGTGTATTCTCTCTAGAAAATAAGTTCTTTATAATTTAGAACACACACCTTTACAAGCTTAGGTTACTAAGTATATAAACAAGTAAAAACAATCTTCTATCTTCAATATCTTTTGATTGCTTTTGACTTGGTTGATTAGCTTCAATCTCTCCAAGTATCACGAGATTCTTCAGCATGGATTGACTCTAATCATCTTTGATTAATACCTGTTTAGTAACACACTTGAAAGTAGGAGTTAATCTTTTCCTTTGAAAGGAAACATATAAAGATATGATCTTTTAAAGATAATATCTTTTCATAAACATATGAAACATTTAACTCCACATATCAATCAATCTTTATACATATCTTTACTGAATATTATAAGAATCAAAAGATTGAAACAAGTGATAAGGACAAGCATAAGAATAGAGATATATATATTAAAAGGAAACATAACCTTATAAACTAATCTCTTTATATCTTTTATAAAACATCTTTCCTTAACACATTAATATTCTCAATAAACACATATACACGTTTAAGACCTTATGAGAATATATCCTACATTCTTTAAAACAAATGATTAGCATCAAACAAGTAGTAATGTAGAATAATGAAACAAGACAGAATTCTGTTTTAACAGCAGGTTGAACTGTGGTTGCAACTGAGGTTGCAACTGGTACTTGAAACCTGTCACCACAGGTTGTAACTTAGGTTGCAACCAGTACTTGAAACCTAATACTACTAACTTAGTAGGTTGTAACTGAGGTTGCAACTGGTACTTGGAACCTGTCAATCCTGTCTTAGTTATTAATAACAGTTAGGATTTATTTAGTAAAAACCAATAGACAATTAACAATATTTAGACCAGAAATCTGGTCCTAACAGTTTCACAAGGTGAGTTTATTTACAATCAGCTAGTTGGGTTAGATGTGCCCTCCAAGAAAACTGATAAGAGCTTTAGTGAGTTACCTGCTCTTATTGCTCTGAAGGAAGAAAGTATAAAAAATAACGGTTTTATGGGTAGAGAAATGGGGTCATCTCGTACTGCTTCTACAACTCTGAGGATTAATGATGGAGGGAAAATAAATGTGGATATTGATGCAGATGAAGGAGATGAGGACATGAAAATGGCGAGGTTGTTACAGGAGAAAGAAAATTGGAAATCAGCGAAACAGACCAAAAGGCAACGCAGGGCAACTCCCTTGAACAGATTCAATATAAAGATTAACAAGGATGAGATAGCCAATGACTATCCTCTCCCAGAGTATTACAAGTCTTCTGTTGAAGAAATCGACGAATATGTTGTTTTCGAAGACAATAGCGATACAAATTACACTGATAACCTTCCTCGGAACATGCTTCATAACTGGGCCTTATATAACTCTGATTCCCATTTGATGTCTTTGGAGCTTCTCCCGATGATACCTTGTGCTGAGATAGATGTAACTATATATGGTTCAGGATTAATGGCCCATGATGATGGAAATGGGTATTGTCTTGATGGGGGGTCTCAGGGATCTTCTAGTGCTGACATGGCACAAGATGCTGAAGGACTTCCTATTTATCTTAGTGCTATAAAAGAATGGATGGTTGAGTTTGGTTCGTCAATGGTCTGCATTTCTATTCGAACAGACATGGCCTGGTAATCCTTTTTTCTTAATTTTTTTTCTTTCTTCGGTTCTAATACTCTGTTACGAGAGTCCTATTTGATATGCAGTCATCGTGTACCTCTATCTAGATTCTAGATCTAGATATGTAATACATGGCACTATCCTATCAGGATCAACTTTCTTTCCGTATTTCTCCGTTGTCGAATTTAAGTTCTATCATGACCATTTTTTCTTTTGTGGCTACTCCGTATCTACTTTTGCAAAGTTTTCTAGGCTTGTTTGATATCTCATGAAAAGTAACAGTTCATCAAAAAAGCATTACTTTTTCTTAAACAAAGCTGGAAATGTTTACATTTAATTTTTTGTTTTTTTTACAAAAGAAACTTGGCGAATATGATATTTTCCTAAATTTTTCATTTCATTTTATATTATCATTAACTAATTTTCATATCCTCAGACCAAATAGTATACTTTTTCATTATTTTTCACTAATCAAACTTTTTAATTACAGGTTTTACTTGATAATATACTTTTTTGATTCAGATATAGAATTTTTTTATTTTTTTTTTGAAATAGAGATAGAAGTATAATTATATACATCTAAGATATAAGCAATTAGCCCTTTGTGTTTGTAAAAAGTTATAGGAGTGACATTGGGGAAAGGTGTAACCTCGCTTTCATTTCTGTTAAACAGGTATAGACTTGGCAAACCGGCAAAACAATATGCACCCTGGTATGAACCTGTTTTGAGAACTGTCAAGCTGGGGATTAGTATTATCGTACTATTGATGAAACAAACCCGAGTATCACGGCTTTCATTCTCAGAAATCATTAATAGATTATCCGAATTTGATAAAGAACACCCTGCTTTCATTTCCTCCAATAAATTATTGGTAGAGAGATACGTAGTGGTCCATGGGCAAATTATACTACAGCAGTTTGCTGAATATCCAGATGACTATATTAAAAAAAGTGCTTTTGTGACTGGTTTAAAAGGTAAAATGGAGCAAATGCGTCATACTAAATGGTTGGTGAAGAAAAAGTTGGTATTAAAGAAGGAACTTAATACAAACCCAAAAGCACAAACCCAGTCCGTGGTGTCAAAACGGAAGGCAATGTCAGCTACTATTACACGATTGATTAATAGAATTTGGGGAGACTGCTATTCCAATTATTCACCTGATCCGGATGAGAGAGAGGCAGGTGGAGTGAAGGAAGAGGAGGTAAAGGAAGAAGAAGAGGAGGACGAAGAAGATGATCTTGAAGAGGCCGAAGAAAATAAAGAACCAGTCACAAATAGAAACAACAAACCTTCGTCGGCATCGAAACTAAGAAAACCTAGCTCTTCTATAGAGAGAATAAAATGGATTGGAGAGGTAGTCGGTGAGACATACAAGGGTGAGTCTCTTTATAAACAGGCAATTGTCCATGGAGATGAAATATCTGTTGGCTCTTCTGTATATGTGGAAACTGAAGATTCCGGAGAATGTATTCCTATTTATTTTGTAGAGTATATGTTTGAAGATTTGGATGGAAAACAAATGGTTCATGGGAGGGAGATGATGAGAAGTGGCCAGACTGTTCTTGGAAACACTGGTAATAAGCGAGAAGTGTTTTTAACAGATTATTGTTTGGCGTTTAAACTAAGTGAAATAGTGCAAAAAGTGGTTCTTGAGACCCGGGTTTTGCCTTGGGGTCATCAATATCGTAAGTCTAATGCTGCTAAAGAGAAAATAGAGAGAGAAAGAGCTGAGGAGAGGAAAATCAAAGGATTGCCCATGGAATACTTCTGTAAAAGTTTGTATTGCCCTGATAAAGGTGGGTTCTTCTCTCTCTTAGTTGACTCTATAGGTCTCGGTTCTGGGATCTGCAGTGCCTGTAAAGTAAAGGAATGTGAAAAGAAGAAAGAAATCTTTAAATTAAATTCTTCCAAGAGTGGGTTTAGACACGAGGGGATAGAGTATTGTGTTAATGATTTTGTTTATATTGGCCCTCGTTATTTTAATGCTGATAAGAATGACAATGGAACCCATAAGTGTGGGAGAAATGTTGGGTTGAGAGCTTATGTTGTTTGTCAGATATTAGAAATTGAAGGTCTTAAATCTGCTAGACCGGTTGACCCTGAAAAGCTTGAAGTTAAAATTAGGAGATTGTATAGACCTGATGATATTTCAGCTGAGAAAGCTTACCGTTCAGATGTACAAGAGGTAATAGTTCTAATGCGGAAGTAGTTTTATCTTTTTGTGTTTGCTTGTACGATGTATGGAAGGATCCTTCATGGTTAAATGTATCTGTTCTGAGATGTCAACTGTGATTGTAGGTATATTTCAGTGAAGATATCACAACGGTTCCCCTTGTTTACATAGAAGGAAAATGTGAGGTCCTAAGAAAGCATGATTTTATATCTGCTGACACCCCAGGAATTTTTCAGCACGTTTTCTTTTGTGAAAATTTCTATGACCATGATATTGGAGCAATCAAGAATGTAAGTCCTTTTCCCTCCTTTTTGTAGAACTAATCAAGCAAGTATCTTTTTTGAACTTTTTTCTTAATTTTTTTATTGAGTATAATTAATTATTTGCATTTGCACGTGAACAGTTGCCAACCAATGTAAAACTAAGTCCTCCAAAAGAAGGGGGACTGGAATTTGCCGCGATAAGAAAAAAGAAAGGTAAGTGTAAAGAAGGAGAAAATGATTCTGTTGAGCCGAAGAATGCATCTCCCACAAATCGCTTGGCTACTCTTGACATTTTTGCTGGTTGTGGTGGCTTATCTGAAGGTTTAGAAAAGTCAGGTTTGTAATCTGTTTTTAAATTAAATTTACAATTTAGTACTTGAAGCATACCATATACGCTAATCATTATTTACAGGTGCGTCCCTGACCAAGTGGGCTATTGAATATGAACAACCTGCTGGAGAAGCTTTCAGACTTAATCATCCAGAGGCTCTTGTGTTTGTTAATAACTGCAATGTGATTCTGAGGTAGGAAATAAAACTCAATGAATGCCCATTAATGTCATCAAGTTTTTCTTCTTGTTATGAGTTGATCACTTCATTATATGCACTGTGCTTTATTCGTTTCCTTTCCAGTTTTTTATTCTATTTTATGCATATTTCACAATGCTTATATTTTTTTTATAACAGATCCATAATGACTGCATGTGGAGATGTGGATGATTGTATCTCGACTGAGGAGGCTATCGAATTAGCCTCAAAGCTTGACGAGAAGGTTCTCTCTAATCTTCCAAGGCCTGGACAAGTTGATTTTATTAATGGAGGGCCTCCATGTCAAGTATGAATATCCAACAATAATATGTGTGTATACATTATCAAGGAATTGCATGAGCATATGATAGATTTTGGATTTAATTTTATTCTGGGTCATTTGCAGGGTTTCTCGGGAATGAATAGGTTTAATCAGAGTACTTGGAGTAAAGTCCAATGTGAAATGATTTTAGCGTTCTTGTCTTTTGCTGAGTATTTCAGGCCGAAGTATTTCTTGTTAGAAAATGTTCGTACTTTTGTGTCATTCAACAAAGGAGAGACGTTTCGGCTAGCCATCTTCTCTCTCCTTGAAATGGGCTATCAGGTATTTTTACTTTTTCTTACAATATTATCCTACAATTCTAATCATCCATCAGAAAATGAAAAGCAACACAGTTCTTGAATAACTGAAGCTAGGATTTGTCAAGTTTAAAGCATCTTGTACCATTAAAATTTTCTTTGAGAAGTGATTCTGTAATCTGTAAAGAAGAGAATTAGGTTCATTGGGGTGCCGTTTCTGCTATAATAAATGCTTGTTTTTTTTTTGTTCTTTTTCTTTCGAACGCATAAAAATAATACAGCTTGTTTAGTGAGCAACCATCAGCCTTTTTTTTACTTTAATTTATAATATCTTCCCATGCCTACAATAAGAATAGTAATTTTTATTTTAAAAGCGTACTTTTTATTTGTTTTACTCTGCATTGGACCAGTTATCATCATTCCTAATACAGAAAGTAAACCTTTCTCACACCAAAAATATTTCTAAGATTTATATCTTTCTTGAAGTGTTATAAGATACAATCAGACGAGCCATTGTTCATCATTTTATCTAACTAACTACCTTGCGGTCCTTGCTCATTCCCAATGTTAATTACATCATTATCTTATATATTTTTAAAATCTTATCTTTTTGGTAGGTGAGGTTTGGGGTATTGGATGCTGGGGCATTTGGTGTCTCCCAATCACGGAAACGTGCCTTTATATGGGCAGCATCACCTGAAGAAATACTTCCAGAGTGGCCTGAGCCAATGCATGTTTTTGCCGGTCCCGAGCTTAAAATCTCACTTGGAAAAAACACCCATTATGCAGCTGCTCGGAGCACTTCAAATGGTGCTCCTTTACGGGCAATAACTGTTAGAGATACGATCGGGGAACTCCCTGAAGTAAAAAATGGAGCTTCAGCTGCTGCTATGGGTGTGAGTTTCTTTTTGTTACATAATTAATCACCAAAAATTACAGTATTTTTGGAAATTTGTCCTTATATGAACCTTGTGCCTTCTCTCTTATATGTTACAGTACACAGATGATCCAGTATCATGGTTTCAAAAGAAAATCCGAGCAAATTCTGACAATTTAATTGATCATATTGCCAAGGATATGACAGAACTAAACCTAATCCGCTGCAAGTGGATCCCAAAACGCCCAGGAGCTGATTGGCGTGATCTTCCTGATGAGAAGGTACCTTTTTTTTGTAACTAATTTTTTGGTTAAATTTTACTAATAACACAACTATTAATAAATGGAGTATTATTCTTTTAATTATATATTTTCTCGAATGCTTTCCAATAGCATATGATGCTGATGCAATTTGTGATATATAATGTTTTGAGTTTTATCCAAGATAAATTTGTGCACTGTGTTTGCTCATAGCTAGCCATTGATTGTTTGTATTATCTTTTATATCTGTTACTAATAATTACATCTAACTCATATCTTGTGGATTTGTATTTCATAACCATAGTCATGTCTGTATCATTACACTTTAGACAAATCATATCACGTCAAACCCCATGATTTATTTTGTTATACCTTTTCATGTTATTCATATGTATTAAATGGCTTGAAATTTACTTTGTCTTAGTTGCTGATGGATTTTTTACCAACTAGCTTACGTATATGTATTCATTATACATCATATGTGTGTAGGTTCGGTTGGCTAATGGTCAACTTGTAGATCTTATACCTTTTTGCTTGCCAAATACGGCAAAAAGGAACAATCAGTGGAAGGGGTTGTTTGGGAGGCTGGATTGGGAGGGTAATTTCCCTACTTCTATTACTGATCTCCAGCCAATGGGCAAGGTCGGGATGTGCTTTCACCCGGAGCAGGACCGTATCATCACAGTCCGTGAATGTGCTCGATCTCAGGTGAGTATAACGCTCCAAGGCTTTATTTTACCAACTAAAAACTTACCTACTTAAAACAGCTTGTTGCTTGTGTCGTGAAATACCTAACTGCAAATGCTCCTCTTAAAATATTATCAGACACAATGTTTGTTTTTATGTATAGTATGTAGAACAATTGTTAGATTTATTAGAACAGGTTTATTGATGTTTGATGATATGAATTGGTGAAAAGCTGAAAAAACACAGCTATAGCATTTTTGGAGAGCTTCACCAAAATGTAAGCGCTTTTTGATCTTTCTCGCAGCATTTTCTTTTTCTCTAAATGAGTAAAAGTAATTTCTTTTAAATTAAAATCGAGCTTTTATAACAGGAGGAAATTACTATAAATTTGAGCACCTGAAAGTCTTTAGCCAGTTCTCTTAATTGTGCAAAACAAGTTTCTCATTTTAGGAATATTGAACGCAATAACCATGCTAGTTTAGGCTATTTTTATTTTTAGTTTGTGCCACCAAATAAAGTGAACCTAAATAACAACGATCTTTTTCTGATCAAATTGAGTGTCTGGTTATTTTACAGGGTTTTCTAGACAATTATAAATTTTCTGGGACTATACAGCACAAGCATCGGCAAATTGGCAATGCTGTCCCTCCTCCTCTAGCATATGCTTTAGGGAGAAAACTTAAGGAGGCTGTTGAAGAGAAAGCCAAAAGAAGTTGAATCTCACTGGCATTGTTTTCGTGGCACCATATTGACGGTATTATTTGTAATTTTATACTGAGTGTGTTGGTTTTAATAGTTGCGTGGTGATTAGTAAGAAGTTGTAAAGTGTTATATGTTTCTTTTTTGAAGTAAAACATTAAATTGTATTCCGCAACAAACCATTGACGTAGCCACTGCGATAGTGAGAAGTGGCAACAATCTGCAGGAGCTGAGCTATATAGCTCGTAACTGTATCTCCAATATAGTTACAAAAATAATTATAAACATTGATGCGAATTTTGGTTAACCCCCTTAATATCTTTTATTATATGGTGGGAAGTCAGGTCGTAGTGAAAATATTGAATGGGTTGCACCTCGATGAATGTTATTCATGTCGATCACTGGAAAAGTTCCAATATAGCTCTGAAATTTCCATGAATCTAAAAATATTTGAACTTTACTTTAAATCGTAATCATACTTATTGGCATTCCATAATGGCTATGAGCCTATGAAAATTAAAAAGTTTACTTCACCAGTTCACTCTCTATGACTATATACTGTGTTAATCGTATTCTATGTAGGGTGCCAAGGTCATTTTCGTTTTCAGGAAAACATTAGGGTAATCTCGTAGCATTGTCAAAAATGTTTTTTGATGCCACAGATGATTCTGCAGAAGTGTTTTGTGTTTCATCAACAATTTTTTCCCAACTTACTCGGAAGTAGAGGCTTACCAAGTCAATTTCCTAGAGAAATTGCAAACAAAATTATACTTTTTGTTGTAGGATATTATTGGATTATTGGGCTTGTACTTTATGGGCCCAGGTGTGCTTATAACCCTACCCCTCTATCTATATAAAGAGGGTTAGGGGTCTTGTATTTCATATTCATTCATATACATTCTGATTAATAAAGGCACTGTTGTTGTCTCTCTCTATATTGTCTCTCTATATCTATATACATATATATGTGAGCTAATATGTCACATAACACGTTATCGGCACTTTGCTCAAAGAGATTGAGGTTTATTGCGTTATAAAAATTCGACCGGGTTTAAGTTATTGTACTATCGACCTTCACCAACATACCGTATGAAAGGTAAACGGATTTTTCAAAATTCAAATTTATTTTATCGAAACACTGTAAGATTAACTGCCATGTATAACTGACGCATAACATAGCATGTTCATGATTATTGAATTGCTTGATAGTTTAGCCCTGTTGTATACATGACTGCTTAATATTATTGAATTCACGTAAAATATTATTGAATTCACGTAACTCTGTTCCAATCATAACGCACGTAAAATATTGCTACATGACTACTTATATATGTAGTGTGATTACCATGTAGGACATGCATGTATATTCTACAGAGGTAAATATATTTGTTTCATTCCATGCTGTGATTTATCTTGCTAATTACCATGTATAAAATTTACATATAAGGCATTAGATAATAAAATATTGACTAAATCTTGCTAGTGTAAATTGGTAATTATTAATAAATTCTGGATTGATTGATAATCTTAAATTGATTTCATTTGATATGTTAGAATCTTTATGAATTGATTGATAATCTTAAATTGATTTGATTTGATATTTTAGAATCTTTATGTATTGATTGATAATCTTAAATTGATTTGTTTATAATATCAAATCTACTGCATGATTAGATATATCCTAAAATATATTTACTGCCTGTTTATATATATGTGGTTAATCTAGATAGATATTGTCTATATTGTTAATATTATTGCCATATATAAAAAGCGAAAATCGTATATATTCACATTTAAGTTGGAAAAATTATGAATCTTCCCCAAATAGGCTCACCTATTTGGATACGATGTCTAGGAAAGATAAAGGCGGAAGTCGTTCTCCTAATGAGGTCGGTTTTTAAGAGGCATTCGTGCCCACCCCCCTCACCGTCTTTCCTGGTCGTGTTCAAATAGAGCTACCGAAAGGGGTAGACTAAATAATAATTTCCCCGAGTGTGTTTATATAGTGATGTATGTTTCGCCGAATTGGTGTTTCAGTATCGACCCGTCGTTCGATCAATGAGAACCGATTCACATGAGAAGCAAAACTAATGTTTTCGAACCTGTCGTTTCGAAAAAACGTTTGTGCTTATTCAAACCATAAACATATAAACCAGTCGTTTTATATGATAAATAATCCAGAACTCCCAACACATGTTGGATGCCATCTATGATAAAAAAAAATCGTAAAACATACTTGCGAAATAACTGTTTAAACGTTGATTTTAATCCGTCACCACATGTTACTCACCCTGATGTGTGAAAAATGTGATGCCCAATTTTTTTTGGATGCCATCTTTAATGAGTACAACACGAGTTTGTTGTTACCATCATGATGAATGCTAAGGCGTTGATTTTATTCCGCCGCCACATTTGAGACGTGATGACGTCTATGTTGAACAAATGTCTGAAATTGACATATTGGAGCAATCCTTCACCAAAATACTAGCTTGGAAATTGTATTCCATAAGCAGTATCGTGAATTTATATTCACCATGTTCCTTTATCACCCATCTGTTATTGGATAAGAAAATTACCCCGGTGAGTAGTTTTAATCCTATTGGGTCAATGGCGAATTGTTTGCCTGATATTAATTCTCTTCGTGTACATTTTTTTCCACGAATCGAGAACCGAGACAAGTGTTATTTGTCTCGAACTGTCACGATCCCGATGAATCACCTAGCCAAGCGAGATTTTAGACAATCGTCAAAATCGAAAACCTGTGGCTCCAAGACAGTAATTGAAAGGAACAATATGGGCCATTGTCACAAAGCAAGAGATAATGCTCAAGGAGCCAACTCTATGATATAAAGACAAAGGTCATGCACGGTTACTCCTTAAATAGTTCACAACTATTATAAAGGTGGAAAAACCGATGCTAATGTGGTTAAAGTTAATTGAAAGGAAACTCTTGAGACCCCCGATTTTGTGGATCAAATGAGTTTGATACCTTTTTTTTATTGATTTTGATAAATCATTGAGCCATTTTTTCGCTCATCTGGATTATGTTTTCCATTTGGATTATTATTTTTCCATTTGGACCATACTTTTGGATTATGGTTTGTCTGTTTACAAAATTTCTCGAAATAATTTAAAGTGTTTTGAGCAAATTCCTTTGACAAATGTGACCAAACTTTAAATTATGAAATTTTAGGCAATACTTGTGGGGTAATTGATTTTTTTTTTGAAATAGTGGGTAACAGTGTACCACATAATTTCACCAACTATTTGCCTAAAAGAGTACTCAGTGACAACGATTCTGGACCTGTCGTTCCAAATCAAAATCTTTGGTAAAACCAAATTGATTTGTCAAATATGAGGTCTTATACTCATGTAGGTCCTGCTGTACCTTGTTGAGTTATAAAATATTCGAGAAAACCAGTGTTATCTGGTAATAGCTCATGAAAGAATTAAAATTTCTTTACATAGCCTCCATTAAATACGACCAAAAGCGTATTTTAGAGGAGTTGAAATGTCTTTCAAGTGGTTGCTACCACATTCTTTAAAGCATTTAAAGTTAGCTTATCATTTCGCCTGTCGTCGAAATGATAAATGATTTAGATGCTAAGACATGATTGTCTATACTATCATTCGTCTGTCGTCGATTGATTAGAGCATTTTAATATTGTGGCATTGACCGGATGAGATATTCCCGGGTCAAAAGACGATGCTTGATTTATTATCGCATCGCATTTGGATTCTCTTTGAGGATATATTTCGTGATTAATCCGAAATTAATGCCACTAATGCTCATTTTGAAAGACTAGTATGTGTAAAGATCACGAAATGAACCCGTAGAATTCTTGTAAAGAATTGAAGGAGTTATTGTGGACTTATCCAACCATAAGACGGACCATAAATATAAATGGTTATGGTTGATGCATCGACAATATGGTCACATTTTACTGTTGTCCACATAAATGCAGCACTTCTCAAATTTTTAGCCCTATCATTAAGTTGATGGCTCATGATCCGGATTATCCTGAAAAGTCTAGTCGACTTGATAATTCCGAAGAGTAAGAATCGAAATTTCGATTTGACTTACTTGAGTTTGGAAATTGAAATTGAACATCCTGTCGATTATGTTCAGACCCAAATGGACTCACGGAAAGTTTGATGATGCGACTGCAAATGATTGCACGTATTTCTTGGTCTTGCGCACCAAGATTTATATTTCCGTGTGGGGTTATGCTATTTTGCTGCATTGGTCCGTCATGAGGCCCATAGACACTCAAACACCATATACGTACCAGCTGGTTACTGGTTATGAGCCAGAAGTCTCATATTAACGCGTGTTTGGAGTGCTTAATTAATATTTTGATTGAGCCGCTATAGCGTTCAAAATATGGACCTCTGAAGGGACATAAGTCGATTATGAATTCCATGCCTATCATTTGATAGAGTAACCTTGGCAAGCGATCTCTTTACCGCATGATATGCGAAAGTAACATCGCTAAGACTGTTCTCCCCGTCGTTAAGGGGAGATTTGCACGTTACCGTTGATAAGGAACGACGTGAAGTAACGTGGCATAACCCACTCAGTCTTAGCTTGATCCCCAAAACTGCACTTAGTGATAAGTAAGTGCATAGACTCCCTCAAGTCTAACTAAATGCCAGACGCATTTAATGACTTTATGAGATGTCACGAGATCATTTATACCTGCTGCAAAATGCTTGCAAGGATAGACGTCCCTGTCGGACGCCGTGTTCCTGTCGTAACACGTTGCTTTGGCCGAACCCGCCAAGCAAAGGACGCTGCCATCGGCCGTCAGTCTGTCATCCTTTCTAAGAGATGAGGAAGTTGACCGGTTCTTAATTCGTTCAGCCCCAGAGGTGGTGAACTGAAACTCGTTTGTCGCACGAGATTATAAAGGATCAAGGAGATGTGTGATTTCCTCCTCATCCTAAGAATCTTGAAATATCTGTCGATCATGATATCTTAGACGATATTGAAGCGAAACGGGACTGTCATTGATTACTTGTTCATATATTCGGTGATGACTGATAATATGAGCAAATTATGACAGAGAACCATGTACCGTTGCCTGAAGTTAACGTAGAATAGACTGGACTAATGGAGACTTGCAATCCAAGTAGACTCCTTGGCGAAAGTGTGTTCGGACCTGTAGCTCCAACACCACCAATGTTAAACGAGTTCGTTTATTTGGTTATTCGTAAGGAAAAGTGATGATAATAATGAGATTGTAGAATGCTCGCCTAGTAGCGCAAGGCTTCTCTCACACCTTGGAATTGATTACGAGATGGTTGATTTACTCGTAATGGACGTTATAACGGTCCCCTACTTTATCAGTTTAGTAGTTTCCGAAAAACTGATTAAGCAGCATGCGATTGTGGTCACGGTTTTATCTCTATGGGATTTAGACAAAGAGATATAGATGAAGGTCCCTGTGTGACTTCATGTGCTTGAATCAAGTAGTTCCTGACCACGGAACACGATCTCAATTGACTGAGACGTTCACTATATGGATTAATATAATCCGAGCGGATGTGGTATACCCGCCTAAGTGAGTACTTGATCATCTTGGGATACTTGAACAAGTATTATGCCCTTGCGTGTTTTATTACGCGATCCATTTTTGGATTTGCCTTCGAGATGAAAGATCTTGGGAAGACACGGTAGTGACTCGGCCCGATGATCGAGTCCCGTAAAGATTGAATCTAAGTCCATGATTCAGACTACACCCAGAAGGTGTTATGACGTTGTAGTCATCATGACGCTAAGTCGTCAGATTCTCCCATGATCGTTCGATCACTAGACATTGATATAGACCCAGTCCGTCCCTAATGTGACGATGAAGAGATATTGAACCATGATGTTCATATCTAAGTACAATAAGCGCATTATTGTACTTGGTCTAATGTGCTAGGACGAACATCTCGTCTGCTGTGAATGGTATAGCTCGACACAGCATCGCGCTAACACGCTGCCATCGAAATGGCATAAAAGACATTTTTCCCATTACCTTAAGGTAACTGTGGATGAGGGCTTGTTTTATCCCATTTGCGTCATCGAGTGTACCTACCCCGTTCGGTACTCGAATTAACGCAACCCTTTTTCGGTTATACCGATGCCGGTTACTTATCAGACCCGCATAAGGGATATTCCTAACATGGTCTGTCTTTACCATTAGGAATAAGGCGATATCTTGGAGGTCTTGTAATGACTCCAAACGAATCATTCTGATCTACTCGTGCTCTATGAGACGACTAGAGAGTGTATATGGCTTCGAGCTCGTATTAGCCATATTTGAATTACATATGTTCTGTCTCACGATCCAGATAAAACACTTATCTTATTTGAGGACAACTTGTTGTTATCGATCAAGAGAGACATAACTAGATTATGCTATTTAGCATTTCTTGCCGAAATAAATCTTCACATATGAAGTTTAAGAGCATCCTGTCGAATGCTCATTTTATTCCACGTTATATTTTCTTGCATACAGTCATGTGCAAGTAAATGAGACATCCAGTCGAATGCTCGTACTCTTTCTTAGAATATAAAATCTTTGCACCCAATCGTGTGCAAGTGAGGGGGAGCATCCAGGTGAATGCTTATTGTACTAATTACTACTTAGTCGAAATTCTCACACCCTGTCATGTGCAAGTGAGGGGGAGCATCCAGTCGTATGCTCGTGTACTCTTTTTGTCCTTAGACCAAGGTTTTTTCCCACTGGGTTTTCCTTGGCAAGGTTTTTAGCGAGACACGTTCCCATCTTATCTCATTTAAGATTGCCGAAATTAGGGAGAGTATCCTGTTGTATACTTCTTACCACTGTGTACTCTTTTGTCCTTCGACTAGAGATTTTTTCCCACTGGGTTTACTCTAGCAAGGTTTTGATGAGTCACCTGTTTTGTGGTTGATCCCCTACTACTACCACTGTTGCACTCTTTTTCCTTCGATCAGAGATTTTCCTATTGGGTTTGCTCTGGCAAGGTTTTGATGAGGCACACTGTTTTGTGGTTAGTTACTTACATGATATTTCGGCCTATATCATTCGGCTACACAGTTTCTCCTAGGTACCGGTTTTGTCCCACACTGGGTTTTCCGTCCCTAAGATTTTTTTGTGTTTAGCACTGCGAATGAACTCGAATGCATGAAGACGAAGAATTCAAGATGTCCAAAGGGGGAGTGTTGTAGGATATTATTGGACTATTGGGCTTGTACTTTATGGGCCCAAGTGGGCTTATAACCCTACCCCTCTATCTATATAAAGAGGGTTAGGGGTCTTGTATTTCACATTCATTCATATACATTCTGATTAATAAAGACCATGTTGTTGTCTCTCTCTATATTGTCTCTCTATATCTATATACATATATATGTGAGCTAATATGTCACACAACACTTTTAAAATAGTTTCACATACAATACATTGTAAATAAAAAAGTAAAAGAAAATCAATCAATGTTTCTTTCATAAATAATGTCAATAAAGTCTCTTGGCATTTTCTTATATGTGTTCTAAGAAAATTTGGTTTTTCAGAAGTTTGTATTGATAGAATTTGGAGAATTATTTCTTGCAATGGGACTTCTATTTTGGTGAGTGGGGTATCTACAAGGTAATTTCTTCCTTCTAATGGGCTAAGACAAGGTGATCCTATCTCATCAACTCTGTTTATTATTTGTTCAGAAGTGCTAACTAGAAATTTAAATGCTCTAATGGTCAAAAAAAGTTGGAAAGCTTTCAAATCTCCTCTACATGGTCCTATTATAGCTCATTTGGCTTTTGCAGATGATATTATTATATTTAGTGCAGCAGATAAAAGATCTGTTCTTAATGTGAAAAATGTATTAAAGAGTTATAATGAAGATTCTGGGCAAGAAATTAGTTTGGACAAGAGTTTTGTTTATGTCTCTAAAAGTGTTGATAGAGAACAAAAGCAAGGTATTAGTAAGGAGTTACAAATAGAAGTAAAGAAGACTCCTTTTACTTATCTTGGATGCAAGCTTTACTCTGGTCATAAGAAGTGTGTACTTTTCCATGAACTCATCCTGAAAGTAAGAAAAAAATTAAGTAATTGGAAAAGTCAGTGTTTAAATATGGGTGGTAGACTTATTTTGATAAAATATGTGTTACAATCTATACAAGTTTATACTTTATCAGCTATGAATCATCCTAAATAGGTTATTAAAAAAATTGATCAAATCTTGGCAAAATTTTTGTGGGGTTCATCTGATATAGTAAAGAAGCATCAGTGGGTTAAGTGGAAGAAAGTCTGCTCTCCAGTTAATGAAGGTGGTTTGGGAATAAGAAGTTTCAATGATATTTCTAAGGCATTTGCAGCTAAATTGTGGTGGAATTTCAGAACTAAAAATAGCTTGTGGTCTAATTTTTTTAAAGCTAAATATTGCAGAAAAAGACATCCTAATTGTGTTATAAAGGGGAAAGGTGACAATACTTGGACAAGAATGTTAAAAATGAGGAGTGAGGCTGAAAAATATATTATTTGGCTATTAGGTGAAGGTAACATTTCTCTTAATCAGGATAATTGGTTGGGTAGTGGACCTTTGAAGGATGCTTATTTGGACAATAATATAATGGCTTCAGATGTTATAACTAATGGAAAGTGGGATAAAGAGAAAATTGAAGATATAATTCCTCAAAACTTGAGACATCTGTTTTTCAGTGATATTAGTATTAATAAGTTAAGAAAAGATACTCCCATATGGAATGTGAATAAAATGGGTAATTTCAGTTTAAATTCAGCTTGGGAACTTCTAAGAGATAAACAATCTATTAATTGGATTAGCAAGTTGATATGTGATAAGATAATATCTGGTAAGATTTCTTGTTTTATATGGAAATTCTTTAACAAAGCTCTTCCACTGGATCCTGCAATTCAAAGATTGGGTATTATGTTATCTTCAAAATGTGAGTTTTGTGGCTGTAATGTGGAAGATTCAGAACATTTATTCAGTAATGGGCCTATAGCTACAGAGGTGTGGAATTTCTTCAATAACTTATTGGGTGTTATAAACACAGCAAACTAGTAAGGGGCAAATTCATTTTTTGGTGGTCTCAGTCAGGTATTGTTAATTCTAAACTACAATGGAAACTCTGCAAAATTATTCCTGTGTTCATAGTTTGGGAAATTTTGAAAGCAAGATGTAGTAGTAAATACAATAATAAACAAATGAAGGGAAAAATGATATGTGAGAATGTTATCAGTTTAGTTAAAACGTATTCTAGCAAGGATAAAAGTTTTCCCTCAAATTTTGATATCAAAACTGGTATGAACACAATGGTGACTACTAAAAAGAAGCTGAAGGTGGTAAAGTGGTTATGTACTCCTAAAGGTTATAATAAAATTAATATTGATGGAAGTTTTAGAAGGAATACTAATAAAAGTGGTGTTGGGGGTCTTATGCGAAATGATCAAGGAAAGTTTATTTTAGGGTTTGCTACTTCTATTAATAGTAAATCTGGACTGGAATCCGAGATGAAGGCCTTATTATTGGGGGTTCAAACAATTGAGGAGGCAAATATAGTATTTGAGACAGATTGTTTACAAATGGTGAATATTTTACAAGGAAATAGTAAGTGTCCTTGGGAATTAATTTGTCTAATGGATCTTATAAAGCAGCAGTTCAAAATTCGTGATTTAACAATTATTCATATAGAACGAGAAGGAAATAAAGGGGCAGATTACCTGACGAATTTTGGGTGCGATGAGGATCCAATAATATCTATTGGCTTAGAAGACTTCTCAGATTATTTCCAAGGAATAATCATCACTGAAGCCATGGGACTTGCTTATCTTCGTATCAATTGAATTTGAGTTTTTGAGAAGAAGAAGAGGGACAGTCTCTCTCTCTAAAGAGGAAAGTGACTTTGCTATAGTAGACGAAGAGTTACACAGAGTTAATAATGGGACGCGTGTTCAGAGTTTCATGTTATTCTTTTTAGTCCTAAAGTTTCTGTCGGTTTGCAGATTACTGCGTTAGATTGTATATATGACAATTTACCACTTTATTCTTTAATAAAAGTGTGGGAATTCCCACTGTTTATTTAAAAAAAATGTATATAGAGAATAGTAGAAATTAAGAATGCAAAGAAATTCCATCAGATGCGCGACAATACAAAAAATCCCAACGACATTGCTCTCAGTAGTCAGACGAATTTAACCCTAATCGGTAAAATGCATGGATTTTGCTACTCTGATTAGAATTTAATTTTTAATGTATCACGAAAGTCTTAACATATATATATTTATCAAAATTTCTTATAAAAATAATTGTTGCATCGGCCTAGCTATATATCATATCCTAAATTTTCAAATAACTTTGATATGATAACTGGAGACCAATATCCATATATATATATATATATATATATATATATATATATATACAACATATAGCTTAAAAATCTAATATCTTAACTAGCCAAGCATTTTTTTTTCAGAGGGTGTTTAAAATTTTCTTTCTATACATGTCTATCACTACGTGTTATAATAATTTTTTTAGTTGATTTTTGAATTTTGGATTCTAAAAATCTATGGGTGTTTGACTAGTCATATTTTTCAGGTTCTAAAAATCTGATTTTTGGCCTGAAAATGCTTAAAAAATCCATAATTTTAAAATATATATTTTCAGTGGATTTTTAAAACAGATTTTTAGAATAAGATTTTAGATCAAAAAAATTGTTATCAAAAATAGCCTTAGTTAGGGAAAATTGAGCAAACTATTGACTTATAAAAAGTTATATTGAAAATGATCAGTAGCGTAAATGTTAGTATTTAATCTAATCATGAGACATGAGAGGACGAAATTATCCATAGTATTTGACAAATTAAGTAGTTGGAGTTGTTATTTTTAAGTGGTCACTAACTTACCTACTGAATTGGTGAAACTTTGTTACTTGTTGGACAATGCTTAGCTTCTCATTTTGGATTAGCTTACAATTAATAGGCAAATACCAGGTACCAAAAAAATGATTCAAGGGAAATATGTAAAAGTATATACTATTACTATCGGTACTTAATTAAAGAAAACCCGTGTATTACAACACACTTTTAAATATTAGTATAGATCATGATAGTATTTATTTTTATTTTTATTTTTAATTTTGATGATACATTAGAATGAGGATTATTAAAAATTAAGTATATTTTTATGTGCTAATCAATGATTCTTCCATAATTATGGCTGATAATGAAGCAAAACGAGACGAAAACGGTCAATTTTGTTTTCATTTCGTTTAGTTTTTGAGTTTTTCGTTATCATTTCATTTCGTTTGGTAATGAACGAAAAGGAAACGAGATTTTAACGAAATGAATACGAAATTTTTCACAAAAATTTCGCTTCATTAATTCATAACCATATTAGTTTGTAAGTAACTTAGTAACTCTAAATTTTTTACGTGAACCAGTATGTCACACGTAATTCTATTTACACTTCACCGTATATATGTTTATATAACGTATTTTAAATTTATATTAGTAATATTTTTTACTATAACTTTATTGATAAAAGTAAGTATATGTATATATATATAATATATAATCTCAACCTTCAATTTAGTGGGCTAGATTAGTTCATATAATTAAAAAGAGATAATTGTCTTGACTTATCTTTTTCAGAAATCATTTTCACCCAAATTCTTTTCTTTCTGTCACGTATGTATACATAAATTCCCTTTGTTTGTATAGTTGTTTGGAAACCAATTTGGCAAATTGCCATCTGGGTTTCTACAGCATGAATAAATTGCCAATTGGGTTTCTTATTGTCAACTGGGTTTATCAATTTGTCTTTTCTGTATTCATGTTAAGTTAAATATAAATAAATAATTTTGTAAGTTGGAGGTTTTGATCACAAAAAAGCTAAATGATTCTTTTGTCTTCGTGTTAATTTTCAATAGTACTAAAGTACAAGCTAAAATATGAATAAATGATTCTTTTTGTAAATTGAGGTTATGATCTTATAAAGAGATTTTTTAGGGTAATTTTTTATATTACTTAGGGCTTCAATTAAATTTTTTATATCAAGAGTTGGGTCATCTAACAGGAGGGTTGAGAAAATGAAAAAATAATAATAAAAGGCTTGATATTTTTTACTAAATAAATAAATTGAATTGGGAATTTTTTACATGAAGAAAATGGACCAGAGAGAGTTAGTGCAGGATTCCAAAAAGAAAATAAAATGGACAGAAATATGTTTATTCTTTTAATTATATGAACTAATCTTCGCCATTAAAAACTAAACTAAATGAAAGGTTATGATTAATGTATAAACATAATGTGTTTTTTTTATGTTTGTATAGATCTTCCCCCTATATATATACACACACATATATATATATATACTATTAATCGTGCCATGCACACACGTTACGTGTGCAGTGCTTAATGCAATAAAAATATAGAAAATATGTATAGTTATGATATAAATATGTGGATAATAAAAAAAAACATAGTTTAAAATTTAAAATAACGTTTGGTTGTTAAATATGGATAAATAGTTTTATTACTTTTTATTACTTTTTATTTTTTTATATGAGTATGATATTATTGTAATTAATATAAATGTGTAGGGGTATTTTTGAAAAAAAATGATTAAATTGGACACTTATTTGACTTGAATTGACTTATTATAATAGAATGATATATATGTATATATACAAAAACGAAATTTAACGAAATAAATAGGATTATGACCATTATCATCTCATAATCTCATTTACTAAACAAATGTATATTTATTTCATTTAATAATAAACAAAAATGAGACGAGCTATTAACAAACGAACACGATATTTTTTACGAAATTTTCGCCAAATTCACAACCCTAACCATGATTCAATGGGTAATTCGGTGTGCATATTATTATTTTTGCTAAATATTACTACAAATTTACCATAAATCATTCAACAACTCATTCAATGAATAGCCCTCTGACCTTGGCCCACAACCACCATCCACCGCCAACCTACATGTGCCGCCGTTGGAGCTCCGATGAGCATACCCCACCTTTGACAAAGCTCCAATGAGCTGTCACAAGCTTTGACGGGTTGCCCAGAGCTTGGACAAAGCTGCCTATAATTTGCTCAAGATTTCAACGATCTGCCCTTAACCTTGAAAAGATGCCGAGAGGCCAACGAGCACCTTAGCGCTCCAAAAAACATATCAGAGCTTCGTATAAAATGCTTAAATCAGCCCAAACAAGTAAAAAAAAAAAAAAAAAAAAAAAAAAAAACGTTAACAACCTTACCACAGCCTTTCGGAATTTTCTGGAGGGGTGTGTGTGTTTTTTTTATTTTTATTTTGAGTAACCGATCCAGGACTTTATTGAAAACAAAATATTTTCCCATGAAACAAGCCTTCATGGCTACTGGAGGTGTGTGTGTATGTATTTCCTAAATATTTTTGGTGGGTTGGTTAGTGTAAAATAAATTTCTTCTTGACCTTCCAAGTAAGAAATAGAAAAAGAAAATAAAAATTGGCAAAGTTATTTAACCTCAGGGTGAATACAAACAGTTTATACAATTGAGAATTGACACCTTAATTACTTTAACCGGATGTTGATACATGCATATTTCATGTTGTTCTTTATATCCTTCCATGGAGATGCTATTAATTTTGTGTCGTAGATTCTGTATACAAGATCAACCAGTAATATTAAATTTTAAAATAAGACACACTCGTTTTTAGTATTCGAAAAAGTCCTGCACTTCCTCTTGATTTAATAAAATATCTATGTTAACTTTGCCCAAGAGAATTAATACAAAGTACAAATAATCAATGATCATATGCTTTTTCCATTTATACAAGTCTAAAATAATTTGATGATAGTAATAAACATGGCATTATTTTCGGAGATTACAAAGCATTTCTGACTGTCAACGTCACAAATGTTTGGTATGTTTTTATCTTCAATTATAAGTCAAAAACCCTCTTTACTTACAAAAAAGTCAAACCTTCTGAACATATAAGAAGATTAGTCACTTTCTATTGTTATTTGTCCACGTCCATCAACAACTAAGTTGTCCTAAATAAACCTACTTCTACCAATTTTGTACAAGTACTACAATTCTCATTTTTTTAGTCTTGGTTACCATTTAATTTCTTCATTTACAAAAACGCCACGAAGTTTTAATGCAAACCACATTCGGATTTAATCTGAACATGAACATACACAAACTAGAAATTTGTATCACAACCTGAATTTTCTTTTTCCCTTCCGTACAACTACGTAGAAAACTACCTACGTATTTGGGGATTGAAGTCAAAGAAACATCATATATATACATTTTGTTTTGTAATTTAGTTAGTACGACAATCAATATATGATTCAATATATTTGGTAGACTATTTATAGCAAAGTTTAAAAATGATCAAGATATGTAAGATTAGTGTACAAAATCATGAGTCAATGATATTAATTGATGGCCAATAAACTGTAATTAAAAAACTGAATGACAACAAAGCACACATGCATTTAGATATTTGTGTGTACACGTACATGTTGGATTTTTGAATGAAAAAAGAATATAACTATTCGACCATTTACTGAAGAAAAGTTAACACATGATTGGACTGAAAACGAGTGAAGACGTATATAGTTTGGATTACATAACTTAAATAAACAAACAAATCATATGCTATATCAAATTTTTTGCACAGTATTGGTTAAAAAAAATGTCCAAATTCATAAAAACCCAACTTCAATATATCAAATTTGTAGTCTACATCCGCTGATAAGAAATCGAAAACCCGTTGTATCATGAGGTCGGCCACGATGGAGATGTTGCTTGGCTGTTAATAATACGTGAAGCAAATGTTATAAGTCTTGTAAACTAAAAGTCAAGAAAAACATGAAGGAAAAGAAAGATACATGACATTGTATATTGAAAATGTACTAGAATTTGTAAGAATTAAATGTTTTTAAAAATGACATACAATGATGTGTTTTTTTCCTGTAAAAGAATACTAAGATTGGTATTACCAGTTCTAAATTAAAAATATTTAGAAAGTTTTTAGAATCAGCTCTGATCTTAAAAAAAAAAAGAAGAACAAAAGTGAAACAATATAGGGAGATTCGCTAATTATTACATAAAAAGAGACATAAAATCGCTAATATACTACTATATGTTTCACCGCATTTGATATGGAATTTTAAGTAAAAGTTAACAATAATCATCAATAAATAAAATGTGGATTTTTCCCACAATTAATTAAAAGAAATATATAAGGATCCAAATGTTTATGGCTTAAAAGAACTTCCTCAAACTAAATGAAAAGGTTAGTATAGTAATATTATAGAACTTAATAATAACAAAAAAAAAACCATGGTAATAATTTTTGCACAAGCTACAAAAGGGAAATTTTCACTTACTCCATCAGCTCTTTCCAGTAAGAATCTCCTGCCTCATCTCCCAAAATTTCTCCCCAATTAGCTTCAAAAGTGGTGGACGTAGCAGATGAAAAGTTGGATGATTGGTCAATTTTCGGATTATTTTTATTTTGGGTTTGATTTACCGCGGAACACTCCGGTGAGTACGTAACCAATGAAGGAAATGAGATTTCAGTAAGTTGATTATAGTTCTCATTTATGTGAATGCCATTTAAATTTTCCGAATTCGACATTGTCGGAACATTCTGATTCATGTTGAAGTTTGGAGAACTAGAAGTAAGTTGAGAGCTAGGGCCCAAATCCGTGGAACCATTTCCAATCCCCTCAAACCGAGTGTCGTATCCCATAATATTTGTAATATTATTTTCAAAAAATTGCTGATTTTGATGGCCTAAGAGATTTAGAAGTTCTATGGATGGAGGTGGGTTAGGGTTCAGTACTTGAAGTATATTTTGCAATAATTGGAATTTTGCTATCTGGTCAGTTTGAATACTTGCCATGACATTTTCCCATGGATTTAAAATTGGGTTGTTGCTCAAATTGGCTAGTATTTGAGGTAAATTTTGAAAAAGATTGAGGTGGTCAGTTCTAGGCCTATGGGTGATAGGATCAATTCCCATATTGAGCAGCTTTTTCCTTAGGTGAGTATTCCAAAAGTTCTTGATTTCGTTATCTGTCCTTCCCGGGAGATGAGTTGCTATAGCTGACCACCTGCACGTAAAAAAAATTAGAGTTACGATAAGTTATTTTTATAATAATTAACCCTCACTGATCACTTCAGAGCTGCCGAAAATCGGATTCTGTCCGTGGAGGGGTATATATACCAATGTTTGTCAAACACTAATATGAGTTATTTATGGCAACACATCATCATGTTTAACCACCATATCTACTTTTTGTAGCAAGTTAGTTCTCTATTCATATTGGCATATTGCTACGCCATCCGATTCTATTTAATTGTTCATTACGAAATTACGTGTAATTTTAACTACTCAATAACTTGTATCAAAATTATCAAAATGAAAATTTTTAAAAGTTAACCATTTAGTTCAAATGTTAAATTTTATGATTAAATTTTAAAAAAATTCATTTCGATAATTTTGATACAAGTTATAAACCGGTCAAAATTACATGTAGTTTCGTAATGGACAATTAAATAGAAACGGATGGAGTATTACTTTTGATCGATCAATACAATCAGAGGCGGAGCCAGAAATTTGAGCCAGTGGAGGCATAATCCAAAAAAAAACGCATAATTACCATAACTTAAAAAAAAACAATAAATAATACCTCTCAAATTTAAAATCCGAAATTACAACCGATATCTCCGTTTCCCCATTATTTGAAAGCGATTCATGATAAACTCAATAGATAAACTACTAGAAATATATTTCTCAATATAAACAAGTAAACTATTACTCAACCATTCATTACCCACTCAGTTTTGAAGTCAAGTTTTCACAATATTCATAAATAGACTACCATGTTTGCCCAATTATGTAAAATACTACCCATATTTGTCCTTCTATATTAGAAATTAATTAGTTGTTAATTAAGTTTGTTCATATAATCATAATCAACAACCAAACAAAGTCTATATAATTATAACAAGTTGGAAATAGTAAAAAAATGAAAAAAAAAATAACACTCAGATAACAAAGAATTTGAATATCCAAATAATTGGGCAACTGGAGTATTGAGCTTTTTAAATAAATAAGTTATATACAATATATCAATTTGTATAAAATGTATTAAAAAAAACCTGATTAAACTTACAAAGAATAGACGAGAGTAAGAGATAATGAGTCATGAGACGGTAAGAGAGTGAAAGCCAGAGAGTTTGAGGGAGGGCAGATGAATACAAAGACGAGGACGTGAGTTTGTGCGTGACTTTGTAACCTATTACTATGTTTTCCAAGCAGGGGAATACTAATTCGTATATATATATCTGATTGTGCGTAATTTGTTTAACATGAAGGGAATATTAATGTATAATGTTTGTATTTTAAAATATAACAAATGACATATATATATAAATATAATTAAACATCAAGGGTATAATAGTACTTTCTAAGTAAAAATTAAGTGGGGATACACCCCACATTGAGGACACATTTCCTCTCCTCAATACAATGTAGGAGATTAACACAAATGTAATGTTCCTTGTGTTTGTTTTTAAAACATAAAAATGTTTGTTTTTTTTTGTTTGAGAAATTCAATTATAAGAAAGTAGACTTACTTGTTTCCAAGAACACCATGTAGGTTGATTATGATTTTCTCTTCTTCATCACTAAATTTCCCCCTCTTAATATCTGGCCTAAGATAATTAGTCCACCTTAGCCTACAACTTTTGCCACACCTCTTTAATCCAGCTAGCTTAGGGAGTGCTCTCCAACTCCCATGGCCATGTTTATTGATGTAATTTATAAGTAGCTCATCTTCCTCACTAGTCCAAGGCCCCTTTTTTAGCCCATTCTCATCACAACATGGTGATCTCCCCATTAGATATATCTCCCTGTCCAATATTGTTTTTCAAGTTACTACAAGTACTATATCATAATACTCATTTTGGGTTTCGTTAAGTCATCCAAACTTGTTACTGTCATGCATTAACTCTACGGTGATTGATGAATATTTGACAGTAGAAACTGTGGGTTTATTTAGATATGGCTTTTTCAAAAAATAATCTCAAAGTTCTTTTTGAAATTGAGTAGAGATTGGGTTTGTCTAGCTTAAATCTTTTATGTCTTTGAGGACATAAAAAACCCCAAAATAACCAGTATTTGTAAGTTGATAAACCTGGTAGGTTGCACCTATGGATGACAATTGGGCCGGGTCATTCAAAACCCGACCCGGCCCGGCCCAACACATGTACAAATTTACAATTTTACCCATTTGGCCAGACTCAACCCGACCCATTTGATCCATTTTTTTTTAACACTTTTTTTTATTTTGAAAAATAAACCTCATAAATGTGAATATTTGGAAAATAATCTGTTAAAAACTCATATGATAAAGTAAAAAATCATTTGATTTAAAAAGATAACATATAAATATTAATGTTGCATTAAATACTCTTTCATATTAATTTAGGGATTTAAATTTTACAATCTTCTTTTTGACATTTTCATGTTTATTGAATTAACTTGGGCTCATTAACTTTGTCAATTAAAACATTGATATATGTCAAAATGCAATATAAATGTATATGATTGATATGATAATTTATTTTTCGTAAATTCTTTTAAAAATGATGACGATAATATATTAGTTATTAACTAACACATTAACATTTACCATAAATATAATTAGTTAATGTATACAAGATTTATTCAGGAAACCACCGATTTATGTATTACTATACTATTACTATAGGAGAAAAAGAGAAATTAATGTACATGAGAGATAAGTGAGAGAGTATTAAGTTATGTAAATCTAAACTATTCAAATTGCAATTTTTAAGTCACACTTTTACCCAATTTGACCCGACCCGACCCAAATAAAGTTGCATTTTTAACTGAGCCGCGACGGGTCGGGTCAAAAACCAAAAAATTGCCATCCTTAGTTGCACTTCATAAGAATGAGCTTAGAAGTTGCAATCTTAACTATATATTCCCCCTTCTTCGCTGGGTTCGAGAAAACTTATTAGTATAATTTTTTTTTATAGATATTTAGCATTTTCCTTAATTTGTACTCTCAAAAACATAATACATCAACATGCAAGAAAAACCACGATCAAACATTTATCACGTGTTAAACAAACATTCTTGAGAACCATTTTCCAGATAAAATCGACTTGACGAAAATGAAGTTCTAATTAAGATATAAACATTAGAGTAATAAAAGATTAGAAAAACAAAGTACCTTAATTAAACCAGGTGGAGAATAGGTACGAATATAAATTAAAGGAATAAGAAGAGATAGCTAGGCTTAAACCTTGGGTTGAAGAATGAGAAGTGATAGAAAGAGAGAGGAAATCAATGTAGATGATTGATGTTGTATCATCTAGCAAGCGAACTGATTATCACCACATCTTATATTATATAATGTGGGTGATTAAAAGTACAAAGGTCAAGAGTAATGGGGAAACGTAAATGAAATTTCTAGCTACAAGTCCTTTTAGATTTAGTTGTTTACCTTATTTGGCTTTTGTTATTAATTACGCCTTAAAAATATCAATGTCGTGTGGAAGTGGTTAATAAGAAGAAAAAGATGAAGGTATTGTCATGCTTTATTTTTATATCTAATTCAGGAGACAAGAAACGAGACAAGTAAAGATTCTAGTTTCTATATTATTGTCATAAATTTGTCATAAATGAACTAAATGTGTCATTGACAAAAACTGCCTTCATGGCCGTACGTTTTGCTAGCTAGGGCTTATTTGTCAAAAAAAATACGCTAATAAGTAATAATTATCCCTGGGTTAATAATACGGCCTTGTTCGGCATTATTTTCCTTCTGCTACCATGTCTAGGCTAACGAGAATAACCCACTTAAATGGGATTAATGTATATCATATCATCGACTCTCGTTTTAAAGTTCATCTATTTCTTCAAATATGTTATTAATTAGTCGATAAATAAAAATGCTATTCAAATAAATCACTAAAAAAAAATGTCAATTTATCATAAGTTGTTAAACTGATGGTAAACTGAGTGTGGCTAAATTCAGTAACAAATTAACAACATGGAACTGTTGTCAAACTATTGCTAAATTTAGCTACTCATTTTACCATCGGTTTAGCAACATTGATTTTGATGGTAAACTTTTTTTTTTTTTTTTTTTTTTTAGTGAATGTTATAGTAGCTCTTCCAACAGATAAAAGGTTTAGGCATGCCGGGGTTGAATTGTTGTATATATCTCTAAAATTTACCATCTTTTGAAAAAAATAATCTATAAAGATAATAACATATATAGGCCTCGTTTGGTTGTATTATTAGCATCTCGGAATTGGACTACTAATCCCGTGGACCCCACAAATGCTATGTTTGGCAAAACATTAGACTCCGGACTAGTTATCCGGTCCGGACTAGAAATGATGGCAAAAATGTGCATTTCCAATACCATAGGAGGGGTGGTATTAGAAATAGTCTAATCCCGGATGTATTACTTATTCGGCATTCTTTTCAAATTTCATTCATAATACTACCGAATTATTAATACCGAAATTAGTAATCTCGCAACCAAACAAGTCTAGATACTAGAAATTTAGGGTAGGAAGACAAAAAGGACAAAGTTGAACTAATTCCAAGAGTAGGTATCTTATGTGGCAATAAAACAAAGGGTCAAAGAGAACTCCCTTTTCCGAATAAACAAACCTGGACTAAGCTTCTTTCCCTATCTATATACTTGACTATGTTAAACAAACTATTTCAACACACGCAACAAATTATAATATTACGATAATCAGTCATTTGAAATAATGACAACCCAGAAGATTTTGCTAATCGGCTACTTTCACGTAAGTAGTAGTCGGGGGCTACACCTTCCTGAAAAACACTATTTAAAAAAAAATCTATGTATTTTTATCAAAGTATTCAAAAATTAGCTTTCTTCCATATGACGAACGAAGTGCCACTATAAAAAAATACTCAAATAGCGATGGGATTAATGACGGTATTTTTTGTTACGAGCTTATTAGCGACGATTTTTGTGACGACTTTATGACAGTTTAGTCAATTTGCGACAGATTTGTGACAGCATTTTAAATTAGCGACAGTCTTGTGACAACTTTTAATTTTCACTAAATTAAACATGATTTTCACTAAATTAAACATTATTTTATAGTGTGCTCATATAAGATATGAAAAAAATTATATAAAATTTCGGGCCCTGCCAACCTGTGTTGCTGGTTTCGTCACTGGCTACTTCTTAATGCGTGACCAATCATTTTGGATACTTCTCTATGTTGTCATATTTATAAACATTTACGTATTGAATAATATGTACACTCAACCTGTCTGGGTACATATATGCATGTGGCCTTTTCAAGCATCATATATAAAAGTTCTCTTTTAACTTTACGATTTTAATGATCAAATATTCAAATGCATACTTTTACATATATATTTGGGACGCTGGAAATTAGTTATGATAAGATTATACAATTTACATGATGTTTGTAATCATACTTTATCTGTTAATTAGATAAATCCATCTGTTAGTAGTTACAATGTCGATATATTTGTGAAATTGTGATTCTTATTTTGTAAACATGGTGTGCTGAATGTAGCTCACTGGTTCCGAAAGCTCGTAAACATGATTTGACGCAATAAAAGAGTTGGTTTGTTAAAAAAAATATAAATCCATCTAACTATAAATTATGTTATATATAGCACACATGACATAATTTATAAAACTGTTTTAAAGTTCACATCTTCTAGTTATGTATGTTACCACGAGTAAGCATTGATAAAATATATTTGTCGTGACCATCTAAGACCAGAATGCAATTTTTATACTGATTTCACTATATCTGGCCGAAATCATATCTTTTCAGCCTTCTACTAGAATGTTATTACAAACTGATCAAATTTCCCGAAAATTCACGTATAATTTGTACTTTCTGAATCAACTGCTTCTACATATGTACTATGTAATAACTAGTAAATATGCACATTAATATATATCATCGATTTGTAAATAAATGTGTTGATATTTAGATATAATGAGCCATCTTTTAACAAAGCAAATAATGGCAGAGAAACACGGTCAATTAAGATTTGTTAAAGGTCAACATCTGATCGTTGCTGGTTGGCAATCTTGTGTACCTGAAAATAGGAATTGTTGACATTTTTGTGTATTCTATCTGAAACTTTTGGTTAGGTATATATATAAAACGCAAATCTTCCCGGGTCTCTGTAATGTAACTTCAGCTACCAGGTTACATAAATAATTTTGGAGCAGGTGGCAATAAGCAGGGACTTGTTTCTAGCGAGCTGTCCCTTTTAAAACAAGTCAACTCGTGGCACTTGCCTCAAATTAAGTGCTTAAACCCGTTTTCCATTAATCATGATCATAGAACCATCAACCATGTCGTGTGGCAATACTATTTACAAACGTGTTTCGAATATCCTTGCTAATTATTAATAGGTTGAAACCTTTAGCTAGGTGACTGTATTTATAATAGCCAACAGGTGTTTATTTTGGGGAGAAGGACTAGCGACAACATTGTTCTCTTGCAAGGACTAATGCAAGAATCTCCATAAGAACGACGGCTCTCCGTGGCTAAGTGGAAGGGATTTATTGAAAGTGTATGATACCCTTAGATGGGATCACTTGTGGAAACTTTTGCCTTTTAATGGGTTTCCCCGACATTTTGTTAATTGGATTATGCATATATTAACAAAATTTGGGACTTGATCCAGATTATAACGTGAAATACCTGAATCTCTCAAAACTAATAAACCAAAACTATGGGCCTGAAAATAGATGATAAGATCTATATCGAACCTACATTTGTTGTGAGAAAAACCGACCGATTGCAAACCTATGCAAGACACGTTCAAACCTCCCTAAAGGTATGGGCAATAAGCGGTGAAAAAGCTCAAAACAACTAAAGTTCAACATAAGTTACTATATCACTTTAACAAATTAGACATAGCACAAACAAACATACTCACTAGTCACAAGCTAAGAACAACTAGAGTTTATTTACATAAGCACAACAGCTCTCCCTTACGAGACAAACACAACAGCTCTCGCTTACGAGACAGCCACAACAGCCACCAGCTCGCAGAACCCAACAATATTCAAGAAACAAACAACCCATCAGACTTTTCAGCGCTACAGCAGCTTCAAGTGCTGGCTTTGCTTACTCTTTTTTCGCATCTGTTGATCCTCCTTAGAAACTTGGCTCGATTAGCCACATAATGTACTTGCAGTGTGAGTCATTTTACCTCACGTCGGAGATGATCAGAATGTACAACCTCCCCTACTTGCACAATTTTGATTAATGGGGGCCTTGCGGGGCAAAAAAAGTTGGAGGCAAGAGGAGACCCATTTTGGTCGTATTTGTATGAACGTATTGTCCCTTGTTCTTCATTTACTTTACGAACCATCAACATTTTAGGTATTATTAGAGATGTAAGCTTCTCAAGATTATTTTCACTTTCTTTGTCGACGACTTCATGTTTTCTTGAAAAAAGAACTTTAGATCCGCAAACATATTGAAAAAAGAACTTTCCATTTTTCCTAAGTTCTCCGGCCTCACACCTAAGAGTTCGCCTTTTTCCATGCTCAATTTTCTTAATCCAGTGTGAATTTCGCACAACCTAGTTACCACTCGTAACTCCCAATTACAAGTTTAACGTTATGGCTACAATTGACTTGGCATTTTTGGCCATTTTATAGCTTTTTATAGACTTTTTGTGCAAAAAATGGAAAATTGATTAAAAAAAATATTAATTATAAGAATGAGTTTTTTTTACTAAATTTTAACATTTTAAAAAAAGTGAAAAAATTGTAATAAAGCTTCAAAAAAAATGGCAAGAAAAAAATTAAAAACAAAATGAAACTGTGGGTTATGATTTTGTAAAACCCATTCAAAACTTGCTTTTTTAATTCACATTTTATAATATTTTTTTCAAAAGAAACTTATTTTATCATAAAATTCCATAACAAAGTCAACTAATTCAAAAGACACCATTCACCCAATCCAAATAAGAGTTGTTTTTTTCTTTAAATCTATGGAGTTCCGGGGGATATGTTGACGGTTTCTGGCTATATAGAGGGATTGCGTATCTTTAATGAACCGTGTGTTGTCTAATTAAGGTGATGTTTTAAACCAAAAAAAAGCTCTCTTTTTTGGGTACTTTTGAGTATCTCAACCTTTTGGTGCTGGCATTTTATTCTACCGTCTAAGATAGTGAAGTACATTGAGAGGCTAGAATATGAATTTGGGGGCATTAATCTTGGTTTGTAGGTTAACGTCAAAAGGATCTTCTTAGCAGATATGCACCTTTGCATCTTTCAATAGTTCTTTTCCCATTTTTATCTTCCCTTATCTATCGGTCGTTAACTCATTAAGTTTTACGGTTTTACCCATGGGGACACCACGTTGGTAATGCTTCCTGGAAGTTAATTGAATACCTCTGATATGATGACTTTATCCGTCTAAAAAAATTGAAACATGCCGTACACATTGATGTATCAGGGAAATCTTTTGGGCAACTGGTACTTTCGAAAAATGTCACAAAGAGAAAGGATTTCATTTAGGGTTCCACAATTTTCTTATTAAAATTTGCTGCATTAGAGATATATATAGTAAGGTCTTTATCTGGGATTCCACAACGTTCACATAGTCCTTTCTGTTGCAACAGCTTTCTACGGCCAATTGGATCACAACAAAATTGCCTCGTATGTTGATGAAATGTACCAAAAAAACTTACTATATTATTGTGTCTCAAATGGCAGCGTCTTTATACAGTCAAATTTTTCTGAGACTCGTAATTTAGAAAGCAAAGTAGTAGTTTGAAAAACAAATTTGTACTTCCAAGTTACGAGACTTGACTCGTTTGACTTTTTTTTTTCCCCCTTCCGTTTCTGTTACTTGAAGTAACATGGCTGTTTTACGACCATACTCTAGACCTAAGGTCTGCTTGTGAATCTGCTGAAATTTTATAGTTTCACTTTTTAGAGAAAATTATGGATTACTGCTATGTTGTATAACATAATTTAAGTTTTAATTCTAACAGATTTTAAAAGCCATGTGTATTTACATTATAACCTGTGTAAATGTAGAAGTGTAAGTTAGAAAAAGTAAAAACCAGTGTTTTAAAAAATGCTAAGTTGATCAAATCGTTTTTACGAGGATACGTTTAAAGCGCTAAAACGTAGGTTTTAAGCGTAAATCGTAAACTTTTTATAGTATTAAAATATACATGTTAGAAATATCTAAAAAATACACATGTTTAATATATATTTTGAAAACATCATTTAACGATTTTTTATATAAAAAAATGAAATATTTTATAAATAGCAAAAAAATACGGATTTAAGTCTTTTAGTATTTGAAAATTTTGAAATGTTTTAGTTCATCAAAATGAGAGATTAAGTATAACTAGAACAGGTGGTAAAATTTGTTAAGAATTATGTTTTTTTGAAATTGCTAACCGTAAATTAACGTCGTTTTCGTAGTTTCTTGGACAAATAATAATAATAAGAAAACTAAAAGTCCTGAAAAAACCAAAAAAAACGTGATAAAAACATCAAAAGCGCACTAATAACGTTTTACCATGCAAAAAGTGAAAAAGCGTAGGTGAATTTTTTTAACAAATAACTTTATCGAGTTTTTAACGTTTAAAAAGCGCTTTTTAAAACACTGAGTAAAAACCTAAGTAACCCGTTGTTTTTATACTACTATGGCAGCTACAAATTCTAGATCCTATTTCATAATATGAGTAATATAAACTAAGAAATACTTGTGGATAAAGTCCAGTTGGTTTTTTTTAGTCTGATAAAGTCCAATTCAAGTTTTTTAAGGAACAAATAAAAATTCGGCTCGTACTATGGTTACCTTAAGGTGATTTGGCACATGGTCCTAAAACAGCCTAATTACTTTAAAGTAAGGAAGAAGGAAATGAAATGAAAAAAAAAAGTCAAACGAGTCAAGTCTCGTAAATTGGAAATACGAGTTTGTTTCCCAAACTACGACATTGTTTTTCAAAATATGACTATTCTAAACTGCGAGGCTCGTGCTGGATTAAAAGAATCTTGAATGCATAAAGAAGCATCCATCCCAAATAACGTTACCATCTGTTGAGTCAACTGGAGATACAAGTTTTCCTGATAATTAAACCTCTATCTAATAAATCAATCATCAACAAATTGGTTCTTCAATTGTATATATAGAGCTTGAAATAATCGAGTTATCACAAGAGGGAAAAAAAACAATGAATATGAACTTCATAGATTTTATAAAGCTGCAAATGGAGATTTCTGACATATTCTGCCGTCAGTAAAGAAGACTATTCGTTGGAAATAGATGTATAGAATCCTTTTACGGATTTGAATGTGGCTGCATTTTTTTTTTGGCACCAAATTGATTTAAAAAACAGGATTCTCAATTTGTCCATCTTAGCCAAGCTTGTAAAAAATAATAACCTGATGAAAGACCAAAAGACCTGGCTTTGTCCAAGCTGTTGTGTCATATATTGAACATGAGATTCTGCATTTACCTGACCCTAAAACCTTATATGTGTGCTTTAATGGACTGTGATGGTTATGACCTTTGAGGGTTCCGATCCAAATGATGAGAACATGTATTAGTATATCACAAGATGTCAAGAACACTTTCCCTAGCAGTTGGGCTGCTTGCTCTTTATAAGGCTTTCCTCCCTTTCTTCGAGTAATTTAAAAAAAAAAAAAAACAAGTTTTAAGCCCTTCAACCAGAGAAGAGATAAAAAAATACAAATACGTATCATCAGTTTATCTTAGAAAATTTTCAGACACGATACCCTATATGTAATACCCCTCTAATTTACATTTATAAATATATACTATAATATTTTTTGAATAAATAAATGTCTTTATATAACTATAATATTTTATTTTTATTTTTCTTAAAAGAAAGAGGAAACAAAATGGATATATATGCATGAATATAGTAGTAATAAAATAAGTGGGGTCCACTTTGTTTTTATCTGTTTACCTCTTCAGCCTTTTAATAGTAATACACTGAATAAAAAAAAGAAAGAGGCAGCTATATATATATATATATACATAGAGAGAGGAGGATACAGATATATATATATATATATATAAACACACTTTTTAAACCTCATTTTCTCTCAAATCAGTTATCCGTTTTTCAATCCGTCTTCTCCGTTGAGTAGCTATCGCAAGGGAGACTGTATCGAGCTATATTTTTGGTATTTTCTTTCCTCTTTCCAGGCTGTCCGAGCACTTTTAAAAGCTGAAATACTTGGTTTGTTAGTTGGTTCTTTTCGGGTTCTTATGGGTTGATCGCAAGTGGATTTTAAGCTGAGTTTTGAGACTATGCGCGAGAAGTCTCGGCCCTCCTCGTTGCGTGTTTGTTGCAGCTCATTTGTAAAATCTATTAGCTTCGATCCAGGTACCGTTTCGGTACTAAAAAGGGGTGTTACTAAGCCCGTTATATATGTGCTTACGCTTGCTTATGATATTTTATTTAAGTTGATATTATGCTAATTATTGTTTGACAGCTAATTTTTGATGTTTGGACATCTAGTAGTAGTAGAATAAATTATGCTATTTAATTACTATTATCTAGATTGATAATATCATTATTTTATTATGATATTGGAGCTGATTTTCGAATGAATAGTGAAATTGTTGCAACTTTTGTTGAGTATTTACTGTGATTGCGGTTTAAAGTGTATAAACACCTGGTTAAAAATGAAGTAAAATAAGCAGTTGAAGTGGGGTTGGAGGTAGATGTGTTGTTTTAGTTGTGAGTTGTCAGTCGTTGTTGTTGTCGGTCTTTTACATTTTTTTTAGGGATCACGTGCCCACGTTGTATCCGTGCGGGGGCCTGATGTCCACCGGATATACGGCAACGCATATGGCCATACGTGGAGGTGTTAGCCAGCATATAGATTTCATGAGTAATTGATTCTATACATGGATCTGAGTAGTGATCCAGGATCTGAGGAGTGATCCGGCATTGTGATTCCGACTTTATACACATTTGAGTCGTGGGTTGAGTCACGCCACTTGGCGTTAGTAGTTGAGGTTCAGAAGTGTCGTGGTGGTGTAGAAGTAACAAGATGAAGCTTTTATATTAAAGATTTTAATATTGTATTTCGTAGTTTTATAATTTTAGCGTAGAGATTTATGTAGCGAGTTTAGTTGACTCATCATTTGCTTTGTTGTTCCTTTATTTTCTATTTTATTGTCTTTTATAGTCAGGGGTTCCAGATTGGGAGGCCAGGATGAGATTTTGAGCTTTCGAGCGGGACTCGAGGCGGAACGGTTTGGCGTGTACGATGTAGTACAATACTTGAGATCAAGTTGGTGTCGTTTTGTATGTATATATATTGTAGATGTTCTGAGCTGGTTTTGTGTAACATATGTTAAAAATTGGGTGACCAGAAGTCTTGTTTTTCATTTTTTTTTCATTAGTTTCTTTTAAAACCGCGTTCCGGGTTTTATGTAAATTCGGGGAGTGACAGCTTGGTATCAGAGCGAACCTGGTTATACAATCATAGGTGACATTGAAGGTATGTAGATTCACATGGGTAGACGATTGCTAGAGTCACGGGGTCGAAATGATAGTTAATATAATTAGAACTCTTTTCCGCATCTATTTTCTAACTTGTGAAGTTGCGGGAGACAATGCGTTCCAAGGAAGAATTGGGTGTTCGGGTGCTTAAGGAGGTGCACTTAGTGTACGAAGTACCTGATCGGGTTCGTTAACCTTGGTAGGTACTGGGTAGGTTTTGTGTTCATAGGATTGCTAGACGCCTAGTTTAGGTGGTGTACATCACTTTATGAAAATTTATATCTTTGTTATCATTGCGTGTTTCGTGTAATTCGTATGCTTGTTTGTTATCTGAGATTTGTGTATTTCGCGTTTAATATGTGGGTTTAAAATGTGATTTGCTTATATAAAGGTGTAATTAAACGTAGTAAGTAATTAATAAAGTGGGGAGAGAGAGGAGAGATGGAGTAATGAAGGGTGTGTTTAAGTCGAAGCCAAAGACGGGAATGGAGATGCAGATGCAGTAGCAACTGTCAAGGAATTTTTAATGAGGCATAAATAAACTGTTTTTGAGTAACTTGAGTTGATGTATTGAAATGAACCAATGATCTAGAATTTACTCTTTTTGAGCTTTTATTCATTCAACAGTCATAGCGACTTCGTTTGGGCCGAATCTACTTATTTGATGTGATTTAGTTGTGAATTTAAATGTCTAGAGATTCTTTGCGATGCTAAGGGGTTAAGCAAATGCTGTCTTGCGCCCTAAACATTCATGCTAAGGTGCTTTTAAGGAGCACAACTTGTTTGGTATTTTTTTTATTTTTTTATTTTTTTATTTTTTGGCTGAATTTTTATAACTAGTTCAAGCAACTAGTTGTTTGGGTCAGTTTGAATTTGGGTTTCTATGCAATGATATACTGCAGGCTAGTAAGCGGGAAAGAAAAAAACTCTTTGCGTGTATTCAGTTGTTGAGAATTTAACCAGTTTAAATTTCCAACTTTGCGGTGGTTGCAGTTGAATGAATTTTTATTTATTTTTATTTTGGAAATTTATTGTGATAGTTTTTGTATGCGGCAAGTGAGTCGTGACAGGGATGGCTCAGGAAAGTCGAATGCGATCACAGAGAAAGATAAAAGAGGGGCTGAGAGGGAGTGGTCCAGGTCTTATGATAAGAAGTATCAAGACGATAGAGAGAGGGACATGAGAGGGAGGTGCCTAGAGAGAATGAGGTGGGGCATGATCAGAGTGGCGCAGCGGAGGCGTGAGAAGTTACCAAGTGTGCATATTAGTGATAATAATTACATGTGTGCTTTAATGGGGCAATCTTCTTTTATATATATATTGGTATATTGTCGTTTGAAAAATGACTTTCAAATGAAACTTTACTTTGTTTTACTTTTAATATTGTCATACCCAAAACGCATCGATTGGCCATCGATGGTTGTGAGCGAGTTAAGAACAGGGAGAATAAATCACATTGTCTTTGCCCTAGATTTTCTCATAGCGCAAGATTTGTTTCTTTTCAAACATTGTTCGGTCGCGTGGTTCTGCCATCAAGGAGAAAACATCTGGAGACATGATGTCGGAAATATGGATGACATGTTTTTACGCCAAATCTTCTATCAGTCGGTATATATATAAATATATATGTTGGAGCTTTTCGATCAACGCTCAGGTAAATTCTGAAATAATATTGGTAGGTTTTCTTTCAAGACATTTTCCTGGTACTTAAAAAGTCAGTTTTAGCCGTTATGAAAAACATTACTTGGTTTCCTGTTTGGTTCTTTTATTCATTTCAATGTTGTTTAGATCAGCTTAACTCTTGTTTTATTATAGAGAAGTTTGAATTGCTCATAGTTAACTTATTAAGCATGGATATGTTCCTTAATGTCGGGTTAATAATGTTTAGTAGTTTGACTCTTTGTTGTATTAATAGCAACTTGAATCAGCAGGAACTTGTCGAGCTTTCGAGTAAGGCTCAGGACACTTATGAAACCTATTGTCATTCATTATACAGCAAGTTATCAGAATTGAAGGTAGCTGTTGCAATTGAATAATATGTTAGTGTCATTGTGATTACAGGTGTTCTCTCCAATTTTTTGAAGTGTATTAACTTGATATGTGTTTTTGGTTTAATTGATAGCTGCTCGTCAATACAGTAGCTTTTCATTGGGGGTTATAAATGATTTTATCATACATCTTATGAATAAAGTGGATTTTATTTTTTCTTTTTCTTTTAATATTGACATACGCACGGGACATCGACTGGCCACCGATATTTTGAGTGAGTTAATACATAAAGCAAAGGATTGTGAAGAAACTATTAGGTTTTATCAAAAGATACTTTGTGTTAGTATTGTTTCTTAATAATGTTTAGTTTTGAGGTTCGCATTGGTGTCCTATTGTGTTTGCAATCTTACTTATAAAATATTTTATGTGGTGGTTTTGTTAATTCATATGTTGGACAAATAC
Source organism: Primula veris (assembly GCA_963682055.1). Lineage (NCBI taxonomy): Eukaryota > Viridiplantae > Streptophyta > Magnoliopsida > Ericales > Primulaceae > Primula > Primula veris. Next base: position 8,507,362 of record OY821750.1, on the reverse strand, counting down.
TTGAGTTACAGAAATTTTGTTTCTGTGTATACTTCAAAATATTAAGTTTGTAGTACTTGATTCAATCTTATATAATAATCACTTGAATGCATAAAGAAGATGAAAAAAACAAAGGTTGAGCTTAGTTGGATATATACATGTTAGCTTTGTTAATCTCCTGAGTTGGTGTAGATGATCTCTGATCATCGACTGTATTTCGCTTTAAAACAACTTGATCTTGTGAGGACACAGTCATGTGAGTAACATGCCTTTTCAATTGAAGCATAAGAAATAAGAAGTATTTGTCTGTATTTTGAACAATTAATATACCTTATGTTCTTTGAAAAAGAAAAAAACAAAAAAAAACAAAAAAAACAAGAAGCAATACATTAAAACCTTTTTATTGTCTTGATAGTTTGCTGGGTAGCTAGAATTTGAAGTTTGAACTTTGTTGTTGTGATTACTCTATTATTATTTGCTTGTTCTTGTTTACCGTTTCTGTAATATATATCTTTGTGAAATCCAAATTGGTTGTGATTATTGTCGCTATTACAAAGTCTTCTGGATCAGTTGGTTTCAGTTTGACACATTGAATACTTGTTCGTGTGATGGTTCTTTTGATATACCTCATTCGAGTGAAGTAAATGAGTTCGTTGTTTAAGATATGTGATGTTTTTGAAGGACGAATTGTAATTTTCGAGGGCGAAAATTTTCTAAGTAGGGAGGGTGTAATACCCCTGTAATTTACATTTATAAATATATACTATAATATTCTTTAAATAAATAAATGTCTTTATATAACTATAATATTTTATTTTTATTTTTTTTAAAAGAAAGAGGAAACAAAATGAATATATATGCAGAAATATAGTAGTAATAAAATAAGTGGGGTCCACTTTGTTTTTATCTGTTTACCTCTTCAGCCTTTTAATAGTAATACACTGAATAAAAAAAAGAAAGAGGCGGATATATATATATATACATAGAGAGAGGAGGATACAGATATATATATATATATATATATATATATATAAACACACTTTTTAAACCTCATTTTCTCTCAAATCAGTTATCCGTTTTTCAATCCGTCTTCTCCGTTGAGTAGCTATCGCAAGGGAGACTGTATCGAGCTATATTTTTGGTATTTTCTTTCCTCTTTCCAGGCTGTCCGAGCACTTTTAAAAGCTGAAATACTTGGTTTGTTAGTTGGTCCTTTTCGGGTTCTTATGGGTTGATCGCAAGTGGATTTTAAGCTGAGTTTTGAGGCTATGCGTGAGAAGTCTCGGCCCTCCTCGTTGCGTGTTTGTTGCAGCTCATTTGTAAAATCTATTAGCTTCGATCCAGGTGCCGTTTCGGTACTAAAAAGGGGTGTTACTAAGCCCGTTATATATGTGCTTACGCTTGCTTATGATATTTTATTTAAGTTGATATTATGCTAATTATTGTTTGACAGCTAATTTTCGATGTTTGGACATCCAGTAGTAGTAGAATAAATTATGCTATTTAATTACTATTATCTAGATTGATAATATCATTATTTTTTTATGATATTGGAGCTGATTTTCGAATGAATAGTGAAATTGTTACAACTTTTGTTGAGTATTTACTGTGATTGCGGTTTAAAGTGTATAAACACCTGGTTAAAAATGAAGTAAAATAAGCAGTTGAAGTGGGGTTGGAGGTAGATGTGTTGTTTTAGTTGTGAGTTGTCAGTCGTTGTTGTTGTCGGTCTTTTACATTTTTTTTTAGGGATCACGTGCCCACGTTGTATCCGTGCGGGGGCCTGATGTCCACCGGATATACGGCAACGCGTATGGCCATACATGGAGGTGTTAGCCAGCGTATAGATTTCATGAGTAGTTGATTCTATACATGGATCTGAGTAGTGATCCAGGATCTGAGGAGTGATCCGACATTGTGATTCCGACTTTATACACATTTGAGTCGTGGGTTGTCGTGGGTTGAGTCACGCCACTTGGCGTTAGTAGTTGAGGTTCAGAAGTGTCATGGTGGTGTAGAAGTAACAAGATGAATCTTTTATATTAAAGATTTTAATATTGTATTTCGTAGTTTTATAATTTTAGCGTAGAGATTTATGTAGCGAGTTTAGTTGACTCACCCTTTGTTTTGTTGTTCCTTTCTTTTCTATTTTATTGTCTTTTATAGCCGGGGGGGTCCAGATTGGGAGGCCAGGATGAGCTTTTGAGCTTTCGAGCAGGACTCGAGGCGGAACGGTTTGGCGTGTACGAGGTAGTACAATACTTGAGATCAAGTTGGTGTCGTTTTGTATGTATATATATTGTAGATGTTCTGAGCTGTTTTTGTGTAATATATGTTAAAAATTGGGTGACCAGAAGTCTTGTTTTTCATTTTTTTTTCATTAGTTTCTTTTAAAACCGCATTCCGGGTTTTATGTAAATTCGGGGCGTGACACTATATCTTGATTCTTGATAACAGTTGTACATGTAGAAGATGTTTAAATCGAGCAACTTTAGTACCCCACTTTCTGTATCGAAAAGGTCCCATGAAACAGAGAAAAAACCAGATGTTCCCGTTGATGAGGATTTAGCAATTAGTCGTTCAAACGATGAGAAGAATAAGTACATGAATGGAACTTGTGAGCATGTGTTACATAGTGATGTTGTTAGCGTACTTGTTTTCTGGTTGATCTGGTAGCCTAAATATATATACAACCCATAAAGTCATCCAAGTTCAACTTTATCATTATTTTGTTGCGTTCTTTTGAAAGTACATATGTGACATGACAATGCATCACAACTGTGATTGTTCGAAATTTAGTGAACATAAATGGTAAAAAAAATGCATTCTGGATTATAGGGATGGATTACGAAACAGTGAGTCTGTATCCGTCGAATTAAGAATTATAATAACCAAATTAATATTCGTTATTTCAAATTATTCGATGCAATTGCCAGGTGCAAGTCTCTCTTGAATTGAACTTTTTTATTCGTTACTATACAACTTTTTGACATGATGCGAAAATTAAAGTTTTTTTTGTACGTCTATAAATGAATGCATGCAACCTAGATTGTTATCCTCATCCAAACTGTAATTAAGAGTAATCCCATTTTAGCTCATACATAATCTAGTATAATTAGTTCAAGGATCCAAGCAAATTCTCAACAACTGAGAACGATTTTATTTATTATCAAACCAGCCATGTAGCTCAATGCTAGTTCCCACTTCCCACCATTGAATTAAACAGGTTCTCCCACAACACTTGAGGAAAAGATATAAAAAGGCATAATTACAAACAAGTAATCACAACCTTTTTTTTAGGTTGATGATTACATTAAACATACGTGATAGACGTTTAAAAACCTTAAACCGCAAGGTTATCCACGGAAAAAGTTTTAGTCCCATGAGGATTTTCAGTGATGATACCCACAAACATCATAGAGGATCACACTACTGGGCGGGACATCCTTTCTTAAGGAGATAACTCGCGGCAGTTTCCATCATCATAACCTTAGGATGGATGCTAACGACCGAAGCTTTAGCGGCATATTCCTCCTTAACTTCATACTCAATGGTGCAACGAGTTATGCATGAGTTTTCAGTTTTTTCAATTATTTCAAAGCGTACGAGGTAAAGAGTAAAACCGATATCAAGATATCCTCCCTCTAGAGCCTCGGTTTCTTTCACAAAGTTTTCATTGTCAACTTTAGTGAACTTATCCTTGCATGAAGCAAATCGGTGCACACCTACTTTAATCAACTAACAATCTTAGTAACTAGAATAATTTGGATATATTTTTGGAATAAAGAAAATCCGTACGCAATGATTTACAAATATTTGAAACTAGAGCTATAAGTTATCAAGTTTATGAATTTTCGTACAACTTACTAATAAGTACCTAGCTCTCTCTAAAGAAAACATTATATTGTAGATCGTTAGATATAACTTTCATGAGATAAAGAGTCGATTTCTTTTCCTTCTAGTTTTTTGGAGTACTTTTCGTCTCGAATTATGGAATAATAAGGCTATTAGAATGTAGAAGAGAAAACAACGAGAATTTTACCAGGTGCAAAGCTTGTTTTAATGACAGTTCCAGTTCCACCATCTCCTTCTAGGATTTCGACTTTGTCGAAAACCTTAGGCATACTTGCTACAACGAGCTTGGAAAGTTCGATCGAGCCGTAAAGCTCCCATGCTTGCTTTGCAGACACATTGACTTCAATCTCTTCGGATACTCTGCCAAACATCTTGTGTTTCTTTTCTTTCTTTTCCTGGTTAATTTGTTTGTTTGGTGAATTGTTTGCAAAATTTGGCAGTTATTTATAGAGATAGAGGAGAGAGCTCAGATAGATTTTTATTACTAATTAAACCCAATTTGGTATATAATATTATGCTAAATACTAGTGGGGTTGGTAGATACACAAATAATTGAGGCATAATTGTTGGTATAATGTAACCATCAACAAGTACGTGTGTTAAGCGCAACATCATTAATATGGGTATGGTTATGGTTATGGCAATAAAAAAAACTGCAACTAAACAAGTTAACAAGAATTAGAATGAACCCTAAATTACTCCCTAGAATGCCTTAGGACACTTATACCCATCCGGATCCCTCAACCTAAATCACCGCCTCTTCTCCAACAATTAACCCGAAATTATTCCCTAAATATAGATCCGACCCACCCAAATCCACTCTCTAGTCATACAACCTTCGTTACTAGTGAGTTTTTAAAAGTAACGATGGTGTCGACCCCATCGCAAAGTTTGGGTGACGATAGCGAAGTTAGATTTAGAGGAATGGACATCTATGAACGAATTGGAATCCCAAGGGATAACCCTACCCCGCCGGGAGGCCATGAGCCGGAGGAACCGTTCCTACTTTACGACAATGATTTGGATATGATTAGAGCTCTTGAGACTAAGCTCTTGGCCAAAAAGCAAGAGGAGATCGAAAAGTTGGATGAGTATGTTAGATGGGGAGTGAATTCCGGGCTTCCGGATGCGCTAGCGTATGCCAAAAAACTTTTTCCCTAATGGGCATCCCGACGTTGTATGAAGGAAAAAGAAAACCGTTAAGGAGAGAAGGAGTTGTGGGAGGCCAAACTCTTTTCGAAAATTGAAAACTGCCAAGAGGAGAAAAGATTGAGGTTCCCCGATAGAAAAGATGGACCCTCTCTCTTTGAAGAGACAGGTTCTAAGGCTTTTTCTAAGCTTTTGAAGAGTTCCGATTCGTCGTAGGTGGGGACATGGAGGAGTCCAGTTTGGGTTACAATACTCCGATTAGGCCGGAATTCCTTCGGTCCGGTGGTGGTCCAACAATTGCCTCGAGAAGAGGGACTAAAGAGGTTCATTTGGATCATTGGTCAACCTAAAAAAAAATAAAAAATGGAAAAACGAAAATACCATTGAAAAAGTTGGGAAACCCAAAAAATGGTAAAAAAACCAAAAACCAAAATCACAAAAAAAAGGTAAATCTATAACTTAATTAAATATTAGTCTATAAAACTGAAATTATTTAATTATTGGTCCACTTCTCCTAACTAACCAATAAAAATGTAAAAAATAAGAAAAAATCCAGAAAATAAAAATGGAAAAATGAAAAAAAAAATCTGAAAAAATAAAAATAAAACTTTAAAAGGGCAAAATCCCAAAAATACACGAATAAAATTTTAAAAATTCCAAAAAATCTAAAATCAACAAAAATGCAAAAACGCAAAAAAAATAAAAAACAATCCGACCCATCTTAATTCATATTAAAAAATAGTCTGAGTCATTTTAAAAATGGTCTGAGCTATTTTAATTCATTTTAAAAATAGTCCGAGTCATTTTAAAAATAGTCTGAGTCGTTTTAAGTCATTTTAAAAATAGTCCGGGTCGTTTTGAGCATTTTAAAAACAGTCTGAGTCGTTTTAAGTATGGGTGGCCTTTTTTACCGACTTGTACCAACCGACCGCTTTTCAAACCGAACCAATCAAATTGGTACCAAAATTTTGGTATACCAATATTATGGTACGGTACAACCGAACCAATCTTTGAAAGTCGGTTCGATTCCGGTATTCGTTTTGTGAGTTCGGTATGTTACCGATTCAAACCGAAATATTAAAATATACTATATAGACAAATAAACTAAAAGATTTATATACACTTAATTATTAACATTATTATAATATACTTATATTATTTTTTCTAGTGAACACTTATAGCATTTTCTTTTATTTATATCATTTACTAGAAAGTTCTAGTAATGTTTACTTTTTTATGCAAAGAAACAAAAAATGTAAGAATAATATAAATAAATATATATTTTTAATATACTACTTTTAAAACTTTATACTGTGTTTTTATTTCCAATACGCACTATTTTTATATCATCACTTGTAAACTCTAAATTTTGGTATAAAAATAAAACCGAACCGAACCAAGCGAATAGTTTGGTATAACGAAAGTTCGGTAGACCGAATTTTTTGGTTCGGTAATGGTATAAAAATTTTCAAAGCAAACTAGTTTGGTATGGTATTGGTATGTAGTCAAAAAGTTCGGTACCGAACTGATGTCACCCCTAGTTTTAAATCATTTTAAAAACAGTCCGAATTGTTTTCAATAATTTTAAAAACAGTCCGACTCGTTTTAAGTCATTTTAAATATAGTATGAGTCGTTTCAATTCATTTAAAAACATGCTCAATCGTTTTAACTCATTTTAAAAACAGTCTGAGTAATTTTAAAAATAGTCTAAGTCGTTTTAAGTCATTTTAAAAATAGTCTGAGTCGTTTTAAGTAATTTTAAAAACAATCTGACTCATTTTAAGTCATTTTAAAAACAGTCTGAGTCATTTCAAGTCATTTAAAAATATTCTGAGTCATTTTAAAAATAGTCTGAGTAATTTTAAAAAATAGTCTGAGTTATTTTAATTCATTTTAAAAACAGTCTGAGTCATTTTAAGTTATTTTAAAACAGTCTGAGTTTTTCAATCATTTTAAAAATAGTCTGAGTTATTATGAAACAATACGGGTAATTTTAAAAACAGTCTGACTTATTTTGAGTTATTTTAAAAATATTCTGAGTTACTTTAAAAGCAGTCTGAGCCATTTTAAGTTATTTTAAAACAGTCTGAGTCGTTTTAAATCATTTTAAAAACAACTCGAGTCATTTTAAAAGCAGACTGAGTTATATTTAAATCATTTGAAAAACAGTATGAGTCATTTTCGGTAAGTTTAAAAATAGTTTGAGTCATTTTAAAAAACAGCTCGAATAATTTTAAAAACAGTCAGAGTTATTTGAAAACAATTGCAAGTTACTTTAAAGTTTTTAGCATTTTTTGGACGTTTCGCCTTTTTTCGATTTTTTCGATCTTTTTTTTTTTTTTTTTTGTGATTTTGGATTTTTTTATTTTTCTTGGTTTTTTTAATTTTTTTTTTTTACCATTTTTCGGATTTTTTTCGGGTTTCCGACTTTTTTGAACGTCTTTTCATTTTTTTGTTATTTTGGATTTTTCTTGGTTTGTTTTTTTAATTTTTTACCATTTTTCGGGTTTCCGATTTTTTTTAACATTTTTTCATTGTTTTGCGATTTTGGATTTTAGGGTTTGTTTTATTTTTACTAATTTTGGGTTTTTTCGAGTTCCTAATTTTTTGAAACTTTTTTTTATTTTATTTTTTATTTTGGTTTTTTCTTGGTTTTTGGTACCAATCCAAAATTTAGACAAAGACATATGAAGAGAAACCAATCCTAATAATGAGATTAAATATACGTCTAATAATGCCTTATAAACCAATATGGAATCTAATATTTCCAAATCACATGTCCGACCGCATCTTATTTTGGTGTTTTGGTACGTGTTTCTTTCATATATTGTTATTCCACCAAAAGAAAGAGTTCAATTATTGTTATTCCATCAAAAGAAAGAGAGGCTATTTGCGCGTATATCTAAAATTATTATCCTACTCCGCCCTGTCAATAATTTCTTACAAAATAAAGGTTACACTAACAAAATAAAGATTCACTCACTAGCATAAACTAAATATACTTCGTCACAGGGTACAGCCAGAAATTCTAGTCAGTAGAGACAAAATACAATAAATAAAAAGCGTATAATTACTACAAGTTTAAAAAATCGATAAATAATAGCTCTCAAATTTAAAGACCAAAATTACAACCGATCTCTTCTTTACCCATTTTTTGAAAGCGATTTATGGTAACTTTAATAGCTAAACTAGTAGAAATATATTTCTCAATACAAACAAGCAAACTATTACTCAACCACTCATTACCCATTCGATTTCGTAGTCGAGTTTTCACAATTTTCATCCCAAAAAATGCTCGCTCCAAAGTCTATATAATTAAAACAAATTGAAAATAGTAAAAAGACGAAACTAAATAACAATCAATATCCAAGAATTTAAGTATCCAAGCAATTGAACAATTAAAATATTGAACTTCTTAAGTAAACAAACTATATACAATAAATCAATTTGTATAAAAAAAACCCTAATTAAACTTATAAAAACTGACGAGAGTAAGAGATAACGAGTTCGGAGACTGATAGATGGTAAGAGAGTGGAAACGGAAGACGAGCGTACGAGTTTTGTAGCCTATGTTTTTTAAGGAACTCACCAATTAGACAATTACTATTTTTTTAAACACCAATTACTAATTCATCCCTATGTATCGGGGATCACGTGATCCACTAAACACGCTAAACTCAAATTTTATTTTATTTTATCTTTATCATCTAGTTTTACTTTAATATGTTAACAATAATGATTTAGCACATTCGGTATTAATATTTTCACTTGACATTATTATTGATGTAAATTTGACACCTCTAAATAGTTTATATGTTTGAAGTTGGTATACACCATAGAAAATTTAAAATAAATATTCCATGAACAAAACAAGCACCCAGACAAGTTAATATTCTCTTCCAAAACAAAAGGATATAAAAGTAATAATATTTAAAAAAAACAAGTGATATAAGTGATAGCCAATATAAAATCATATGAAATGCTCGTGTCAAAGAATCATTCCAACATAACAAATAAAAAGGTTCAATTTTTTTATTAAGTAGTTAGAACGGCACTATCTATTTTAATAGTTAAGTCATAAATTATTTTAGAACTCTAATTGTGCACTTCCGGACTTTGTTTTTTTATTTTAAGATTAAACGGACCAATAATATTAAAAAGTGGGAAGAATCCCGTCCGAATGCACAAAAATATTGCATGATAATAGAAATAGAAGACGACTAGTGAAGGTTAACCGTCAGCAAGCTTGGGGCGTAACCTCCAAACACCAATACGATACCTATCTCAACAAGAGTTACTAAAATTTCTACTTATTCATTTATATTTCTTTTTGCCTCTACTTCTAGAGTATTTTTAACCGCCTTAATTGCACTTTTAATCTTTTTTGGGCCATTCTTTAGGATCAAATGACAACCCTTTAGGTATTTTTTACAGATTAGCACATATGTAACACATTTTTACTCTTTACTTACAAAGTTGCATATGCACTTGTGTTTATAAATGGGATAACTTTGCTACTGAATAAATTAAAATTCTGCAAATAGTTCTGGAGAACTCAATCCATAATTAACCCTAAATAAACATATTTTAGCCGCCACATATATTCTAATAGTAGCTTATTCATCGTACTACCTTCCATATAAAGTAGCTTATTCTTCACAGTTATAACTCAAAAGGTTAGATATTTAGATATAGTAACTCATTTAACTATCAATTAATTCACATTTAATAGGCTTACCAAAAAAAACTCACATTTAATATGTAATTACTAACATATTTTTATTTGCTATACTGATGGTAAAATGAGTGACTAAATTTAGCAACAGTTATTACAAACTGATGGTAAAATATCAGCCTTCTACTAGAATGTTATTACAAACTGTTCAAATTTCCCTAAAATTTGCATATAATTTGTATTTTCTAAATCAACTGCTTCTACATATGCACTGTATATATATATGTAATAACTAAAAAATATGCACATTAATATATATCATCAATTTGTAAACAATGTGTTGATATTTAGATATAATGAGCTATACTTTCACATATAGCATATAATGGAAGAGAAATACGGTCAATTAAGATTTGTTAAGGGTCAACATCTGATCATTGCTGGTTGGCAATCTTGTGTACCTGAAAATAGGAATATTATTGACATTTTTTCAGAAATTTTTTGATCAAGTATATATATAAAAAAATCTTTCCGGGATCTATATAAGATAATAAGGTATGGCAATATAAGAGGCTTTTTTTTTTCATTTATGTACACCATACTATTGAATTTTTGTGATTTTATACACTATACTACAAGATTATTTAATTGGTATATCATACTATCTCTTCTCGGTGATTTTATACATTTACGTTCAATAAATAAAAAATTCCCACCAATAAGAATATGCAATAAGAAAAAACCTCGTCATTTGCCAAAAATTCAATCTAAAACTTAAAATTTTAAACGGTTACTAAGTGAGATGAAATATGCATTATAAGTTTGAGATGATTAGCCTACATGGATCAACCTATATAACTGATATTACCGAAGAAAAAATATGGGTAATATGTGACAATCGAGTGACAGAAATTATTAGACGTAAGTGTATAAAATCTATGAAAAATGATAGTATGGTGTACTAATTAAATAATCTGCTAGTATGGCGTATAAAATCACAACAAGTCAATAGTATGAAGTATAAAAGTACAAAAACCCCCAATATAAGTGACTTGTTTCTAGCGAGTTCCCTTTTAAAACAAGTCAACATGTGGATCTTGCCTCAAAGTGCTTAAACTCGTGTCCCGTTAATGATCATAGCACTATATCTTGTTGCAATACTATTTACAAATGAGTTTCGAAGATCCTTGCTAATAGGTTGAATATATAGGCTGAGACCTTTTCGAGTTAGGTGATTGTATTTATATAATAGCCAATAGGTGTTTATCTAGCGACAACATTGTTCTCGTGCAAGAACTAATGCAAGAATCTCCATAAGAATGAGGGCACTTCATGGCTAAGTGAACGGGATTTGTTTAAAGTGTATGAAACCGTTAGTTGGGATCAGTGTTTTAAAAACCACGCTTTAAAACGCTAGAAGCGTGATAAAGCGTTTTGTAGAAATAAAATGCCTATTTTTTTGTTTTTTCTATTTTAGGCTGGTAAAGCACTATTAGTGAGCTTTTTGCGCTTAAATCACCCCTTTTTGCGATTAGAAATTTTATGAAAAACATAATTTTAAATTGAAATAACTAAATATTTTAATACTTTAAGATGCAGTGATGCACGTCTCAGGTTCAACTGAACTTCAGTGAATTCAGTTCTCAATTGTAACTGAAACTGGATCTGTATTATGCTTAAACACACACACAAACGTACTGAGTCAATGAAGATTTAACGCAGCACGTTTGATGACGGAGTTCGACCAAGTCTCTCTCCGGAGCTGTTGCTCAGATTAGAATAAACATAAAGTTTACAAATAGTATATAAGTCTTACAAAACCAGTAACTCACTCACTGTTTAAGCCTATACTGTTATTGCTACTACTCCTCTCAACTATTATATTTCAAGGTGGCCTCTCGTCGTAGTCTATCTCTCTAGCAATAGCACAGTATTCTAAGAAAATAAAATTTCAAGTTCTGAATACATAACTTAACCCTACGGCTGGAAAATGCATTTATATATTATGCTTACACACAAGGTAACACAATATACTAATGGAATAAACTTTCCAAGTTTACTTCCAACTGATTGATCACTCAATCTTTTTATTCAATTGTTGACTTTCTTGATGAATTTTTGTTGCGCAAATCTTCACACAATATTCTGAGATTGCCCACGTTTGTTTATGTTCAGCGTAATATCTTTCTTGATCAACAAACCGCATCTCTACAGAATCTTTGACATGTCTATCAATATATTTCAGTTGTACAAGTCAGTTACAACTGAAAGTGTAACTTTATAAAAGATTATTAGAAGTATATTGAATATATAACATAATAAATACTAAATGTTGTTTATCAAAATAATGACAACAAACAGGTATTATTAGATACTATAAAATAGGTTCTAACAATCTAACTCTTTGTCATTATTTTGGCAAAAACACTTAGTTTTCAATTTTACCTAAACCTTCATAAAATCCCCTTGAGTTCTGCAATCAAAACACTTCAAGTTATATATTCAAACATCATAATAAAAACAGTTAAGCTCATTGAACTCCTCTTGAGTTCCTTAATTCAAGTTTCAGATACAACTGAAACAACACAGCTTTACTCCTACAAATATATCATTATAATTCATACTCCAGTAATAAGACCACAGTAATAACACAACTATCTTTCAAAAGAAAAATACTCCAAGTTACTACAACATTAAAAACCAACAGATTGTTCAGCAAGAAAATATCACAAATAGTCTGAAACATAAACTGAAATAACCAAATAACTCTCCATTTTTTTCATAAACAATGACAGGGGTAAAACACACTACTCATCAATCTCTTATCATGCAGATTGAAAATATTGATCACCATCATTAGCAGCAACAACAACATCTGCAAAAAGAGTCACATTATCACCAACATGTGCATTTTTAGCAGTAAGAGCAATCACAGTGTCAGGCACATAAGAATACTTCTCAGCTTCCTTCCCAGCATCTTCTTTGTTTATTTCCTGCAGCTCAGCCTTCATAGCAGCATCATCTTCCACAGTCAAACCCTCAGCTATTTTTTTAGTTACAACTGAATCAACCCTTTCAGTACCCTGGTCACCAACTGTTTCATCCTCTTTTTCTACAATTGGCTCACTGGTAGGCATAGAAAAATCAACCTTTTCTTTACCATTTGACACAGAAACAACCTCATCATCACCCTAAACTGTAAATGCATCAATCTCTTCCTCTAAACCCTCAAGAGAACTGTCTTTCTGCACACTCTTAGCAACTTTCTTACTCTTCTTTGATTTCTCTTTAACAGATTTAAAAGAACTAACAGCTTTTTTTAGAGGAACTAGGAGTTTTCTTGGAAACACTAGAAGCTTTCTTATATGAGTTAGGAGATTTCTGAATAGAGTTAGACTCACCAACAGCTAACTTATTTCTCAAACCAACTTCTTCTTTATCCAATTTCAGCTTTTGTTTCTCCAAATTAGCCATTTCCACCATAATGTCATCCAACCTTTGATAAATGAGATATTTGGCTAAGTTAGAAGGACTAGAGGATGGATGACCAGAGACATCATTTATATGGCCCAGAGATAACGGCTTGGATGAGAGAGCAAATCAGACTAGGGTAGGGTAAAATTTGAGTTTTAGTTTTAACTTGGTCATGTTCCTAAGCAGACTGAAACACATGAATACCAAAGTTGATTTTCTCACATATCCGTATCATGTAAATAAAAGAGGTGATCTCCTTGTTTAGCACAGATTGTTGCTTGGCGGGATACCAGTTTCTAAAGGCTATTTTATGCAGAATAGCATAGATAAGAGTTAAATATGCAGATTTAATAGCACCATCATGCATATTAGTAATCACATGCATATTAGGATCATTTGGATCCTCGGTTATAACTGGATTGTGAACTCCCAAAAAATATTAATCCTATTAGGACTAAAATAAATAGTAAAATCTCTAATATAAACCCTACTAAACATAGGGGGAGAAGGAGTAAACACATGCACGGAGAGATTAGCAAAAAATTCCCTTACCGATTCATCAAAATAATCCACTAGACAAAACACAGTTTTCCCAATACCAACATCATTCAGCAAATTCAAAATATGGTCTTTCATATCAAGCAATTTAACAAACTCAACCTTTCTCTCATGAAAAATCTTCTTAGAATTCAAACCCCCATATCTATCAGCATATGCAACATTCAAAAATCTATCTGCATTGTCAACAGAATCCCCATAATAATCAAATACTGGCACATTATCAGAAAAATTAACAGATTTAAGAGTCCTAATGGTCTTCTTAGAGCTAGACTTAGATTTCTTAGCCTTATGAGAAACAGATTCAGGCAAATTGGCTTGAGACCTAGTGATTTTAGCAACACTAGCAGGTTCTGATTGAGAATCAGTTTTAGACCTACTACGTCTAGAAACAGAGGATGACAACTTACCCATATGAGTGCTTCTTGCAGCTGTTTTAGAGATTATAACAGGAGAATCACCATTAACTTTCTCAGTATGTTTGATTGGAAAAACAACATGGTTTGGATCTTGAGTTGCAATTGAGAAAGATTGAGCCTGTGGCACTTTTTTAAGATTCTTAGCAAGCTTGGAAAAGGGGAAACTCGTTAGCATCAGAAGAAACAGGAGAATTCGGTCGAGACATGATTTCTGATCAAACAACTAGGGTTTAATGAGGCTGCGATATAGTTGAATTATAGAGAGAGAGTGTGTAAGCACTTATTGTGTTTTGATGTGAAACATGCAAAAATATATAGATGTGAATATTTAAAGTAAGGTAAATTAAGATTAAAAATTAAGTACGATATCTTAGATGTAGGAAAAATGGTTAATGAATTGAATTAAACTGCTCAAACAAAATATCATTCACTCGTTAATTTGTTATTTTGAATTGAATTAAAAAAAATTGCTCAATAATATTGAAGTGAATGATTTTTTGTTTGATTTTTGAAGTGAATGATCTTTTGTTTGGTTCATTCACTTCAAAATTCCAAATTAATGAGTTATTTTTTGTCCATTCATTTTAAAAACTTGAAGTGCATAAGCTTTTATTTGCTACACTCACTTCAAAATATTGAAGTGAATGGATTTTTTGTTTGTTATTTTGAAGTGAATGATATTTTTTTTGATTCATTTACTTCAAATTTTTGAAGTGAATGTGCTTTTTTTATGTTTTTTTTTAACTGAATGAGATTTTTTTTGCCCCATTCATTTTACAATCTTGAATTGAATGAACGTTTTTTTTTATCCATTTACTTCAAATTTTTGAAGTAAATGAACTTTTTTTTTTATGTTTTTTTAAGTGAATGAGATTTTGTTTGGTTCATTCAATCTAAATTATTTAAGTGAATGAACGTTTTTTTATCCATTCATTTTTTCTATGTTTTTTTGAAGTGTATGGAATTTTGTTGGATACATTCACTCTAAAATTTTGAAGTGAATGAGCTTTTTTTTATGTTTTTTTTAAGTGAATGATATTTTGTTTTGTCCATTTACTCTAAATTGTTGAAGTGAATGAACGTTGTTTTTATCAATTCACTTCAAATTTACATCAAAAATTTGAAGTGAATGAACTTTTTTTTTATGTTTTTTTTAAGTGAATGAGATTTTGTTCATTCATAAAATTTTGAAGTTATTGAACATTTTTGTTTTAATTTTTTTTACATTTTATATATTTTAAATAATTTAAATTTCTTTTTATGTATTTATATATATATATATATATATTTGGTTTTTTTTTATATATACTTACGACGTGAATGTGATACTAGTAAATTAAATGAGAGAAAGGTTACAGCAAAAGTTAATTAGTTTTTTGGACAAGCACTAAAAAGGAATTTTTGTATTAAAAGGGAATTGTCTCGTAATTTAATCAAATAGCCCAATCAATTAGTTTATATTTTTGAGGCACCAACAAAATTTTAAAATAAATATTCTAGGAACATATACACTTTCGTCCCTTACAAATGCACACTCATACAACTTTATAGTGACGTGTACAGAGTATATCCTTATATGTTGCACATTAGTTTCATATAAAAAGTTTGTATATCTAATTAAAATAATAATATATTTTATATATGTTTATTTAATTTTCCTTCCACTGCATACAAACACCACACACCGTCGCTCATCACCGTCAGCCCCTTTCCATATTCGCAATTAATCAACAATCAATGACAAAGAAAATCAAATCCACCGAATATCATGAAAAAAAACAAAGTAAAAGAAAAGATTTAAGTAAAAGACCCGATCCATTCAAAATACACAACCCTAACTCATCTCGGTTTTGAAAATCGAGATAGGAGTTTAATAGGATAGATGAAGCTCAATTATAGAGGTAATTGGCCTAGCGAATTGGAATGTTGGTAAGAACATCTGCAAAATTTTGAGATATAATATGAAGAGAGTGATGCAATGAAAAGAGATAAATTAAAGAGAAAAAACAGGAGAGAGAGTTTTAATTGCTGTAGTCCATCCTAAAATTTTCCTATTGATTTCTCAAATAAATCCGTGTAGAGAGAAATTGAAAAATATTTTAACTTTATACATATATGTTGACGTGTATAGCAACTGATGAGTAGCTAAATTTTCAAATTTAATACGTATAAGTCTATACATATATAGCAATTTAAAGAGACAATGCTCTAATATATTATCATATAAAGATTTTAATCATGTTATATTGACTAGATAAGAGGAAAGAGCTCATCATATGCCTATGCAAATACCTGTACGCCTTCATTATCTTTTATACCAATAACAATTATACACGTGATGGGTTTCGCTAGTATCTATAGTAGGAACTTTTCTTGAAATTGTCGTTAGAGACCTCCTGCATGTAATAATTTAGGTGGTTACTAATGTAAAGCGGTGCAGCGGGATTGGGGACGTAGCCACATTCCGATAAACCTCATTAACAACTCTTACCACTTTTATTATTTTTGTGCGCACATTTTTCTATATTGTTAGTTTGAGATTTTTATATTCCTGCTGTTATTATTGTTTATACAGACCTGGTTAGATAAAACACTTGAACTGCAACTTAGGGGCCACTAATAAGACATGTTCTCGCCATATTTCAATTCGATTCTTCTATATTACGATGGGGGCATGTCCCATGATAATGTTTCTAGTTCTGTTATCAATAAAGAGTCTATCATTTGCTTGTAAGAAAGTGAACCAAGTCTTTAATTTTCGGAGGCAAAATGCTAGTTAGATTAAATGTCTCCCTATTTATATGTACATAACTCTACAAGCCTATATGGGACTACTTATGACACGCTTATTATGAGAATTATAAGTATGTAAAATGTTACCCAGAACGCTATATAATAGTGATCACACCTTCAGCAAGACTGTGTTGTTTGGGGCCATAGAACCGAACATGTCCCCGGCCAGTAACAAATTCTAGGTTCTCACTCCCTTTCAAATCACCAATGACGTGTGACCTATCAAAAACCATGCATTTTACTTTCGAAAACTTCATAACGATGGCCCTAGCCAAAGTCCCAATTCCGCCCCCTACGTCAACTAGCCAAACTGACCCTTAAAATATTTTCTCAAACCCTCCATTCATAAGCACATCGAGAAGTACTAGTCGGGTATCACAGGCCATGGCACCGTTGAAATCCTGTCTGAGCTTAGGCATGAAATTAGTAACAAGTTCCCATCGTGATAGTTATTTCTCAACCAGTCTCCCAAGGAATGCCAGCAGCCTATTGAAATAGGGTCGAGGTTAACAGTAAGGAATGAGTTGAGGTTCATCGGCTCTTTTTTTATCAAGAGTCGGGAAGCTGGCGTGAGCAGATACGCATCTTCTTGTTGAGTGAAGAATCCAGAGTGAACGAGGGCCCGTATGAGGCAGAACAGGCATATGGAGCTTTTGCTTGGTTTATCAAGAGTGAAAGCGGTCAAATCGCAGAGAGTCATTGCTTTCCATGGTTGTGGATAACATCTGGTATGCCTAGTTCAACCCCGCATTTTAATCATAAGGAATTTATGTAGCTAAATATATGATTCCATACATGGGATTGAGCTTCAAGTAGCTCTTTACATTTTTCATCCTTAGTAAATAGCCTTACTCATAATTATGTTCTGAGATGAGATACTTAGCTTTTGAAAAGTTTATCAGTGTATCCTTAGGAGTTAGGGTTCCTTTCCTTATTTCCTTATTCCTTGTTCCTTACTATATACATAAAAATGGAAGGTTTCTATTTGTGTCCATACTTGCAATACCGAAAATTTGCAAATGTTTGTAAACCATTAGTACAATTATTATTTTGAATCCGAGAAAAAAAAAACCTCATAAAAAAATTTAAATTTTGATTTAACTTCATATCTTTTCGGAAAAAAAACTCTGTTAAAAAAGTCTTTGACATCTAAATACAACTAAACCGACTAATTAATTACGCCTAAACCGCCTAGTATTAAGCCTAATTACACCTGACTAAGCCATACCCATATGCATACTTAGTGCACAATTACGGTCATTATCCCCATATTTTCATTTATGTTCTATTCAAACTGAAAAAAAAAAAAAAAAGACACCTGCGTTTATTTTAAAATAATGTTAGTAAAAATTCAGGAATATTCCGAAATTTCTGAGGAAATAAAAAGTACTTCTTCTATTTAAAAAATAATAAGTACCAAAGACTTGTTGGTGGTAAGATGAGACCTAGATAATAGGCACGCACATGGCCCCTTTTTACGTTTTCACAAATCAAACTTATGTTTTGGGAAAAAAATTGATTCTATGAAATATTAAATATTTTATTTATCATGGCGTGATCTTTTTGGTTTTGGAATATGATAAAATAGACGAAGAAAAAAACACAACCAAAAAACACAAATTTATCAGCAACAAAAAAAACAATACTTCTTAAGTAGGGTTAGCTTTTCCCCTTTTGAATAACAAAAAATCTAAAAGCATATTTATTTGATAATTTCCATTAAAATAGTAATGAGTTTTTTGCACCAAGCCACCACTCATTACTCAAGCCACCACCAAATTCAATTACTCGGGCGCGACACCAATAACCCAGGCCATCTTGAGCCGCCTCCATAGATTCCCAATTCATCGTATAACAGACCACGTACATCATTGTCAGAGGACATCGGCCAACATTGTTCGGAGACCAGGAAAGAGGAGCGCACAGTTGGAGAGAGAAAACGGAGAAATACTTGATGATGAAATTGTTAGAATTTTTAAAGTTGTGAACTAGAAATGAAATGTTTTGATACATGTTGATGATTTCCGTTTGTATAATTAAGATCATATGTACAAATGGTTAATGATGATAGAGTTGTTTAGTTGAGAGTTAAAAGTATACTTTTGACATATTTTTAATTTTGAGTAAATTGGTCCGTTTGGATGGCATTAGAGACACATAAACTTGTATTGAAAAGTAAGCTGATACCACTTAAAAAACATGTATATCGGAAAAATGTCTATAAATTACTCTTAAAAACTAAGGTTGATGAAGAAAGTAAATTAATATGTGCTACTATACATATATACTCAAGTACCAACTCTTATTTCCATTTCTATTATAAACTCGGAGTTCATAGTTTGATTATTATTTGATAGTTGATATTTTATCTCTTGTTATGATGTGTTCATTAATACAAGTTACTCAATGCCCAGGTCACAAATGATTGGCATTTTTTATAAAATTTCATTCTTTAACTTTGGAAGATAACTTTATAAAATATATATGGGTGTATTTTTTTTAGTAGATATTATTATACTTCTAGAATGATAAAATATTATAATTAAACAAACGGCAACTTAACATCGATTTTCAAATTCAAAAAGTAAAAAATATACAAATTTCATCAAACAATATTTTTTAACAAAAACGTACTTATATAACATTTAACAATCAAATACTTAAAAGTGTCAACAAAAAATATATTTTTCTCTCTCTATCAATTAAGTATATTTTTGTACTTATAATATATGACCAAACGAATTGTCCTTTGTTAATCTATGTGTTAGGACCAGATTTCTGGTCTAAATATTGTTAATTGTCTATTGGTTTTTACTAAATAAATCCTAACTGTTATTAAGAACTAAGACAGGATTGACAGGTTCCAAGTACCAGTTGCAACCTCAGTTACAACCTACTAAGTTAGTAGTATTAGGTTTCAAGTACTGGTTGCAACCTTAGTTACAACCTGTGGTGACAGGTTTCAAGTACCAGTTGCAACCTCAGTTGCAACCACAGTTCAACCTGCTGTTAAAACAGAATTCTGTCTTGTTTCATTATTCTACATTACTAATTGTTTAATGCTAATCATTTGTTTTAAAGTATGTAGGATATATTCTCATAAGGTCTTAAACGTGTATATGTGTTTATTGAGAATACTAATGTGTTAAGGAAAGATGTTTATAAAAGATATAAAGAGATTAGTTTATAAGGTTATGTTTCCTTTTAAATTTATATATCTCTATTCTTATGCTTGTCCTTATCACTTGACTCAATCTTTTGATTCTTATAATATTCAGTAAAGATATGTATAAAGATTGATTGATATGTGGAGTTAAATGTTTCATATGTTTATGAAAAGATATTATCTTTAAGAGATCATATCTTTATATGTTTCCTTTCAAAGGAAAAGATTAACTTCTACTTTCAAATGTGTTACTAAACAGGTGTTAATCAAAGATGATTAGAGTCAATCCATGCTGAAGAATCTCGTGATACTTGGAGAGATTGAAGCTAATCAACCAAGTCAAAAGCAATCAAAGGATATTGAAGATAGAAGATTGTTTTTACTTGTTTATATACTTAGTAACTTAAGCTTGTAAAGTTGTGTGTTCTAAATTATAAAGAACTTATTTTCTAGAGAGAATACACGTGAGCTTTAAAAAGAAAAACAATGGTGGGATGCCATTGATTTATAAGTGATAGTTATAGAGTAGGAGCAATATAGTGATAGGCAGAAAAACATAGAGGGAGTCTAAGTTTTTCATTAAGACTTGAGTCATATATTGTAAGCTTTTTATAATATCATAATCTGGGTAAGTGCCCCGGAGACGTAGCCTAGTTAGGTGAACTCCGTTGTTAAATGTGCGTGTGAATTATTTCCAAGTACATTTAATTTTAAAACAGTTTCTGTCCATTAATACACTTGGTTCCAACTGCAGTTCCAACCTCACTTGAAACCTTATACACTTGGTTCAAACTGCAGTTACAACCCCACTTGGAACCTTACTGCAAAACTGCATCTAGAACAACGGATAGGAATTTCATTTGGTATCAGAGCATCACACTAGATCTTACTTAGTGTGGATCCTGTGTTCTAGTAACAATGGACTTAATGAGGGAAGGAAACGCCTTCAACAAACCTCCATTGCTTGAAGGAGGAGTAAACTATGGAGTATGGAAAATTAGAATGAGGTCCTTCATCAAACAGCAGAATGAACATGCATGGAAGACTGTTATGTATGGATGGGAGGCTCCAACTACCATGGATAATGAAGGAGAACTGATTCTCTTACCTGAAGACAGATGGTCTGCTGAAGAAGACAGAAAATCAAGTGCCAACTCAACAGCCATAAACTTGATTTTTGCTGGTGTAACTCTCAGCGTATTCAGGTATATCTCTCATTGTGAAACAGCTAAAGAAGCATGGGATATTTTGCAAGTTACTTTTGAAGGAACAACTAAAGTAAAAGCTTTCAAACTTCAACAGTTAACTACCCAATTTGAGAACTTAAGAATGGAGGAAGATGAAAACATTGAACAATTTAATGGTAGAATCTGCCACATTGCTCATCAAGCTGGAACATTAGGTGAAAAATACAGTGATGCTAAGCTTGTTAAGAAAACTCTTAGGTCACTCCCAGAAAGGTTTGAAATTAAGGTCACAGCTATTGAAGAATCAACTGACTTAGATAATCTTAAACTTGAAGAACTCATAGGAAATCTTAGTACACATGAACTGAAATTCTTCAAACATAAAAGACCAGAAAAGGGAATAGCATTTCAAGCTAAGAAATCTGAATCTAATACCTGTGATAAAATGAGTGATGAAGAACAACTAGCTTTCTTTGCAAAAAAGGTGTACAAGAAGTTTTATAAGAAAAAGGAGGATGATACTGGTTCATCTAAAAACTTTCAGAAAAAGGATAACCAGTTTAAGACAGAGTCTAGATTCAATAATAACTCTACAGGAAAGTGGAATTCCAAAGAAAAGGATAACAAAGAATACAAATCTAAAGAGATTCAGTGTAGAGAATGTAGAGGTTTTGGTCATATTCAGGCTGAGTGTGCAAACACTTTAAAAAGAAACAAAAATGCTTATATAACCACTCATAGTGATAGTGATTCTGAGAGTAACAGTGATGAAGAGGATGGTTCAAATTTTGTTAATTTCATGGGAATAATCACTGAAAAAGAACCTACTTATGAAAGTGACTGTGAGCATGTTTCAACCCCAGTTACAACTGCCTGTGAAACATATAGCAGTGATGAGGAAGAGCCTTCTGATGAAAACATTACTAAGCAATACCTTGTTCTGTATGAAAAGTATAAAAGTCTGAGTAAACAATGTTTGATCATAAGCAAGCTGAATGTTGATCTAAAGGATGAGGTCAAAAATCTTACTGAGAAGCTTAAATTACAACTGGCTGAACTTACTGAAACTAAAAAGATAATAAAATTGCTGAATGTCTCTGCTTCAGATAAATTAGATGACATGCTGTCATATTCTAGAGGATCCAAAGATATCAGTGGTCTAGGGTACTATGGTGGTAAGAGTACAGGAAAAACTACTTTTATTAAAGCTGTTGCTAAAGCTAAAACTCATGATTTTGATCACAAGGTTAGAAGCTCAGTTGCAACCAGAGTTGCAACCAGGAATAAAACGCAGGTTTATGTAAAGAAGGTTGGAAGCTCAGTTACAACCAAAGTTGCAACCATGAACAAACTGAATAACTTTAGGTTGAAATTGTGCAATTTTTGTAAAAAACCTGGTCATTCTGAAGTCCAGTGTTATTTAAAAAGGAACAGAAAGTACATTTCCCAGAAAACCTGGTTGGCTTCTGTCAATAAAAATTTGAAATGGGTTTGGAAAGTTAAAGAAAAAGCAATCTTAGTTGCTAACAACAAAGCTGTTATCAACTCTTTGAATGCTGTTACTTCTAATGATTGGTATTTTGACAGTGGATGCTCTAAGCATATGACAGGTACTGCAAGCCTCCTAAAAAATGTCACCATTCTTACAGGTAACACTGTTGTGTTTGGAGGAGGAGATACAGGTAAAATTATTGGTAAAGGTACCTTAAACAAACCTGGAATGCCTGATATTGAGGATGTTTTTCTTGTAGATGGTCTAAAAGCTAATCTAATTAGTATCAGTCAACTCTGTGATAATGAAATGACTGTTAAATTTGACAAAGAAAGGTGTCTAATTACTAATCTTAACAATGATTTAATCATGACTGGAGTAAGATCAACCAACAGTTGCTATGTGTTTGAAAAAGCTGAAAAAGAATTGCCTCAAAGTAGGTGTAATCAAGCTATTACTAATAATGCAGATATTTGGCATAAAAGGCTTGGGCATGTGAATTACAAAACTTTAGATAAGCTTGTTAAAAAGGAGTTGATAAGAGGAATTCCTAAACTCAGTGCTAAAACTCAAAGTGTCTGTGGTGATTGTGCTATAGGAAAACAAACCAAAAGTATACACAAAAGTACTAGTCTAATCTACACTAAAAGAGTCTTAGAACTTCTTCACATTGACTTGATGGGTCCTATGCAAACTGCCAGTATAGGTGGTAAGAAGTACATTCTGGTAGTTGTAGATGATTTCTCTAGATACTCTTGGGTAGTGTTCTTAAAGGATAAGTCTGAAACTTTTGAACTATTCAAAACTCTGTGCTTAAAACTGCAAGTTGAAAAAGGTTCCACTAGTGGTAATATTGCTAGGATTAGAAGTGATCATGGAACTGAATTTGAAAATATCAGGTTTAAAGAATTCTGCAACTCCTTAGGAATATGTCATGAGTTCTCTGCTCCTAAGACTCCACAGCAAAATGGCATAGTTGAAAGGAAAAATAGAACCATTCAGGAAATGGCTAGAGTAATGCTTAACTCTAAGAAACTTGCCAATAGATTTTGGGCTGAAGCTGTTAATACTGCCTGTCATATAGTTAATAGAGTCTATATTACTAAAGGTACTTCCATGACAGCTTATGAAATATGGAAAGGTAGAAAACCCAATGTAAAGTATTTTCAAGTTTTTGGATGTGTTTGCTATATTCTCAGAGATAGAGAGCATCTTGGTAAATTTGACTCTAAAAGTGATAAAGGGATTTTTCTTGGTTATGCTCAGAACAGTAGAGCATTTAGAGTCTTCAATCAAAGAACAAACTGTGTTATGGAATCTTATAATGTGTTATTTGATGACCTAAAAACTGTTGATGAGATTACAGGTGATAATGAACAGGCTGAGACTACAGAAAAAGAGAAAGAAGAAACACAACAAACTGGAAGTCCCAGAGTGGTTGGAAGTCCAGTTGCAACTGAGGTTACAACTGAGGTTGGAACTGAGGTTGGAACCACAGTTGAAACCCAAAATGCTGCTGAATCTGAAGAAGAAGAAGAAGAAAGTTCTCATACTCAGTCAACTAGCAGGCCTCGCTATGTAAGGACTCAGAAAAATCATTCTCTTGACAATGTCATAGGAGAAGTTACTTCAGGTATGAAAACCAGAGGTAAAAGAAATAATGTTGTTCACTTTGCTTGTTATATCTCTCAGTTAGAACCTAAGAATATAAAAGAAGCTCTAGAAGATAGTGAATGGATTTTAGCTATGCAGGATGAATTGGCCCAATTTGAGAGAAATGATGTATGGACTTTAGTACCCAGACCTTCTAATAAAAATGTTATAGGAACTAAATGGATCTTTAGAAATAAAAGTGATGAGGATGGAGTGATTATCAGGAATAAAGCTAGGTTGGTAGCTCAGGGTTATACACAAATTGAGGGAATTGACTTTGATGAAACCTTTGCTCCAGTAGCTAGAATTGAATCCATTAGAATGCTGCTGTCTCTTGCATGTCTGTATGATTTTAAATTGTTTCAACTTGACATAAAGAGTGCTTTTCTGAATGGTGTGATTAATGAAGAAGTTTATGTTTGTCAACCTAAGTGATTTGAGGATCCTAACTTTCCTGAACATGTCTATTTGTTGAAAAAGGCCTTGTATGGTCTAAAACAAGCTCCTAGAGCTTGGTATGATAGATTAACCAAGTACTTGATTGAAAAAGGTTTTAACAGAGGGGGAGTTGATAAAACTCTGTTTACTAAGAAAACCTCAAAGGACATAATAATTGCTCAAATCTATGTTGATGACATTGTTTTTGGTTCTACTTCTAATAACAGAATAAAAGAATTCATTTCTGACATGAAGAATGAATTTGAAATGAGTGGAGGAGGTGAACTAACTTACTTTCTAGGATTGCAAGTTAAACAGAATGAGAAAGGCATTTTTCTGTGCCAAAGTAAGTATGCAGACAATCTTGTTAAAAAGTTTGGTCTGAGTGAGAGTAAAGAGAAGAGAACCCCTATGAGTACTACCCTTAAACTGTCCAAAAATGATAAAGGTAAAAATGTCTGTCCCAGTCTTTATAGATCCATGATTGGAAGTTTGCTGTATTTAACTGCTAGTAGACCAGATCTTTGCTTAAGTGTAGGAGTTTGTGCCAGATATCAAGCAAATCCTTTAGAACCTCATCTTCTAGCTGTCAAAAGAATTCTAAGGTATGTAAAAGGAACACCTCATCTAGGCCTATGGTATTCTAAAGATACAAACCATTTTCTTAGTGGCTACTGTGATGCAGATTGGGCAGGAAACATAGATGATAGAAAGAGTACTTCTGGTGGTTGTTTTTATTTTGGAAACAATCTTGTTTCTTGGTTCAGTAAAAAGCAAAATTGCATATCTTTATCTACTGCTGAGGCAGAATATGTTGCAGCTGGAAGTGGATGCACTCAACTAATTTGGATGAAACAAATGTTAACTGATTATAATGTTAAACAAGAGATATTAACTCTGTTTTGTGATAACAAAAGTGCTATAGATTTAGCTAAAAATCCAGTTCAACATTCCAGAACCAAACATATTGATCTAAGGCATCATTTTATTAGAGAACTAGTTGAAGAAAAGAGCTTAATTTTAGAACATGTTTCAACTGAAAGACAATTAGCAGATATTTTCACAAAGCCCCTTGATACAAACAAGTTTGAATCATTAAGAAGTGACATAGGGGTATGTCATTATCAATCTAATTGAATACTTTTGCTAAATATGTCTGTATTGAGTACCTTTAATAAGTTTTATTTCTAAGGTTAAAGTCTTATTTTGAGCTATGATGTTTTTGTCTTGAAAAAGCCGCTTTTTTGGTGCCTCAAAAACAGATGTGAGGTAACTTGTCCTTAAAAAACCTCTCTGGTAATAGAGTTGCAAGCACAAAGTGCAATTTTATATGATGGTTGGAAGTTCAGTTGCAACATCAGTTGAAACCTCGTGTTAAAAATACTGGTTGCAAGCACAAAGTGCAATTTTATATGATGGTTGCAAGTTCAGTTGCAACATCAGTTGAAACCTCACACTCTCTATAGTTGGTTGGAAGTTCAGTTGCAACATCAGTTGAAACCTCGTGTTAAAAATACTGGTTGCAAGCTCAGTTGTAACATCAGTTGAAACCTCAGTCTCTGTTATAGCTGTCAAGACAAAGTCTTGTAAAATTTTGACATCACTTATACTCTTTCCTTGCTGAGGTCATCAAACTAGTTTTTGTGTAGAAATAAAAACGGATTTGCTCAATTTAAGCTCCTAAAATTTAATCTTTATTAGAGTTATTCTTTGATAAACATATTTTCGTGAGTAAATTGCTAGGTTTCTTTTGTTTTCCTAAAAGTTAGATATCTGTTTAAGTGTTCTTTATCTTGAATCAAGTCAAATTTCCTTAAAGCTTCAATGTTTGATTTTTCAAATTTTGGATGAATATGTTTTGAAAAAGGAATGTTTATCTGTTTAATTGGCTGAAGTTCTCTTATTGCCAACTGTTTTTTGCGTAATCTTAGTATGATTTTCTTTTAAAATCTGTTGATAAACTACTTCCTATTTTTAAGCCAAAATATGCTGCTTA
The DNA here is from genome assembly GCA_963682055.1 of Primula veris. Lineage (NCBI taxonomy): Eukaryota > Viridiplantae > Streptophyta > Magnoliopsida > Ericales > Primulaceae > Primula > Primula veris. The sequence goes on along the minus strand of OY821750.1, from coordinate 8,480,527 downwards.
ATTGATTTGCATGTATCTATTTCCAATTTCAAAAAGATATGGTCTTTATTGCTATTTATACAAACATCTTTTTACTATCCAAAATCAATTACTTTTTACAGAATAACTCTCTCTCTCTCATCTCTGTAAAACCCTAGGCTTGCTGTAGAAACCCACTGCAAGGTTCTAAGTAAGGTTCTAACCCCAGTTGCAACCATGTCATCAAACCCTTCTAAAAACCCCAATTCTGATGATGATTGCACCCTCAGAGATTTTATGAATAAATCTCCATCACGTCAAGGTTCCAAATCAAAGGTAAGTGAGTCTTCCTCACCCAAAATTAAGCGCACTAAGAAGCGTGCTAGAAGGAATTTTGATAATAACCCTGTTACTGCTAAGTTTGAGTATGTTCCAACAAACAATAATGTTGATCCTCGTTTCTGGAGTAGGACAACATATAGGAGGTTTAGGGGAATGGCTAGTAAAGAAATTCTGTGTGAAAGAAGGCTTAATTTAGTTAGCTATCCTCACATACAAGTGTATGTTGAGAAATTACTCTCTGCTGTTGGCTTAGCCAAAACTGTTTGTTATGCAGACTCCTATTACCCTGCTGTTGTAAAAGAATTCTATTCCAATTTAAGCAGTGGTGTCTTTGAAGAGGGTAATCCTAAGTATGGAAGAGTGTTTTTGAGAGGTGTAACTTTGGATTTCACCCCTAAGTTGATTAATGACTATCTGTGTTGTCCCAGTCCTACTGTAGACAACAATGCTGAACCAGATTTAGAAATTCTAGCTTTAATTCTAACTGGGAAGAACAATAGGTTTGATGGTCATTCCATCAAAACATCATCTCTCACATTAAGTGCTGCTGTGTTGCACAAAATTGCTAGGTTTAACTGGACACCCACCAAACAATCTTCCAAAGTCAACAAAGATATGGCTATTTTTCTATACAGGATTATGTCTTCACTACCCATCAACTTTGGCCATCATATCTTTAATCTTATAAAGGAATTTAGTGATGATAATTCACCATCCATTCTGCTTCCTTTCCCTTGCCTCATATCTAGTCTTCTTCTGGGCCAAGTCTCTTCTATGCATAGAGATTCTCCCATTAGTATCACTCATGAACCAATCACAGATTGTCCCTCTGCTCTTTATATTTCTGCCAAACTACTGAAGGAAGGACATGTCAATGATATTTCTGGGGACAAAGGGAAAGAAAAGGAAGAAGAACCTTCATCTGCTCCTTCAGCAAAGAAGAAAGGAGTAAAGTGGTACTTACTCCAGAAGCTGGCTTATAATCAAGAAAGGAGAGCTGAATTGGATGCTGATGATTATCAAATCAATAAGCTGCTGGTGGATATTATTGAGAGTGAGGATGATGATGATAGTGATGGTGTTTCAATCAGCAGTGAGGATGCCAATGCAGAAGATGAAGAAGTGGTAAGGCAGAATCCTCTAAGAGAAAGACCCCCACAGTGTGATATTCCAAGTGACTAATTCCAATGGTTGCTGACAAATAGGGGGAGTGAAGTTTATGCTTTTGTTTTATGTTTTGTTTCATTTTGATGTTTTCAAGACTTTAATCTGTTTTTCAATTCTGCTGTATTAAGACAAGTTTATGCCTGTTTGGCTTTAATCATTCTGCAATTTCCTTCTGCAAATAGCTTGATATCTTGTTGAAGTATGAATGTCTTTAAACTTGAAACAGGTCAACAGGTCTGAAAACTAATTGTGTGCACATACATTGTGCTTATATATTTTGCCTGCAATTCTAACATACAGGGGGAGCTTACTGATATGGAATTTGCAGGTGGTTGGGATGATTTATAAACTTTATTGATTTGTCAAAACCAATGACAAAGGGGGAGATTGTTAGGACCAGATTTCTGGTCTAAATATTGTTAATTGTCTATTGGTTTTTACTAAATAAATCCTAACTGTTATTAAGAACTAAGACAGGATTGACAGGTTCCAAGTACCAGTTGCAACCTCAGTTACAACCTACTAAGTTAGTAGTATTAGGTTTCAAGTACTGGTTGCAACCTTAGTTACAACCTGTGGTGACAGGTTTCAAGTACCAGTTGCAACCTCAGTTGCAACCACAGTTCAACCTGCTGTTAAAACAGAATTCTGTCTTGTTTCATTATTCTACATTACTAATTGTTTAATGCTAATCATTTGTTTTAAAGTATGTAGGATATATTCTCATAAGGTCTTAAACGTGTATATGTGTTTATTGAGAATACTAATGTGTTAAGGAAAGATGTTTATAAAAGATATAAAGAGATTAGTTTATAAGGTTATGTTTCCTTTTAAATTTATATATCTCTATTCTTATGCTTGTCCTTATCACTTGACTCAATCTTTTGATTCTTATAATATTCAGTAAAGATATGTATAAAGATTGATTGATATGTGGAGTTAAATGTTTCATATGTTTATGAAAAGATATTATCTTTAAGAGATCATATCTTTATATGTTTCCTTTCAAAGGAAAAGATTAACTTCTACTTTCAAGTGTGTTACTAAACAGGTGTTAATCAAAGATGATTAGAGTCAATCCATGCTGAAGAATCTCGTGATACTTGGAGAGATTGAAGCTAATCAACCAAGTCAAAAGCAATCAAAGGATATTGAAGATAGAAGATTGTTTTTACTTGTTTATATACTTAGTAACTTAAGCTTGTAAAGTTGTGTGTTCTAAATTATAAAGAACTTATTTTCTAGAGAGAATACACGTGAGCTTTAAAAAGAAAAACAATGGTGGGATGCCATTGATTTATAAGTGATAGTTATAGAGTAGGAGCAATATAGTGATAGGCAGAAAAACATAGAGGGAGTCTAAGTTTTTCATTAAGACTTGAGTCATATATTGTAAGCTTTTTATAATATCATAATCTGGGTAAGTGCCCCGGAGACGTAGCCTAGTTAGGTGAACTCCGTTGTTAAATGTGCGTGTGAATTATTTCCAAGTACATTTAATTTTAAAACAGTTTCTGTCCATTAATACACTTGGTTCCAACTGCAGTTCCAACCTCACTTGAAACCTTATACACTTGGTTCAAACTGCAGTTACAACCCCACTTGGAACCTTACTGCAAAACTGCATCTAGAACAACGGATAGGAATTTCACTATGTATATTGTATGGTATGATTACCTAGTCTAAATGATGTTTTATTCATAACTAGCTAAAAAAAAGTATGAGTGCGTAAAGTAAATCATGGTCGTCTGAATAGGAAATGGAGTGGGCAAACATGACAAGAATAAAATTAAAAAAAATCAGAGTTTATTCGTTAAATGATGAGAAATGGAAAACGAGAAGTGGAAAATAAAAAACGACAAACTTAATTGAAAACTCATACGGTCGTACTCACTCTGGCTCTAGATAATTGATAACTACGAAAGTATATTGTGTGAAACTCTCGCTTGTAAATATTTCGTATCAAAATTGTTAAAATGAAAAATTCAAAACTAAGTCACATAGTTTAGAAATTAAACATGCGATAAATAACATTAAAAATTTATTTCGATAATTTTGATACAATATTTTAAAAACTGAAACTATAATGCACACTCCAAAAAACGTAAAATTGACGTGTTGGACACGTGCGAGTACAAAACTTCAAATTTTACCATTTTAGAAATTTTGTTACGATTTTTTTACACCTCAAAATGCACGACTCGCATTGTAAATAAAAAAATTGGAATGGATGGAACATAATACACTTAATTAATATAAATATATCCAATCAAAATAAAGCGAAAATTTTATTACGCAGTTCGTTAGAGCCGGGGAAAAACCCGAAAAAGACCGAAACCGAAAAGCCGAAACTTTTTCGGGTCGGTTTCGGTTTACAATAAAACCAAACCGAAATAAACCGAAGAACCGGAAAAACCGAAAAACCAAAAATAAAATCGAAAAAAACCGGTTCAGTTCGGTTCAAAAAATAAAAAACCAAAAAGAAAAATCAAACAGAAAAATATGTTCGATTTCGGTTTCGGTTTTAGCAAAAACCATACAAACAAGATTAAGTTTTTTTTTTCTATTTTTTGAAATGAATTTGGTAACACAATCAATTTAAATAATTTGGACCGAGTGTACATTGAATACTTATTTAATTATCTAATTTTGGGTAATTATTTCATTTCCCAGTTTACCTACAGCAAGCAAGACCCGATCTCTATCTCTATCTCTATATATCTATATCTATATCTATATCTATATCTATATCTATATCTATATCTATATTTTATACGTAATAATATTTGTGTTCACCGTAGTTTCAAAAAATCTCACTCTCTCTCAACCAATCATTTGCAATGTCGGTTAGTATTTTTTATCTAATTTTTATTCAATTATTATATTTACCTAATTTTTTCTATTGGCATATCTTACTTATTAGCTTAATTCTTATAAAAACCCACATCTTATTTCTTTATTTTGAGTATCTGATTGTCTCTTTTTTTAGTAATATTATAATTAATCTAATTGATTTTTAATTATTATATTACCTTGTTTTTTAATCGACTTATCTTACTTGTTTGCTTAGTTCTTAATAAAACCCACATCTTATTTCATTATTTTGAGTATCTGATAATAATATACTAATATTTAATTATTGTTTATTTGTTAGTTCTGTTTAGCCTAATTACGAGATGTGTTTATGTGTATGCTTAATTGTAGGTATATCATTTAATTAGTATTTTTTTTTAGTAAAAATAGTTATTTTAATTGTTTTTCCATTATATTTTACCTTGTTTATAATTATTAGCTGAATTCGTATATACCCACATCATGAATTAGTATTTTGATCTGATTGTCTGTTCTTTTTAGTTTCTCGGGTTTGTGTTCGTATCGATATTTGCTTAATTAGTGATTTTGTTTTAATAAATGTTGGTAATTTTTAAATTTTTATTCCATTACAGTATACCTAGTTTTAAAATGACATTTTGTACTTATTTTCTGAGATTAGTGAATAATATGACATTCAGTTATTGTTTTGTGGTAATTTTGTTTAACCTAATTACGAGATGTGTTTATGTGTATGAGACGATACATGCTTAATTCTAGGAATATCATTTAATTAGTTATTTTTTAGTTATATTAGCTAATTTTCTATATGTTATTTCAGTACAGTATGCCTAGTTTTTAATTATTAGCTGAATTCTTATATACTGACATCTGGATTTGGTATTTAGATCGGAGTACTTGGAATATCTGATAGCGTTCGGTTTAATTATTGTTTATGTTTAGCCTGTTAATGAGGTGGGGGTTGATGTATATGTATCGGTTTCTGCTTAAATATAGGTGTATTCATTTGATTTGCTCATTTGGATCTTTAGTATTAGGGGTTATTTATCATACACTAAAAATGTTGTTATTGTTATTGTATATAAAATGAGATGAAGCTACGTTAGGGCAAAAGGAAAAGCGACGGGGCGCGAAAATTAATAGAAAAGTAATCACATTCTGAAATCATTGTCGAAAATGCTTATAGACCATTTTTACCCTCTAATTCGTAGTGAAATAAAGTTAATATCAGAGATGCCTTGAGTTTTTTCAAGGGTAATTTGCGATTTGTAAGGTGCACAAATTGTATTTCTAAAGAAGTTAGTTATACTAAACTTGGTATGGAGAGAGTATGTAGTTTTTAATTTGAGACAGCATACTTATCAGCTGAATTCTACACCCGCCTCTTGAATTAGTATTTTGGTCTGATTGTTTGAAATATTTGATTATGTTCTTCCAATGGCTGTTTGTTTTTGTTAGGGTCTCGGATTTGTGTTTAACTTTGATAGATTTTTATGTTTTAGTCGATATGTGCTTAATTGTAGGCACTGCTTAATTATAGGCACACCATTTGATTTGGCCATTTGGATCTATAAGTATAAGGTGTTTTTATGAAATCGTTGTAATTGTATGTAGGAGAAGGTGAAGTTACGTTAAGGCATGAGGAAAAGTTAGTAAAAAAGTAATTACATTCTGAAATTCATTGTTGGAAATTCTAATATACCTTTCTCGTCCTTCTCATTGTAGTTAAAAAAAGTTATTGTTGAAGATTCTTTTGTAATTTATAAGGTGCAGAAAGTTTGTTTTTAGATAAGCTGGATGTACTGAAGCTGTGATATCTTTTGGTACTGATAGTTTATATGTTACTGACATACTTGATTGATATTCCCTTATAGCTAACCTAATATTTAATTGACATTCATACTCGTTTGCTGAATTCTATTGCAGCTCCTCTGTTTCTTGGGGAAATTTCTTTATTTGAATTACTAATTGCTAATATTTTTTTTTGTTCCTGCTAGCAACTCCAAATTGTGTTAAATATCTTTAGCTTGTTTACGAGGTGGTGGCTTTCTGTGTCTGAATCAGGCAAATCATTAAATTCAGTCAATAGATTTTTGTGTTTAATCAATATGCGCATATCGGATCATTTAGATTTATTAGGATAAGGTGTTAGTTATGAAATATTCGGAGGTGTGATTGTAAATATCCGGAGGTTGAATTTGGTTAGGGCAAGAGGGAAGGGACCGTCCGGGCGGGAAATTTAATAAATAAGGGATCGTATTCTGAAATATATATCAAAAATGCTAGTAGACCTTTTTCCCCCCTTATTTCGAGTGAAATAAAGTTATTACCAAAGATGGTTTGAAAATTTTAGGATAATTTGTAATTTATAAGGGGCACAAATTGTGTATCTGAAGAAGTTGGGGATGTACTGAACCTATCATTTTTGGGTTCGGAGAAAGTATATATTACTACTGTACTTATTTGATATTCCATTATAATTTTATTTTGAGAGACCATAATTATTAGCTGACAAGCCTGACGTCAGTATTTTAATCTAATTGTTTGGTATATCTGATAATGTTCAAATGACTGTCCTATCTTGTTTGCTTCTCCGGTTTCTATTAATTATGTTTAGCCTGTTTACAAGGTGGATTTCTGTGTTTAAACTGATATGTGCTTAATTATAGGCACGTCAATTGACTTGGTCATTTAAATTTGTTGGTATCAGGTTTGTTAACTTGGTATGAAATTGTTGTTATTGTATATTGATGGAGGAGAAGCAACGTTAGGGTTAGACCGTAAGAGGAAAAGTTCCTGTTTGAGCCTTTCTTATTTTAAAACTTGATCCTTTTCCTAAACTGGTCTTTGAAGATTGATAAAGTACCCTTTTCCCTCTCATTTCTATAGTAATAAAGTATTATCAAAGACGTTTTTAAGGGTAATTAAATGTAATTTATAAGATGCACAAATTGTGTTTTCTAAAGAAGTTGAATGTACCAAACCTACTATAAATTTTGGTACGGAGAGACCGAAAGATTGTATGTTTGTAATATACTACCTAGGTTGAGTTATCTTGTTCTTAACTTAGGGATCTTGAGTCTTTGACTAGGTTTCTCTGTTTATACAGTAAATCACTCTTAGTAAGTAAGTATGAGGGTTCCTTGGTACGCTAAAGGTACATTGCTTTCCTGAAGTAAATACTGTTCCTTCATCTTTAATGTAAAACAATGCTTAGTCTCAGGGGAAATCTTACATTAACTTACTTTTGTTGTTGGTTTTGTGGAAAAGCCTGTATATTTCCCTTCATGAAATATTTAAACTCCTAAAAGAAAAAGTTCACCTTAATTTTGTTAATGTTAATGCAGTAACATAAATTGTAGGAATAAGCGCTAAAGAACGGTCTGCTATAGTTTCTATGGAGTTGTAATGATGGTCAGATGGGTTCCTTTGTTTGCGGGTTTGGGTATTCATAGATCTCTGTTTTGTTTCTTCACCACTTAGTATTTAAGATTTCTAGATGTTGTATCAAATAAGGTTACATATTCAGCCTTCTCTAAATGGCAAGGTGGGAAGGTATAATAAAATTCTTGGTCAGTGATTCCACACTTGTTTCACCTGCTTTGTGTCTTTCTTCAACCTTTAGATGTCAAAGGAGAAATCGTGTCTCCGTCCGATTTTTCGTTACTATTGTTGATCATACTCTTTAATTTTCGTAAAATGTTTACAGTAGTTTAAAAAAGGGCATTAAATGGAAAATCTTATTTCAAATCGATTTAAAAACTTCTTAAGTATTGGTTTTTCGAATTAATGTCTATTTGGGAAATAAATTTACCTGGAAAATCACGTAGTTTATCTATAAGACATTAAAAGCACTTCAAAACAAAAGTATAGGGGTGATTGTCTTTATAAAAAGTAATATCAAACTACACTACACTAGACGAGTAAGAGGCTTCTTTTGGTATGGAGTTAATGGGAAAAGGAATATTCCTTTGTCCAGATATTAGTCATGACTCATGGTTGATAGTTAAAGTTAGCAAGGATGGTATATCAGTATATGTCTAAGTCTTTGAGATAGGGGTTCTCTTACCATGGCTTGAGCGTTATATAATGTTGTACATATGTATTCGGCGGCTTGCTAGATAGGATATTAAGGAATGACATGCTTTAGAAATGTGAATTTGCTGAGTGAGGTTGATGTGTTATGAGTCATGACTCATGAATGTAAGTTGATGATTAACAGGATGAATATAGACTTGTTGTAAAAGAAATTTTCCTCTTGAACAAAATTGAATGTGTGCAGTATATTATGGGAACTATCTAGAACCGAGTTTGTGTAACTTGTAAAGTAGGTTTTTATGTTCTTGTCTCTTATGTTTATGAGCAGTCCATATGTTGCAACTTTCTAATTAGTTACATACATTTTTCTGTTGCTTTTCCATATTTCTATGTGATAATAAACATGATCATGATGATACATCTCTAAATGATTTTTTCTGTATACATGGGGGCCGTCTTTTCTGTCCTCACAATTTATATGAGTATCCAGTTCTCATTTTCTCTGTCACTAAGTGACTGAAAGACTGTTCTGCTTTTGACTCTCTTTCTCTCTCCTCCAGTTTGTCTGAGTTGTAATATTTCTAGAACAAATAGTTGCAATCTACTTTGCTGATGGTAACTTCAATCAGAACAAATTGATAGTCTTGCATGAGGTCGTTAAGGCCCTTGCACCCGTAGGGATCAGTGTCATCATTTGCTTGTCACTTTGGAAATGTCTTTTATTGTTTTTAAAACATATACAAATATCTCTTTACTTCGACTGTTTTATATCAAGGGTCAAGAGGAAGCTTTCAATTGTGGTGTGGACTTTATTTACATTTATTTATAATCAATTATGGTGTGGACTTAATTGGCCTAAGTGTTTACTTTAAGTTAACTAGTTAACCACATTTTAAAATGAAAAAAATCAATAAAACTTTTCGTTATAGGTAAACAAACAATTTGTCTGGCTGTGGTATCTTGCATGAGCAAATAATGAAGGATTGAAAAAGGCAGATGCAATTATGGAATATATTAAACGCTGCAAAGAGAGGAAATTTTTTACAAATAATTGAATCCATTAAAAAAAAACAATGCTCTCTGTAACCATATCAGGATTGTCATTAAGGGTTACTTTTAACGCTTATGTGTTTTGTGCATTTGACCGACAAAGGTGCTGTAGTTGACAAGGGCCATGTTTAATGAATATTTGATGATCATTTTGCTGTGTAAATGATTGTGCAACTTTGTGAGTATTAATTTTTAAATAATGAATTTGCTTCGTTGATATAACTCAAATCACCTTTTTTAACCATCCTTCGTGTACCAATATCATTGTATGTTTAAGAGTCAACTCTCTTTATTTGGATTGAGACTGGGCTTATTTGACTTGCACTGAATTTTTTTTACAAGGACCAATTTCTGTGATTTTCTTCCCGGCCAGTTGTTAAATCTGGCAATAAAGTTAGGGGAATTTTTGTTATCTAAGACCTCATTTTGTTTAAGGCAATGGTTGTCTTCCATGACATGATCACTATCCCGGCTTTGTGCATCTCTAAGGCCTAGTGTGGTGTGATATAATAATAAAATTAAATGAGAAAAATGAAATTGGTGATTGATAGTATACGTGCTTGATATGGAAAAAGGATCAATGTAAGTTATAGTAGATAGGAGCCCGAATGCTTGATTACCTTTGCATTATAACACAAACAAATGTCAAACGATTTTTGAACATTTAAAGCAAAGTATACCTACATAACGAAGATAATTATATGAGGCGTGAGGTTTTCCTCTGCAATTTTACTTATTCTGCGGATATCTACGTTTCTTGTCATTGCATGGTGGTGAACGTTTTATTATGCATATAGCTAATTCATTTGGATGTCCTTATGCTGGTTTTATGTGCTATTGAATATGACAAACTTTATTTAGTTTCTTTCTATTTGTGCTATGCTTGCCTCCGTGATAGATTCTGGGTTTATACTTTAAATAACACTCAACGTACTCATTTTTCTCATTCCCCCACTGTTTTGCTGGCATATCCTCATTGCAGGCAAACACTGTGAAAGTGAGCAACGTCTCTTTAGGGGCAACTGAGCAGGACATAAAGGAATTCTTTTCCTTCTCTGGAGAAATTGAATATGTGGAGATGCAAAGGTTAGCTTTATATGTAATTTATGTTGCTCCAACTGTTTGTCTTTGTACTCTTAAAATAATATTATATCGTAGAAAATGCTCTAATTTGCGTACTGCTAGGATTTGAAAGTATGGAGCATCTCTTTTTCATTGAAATATATCTTTCTTTTCTTTCCTTGTTTTTCGAGATTGTTATTTTTTGGTAAAGATTGCTCATAGTAGGTACTGGTATCAGGTTTGCTGATGTAAAGGTCAATGTATTAGTTATGTGCTCCAACTATTTACTGCTCATATTCTTAAACTTACTGAAAAGAATTTAATATGTAATTTATCTCCAATTGTGTACCTCTAGCTGTTGTTAATTTGCAAGCTCTTCTTGTCATTGAATAATATTTTTGTTTTCTTTCCATGTTTCGACCCCTCTTTAAATGTTTTTTAAGGACATTGAATAATTAGGTACTGCTGTAAGTTATGCTGATGTAATTCTTACTTTTTTTCTTCTTTCTTACAGTGAAAACGAGAGGTCTCAATCTGCATATGTTAGCTTTAAGGGCATGCAGGGTGCAGAGACTGCAGTTCTTCTTTCGGTAAATAAATATCTCTCAGCCTTTTGGAGATTTTGTTCCAAACTTCTGACATGGTGCTTGGTTTTATACTTGGTTCTTTTTAAAACCTAATGTAACTTGCTCCATATCGTTTAAAATTGAAAGTATTACTGTGGAAGAAAATATGCATCCTTTCCGGATTGCATTTTTAGGTTGGACCCAATTTAATTTGTCTGGATATTCATGCCATATATTTAATTTGGTGTAAGTTTTCAACTGCAGTTAGTTGCATAGTTGTCGTTTTACATTTATGGGGTCTTCACTTTTGTATGATATATTAGCCACACTTTTTAACATTAATTGTTTGTGCTTTAATGAACCATAAATACAAGTTTCCCAGCGTTCATTTACCTTAATTTTTGATGAAAATGTTTGTGACCTTTTTAAGTTCTTTAGCTTCTAATGAATTGTCATTTAATTTTCTTCAGGGAGCGACAATAGTTGACCAATCCGTTGAGATAACTCTTGCACCAGATTACAAATTGCCACCAGCTGCTATGGCAACGCCGGTGGTTAGCAGTCTTCCCTTATTTTACCTTTGCTTGAGATGGGGCTCAAATTTTTAACTAAAAACAATCTTTTATATTGTCAAGGGGCTTAATTTCTGAGTTCCGTTAATGATTCCTTCAAGCAATATGTTAAAGGACCTTTGAATGTGTTAATTTGCTTTTTTCCCAGCTTTTACCAAACGAAAAAAGGAAACGCATTTTTGGTAGGTTAATAAATTCTTTATACATTTAGTAAACTATTAACAAGTGATGTACCCTTTGGTAAACAATGGAATGTTGGCATACTAAATGGTTTTAAACATGCTCCCTTCGACAATTGTTGTTGTATTACCCCCTATTTTCAATGCTGTAGTAAAAAAAAGTCGAAGATGTAAGCATAGCTTAATTAAAGTTTTCAAATCTGTCCAGACGACTGAGAACCAGAATGATGGTAGTGGTGCCAACTCAGCGGTTCAAAAGGCGGAAGATGTCGTTAGCAGCATGTTAGCTCGAGGCTTCACTTTAGGCAAAGACACTATCAACAAAGCAAAAGGTTTTGACGAGAAGCTCCAGTTCACGTCCACAGCAACGGCCAAAGTAGCTTCTCTAGACCAGAAAATTGGACTCAGCGAAAAGATAAGCATTGGCACAAGCATAGTGAACGAGAAAATGAAGGAGGTGGACGAAAAGTTCCAAGTTTCGGAAAAGACAAAAACCGCTCTGGCAGCAGCTGAGCAGACGGTTGGCGCTGCAGGGTCTGCTATAATGAAAAATAGATACATATTGACAGGGGCTTCGTGGGTGACTGGGGCATTTAGTAAGGTTTCTAAGGCTGCGGAAGATGTGGGACAGAAGGCTAGAGAGAAGATGGCTGAGGAAGAGAAAGGTAGGAATGTGGCTGATGGGTATGCTGAGGTGGACGAGCCTGATTCACCGAAAGGCCGGGGTGGATTGATCCTCTGATTTGATGGTTGTGTTTGTATATATTATGCGGTAGCTTATGTGGTGGTTTAGCAACTTAAACGTGGTTGAATGTTCTTTTATTTAGCAACTTAAACGTGGTTGAATGTTCTTTTATTGTGCTGTCAGCTCAAAACAGTTTATCATCATACAATGTTCGAATGTCACATAGTAAAAACTCAAACCTTGGTTTTAGATGTTGAATGCTTTTGTATTTGCTACTTATGCTTCATATTTTTCGAAGCTATGGCTCTACTTGTTTGGGAACTTGGTTTATGGTTTCGAATCTTTTTATTGCTATATTAGTAGTCAATACATGAAGTGGCTTTGGCTTTTGGAGAAGACAGCAAAGGGACACGTTTTATCTCGTTTATTTACTTTATTAGTCTCCAAGTTGAGTAACAATATCGTAGACCGGGTTTATTAAAAATATGGGTGTGACAACCACTAAAAACTCAACATATATGTGAGAACCTAAAAATAACTAATTTAAATTTAATTTAAAATTCAAACTAAATTATTCTATTAGTTGTCACACACTTAAAAAGTGTAGACATGTGTTTCTCCTCCAAGTTGTTGTCGGTTTACTCTTCTAAGCTTTATTATGTAATTGCTACAATTTCGCACTTTATTTTATTTGTTCTTTTGTGGAGTTCCCCCCCTCCATATTTTTATAATTAATAAAAATGTGGGTTTTTTATTCTTTTGTGGAGTTTTCCCCTCATATTTTTATAATTAATAAAAATGTGGGTTTTTTCCACCAGTTATAAAAAAAAAATACATGAAAGGGCGGAGCTTAGTTTGTATAATTGGGGTGCTGGAATTCCTGAAAAAAGAAATGATTGGAAGTGCGCAAAATTTGTGGGGAGGGCTAATCCATTATAAGTAAAAATTTGTAAGCTTTGCGGGTGTTTTTTTAAAAAATTATGGTGGTATTGTAGCCCGTGTCAGCCTGGTGATTGAATACAAAAATTGGTGTTTCTAATTTTCTGCAAAAATATAATGTAGTATTGTTTAATTGCGATAAAACAGAAGATAAAAACAGTGCTGGTGAAATGATTGGTCCTCAAAACTTGCATTCCAGACTCTAGTCTTTGAAGAACATAATAATAAAATAGTAAAAATCAATGATCTCCTTTTTTTCATCTTTTTTCAGTTGTAAAGTATTACAATTCCTAGAAAGCTGAAAGAACTATAGACAGAATAAGCCGTTGGATTCTAAGTTTAAGATTTATAGGGACTGCATTTCTAAAGTGGTTAATTCACTGTTAGTCACATTTTTTATATTTTATACCTAAAAAGGTCATACATGAATGTTTATATTAGAGTTAGGGGAAAAAAAATCCTGAAATCCCGATTAAAAGTGTTATTTTTAAACTAGTATTATTTTTCGTGTTAATAACATATTTAGACTTATCAAATGAAAATTGATATAAAAAATGATATTGTCGTAAAATAAAAAAAAAATATGTCGGGAGATTCAGGATAAAACTATCCCGACTCTACGGGATCCCGAAAATTCGGGTCCCGAAAAAGTCTGTCCTGACTTTTGTCGGGTCGGGGTCGGAATTTTTTGTTCACTTCCAAAAATAATTGAGTCGGGATACGGATTGACTGTTTACGGGTCGGATCCCTACCCTAACAGTTTTTTTACACAAAACTGCAAAAAACTCGCTTTTTTACACACAAAAAAATAGTTTTTCACAAAAGAAAATTAGTTTTTCCTCACAAAAAATAGATTTAAGTCAAAAAAATTAGTTTTCTCACAAAAAAAAAAAAAATTTCACACAAAAAACAAAAAAACAATCACTATAATTCAAATAAAATAAAAAACACAAAATAAATAAATAAGATCAATAAAAAATAAAATAAAAAATCATACAGGTCAATAGAAAATGCATAAAAAGTTTATACGTGTTAATAAAAGTGCATACAGGTGCATAAGAAATGCATATGAATGCATAAAAAGTGCACATGAGTGCATAAAACGTGTATACGGATGCATAAAGGTCAATAAAAGTGCATACGAGTGCATAAAAAGTGAATAAAAAATGCATAAAATGCATAAAAGTGAATATGAATGCATAAAATGTCAATAAAAGTTCATAAAATGTGCATAAATGGTCAATAAAATTGTATACAGATGCATAAAAAAATGCATAAAAAAGTATAAAAATATAAAATTCACAAAAAAAAAAAAAATCAAAAATCGAAAAAATCTGAAATAAATATATAAAATCAAGAAAAACTAAAAATAAAGTAAAAAAGCATACGGCTCAATAGAAAATGCATAAAAGGTGCATAAAGGTGAATAAAAAGTACATAAAAATGAATAAAAAGTACATAAAATGTGTATAAAAAATACATACGGCTCAATAGCTAGTACATATTCATCGAGTTTTTTTTACATGGAAAGTGCCACCCAAAATCGCATAAACTTTTGTATTGTACATAAACTACACATAAACATCCCAAATTCTAACAAGAAAAAAATTCACAAAAAAAATCAAAAAACCTCAAAATAAATAAATAAAATCAAGGAAAAATAAAATAAAAATTGAAAATAAATCCAAAAAAAATCAAAAAGTGGATATGGGTTAATAAAAAATGCATAAAAGTGGATACGGATCAATAAAAAATGCATTAAAGTGTAGACATGTCAATAAAAAATGTATAAAAGGTGCATAAATTGGATACGGATCAATAAAAAGTGCATAAAAATGGATACGGGTGCATAAAATGTGTATAAAAGTGGATACATATGCATAAAAAGTGTATAAAAATGAATACGTGTCAATAAAAAGTGCATAAAAGTGGATACGGGTGCATACAAAATGCATAAGATCGTGAATAAAAATGGATAGAACATAATAAAGGTGGATAAATTTCATATAAGTAACTGTGAACTATGTATACTTCGATAAAATTACATCTAATTCGATTAAAATGCATATTATTCTCATAATCCAATGTTTTATTCACATGCACCAATTGCATAACATATACATACAGACAGACTTATTACATAGACATATTTACCACATTACAATCTTCTAAACCAGAGCCACATCCCCTTTTTACATAATTTTTCAGAAAACCCAAATTCAAATGCTATCAAAATAGATGGAAGATATAGTACTACACAAATACACACATAAATATGCAATGACTTGGAGTTGCATCTAAAAATGGTCAAAGAGCCCCAAGCAGTAGAAAACGGGTCACCGATGTGATACAGTGGGTTATTCTCCTCGCTGCCCCAGCTAAAACTTATTGCCGCCACCGCTGTTACAAATCCACCGTCCGACGAGAGCTTCTTCTCCAGCCGCCGTCGACGTCCGTCGTACCTCCGGACGTCATCTTTGGTCGTCTTCCTGAGAGAGAGAGTGTGATTGTGATGGAGACATACGAAGATGATGAGATAGATCGGTGACTGTAGATCGCTGCCATCTCAGTGGGAGAGAGAGGGAGATTATCGCAGAGAATAGATTGTGTGTGAGAGAGAAAGTTTAGTTTGCGTGAGATAGAGAGAAGATTTGTAGTTCGCGTAAAAAAAAAAAAAAAAAGAATTCTGAGGGGTATTTATATAATTTGAATAGTGTGACCAATTGGGCAGAGTGATCTTATGTGTAACAATTTGGGGATTAAGTTCAAAAAGTCTTACTTATTGAGCATTTTTCCTTTCTAAAGCAAATATGTATGATGCATTTTTATGAGATTTAGAAAAAGACAAGTTGGCTTTATCCAGTTTAAAACTTGTAGGGTGTGTTTGTGTCAGGCCCGGGGTTTCAATAAAATACCAGAAACACCTCGGGGTGATAATTTAGTAATAATATTGATAGAACCAATACTTGTTTAAATATAAACACAAATACTTATAAACAGAGCTCTAAACACTGTCGGCTTTTATTAGAAAAGTAATATATACACTACTATACAACCGAACATGTATAACACAGCCAAATCGTACCAAATATATACAAGAGGCTACCCCCAAATCTCAAGCTTGTAGAAGGTCTCGGTGCTCGCCGCTAGGTCTGGCCTTGTCACCTGTTGATAGTAGGGGTGAGCAACTATGCCCAGTAATCAAGAAATCAACATGTCTAAATATAAAGGCATAAAACAAACGTTTATGCATATGAACTATGAACTATATGCTCGGAAAATCTCCCGAAAGTTTGATATACCTCCTCAATCGGTATAACTCCAACATGCACGTTAAACCCAATATATAACAATACAAAAACCAACCCAATTCCAGTTATTATTCTGAAAAACGCTTAGAGTAACATCGTGATGTACTTTTCAAATAACACGCCTCGATGGAGGGGGCTCCCGGGATCGCACCGTCGGCTTACTAGCCTTGTCATTTGGGGCTAACGACTAATCATATTTAGGGGCTTTCTCCCGAGGACACAGCGCCCCGCTTCTTATTACACCTCCAAGACGGTATAAAAAAATGCAGTCCGAACCCCTGCCGCGACACTGTCGCAAAATAATGCCCGCAGGCAGAAACGAACCGTTTCTAAAACGTATCGGGTTCGGCTGCAGTTTTATTGGTCAGGTGATCCATCTGCTATATAAACAAGTTACTGGAACATATAATAATAGCAAAGTGAGGTCGCACATGGCGATAATCCCGAGTACCTGCAATTTGATTGTCTACAAAACAAATACCACTATGAATGCGATGTAGAATGACGTAGTATCCAACCTGACCCAGCTATCATAAGTCTATCGATTCAAGAAATCACAAATAGGCATGAAATACTCAGAATACATATGCGAGCATTGTTTCAGGGAACATAAACCTGAAGTTCTTCACAACTAGCAAACTTGCTACTATAACATGAAATTCTGATACAGACTTTCAAAGACCAGAAATCGATCACTTCGTATCGAAAACAGGTTTAATAAGTTGTAAAGTTCACATAAGAGACTTAACTATTACATATAATTTTCCCATGATTTTATCACAAATATCCCCTACTCAAACTAGCTATAACAGTGAACTGCGATTTTCAATTACAGTACAAAACAGCTCTTGCATCCAACTTTGAAAATCCACTATAAATCGAAATCAACAAGTTTTTGAGAAAGGTTAGTTCCATATGACAAATGAATGAATTAACTATCATGGATAAAGGTTTTAGAACCCATTTCAGCTCAGAAGTATTTTATTTATTATAATTTCTAACAGCAGCTATACTGTCCCTGAAAAGCTGAGTGCAGAATGAGCTGAGTTCAAAAATTCGTTACTCATTCAAGGAATTACCAAAAATCATGAAATAAATATTAATAGTAATATATTTGAGAGTATCATATACACCTAAAAATTGGAATCTAGAGGATCATTGTAGCATCCATATTAAATTAAACAAAATGGCTGTCCTGCCATAAAATTCTGTTTTCCAGAATTCTGCAACTTATTGTAATAGCAACTTTGACTTATAAGCAGCTTAAACACGATATAAAATGAATAAAACATATTCTTAAATGAGTGTATGGGAGATTTCTATCATCCTACCTCAGCTTCGTAAAGGGATGGTGCGGAAAACAGACCCGAAAGGAGAAAACGCCAACCCCGTAAACTAATAGATTTGCAACAACTTCGATATGCGAACACGAACGGAAAAAATAAGACTTATGGTCCTCGCCAGGGGCGGAATATCACTATGATCAGGGGTTACCATCGCAAACCCACAATTTTCAGAAATTAATTTTTTTTAGTAGTGTTTTTAAAAATAATTTACATATAATGTATTCTGGCCACCACTTAAATATAATTTTTGGCAAGGCTTTTCAAAATTATATATTGTTATTGTAATAACATACTATGTGTTGTAGGATATTATTCGACTTGTGGGTCTTGTCTTATGGGCTTTACTTGGGTCATATGGTTGGACTTATAACTCTACTCGGATAATACTATTGTTCTCACTCTCTCTACTTCTGTCTTTATATCTATACTGATATAATAAGACTCAAAACACATTATCAGCACGATACTCGTGGAGATTGAAGTAAAAAGTTAGAAGATTGGGGTATTCGCTAGAATATCAGGGTAAACGCACGGATATTGAGTATAAACCTTGAGTTTTATTGAGTTATAAAAGTTCGGGTATTCGTATTACTGTTCTTAATCAAACGTTGAAACACTTGGTAATTCAGTACAATTACTAGACCCTCTTATTTATTTTTTGGTGGAATATCTCAGCTCCGTTGTGTAAGAATTAATAATGTTTGCCTCATGCTTAATAATATAATGTTCGGGTATACTACTAATCCTTACAAACTATAGGTTGACAAAAACCTTTTGTATGCTACTGCCATCTTGTATGTGATATATATAATAATTGGTTAACCGTATAGGATATGTATCGATATATGTATGCGTGAATCACATTCCAGAACTATACTTCATATGCAATTATGTCTAAATTGGTAGTAATTAAACATGTAGAATCAAAACTGTTTTTTTTCGAAACAGTAGGGACCAGATTGCAACTTACTGATACTTATGTACCGCATATGTATAAAACCGAATATAGTTTAATTAAATTACAGTGGTGATCCCCATAGTGTATCTTACATTTAAAAAAATATATGTGTTTGCATGTTTATAAAATCGGTCCATATCTACATAAATACATACATGATAAATGGTTAATTGTCTAGTTAATAACCTTGCATGCTAATCGAACTAATTCTTGAATTATCATGCTATAAACACTGCCATGTAATATTATTACTGTTGTTATGTATTTATATGTAAATTTGCGAAACCGTATATTTTCATATTTAAGTTGGAAAATTATGAACCTTCTCCAACTAGACTCACCTATTTGGATATGATGTCTAGGAAAGATATAGGCGGAAGTCGATATGCTAATGAGGTCGGGTTTTAAGTGGCATTCGTGCCCTCCACCCCCACCGTCTTTCCTGGTCGTGTTCAAGTAGAGCTAGCGAAAGGGGTTGACTAAATAATAATTTCCCCGAATGTGTTTATATAGTGATGTATATTTCGCCGAATTGGTATATCGGTATCGACCCGTCGATCGATCAACGAGTACCTATTCACATTAAACGCAAAACTAATTTTGAACCTGTCGTTTCGAAACAAAGTTTGTGCTTGTGCAAACCGTTAACATATAAACCGGTCGTTTTATATGATAATTAATTCAGAACTTCCAACACATGTTGGATGCCATCTATAATGAGAAAAATCGAAAAGCATACTTGCGAAATGACTGTTTAGACGTTGATGATATTCGTTCACCACATGTTAGTCACCCTGATGTGTGAAAATGTGATGACCAGATTTTTTGGATGCCATCTTTGATGAGTGAAACACGAGTTTGTTGTTACTCGCGAGATGAAAGCTAAGCCGTTGATATTATTCCGCCACCACATTTGAGACGTGATGACGTCTATGGTGAACAATTGTCTGAAATTGACAAATTGGAGTGACACTTCACCAAAATTACCAGTTTGAAAACTTATTTCATAAGTAGTATTGTAAATTTATATTCAGCATGTTCCTTCATCGCCCATCTGTTATTGGATGAGAGTTTACTCGTCCTATTGGGTTAATAGCAATTTTTATGCCTGATGTTAATGATCTTCATGGACGTTGTCCTCGAATAGAGAACCGAGACAAGGATTATTTGTCTCGAACTGTCACGAGCCCGACGCTCGCCTAGCCAAGCGAGGTTTAGACAATCGTCAAAACCGAAGAAATGTGGCTCAAAGGCAGTCCTTGAAAGGAATAATAGGGCACGTTGTCCCAAAGCACGAGATAATACTCAAGGAGCCAACTCTATGCTATAAAGACAAAGATCATGCACGGTTACTACTTAAATAGTTCAAAACTATTATAAAGGTGGAAAATCTGATGCTAATGTGATTAAAGCTAAGTGAAAGAAAACTCTTGATATCCCCTTTTTTTTGGCGCAAATGAGTTTGATACCTTTTTTTATTGATTTTTATAAATTATTGAGCCGGTTTTTCGCGATTATGTTTTTCCATTTGGATTATGATTTTTCCATTTGAATCATAGTTTTGGATTATGGTTTGCCCGTTTACGAAATTTCTCAAAATAATTTAAACTTTTTTGAGCAAACTCCTTTCAAAATGTGACCAAACTTTAAATTATCAATCTTTATGGCAATACATATGTGGTAGTTGGTTGTCTGGAAATAGTGGGTAACATACCACATAATTTCACCAACTACTTGCCTAAAGAGTCTTTTGTCACAATGATTATGGACATGTCGCTCCAAATCGAAATCTTTGGTAAAACCAAATTGATTTGTCAATTATGAGGCTTTATACTCCTGTAGGTCCTGTCGTACCTTGTTGAGTTATAAAATATTCGAGAAAACAGTGTTATCTGGTAATAGCTCATGAAAGAATTGAAATTTCTTTACATAACCTCCACTCAATACGACCAAAAACGTATTTTAGAGAAGTTGAAATGTCTTTCAAGTGGTTACTACCACATTTTTTAAAGCATTTATAGTTAACATGTCATTTCGCATGTCGTCGATTGATAAAGGATTTAAATGCTAAGACATGATTGTCTATACTATCATTCGTCTGTCGTCGATTGATAAAAGCATTTTGATATTGTGGCATTGACCGCATGAGATATTCCGGGGTTAAAAAACAATGCTTGATTTATAATCGCATCACATTTGGATTACAAAAATGGACTCGTAGAATTCTTGTAAAGAATTGAAAGAGTTATTGTGGACTTATCCAACCATAAGACGTAGCATAAATATAAATGGTTATGGTTGATGCATCGACAATAAGGTCACATTTTATTGTTGTCCACAGAAATTCAGCACTTACCAAATTCTTAGCCCTATCATTAAATTGGTAGCTTCTGATCCAGATTATCATGAATAGTCTAGTCGACTTGATAATGTCGAAGAGTAAGAATCAAAATTTCGATTTGAATTACTAGAGTTTGGGAATTGAAATTGAGCATCTTGTCGATTATGTTCACACCCAAATGGACTCACGAAAAGTTTGATGATGCTACTACAAATAATTGCACGCACTTCTTGGTCTTGCGCACCAAGATTTATATTTCCATGTGTGGTTATGCTATTTTGTTGCATTGGTCCATTATGAGGCCCATATACACTATAACACCATATGCGTACCAGCTGCTTACTGGTTATGAGCCAGAAGCTCTCATATTAACGCGTGTTTGGAGTGCTTAATTAATATTTTGATTGAGCCGCTATAGTGTTCAAAATATGGACCTCTGAAGGGGACATAGGTCGATTATGAATCTCCTGCCTATCATTTGATAGAGTAACATTGGCAAGCAATCTCTTTACCGCATGATATGCGAAAGTGACATCGCTAAGACTGTTCTCCCCGTCGTTAGGGGGAGATTTGTACGTTACCATTTATAAGGAATGGCGTGAAGTAACGTGGCATAACCCACTCAGTTTTATCTTGACCTCAAAACTACACTTAGTGATAAGTAAGTGCATAGACTCCCCCAAGTCTAACTAAATGCCAGACGCATTTAATGAGTTGATGAGATGTCATGAGATCATGTATACCTACTGCAAAATGCTTGCAAGGATAGACGTCCCTGTCGGACGCCGTGTTCCTGTTGTAACACGTGCTTTGGCTGAACCCGCCAAGCAAAGAACGCTGTCGTCGGTCGTCAGTTTGTCGTCCTTCCCAAGATATGAGAAAGTTGACCGGTTCTTAATTCGTTCAACCCAGAGGTGGTGAACTGAAACTCCTTTATCACACAAGATTATAAAGGATCAAGGAGATGTGTGATTCCTCCTCATCCTGAATATCTCGAAATATCTGTCGATCATGATATTTTAGACGATATTGAAGTGAAACGAGACTGTCATTGATTACTTGTTCATATATTCGGTTACGACTGATAATATAAGAAAATTATGACAGGGAACTATGTACTGTTGCCTGAATTTAACATAGAACAAACTGCTCTAATGGAAACTTGCAATCCAAAGAAAGTTCCTAAGAAAAAGGAGTGTTCGGACCAGTAGCTCCAATACCTCCCAAAGTTAAACTATTTTGTTTATTTGGGTATACATAAGGAAGAGTGATGAGAATAATGAGATTGTACAATGCTCGCCTTATAGCGCAAAGCTTCTCTCACACCTTGGAATTGATTGCGAGATGGTTCATTTCCACATAATGGATGTTGTAATGGTCCCCTACTTATTCAGTTTAGTAGTTTTCGAAAAACTGAGTATGCATCTATGAATGGTCATGTTTTAGCTCTATGGGGATTTAAACAAAGAGATGTAGATGAATGTCCCTGTGTGACTTCATCTGCTTGAATTAAGTAGTTACTGACCATGGAACACGATCTCAATTGACCGAGACATTCACTATATGGATTAATATAATCTGAGCAGATGTGGTATACCTGTCTAAGTGAGTACTTGATCAGCTTGGAATATTTGAATACGTATTATGCCCCTGCGTGTTATGAAGCAATCCACATTTTGGATTTGCCCTTCTAGATGAAAGATCTTGGGAAGACACGGTAGTGACTCGACTTGATGATCGAGTCTCGTAAAGATTGAATCTAAGTCCATGATTCAGACTACATCCAGAAGATGTTATGATGCTTTATTCATTATGACACTAAGTCGTCAGATTCTCACATGATCGTTCAATCACTAGACATTGATATAGAGCAGGTCCGTCCCTGATGAGATGATGAAGAGACATTGAACCATGATGTTCATATCTAAGTACAATAAGCGCATCATTGTACTTGGTCAAATATGTTAGGCCGAACATCTCGTCTACTGTGAATGGTATAGCTCGACACAGCATCGCGCTAACATGCTTCCACCAAAATGGCACTAAAGACATATTCCGTTACCTTATGGTAATTTTGGAAAGTGGGTCTGCTTATCCCATTTTGTATTGTTGAGTGTACCTACCCATTTGGTACTCGACTTAACGACACCCTTTTTCGGGTATACCGATGCCGGTTACTTATAAGACCCGGATAAGAGATATTCCTATTATGGTTATGTATTTATCATTGGAAATATGCGATATCTTGTATGTAACGACCCGGTCCTCTGACCAGACCGTCACCATCTGCTTCATACCACTAATACTGTCCGCTTTGGACCAATTTCTTCCTCGCTTTTTGGACCGCACGGATTTAAACGAAATTAGTGATAAGAAGGAGGATACTCCTACCTTATATACCATATAAGTACTACATATCTAGGTGATGTGGGATAGCTCACTTTTCTTTACCACGGTATTTTCCTACAAAAATCCGGGTTTTTACACTTTTCCTCCCTTCAGGCACGACGTCCTCGTCGGGCATGCCGTCCTTCCGGGGTTACAAGTGCCCATATCGGCTAGATAGCGGATCTGATACCAATTGTAATGACCCGGTCCTCCGACCATACCGCCACCATCTGCTTACTACCACCAATACTGTCCGCTTTGGCCCGATTTCGTCATCGCTTCTCGGGCCGCATGACTTTAAAAGGAATTAGTGATAAGAAGGAGGATGCTACTACCTTGTTATATCTTCACATATAAAATTTAAGAGCATCCCGTTGAATGCTCGTTCTACTCCATGTTATATTTTCTTGTATCCAATCGTGTGCAAGTAAATCAGACATCCAGACGAATGCTCATACTATTTCTTGAAATATGAAACCATTGCACCCAGTTGTGTACAAGTTAGGAGCATCTAGAAGAATGTTTATGACTATTTAGCTGAAATCATTGCATCCAGTCGTATGCAAGTGAGCTAAAGCATCCTGATGAATGCTCGTGTTGATTAACACTTGTGAGTGTACTCTTTTGTCTATATACCAAGGGTTTGTCCCACTGGGTTTAACTTGGTCAGCTTTTAAACAGACACAATCAATCACAACTATCATAGTTTGTCTAACTTATCTTGAGACATTTTGTGTTCAAGATGAATCCTCGCATCCTATTGAGTGCAAGTGAGGGGGAGGATCCCGTTGTATGCTTGTGTTTTCCTTCGCAAGATTTTTAGCGAGACATGTTCCCATCATATCTCACTTAAGATTGCCGAAATTAAGGGGAGTATCATGTTGTCTAATTCTTACCACTGTGTACTCTTTTATCCTTCAACTAGAGGTTTTTTCCACTGGGTTTACTCTGACAAGGTTTTGATGAGTCACCTGTTTTGTGGTTGATCCCCTACCACTACCACTGTTGCACTCTTTTTCCTTCGACCAGATATTTTCCCATTGCGTTTGCTCTGACAAGGTTTTGATGAGACAGACTATTTTGTGATTAGTTACTTACATAAAATTTCAGCATATATCATTCTGCTACACAGTTTGTCCTAGATACCGATTTTGTCCTACAATGAGTTTTGCGGTCCTAAGATTTTATGTGTTTAGCACCGCGAATGAATATCGACTCAGATCGACTATATGAAAACGAAGAATTCAAGACGCCCAAAGGGGGAGTGTTGTAGGATATTATTAGACTCTTGAGACTTGTTTTATGAGATTTACTTGGGGCCTATGATTAGACTTGTAACCCTACCCTTTACTATATAAATAATGTTAGGAGGTCTTCTATCAGACCATTCATTCATCAATAATACTATTGTTCTCTCTCATTTTACTTCTGTCTCTATATCTATACTGAGCTAATAAGACTCACAAAACTATGACTTTTTATGTGTTGTTAATAGTACTAATTAAAAAAACAAGTAACAAACAATTGAATAAACTATCACACCAACTTATATAACATATTGACACGTGACACACATATTTAGAAAGATTAAACTATAATAATAATAATAACAACATACAGTGGTGGTGAAAATATTATTTAAAATAACTTTTAGTAATTTTGTATGCAAAATAGGTATAATGAAATTGTGTAACATATTTGGTTGTTCGTTTATATCTATACAAAGTAGGTATATAAAAACTTGAGTATTTAATAGAATAAGTTTGTCTTTTTCGGGGGTTTTAATAATTTTATACATTTGTTTGTTCATATTTTTCTTTTTTAATAGCTCAGTTTTTAAATTTTATCTTTTTATACATTCGTTTCTTTGTACTTTTTCTTTTCGTCCCAATTTTTTCTTAACTTTTATTTATTTTACCTTGCTTTCTAATTTTTATTTTGTTTTTGGTCAATTTTTAAATGGTGAAACTTTCGACACATGACTGAACGTGGATTTATTGATGCGGGTTTTTTTTTTAGAGTTTGAAAAATATGTTAAATTGATAAAAAGGGAAAAAAAACGGATACATTTTTTTTTAAGAAATCGGGGTAAAAAATCCTGTTTTTCCGGTTTATTTACAATTTGAAAAATATTTTGTGATTCTATTTTTGCAATAACAAATATTTAGTTATGGTTCCGTACATGCTCCAAACCACCTCTGGACTAAGAGCCTTTACTCAGAAACTAATGAACCATGACCATCTAAAACTCGTATTTACAAAAACAGAGGCGCTTTTTCAAAAACAGACTCGTACATTGAAATTATAAGATTTGACTTTTTAACTTAACCATAAAATTCTATTGACTTTTTGACTTTATTTCAATTTTTTGACTAATATATTAACTTCTACAATAATTTTCAAATACATATATTTATGTACCAATTACGTAAACATAATAAAACTAGAACAGAATTTGTCTCCTTCTGCCAATTCTCTCTGCCACACGTTTTATCCAATAATGAACATTGCTTATATCTTAATTTCCGATAAATAGTATGCTCAATTAATTAATTTAACAATTTGGTTTAATTTAAGAGTAAATGCATCGGTTTCCTTATATGACTCATTTACTATAAATACGAGGAGATTGTTCTAAAATTATACATGTATCAGTTTATCCATTTATTAGCTTAAATTTACATGAACTCAAATATCTCTCAAATACAAGAGATCAAGATATTCCCTTATAATTAAAATAATAATTTATCTCTCTTACTTTTCTCTTATTCTCTCTTATTTATTTGTAATTTTCACATATAAATTAATAAAATAACAAAAAGATGAGTTGTATAATTTTAATAGAGAAATTGATAAAAAAGTTGATAATTTGTATAAACCAAAACGTTTACTTATAAGTTGTAAAAGTGTACTTTTTTACTTTAAATACGAGAAAACTTGTAAGTTATTTAATGTGATTGTTCTAATAAATTAAATTGGGTTGAAAAAAATTGATATAATTATGTTAAAATATAGTAATATTTAGTTATGATAATAAATTTGATAGGGAAGCTGAAAAATGTATAAAGTTAAACTGTTACCCTAAAAATATAAAGTGATGTTAATTAAGTTAAATATGAGGAAAAATGTAAGGTAACTGGTGCGAATGCTCTAATATTTGAGACTATATATATCATTCTATTATAATAAGTCAACCCAAGTCAAATGAGGCTGGCCAATTTAGCCACTTTTTTCCAAAAATACTCATATACTTTTTTATTAATTACAATAATATCATGCTCACATAAAAAAATAAAATAAAAAATAACAACTAATAACACTATGTGTCCCTCTTTAACAACCAAACATTTTTTTAAGTCTTATACTATTTTTTTTTTATTATCCACATATTTGTATCATAACTACACTTATTTTTTATATTTTAATTGCATTGCGCGTCACACACGCAACGCGTGAGTCACGATTATTAGTATATATATATATATAATGGTGTTACAATACCTTATTTTCATTATAGCTATGGTGCTTTAATAAATGCATGTATACAAGAATAGTTAACTTTATGTAATGACTTAAAGCTTAGGAATTCTATGAAAAAACATAGATTAACAGAAAAACATCAATTAGGCGAATTTTGTGACCAATTTGGTTGTGGAGAAAACTCACTCACTAAAGATAAAAATCCTCATAAAAGGAATGCATTTTCTAGATATTCTAAAAAGTCATTCCAACAAAAGCAACCAAAATTCAGTTCTTCAAACAGGTATCCCTCAAAAACTAAACAATATAATCATAATAGAAAAAGTTATAAAACCAAAATCAATAGTACAAAAAGATTAATATCTTATTATAAATGGGGGAAACCTGGCCATTATGCTAATAAGTGTAGGACAAAAGAAAAATTATAAAATTTAGACATTGAAGACAGTCTAAAACTACAATTAAGTAAATTTTTACTAAATTCTAGTGATTCTGAAAAAGGAGAATCAGATGATCAACTTTTAGAAATGATGGATTCATAATCATCTGAACCAGAAATTAGAGACAAAAAACATTATGAATGTAATATACTTTCTCAAAACACTAAAGATGAAAGTTTTTATAAAGCAATAGTAGACATGCATGATCTAAGCATAAACATGCTTAGTCAAGATCAAAAGATTTATTAATGATAATCGACCAAATAACCGATGTTGATATTAGACGTCAACTTTTAGAAAAATTTCTAAAAAGTGAACAAGAAGCTAAAATTATTACACCAAGACCTACACCTGATGGCTATAGATTTAGTGAAGTTAAGGCTAGATTCTTGGCCAAGCAACTGAAAAAACCAGTGACATTACAAGATTAAAAGAGAGAGATAAATCTCTTAAAAAATGAGATAAAAATATTTAAAAAAGAAAATATCATATTCAATCAAAGAATGCATTCTATTGAACACGTAGATGATACTATTATTTCTGATGAGGAAGCATCTACTTCTACAGGTGTTAAAAATAGTGAGGAATATCTTAACATTTTGCACCAAGTAACTAGTCAAAAATGGCTTATTGAATTAACAATTATAATAAAAAATAATTTTATTGAAATGCTTATTGCTTTCATAGATAGTGGAGCAGACATGAAATGTATCAATGAATGAATAATTCCAACTAACTATTTTGAAAAGACTATTCAGTCTTTGACATCAGCCAGTGGTAATAAATACCGATCAAATATAAATTAACAAACGTTCAAGTTTGTAATGAGGAAATCTGTATACATACATCATTTTTATTAGTAAAAAATCTCTCCCAACATGTTATTTTAGGCACACCATTCTTACATTCTTTAATGCCTGTTATAACAATTAACTCTTCAGGAATATCATCCATAAAGGAGGGAAAAACTATAAAGTGGGATTTTATTACCGATTCTCAACAAAATTCTTAAATGAAATAAAACATATCCTACTAAAAGAAAAACAAATAAATTTCTTAAAATCTGAAATTTGTCATATTTCGATAGAAAATGACATCCAGACTAATGAGACCAAAGAAAAAAATCCTTCATATTGAAAAAGATTTTAATAAAACCATTTGCAGTGACTTACCAAATGCATTTTGGCATAGAAAACCGCATATTGTTACTTTACCCTATGAGGAAAATTTTGATGAAAAACTAATTCCGACAAAGGCAAGGCCTTGTCAAATGAATAATCAATATTTAGAGTTATGTAAACAAGAGATTAATAATTTACCAGGAAAAGGATTGATTAGAAAATCTAGTTATTCTTGGAGTTGTACTGCATTCTATGTTAATAAAAACGCAGAAAAAGAGCGAGGAATCCCTCGCCTAGTTATCAATTACAAACCCCTAAATAAAATACTTAGGTGGATTCGCTATCCGATTCCGAATAAAAAAGACCTATTGGATCGTCTTTACAATGCAAAAATATTTTTCAAATTTGATTTAAAATCAGGTTACTGCAAATCCAAATAGATGAAAAAGACAGATATAAAACTGTTTTTACTGTACCATTTGGATATTATGAATGGAATGTAATGCCCTTTGGTCTAAAAAATGCCCCTTCTGAATTTCAAAACATAATTAATGATATTTTTATTCCCTATACTCAGTATATGATAGTACATATTGATGATATTCTTGTTTTTTCTCAAACAATAGAACATATTAAGCATCTTAATATTTTCAAAACCTTAATCGTTAGGTATGGTTTGGCTATATCAGCCTCAAAAATGAAACTTTTTCAAACCAAAATAAGATTTTTGGGATATGAAATTAACAATGGGACAATAATTCCAATTACAAGGAGTATAGAGTTTGCTTCTAAATTTCCGGATGAAATCACAGACATAAAACAATTACAAAGATTTTTGGGAAGTTTAAATTACATTTCTCCTTACTATAAAAATCTTGCTCAAGATGCCACTCTCCTCTATTCTAGACTAAAAAAGAAACATAATTCTTGGACTCCTCAACATACAGAGGCAATTAAACTCATAAAATCTAAGATCCAAAGTTTGATTTGTTTAGGACTTGCGAATCCTGACTGGTTCAAAATTGTTGAAAGTGATGCATCCAATATCGGATATGGGGGTGTATTGAAACAACGAAACCCTGAAACAAATTTTGAAGAACTTGTTAGATATGTATCAGGAAAATGGAATCCAATGTAAGAAAAATATTCTACAATAAAGAAAGAAATGTTTTCTATTGTAAATTGCATAAATAAAATGCAAGATGATTTACTAAATAAGAAATTCTTATTAAGAATTGATTGTTCTGCAGCAAAACAAATTATTGAAAAAAATGTTAAACACCTAGTATCCAAGCAAATTTTTGCTGGATGGCAAACACAATTAACTGCATTTGACCTAGACATTGAATATATCAAAGGAGAGACTAATAGTCTTGCAGATTATCTAACACGTGAATTTTTGCAGGGTACATGAGCTCTAGCTCTAGAGGAAGGGGCAGCCCACGTGGCCGAGGGCGTAGCAGAACTCATGGAGGATATATACTTCCTCCTCCAATCACCCAAGCACCGCCTATCAATGATAGCCCAAATTGTTTGGATTTGCAAAAATACTTGCATAAACCTAAGGAAGAAATACTTTCTCAAGAGGAAGCTCTGGATTCCAAGAAAAACATAACAAATCCAGAGATAAAAAATGGTATAGCACCCAAAAATGTATACCTGGATAATCCACAGGTAACTGCAACGCAAATTTTTAAACAATAACCTGTTTTTGTCAATAAAGACAAATGGGAAAGCATATTGGTCATCGAGAAAGAGGATTTACATTTATAGAATGATCAATGGACAATAAAGCAAAAATATTTAAACAGATTGTCGCATCCATCACAAGCTGATAAAAAACGGTTTATAATGAAAGAAATTCTATCTATAACAGGGTCAGTAGAATTTACTCATACCTTTCAAGACCGTAATGAGACGGTCATTAGTTGCAGTAAATGTATCTTAAAAAATATCTTGAGACACATTGATTGGGGTCTAGATCCTAGTAACCCCAAAAAATTCAGGTTAATAACCAAATATATCCCATAAATTATTGGGATTATATTGAAGCGTGGAATTCAGCTTTCTTATATGAAAACCCAAAAAAGAAACACACCTGATTTTTTCAAATATCTCCAGAAATTCTTAAAAAACAAATTCCAATTTGGTTTTATAAATGGTGGATTAATTATGGAGCCACAATAGACATTTTACCCAGCGAGGTACAAGATTTATAAACATGGGTGGAATCCCATCCAATTCTGTCTCCATTAGAAGACTTAATCGAGGGGCAATGTCCATTACATTTCTTTGCCCAATTTCAACTTCCATGGATATGGAAATGGACATTATCAGTAGAAATTGATAATATCAATCTACCAGTACTAGCAAGGAAATTCCATTACATATGGTACAATTCTTATAATATTAACCTGAATCAACCATCGAAAAGATACAAATAAGTATCAAATGCAATGTCAACCAAAGGGGATATTGACAGGGAAAAATTCCCATTTGACAAAAAAGACAATTTCTTAATGACTGTTAAAATATAAATATCCTTTTTTAAGTTAAGAAAATCTCATGATTAAATGCATGAAATTCATGCTTGAAAAATGGAAATCCATCTTCTCCGATAATATAGATAATCTATCAGAAAAATCCAATTCGGATGCCACTATGGAAGACACTTGTCTCGCCGGCGAATGACAAGAGCAAGATATCGAATTCATTAATTCAGAAGACTCATTCAATAAGATAATGAAGGAATTAATCCCATCCTTAAAAAATGACAAGGGAAAAGGTAAATTAACCTAACCCTAACCCTGTGGACAAATTGTTCTTAAAAAAAAAAGGGATATAATCTTTTTGCTATCTGAAATGGCCGATCGACTTCATCAATTGAGGACCCTAACCATTTCAGACAAAATTGCTGCGCCGGGTGTGAATAATATAATTTGTGTAATAAGCTGTATAATAACATTAAGGGGTGTTTATTATAATAATGTTATTAGGGGTGTGTATTGTAATAAGTAAAGTAATATTGTACTAAAGAAAAGAGTTATTGTGTAATTATGAAGCTATAAATAGAGAGGAATGGGTTTGTCCATTCCATCCGAAATTTGAATACACACATACCCTCTCTAAATATATATGTAAAAAAGTTTGGTATGCAATAAAAATCTCAATTTTTGTAAGTTTTCTATCTTTTATTCAGTCTTTGTTAAGTATTAACCTCTGTTTATCTATATATATATATATATATATATATATATAGTCCCGCATTTGAAATGATATAAAGTGCCTTATAAATTAATTTTTCTTTATGAAACTTCGATTGTTTGTGGTTGAGCAGTTTAAATTTGAGTCTTTTGGTGTATTTTGGCCACAAAAAATATGAATACTAAAAAAAAGTGCAAGAGCAAGGCTTTTTATATTGATAGGACTTAGGAACAGTCGATCGAACAATATAGCAATTAGCAAGTGTCTGTGACTGTGTGTGTGAGAGAGAGAGAACTTCTTATGAGTGAAAAAGGGACTCGGTTATGGTAAATTTTCTCTTGATTGCAATAAAGCTTTACAGTTGCATCGGAGACCTCTGGATGAATAAGTTTGTTTATAATAAAACTTATTTTGTTGCTCGATATAATCTGTAACCTTTTTGTTCTTGTTTTCTTTTTTATTCGTTTTCGCTAGGGTCCTGGATATGTCTAAATGGGCAACAGTGGAAGATCGCCGGACTTGATGTTTTTTTTTTTTTTTTTGTTTTAGGAAACATACAACATAAAGAACATCCAACGAGAGTAGTAAGCAACTGAAGTTAGTTAGGCAGTACTTTAATCTATGATGTACAAAAAGCTTTAACATCAATTATGTTTAAAAAAGGACGATCGATGTCATGGCCTAATAGAAATGGTGTTTAATTTGATTATAAAAAAAGAAAAAGAAATGGTGTTTAATTTAAGAATTGACCATTAGAGGTTTGGCCAAATAATATGGTTGATATAATAGCGCTATGTTGTAATAGTGTATTGCTCTAACATATATAATGGCATGTGTACCAAGTTAATTACCAACTTGAGATGCGCATGAATTAAGGGGTTGGAATTTGGATTAACTTCAGAAAAGAAACAAACAGAAAGAAATTTCATCAAAAACTATACCACAACAATTTTAACTCAACATATTTTCAGCTTTTCATAATCAAGTACGACAAGCGAGCGTTTTAATTTTCAAATTTAGATACCACCATTAGGGCCGCCAAAAACGATCGCATGACCAATAGAAGGATCTAGATTTCCCAAATCCATGACCTTATAGCCCGCACTATTCGAATATGGTTCCACATTATCGGCAGCTACCACTTGACCAGTTTCAGACACCAGCGTCATATTAAAGTAAATGCAATCGAGGGTAGCACTACCAACTGGAAAAAACCCGCTACCCATAGGAGGTTTAGGGGTACCCTTGTCGCTTGCTACTTCTCCACCCCATTCGGCATAAGAAGCAAGTTGGGTAAGTCCAGTTTCCGTGAATATACTTTTCGGCCAATACCCAACCACTGTTTTGTTTGGCCCACCTGAGACTACCCAGTTTCCTTGCGTATCCTGACACAGCATTGCCAAGTAGGAAATCAGTTTTCGAGAAATCGCTAACATACATTATCACTAATTTAAAAGCAGTATTTATATTAAATTTATAAGGATTGCAATGGCATTCAGAACTTGACGGCCGTTACATACTAGAAGACATGCACGTTTTTTAACATTACGTGTAATCTACAAAAGGTATGAGAGAACATTAAGATTGAAATTATCTAACTACAAAAGGCATGAAAGCTGAGATTCAGTAACAAGCTTATTATTTTAGGTACAGTCACTATAAACATGTTTTTGTCATATATATTATACGTAGCGCGAAAACAGAAAATTAGTTTCATGCCCACCTTCTACTTGGTTTTGTTTGAGATCCTGAATATTAATTTTCCATATATAAATGCCAGAGAAGTGTTGGTTAATTAGAAAAGTAGTAGCTTATATTAATGAAGAAATAAGTTGAAGGAAAAGAAACACTTCTAACTTGTAATCACACGCATATATAGATCCTCTTTGAGAATAATAAACCTATCAATTGGCTAAGTTGGTAGTCAATATTGATAGCTAATCTCCTGTTGCTTTTGATTTGAAAAAAAATTATAACCACGTTTTTTATTATCGCTGTTAGGACGAGAGTTTCTTGTCATAGATTAAATCTAGTGAGATTCAAAACAGCAACTAATTTTTAATTTATTTTTGTAATAAAAAACAACAACTAAATATTTACACTAATCTTTCAACAAAAGAAAATTTTACTTTAATGTATTTTTTAGCAAAATAAATACACAAAGGGGGAGATGTTCAAGCGCATTTACCCGTGATATATCGAATCTGTACACATATATTTGTCCAGCTCTCGTGGAAATTACTGGAGTCAAATCCTTTTCAACATCTTCCTTCGGATTCGTTATGACAAATCCTGGGCATCGTACTCCGAAGCATTCTGTCTTGTTAATCTTTATTGAATAGAAAATGTCAAAATAAGAATTTGATTATTATTTTGCTCACTAGTTTCTAAAATAGTACATAGATAGATCATAGATGGAAAGGGGCTTACTACGGAGCGTATGTAGAAGTGGCAATGATGTTCATGAAATATTCTTGGGTCCACCTGGTTATAATATGATCGTCATTAAATTTTGAATTATAGTAGACGTTAATGGATTATTTATGAAAGAATATTGAATGTGAACTTTCAAATAAGTCACGACTTATTTAGATTGAACCGGTATGGAAACCTAATCAGACAACATTAATAGAGAGAACAAGTAATAAAACAGGCAATTACTAGGGATCCCCAGTTACTAAATTATTATATAGTATGAAATTGTCTTTTTGATAAAATAAATGGTCCTAAATTATTTCTTAAGTAGTGATTTTGTTGCATTTCTAATGGAGAGATTAGCCTAGCATGGTAGAGTCGAATATTGATTACCAGCTTGGGTACTAGTTTGAGTAATGCGAGAGATTAATCAAGTACCAAACACGTCATCTTATCTTTTAATAGTGACCATCTTTTGACATTACAATGTTGATTATGTGAATTCATTACGCTTTTTCTCTGCAAAATTAAGCTCATCTCCAAGTTCCGACTAGTCGTGCGTTTAAAATTAGTGCACTGACAAAGATTTGAAGAATTACGTACCCTCCAACCGACTTCGATACTATCTCCACCATTTTTAAGTAATAATCTTGCTGCACTAAACTGTGTTTGAGAAAGATCCGGTTTATAAATAGTAAGAGACCCTCCTGCTCCTCCATATCTTTGCGCTCCAGATCTTGTCCTTACGACAGCATACTAAAATAAAACACGATTATAAACTACGAAAACTGGATAAATGATATGAAAAGTTACAAAGTGGTTGAAGTAGAGTGCAAGTGCTAAGAAATGTTGGATATGTGAAGAGGACTTACACGAGAATCCGGATTCTGACCAACAAGTTTCTGCTCCAACAAATCACTTTTAGTGATTCTTTTGATACGAACTGTCCCATGTGGGCATTCATCGCCTTCTAATTTTACATTTGTAATTGGTTCTGAGAAGAAATAATTCTTCGTGTAATGTATTGGATCAGGATGCTCCTACAAGTCCAAAGTAATAAGTTAATAAAATGAGTATTTATAAGGTAGGCGAGAAATGTGTAAGTATGACATATACCAGTTCATGATCAAAATTGTGATCCTTCAATGCAGGGTGATCAAACGCTGGTTGTTTATAAAAATCTACGCAATCGTATATATGTCCGTTTGGAGCCTGCAAAAAATATATTCTTATGATTAGATAATTACCCTTTCATATCTTACAATCCTTGGACTTCAACTTCTGTAAAATAAGTCTAAAGGGCAAATCTTACATGTATACTCTTGACAAAAGGTTTGTTAAGGAGCTGCAATTGTTGCTCTAACTCGAAATCTTCGTCAAAAGACGGCATCCAATTTCCTTCCACCATGTCGTGGAAGATAAGAAATGTGCAAATAATGAATATTGGAAGAAAATCGATGATAGTCATGATTTTACAAGGTTATGAACCCAAGAAATTAATGTTGGAAAGGTGAATACAAAACACATTTTTTTTGGTTCTCGGTCCTTGTGATTTATATATAAGTTTAGAACATGGGCCGATACGTGGAATTTAAAAAATCCTATTAATCATTATTTAATACAGATTACACATGGTCTCAATTAGGCAGTCAATGATATTGTGTAGTCTTTTTTTTTAAAATTATCAAAACATACAACTATTTTAAACTAATTACCAAAAAGTTACACCCCAACATTTTATTCTCAAAACATACAACTGATTAAAATTATAAATACTAAATCATTTATATTTTTTTAACACCTCTCTCTCTCTCTCCCTTTATCTATACATACATATTTATATATCTATCTCCCCGTAATTTGGAGTCAAACTCACTCGCCATATAAATCTCATAATTAACATCTATACAAAATATTTTTTTTATACATCTCCGTCGAATCATTCTATCAAACCATAAATTCGCTTTTAATTAAGCGTTTTTGATCCGTATTTTTATTGTTTCGAATACTCGGTTTCTCTTCGTCGGATTTCTCTGATTTATTGTTCGAATTAGGGTTTATTCTTCATAAATCGATTTAAATACAGAGTTGTTTTCGATTAGGGTTTTATTCGGATTTTATTCATCTCAAATCGTATATGAAATAGAATTACTTTTCGAAGAAATTAGTTGACGATATATCTGGGTTTGCGTTGCTTATTTTCTCAATATTTTTTCGAAAATTGGTATTTTGCTAGAATAATATGATTGATAAAGAAACAAAATAGACTCGAGATGCCGAATATTAACATTGTTTTGTGTTTTGTGTTTTTTTTTTGTTTTTTAATAACAGTGTATTGTGTTTTTATTATTCATACACAATACATTGTTTATACATGTTATTAATACAAGCATAGACAATACACAGTTTATACATGCTATTAAATATAGACATACGCAATATAGTGTTTATACATGCTTTTTAATACAGACATACACAATAAATTGTTATATACGCTCTTTTATAAATCCATACGCAGTACATTGTTTATCTATTGAGACTGCCTTTTTTGTGTTTCGGTTATTATCCATACACAAAAAAGATGTTTGTATTTTTTATACATATTGTTTATGATATCTGGTCGCATTTGGATAAAAATGATGTGTTGTTGACATATTTTGTTCCTCGATATGAAAAATACCGATTAAATTGTTAATATAGTATTTATAAATGCTCTTTAATACAGTCATACACAATACATATTTTATGCATGCTCTTTAATACAGCCATACACAATACACAGTTTATACATGCTTTTTTAATACGGACATACACAATACATTATTTATACATACTCTTTAATACAGATATACACAATACATAGTTTATACATGTTTTTTAATACGAGTATACACAATACACTATTTATACATGCTATTTAATACAGGCATACACAATACATATTTTATACATGCTCTTTAATACAAGTATACACAATACACAGTTTATACATATTTTTTTAATACGGGCCTACACAATATATTATTTATACATGCTCTTTAATACAGACATACACAGTACACAGTTTATACATGTTTTTTAATACGAGCATACACAATACACTATTTATGCATGCTCTTTAATACAAACATACACAATACATATTTTATACATGCTTTTTAATACAGACATACACAATACATTGTTTATACATGTTGTTTAATACAGTCATACACAGTACATTCTGTATCCATTGACACTGTCCATTTTTTATGTTTTTCTTATTATGCATACACAATACACTTTTTATACATGCTCTTTAATACATGCATACATAATACATAGTTTATACATGTTTTTTAATACGGGAATACACAATACATTATTTATACGTTTTATTTAATACATGCATACACAACACATAATTTATACATATTTTTTAATACGGGAATACGCAATACAGGCATACACAATACATTGTTATACATTGCACATAAAAAGTGATGATTTCATATTGCATACACAATGTAATTTTGTAACCAATGTGAAAAATCACCATTGTCTATCCAATTTAAAAAGTGCATACACAATATTAAAAAGTGCGTAACCAATAAAAAAGAGTCATACATAATCCAAAAAAATGAATACACAGAACAGAGCATACACAATCCAAAAAAATGCATAAACGATCGAGAAAATGGCATACACAATCAAAAAAGTACATACATAATACAAAAAATTAAATACACAATACCAAAGAATGCATAAAAAAATAAGAAAAATGTATACACAATCGAATTTTCCAGGATTTTCGAGCATTTTTCATTTTCATGTTTTTTTATTTTGGATTTTTATTGTTTTTTTTTACCATTTTTTTGGGTTTTTTCGGATTACCGACTTTTTTAAAAGTTTTTTCAGCATATTTTGAGTTTTTTTGAATTCTCGAATTTTTTGAACTTTTTTCATTTTTTTTTGTAATTTTGTAATTTTCTTGTTTTTTTTTTGTTTTCTACCATTTTTTTCGAGTTCTCGACTCTTTTGAACTTTTTTTTATATTTTTGTGATTTTGGATTTTTCTTGGTTTTTTTTTTGCCACTTTTTTGAAGTTTTTTCGGTTTTCAACTTTTTAAAGGTTTTTTCAGCACTTTTTTGGTTTTTTCGGGTTCTCGACTTTTGTAATAAAATTTCATTCTTTTTGTGATTTTGGATTTTTCTTTGTTTTTTTACTTTTTTAAACCATTTTTTGGGCTTTTTCGGGTTCCCGACCTTTTAAAATGGTTTTCCAGCCTTTTTTGGGTTTATTCGGGTTCTTGACTTTTTTGAACTTTTTTCATTTTTTTTTGTGATTTTGGATTTTTCTTGGTTTTTCTTGGTTTTTTTTAACCATTTTTTTGGGTTTTTTCGGGTTACCGACTTTTTTAAAAGTTTTTCAGCATATTTTGGGTTTTTTTGAATTCTAGACTTTTTTGAACTTTTTTCATTTTTTTTTAATTTTGTAATTTTCTTGTTTTTTTTTTGTTTTTTACCATATTTTGGGGCTTTTTTCGGGTTCTCAACTGTTTTGAACTTTTTATATATTTTTGTGATTTTGTATTTTTCTTGGTTTTTTTTTATTTTTTGCCACTTTTTTGGAGTTTTTTCGGGTTTCCGACTTTTTAAAGGTTTTTTCAGCACTTTTTTGGTTTTTTCGGGTTCTCGACTTTTGTTAACTTTTTTCATTCTTTTTGTGATTTTGGATTTTTCTTTGTTTTTTTTTTTTACTTTTTTTAACCATTTTTTGGGCTTTTTCGAGTTCCCGACTTTTTAAAAGGTTTTTCCAGCATTTTTTCGGTTTTTTCGGATTCTCGAATTTTTTGAACTTTTTTCATTTTTTGGTGATTTTGGATTTTTATTGGTTTTTTTTTTATTTTTTACCATTTTTTTGGATTTTTTCGGATTCCCGACTTTTTAAAAGTTTTTTCAACATTTTTTGGGTTTTTTCGGATTCTCGAATTTTTTGAATTTTTTTTTATTTTTTGTTGTAATTTTATTTTTTTCGGTTTAGAAGTTATTTTAATATTAAATAAGCTAGTATTTTGTGGAGAAAAAAAATGATGATTTAGAAAGAGATGAAGAGGAGAAAGAGAATTTTTTTGGTAAGTGAGGAGAAATATATATATTTTTTCTATTTGAGTCAATTGTATGTTTTGAAAATAATTTGTTTGACTTGTATGTTTTGATAATATTTTATAACATGTTGTATGTTTTGGGTATTGACATTTTTTTTCCGAAAGATATTGTGTAGTTATTTACCATAAATATTATTCTTGAATGGGCCATATCTACAAGGAAAGATAAATACATAACGGCTATTAATTGTTCTTTTATCTTCTAAATTTGTATTAGTACTTATGCATGCATGTTGCCTTTCAATTGCTGAGACAACTTAGGCAATGAGAATACAAAGGGAAATAGATCGAGGAATACTATTTAATTAGTTATCAAAAAAGACAAAAAAACTCGTGATAAAGATAATAACGTACCTCGACGTATTATGTTGTGGTTCACCGAATGACCGAAACATATTAAAATCATCGGAAAATGGGAATGTAAATATCTGAAACCATAAATTTGTAGTATGAATAAAGGGTGCTGGTAAATTAATCACAAGGAACGTAACTCTGTATAGTGTATCAAAAAAGGGGGCACTTATAATTTATAAATACTAACCAACATTTGGTTCTAGCATAGCAGCAGTAGGTGTTAATTATATCTCGTTATGACCACAATTTTAACTTGAAAGCGCGCTTCTAATTTTAACATTTATAGTTGGTTGCACGTATAATTTTTGTATACATACAATTCGTTACATTTGGTACCACGTTACTTACTCCCATGGATGCCAGTGAGCTCACTCATGTTTAGAGAAGAAAAATAGCATCAAATACATATTCGGGGTTTTATAAGTTATACGAAGTATTCTGGCCTTAATTAGGTAACTTAAAAGATTTCATCTGATCACACTTTTATTTGATATCATTTTGTACTTTATTTGATATTTATATCCGTTTTATTCCGATGATCATATTGTTGTTATAGCTTGACTTACTTTTACAAAGTGACTAATACCCCTCCAGAACGCGATCAGGAGCTTCTCTTTGAGATAATGTCATGTTTGACTATGCCATAAACTAGTATATGATTTTATTAAAATAGTGGTTGTGCTATTTTGATCACTTGTTTCGTATTGTCTATCTATTTTGCCGTGCTATGGTATGGATTCACCCCTTACCAAGTTTCGTATCCAAATCAGACGACCCTTTTGGATTATTTATCGTATTTAGAAAGACCATTTGTTGTAACTTGTAACAGAGAAACATAGACCTCACTACTGCTATGTAACAGTTTCAAAAAATTTACTCAACATATTCCGAATTTGTTCAAATACTCTTTTATGATTTTTTATGAAAAACCCCAACATATAAATGCAAATTAATTTATACACAGAAGATATGTCTTTTATACATTACAAATATATAAACACATGATAAAGCTTGTAATAGGGTGTACTGAAGGGGTCTTCAACATCCTCTGTAAAGGTAATCTGAGTTTATTTTTAGGTATTTAATAACAAATATTACATATTTTGGCATTTCAGAGCATCACATAATAGCAATAAAAAAATCTACATAAATATGAGTTACAAAGAGATAATATATAGAGCTACAAAGAGATAATATGAGTTATAGTTTTGAGTTTCAACTCATATTATTCTTTTTCTTTTTTTAAATAATCTTCATTACCAAACATATATATATATATATATATAGAGCTACAAAGCGATAATATGAGTTGAAACTTAATTGGTAATGAACTCCATGCAATTTTCCTTTCCTACACTGTCTAAACCAGTAAGTTTGTGATTATACAATAACAATTACTATAAACATCAACTTAATTCTTTTTACCTCAAATGGTTTTCAATGATTAGTTAATAAAAAGTTTTAAGTGTATGTACGTAAGATATCTGAATGGAGATTATTAGGAATTAAAATTATTAATTAGGTCGCCACTCGCCCATATATATATAACTGCTCTTGCCAGATCAGACCTACACAAATTAATGATCCGGATTCCGGAAATTCATCAAAAAAGGCACCAAATTATTTCTGATTTCAATACAGACTTTCATTCATTTAGAGGAACAAAATAGTTTTTTTCTACAAAGTAAGTTTCAACTCAAGCTTTTTTTTACTTGAATATAGGTCCCCCGTAGTATAAGGTATGTCCATTGTCATTCTTATACCTAAACTCCATAATTTTGTACTTCTGGCCATCTGAGAATAATTCTGTCTCCGTATCTTTCTTCACATAATTGGGATCTCGGTAAGCAATCTTTTCGATGTAAGCAGTTTCCCGAATGTTCTCCGTAGGGTTTTCTCCGTAGCCCATAACAGTATTTGGAAAATCTTTGGAAGA
The DNA here is from genome assembly GCA_963682055.1 of Primula veris. Taxonomy (NCBI): domain Eukaryota; kingdom Viridiplantae; phylum Streptophyta; class Magnoliopsida; order Ericales; family Primulaceae; genus Primula; species Primula veris. Next base: position 8,438,696 of record OY821750.1, on the reverse strand, counting down.
GAAAACCTCTGCACCCCATTCAATATAGGAAGCTAAATCCGTTAATCCGCCTTCATCAAATATTTCTTTGTGCCAATATCCGATGTCTATTTTTTCATTATTCGCACCAATTTGAAGTTTCCAGTTTCCTGTAGCTTTATCCTGTTGATTAAGGAAAATTGTTAAAATGGTACCCAACCTATTAACTTTTAGTGATTTGGTACCCAGCCTAACACATTTTCTAAATTGGTACCCAAACTATACATTTCGCTCTAATTTAGTACTCCTAACACTTTTTCTAATTTTGTACACAACCTAACATTTTTTTCTAATTTGGTACCAAACCTATGCGTTAAAAACCGATGATCGAAAACAGATTGAGTCCCTTAATTGGACTGCATACGTATAGGTTGGGTACCAAATTAGAAAAAGCGTTAGGTTGGGTATCAAATTAAAACGAAATGTATAGGTAGGGTACCAAATTAGAAAGTGTGTTAGGTTGGGTACCAAATCACTAAAAGTCAATAGGTTATGTACCATTTTAGCATTTTTCCCTATTGATCATGATAATAACTCAATCTAAACACTAGAAAAGAAATATTACAGCTAGTACCAAAAAGCTCATCTTAGGCCTTGCCTGCTTGCAGCTTATAAGCAGGGCGTCTTTTTAAAAAAATATGAGTTTCAAAAGTATTCTATAAGTTGTTTTTTGAAAATTAGGTATTTGTTGTGTATATGGTAGAAATCTAATTTTATAGTTTACATTACAAAAAATACCACATTGGCTATTATCTTCAAACTTATTGCACTATAACATAGCCACATAGGGCTCTTGGACATACAGATTATACAATGTTTTAAATAGCGGTATCGTTACCGTAGCGTTTTTTGAGTGAAACGCTAAAAGCGTAAATAGCGTTGCTACATAGCGATTTGCGGTGTACTTTTTTTTTTGCCTAAATATGCACTACTTCCAGAACTAGAGAACAGAAAAGAACACAATATATTGCAATGTTTTAAATAGCGGTATCGCTACCGTAGCGTTTTCGAGAGAAACGCTAAAAGCGAAAATAGCGTTTTGCAATTTTTTTTTTTGTTGTAGGTAAGTTTCAAACTTGGGTCTACTGAAAAATAATGCACTGTCACAACAATCTGGATTGAACACACTTTTATGAAAATTACACAATATATATTTATTATTTAGATCCGTTGTTTTTTTTTTCCTAACTCGCTATTTACGTTTTTGGTCCAGAATTTCGCGTTTTTTGCGCTTTTGGTCCCCTATAGCGCAATTTTAGCGCAATTCCAGCCAAATAGTGGTTTTTCGTTACGTTTTTTTTTATTTTAAAATCGCTACTTCGCGCTATATAGCGCGATTTTTAAAACATTGATATATTGTCATTAGATTCACTTTTACATCCATACAAAACATCAACTACCTTATAAACTTCCTTATTTGCATTTTGTGATTTAATGTATATTCATGTGGGAGAAAGTGAAAAAATAGGAGGGAGAGAGAATTTGAGAAAAACATAAACACATGTATGTGTAGCCCTATTTCACCATTTTCCTTTGGATATGGGGAATAACCATAAAAGTTACATTCACATAAGATTCCTCTGCATTACTCAAATTATAAATTCACCCAAACAATTCCCTAAATACAAGGAACATATTGTTTTTCCTAACTCTTACTTATCTATTTAAAAATAATATATTCTCCACTTGTCAATACCAAATAATAATAGGACCCACATAAAGTTGAAAAATAATTGGGTAGATATTAAATTAATAGTATATGGTAATGATAGGGAAATATGTAGGGAAGCTCACAAATTTTATGGAGTTAAATATTTCCCTAAATTTTGTAAAAACATACCAATCACTTTATATTTAAAGAAACTTTTAGGGTCTCTGATGCGGTCCTTTTGTTTGGGGAAGATTTTGATACTCCTATTTTTAAGAAAAATTACAAGGAGCCTGCTAATTAAACAAAATCGAGTTTTTATTCTGTGAAGTTGCTCAAATTCTAAGGAAAATGAGTTAGGGGATTCATATGGTGCTTGCTATAATAAACAAGGGATTAACAAATCATTAGGAGTTGACTACATCGACAAACACTTGCTTGTGGTATTTACCAGACTCGTAATCCAATATTGAGTTGCAAATGATGCAACCAAACTATGGGTTTTTTGCAAGTTAATAACTAGTAAGATTTTTGATTGATGACCTATATCAGTATTACAATCATGTGTCTCCACTTCAAGCCAAAAGCCAATGTTGGCTTTTTTTCAGAAATTTTGAAATGGAAAAATCCGGCCTCTACAACTTCAACATCAGAGAGAATACAACTACAACATCAAGGGGTTTGGGTATTCAGAGTGTTTGAGCAAAGACGTTTCAAGAAAGGGTATAGTTTAGAAGAATGTTTTTCGTACATCAAAATCATGCAATAGGTGCTAAATGATTACGGTAGAATCGCACATGTTTGACTGGGGTGATTAACAAAGTTTGACATATTTGACATATTTTTTTGCATTGAAGCATCTAAATTTACAATCAAACTCTATATATGCATCTGTTTGGTGCTTTATTTATATGCATCTTTGTCTGTGTTAACTTTAAGCTTGCGATAATGAATAAATAATATTATGATCACGATTGTTCATTCCCTATAAAAGTTGGCATTGGATGGATGATTCTAAGGTTTGCAACATCTATGTACTCATCAACTACCCTATACTAAGTTTGAATTTTACCAAGTCCGTGGTTGATTGGGTAATGTTAGCAACCACTACTATATGACAAATTTATTGCCCCACTTGGTTATATTTGGTGCAAATGATAGTATTCTTATTTGGTGCATTAATTGTACAGAGTACTGTTAGGATCAGTGAACTTTGTATTCTGCAGATTACTGGATTACTAGCAAAGTAGAAACAAGGTTTGGTGTTTTACTATCTTAAAACAAAAATACTAGGGTTCGAGGGTCACAAAAGTCGGTTCTTGATTATAAATCTATTTTTTAGTATCTTTCTTTTTGTTGCAAAGTAATTTTTGTTTTGTCGAAAGCTAAAAATATTCGGAGGACTGTTGGTTTGAGTATTCAAGATAATTAATTCTAGCAAGACGTTTAAAAAAGCGTTTATCGTTGACAGTGTTGGGTAAAACTGATGAAGTAATATCATATGATAAATTGATAGGTGCTCATAACAAGTTTCTTCACAACACTACAACTTCAGATCAATAGGGCCTTAAATTGTGATATAGCAGAGAACAAATCGACCTGCAATATTTCTAGTTTTTACTAAAAAAGTTTTTGTGGACATCCATATATATCCATGTAAATTTGGTTAAGTCGGGATAAGATGTTGATGCCTACATTGTTGCAAAATGTACCAGCAACTTGTTTATGAAGTAGTATGACCTTTGTCACATTGTTTTGCAAGGCAATGCATTGCTGGAGTTTACCGATCATGTTTTATTTAATAAATACACAACCTAGTAATTAGAGGAAACTCAATCGCAACACAAGTGATAATATTTTTACTTTTTTTTCCCCAAGATCATGGATTAGTAAATTAACATAATTTAAATATTGAACCTAATATGGCAGGTAGTGCTAATGATATCAATGTATATAATCCAACGTCTAATCTTGAAATAATATCAACTCATGTATGGTTTACAGATATCTCCAGACTCTAGAGACATATGAAGTTTCAACCGATTTGTTTCAACCCAGGGGGGTTCCAAAAATAACTCTTTACCTAATATATCAGCATACATGTCATACCGAAACAAATATTATTATTATTAACTTTGCCTTTTTATTGACTATTTTATTCTTGCATATCTCAGTTCAAATTAGCAAAAACTGTCGTAATAAAGAGCCATGTAAACTAGAGAAACATAAAAAAAGGTTGTTGTGGAGCTGCTATTTCCTTTCACTTTCCAAAGTTGTAATAAAAGTGGCTGTCTAAGAGGTTAATTAGTATGGATGTTGGTATGGGGTTTTAATGGATAATGGGTACTGTATGTTTCGAGCAATAATCAACAAGGTTCATGTTAGTTTGGATATTCAAGAGTGTTTGAGCAAAGACGTTTCATGAAAAAAGTATAGGTTAGAACAATGTTTTTTGTACATCAAAATCTTGCATGATGCTAAATGAGTTTGGTAGCCATGTTAGAATATCATTATATCTTAATCCATGCTATAAAAAACACGCTATGTTGTGCTATATTGTGCGAAATAACGTTTTTTTGGGAAAAAAACACATCGAAAAAACGGTTTTTGGATGCAAGAGCGCTAAATTCGGGCTATTGGGACTAAAAACGCAAAAAGCGTAAAATTGTTGTACTGGTAGCGTAAATATCGAGTTTTTAAAACAGAATACAGAGACTGTTAGTATAAATACTGGGCTGACCCCTATAGTTTATAACATATCACAATTAGCCTATTTAGCATATAACATGTCACAATTAACCCATATAATTAATAACATGTCACATATTCACTTTTATAGTAAATAACATGTCACAAATTATTTCATATACTAAATAATATATCAAAAAAATACATTTATCCTCAAATACTTAAAAAACGTAGAGTTTTTTGACCAAACATGTCTCCCTCTCTTTCGTTCCCCAAAAAACCATAACCAATTCTTTTAACTTTTAATTTTGTTAACATAATTAGTATAAATTGTATGACTATAGTGTTATATTAATATATATTTAGGTAAAAAAAAAAAATACACCGCAAAGCGCTACGTTGTTACGCTATTTGCGTTTTTAGCGTTTCTCTCGAAAATACGCTATGATAGCGATAACGCTATTTAAAACATTGATCTTAATCACAAAGATCAAGAGGGGCGATTAACAAAGTTTGCATTGGACAATGAATTCACAACTTTTTACCTTGACATTATTTTAATTATAAATTCGGCATCCTTCATGTACAATTCGTGACTTGGCCCCTGCATATAATTAGGATGGGAATTGGGAGGGTTTTGTCTGACGGCAGATTTTCAGAAATTTATTCTGCCCCTTGAAACTACAATATTTTGGAAATATTTTAATCAGATTTTTTGTTTGGCCGGAGTGAGGAAAAATGAAGTGGAGACTTGAACTCAGAACTTCAAGATTGTTGTTCCTGTGTGAAAGCCAGGCCATGTTTGGTTGCTGATTGTTAGCTTAACTTATTTGTTCTTTTTATGAGTTGCAATTATTTGCATGAGCAGCTCTTTTTAATATTTTTTGAATGTCTGGAAAGAGAAAATGTTTAGCTGAGTTTACAACGTTTTTTCAGCTACAAAATAATACATTTTAATAAGAGGTGCTATTCCTTGTTGAGAAAGTAAAAACTAAACTTAGACCTTCTCTCATTTTTTAGTAAAAACTTAAAGATAATTTACTCAACGCCTTAGAAGAAATATAATTATATATGTATACGATTTAGAGAAAGGCAAATTGATAAGGTTGTGTTATATTTGAAGTTATAAACCACAGTCCTATTTCTTTTATAACTGGTTATGTGGAGATTTATATAAATATTATTACAATAACAGAAAAGAAAGAGAGAGTTATCAAAGAAGTTGAGAGCTACAACTTAATTTCTAATAGATTCACTTTTGATTACATAATATGGCAAAAGTCGAATTACCACCGGGGTATGAGTTTCTTCCAACAGACAACGAGCTTGTTCTTTTTTACCTTCTTCCGAGAGTGACTAAGAATCCATTACCTGTCCAAGGGTTGATTCAAGATTATGATTTATACGGAAATAAACACCCATGGGAGATATTTGAAGAACAAAAAAGTGAGGTAACGGCGTATTTCTTCACTATGCTGAAAAAGAAAAGCCCCAAGGCTAAGGTTGTTATTCGAACAGTAGGAGATAAGAAGAACGGTGGTGGCAAGTGGAAACTGCAAGCGAAGGGGACCGATTTGAAGGACGACAAAGGCAGAATTATCGGCAAAAAGAGGTGCCTTTCTTACGTGTGCGAAGGAAAGTGTGGCTACGGAATGGAGACAGGTAGATGGACTATGAAGGAGTACGCTCTCAATGGTTTTCTTTCTGGCTTCGCTTTGCCAGAGTTTAGGGATATTGTTTTGTGTCAAATAAAGAATCATCAAGATAATCAAAGAAAAGGAGATGACGAGACCGAGTTTGGAGCTACTAGTGGTACTGTTTATGATCAAGAACCGCCAAATATTCAACCTATAGCTATGGATATGCCGATGGATGGTGATGTATATGCGCCAACTATTGATTCTGGAATCTCACAAGAACAGCAACAAGACGATCTATTTTGGCAGGGTAATAACAGGGTTGCAAGGGATGGTGGGTATGATAGGTCTCGAGAACCAAACATGGAGGGTTGTGGTGCTTTTTGTAATGAAAGCCCATTTAATGTTGATTCATTCTTCATTGATGATGGTTTTGCGGTAGAAGATTTTCAAGTAGAGATGCAACAAGATGATGGTTTTGGGGTAGAAGATTTTCAAGTAGAGATGCAACAAGATGATGGTTTTGGGGTAGAAGATTTTCAAGTAGAGATGCAACAAGATGATGGTTTTGGGGTAGAAGATTTTCAAGTAGAGATGCAACAAGATGATGGTTTTGGGGTAGAAGATTTTCAAGTAGAGATGCAACAAGAACAAGCCCATGAGGATGATAGCCTCGAAGCTGAAAAAGAAGATGCTCCAGAACATGACAATGTAAATCACATGATGCCACTATCTGTTGAAAATCAAGTGTTGATGCAACCAGAACAACAACCATATGAAATCACAAATCAGATGATGCTTCTACCTGTTCAAAATCAAGGATCGATACGACCAGAAATAGCGCATACCGGTGATATTGCTCAAGAGCCTGATATTGAACATCAAGTGCCTACACAACAGGAACAAGCTTATGATTTGGATTATTTTCTGGGAATTTCATTGGATGATCTTGAAGACTCTCAATGGACGAATGGACTAGTAAATCATGGGGGACCTCTTTATGTAGATGGGTTTGAGTCGATATACATGCCTGATGTTCATGAGATTACAGACGACAAGAAAGACCAGTCAAGGAAGCGATCTTTTGCCTTTGATCGAGAAGACGACGAAGTACAGTTGAACAACAAGAAGATACGGCAAGAAGAAGAAGAAGGCGAAGAAGCAGAAGATGGTTAATTTATTTTGTAAAAAATTAGCAGTATGATTCGTAAAGTAGATCAGCTTTCAGATGCTAGATAAATTTGTACAGCTATGCACTCTTTTTCCTCTTTTGAGCTTTTTCCATTATGGTTTTGCTCACTAGAGGTTTTAACGAGGCATAGCTTTAGGATAGTGATGTGTAACGTATCCACACCCTTTGTCCTTTTGATTAGTATTCTGTACTTGGCTCGGATGAAGGCTTCTGGTTTAGGGTGCCAACCTAGTTGGGATGCTTTTCCATAAGCTTGACGTAGCGTTTCTCTTATTTGTAAGAATTACTAACAAGGAAAAAATTGTTCATTGTTTAAATTTGTTGAGTAACATATGAAATACTGATAATTATTCAAGTCTGATCTCTTCAATAAGTTTTTCCGTTTTCTGAAAACAACGATTTTTCGAAAAAAAGGTAGCTTATTTGTGTTTTCCTAGAGTTTGTATACTTTTTATGTGATTTAAATTTTAAATGTAAAAGTAGTTAGCTATTGATGTAACTATTGTGAATACTGGTTGCAATTTTGTTATACCTTTTTAATTTTCTTTTATTCTGCAAACAGTTTGTAGGCTACTCGTTTTTTAGCTTTTCTACTTACACTATTTGGTCTTTTGTGCTACTGAGTTTTCAAGCTAAAAGCAATTTTTTAGCTATGTCTATATCCCTCCACCACCTCAACACCAAAGCCTTTTGCCACCTCACCAATGGGTTGTCGAAAAAACCCGCAATTCGAAAGTCTCCGAATATATCAATTTTCGACAAAAAGGTAGCTTCTTTGTGTTTTCCTAATTTATTATGAGATTTAAATCTATTGTTAGTCAGTTATTGATGTAATTATAGTAGAACCTCTCTTTAGCAATAAACTCGTGACGAGAGAAAATATTCTTATAAGTAAGTTATTTCTAATTACAGTTTAATATATAAAAAAATATTTAAATAAATGTTCCGCATAATAAAAATTATGTGTATCTAATTTGAGTCCAAATCTTCTAATTACATTTTATTTACTAAATGGTCATGAAAACCAAAATATAATAGATATATTTTATTTTTATACAAACCCAAAAAAATAGTTTTAGATTACAACAAAATAAATAAAAAAAAACACAAAAAAATTATTTAAAAAAAAAAATCACAAAAAAATATAAAAAATGGCAAAAAATTATTAAAATCACAAAAAATCATTAAAAAAATTATAAAAAAACATAAAAATCACAAAAAAATATAAAAAATTATAAAAATCACAAAAAAAATCATAAAAAATCACAAAAAATAAAAAGAATTATAAAAAATGAAAAAATCATAAAAAATGAAAAAAAAAATCACAATTTTTTTAAAAAATTACATAAAAATATTATTATTTTTTCAATATAACACTTTTAATACCGAAAACGCAGTTTTTTTTTCATAAAAAAACTCTTTTTCCATCAAAAAGTGAATTTTTTTATTAAAAAAATGGTTTTTACATAAAATTATGCCTTTTTTTAATCTAAATGAGCTGAAAGTGCATCTAGTTCAGTCGAAAGTACGTATAGTTTAGTCAAAAGTGCATAAAATTGTATCGAAATTGCATTCAATTCAACTGAAAGTAGATCTAGTTCCGTTGAAAGTGCCAACAATTCAGTCGAAAGTAAATGTAGTTCAATAAAAGTGAGTATGCATATAGTTCAGCTGAAAGTACATCTGTTTCAACTTAAAATGCAACTAATTTAGTCGAAAGTACATATAGTTAAGTCAAAAGTGCATATAATCTGGTCAAAAATGAACTTAGTTCAGTCGAAAGTGCATATAGTTCAATAAAAGTGCATATAGTTCTATCAAAAATGCATCTCATTCAACTAAAAGTGCATCTGGTTCAACTAAAAGTGCATCTAATTCAGCTGAAAGTGCATCTAGTTCAGCTGAAAGTGCATCTAGTTCAGCTAAAAATGTATCTAGTTCAGTCGAAAGTGCATAAAGTTCAATAAAAGTGCATATAGTACAGAACACAAAGTGTATATATTTTACTTTAAAGTTAAAAAAAAACTGGATGGATTCGAATCACCAACCTCTTAAACATTGGTGTTAGGTGCAAGCACGCTTACCAATTTGAGATTACGGATCTAAAATTAGTTAGTAAAATTAGTTTCTAAAAAGGTAATTCAAATTTTAACAAGCATTGAAATGAGTCAAACGAGAGTTAAATACATAAAATTCACATTTTGATGAAAAAATGTTTTTTATGAAAAAGTGTTTTTTTATGAAAAAGCGTTTTTTTATAAAAAAACGCTTTTTCGATGTAAAAAGTGGTATATTGACATTTTTTATGATATTTTATAATTTTTTTGTGAGTTTTTTCATTTTTTATAATTTTTTGTGATTTTTTTCATTTTTTATTTTTTATGATACACTAATTTATACATTTTTTCCAAAATAAATTGCTGTGAATTTTCTTTTAAAAATAATTATTGTAATGTATTGATACATGTATTATCGTGATTGTACAATTTTTTTTAAACTTTATTTTACATGTATAAATAACAAGTATAATATAGAATAGATTTTTATTCATTTTTTGTGCCTAAACCAAGTGTATACAATGACAGACAAATTAAGTTGGAATTATTTTGGATTCAACAAGAAAGTGTTCACGTGTACGAGCTATTACGTATCCGCAAGTTAAATGATAGGGTGACAACCCAAAAAATCAAGACAATATCACATACTACATTAGTTAAATATTTTAAACCGTGTTAAATTTAATGTAACGACATATACATAATTTTATACATTTATGTAATTTATTTCTATATGCATGCAAATTTGTTAAAGTGTGACCATAAAAAATCATGCAATATTACAATATTGATAGGTTCTATTGTAATTTTCCTTTTTTCTTTTGCTTTGCCAAAGACTGGTTGTTTCGCTCCTTAATATAATGATAGAATTATTGTTAGTTTTTTTTAAAATTTTATTGGATGATAATGTGAAAAATGATCGAGACAATCCTATAAATGAACATATTTTTAATAGTGCAATTAAAGTTTTCTACAATCAATAGAAAGCTTTACTCCTAGCTAGATAAGCTAGCTCAACCTCCTCACCGGTTAGCCTTCCAATAAAAGTTCTCTCTTCCGAGCTTCTACCGTACGTCCTAACATATTGATAAGTACCCCGACACAGCCGACAGTGATAAAATACAACCCTCAAAATACGTCGTTGAGCCAATACGGCGCTCCCCAGTGAACTATGTATGTGAGCTCGGAATCAAAGAAAATCAATATGCAAACTCATGATCTCGACTAATCTGCAACGTATAAGAGAAACTATGTGATGATCTCATCGACCCCACTATCGTGTAAATTGGTCTGTGATCAATGTAACCTTCACTTCCAGATGCCCGATCAATATCCCCAATAAGCCCTCATCTACACGAGTTAGCATCCGATCTCCCAAAAGCCCCAAACCGAAAAATATGACCTTGATTGGCCAATACCATTAGTCTTCCAATCGAAGAGTACTTGAACCAAGTGTGATTAAAATAATCCACGAGTCCCATAAATATCCACGACATCATCGCCTTCTAAATACTATTAAATAGCCATATCCGCCAGATTGGAACCATTACAATCGACGTAGACAACAAAAGACTCCCCTACGACATGCACCACATAATTACTTTCAACATGTCATGATATCTCAAGAATACTACAATTACCCTCAACAAACAGTCTCATTAACCAAATTTCTGTTGAAACTTGTTGGTTTACTTCATTTCACTCAAAATATATCATTATCATCCTACCATCGAATTGGACCCAACTTAACCAGTTTATCTATTTTGTCATATCTATTAGCAACCAATTAAATCTCCAACTTGGGTCTTTAGCCCAACACATGTAGCAAAAATATTCGTATTTTTCCTCTTGACAGTAACGCATGAGTTGAGGAAGAAACTTAGTAACGTTCATTAACCAACAGGGGCGGATTTAGGGGGAAGGGTATGCCGCCGCCATTCCGAAAATTTTAAAAACGATTTTTTTTATAGTAAAAATTTCAGAAAATTAGGTTATATATATATATATCCCTCATAAGATATATAATCATGCTTAGCTCATATGATAATGCTACATAAAATTGAATAACATATCATTGGTTTGATTCTTTACCATCACAACTTATTCTTTTTTATTTCTTTCATGTTCATTTAGGTACATGAGTAACACTTCATTGCTCATTATTTTCAATAACATCTATATATTTTTATATTTCTTTTTAAAATCTATAAATACTCTTCAAATAACTCATTTTGATGTTACCAAAAATAAATAAATTATAATTTTAAATTTACTGTATTTTTTATAGTTAACAACTAGTTTTTTTAACCCACAGAAAAGACTTTTAAACTCAGTTTTCGATTATTTTAAACGTTATTTTTCTTAAAATTCTAGTGACAATTTTTTGTGTACGGCCCTCAACGATATCATTCTAGTTCCGCCATTGTTAACCAAACATACTAGTAAAATATTACAGGCGGCGTCAAAGTAAGGAAAAAAGTTGCCAGTCGGTGGCGTATGGAAAACCGCCCCTCTTCTGGCGAGTCACGTGACAGCAGTCTCTCTCTCCTCCCCCTTTCCCCTTGTTCTGGTACCAACGAGGTCTCGGCCTCGAAGCACAACAAGCGTACAATATCAGAATCTATTTTGTCGGAAGATTTGATTCGAAACCCATCCACCTTTACTATTTTCGAAACGGTTTTGATATGGTTTTCATCTCGATCCAAACGCTGATTGGTCCCATTTTAACAGGTCATCTTCTTCCCTGGCTTTATTTTCGGTGTCGTACTTAAGTGGTTACCGAAAATAAACATACAGAGGGAATATGATTATCACCTAGAGATGCTGTTTAAACTCGGTAGATGGTATTGTGTATGTAAGCATGCTGTTTCAAGAGGAACATTTCACTAGTGACACTGTGGCAGGAGTTTGAAATGTTTAATTTATTTATTTTTATATTGTATACTCCCTTCCTATTTAATTGTTAACTACGAAACTACATGTAATTTGGACCGGCTTACAAATTATATCAAAATTGTTAAAATAATTTTTTTTAAAATCTAATCTTAAAATTTAACATTTGAACTATATGATCAACTTTTGAAAATTTTCATTCCGATAATTTTGATACAAGTTCTTGACCGGTCAAAATTGCACGTATTTTCACAATGGACAATTAAATAGTAACGGACGAAGTACAACATTGTTGGATGTATCATGTATGTTCTACCTTGATGAATTTTTCAGATAATAGTAAAGAAAGATGCTATACAAAGTTGACATCACTTCCATAGTATGGTAATACGGTGATTCTGAATAGTTAATACTCCTCTGATAGAAGAATAAACGCATGGACGGCCCTGACCAAGTTGAATAAGGCTTAAGCCTCCCGCAAATACTTTGATTTTTTTTTTTTTTTACGGGAAACACATCGACTCTATTAAAAATATATTTTATAATCATATAACAAATATCGAATAATTATATATTTACATTGTTACATTAGTGGTTGTGTAGATAATATACCAACTGGTCATGAGTTAAATACCAATTAACTATAATTTTATTTTATTTTTATTTTGTTTGTATTTATGGGCAACATGTTTGAGCGTCAAGACATATAGTTGGGGCGGCACTGAATAAACACAAGAGTACTTGGTTCAATATGTAATTGCAAATTCAAGGATTGTATGACCTCGGTTTAGCAACTATTTGAGACCAATTAGCTTAAATATATACAACTCTCACGTTTTGGTTGATCAGCAAAATTCAGATCTACGTAGGTGTAAATCAAATCAGCTAAGCTTATGTCACGTCCCAAAATCCGTAAACACGAACATCGAGGCGTGACCTTTTTAAACAAAAGAAATAGAACCTGTTGGTACAAAATTTAAATTTTTAAAAGAAAACACTTGCGAGCTAAAGAAACAATTAAACGAATAAATAAAACTGTTTGTCAAACGCGGCTACATGACCAAATGATTTTGACAACTTAAAAAAAATTACCAAACGAATGTAAATTGCCCGTAGGCTATAACCTCAAAAATGAACTAAATATAAAGAAAGCGATCGAAACAAGCCTCGAGCCCATGCGATACCTTACCAATGCTCTAACCAACGCCTCAATCTAAGTTGTAGCTGAAAGACAAAACTGTAACGGTGAGTCTCACGCACATACATAGACGGGACGGCACCACAAATACCGTCACTCCATCCCATAAATGCAAAAACTCACAAACAACAACTACGATAATCAACATATAAAAAGAAATATAATAACATACTACAACGAGATAAATTAAATAACTTCAACACACATCTATAGCATACATGGACCTCTAATGTCGCCTACCCCAGTCCGTAAGGTAGGTCATTCCCTATTCCCTCGGCCGTCTTCTGTCCCCGGAATTAGGAAGAGACAGAGACCATTGTTAACATAAAAGTAGATTTAAAGTGCGCACTTCGACCTCTCATGCCACTCGTCCCAGTCCGTAAGACGAGTCATTTCCTATCCTCACGGCCGTCTTCTGTCCCCGGAATTAGGAAGAGACAGAGACCATTGCTAACAAAAAAATAAATAGAGTGCACACTAGGACCTCTCATGCCACTCGCCCCAGTCCGTAAGACGAGTCATTCCCTATCCCCTCGCCCGTCTTCTGTCCCCGGAATTAGAAAGAGACAGAGACCATTGCCACTAATCTAAATCACAAGGTCTCGGCCAATATTATAAATCCATGCAAATATCACATTCTCATACGGCCTCGGCCAATAATATAAATCCACGCAATTATCACATTCTCATACGTCACTTTGACGCAATTCAACAAAGCACATAAGCATACGCACTAGATTCACAACTAGCCGACCAACTCTAACAACATAAAATTCAGTTAAGCCATTTTAACAAACATCTCGTATGCGCAATATAAAACTCATCTTTATTCAACAATAATTTATCCAATTCTATCAACAACCATAATAACACGTAATCAACGCATAAAACACGTAACCCATCAATATTCTCATTACTCCGAAAATTAAAAGACTAAATCCCCAACTACTCCTAAAATCAAATAAGTGAATTAGACGTACAACAAATAAACTCAGTTAACAATTTAAGAACATAATTATGATAAAAGGCAAAAACCCCCCAATTTATAATAAACGCAAAACATAATCCTAACATACACCATCATCTAGTCGTAATGGATAACCCTCGTTACCTTAGAGCGTAGAGGAGATGATTCCGGTAACAACCCGCTAAATGTGGTTTCCTCTTCTTCTTATTTTTCTCTCTTTTCTCTCTTGTATTTGGCTGGTTTTTGGTTTAATGAATTAAAAGTGGCCTGATTTGAGTTATAGAAAAACTGTTTTTAGATAGTTTGTGAAAGCGAACTATTTGGTCCCCAAAGTTTTAAAAGCTAAATCTTAATTCAAAAATATTGTTTTACTACTCAAAAATAACAAATTTTTAGAAACAAATCTATTGGGTCCTTTTTATTTATAAAATTAGTAACAGGTTTTAAAAATAAAGTTTCTCGGAAGAGTTTCGGTTTTGGTTAAAAATTAGTTGTGTGACCGGTTTTTGATAAAATTTGTATAAAACGTTTTTGGATAAATTAAATCATGAATAAACCCATTTATTATCTGAGACTCAGACGAAAGTTCTATTCAAACAAATTTAAAATTAGGACTCAAACCTGGTTGACATTCCAAGCCAAAACAAATAATTTGAAGCTTATTCGAGTTCTGGAAAAAATTCGGCTCCACCAGCTAAAGACATTTCTAGCTCTGTCAGAAGTTGAAAAAAGCTGTTTCTTTTTTTCGTTTCAAAAAACATCAAGTTTACCGGAACTTGTAAGCAGCAATACAAAACTACTTGGCCTAAAACCAGTACGAAAGAAATCTTCTAGAAAAAGCACAGCCATAATTCCCAGGTGATTACAATGAGTAAATGTGCAAGGAAAAACCCAAAAACAAAAAATGAATTGGAAAACTCGACTAAATCGGAAAATAACTAATGCGAATTTATAACCACCTCTACTGTGTTTCTGGGTTGTACTTCTTTCGTTTGTTGTAGTGTACAAAAGATAACTTGGGGAAAAAAGCAAAAGAAAAATAATAATATAACGTACAAATACAAGACTGTTGTAAAGTGATCCTATCACGCACCCAAAGCCTCGACATAGGCCACTTCTTTCACTTTCTTACGGACACCATCCTTGGATTTGGATTTACGTTTTTTCGAAGAAACATTTTTCTCATTCATCCCATTAAGTATGGGTATCTGCTCCTTCTCCATGTCATTATTTTCAAACAAAAGCTCACCATCTGCGACCTCTGTATCTAATAATTACTTTAATTAGTATAAGAGGTTGTTGTGTCATTAAAAAAAGGTTGTTGTGGAGCTGCTATTTCCTTTCACTTTCTAAAGGATGTATAAGAGGTTAATTAGTCGGGATGTTGGAATGGGGTTTTAATGGATAATGGGTACTGTATGTTTCGAGCAATAATCAACAAGGTTCATGTTAGTTTGGATATTCAAGAGTGTTTGAGCAAAGACGTTTCAAGAAATTTTGAAGTGGAAAAATCCGGCCTCTACAACTTCAACATCAGAGAGAATACAACTACAACATCAAGGGTTTGGGTATTCAGGAGTGTTTGAGCAAAGACGTTTCAAGAAAGAGTATAGTTTAGAAGAATGTTTTTCGTACATCAAAATCATGCAATAGGTGCTAAATGATTACGGTAGAATCGCACATGTTTGACTGGGGTGATTAACAAAGTTTGACATATTTGACATATTTTTTTGCATTGAAGCATCTAAATTTACAATCAAACTCTATATATGCATCTGTTTGGTGCTTTATTTATATGCATCTTTGTCTGCGTTAACTTTAAGCTTGCGATAATGAATAAATAATATTATGATCACGATTGTTCATTCCCTATAAAAGTTGGCATTGGATGGATGATTCTAAGGTTTGCAACATCTATATATGTACTCATCAACTACCCTATACTAAGTTTGAATTTTACCAAGTCCGTGGTGGATTGGGTAATGTTAGCAACCACTACTATATGACAAATTTATTGCCCCACTTGGTTATATTTGGTGCAGATGATAGTATTCTTATTTGGTGCATTAATTGTACAGAGTACTGTTAGGATCAGTGAACTTTGTATTCTGCAGATTACTGGATTACTAGCAAAGTAGAAACAAGGTTTGGTGTTTTACTATCTTGAAACAAAAATAATAGGGTTCGAGGCTCACAAAAGTCGGTTCCTGATTATAAATCTATTTTTTAGTATCTTTCTTTTTGTTGCAAAGTAATTTTTGTTTTGTCGAAATCTAAAAATATTCAGAGGACTGTTGGTTTGAGTATTCAAGATAATTAATTCTAGCAAGACGTTTAAAAAAGCGTTTATCGTTGACAGTGTTGGGTAAAACTGATGAAGTAATATCATATGATAGATTGATAGGTGCTCACAACAAGTTTCTTCACAACACTACAACTTCAGATCAATAGGGCCTTAAATTGTGATATAGCAGAGAACAAATCGACCTGCAATATTTCTAGTTTTTACTAAAAAAGTTTTTGTGGACATCCATATATATCCATGTAAATTTGGTTAAGACGGGATAAGATGTTGATGCCTACATTGTTGCAAAATGTACCAGCAACTTGTTTATTAAGTAGTATGACCTTTGTCACATTGTTTTGCAAGGCAATGCATTGCCGGAGTTTACCGATGATGTTTTATTTAATAAATACACAACCTAGTAATTAGAGGAAACTCAATCGCCACACAAGTGATAATATTTTTACTCTTTTTTTTCCCAAGATCACGGATTAGTAAATTAACATATTTTAAATATTGAACCTAATATGGCAGATAGTGCTAATTATATCAAAGTATATGATCCAATGTCTAATCTTGAAATAATATCAACTCATGTATGGTTTACAGATATCTCCAGACTCTAGAGACATATGAAGTTTCAACCGATTTGTTTCAACCCAGGGGGTTCCAAAAATAACTCTTTACCTAATATTTCAGCATACATGTCATACCGAAACAAATATTATTATTATTAACTTTGCCTTTTTATTGACTGTTTTATTCGTGCATATCTCAGTTCAAATTAGCAAAAACTGCCGTAATAAAGAGCCATGTAAACTAGAGAAACATAAAAAAAAAGGTTGTTGTGGAGCTGCTATTTCCTTTCACTTTCCAAAGTTGTAATAAAAGTGGTTGTATAAGAGGTTAATTAGTATAGATGTTGGATTGGGGTTTTAATGGATAATGGGTACTGTATGTTTAGAGCAATAATCAACAAGGTTCATGTTAGTTTGGATATTCAAGAGTGTTTGAGCAAAGACGTTTCAAGAAAAAAATATAGGTTAGAACAATGTTTTTTGTACATCAAAATCTTGCATGATGCTAAATGAGTTTGGTAGCCATGTTAGAAGATCATTATATCTTAATCCATGCTATAAAAAACGCGTTATGTTGCACTATATTGTGCGAAATAACTTTTTTTTTGGAAAAAACACATCGAAAAAACGGTATTTGGATGCAAAAGCTCTAAATTCGCGCTATTGGGACTAAAAGCGCAAAATTGTTGTACTGCTAGCATAAATATCGAGTTTTTAAAACAGAATACATGAACTGTTAGTGTAAATACTGGGCTGACCCCTATAGTTTAACATATCACAATTAGCCTCTTTAGCATATAAGATATCACAATTAGCCCATATAATTAATAACATGTCACCTATTCACTTTTATAGTAAATAACATGTCACAAATTACTTCATATAGTAATTAATATATCAAAAAAATACATTTATCCTCAAATACTTAAAAAAACGTAGAGTTTTTTGACCACACATGTCTTCCTCTCTTTCGTTCCCCAAAAAACCACAACCAATTCTTTTAACTTTTAATTTTGTTAACATAATTAGTATAAATTGTATGACTATAGTGCTATATTGTTATATATTTAGGTAAAAAAAAATACACCGCAAAGCGCTACGTTGCTACGCTATTTGCGTTTTTAGTGTTTCTCTCGAAAAGACGTTATGATAGCGATAACGCTATTTAAAACATTGATCTTAATCACAAAGATCAAGAGGGGCGATTAACAAAGTTTGCATTGGACAATGAATTCACAACTTTTTACCTTGACATTATTTTAATTATAAATTCGACACCCTTCATGTACAATTCGTGACTTGGCCCCTGCATATAATTAGGATGGGAATTGGGAGGGTTTTGTCTGACGGTAGATTTTCAGAAATTTATTCTGCCCCTTGAAACTACAATATTTTGGAAATATTTTAATCAGATTTTTTGTTTGGCCGGAGTGAGGAAAAATGAAGTGGAGACTTGAACTCAGAACTTCAAGATTGTTGTTCCTGTGTGAAAGCCAGGCCATGTTTGGTTGCTGATTGTTAGCTTAACTTATTTGTTCTTTTTATGAGTTGCAATTATTTGCATGAGCAGCTCTTTTTAATATTTTTTGAATGTCTGGAAAGAGAAAATGTACAACGTTTTTTCAGCTACAAAATAATACATTTTAGTAAGAGGTGCTATTCCTTGTTGAGAAAGTAAAAACTAAACTTAGACCTTCTCCCATTTTTTAGTAAAAACTTAAAGATAATTTACTCAACGCCTTATAAGAAATATAATTATATATGTATACGATTTAGAGAATGGCAAATTGATAAGGTTGTGTTATATTTGAAGTTATAAACCACAGTCCTATTTCTTTTATAACTGGTTATGTGGAGATTTATATAAATATTATTACAATAACAGAAAAGAAAGAGAGAGTTATCAAAGAAGTTGAGAGCTACAACTTAATTTCTAATAGATTCACTTTTGATTACGTAATATGGCAAAAGTCGAATTACCACCGGGGTATGAGTTTCTTCCAACAGACAACGAGCTTGTTCTTTTTTACCTTCTTCCGAGAGTGACTAAGAATCCATTACCTGTCCAAGGGTTGATTCAAGATTATGATTTATACGGAAATAAACACCCATGGGAGATATTTGAAGAACAAAAAAGTGAGGTAACGGCGTATTTCTTCACTATGCTGAAAAAGAAAAGCCCCAAGGCTAAGGTTGTTATTCGAACAGTAGGAGATAAGAAGAACGGTGGTGGCAAGTGGAAACTGCAAGCGAAGGGGACCGATTTGAAGGACGACAAAGGCAGAATTATCGGCAAAAAGAGGTGCCTTTCTTACGTGTGCGAAGGAAAGTGTGGCTACGGAATGGAGACAGGTAGATGGACTATGAAGGAGTACGCTCTCAATGGTTTTCTTTCTGGCTTCGCTTTGCCAGAGTTTAGGGATATTGTTTTGTGTCAAATAAAGAATCATCAAGATAATCAAAGAAAAGGAGATGACGAGACCGAGTTTGGAGCTACTAGTGGTACTGTTTATGATCAAGAACCGCCAAATATTCAACCTATAGCTATGGATATGCCGATGGATGGTGATGTATATGCGCCAATTATTGATTCTGGAATCACACAAGAACAGCAACAAGACGATCTATTTTGGCAGGGTAATAACAGGTTTGCAAGGGATGGTGGGTATGATAGGTCTCGAGAACCAAACATGGAGGGTTGTGGTGCTTTTTGTAATGAAAGCCCATTTAATGTTGATTCATTCTTCATTGATGATGGTTTTGGGGTAGAAGATTTTCAAGTAGAGATGCAACAAGATGATGGTTTTGGGGTAGAAGATTTTCAAGTAGAGATGCAACAAGATGATGGTTTTGGGGTAGAAGATTTTCAAGTAGAGATGCAACAAGATGATGGTTTTGGGGTAGAAGATTTTCAAGTAGAGATGCAACAAGAACAAGCCCATGAGGATGATAGCCTCGAAGCTGAAAAAGAAGATGCTCCAGAACATGACAATGTAAATCACATGATGCCACTATCTGTTGAAAATCAAGTGTTGATGCAACCAGAACAACAACCATATGAAATCACAAATCAGATGATGCTTCTACCTGTTCAAAATCAAGGATCGATACGACCAGAAATAACGCTTACCGGTGATATTGCTCAAGAGCCTGATATTGAACATCAAGTGCCTACACAACAGGAACAAGCTTATGATTTGGATTATTTTCTGGGAATTTCATTGGATGATCTTGAAGACTCTCAATGGACGAATGGACTAGTAAATCATGGGGGACCTCTTTATGTAGATGGGTTTGAGTCGATATACATGCCTGATGTTCATGAGATTACAGACGACAAGAAAGACCAGTCAAGGAAGCGATCTTTTGCCTTTGATCGAGAAGACGACGAAGTACAGAACAACAAGAAGATACGGCAAGAAGAAGAAAAAGACGAAGAAGCAGAAGATGGTTAATTTATTTTGTAAAAAATTAGCAGTATGATTCGTAAAGTAGATCAGCTTTCAGATGCTAGATAAATTTGTACAGCTATGCACTCTTTTTCCTCTTTTGAGCTTTTTCCATTATGGTTTTGCTCACTAGAGGTTTTAACGAGGCATAGCTTTAGGATAGTGATGTGTAACGTATCCACACCCTTTGTCCTTTTGATTAGTATTCTGTACTTGGCTCGGATGAAGGCTTCTGGTTTAGGGTGCCAACCTAGTTGGGATGCTTTTCCATAAGCTTGACGTAGCGTTTCTCTTATTTGTAAGAATTACTAACAAGGAAAAAATTGTTCATTGTTTAAATTTGTTGAGTAACATATGAAATACTGATAATTATTCAAGTCTGATCTCTTCAATAAGTTTTTCCGTTTTCTGAAAACAACGATTTTTCGAAAAAAAGGTAGCTTATTTGTGTTTTCCTAGAGTTTGTATACTTTTTATGTGATTTAAATTTTAAATGTAAAAGTAGTTAGCTATTGATGTAACTATTGTGAATACTGGTTGCAATTTTGTTATACCTTTTTAATTTTCTTTTATTCTGCAAACAGTTTGTAGGCTACTCGTTTTTTAGCTTTTCTACTTACACTATTTGGTCTTTTGTGCTACTGAGTTTTCAAGCTAAAAGCAATTTTTTAGCTATGTCTATATCCCTCCACCACCTCAACAACAAAGCCTTTTGCCACCTCACCAATGGGTTGTCGAAAAAACCCGCAATTCGAAAGTCTCCGAATATATCAATTTTCGACAAAAAGGTAGCTTCTTTGTGTTTTCCTAATTTATTATGAGATTTAAATCTATTGTTAGTCAGTTATTGATGTATTTATAGTAGAACCTCTCTTTAGCAATAAACTCGTGACGAGAGAAAATATTCTTATAAGTAAGTTGTTTCTAATTACAGTTTGATATATAAAAAAATATTTAAATAAATGTTCCGCATAATAAAAATTATGTGTATCTAATTTGAGTCCAAATCTTCTAATTACATTTTATTTACTAAATGGT
This sequence comes from Primula veris, assembly GCA_963682055.1. Classification (NCBI taxonomy): domain Eukaryota; kingdom Viridiplantae; phylum Streptophyta; class Magnoliopsida; order Ericales; family Primulaceae; genus Primula; species Primula veris. The sequence goes on along the minus strand of OY821750.1, from coordinate 8,417,050 downwards.
CATGAAAACCAAAATATAATAGATATATTTTATTTTTATACAAACCCAAAAAAATAGTTTTAAATTACAACAAAATAAAAAAAAACATAAAAAAATTATTTAAAAAAAAAAATCACAAAAAAATATAAAAAATGGCAAAAAATTATTAAAATCACAAAAAATCATTAAAAAAATTATAAAAAAACATAAAAATCACAAAAAAATATAAAAAATTATAAAAATCACAAAAAAAAACCATAAAAAATCACAAAAAATAAAAAGAATTATAAAAAATGAAAAAATCATAAAAAATGAAAAAAAAAATCACAATTTTTTTAAAAAATTACATAAAAATATTATTATTTTTTCAATATAACACTTTTAATACCGAAAACGCAGTTTTTTTTTCATAAAAAAACTCTTTTTCCATCAAAAAGTGAATTTTTTTATTAAAAAAATGGTTTTTACATAAAATTATGCCTTTTTTTAATCTAAATGAGCTGAAAGTGCATCTAGTTCAGTCGAAAGTACGTATAGTTTAGTCAAAAGTGCATAAAATTGTATCGAAATTGCATTCAATTCAACTGAAAGTAGATCTAGTTCCGTTGAAAGTGCCAACAATTCAGTCGAAAGTAAATGTAGTTCAATAAAAGTGAGTATGCATATAGTTCAGCTGAAAGTACATCTGTTTCAACTTAAAATGCAACTAATTTAGTCGAAAGTACATATAGTTAAGTCAAAAGTGCATATAATCTGGTCAAAAATGAACTTAGTTCAGTCGAAAGTGCATATAGTTCAATAAAAGTGCATATAGTTCTATCAAAAATGCATCTCATTCAACTAAAAGTGCATCTGGTTCAACTAAAAGTGCATCTAATTCAGCTGAAAGTGCATCTAGTTCAGCTGAAAGTGCATCTAGTTCAGCTAAAAATGTATCTAGTTCAGTCGAAAGTGCATAAAGTTCAATAAAAGTGCATATAGTACAGAACACAAAGTGTATATATTTTACTTTAAAGTTAAAAAAAAACTGGATGGATTCGAATCACCAACCTCTTAAACATTGGTGTTAGGTGCAAGCACGCTTACCAATTTGAGATTACGGATCTAAAATTAGTTAGTAAAATTAGTTTCTAAAAAGGTAATTCAAATTTTAACAAGCATTGAAATGAGTCAAACGAGAGTTAAATACATAAAATTCACATTTTGATGAAAAAATGTTTTTTATGAAAAAGTGTTTTTTTATGAAAAAGCGTTTTTTTATAAAAAAACGCTTTTTCGATGTAAAAAGTGGTATATTGACATTTTTTATGATATTTTATAATTTTTTTGTGAGTTTTTTCATTTTTTATAATTTTTTGTGATTTTTTTCATTTTTTATTTTTTATGATACACTAATTTATACATTTTTTCCAAAATAAATTGCTGTGAATTTTCTTTTAAAAATAATTATTGTAATGTATTGATACATGTATTATCGTGATTGTACAATTTTTTTCAAACTTTATTTTACATGTATAAATAACAAGTATAATATAGAATAGATTTTTATTCATTTTTTGTGCCTAAACCAAGTGTATACAATGACAGACAAATTAAGTTGGAATTATTTTGGATTCAACAAGAAAGTGTTCACGTGTACGAGCTATTACGTATCCGCAAGTTAAATGATAGGGTGACAACCCAAAAAATCAAGACAATATCACATACTACATTAGTTAAATATTTTAAACCGTGTTAAATTTAATGTAACGACATATACATAATTTTATACATTTATGTAATTTATTTCTATATGCATGCAAATTTGTTAAAGTGTGACCATAAAAAATCATGCAATATTACAATATTGATAGGTTCTATTGTAATTTTCCTTTTTTCTTTTGCTTTGCCAAAGACTGGTTGTTTCGCTCCTTAATATAATGATAGAATTATTGTTAGTTTTTTTTAAAATTTTATTGGATGATAATGTGAAAAATGATCGAGACAATCCTATAAATGAACATATTTTTAATAGTGCAATTAAAGTTTTCTACAATCAATAGAAAGCTTTACTCCTAGCTAGATAAGCTAGCTCAACCTCCTCACCGGTTAGCCTTCCAATAAAAGTTCTCTCTTCCGAGCTTCTACCGTACGTCCTAACATATTGATAAGTACCCCGACACAGCCGACAGTGATAAAATACAACCCTCAAAATACGTCGTTGAGCCAATACGGCGCTCCCCAGTGAACTATGTATGTGAGCTCGGAATCAAAGAAAATCAATATGCAAACTCATGATCTCGACTAATCTGCAACGTATAAGAGAAACTATGTGATGATCTCATCGACCCCACTATCGTGTAAATTGGTCTGTGATCAATGTAACCTTCACTTCCAGATGCCCGATCAATATCCCCAATAAGCCCTCATCTACACGAGTTAGCATCCGATCTCCCAAAAGCCCCAAACCGAAAAATATGACCTTGATTGGCCAATACCATTAGTCTTCCAATCGAAGAGTACTTGAACCAAGTGTGATTAAAATAATCCACGAGTCCCATAAATATCCACGACATCATCGCCTTCTAAATACTATTAAATAGCCATATCCGCCAGATTGGAACCATTACAATCGACGTAGACAACAAAAGACTCCCCTACGACATGCACCACATAATTACTTTCAACATGTCATGATATCTCAAGAATACTACAATTACCCTCAACAAACAGTCTCATTAACCAAATTTCTGTTGAAACTTGTTGGTTTACTTCATTTCACTCAAAATATATCATTATCATCCTACCATCGAATTGGACCCAACTTAACCAGTTTATCTATTTTGTCATATCTATTAGCAACCAATTAAATCTCCAACTTGGGTCTTTAGCCCAACACATGTAGCAAAAATATTCGTATTTTTCCTCTTGACAGTAACGCATGAGTTGAGGAAGAAACTTAGTAACGTTCATTAACCAACAGGGGCGGATTTAGGGGGAAGGGTATGCCGCCGCCATTCCGAAAATTTTAAAAACGATTTTTTTTATAGTAAAAATTTCAGAAAATTAGGTTATATATATATATATCCCTCATAAGATATATAATCATGCTTAGCTCATATGATAATGCTACATAAAATTGAATAACATATCATTGGTTTGATTCTTTACCATCACAACTTATTCTTTTTTATTTCTTTCATGTTCATTTAGGTACATGAGTAACACTTCATTGCTCATTATTTTCAATAACATCTATATATTTTTATATTTCTTTTTAAAATCTATAAATACTCTTCAAATAACTCATTTTGATGTTACCAAAAATAAATAAATTATAATTTTAAATTTACTGTATTTTTTATAGTTAACAACTAGTTTTTTTAACCCACAGAAAAGACTTTTAAACTCAGTTTTCGATTATTTTAAACGTTATTTTTCTTAAAATTCTAGTGACAATTTTTTGTGTACGGCCCTCAACGATATCATTCTAGTTCCGCCATTGTTAACCAAACATACTAGTAAAATATTACAGGCGGCGTCAAAGTAAGGAAAAAAGTTGCCAGTCGGTGGCGTATGGAAAACCGCCCCTCTTCTGGCGAGTCACGTGACAGCAGTCTCTCTCTCCTCCCCCTTTCCCCTTGTTCTGGTACCAACGAGGTCTCGGCCTCGAAGCACAACAAGCGTACAATATCAGAATCTATTTTGTCGGAAGATTTGATTCGAAACCCATCCACCTTTACTATTTTCGAAACGGTTTTGATATGGTTTTCATCTCGATCCAAACGCTGATTGGTCCCATTTTAACAGGTCATCTTCTTCCCTGGCTTTATTTTCGGTGTCGTACTTAAGTGGTTACCGAAAATAAACATACAGAGGGAATATGATTATCACCTAGAGATGCTGTTTAAACTCGGTAGATGGTATTGTGTATGTAAGCATGCTGTTTCAAGAGGAACATTTCACTAGTGACACTGTGGCAGGAGTTTGAAATGTTTAATTTATTTATTTTTATATTGTATACTCCCTTCCTATTTAATTGTTAACTACGAAACTACATGTAATTTGGACCGGCTTACAAATTATATCAAAATTGTTAAAATAATTTTTTTTAAAATCTAATCTTAAAATTTAACATTTGAACTATATGATCAACTTTTGAAAATTTTCATTCCGATAATTTTGATACAAGTTCTTGACCGGTCAAAATTGCACGTATTTTCACAATGGACAATTAAATAGTAACGGACGAAGTACAACATTGTTGGATGTATCATGTATGTTCTACCTTGATGAATTTTTCAGATAATAGTAAAGAAAGATGCTATACAAAGTTGACATCACTTCCATAGTATGGTAATACGGTGATTCTGAATAGTTAATACTCCTCTGATAGAAGAATAAACGCATGGACGGCCCTGACCAAGTTGAATAAGGCTTAAGCCTCCCGCAAATACTTTGATTTTTTTTTTTTTTTACGGGAAACACATCGACTCTATTAAAAATATATTTTATAATCATATAACAAATATCGAATAATTATATATTTACATTGTTACATTAGTGGTTGTGTAGATAATATACCAACTGGTCATGAGTTAAATACCAATTAACTATAATTTTATTTTATTTTTATTTTGTTTGTATTTATGGGCAACATGTTTGAGCGTCAAGACATATAGTTGGGGCGGCACTGAATAAACACAAGAGTACTTGGTTCAATATGTAATTGCAAATTCAAGGATTGTATGACCTCGGTTTAGCAACTATTTGAGACCAATTAGCTTAAATATATACAACTCTCACGTTTTGGTTGATCAGCAAAATTCAGATCTACGTAGGTGTAAATCAAATCAGCTAAGCTTATGTCACGTCCCAAAATCCGTAAACACGAACATCGAGGCGTGACCTTTTTAAACAAAAGAAATAGAACCTGTTGGTACAAAATTTAAATTTTTAAAAGAAAACACTTGCGAGCTAAAGAAACAATTAAACGAATAAATAAAACTGTTTGCCAAACGCGGCTACATGACCAAATGATTTTGACAACTTAAAAAAAATTACCAAACGAATGTAAATTGCCCGTAGGCTATAACCTCAAAAATGAACTAAATATAAAGAAAGCGATCGAAACAAGCCTCGAGCCCATGCGATACCTTACCAATGCTCTAACCAACGCCTCAATCTAAGTTGTAGCTGAAAGACAAAACTGTAACGGTGAGTCTCACGCACATACATAGACGGGACGGCACCACAAATACCGTCACTCCATCCCATAAATGCAAAAACTCACAAACAACAACTACGATAATCAACATATAAAAAGAAATATAATAACATACTACAACGAGATAAATTAAATAACTTCAACACACATCTATAGCATACATGGACCTCTAATGTCGCCTACCCCAGTCCGTAAGGTAGGTCATTCCCTATTCCCTCGGCCGTCTTCTGTCCCCGGAATTAGGAAGAGACAGAGACCATTGTTAACATAAAAGTAGATTTAAAGTGCGCACTTCGACCTCTCATGCCACTCGTCCCAGTCCGTAAGACGAGTCATTTCCTATCCTCACGGCCGTCTTCTGTCCCCGGAATTAGGAAGAGACAGAGACCATTGCTAACAAAAAAATAAATAGAGTGCACACTAGGACCTCTCATGCCACTCGCCCCAGTCCGTAAGACGAGTCATTCCCTATCCCCTCGCCCGTCTTCTGTCCCCGGAATTAGAAAGAGACAGAGACCATTGCCACTAATCTAAATCACAAGGTCTCGGCCAATATTATAAATCCATGCAAATATCACATTCTCATACGGCCTCGGCCAATAATATAAATCCACGCAATTATCACATTCTCATACGTCACTTTGACGCAATTCAACAAAGCACATAAGCATACGCACTAGATTCACAACTAGCCGACCAACTCTAACAACATAAAATTCAGTTAAGCCATTTTAACAAACATCTCGTATGCGCAATATAAAACTCATCTTTATTCAACAATAATTTATCCAATTCTATCAACAACCATAATAACACGTAATCAACGCATAAAACACGTAACCCATCAATATTCTCATTACTCCGAAAATTAAAAGACTAAATCCCCAACTACTCCTAAAATCAAATAAGTGAATTAGACGTACAACAAATAAACTCAGTTAACAATTTAAGAACATAATTATGATAAAAGGCAAAAACCCCCCAATTTATAATAAACGCAAAACATAATCCTAACATACACCATCATCTAGTCGTAATGGATAACCCTCGTTACCTTAGAGCGTAGAGGAGATGATTCCGGTAACAACCCGCTAAATGTGGTTTCCTCTTCTTCTTATTTTTCTCTCTTTTCTCTCTTGTATTTGGCTGGTTTTTGGTTTAATGAATTAAAAGTGGCCTGATTTGAGTTATAGAAAAACTGTTTTTAGATAGTTTGTGAAAGCGAACTATTTGGTCCCCAAAGTTTTAAAAGCTAAATCTTAATTCAAAAATATTGTTTTACTACTCAAAAATAACAAATTTTTAGAAACAAATCTATTGGGTCCTTTTTATTTATAAAATTAGTAACAGGTTTTAAAAATAAAGTTTCTCGGAAGAGTTTCGGTTTTGGTTAAAAATTAGTTGTGTGACCGGTTTTTGATAAAATTTGTATAAAACGTTTTTGGATAAATTAAATCATGAATAAACCCATTTATTATCTGAGACTCAGACGAAAGTTCTATTCAAACAAATTTAAAATTAGGACTCAAACCTGGTTGACATTCCAAGCCAAAACAAATAATTTGAAGCTTATTCGAGTTCTGGAAAAAATTCGGCTCCACCAGCTAAAGACATTTCTAGCTCTGTCAGAAGTTGAAAAAAGCTGTTTCTTTTTTTCGTTTCAAAAAACATCAAGTTTACCGGAACTTGTAAGCAGCAATACAAAACTACTTGGCCTAAAACCAGTACGAAAGAAATCTTCTAGAAAAAGCACAGCCATAATTCCCAGGTGATTACAATGAGTAAATGTGCAAGGAAAAACCCAAAAACAAAAAATGAATTGGAAAACTCGACTAAATCGGAAAATAACTAATGCGAATTTATAACCACCTCTACTGTGTTTCTGGGTTGTACTTCTTTCGTTTGTTGTAGTGTACAAAAGATAACTTGGGGAAAAAAGCAAAAGAAAAATAATAATATAACGTACAAATACAAGACTGTTGTAAAGTGATCCTATCACGCACCCAAAGCCTCGACATAGGCCACTTCTTTCACTTTCTTACGGACACCATCCTTGGATTTGGATTTACGTTTTTTCGAAGAAACATTTTTCTCATTCATCCCATTAAGTATGGGTATCTGCTCCTTCTCCATGTCATTATTTTCAAACAAAAGCTCACCATCTGCGACCTCTGTATCTAATAATTACTTTAATTAGTATAAGAGGTTGTTGTGTCATTAAAAAAAGTTTGTTGTGGAGCTGCTATTTCCTTTCACTTTCTAAAGGATGTATAAGAGGTTAATTAGTCGGGATGTTGGAATGGGGTTTTAATGGATAATGGGTACTGTATGTTTCGAGCAATAATCAACAAGGTTCATGTTAGTTTGGATATTCAAGAGTGTTTGAGCAAAGACGTTTCAAGAAATTTTGAAGTGGAAAAATCCGGCCTCTACAACTTCAACATCAGAGAGAATACAACTACAACATCAAGGGTTTGGGTATTCAGGAGTGTTTGAGCAAAGACGTTTCAAGAAAGAGTATAGTTTAGAAGAATGTTTTTCGTACATCAAAATCATGCAATAGGTGCTAAATGATTACGGTAGAATCGCACATGTTTGACTGGGGTGATTAACAAAGTTTGACATATTTGACATATTTTTTTGCATTGAAGCATCTAAATTTACAATCAAACTCTATATATGCATCTGTTTGGTGCTTTATTTATATGCATCTTTGTCTGCGTTAACTTTAAGCTTGCGATAATGAATAAATAATATTATGATCACGATTGTTCATTCCCTATAAAAGTTGGCATTGGATGGATGATTCTAAGGTTTGCAACATCTATATATGTACTCATCAACTACCCTATACTAAGTTTGAATTTTACCAAGTCCGTGGTGGATTGGGTAATGTTAGCAACCACTACTATATGACAAATTTATTGCCCCACTTGGTTATATTTGGTGCAGATGATAGTATTCTTATTTGGTGCATTAATTGTACAGAGTACTGTTAGGATCAGTGAACTTTGTATTCTGCAGATTACTGGATTACTAGCAAAGTAGAAACAAGGTTTGGTGTTTTACTATCTTGAAACAAAAATAATAGGGTTCGAGGCTCACAAAAGTCGGTTCCTGATTATAAATCTATTTTTTAGTATCTTTCTTTTTGTTGCAAAGTAATTTTTGTTTTGTCGAAATCTAAAAATATTCAGAGGACTGTTGGTTTGAGTATTCAAGATAATTAATTCTAGCAAGACGTTTAAAAAAGCGTTTATCGTTGACAGTGTTGGGTAAAACTGATGAAGTAATATCATATGATAGATTGATAGGTGCTCACAACAAGTTTCTTCACAACACTACAACTTCAGATCAATAGGGCCTTAAATTGTGATATAGCAGAGAACAAATCGACCTGCAATATTTCTAGTTTTTACTAAAAAAGTTTTTGTGGACATCCATATATATCCATGTAAATTTGGTTAAGACGGGATAAGATGTTGATGCCTACATTGTTGCAAAATGTACCAGCAACTTGTTTATTAAGTAGTATGACCTTTGTCACATTGTTTTGCAAGGCAATGCATTGCCGGAGTTTACCGATGATGTTTTATTTAATAAATACACAACCTAGTAATTAGAGGAAACTCAATCGCCACACAAGTGATAATATTTTTACTCTTTTTTTTCCCAAGATCACGGATTAGTAAATTAACATATTTTAAATATTGAACCTAATATGGCAGGTAGTGCTAATTATATCAAAGTATATGATCCAATGTCTAATCTTGAAATAATATCAACTCATGTATGGTTTACAGATATCTCCAGACTCTAGAGACATATGAAGTTTCAACCGATTTGTTTCAACCCAGGGGGTTCCAAAAATAACTCTTTACCTAATATTTCAGCATACATGTCATACCGAAACAAATATTATTATTATTAACTTTGCCTTTTTATTGACTGTTTTATTCGTGCATATCTCAGTTCAAATTAGCAAAAACTGCCGTAATAAAGAGCCATGTAAACTAGAGAAACATAAAAAAAAAGGTTGTTGTGGAGCTGCTATTTCCTTTCACTTTCCAAAGTTGTAATAAAAGTGGTTGTATAAGAGGTTAATTAGTATAGATGTTGGATTGGGGTTTTAATGGATAATGGGTACTGTATGTTTAGAGCAATAATCAACAAGGTTCATGTTAGTTTGGATATTCAAGAGTGTTTGAGCAAAGACGTTTCAAGAAAAAAATATAGGTTAGAACAATGTTTTTTGTACATCAAAATCTTGCATGATGCTAAATGAGTTTGGTAGCCATGTTAGAAGATCATTATATCTTAATCCATGCTATAAAAAACGCGTTATGTTGCACTATATTGTGCGAAATAACTTTTTTTTTGGAAAAAACACATCGAAAAAACGGTATTTGGATGCAAAAGCTCTAAATTCGCGCTATTGGGACTAAAAGCGCAAAATTGTTGTACTGCTAGCATAAATATCGAGTTTTTAAAACAGAATACATGAACTGTTAGTGTAAATACTGGGCTGACCCCTATAGTTTAACATATCACAATTAGCCTCTTTAGCATATAAGATGTCACAATTAGCCCATATAATTAATAACATGTCACCTATTCACTTTTATAGTAAATAACATGTCACAAATTACTTCATATAGTAATTAATATATCAAAAAAATACATTTATCCTCAAATACTTAAAAAAACGTAGAGTTTTTTGACCACACATGTCTTCCTCTCTTTCGTTCCCCAAAAAACCACAACCAATTCTTTTAACTTTTAATTTTGTTAACATAATTAGTATAAATTGTATGACTATAGTGCTATATTGTTATATATTTAGGTAAAAAAAAATACACCGCAAAGCGCTACGTTGCTACGCTATTTGCGTTTTTAGTGTTTCTCTCGAAAAGACGTTATGATAGCGATAACGCTATTTAAAACATTGATCTTAATCACAAAGATCAAGAGGGGCGATTAACAAAGTTTGCATTGGACAATGAATTCACAACTTTTTACCTTGACATTATTTTAATTATAAATTCGACACCCTTCATGTACAATTCGTGACTTGGCCCCTGCATATAATTAGGATGGGAATTGGGAGGGTTTTGTCTGACGGTAGATTTTCAGAAATTTATTCTGCCCCTTGAAACTACAATATTTTGGAAATATTTTAATCAGATTTTTTGTTTGGCCGGAGTGAGGAAAAATGAAGTGGAGACTTGAACTCAGAACTTCAAGATTGTTGTTCCTGTGTGAAAGCCAGGCCATGTTTGGTTGCTGATTGTTAGCTTAACTTATTTGTTCTTTTTATGAGTTGCAATTATTTGCATGAGCAGCTCTTTTTAATATTTTTTGAATGTCTGGAAAGAGAAAATGTACAACGTTTTTTCAGCTACAAAATAATACATTTTAGTAAGAGGTGCTATTCCTTGTTGAGAAAGTAAAAACTAAACTTAGACCTTCTCCCATTTTTTAGTAAAAACTTAAAGATAATTTACTCAACGCCTTATAAGAAATATAATTATATATGTATACGATTTAGAGAATGGCAAATTGATAAGGTTGTGTTATATTTGAAGTTATAAACCACAGTCCTATTTCTTTTATAACTGGTTATGTGGAGATTTATATAAATATTATTACAATAACAGAAAAGAAAGAGAGAGTTATCAAAGAAGTTGAGAGCTACAACTTAATTTCTAATAGATTCACTTTTGATTACGTAATATGGCAAAAGTCGAATTACCACCGGGGTATGAGTTTCTTCCAACAGACAACGAGCTTGTTCTTTTTTACCTTCTTCCGAGAGTGACTAAGAATCCATTACCTGTCCAAGGGTTGATTCAAGATTATGATTTATACGGAAATAAACACCCATGGGAGATATTTGAAGAACAAAAAAGTGAGGTAACGGCGTATTTCTTCACTATGCTGAAAAAGAAAAGCCCCAAGGCTAAGGTTGTTATTCGAACAGTAGGAGATAAGAAGAACGGTGGTGGCAAGTGGAAACTGCAAGCGAAGGGGACCGATTTGAAGGACGACAAAGGCAGAATTATCGGCAAAAAGAGGTGCCTTTCTTACGTGTGCGAAGGAAAGTGTGGCTACGGAATGGAGACAGGTAGATGGACTATGAAGGAGTACGCTCTCAATGGTTTTCTTTCTGGCTTCGCTTTGCCAGAGTTTAGGGATATTGTTTTGTGTCAAATAAAGAATCATCAAGATAATCAAAGAAAAGGAGATGACGAGACCGAGTTTGGAGCTACTAGTGGTACTGTTTATGATCAAGAACCGCCAAATATTCAACCTATAGCTATGGATATGCCGATGGATGGTGATGTATATGCGCCAACTATTGATTCTGGAATCACACAAGAACAGCAACAAGACGATCTATTTTGGCAGGGTAATAACAGGTTTGCAAGGGATGGTGGGTATGATAGGTCTCGAGAACCAAACATGGAGGGTTGTGGTGCTTTTTGTAATGAAAGCCCATTTAATGTTGATTCATTCTTCATTGATGATGGTTTTGGGGTAGAAGATTTTCAAGTAGAGATGCAACAAGATGATGGTTTTGGGGTAGAAGATTTTCAAGTAGAGATGCAACAAGATGATGGTTTTGGGGTAGAAGATTTTCAAGTAGAGATGCAACAAGATGATGGTTTTGGGGTAGAAGATTTTCAAGTAGAGATGCAACAAGAACAAGCCCATGAGGATGATAGCCTCGAAGCTGAAAAAGAAGATGCTCCAGAACATGACAATGTAAATCACATGATGCCACTATCTGTTGAAAATCAAGTGTTGATGCAACCAGAACAACAACCATATGAAATCACAAATCAGATGATGCTTCTACCTGTTCAAAATCAAGGATCGATACGACCAGAAATAACGCTTACCGGTGATATTGCTCAAGAGCCTGATATTGAACATCAAGTGCCTACACAACAGGAACAAGCTTATGATTTGGATTATTTTCTGGGAATTTCATTGGATGATCTTGAAGACTCTCAATGGACGAATGGACTAGTAAATCATGGGGGACCTCTTTATGTAGATGGGTTTGAGTCGATATACATGCCTGATGTTCATGAGATTACAGACGACAAGAAAGACCAGTCAAGGAAGCGATCTTTTGCCTTTGATCGAGAAGACGACGAAGTACAGAACAACAAGAAGATACGGCAAGAAGAAGAAAAAGACGAAGAAGCAGAAGATGGTTAATTTATTTTGTAAAAAATTAGCAGTATGATTCGTAAAGTAGATCAGCTTTCAGATGCTAGATAAATTTGTACAGCTATGCACTCTTTTTCCTCTTTTGAGCTTTTTCCATTATGGTTTTGCTCACTAGAGGTTTTAACGAGGCATAGCTTTAGGATAGTGATGTGTAACGTATCCACACCCTTTGTCCTTTTGATTAGTATTCTGTACTTGGCTCGGATGAAGGCTTCTGGTTTAGGGTGCCAACCTAGTTGGGATGCTTTTCCATAAGCTTGACGTAGCGTTTCTCTTATTTGTAAGAATTACTAACAAGGAAAAAATTGTTCATTGTTTAAATTTGTTGAGTAACATATGAAATACTGATAATTATTCAAGTCTGATCTCTTCAATAAGTTTTTCCGTTTTCTGAAAACAACGATTTTTCGAAAAAAAGGTAGCTTATTTGTGTTTTCCTAGAGTTTGTATACTTTTTATGTGATTTAAATTTTAAATGTAAAAGTAGTTAGCTATTGATGTAACTATTGTGAATACTGGTTGCAATTTTGTTATACCTTTTTAATTTTCTTTTATTCTGCAAACAGTTTGTAGGCTACTCGTTTTTTAGCTTTTCTACTTACACTATTTGGTCTTTTGTGCTACTGAGTTTTCAAGCTAAAAGCAATTTTTTTAGCTAAGACATTTCTAAGACAATTCAAGTTCTGGAAAAAATTCGGATCCACCAGCTAAGACATTTCTAGCTCTGTCAGAAGTAGAAAAAAGCTGCTGCTTTTTTTCGTTTAAAAAAACATCAAGTTTACCAGAATTTGTAAGCAGCAATACAAACTACTTAGCCTAAAACCCGTACCAAAGAAATCTTCTTGGAAAAACAGTCATAATTCCCAGGTTATTACAATGAGTAAATGTGCAAGTTAAAAACTTAAAACCCAAAAACAAGAAATGAATTGGAAAACTCAACTCAATCGGAAAATAACTAATGCGATTTTATAACCACATCTACTGTGTTTTTGGGTTATACTTCTTTCGTTTGTTGTAGTACAAAAATAACTTGGGAAACAAGCAAATGAAAAATAATAATATAACATACAAATACAAGGCTGTAGTAAAGTGATCCTATCACGCACCCAAAGCCTCGACATAGGCCACTTCTTTCACTTTCTTACGGACACCATCCTTGGATTTGGATTTACATTTTTTCGAAGAAACATTTTTCTCATTCATCCCATTAAGTATGGGTATCTGCTCCTTCTCCATGTCATTATTTTCAAACAAAAGCTCACCATCTGCGACCTCTGTATCTAATAATTGCTTTAAAAAAACATCTCTGTTCACTCTCTCATCTACTTCAGGTTCAAGGACCGACATTGCCATCAAAGTGTAGTCTAGTACATATGTGCTTCTCATCATATATTTCCAGAACTAGAAAACAGAAAAGAACATAATATACTGTCACTAGATTCCTTATTTCAGCTGTTTTAACTTTATATTAGCTTGAAAAATCTTCAAAACTCATTTTACTCGCAATTTTGCCTGTGGTGTTTATTTTGGGGGGTAGAACAGGCCAGATTTATTAAGAGATTCAGTGTATGGGCCAGTGGTGGTTGATAAGAATTATTTTGAGAGAATTGTAGTAGCAAATGATTGAAATAATAAGAGTAATTAAAAGACAACAATAAGTAGTATTTTTAACACTTTTGGCAACGGAACTTCAACATTTAACCTCACTATATATTAGCTAGTATATATTACAAGTAAAAAGATAAGAAGTCCATGAAATTTCATTACCCGAGAAATCTCGACTTCAAAATAATAGGTTTCTCCACCCTTTCGACTGACTGTTCTACTGAAATATCCATGTATGCTAACTTTTCTTGAAGTCAGCACAAAACCGGGGCAATCCGTACCGAAACAATGAGACTCGGATCCACCAGCCTGTTATGGAAACAAGTACTTGGAAATAATTATTTGTGTCTCTTAATATAATCTTTAAGAGGAAAAAAAAAAAGGACCATAGTAGAAGTACTTACATCCGTGTGTATGTATAGGTGAGTTTTTAAATTGCCGTTTACGACTGGATCCACCTAATGCAACAGTAATTAGACAAAAATATTGATATAATTGCACGGTTATGTAATGTAAATGTTAGATTTAGCTCAATTCTTAAAAGTATAATTACCCTCCAGCCGACTTGAATAATGCCAATGCCTCTTTGAACCAAAACCCTTGCTGTACTATATTGGTTATATAACAAACCTTATGTTAAGTAAGAATTAAGAAAAAGTCCAAAAGACTGAACAAGAATCCAAAATTAATTCATACTTCTATATCTTATACTTTTTCACTGACTATATTGTCATATAGGGTAGATCTGAAATTGCAAATACCAGTACTCAACGCTAAAAACTATCAAGTGTATACCGCTTTCAAATATAAAGTATACCGCTTTCAAATAAAAAGCTATAAAATATAATCTTGATAAGTACACTCTTAAAATAAACTTTGTTTAAAACAGAAGCGGAGCCAGAAATTACGTTGAGGGGGCACAATTTCGATAAAAACAAACTATAAACGTAGTTAACATATATGACACACATTATTGCTACAGAAAAAATGCAATTTGCTTAGCAATAGAAATTCTACCCCATAAGGTTTTTCTTTTCTCTGTACAAGAGAAAAAATAAAATTCCTACTGTAATTCTCAAGAAAAATAATGAAGGTGTTAGGACCAGATTTCTGGTCTAAATAATGTTAATTGTCTATTGGTTTTTACTAAATAAATCCTAACTGTTATTAAGAACTAAGACAGGATTGACAGGTTCCAAGTACCAGTTGCAACCTTAGTTGCAACCTCTGCTGACAGGTTCCAAGTACCAGTTGCAACCTAAGTTGCAACCTATGCTGACAGGTTTCAAGTACCAGTTGCAACCTCAGTTGCAACCTCAGTTCAAACCTGTTGTTCAGCAGAATTCTGTTTAGTTCCATTTATCTGCATAACCATTCTTTTATATAATTACTTGTTTTAAAGTATGCAGGATATATTCTCATAAGGTCTTAAACGTTTTATGTGTGTTTATTGAGAATATCAAAGTGTTAAGGAAAGATGTCTTATTAAAGATATAAAGAGATTAGTTTATAAGGTTGTTTCCTTATTAAATATGATCTCTTCTCTTATGATTATTCTTATCACTTGTTTCAATCTTTGTTCCCTATCAAATCAGTATGATATGTTTAAGATTGAATAAAATTAGGAGTTAATGTCGTACATGAATATCTAAAAGATATCATCTTGCCAAGATATGATCTTTTTATATGTTTCCTTGTTATAGGAAAATACTAACTCCTACAATCAAGCTTGTTATTTAACAGGTATTAACCAATCATGATTGAAGTCTATTCACGCTGAAGAATCACGTATTACATGGAAAGACTAAAGCCAATCATTAAAGTCAAAAGCAATCACAAAAGACCTTCAAAGATAGAAGATTGTTTTTGCTTATATATAGTTGATAACTAAGCTTGTAAATGTGTGTGTTCTAAATTATAAAGAACTTATTTTCTAGAGAGAATACACGTGAGCTTTAAAAAGAAAACAATGGTGGGATGCCATTGATTTATAAGTGATAGTTATAGAGTATGAGCAATATAGTGATAGGCAGAAAAACCTAGAGGGAGTCTAAGTTTTTCATTAAGACTTGAGTCATATATTGTAAGCTTTTTATAATATCATAATCTGGGTAAGTGCCCCGGAGACGTAGCCTAGTTAGGTGAACTCCGTTGTTAAATGTGCGTGTGAATTATTTTCAAGTACATTTAATTTTAAAACAGTTCTGTCCATTAATACACTTGGTTCCAACTGTAGTTCCAACATTACTTGGAACCTTTTACACTTGGTTCCAACTGCAGTTCCAACCCCACTTGGAACCTTACTGCAAAACTGCATCTAGAACAGCGGATAGGAATTTCAATTGGTATCAGAGCCTCACACTAGATCTTACTTAGTATGGATCCTGTGTTCTAGTAACAATGGACTTAATGAGGGAAGGAAACGCCTTCAACAAACCTCCATTGCTTGAAGGAGGAGTAAACTATGGAGTATGGAAAATTAGAATGAGGTCTTTCATCAAACAGCAGAATGAACATGCATGGAAGACTGTTATGTATGGATGGGAGGCTCCAACTACCATGGATAATGAAGGAGAACTGATTCTCTTACCTGAAGACAGATGGTCTGCTGAAGAAGACAGAAAATCAAGTGCCAACTCAACAGCCATAAACTTGATTTTTGCTGGTGTAACTCTCAGCGTATTCAGGTATATCTCTCATTGTGAAACAGCTAAAGAAGCATGGGATATTTTGCAAGTTATTTTTGAAGGAACCACTAAAGTAAAAGCTTTCAAACTTCAACAGTTAACTACCCAATTTGAGAACTTAAGAATGGAGGAAGATGAAAACATTGAACAATTTAATGGTAGAATCTGCCACATTGCTCATCAAGCTGGAACCTTAGGTGAAAAATACAGTGATGCTAAACTTGTTAAGAAAACTCTTAGGTCACTCCCAGAAAGGTTTGAAATTAAGGTCACAGCTATTGAAGAATCAACTGACTTAGATAATCTTAAACTTGAAGAACTCATAGAAAATCTAAGTACTCATGAACTGAAATTCTTCAAACATAAAAGACCAGAAAAGGGAATAGCATTTCAAGCTAAGAAATCTGAATCTAATGCCTGTGATAAAATGAGTGATGAAGAACAACTAGCTTTCTTTGCAAAAAAGGTGTACAAGAAGTTTTATAAGAAAAAGGAGGATGATACTGGTTCATCAAAAAAAAAACTTTCAGAAAAAGGATAACCAGTTTAAGACAGAGTCTAGGTTCAATAATAACTCTACAGGAAAGTGGAATTCCAAAGAAAAGGATAACAAAGAATACAAACCTAAAGAGATTCAGTGTAGAGAATGTAGAGGTTTTGGTCATATTCAGGCTGAGTGTGCAAACACTTTAAAAAGAAACAAAAATGCTTACATAACCACTCATAGTGATAGTGATTCTGAGAGTAACAGTGATGAAGAGGATGGTTCCAATTTTGTTAATTTCATGGGAATAATCACTGAAAAAGAACCTACTTATGAAAGTGACTGTGAGCAGGTTTCAACCATAGTTACAACTGCCTTTGAAACATATAGCAGTGATGAGGAAGAGCCTTCTGATGAAAACATTACTAAGCAATACCTTGTTCTGTATGAAAAGTATAAATGTCTGAGTAAACAATCCTTGATCATAAGCAAACTAAATGTTAATCTAAATGATGAGGTTAAAAGTCTTACTGAGAAGCTTAAATTACAACTGGCTGAACTTACTGAAACTAAAAAGATAATAAAATTGCTGAATGTTTCTGCTTCAGATAAATTAGATGACATGCTGTCATATTCTAGAGGCTCCAAAGATATCAGTGGTCTAGGTTACTATGGTGGTAAGAGTACAGGAAAAACTACGTTTATTGAAGCTGTTGCTAAAGCTAAAACTCATGATTTTGACCACAAGGTTAGAAGCTCAGTTGCAACCAGAGTTGCAACCAGGAATAAAACTCAGGTTTATGTAAAGAAGGTTGGAAGCTCAGTTACAACCAAAGTTGCAACCATGAATAAACCGAATAGCTTTAGGGATAAAAATAACTTTAGGTTGAAGTTGTGTAATTTCTGTAAAAAACCTGGGCATTCTGAAATCCACTGTTATTTAAAAAGAAACAGAAAGTATATTTCCCAGAAAACCTGGTTGGCTTCTGTCAATAAAAATTTGAAATGGGTCTGGAAAGTTAAAGAAAAAGCAACCTTAATTGCTAACAACAAAGCTGTTATTAACTCTTTGAATGCTGTTACTTCTAATGATTGGTATTTTGACAGTGGATGCTCTAAGCATATGACAGGTACTGCAAGTCTCCTAAAAAATGTCACCATTCTTACAGGTAACACTATTGTGTTTGGAGGTGGAGATACAGGTAAAATTGTTGGTAAAGGTACCTTAAACAAACCTGGAATGCCTAATATTGAGGATGTTTTTCTTGTAGATGGTCTAAAAGCTAATCTTATTAGTATCAGTCAACTCTGTGATAATGAAATGACTGTTAAATTTGACAAAGAAAGGTGTCTAATTAGTAATCTTAACAATGATTTAATCATGACTGGAGTTAGATCAACCAACAGCTGCTATGTGTTTGAAAAAGCTGAAAAAGAATTTCCTCAAAGTAGGTGTAATCAAGCCATTACTAATAATGTAGATATTTGGCATAAAAGACTTGGGCATGTGAATTACAAAACTTTAGATAAGCTTGTCAAAAAGGAATTGATAAGAGGAATTCCTAAACTTAGTGCTAAAACTCAAAGTGTCTGTGGTGATTGTGCTATAGGCAAACAAACCAAAAGTATTCACAAAAGTACTAGTCAAATCTACACTAAGAGAGTCTTAGAACTTCTTCACACTGACTTGATGGGTCCTATGCAAACTGCTAGTATAGGTGGTAAGAAGTACATTTTGGTAGTTGTAGATGATTTCTCTAGATACTCTTGGGTAGTGTTCTTAAAGGATAAGTCTGAAACTTTTGAACTATTCAAAACTCTGTGTTTAAAACTGCAACTTGAAAAAGGTTCCACTAGTGGTAATATTGCTAGGATTAGAAGTGATCATGGAACTGAATTTGAAAACATCAAGTTTAGAGAATTTTGCAACTCCTTAGGTATAAGTCATGAGTTCTCTGCTCCTAAGACTCCACAGCAAAATGGCATAGTTGAAAGGAAAAATAGAACCATTCAGGAAATGGCTAGAGTAATGCTTAACTCAAAGAAACTTGCCAACAGATTTTGGGCTGAAGCTGTTAATACTGCCTGTCATATAGTTAATAGAGTTTATATTACTAAAGGTACTTCCATGACAGCTTATGAAATATGGAAAGGTAGAAAACCCAATGTAAAGTATTTTCAAGTTTTTGGATGTGTTTGCTACATTTTAAGAGATAGAGAGCATCTTGGTAAATTTGACTCTAAAAGTGATAAAGGGATTTTTCTTGGTTATGCTCAGAATAGTAGAGCATTTAGAGTTTTCAATCAAAGAACAAACTGTGTTATGGAATCTTATAATGTGTTATTTGATGACCTAAAAACTGTTGATGAGATTACAGGTGATGATGAACAGGCTGAGACTACAGAAAAAGAGAAAGAAGAAACTCAACAAACTGGAAGTCCCAGAGTGGTTGGAAGTCCAGTTGCAACTGAGATTATAACTGAGGTTGGAACTGAGGTTGGAACCGCAGTTGGAACCCAGAATACTGCTGAATCTGAAGAAGAAGAAGAAGAAAGTTCTCATGCTCAGTCAACTAGCAGGCCTCGCTATGTAAGGACTCAGAAAAATCATTCTCTTGACAATGTCATAGGAGAAGTTACTTCAGGTATGAAAACCAAAGGTAAAAGAAATAATGTTATTCACTTTGCTTGTTATATCTCTCAGTTAGAACCTAAGAATATAAAAGAAGCTCTAGAAGATAGTGAATGGATTTTAGCTATGCAGGATGAATTGGCTCAATTTGAGAGAAATGATGTATGGACTTTAGTACCCAGACCTTCTAATAAAAATGTTATAGGGACTAAATGGATTTTTAGAAATAAAAGTGATGAGGATGGAGTGATTATCAGGAATAAAGCTAGGTTGGTAGCTCAGGGTTATACACAAATTGAGGGAATTGACTTTGATGAAACCTTTGCTCCTGTAGCTAGAATTGAATCCATTAGAATGCTTCTATCTCTTGCATGTCTGTATGATTTTAAACTGTTTCAACTTGACATAAAGAGTGCTTTTCTTAATGGTGTGATTAATGAAGAGGTTTATGTCTGTCAACCTAAGGGATTTGAAGATCCTAACTTTCCTGAACATGTTTATTTGCTGAAAAAGGCCTTGTATGGTCTTAAGCAAGCCCCTAGAGCTTGGTATGATAGATTAACCAAGTTTTTGCTTGAAAAAGGTTTTAAAAGAGGGGGAGTTGATAAAACTCTGTTTACAAAGAAAACTACAAAGGATATAATTGTTGCTCAAATATATGTTGATGACATTGTGTTTGGCTCATCTTCTAATAATAGGATAGAAGAATTCATTTCTGATATGAAAAATGAATTTGAAATGAGTGGTGGAGGTGAATTGACTTACTTTCTAGGATTGCAAGTTAAACAGAATGAGAAAGGGATTTTTCTATGTCAAAGCAAGTATGCAGACAATCTTGTTAAGAAGTTTGGTCTAAGTGAGAGTAAAGAAAAGAGAACTCCTATGAGTACTACCCTTAAGCTGTCTAAAAATGATAAAGGAAAAAGTGTTTGTCCCAGTCTTTATAGATCCATGATTGGAAGTTTGCTGTATTTAACCGCTAGTAGACCAGACCTTTGCTTAAGTGTAAGAGTTTGTGCCAGATATCAAGCAAATCCTTTAGAACCTCATCTTCTAGCTGTCAAAAGAATTCTAAGGTATGTAAAAGGAACACCTCATCTAGGCCTATGGTATTCTAAAGATACAAACCATTTTCTTAGTGGCTACTGTGATGCAGATTGGGCAGGAAACATAGATGATAGAAAGAGTACTTCTGGTGGTTGTTTTTATTTTGGAAACAATCTTGTTTCTTGGTTCAGTAAAAAGCAAAATTGCATATCTTTATCTACTGCTGAGGCAGAATATGTTGCAGCTGGAAGTGGATGCACTCAACTAATTTGGATGAAACAAATGTTAACTAATTATAATGTTAAACAAGAGATATTAACTCTGTTTTGTGATAACAAAAGTGCTATAGATTTGGCTAAAAATCCAGTTCAACGTTCCAGAACCAAACATATTGATCTAAGGCATCATTTTATTAGAGAACTAGTTGAAGAAAAGAGCTTAATTTTAGAACATGTTTCAACTGAAAGACAATTAGCAGATATTTTCACAAAGCCCCTTGATACAAACAAGTTTGAATCATTAAGAAGTGACATAGGGGTATGTCATTATCAATCTAATTGAATACTTTTGCTAAATATGTCTGTGTTGAGTACCTTTAATAAGTTTTATTTCTAAGGTTAAAGTCTTATTTTGAGCTATGATGTTTTTGTCTTGAAAAAGCCGCTTTTTGGTGTCTCAAAAACAGATGTGAGGTAACTTGTCCTTAAAAAAACCTCTCTGGTAATAGAGTTGCAAGCACAAAGTGCAAATTTTTTATGATGGTTGCAACTTCAGTTGCAACATCAGTTGAAACCTCACACTCTCAATAGTTGGTTGGAAGTTCAGTTGCAACATCAGTTGAAACCTCGTGTTAAAAATACTGGTTGCAAGCTCAGTTGAAACATCAGTTGAAACCTCAGTCTGCTTTATAACTGTCAAGACATAGTCTTATTTTTTTTTTGACATCACTTATACTCTTTCCTTGCTGAGGTCATCAAACAAGTTTTTGTGTAGGGATAAAAACGGATTTGCTCAATATAAGCTCCTAAAATCTAATCTTTATTAAGGCTATTCAATGATAAACATATTTTCTTTGGTAAATTGATAGATTTTTGTTTTTCAAAAGCTTAAATATCTTTCTAATTGCTATCTTTATCTTGAATCAATTCAAATTTCCTTCAAAGCTTCAACTCTTGTATTTTCAAATTTTGGATAAATCTGTTTGTGCAAAAAGGAATGTTTATCTGTATAATTGGTTGGATGTATCTTCTTTTCGTGATCTTGCTGTGATTTCCTTAAACTGTTGATAAGATACTTCCTATTTTTAAGCCAAAATCTGTTTCTTAATTGATTTGCATGTATCTATTTCCAATTTCAAAAAGATATGGTCTTTATTGCTATTTATACAAACTTCTTTTACTATCCAAAATCAACTACAATCTACAGAATCCCTCTCTCTCTCTCTCTCTCTCTAAACTGTTAAAACCTAGGTCTCTGTAAAATTCTCTTCAAGGTTCTAAGTAAGGTTCCAACCCCAGTTGAAACCATGTCTACGAACCCCAATTCTGATGATGACTGCACTCTAAGGGACTTCCTAAACAAATCTCCAACCAGTCCTAGCTCTAAGGCAAAGGTAAATGAGTCCTCCTCTTCTAAGAAACATAGGACTAAAAAAACGTGCTAGGAGGAATCCTGAGAATGAGCCTATTAAAGCTAAGTTTGAGTTTGTTCCTAGATTCAATGAGGTTGATCCTCGATTCTGGAGTAGAAAATCTTATAGGAGATTTAGGGCTTACTCTAGTAAAGAAATCCATTGTGAAAGAAGGCTCAATTTGGTTAGTTATCCATACATACAAGTGTATGTTGAAAAATTGCTCTTTGCTGTTGGATTAGGAGAAACTATTTCTTTTGCTAGTTCCTACTATCCTGCTGTAGTTAAAGAATTTTATGCCAACTTGACTAGTGGTGTCTTTGATAAGAGTAATCCTATGTTTGGGAGGGTCTTTCTGAGGGGAATAACTTTAGACTTTACACCTGAGTTAATTAATAACTGTCTGAATACACCCAATCCTTCTGTGGATAATGTTGAGTATGATATGGAAGTTATTGCTCTGGTTCTAACTGGAAAGAACACTAGCTTTGATGGTACTTCCATCAAAACATCCTCTCTCACACTTTGTGCTGCTGTATTGCACAAAATTGCTAGGTTCAACTGGACCCCTACCAAACAACCCTCCAAAGTTAACAAAGACATGGCCATCTTTCTGTATAAGATAATGTCTTCTCTACCCATAAACTTTGGCCATCATATCTTTAACCTTATAAGGGATTTCAGTGATGATAATTCATCATCCATTCTGCTTCCATTCCCCTGCCTAATCTCCAGTATTATTCTGGGTCAAGTTGCTTCTATGAATAGAGATTCTCCTATTAGTATCACTAATGAACCAATCACAGATTGTCCCTCTGCTCTCTATATTTCTGCCAAACTGTTAAAAGAAGGGCATGTCAATGACATTTCTGGTGACAAAGGGAAAGAAAAAGAAGAAGAAACTTCAACTGCTCCTTCAGCAAAGAAGAAAGGTATAAGGTGGTACTTACAACAGAAGTTGGCCTACAATCAAGAAAGGAGAGCTGAACTGGATACTGATGACTATCAGATAAACAAGCTGCTGGTGAATCTCATATAAAGTGAGGATGATGACAGTAATGACACTCAGAGTCATGATGGTTTTTCAATCAGCAGTGAGGATGACAATGCAGAAGATGAAGAAGTAGTCAGGCAGAATCCTCTAAGAGAAAGACCCCCACAGTGTGATATTCCAAGTGACTAATTCCAATGGTTGCTGACAAATAGGGGGAGTGAAGTTTATGTTTTGTTGTTTTAGTTTCATTCTGATGTTTTCAAGACTTTGTTCTGCTTTTCAATTATGTTGTATTAAGACAATTTTATGCCTGTTTGGCTTTAATCTGTTTGGCTTTAATAATTCTGCAGTTTCCTTCTGAAAATATCTTGTTGAAGTATGAATGCCTTTAAACTTGAAACAGGTCTGAAAACTTACTGTGTGCACATACATTGTGCTTATATAATATGCCTGTAATTCTAACATACAGGGGGAGCTTACTGATATTGAATTTGCAGGTGGTTGGGATGATTTATAAACTTTATTGATTTGTCAAAACCAATGACAAAGGGGGAGATTGTTAGGACCAGATTTCTGGTCTAAATAATGTTAATTGTCTATTGGTTTTTACTAAATAAATCCTAACTGTTATTAAGAACTAAGACAGGATTGACAGGTTCCAAGTACCAGTTGCAACCTTAGTTGCAACCTCTGCTGACAGGTTCCAAGTACCAGTTGCAACCTAAGTTGCAACCTATGCTGACAGGTTTCAAGTACCAGTTGCAACCTCAGTTGCAACCTCAGTTCAAACCTGTTGTTCAGCAGAATTCTGTTTAGTTCCATTTATCTGCATAACCATTCTTTTATATAATTACTTGTTTTAAAGTATGCAGGATATATTCTCATAAGGTCTTAAACGTTTTATGTGTGTTTATTGAGAATATCAAAGTGTTAAGGAAAGATGTCTTATTAAAGATATAAAGAGATTAGTTTATAAGGTTGTTTCCTTATTAAATATGATCTCTTCTCTTATGATTATTCTTATCACTTGTTTCAATCTTTGTTCCCTATCAAATCAGTATGATATGTTTAAGATTGAATAAAATTAGGAGTTAATGTCGTACATGAATATCTAAAAGATATCATCTTGCCAAGATATGATCTTTTTATATGTTTCCTTGTTATAGGAAAATACTAACTCCTACAATCAAGCTTGTTATTTAACAGGTATCAACCAATCATGATTGAAGTCTATTCACGCTGAAGAATCACGTATTACATGGAAAGACTAAAGCCAATCATTAAAGTCAAAAGCAATCACAAAAGACCTTCAAAGATAGAAGATTGTTTTTGCTTATATATAGTTGATAACTAAGCTTGTAAATGTGTGTGTTCTAAATTATAAAGAACTTATTTTCTAGAGAGAATACACGTGAGCTTTAAAAAGAAAACAATGGTGGGATGCCATTGATTTATAAGTGATAGTTATAGAGTATGAGCAATATAGTGATAGGCAGAAAAACCTAGAGGGAGTCTAAGTTTTTCATTAAGACTTGAGTCATATATTGTAAGCTTTTTATAATATCATAATCTGGGTAAGTGCCCCGGAGACGTAGCCTAGTTAGGTGAACTCCGTTGTTAAATGTGCGTGTGAATTATTTTCAAGTACATTTAATTTTAAAACAGTTCTGTCCATTAATACATTTAGTTCCAACTGCAGTTCCCCACTTGGAACCTTACTGCAAAACTGCATCTAGAACAGCGGATAGGAATTTTAGAAGGAACGACAAAAATCAAAGTAAAATACAAAAAAAAAAAACTCAATTTCTATATGTCAAAAAAATATCTATTCGTGCTAAGTATTTTCTTTTTGATTATAAAAAATCATTATTTTAACTTTGATTCAAGCCTAGTGCAATATTTTTAAACTCGTAATTTGAACATATTCCAATAAAATGTTACTAATTCAAGTAGATGTAACTGTTAAAATAATATCAATACAGAATTATAAAAAAAAAACAAAAAATTGTTCAGTGGATGGTCACTTGAACATTCTCAAATTTTGTTTACAAGTTCCATTGTGTCAGTTTCTTAATGTTCAAATAAAAAAGAAGTTAAACAAGCTTGTGGCAAAAAATAAAAAGTAAAGAAACTGTTAAGGTTTGAATTCTAGTGGCATTAAAAATAAAAACATTTTGAATTAACACTCTCAACCACTAGACTAACAAGCAAATACAGAATTGTAATTGCAAAACTATTAATTAACTGTTTAAATTAAGGGGGCACGTGCCCCCTCTGGTCCTTAACTGAATCTGTCCATGGTTTTAAAATGAAAAACTGAAAGAAAGTATATCAATATAATCTTGATACCCACATTTGTAGATGATAAAGTTGAAAAAATGAAAAGCCAAATCTCGTAACTCCAAAGTACAACTTTTTTCCTTAAAGCGAGTTTGCTTTTGAAAGATCGATTCTGCTTTTGTAACTACGGGTCTTAGACTGGATTAAGAATTTTTTGACTGTACAAAGACGTTATCTTATAATATATATAAATATTATAGTTGCAAATGGTTCATGAACGAACAAAATAAATAAATAATTAATTAGCTACTAAGAAAACCAGGTCGTTACAGTTTGTCACCCGGAAAACGTTACGGAAAAGAAAAGGAAAGAAAAATAAAGTAAAATAAAGATAAATTAAATTGAAATCATTTTCTGTTTGAAAGGTTGAAAAATTAAGAGAAAAGAAAAAAAAAAGAAAAAAAAAGAGAGATGGAGCTAGTCCCGTTTTTTCCATTTTTTTTCGCTTTCCTCACTCTTTTGGAAAATGAAAAAAATGTATTCTCGAAAAATTAATTTTATTTTTCTATGAATTTTACGGGTTTCAAATACACCCTTACTTTTTTCATGTCAGGAAATATGAACTAAATTGGTCAGTATTAGAATACAACTTATAAGCAAAAAACAAACAAGTTGAGTTTAAAGCTACAACAGAAGTTAACACACAAGGTAGAATCAGAGAACCTTGAACCATGGCAAAAAAAGTAGAGTCGAGTAAATTAAATAAGATTTGGTGCATGTGTAACGGATGGCGGAATTAGAAAGCAAGGGGCTAGGAACAATTTAAATGTAAAAAACGCTCGAATCCTAAACATATTAAGTTCCTTTTTTGTTTTCTAAAATTCGACAAACATTAACTTATAAGAAGATACAGTATATACTTTCTATATAAAAAAGTTTTCCTTCACTGGTAAGTAACTTTTGTGTACACTGATTTATCAAAAATTGGTGAGACACACCCACTAATTAAAACCTTAGTAAAATAGAGAACCTACAAGGGCCCTATGTATGTACATAAATGAGGAAAAATTCTAAAATGCTATCTAACCTATCAACTTTTAGTGATTTGGTACCCAACATAACACACTTTCTAATTTGGTACCCAACCTATACATTTCGCTCTAATTTGGTACTCAACCTAACACTTTTTCTAATTTGTTACCCAACTTATACGTTTCGCTCTAATTTGGTACCCAACCTATACGTATGCAGTCCAGTTAAGGGACTCAATCTGTCTTCGATCATTCGTTTTTAACGCATAGGTTGGGTACCAAGTTAGAGCGAAACGTATAAGTTGGGTATCAAATTAGAAAAAGTGTTAGGTTGGGTACCAAATTAGAGAGAAATGTATAGATTGGGTACCAATTTCGAAAGTGTGTTAAGATGGATAGCAAATCACTAAAAGTTAATAGGTTGGGTACCATTTTAACGATTTTCTCTACATAAATGTATCCACTTAAAATTATATTTGTTCGATGCACTGTTGTCAATATAATATGAATTTTCAAAAATAAAACAATAGACAAAAAAAAATATCCCATTTCCATTAAATTTAAACATATATAAAATAGATATTTTTCCCATTAAACTAATTTTTTTTTTTAACAGTAGTTTTTTTATGGTTTAACACAGACTTCTATAGGGTAAGTCGACTTCACCTATTAATTTTCGCCTAGAAGTATCTAAATTTGCATGTAAAAAATACATTTAGTGTATTTTACTAGCAATGATTAACGATTTAGGTATTGAATTACTACTTTTAACAGTCGGGTTCACCTATTAACATTTGCCGATCTATTTTTTTACGGATGTTGACA
The DNA here is from genome assembly GCA_963682055.1 of Primula veris. Lineage (NCBI taxonomy): Eukaryota > Viridiplantae > Streptophyta > Magnoliopsida > Ericales > Primulaceae > Primula > Primula veris. Next base: position 8,389,411 of record OY821750.1, on the reverse strand, counting down.
GAATTGCACTCAACATGTGATAGGCAAGACAACATAAGTGTCATTTCATCATTTTGTTTAACGATAGGTCTTCAATTGTGACAAATTTCGTAGATTAAGTACTCAATTGTTAAAATTGATAGTACATTACATAAATCGTTAAACACTGATAGTAAAGTACAGTAAATATATATATTTTTTTCAAATTTGCATTACTACGGGTATGAGTGTGGTACCCGGTAAATAATGGTACTAGTAAGTAGTCGGTTGAGCAAGTTGGTTGGTTCAATTAGTTGAGACTCTAGTAAAACCACTCTCACCAACAGAGTTCGATATCTGGCACCTGTAAAACAAACAGATCACCTCCAAAGGTTGGAGAGGATTGTTAATTTTTTTTTAAAAGTAGTTGGTTAATGAATTAATAAAACGTTGGGGGACCAATTTGCAAAATAGACAGATATTGCGTTTCATATTTGGGCAGTTACTATATATCTCCCTCCCAAAGTTGGTTATATATTTTATTTCCCCCAATTTTTTTCTCTCTCTTTTTCATTTGCAAGTAAGTACACAGAAAAAAAACCATTGTTAAATATTGTAAATCTAATCTGGTTTTAAGGCTTTTTTGTATATATGTAGTAATTTCACCCCCCGTTTTCGTTTTATCATTCTTGAACCTCTTTTAATTTTAATTTTACGCTTGTTTCTTTTGTTAGGGCTTTCTAAGAAGTTTAAATTTTAAAAGGAAATATATTCAGATTTCCCATTTTAATTGTAAGTGTAGTTTTCGTTATACTTTGGTTTTTTTTATCACTATGTGGTTTTTACAAGTTATATGAAAATGGTAGAGGTGCTAATGGATTTTTTATTAGTATGTAGTTTTTCCAAGTTATATGAAATAATGGAGATACTAATGGATTTTTTATTAGTATATAGTTTTTACAAGTTTTATGAAAATAGTAGAGATATTACACTTATTACTTCAGTTTTAATCTATTCAGTTTTAATCTTATGGTTATTACTTCATTTAGGGCTTTCTAAGAAGTTTAAATAATTAAAGGAAATATGTTGAGAGTTTTTATTGAATTGTACGTAAAGCGGACTCAAGTGTAGTTTTCGTTATAGTTTGATTTTTTTTTATCAGTATGTAGTTTTTACAAGTTATGTAAATATAGTAGAGATACTAATGGCTTTTTTGCCAGTATGTAGTTATATGAAAATAGTAGATATAGTAATGGATTTTTTTATCAGCATGTAGTTTCTACAAGTGATATGAAATTAGTAGTGATACTAATTGATTTTTTATCAGTACGTAGTTTTTACAAGTTATATGAAAATTGTAGACATACTGATGGATTTTTTATTAGTATGTAGTTTTTACATGTTATGTGAATATAGTAGAGATACTAATGGCTTTTTTGATATAGTAATGGATTTTTTTATCAGCATGTAGTTTCTACAAGTGATATGAAATTAGTAGTGATACTAATTGATTTTTTATCAGTACGTAGTTTTTACAAGTTATATGAAAATTGTAGACATACTGATGGATTTTTTATCAGTATGTAGTTTTAAAAGTTATATGAAAATAGTAGAGATAATAATGGATTTTTTTCATCAGTATGTAGTTTTTACAAGTTTATGCAGTTTGATCAATTGCAACTGAGCAATATTGGACTGCAACCTTTTTTTTATTTATGTTTTGTTACTTTTGTTGCATATACAAAATCTATTTTTTCTGTTGGTGCTCATTTGTTTAGTTGTATATAAGAGTGACACAAACAGAAAAAAAATAAGTGAAATTAAGTTCAATAAGTGCACTTTTTGAGGGAAATGATTGCAGATTACATTTTTTTATGAAACTGTTCTATTTGCAGGTGTAATTGAATTCTTGTCAAGCTATGAAGAGTGCAAGAAAACCAAACATGGAATTTAAAACAATTGGAAGTACAAAACTTAAGACCAATGTTAAAGCACAAAAACCATCTGCTTCCCTTCAAACGAATTTAAGCGGTGATTTAGAGTCACTTCAAACTTATGCTGACCCAATTGGAAAAAGTGCTTCTTCAATACGCATACCTGATAAACTCGACTTAAATAATTCTGAATGGATAGATAAAGTTCCAATGTGCCCTGTGTATTATCCGACTAAAGAAGAGTTTGAGGACCCTTTCCTTTATGTGCGAAGCATTTCCCCTGAGGCTTCAAAATATGGTAGTCTTATAATCAAAGTAATATTTCAAGTTACCGATATAGTTTATATTCGTATGATTATGAATACTTGTTATGATCTTAGGCATGTGTAAGATTGTGTCTCCTCTTAGTTCGTCTGTTCCTGCTGGAGTAGTATTAAAGAAGGAGACGAAGGATTTTAAGTTTACGACTAAAGTCCAACCACTTAGATTGCCTGCGAAAAATAACAAGAACAAGGTCAAATTCTATATGAGAGGAAGGTAGTTTTTTTTTTAACAACGAAAATGTTCTGATTTCGGATTTTGAGATTGAATGTGTCAACATTTTCAGTTTTAATGTCTTTTTTTTTGTCAGGCATTATACTTTCCGTGACTTCCAAAAGATGGCAGACAAGGTTTTCGCGCGTAAGTATTCTGTGTCTGGCTGTCTTCCACCAAAATATGTCGAAAAGGAATTTTGGAGAGAAATGGCTCGTGGCAAGAAAGGAACGGTCGAATATGGTGCTGATCTCGATGCTACTGCTTTTTCATGTGATCCCAATGATTTGCTTGGGAGAAGCAAATGGAACTTGAAGGTATTAACTCCCTACCCTTATATTCTTATCTTGATTAATTTTTAACATGTTCTTCTTTTGCTCTCCCTATATATCAGAACTGTAGTGGAGTATTATCTTACTGCATTTATCTTTATTTCTTGATTTCAGGCACTTCCATTTCTGCCCAATTCGGTTTTACGATTGCTTGAAGGGGGTATTCCGGTAATGTTATTGCTATAAATAGTCTGTTCTGATCGCTTGAAAGCTCAAAAAGCCTGTTTTTACTCATTTAGGGAAAAAATGCTTTTTTGAAAAGCTTGAAAGGCTTACGCTTATTTTGTTTAAAAAGCTTACACTACAGTGAAGCTCTTGTAAAAATATTTAGCATTATAATTGTGCTTAATATATTTATGTTGATTAATGTAGGGAGTCACAGATCCTATGCTTTATATTGGCATGTTATTCAGTATGTTTGCGTGGCACGTCGAAGATCATTACTTGTACAGGTAGTTCTTACTTTCATATATTTCAATCTTTAACCAAAAATCGTTACTAGTACAGGTAGTTTTGGTAGTTTTGTGGTTTTATTATTAAAGTTGTACTGTTGTAATACAGTGTTCTTAAAATCTGAATTTTACTTTTCAGTATGAGCTATGTTCACTGTGGTGCGCCTAAAACGTGGTATGGAGTTCCTAGCAATGCAGCTACTGAGTTTGAGAAAGTAATAGAAAATCACGTATACGACAAGGATATTGTAACTAGTGATGGGAAACTTGGGGCACTTAGAGTATTATTAGAAAGAACAACGATGTTTCCACCAAATATTTTGTTGCAACAAGGTGTTCCTGTTTACAGAGCTGTGCAGCTCCCTGGAGAGTTTGTGATTAATTTTCCTCGATCATATCACGCAGGATTTAACCAAGGTAAAACGTTAGTTATTGGATTGGAAAAAAAGTTGTTGCTACCAGTTTTATCGGTTGTTAGCACACACGTTTTTGCATATCGTTTTTATCACCCTTGACGATGGTTTAGTACATGAAGCATGGTAGCCACTGCTGACTGAATAAATGAGTATAGATTGATTTAAAAGAGGAAACATAGAAAATATTAAAATAGAAGTATTAAAATGGTGTATAATAGTATCATATCGTTTTCGTTATTATTTAGTGAACCAACCTACGATTTTCTTTTGGTATACTTTTTTGTACTAAAATCGTCGAGAACTGTAGAGTAATTGTACTAATTGCTTAATTTTGTTGTGTAAAAAATGATGAAATGTTAGTCTACATCTGTAATTCTCCTGGTTTCCTAACACTCCTTTAAAGTTTGAAGGAAATTTGCTTTTTGGTTGGAAAACAAGTATCAGAAAAAATATTTGCATTCGGGTTTTGAGTATACTTATCTTCTAATCTTTGTGCATTTTCAGGATTCAATTGCAGCGAGGCGGTTAACTTTGCATTTGGTGACTGGTTTCCATTTGGTGCTGAAGCTACTAAGCGTTATGCACTTTTTAGCAAAATACCAGTTGTTCCTTATGAGGAGCTTCTTTGCAAAGAAGCCATGTTTCTTTCTAAACTTTCAAATTACAGAAGTGATTTCCACAAGGATCCTGTTTGTGCTTATTCCGTAAAGGTCTCTTTTGGATCTTTGATGTGTACGTACAAAAGTGCTCGAGGGACTCTGACAAAACTAGGGGCACATGTTCGGGTTTGTACTGATTTCGAAGAGATGGTACTTTGTAACCTCTGCCAACGAGGATGTTATGTGGCTTATTTTAAGTGCAGTTGCCATAAAAATCCTATATGCCTTTTCCATGGTACGAAATCTTGATTTAAGGCCTTCTCTGGTTGCAACCAGTATTTCTTTTCTTTTTCTTTTTCTTATTCTTAAAAGAAACTTTTCTGTATCTTTTGGCCTGTCGAAGCACAGCTTATTTGTTTTTTTCCTTCTAAGTTGCAACAAAGTTAATTGGCTGACCTGAAAACTGAGTTTTTTTTTGTTTTCTGGCCTTTAAGATAAAAAACTTGATGAAATGAACTATTACCTGACCTCAAGTAACCCAGCTTAATATGCAATAATAATTGATGTGGATTAATCTAGATTACTAATCGATGTGGACTTTTCAGATCTAAAGAACATTTTTTGTCCTTTTGGCATGACAAACAAAACAAATTTGGAGCCAAGTTTTTACTGAATTTAATGGAATGCCAGTTGTTTATGTGTTTTATATGTTTTAATAGTGATTTAACTTCTTGGATTGTAGAGATTAAGTCCTATAAGTGCCTGCATAAGAGCAAGTGTACTGTTTTCGTACGAAGGGATATAGGAGAAATGGAAGCTGTTGTGAAGAAGTTCGAACAAGAAAAAGAAATAAGAAAAGCTTTCGAAGAATATTCAAATGGTGAGCAAAACTTGTGGGGACAGAATTTCAAATCAGACATGCACAATAAGTTTGAGGTAAATTTTTGCTGAAGCTAAATGTTTACTAAATTGTTTCATTTTTTTCTCTTTCCATATTAGGTAATCTTTTACATTCTCGTCTAATGTATTACGATTTGGGAATAGTATGTCGTGTCTCTTTTGGAATACTGGTTATGCCGTTAAAATTTGTGAATTTGAATAGTTATTAATTTATTTCCAGTTGTTTCTTTAGCAAATGTGTTATGGTTATTAAAAAATCCTCTTTTATCATGAGGGGAGAAAGCTCTACTATCTCATTTCTATTTTTTTCGAAGTACATTAAAGTTCTCTTTAGAGCATTGAATAACAGTGTATGATGAAGTGAACACTTTACCGGACGTTAGACTAATCTTGTACTAATATTTAATATTCTAGCAGGATGCTGGTATATCCTACAGTTTTGATTTAGAAGGAAAAGGCAGCAAGAAGAGAGATATCGTTGGAAACAAAACCATGTTAAAGTCACCTCTCAGGTGTTGCAAGAGAAAAAGGTCAAAACGTGAACCGCGCACTAATGGAAAAGGGATAGCAAGCTCTTCTGTTTCCGAGGCATTGTTAAGATCCTGAGGCTGATAGACTTACATATTGCTATCGATATTCTTTTCGTTCTTTCTTTTTTCTTCTTTTATCTTGATTCTGTTAGGAAATAACATTTAGCAATGTGGTAGAATTCAAATATGTTATAGCAACTGTGTTCGAAAAAAGTTGACTTAAATAATTAGCAAAGTGGTAGATTTGATATATGTTGTAGTGTTGTTTTATTAAGAATGATTAAAGTGTAGTGATTGATTCTAATGTTTGGAAGTCTATGTAGTTAATAATAATCTCAGACGATACGCCAACACATAAATTTCTTTTCCGTACTAAGTACTATCATTGTGTGTTGTGGGTTAATTTAGATATTAGTGCATTCTTGGCATTCGTCTCGATATTTCAAAGCGAATTCTCGTCGCTGTTTTTTCAATATCAATACATAACTGTCACACCATTCTGCGTTTAATTATAACCTATAGAAAATTTTCTGTGATGCGATTTTGATAGTATTAAGCCATCAAAAAATTTATGGGTAGAATGGGACAGCAGTTGTGAAAGTGGAACCTATATTGCTCTTATGTGTTTGCAATCTTATAGAATGAACATGCTATATTACTCCATGTTTCTAGTCAGAAATCAATACCCGACTGCTATATTCTCGTTCTAAGGAAGGAATCTACATGCTCCGTATAAATTTATTAGAGGATAATATTTTTCAGTATTGTCATAAAAAGTTTACCGGCAAAGAAACCAGATTTGTCGGCCATCACCGGCAGAGAAATGACTCGTTATCTAGCTATATATGCCAAAAACAAAGGAGTAATTTTTTGCAAAGGTTGCGAACTTACTATTTTAAAAACTTCCCAGAAATCATATACAAAACATCGCGTTCTGTAAATTGTGGTGCTGCGATGGTTATCACTGGTCTCCACTAATCACTGCCCCTGTCCGTCATGCTCATTTTACTACGTACTGGTTAAAAGGCTATATATTTGCTTTTCTAGCTTAAAATATTTAAGCCGCAAAGTATAGTTGCTCTTATTCAATCTCGAGTCTTGTTCCTAGAAACCGAAACCGAAACATAGCTTAAGATATTTAAAATCCGTATATTGATACATATAACCATCATCACATTATCCTGCAAAAGACTTTTTATACATGAGAAAAGTTACTCAACAGATACCGGGTCCGGTTCGGTTTTTGGCAAAACCGAAACCAAAATCGAGCATATTTTTCGGTTCGGTTTTTTTCGGTTTCGGTCTTTTTATTTTTTGGACCGAACCGGACCGGTTTTTTCGGTCCAGTTTCGGTCTTTTTCGGTTCGGTTTTACTGAAAACCGAAACCGACCCGAAAATTTTTCGATTTTTTTCGGTTCGGTTCGGTTTTTCCGGTTTTTCGCGTATGTTATTTCATTCATGTTTATGTTTTTTAATCACGGTTTGATTGAGCTAAATGATAAATTTAAGAATATCAACAAATACTAACTATTTAAAAGTAATAACAATAACCGACCTTAGCTCAGTTGGTAGAGCGGAGGACTGTAGTGTGTTCACAGATATCCTTAGGTCACTGGTTCGAATCCGGTAGGTCGGATTTCTTTTTTCTTCTTTTTTTTATAATGCGTTTTAGAATTTTTATTTTTCTTACATACCAATAACGAATAATTTTACCTAATATTATTTCTGAATTCTACTTTCCCAAGAGTTTATAGCCACTCTAAATAATAAAAATAGTAATAGTGGTATATAACTATTAAGCTCGATTTGAAAAAAGTTTATGACAAAATTTACTCGCACTTTTTAATCTCAGTTTTGATAAAATTTGTTTTTTCAGAGATCTGGATAGATAGAGTATGGAGATTGATTTCTAATAATCATATTTCTATATTGGTGAATGATGCTTCCGCAGGTTACTTATTACCTATTAATAGTTTGAGACAAGAAGATTCTCTATCTTTGCGTTAGAAATTTTATTAATTCAGTTGCTATTTTTCAAATCCCAACTACATATAGCGATGGTGAACTATATATATATATATATATATATATATATATATATAACTTAGAAGAAGAAGACTTGTCATTTGTGTATTTAATAAGAACAATGATGAATGGTTTAAATTCTCTTACCATTCCTCATAACAATTAAAAAATAATAATTTAGTTCATCGGTTAGTTTATTATGAGCTAAAAACTTACTAAAACCACGTACTAATAATGCATTTTAGAAAATTTACTTAATTACTTGTTATTTTTTGTATCCCAGTTGTATACGGTGGTGGTGAGCTATAACGAAGAAGAAAATTTGTCATTTGTGTGTTTAATAAGAACTTTGGCAAATGGTATAAATTCTCTTATCATTTGCTCATAACAATTTAAAAAAAAACAATTTGGCTCATTGGTTAGCTTACGATGAGCTAAAAACTTACCAAAACAACATACTAATTATGCGTTTTAGAAATTTTATTTGATTACCCTGCTATTTTTCGAATCTATTATATATGGTGATGGTGAACTGTAACATAGAAGAAGATTTGTTATTTGTGCGTTTAATAAGAACATTGGTGGATGGTTTCAATTCTCTTATCATTCTTCGTAACAATTTGAAAAAATCGTTTTGGTTCATTGGTTAGTTTACGGTGAACTAATTTTTTTTTATCAAAACCATGCATCCACAAAACAAGCTCTTGGGGGCAAGAAGTTACAGCAAATGCAGAAACAATAAAGCGATGTTTAGCAGTAACATCGAAGCAAATAAACTGGGTCACTTCAGTCTGGAAAAGACCAAAAGAACGATGAACATATATCCAACTTAAAACTTTCCAATTTTCTTTCTCTAGAAACCCAAAGAAAATATAGCCATTAAGCATTTCTTTTAACTGAAAAACAAACTAAAATTCAGCTTACATTTACAAGAAGCGCATTAAAAGGCTGCAACTAAAACAAGCCCTACGAGCAGTTACTATTTATGAGCTTATTTTTCCAAACGAGCGTGCCTTTCTCTTTACTTGAGAGTTCAACGTTATTTGTATATAACCTATCAGTTTTAAAAGGTATTCCTTCTTGAAAAGTAAGTTGTAAAGAATAGTCCAAAGCTTCTTCTTTTACTCCACAAGTAAAAGAATTCTCGAGTTCACAGAAACTCATGAACAAATCGACACACATCAAACAGAGCACAAAATGACAAAAAATACTTTAACATCTTGATTTTGAACTCGTTCAGATGTTCAACAAATTTTGCGTTAAGGAACTCACGAAAAAAAATCTATCATCACTGAGAGTCGATTTCAGTACAGACATTTAATATATTTTTTTCATCATTATCCCCAGCAATAGAAAATAGATCAATCGTTGAGTTCCTCATCCGAATAAGCGAAAAGGTACCCTAGTGATTGAGAACCCCACACGGCACAACTTCATCTTAGCAGAAACCATGTATGTATCCGCGTTAACGAATAATTTGCTACAACAGCTTTAGTCCACCTGTCACATCATCAACCATGTCGGCAGGTCCTGCAAAAGCACATTCATGCATAAAATATAATTATTCAACTCAGAAAAGCACGAAGAAGAGTGTATAGAATGGTCCTAAAAGCCAGTGAATATTTGGGGAGATATCACTTTTGTACATCAACCTATCAACAATAATTGATTTTCAAAATCTAAAAATCAGTCCTCTACCAAACAGAGCCTTAGCACATCTTACTATTAAACCCTCACAGTTTAGACTCCAACCTTATATAAAATGAAACAATGATGACACCAACGTTAAACATTTCAAATTCAAAAGCACTAATAATATACAAATTGGTTGATATGCACTACGAACCAATCTAAACAAAGTTGAACAATGTGTACACTAGCATTAAAATATAGGCACTTATGTAGTTTGAATAGTTGGTGTAATAACTATAAGGAGATGTTTAGATCGGTGTGCAGATTGTGGATATTGATATGTTGGTTTAATAAAAAAAATTATTGTGTCTAAATTGTGAAATTTAATATTGTAGAATTGGGTACTATTTATTAAAACCTGACAAGTTGGTGCACAAATTTAATATTTCCCCAAATAATTACGAATTTGGAGTTCTCTTTTTTTTTTTTTTTTTTTTGTCTCTTGTTGATAAAGAATTGAAGAAGAGTAAATTACCTAGTAATGCCATTACCGTCCTTGAATCTGAAGAATAGAAGGAATATAACAAACGCACAAAAATTAATTAGGTATGTAAAATAATAAGAGCCTGGAACTTCAAAATGTACTAAGCAGTTACAGGGCAGGTATAAACTAAACTTCAAGTTATGGCGTGAGCAAATCAAGACTTGGTTTCTCAACCCAATGTCTTCAGCAAATTAACCAACTTCAAAAATCAAGCTCAATTGCTCCAAACAAGCAAACTAGTCCGCCTATAAAGTTTTCATACAAACCCATATACATAAATCACACCATCTTTGGATGCTTCTCTTTCTAAAAACTCTCCGGCCTTGTTACAATTTATTTGTTTACCACATTCTAAGTCAATTAGTATCTATGTTCGATAAGAGTAAACCTATTAGATTCAACTATTCGCAATTACCAGCCACAAAAAACCATTATCAATTTGAATAGTTATAACCATCGATAGATAGCTCTACCCAATGAGCAAATTTTATGTAACCCTCCCTAAGCACAGTGTAAGTGCTACCAAATCCTCAGAGCAAAAGAAGTTAAACAGAAGAAATTAAATTGGAACTGACTTGGTGCAATTTGGGTTCTCCCTGCATCAATTACGATATGTGTTGGTATAGTAAGGGTTTTAGCCTTTTCCTGTGAAAAGAAAAGGGATTTTCAATATAGATGATAAAATGTGATAACACAAACAGAAAATAAGTTTAATGCATTAATTAAGACAATACTTACTTGCAGTACTAGTAACTCTTCCTCACTTTCGATTTTCACAACTACCTTTACCTGCCCACACATCTCCCACCTGGATATGAATGAAACATGTCAAAAAGTATAACCAAAAGCAAAATACAGAACTAGAAATCATCTTAAAGCTTGTCTGTTAGAAAGTTCTAAGTCGGGCAATTTGTTTTTGTTAAGCACGGTCTTTAATTAACAGCTTAAAAGATCAGCTTTTCAGTTTTCTGGGCCGAAAATTCTATAAACTTTTAAGCTGGACAACCCCAGCTTTTTTCTCATCCTCAGTTACGCCAAACTATGCACTTAAAACTGCAGCTAAACAAGCCTTAACATGTATTCTCAAGTCTCAATGTAGGTCAACTACCTGTTCAAAGCTTTGGGAGCTCGATTTACAATCTTCTTATAGAGACCTAAAGTGGCATGGCTACAAATGAAGGCAAATATATTAGCAGAAGTCCAGAACAGACTGAAGAACAAGCAACAAATATACTCTTTTGCTACTGAAATGTGAAAAACATTCCATTTTTCACACGACCCAAAATTCAAGAAGAAAGTTCACACTTTTCATCAAAAAAACAAAAAGAAACAAATCAATGCATAAATATAACAACTACGAAATAGCAACTAAACAAAGAACCGTTATCCACCTGCATTGAGCAGCAATCTTCCCTTTCCCCATCTTCAAGTCGTTTCTCACAACCAAAACCTACATTAAGTCCAACACCAAACAAAAACAAAATAATAAGTTCCAGACAATTCTCTCACCTTCTGCCCATAAATATGTATCAGTGCTAATATGCACATATAGAGAATGAAAGAGGATAAGTTGTGTAACCATTTTAAAGTCTTCGAGAATGGCAGCTAGCTTTTCAATCTCAAGAGGTTCTTTGGTCTTATTCTTCTTTTTCCCATCGATAGATAGAGATGCTTTTGCTACACGTTTCCTAGATAAAAATATGTAAGGAGGGTATCGGCCCCTAATGAGGTAACCGAAGGCAAAACAGCCTGCACCTACTAGAAAGGCACTTATCCACGCCATATCTATCATCTCCAGAGGTTGGTAAAATAACAACCTGCATAAACAGAAGGCTCATGTCTCTATTTTGCTTTCACACTGGCTAACAAGAAAGTGCTGATTCTATTTCGCATAGTTTGTAATTATATACGGAACATTTTTTCTCAATTTGGTCGTGCTCCGCACCTTCCAACTTGATTTTGCATATACATACGGAAGCGGTAAAATAAAATCATAGAACAAATCAGCAAAGCAAAACTATACTTCTACGGTTCTACCAACATACTGACATTTTTGATACACCTATCTAGTTCCTGGCACAACAACATAGTGTGGGCTCATTTGGTTGCTTCTTATAATTAGTTAATTACAAAAGTTTGTATTACTATTATAAAGATGGAAAAAAAATTCCTGGTAGATTTTTTACCGTCATAGGTGTAAAAACTGTACTTCCTTTACTTTGCGAGTACGAAAATCAATGACTACAATATAGGTGGAAAGTAAATCATTTTACTGAAAAATATGAAACAAAATACTTAACAAAATAAACATTACTTCTCAAAATTAAATAGGTATTGCTTGCTATAAGAACCTCACATGTTCTTGAATCATAAAAATCCAAGTTATTATACCCAGTACTTACAAAAATGATCTTCAACGCCCTCGAGGTTAAACAATAACAACAGAATTTATGACCCATTTTTTTTTATAATAAATAACATTGGTACCGAAATACCATGGATAATGCACATTAAAAAAACAAATAAAAAATCATGTTTAAGCAAAATTTCTGCCCTCAGTAAGAACATTAACAAATTGCCTATTCACAAAAATAGAATTAAATACCGGTTCTTTCGATTGATTAATAAAATATAAATAATTGCTTAAACAAATAAAAGGGCAGAAGAAAATTAAAAGCTATCAATCTGATTCTAAACCTTGGCAATCAATTTAAGAAAACCCCTATATAATATAAAGAAAATAGAATAATGAATTAAATAACCTGTAATTTGAAGCCCAATCAATTGTAGTTAAAGATAGATTGAAACAAAGGTAAAAGATTAGATCTTTTGATATTTAGACTAATTGGGTTTTTTTTTTCCTTTTTTTTTTTTAGCTGGTGAATAAAATTCAACTATTTAGTGGGATTAAGTTTACCACTACTAGCAGTATTTTTATTTTATTATACAAAAATGCAATTTTATTTTATTGTAAGAGAATTATAGATTTTACACATAGGCCTTGTTTTGTAAATATATTAGCAAACGAGTCTTGTATGTCCTTTTATATTACTAAAGTTGCATGTATTTTTTGATAAATGTTCACAAAAGACCCTTTCCCATAATGAAAGTACTCTTCTTTAACCTCGATTTCGAAGTAGCTAAAAAGGGTATGTTGCACTTGCATTATCTATATTTTAGAGGAACCCGGTTTTTTATTGAATATTTTCGGTTTTAGCGTTTGAGCATCTAATGATAGGAAAAAATATCATAATTATAATATGTCATAAAATGATCATGGGTTCGCCATAGAGAGTTAGGAAACAAGGTAGCTCATGTATTTTTTTGCTCATGTAGAATTACAGCCGTTTATTTGTAATCTAACGGTCCTTATAAATAACAAGTTAAGCTTAAAAAATCAAATCTAAATAATACATAATTTTGTCAACCATTGGATGATAGATGAACGGTTCAAATGAAGTATATGAACAGCAGCTGTAAAAAAGAGTACAGTTGCTACCCCATTCCCAAGAGAGGAATGTCATATTACTATATTAGGTCCTTAGTACATTTGTATTTGAGTTAGGTAGATCCCAAGAGGGAAAAAATTCTAACCAACTACCACTTAGTGCGACTGTTGTAAGAATCATCAAATTAGGAGAAATCTGAGAGTTGAATTACGTGCTCGTTGCACAACAATATAAGACTGTTGTTCAATGTATACTTAATGGGAAACTCTGTTTAGGGTAGAAAATGTGTTTTCCTAAAAATGTGTTTCGGAAGCGGAAACCATACTATTTTAAGACTTTAGAGGAAACTTTAAAAACCCAAGTGAAAAAAGTAAAATCTTAAAGAATGTTTCTTAATAACTTTAATAATGTAAAAAATAATTTTACTATAACCTCAAGAATTTTTTTTACAATAATAGTAAAGGAAATGAATGCATAAATCAACTTTATAAAAATAGAGTATATGATATTTTAATAAATAATATGTTTGATTACTCAAACATTGGCTATTTTTATCTCTGTTAAAGTGTGAGAAATTGAGCATTTCTTCACATTGTTATTGGACAAGTCATAAATTCATGTAAGTTTCATATATATTTTACTCGAATTTTTTTAACTATTCCGGCATTTCCCGTTTCACTTAAAAAAAATTAGACTCTATGAAGAATAGCATGGATCGGTAGGAAATACCATTTTGAGGCGGGGTTTTCGTTCCCGTTTCTCGTTTTCCGTTATAATACCGTTTTCCATTTTTGTTTCTCAAGTTAAACTTTAGGAAATTGAATGTTACTAGAAGTGTGAAAATGGTATGATGATATGTGACAAAAGGTGAATGTTGTCTAGGCTTAAACTATTTGATGAAAGAAAGAGAAGTTTAATTATTTTGGTTTTATAAATTTTAAATAGGGATCAATTTATTTAGCAAAAACAAAATTATTCCAATATTTATTTCAGGTATGTCAAAATGTTTCTTTCACTTGGGTTATTACAATCAAATTCAACAAAAATACTCCACATTCAACAAAAGTAGTACCAAATTCAATAAAAATACTACCAAACTCATGAAAATACTACCAATTCTAATAAAAATAGTAAAATACTATCAGATTCAATAAAAATATTGATATGTTATTTTTTTACTATATTATTGTTCGATACTACTATATTATTTTTCGATACTACTTGTTGACACGTAAAATTTACGGCCATTAAAAATACGCCACGTATCTTTTAAACAAAATTAAATTGATTACTAATCTCCAAATTTAAATAGAAAAGAAGTTATTAGTAATTTAAAAGAAAAGAAATTATAATTTATTATCACATAAAATTAAGATAGTAAATTAAAATAAAATAAAAGTATTTTTTTTTTGTTAAGACTCATTTAGTATGGAGCAAACGAAGAGTTTCTTAAAACTATAGAACTCATTAAAATGTTTTCAAACTACAAATACTAAATTTAAATCAAATGACAAGTGTTGATCTTATATGATAATGAGCCAAAACTTATGGAGGTGTCCTTGCAATTAAAAGCCCACTCCAAAAGCTATAAATAGAGGGGTGGGGGGGGATAAGAACAATAAAAAAGTCTTGAAGACTAGAGAAAGAAGCTCCTCCACATATGCCAGGAAATCAGCTCCGCTCCTCCACGGCCGCCAGGGAATCAGCTCCGCTTCTCCACAAACGTCAGGGGATCAACTCCTAGGGGAAGCTCTGCATACTCCGGCCTCAATGAACGCCTTCAAAGTCTGCAACAAATTTGCAATAAACTTGTCATTCGATCTTCAAGAACGTCTAAAAGCAGCAAGCAGTACGGATCAAAATCTTCAAGTTTTTCCCCAAATCTGAAGAACTTCTACAACAAATCTGCCTTAGATCTTTAAGAACGTCTAAAAGCAGCAAGCAATGCGTTTCTACGGATCAAAATCTTCAAGTTCTTCCCCAAATCTGAAGAACTCCTACAACAAATCTGTCTTCGATCTTCAGGAACGACTACAAACAATAAGCAAGACGTTTCTGCAAATCAAAGTCTTCAAAGTTCTTCACCAAATCTAAAAAAGTTCCGCAACAAATCGGCATTCGATATTCAGGAACGACTACAAGCAGTAAGCAAGACGTTTCTGCAAATCAAAGTCTTCAAAGTTCTTCAACAAATCTAAAGATCTCCACTCAAGAAATCTACAACAAATCGGCATTCGATCTTCAGGAACGACTACACAAAGGCAAAAACACGTTTCTGTAGATCAAAATCTCTAAGTTTTTCACCAAATCCAATGAACGTCAAGATCGTCAACGAAATCAACAAAACTGCAAAGTTATTCATCAAACCCGAAGAATTTTACTCAACTTCAGCAAACTCAACAAAATTCATCAGAGAGTCTACAACATCATTTCAAGCCATCACAAATTGTTCGAAGAGGAGAATCAAATGACTTTTATTTCTATATTTTATTTTAGAAATTATCAGAGATTGTACCCGCAAATTAATTGATAAATAAAATTTACTTTGCTTCGCATTCATTTTTTCTGTTTTCAGCACTTGGTGAAAATTTGTGTTAAACACTACTATATTATTTTTAGAGTGTACTATATTATTTTTGTTGAATTTGGTAGTATTTTCTTATTCAATAAAGATACTACTGTATAATTTTTTGATATTATTATATTATTTTCCGATACTAATATATTATTTTATGATGCTAATATGGAGTATTATTTTTGAATCAGTTAATATATATTTTTTAAATTTGATAGTATTGATCCAAGTGAAAGAAAGTGTGAAGAGCTTGGTTTTTTGTTAAATAAGTCTAGTAGATTGGTCTCGTTTGGTCACATTTTATACGTACAAAAGTATACTTATTTTTTGGAGGTAGAAAAATATAATTTTAATGTTTAATTTTAAGTATGTAAATGTTGTTTGCTTAGTGGTGTAAAAGCATATTTTTTAAAATGAAATTTTGTTTGATATAATGTGTACTTTTTTACCTTTTTAGGTTGAGAAAAGACGAATATACCATTTTATCTTGCTATCTATATTTACAGATGAAATAAAATTGAAACATCTTACAACTTTATAAATATTAACTAATAACTAAGTATTATCTACTGATTAAGGTTAATTTTTTCTCAACAAAGAAATGCTATGGTTTACGTTAAGTAAAAAATGCATATGATGTACATACGAGCTCAGATAGTGATACCAAATTAAAGAGATACATACTGTTCGAGAATAAGAATTGATATTGGGGAAATATTTACCTTAAAAGTTTGAGAAAAAACCCACAATTTTGCAAATTTATTACTACTATAGTACTATTAGTTGGGGGTGGGATCGGGACGAGAGCCGACCCAAAGCCCATTAACCCGAATCCCGACCCGATGAATGTCGAGAACCATCTTTTGCTCCCGATTCCGAGCCCGATATTAATGGTACCCGACAACTCGGATACCCAAGGTACCCGACGGGTTGGGATGGTATAATCCCGATAAGATTTATTTAACATAGATAATCTAAAAGTTACAAAATAACTTACATGTAAGTGTATGGGAATCACCCAAATTTGAATGTAATTGGATACTTGTTAACCAAACATCATTAGTTAGTATTGTTGAATATTTCATGTTCTACCGAAGGAAAAGAAAAATCATTGTATCTTAAATAAATAGTTTACGTACTACGAGTATAAGTGTTAAAATAAAAATAGTTTTAAGTCGAGGCACAATTGCAAAGTGTGGAGTACATAGTTTCTAATCAATATTCCGATCATCTAATTACAAAAATTAAGTTACATGAACTCATCAAAGGGGTAAACGATGATTGTTTTTATGTTTGTTGTAAAAAGACTTTTGTAAATCTTATTGCAAGTGAAACGTGAAAGACTAAATTTTTTATTTATTTATTAAATTGACGGGAGTTGCGGAACGTAAGATACAAAAATATGCGGACCGACCATGCATACTATGAGCTAAGTAATTATTCAAAGTGTTTGTGTTAGGGAAAGTTATTGTTTAATAGTGCAGAGCCAGAATAATAAGTTCGTAATGGTAAAAAAACAAATTGGTCCAGATTGTCCGGACTGAAAATTTTCACTCATACAACAAAAAATCACTATTTTTTATAGTTTTTTTTTAATAAAAATATTTTCAGACTCTAACCTCGGTTGACTGTCCATTTTGAATGGCTAAGGGTCGACTGTGCCGAAAGAAATAATTATTTTAAAAAAAATCGCTCAAATTTTTAAGAATTTGAAGAAATGTTTGTTAATTTTATAATTTGTTCTTGACAATTTTCATAAATATTGACAAAGTTTATCAAAATGTTGAACTTTTAGATTTATAAAGTTTTCTCAAATTTGAAACATGAACTGACTTATTTCACATATAATTTAATCTTAATTTAAAAAAAATCGGACTAAAGTTTTGACTAATTTAGTTAGGACGAAGTAATAGATGTTACATTGGAAATGATAAAATCATTCGGAATCATCCTAAAGTAGTAGTGTATGTGACATCTGTAGTTAATAAAATATTTTTAGTTAGTTGTTGTATGTAAGTCTTCACACGCTTTCTTGAATAACTTTAGACTACCGATTTATTGGTAATGTTTTTAATAAAATAATTCCGAGTAGTTATGCTAAATATTTTTAAAAAAAAATTGAACTTGAAGTAAATAGTAATGTTAGGACTACTAGCGCAATTCGTACAGATAACTTAAAAAAAAACTATCCACTTTGAACGACAATGATAATAATAAACACTAATAACATGTTGAGGATACAGTGTAACCTAGGTTCGAAAAATTGAGCTTCAACGTTGAACCCAAACAAACTCAAATTTTGAAAGATACTACTACCTCACTTAATTCTTCAGCTTTTCGTCTCCGGTTTCAAAGTCCACCAATAAACTAACATTCTCCCCGATGATAGATCACTCTTAATTTTGAGTCTTAACTCTGTTTTTCAACTCTACAACTCAAATCATACAAATATGGTATTTTATATTTAGGAGGATTGTCATGTAAATTCAACTATGTTTTCCTCACTAGCGATGAGTTCTTATGAGATTCATATAAATTCAAACTTAATTCACCATTCATATTGCA
This sequence comes from Primula veris, assembly GCA_963682055.1. Taxonomy (NCBI): domain Eukaryota; kingdom Viridiplantae; phylum Streptophyta; class Magnoliopsida; order Ericales; family Primulaceae; genus Primula; species Primula veris. The sequence goes on along the minus strand of OY821750.1, from coordinate 8,370,965 downwards.
AATAGATAGACGATGATAGACAGTGGCAATATAAAATTAGTTTCAAATATGAAATATTAACATTAAAAAGTATGAATTAGTATATTTTAAAAGTATGAATTAGTATATTTGATCGGGTGTATGTTGAACCACATTCTTTTGTATCCGTGTTTATCGGACAAGATATAAGAGTCTGAAGATATTTATCTAAATTAAAGTAAACCTCTCATAGATGTTAAGAGCTACTTTCACCGGCAAATGGATCATTCTAAGATGTGCAAATTAGCTTCAAATATGAGTTTTATTGCGATTCCATTTCGGATTTAGTGTATAATATAGAGCGGTTTGGTTCGATCGCGGACACTATTGAATGCACGAAACATTATATTTCATTGCAAGTTTATATTGTTATTTAACTCTGTTGGGTTTTTGCTAATGCAATATTTTCAAGATAAAAATCTTGTTACAATCCTAACCAATATGAGAGCTACGAAACAAGAAAACGACTACTATTTAATATAAAATAATTCAATTAATTTATAAAATAAAAAATAGTGAAATCCATATTTGTTTTTTTTTTCTCATACCAGAATTCCAACATTTAAAAAAACCACTAGAACACAACTTTTTCATGGATGTAGGATTTTAAAATCTCTGATACCACCATTAAAATTCATCCTTATTTATACCACATTTTAACCACAACGTAGGATGCATATAATCTTGATGTACTAATTTATAATACTATTTAAAACCATTAATTAACATATTCTACAACTTATCTTTTTGTATATGTTTCTACACACTTTGAAATGAACATATTCTAAAACCATTAATTAACATATTTTTCTTCTCAAACCTCTAGAAATTGTATCATGTCATTTTTTATGACATATTTTCCCAAAACTAATAACTAGATTCGTTGAAATATGTAATATAGAGGTTTTTCTCACGAAAGATAAAAGATGAAAAGACAAAAAAAATTAGATAATGATTATTGAGATAACCTAACATGAGACAAAATGTGTATGGAGAAGTAGTCATACTTCGCAACTTTGTTGAAATTCAGAGTATATGCAAGTCAATGGTCACCTATATGGAGACAAATATGTGACGTGGAGCAGGTTAAAAGCAGTACTAGGTTAATGTTTTAAAAAAAAAAACACTATAAAATGGTCTCATAGGTATACGAGTATAATGCAAAAAAAATATGATGCATATTTTTTCAGTCAAAACACAATATGGATCGTAACTCGTAGTTACAACTTTGACTAGAGTTTTGGTAAGTGTAACTACGAGCTACGACTTCTAACTTGGAGTTTTGACTTGTAAATCAGAGTTACAATTTTGCAATGGATTTAACCCCTGATTCCCTATCTAATTTTTTTTAAAAAGATTAGAAATAACGATACATATATTTGTCTATGACATGACCAATCAATAACTAGCACATGTTTGAAAAAAATCAGAAATGGTTAAAAACAACATTACAATGTAATGTTTAAATCTTAAAAATGACCTTTAGGCTTAAAAATAACCTTACAGTGGCAAAGTTCAATTTGACTATAAATATTATAGATATTTTAGAATCTTAAACCATTTCTTATACATACCCAACAAACACTTTGTACGTTTTCTATCATTCTCCCCTTCTAACAAACAAACAAAATATGTTTTATTTCTCTGCCAATTATAATGATTTATGATAGAGAATTTAACGAAACAGACTCTCAATTTATTCATTTTAATAGCTCTAATATGAGTGACATAGTCTATATTTCTTATTTCACAAACTATGGATTGTGGGAAACCTTGAACATGATGGTGGATTATCTAGCCGACACAACTTTTCAAATTGAGATTTGTCGTGTCGAACGACATAATTATGATGTGGGGTGGGTCAATAAAATTATGATTGTTTAGTGTGCGAGTATAAGGGGAATATCGACAAATAAAACCTTAAACCACAAATTCATATACCAAAAAAACTAATTGCTCCTTCAAGATTAGTATTAATGTGGTTGGTAATTATTTAAAATTCTTATGTGAAAATGGTTTTCATAACCATCGTACTAACACTTACCCTCAAGGAAATGCACGTGATGAACGTTTAAAACAAACAAAAATGCCAATGAATAAATGATTAAGAAAAGTTAATTGTACCACACGAGACTATGCAATTTCAGTATTCAGATAACATCTCTAACATAAAAATAATTCACAACTATGATTCCAAGCACGAAATAAAATAAGTTGAGATTAGAAATCAGGTACAACAACTGCTGCACATTTCAAATACAAAACATTACATTTACTATTATAGTAAAAGTGAAGCATCAAACATCCGAGAAAGTTTGTTCTTTACCAATCAACTTCATTAGATTGTTTCGTGATTTTCTTGATGTGATTGTAATGAATTTTACATATAGGACAAACATATTTAATATGTCATTTTTAGAAGTGATAGGGGTGAATTCCATATATCAATAATTTTACATACGCTTCAATTGTCCCGGTTGAAAGTGCAAAAAGGTATATTTACAATGTTTAAAATCTTCTTTGATGAGTTGAAAATTACATAAGATTATTGTGACTAATAATGACAAGTGTTTGATTAATATATAGGAGTAATTTTGTCTGATTCCAATCATTTATTGTTCACCTTTCATATAGGAAAAAACGTTCTAACTAACTTTATTGCTTCTGACCGGCATGAGGAATTACGTCGGATATGGTTTGAGATTTAAGTTTATACCAGTATATTTTGGATTGAGTTTGGACTCAGGATCGATTTGTAAATAAACATACAATGTTTATTGCTAAACGGTTGATGAAAAATGTTAGTATCTACTGCTCACTCATGTTTGTTATAATTGATTTTTGGTTATTTACAGCCATTTCAGAATATCATATCGCTCGATTCTAAATTCATAAGAGGCAGAGTCTCAAATATATCGAGAGTACTTATAGCAAATCATATAAGAACATCTATAATGCAGTTAAAGTTGTATTTAAGGTTCTTAAAAGGAAGGGTGTGTGCTTTATTGGTGGTTTGTTTACACACACCCTCTCCATCTATCTATTATTGGTTGTTGGTCGTTATGTTTTTTTTTATTCCGCTTTCATGAATATATTTCTCCTATATACGACTTTTGCGACCCATATATTAAACTTACACTTGCCGTTAATGTTTATCTTGATCAAGATCTATGTAGTGTGATATATATTGTCGAGATTATCTTTGATTCCATTAGTGTTTCTGAGCTTGTATTTTTTATTGAGATCTTTGAGACACGGGACAACCAAAAGTTTATTGCTGCCGCTAATGCCGATGCCGGAGTCCAAATACAACTCATAACCCAAAATTTATCCATAGCCCCTGAGATAGATATAATATAGGGGTTTGTTGTGTTTCATTCTATGTAATTTTCAGTAATGTTATTGACTTATTATTGTTGTTGATATTTCGGTAGAGGCGGTATCCCATTTTAATTGTGTATCAAAATCAAGACTCAAAAAAAATTGTTCTAAAAACTTTCGATTTGTTATTGCTAAATATGATTGGAAAAAGTTTGTTTTTATCTCACCTAAAGTGGTCGATACTGAGACGTTAAACTAGTATAGTAGTTAGTTAAACAAACAAACTACCTCGTATTCGGAATATTATAAGATAATTTCTTATTTAGAGGATTTAGTACATGCGTTAATTCCTTTATTGCTTGTTTTACCAAACAAATTATGCACCTTTGTAATGGAATATTAATCACGTAGAAGAACAACACACCGCCCTTAAAGATAGGGACTTATCAAGGAAGTGACTGTGGAAGTTAATTGTAGCTTCCGAGTAATTTCTAAAATTGTTGTTAAAGATGGGGAGTGGAGGATTCGTCGGAAGTAATGACTGATTTGTATCATGAATTTAATAATAATGAGAATGGATAAATTATTTACAAATTTGAAAGATTATAATTACATGAGTGATTCGTTCAATTGGGTTGACGATATGAAAATACATCTACATAACCGGTGGATGCACTCTCGTAATACAGTTATCTACTTGCATCATGTTATAATGTTGTTATTGTAAACTTGAATAGTATTGAACGTCTCATATCTACCTATTTATTCTATGCCGACAAATAATGATAGATTGTAATGACTTTTGTGAACAACGATCATTATGCTGAAGTGGTTACTAAACAAGACTTTATATGCCATGAATTTCAATTATTATTGTTGTTGAGTTAATATTTATTTAATTATGTTCATATTTATATTGTTACTTAGCCTTCGTTATTACATTTTGTCTTAATCCAATACTGTAAATAAAAAAAGTAAAAATAAAACGCATGTAAAATATATAAACAAGATAAAGATAGCAAATGACATATGTTGTTCTATAATTGTTTAAATATATATTTTTTTTTATCGTATCTTATACTTTGTTATTTATGCATGTAATAATTTATAAAACATGTTATCTTATCCTATCTCATAATTCAAGAATACACATTCTCTCTTAACATAAAGCATAGCTAAAGACGGAGGAGCGTCAACTTAAATCAATCATGTATCTCAAAATAAAAATTAAAAATCATTGAATAATTCTTAATAATGTTGGATGACAAAGACATCTATAATAAATTGTTTGCGGTTTCAACCTATTGGCCACCAAGTGGTACGAGATGTTGTAAGATCTATTCAGATGTAGAAAATGATTTTCAAAATATGTTTAAAGAATCATAATTTATTAAGGCGTAAAATATGTTCATGCTAAAATACGGTTAAAATGGTGTTGCAAGCAAATAAGTTGAATAATGAAAAGGAGGTGAACGATATGGGAAAAATAGTCCAATAATAGTTTTATTAATCATTGTTTAAACAGTCTTCCATAGTAATGTCATGACTTTTAAATCTACGAATATTGTGTTTAAACGAATTAATGTTGTGATTCAGAAATGACTAGCCATACAGCTTTCTGCTCGCTTGCCTTCCATATCACTATAATCATTTCATCGTTTATTGGAATAACAAAACTATTAATAATTGAAAATATATCACAGTCATTTTAGTAATTTGTATTTTTCAAGTTTATTGGTTTTATTTTGTTATTGTTTGTAACAGTACTGAAAGCAAAAAAAAATCATTGAGATACAAGCTTGACTAAAACATCAAACATCAAATAAATATACCAAACTACAATATAACATATAACAAACTTGAAGCACATATTACAATATTACAGATTCGACACGTTACAAATTTCAACTAAAAATTACTCCAAACTTATGCTATTAAAACACAATTTATTTGAAATGCCCCAAACAGACTCTCACAAATCTTATTAATCATAGAAAACACCCCCACCCACCCCAAACACGAATTAGTTACACTCTCATTTTCTACTTCCCCATTCTACTTTTTCCAATTTTCAGTCTTTTATTCTAAGGCATCCATACAATGATGGAAGTGTTGCGCAGAAGCTAACAAATTAGCTGACAAACACAAATTCTGACACCAAACAAGAATATCCAAATAGAAAATCACACGAGCGTGGAAGTAAAAGAACACAAGAATCAACGTGATTTACTCGGATTACGACGTGTAACCCTACAATAGTCCACGGAGGAAGAGAATATTATTACTATAATGTTTGTGCGGGTTTACAATCACTCAATAATTCATAATAATATATCTATCTTGCAAAAGTGTTTAGTTATCGGTGTTAATGGAAAAAAAATGCTGTTAAAAGAACGTATACAAAGTCATAATGACCTAATTTTCGAGAAACAATCTGAACTGTCGAAATCAGAAAAAGTTTGATGTTGTCCGCGACATTCCAGCACATGACATAACAGTATAAATTTGTCCTTACGCAGAGCAGAAGAAGGTTGTGCAAAATATTACTGCTCTTTCAAACGTCATACATGAATGTTTTAAGATGTACGTCCCTCCTCATGAGCAGTTGTATTAATTAATAATTATTATCTCAATTTTCCTAAGTATACTAACCCAAATGGAAAATATTCAAAGTACGTGCGTAAAAAACATATACCACATGAGTTAAGTATGCCACATTTTTCTTATTCAAAAAAGAAAATACCAAACAAAAAGTATTTATATTTTGTTTGTTAATCGCCAAAAATCTGACAAAGATAAATTTGGATGTTGATATAGCTAGATAATTTTGACACATAATAATGCACTCAGACCGATTAAAATTCGTTTGGCCAACTATGTATCATGTAAACCCAGTGAACCTCAATGAGTGTTACGTTAAATAGTCTCGGGCGCTCTGCATATTTCACCGATAATGCTACATTTACCTTCTTACATTTCAAATCACACTTCATCCTATTTAGCACAATTCAGACAAAGTTAAATTAATCTTGTTCACATTCGGAAGAAGTTTGTCATATTAAACTTTGGCCGCATTGCTTACGGGATTAGGTGTCCCGAGATTAATAATTTGGACTAGATTATGAGCGGGATTAGAAATGAAAGACGGATTAGCAATCCCGATATGGTTGGAATAATCTAATAAATCCCCCACCCCACCCATGATATTGCAAATACACCAAAATTACACATTTGTAGTCGAAATGATACTAATAGTACGACGGTAATATATGCAACCACACACACCATTTATAACACTGATAGTACTTATGATCCAATCCCGATCTTCAAATAATAAATTGATGGAATGATGTATATAAAAACCAAAAAGTACAGTGACAAAAAATATATATAGAGTACCTAACACAAGTTCATTTATGTACACCCCAATAATAAATACATTTATGTAACAATAGCTTTCATCTACCTTCCAAACCATTCTCTCTCCCCACATATACATTTATACATCTACTAATCGTCGAGCCTATCCGATGAGTGTGAACAAAAAAAAAAATACGAAACAAAATACATGTAATAAAAATGCAAATAAATGGAGATAAATGTGTTACCAATCCCATTCAATATCAACAGGCTTAAACATGATGATATAGGTTTGCCCTATTTTTAATGTTTTTGTAGATTCTAGTTTGTATAGAATAAGTGAGAGAGAGAAGGAACCGAGTAATGGAAATTACAAAAGTGTGTAGTGGGCAAAAAAAATTTAAAGTTAAATGAACGACAAATTTTTGTTTTTTGGGTGCTTATTTAACCTTTGATTTGTGTAATTTCCGTTTTTGCAGGTGGTTTTTTGAAAGAAAAAAAAAAGTTTGGCAAGCCTCATTAGGGATAGTATGCTTAAATAATAGTATAGATACATACATATCTCTATCTCTCTCTACAGTGGCCGGAAGACACCACCCCTCCGCCGAACCGCCACATGTAACCTCCACATTCTTCCTAATCCTCTTCTCCCTCTCTGTCTCTCCTCCTCCTATATACCCTCTCCTTCTCCCTCTCTCTTCTCAAAAACCCTCTCCCTCTAACCCAAAAAACCCAAACACTACTCTTTCGTCTCCTTCCTCGAACACTTCCTCTCCCATTTTCCCACTGATAGCATGGCATCATCATCCAATGCTGACGTGGCAGGTTCTGATGCTTATATGGCAGCGTCTTCTGGTGGGTTTAGGGGGAGGGGAGTTTAAGGAAAATGATACTCACACAACTCCTGCACTCCAGACCACACTCCCCTTAGGTGGCAAGTGATGTGGCAATACCAGATTAGTTGTTAACATTAGTGATGTGGAAAAAATGGTGGGTTTTTAGTAGGTTGGGTTTATATATATATATATATATTAGTAATACCAGATTTAATAATTTTTCTTATTTTTAATTAATATTTAAATTTATGGTAGTATCAACTAGGGTTCTACTATATTTTTATTTGGGTTTTTAGTAGGTTGGGTTTATATATATATATATATATATATATATATATATATATATATATATATATATATATTATTAATACCAGATTTAATAATTTTTCTTATTTTTAATTAATATTTAAATTTAGGATAGTATCAACTAGGGTTCTACTATATTTTTATTTGGGTTTTTAGTAGGTTGGATTTATATATATATATATATGTAGCATCACCCTTTATGGAGGGACCCACCTAAAGGAGTGTGGTCTGAAGTGTCTCAGTTGTGTGAATAGCATGATCCGGAGTTTAAATGGGTTTTATAATAATAAAATTAGTAATACTACTACTAATGATAATAATGATGTTGTGAGAGCATAGTTACCCAAAAACTCTTTCGAGGATACATATCACGTTTCTTCGGAAACGCGTCGTCTCGTAGACGGGTACGATACTCTTTCAAAATGTTAGAGGAAACGTCTCCGAAACATTTCAGAAATTTAAGCGAAACTTTTTTAAAATTTTAAATTATACTTCTCGGAAATCTTAATAAAACATTCAGAAAACTTGTAAGATACTTATTTTTGAACCAAAGTGAAAAAATGCATTTAAAATATGATGCAATCAAATTAATAAAAGAGTATATATACGTTATTTTGACAAATTATCTCTTAATTTATAACAATTTAACTAGTTGTTCACTATATTATTGTATTATTCATAAAATTGAAAGTATTTCATGAATATTTACTACATGTTATATTCTAAATTTTTAATATATCGACGTTTCCCATTAAAAAATAGTATGCGTTTTCTGCTTCCGTTTTTCGACTTTGTAACTATGGGTGTGACCCCAAAATGCTCTGAAACTAGGACTAACTAATTTTCTAAAAATATCATTTAGCACCCCAAAATTATAGAATATACTCATATGTGACCCGAACAGTTTCAAACTACCATTTAGACACTAATTTAATATTAACATGTACGCAAAATATTTAATTTTATGATAGTTTAAACTTAATTGGTTCTATATTTTTGATTTTTATTGTGTTGTAAGATTATTTTTTACGGTATCAAATCATAATTCGTATTTCTACATGTGATATGACTGTAAATTTTAAAAAGATGGGAAAATCTCATTCAAATAAAATTATAGAGACTTTATCCCAAAGAAAACACTACAAAAAAACTTGTTTCCGATACAGACAACAACTTAACTATTCCAAATTAGAATTCAACTTTTTGGGAGAAAACCTCCAACACTTCCTTTCCCCAATCCCCCTCTGACGTGGCATCCAATGATGACGTTTGTCATATTCCACTTTCCGTCAAAATGATAACTGAAAAGCTAGTACCCATCACTAGATAGGGTTGTGAATGAAACCATAATTTCGTGAAATTTTTTTTTTTAGTTTCGTTAAGATCCCGTATCGTTTTCGTTCATTACTAAATGAAATTATAATAATAATAAAATAAAATATAAATTTTGTTTAGTTTAGTTTACGAGATGATAATAATTATAGCTTTATTTGTTTCGTTAAATATTAAATATATATATATATATATATATATATATATATATATATATATTTATATGTTTGTAATAATAAATCTATAGAAGGTTTATGAGACGAAACGAAGATTTCTTATCCTTAACGAAATGAATTTTTCTGTTTTGTCACGAAAACGAAATGATAACGAAAAACCTTAAAGCTAAACGAAAACAAAATATAACGTTTTCGTCTCGTTTCGTCTCGTTGTCAAGCACTACGACAGCAAATGAGTCGAGCGTGACTTGGATGGGTTCGGGTTCGGCTCGTTTGCTCAAAATGCTTGTTAAGGCTCGGCTTAGGCTCGTGACGAGACCAAAGAAACAAGTTCAAGCTCGGCTCATAACTCACTTGAAAATTTGGTCTCGTGATCAATAGTTTTATCAAACAAACAAGAACAACGTAGGGTCGGTTTAACGAACACGAGTCACGGTGCCTTTAAGGTGCCGAACACGAGCTTCTTTGTTGACGGTTGTTAAGCAAAAGCTTCATTTTCAGCCTTCTAACCCTCTCTCTCTCTCTATAATGGCAGGAAGACACCACCCCTCCGCAGGACCGACACGTGTCACCTCCCCACGCATCCTGATCCTCCTCTCCCTCCTCACTCTATCTCTCCTCCTCTTTTACACCTTCTCCTCCCCCTCTCTCTCTCTACAGAAATCTCCTCTCTCTAACAACCCTGAAAAACCTAACTACTCCTTCGTCTCGTCTCTCGAACACTTCCTCTCCCAATCCCATGATGACGTGACAGAATCCAATGCTGACGTGGCAGTGGAGAAATTGGATCTGGGGATCTGGGTTAGTGAGAATGAGAGGCTTAATGGGTTTTATTCGATGAATATTAATAATTATAATAAGGTTCATGTTTATGTGTATGAGATGCCGAGGAAGTTTACATACGATTTGCTGAGGTTGTTTCGGGATACGTATCGGGAGACGGGGAATTTGACTTCTAATGGGAGCCCCGTTCATCGTCTCATTGAACAGGTTTTTATTCTTTTTTTAAAATTTTTTGTAGATTTTGCATTTTAGCTTATTTTTTAATGTTTATTGTAGTAGCTCGGATCAGGTTTTATTGGCTTGTTTTTTGTTGTGTGTCATATCTAGGGGATTTAATGTTTATCGTGTTAGCCTGGATCACGGTTTGATTGGCTTGAATTGTTGTTTAATTATTTTTACTTATTTAGGGGGGAAAATGTTTATTGTGGTAGCTCGATTCACCGTCTGTCTGATTGAACAGGTTTTTTTTGGGTACATTTTGCATATTTAGGGGATTTTAATGTTGTAATTGAGGGTCTTTTTTGAGTTTTAGTGCCACGTGTCACCTCCCTTCTCCTCCTTCGTCTCCTCCCTCAAACACTTCCTCTCTCAATCTGCTGACGTGTCAAAATCCAGTGATGACATGGCGAAGGAGATCGAGAGGCTGGATTACGGGATCTGGAATAGTGAGAATAAGAGGATGAATGGGTTTTATACTTTTATTTGAATAATGATGATAATAAAGTTAGGTTTTATGTATATGAGATCCCAAAGAAGTTTACGTACGATTTGCTGAGATTGTTTTTGGATACGTATCGCAAGACCGTGAATTTGACCTCGAATGGGTGCCCCGTTCACCATCTGATCGAGCAGGTTGTTTAGTTTTTTTTTTTTCTTTTTTTCCTTTTTTTTTTTGCATATTTAGATAATTTTTCATGTTTATTGTAGTAGCTCGGATCATGGTTTTGTTGTTGTTGCATATTTAGGGGATTTAATGTTTATCGTGGTAGCCTGGATCACGGTTTGATTAGGTTGAAATGTTGATTAATTGTTATTTTCATTCAGGAGATTAAATGTTTATTGTGGTAGCTCGATTCACCGTCTGATTGAACAGGTTTTCTTTAGAATATTTTTGCATATTTAGGGGATTCTAATGTTTATTGTGCTAAATAGAGTTTCCCGGTGACTATGGACTGAACAAGTTTTTTTTTTTAATTTGGAAATTAAGGGGATCAAAGGTTTGAGGCTCTTTCACTCTCCGGGTTGTATTCAATTGTATAAAAGGTTTGATGTTTTATCAAATGCCACAGAAATCCATGTAATTTGGTCGAATCTCACTTTGAAACAATTTTGAGTAGTCATGTATGCATGTGTTAAATGCAAGCTTTGTGCCTTGGATAGATGAAGTAGTTGTATCTATAATTTATATTTTTTTTATTGTACTAATTAAGCTCAGTTTGTTTATGAATACGTAAAGATTTGTCAGAATTTAAGAGATGTAGTAGTGACGAGTTTTTTAGTGGTGACAATTAGGTGTATTTTTAGGATCTGTTGTGGAAATTTATGTATGATTTGCTGTGTTTGTTTTGGTATGCGTATCGAAATACTCGATTATCACGTAAAATGGTTCATTGTGTGATTGAATAGGTTTGAATTGTTGGAGATAAGAGGGTTTATTCTTTCAAAACCAAGGGATTTTTATGTTATATTTTAGGGTATTTTGTGTTCCAGTCAAGTTATTTGCTGTTTTGGGGTTGTTTCTGAAATTTACATATGGTTCTTTTGAAATATCTGAAATTTCTCGGCAAATGGTAGCCCGATTCATCGTGTGATTGAACAGGATTGAATTGTTAAACATAAAAAGTTGGATTAGATATTTGAGGGTCTTTTCTGGGTTGCAGACTTGCAGTTACTGTTTTAGGTTTGTTTTTTATTAATTCTTTTGCTTTTATTTACATATCAGTAATGTTTAATCGCTTTAAAGCAGTTTGGAATAGTAATGTATGCATAATAAATATTATAAGTTTTTGTATGATTTGCTGATTAGAATAAGACAGCGAATGTTTGAGTAATGTATGAATAATTTGTTGATTCAATTTACTATAGTAATTACTATATTAGAAATATATGTATGATTTGCTTTGGTTTTTTGGGAATAAGTACCTGGATACGTCTAATCTCACATCGAATGGGAGCCCAGGTTGTTTTTTGATTGAACAAGTTTTGAGTTGTTATTTTTTTTGTTATTTTGAGAATACGGGGGTAAAAATTAAAAACTGACGACTCTTCCTGAAATGTAATGCATTGGATTTTTATTTTTCTTTGTTGCTTCCATTTGAATCTCACTTTGGAACTATTTGGAAATTGGAATGATATGTTAAATACTTAAATGGAAGCTTGGTTTGCTGTTAGATTTAAAAGGTTTGAAAATGAAAGGGATTAACTACTAAGGGTTTTCTGTCTTCTAGTCGATTGATTTGATTTTGTAAATGCCAAAGATATTTGCCTACAACTCTGTCACTTATATATGCGTATCGAACTTGTTGAAGCTCAAGTTGAAAAATATGGAATAAATGTATGCGTAAGTAAGTGTAAGATGGAAGCTTGGTTCACTGACTGATTGAAAGGGATTGAATCGTTTTTAGGAAATTAAGGGGATTAAATTTTAAGGTTTTTCTAGGTCGTAGTCATGTGAAATATTGTATTGGATTGACGTTATGAAATGTGGTAGAAATTTACATGCACTCTTCTTTGTTATAGGTACCAAATATGTTAAATTACACTTCAAAACAAAATGGAACAATAATAATTGCAGAAGTGTATAATGGAAGCTTGGTTCACCATTTGTTTGAATTAGTTTGAGTTGTTAGTTCTTGGTTTTTCTTTTTGGAAATCGACAAATTTTTAATGTAAAATTTTGTGCCTCTTTCTGTATCGTGGCCAATTGATTTATTAGGATTGATGTTTGTAAAATGCTGCGAAATATACGTACAATCTTTTTTGTTGCGTTCATATGCATATCGGATATTGAATCTCGCTTTGAACCTTGAAGCAATTTGAAATAATAATGATGTATGCATAAATGTTACTAATACATAGATTAGTTGGTCTGATTGAAAAGGGTTGAATTTTAAAAATTAAAGTTTTCTTTTTCGGTAATTATGGGGTTTAAATATTTGAGGGTCTTTCTGGTCTGTAGTCAATTGATTTACTGGTTGATGTATATGAAAATTCGCAGAAAATAACCTACAATTTTTTTTATTTGTTGCTTCCATTTACGTATCAGATATTTTTAATTTCACTTCGAAACAATTTAGAGTAATAATTTATTCATAAATATTGAATGCAAGCTTGATTTACCGTGTGATTGAAAAGGTCTAAAATGTTGTATTTTAAAAGTCTTTTTATAAAATTAAGGGGATTATTTGAGGGTCTTTTTAGATTGTAGTCAACTGATTTATTATACGAGGGTTTATTTATGATATATTGCAGATATATACCTATAATCTGCTTTGGAAGAGATAATTTTGTACTGCAAATCTCATGTCAAATGGCCTCGTTGATTGAAAAGGTGACAGTATTATGTACTCATATCTTGAGTTAGTGAGTGTGAATTTCTAAGAAATATAAATACATTTGGAAATTAAGGGGATTCAATAACAATCAAAGGTCTTTTGGGGTTGTCATGAATAGCTATATACATATACATATACTATGAGCTTGTGGTTGCAGCTTGGGACTCAACTTCTTTTTGTTGTAAAACACGACGCAGACTCTTTTAGGGTCCTGACGAAATAGGCCAGTTTATTTTAATTAACATCTGCTGCCTTGTGAGGGCAATTAGTTAGTACACATGAGGGAAGAAAAAAGGTTTAGTTCAATAAGATGTTCAAACGTTTCTTAGTCGGGTTTCTTGATCATTGATTTAGTATCTATATGTATATATTTTTGCTCTGATAATAAGATAGAATTAAGAATGATAATGCGTATGTATACCTGTCACCTGGAATCCCAGTTCCATGTCTTAAACTCTTGATTGAGGATGTGCCTTACTCTAATGTTATATGTTTTTGATCAGGTCTCATCATTTAACTTTGCATATCTTGGATTGATTAAGCTAAATTTCTCAAAGATTAAGGCTCTGTTTAGAATCAAAGAGGGATACTTATTAGGACATTAAGGTAATTTTTTTATATTATGACTAGGTATAGATGTACATGAAGTGGCTTGAGTTTCCTTAAGATGTTTATGAGTGTTTTAGTTGACTTTTAGGGTTTATGTTCACTAACTGCTGCTACAATTCCGGTATTAACTTTGGTTGTCTCGAAACACCTATAAGATTAAGTCTAATCTCACTCTCACATATGGGATTATAATTTTTCTTGTAACTGCGAAATCTAATTGAGACTTGGCTGGAATCTGGATTCATCAATTTTTGGCTTCATTGTTATTATTTCATTTGTCAAAATGTTTTTTTTATATGCAGCATTCTGTTGATTATTGGCTGTGGGCAGACTTAATTGCACCAGAATCCGAGAGGCTTCTAAAAAATGTCGTTAGAGTTTATCGGCAGGAAGAAGCGGACCTGTTCTACATCCCATTTTTCACAACAATCAGTTTTTTCTTGTTGGAGAAACAACCATGCAAGGCCCTTTATAGGGTGTGAGTGATTTTCTAAGTCTCCTTTAACTATCTATATGCGTTTTCTGGTTATCTTATCATCTATTTTCAAAGTGACTGTCTTTATTTATCGTTTTAGGTTTTTGCATTTTACCAAGTTTTTTTTTTTTTTTTTTGATAAGTTTTCTTTATCTAGTTGGAGTTGTAATAGAGCTGTAGTAGTTCGACTAAAAGCAACTGCTGTACATGATGGTGGCATGTATTAGAACGAGTAAAGTATCCCATACTCTGCATTAAATTCCCATTCCCCCATAATTTCAGATTGCTAAACTAATAGCTCCATAGTTTAGGACTTTAGGAAGAACTTAAATTTGATCCCACAGTTAAGTTGGAGTATGTTACACTTACAGTACCCACCCACAATTGGAAGATGTTAAAAAAGTGATCTCCATTATTACATTATTGTGAATGTGCCCCGTAAGAAAAGACCAGTTTTGTAACTTACTAAAATTATATGTAGCTAGATAAACCTATTTTAGCTTCGTAGTAGTATGTTATTTGATCATAGCTAAAGTTTTTTACTTTCTCCTTATTTCTTGAAAGATCTTAGTGGTATTTTATTTGATGCTGAGTTAGTTTTAAGTTTTTCACTCCTTTTTATTTGACCACTGATGATGATGTAAAGTATATCTATCTGCTTTCTAATATAACACTTTTTTCCTATCAATTATGACATAGGAAGCCCTGAAGTGGGTGACAGATCAACCTGCATGGAAGCGATCTGAAGGGAGAGACCATATACTTCCAGTTCATCATCCTTGGTCCTTCAAGACTGTTCGTAGATATATGAAAAACGCTATATGGTTACTACCAGATATGGACTCCACTGGAAACTGGTATGCATAGTTGGATTTGTGTTTTAAATGGGAAGATAATTACCTTTATGTGACATATTTTTGCACTTCATTCCCAACTAGTCGCAGTAAAAGCTTATCTGGTCATTTAGTGAATACTTTGATGGGCAATTAGTGGACTGATATTCGAATGGCATGTTGTCCAAAAATCTGATTTCATATTTGATTTCATTTTTTCCAATAAACTGATTTTGACTTTAATTTTTTGTTCACTTGAATAATAATGATTTTGAATATGAGTAACGAATAGCATACCGCAGCACTGAATGGGAATGAAAAGTTATCTTTAGCACTTACGGCTTGTTTGGTTGCAGCTTCTAAGAAAGTAAGCTGGATTGTTCAAGGTTGAGAAAAAAAGCTAGGTTCATCATACTTAAAGATAACTTTAGTCCAAAAACTGAAAAAAACTTTAATTTTAAACTGATGAGCTACATGAAGTCCTCTTTCTTCAAGCAATTATAAAAAATAATAATATCTTATAAGCTGCAACCAAACAGGCCCTATTGGAAATTTATTCCAAAGCATGTCACTCTATAGGAACATCTGCTTCATTTGAATATAGTCATATATGTATTGTTGCTGTGACTGATTGAAGTTGGAAAACGTACAGGTACAAACCTGGGCAAGTTTCACTTGAGAAAGATCTGATACTTCCCTACGTAGCCAATGTTGATTTTTGCAATAACAAATGCATAAAAGAAAGTGAATCCAAGAGAACCACACTTCTTTTTTTCCGTGGAAGACTTAAAAGAAATGCTGTAAGAATCATCCCTGACAATATTTATCATGGCTTTTCTTTCTAGATTTATTATATTTTCATGAATTTATTTTTGTAATTATTTTCTAATTTTACTCCAGGGAGGAAAAATACGCGCAAAACTTGTCGATGCACTTGTAGGTGCTGATGATGTAGTAATGGAGGAGGGTACAGCTGGAGAGGCAGGGAAAAAGGCATCTCAAATTGGCATGCGCAAGTAAATATGTACTTGTGATTAAAAGTTCTGTTTTAAATCTAGTCCTCTGGTTTATTCACTATTATATTTCGTGTTGTTATTATGGTAGGTCTGTATTTTGCTTGAGCCCGGCTGGTGACACTCCATCATCCGCTAGATTATTTGATGCTATTGTCAGTGGCTGCATACCTGTTATTGTCAGTGATGAATTAGAGCTTCCTTTCGAAGGACTTCTTGATTATCGGAAGGTGATTAAGTTTTGAAAAGAGTAGTGATGACAAATTATTACATGTACAACTTTGTAGTGTTAGTGTTCTTTTTGAAACTTACTCTCTAGCTATTCGGAGATGTCATGACTCGGATATTATTCCGAGTTGTTTCCCAAGTTTCAGTCACTATATATCTATATTAACTCTTTTTAAACTGCATATGTGCTCTATCTCTGGATATCTAAATCTTACTATTATTTAATATGCTCTGATATAAGTTTCCTTCATACTGGTTTAAAGTTGACGTCTAGCCATTTGTAAAGGTTCTGCTTATTTAGGCATATTTTCTTTTACGTATTTGTTAACTTCATGTTTGACTTTATATTGAGACTAATTTCAATTTATCGGTTTTCTACTCTTTGCAGATAGCTCTGTTTGTTTCCTCTAGTGATGCTGTGCAACCAGGTTGGCTTTTAAAATATCTCAGGAGCATCAGTTCAGCCCAAATTAAAGAAATGCGACAACATTTATCGAAGGTGTGTGGCTCTGCCAACGATCTTCTATTACCATGTATCTTTTTGGTTATACTAATCTATTCAGGCAGATGTCCTAAACCATTGTGGTTCACGTTGTTACCTTAGCTTGGTTATCGAAGAAATTTTGCAGTATTGCCTTTTCTAATTTTTTTCAATCTCTCTGTTATATAGCTTCATTCAGACTGAAACACAATTGGACTGATATTGTCACTTTGTAATCCTTGTTTTTTTTTCCCAGTATTCAAGGCATTTCTTATATTCCCATCCAGCTCAACCACTAGGTCCTGAAGATTTGGCATGGAGAATGGTTTGTGACTCTACTATTGGCTTTAAATTTTATTTTTTCACGTAGTGTAATTCATGCCATCTTTTTTTACGACTGTCAAAAGTTACTTCATGATTTCTTTTATTTCTTCAAATTACTTCGGGGGTTTTGGGTAAAAGACGAAGTTCATTGAGAAGCCAAACGTGTACTCAGTTTTTGATAAGAAGGCTTGTTTGAGATGTAGCTTCTCTAAACAGCAGGATGGCTTTTTAGGCTTAGCTTAATTATTCTAGTTCTAAAGGCCAGAAAACCGAATAAGCTGCACATGTTTTAAGCTGATAAACCAAATGCAATACGACTTGTAATCTAGTTTTTTTAGTGTAAGAGACATATGAAAAGACCCAAAGTGCGAGGGACAATGTAAGCCGCAAGGATAGTACTACTAAGTCCTGATTTTGTGCTAAAGTATTAAAAAATTAGAGAGTAATGCCATGGCACAGTTACATTTGCTAATAAGAGGGAAACCATCGTATTGTGCTAGGATTGTAATAAGCTGGTTGCTAATTTAGCACTTGAATCATGTTAAATTCTTGAAAGAAGTTATATGCGAGTGAGTCTCTTACATTTTGTTTTGTGTAACAGATTGCTGGTAAGTTGGTGAATATAAAGCTTCACACTAGGAGATCTCAGCGTGTAGTGAGAGAATCAAGAAGTTTATGCTCTTGTGAATGTAGGCGAGCTAATTCCACTATCCCAAGTTCCCCGTTTTGATGGTACCTGAATAATTCGTCATTAACCATGTTTCATTAGATGGTCACTCGCATTATTTTGTTGGCGAATGTTTATAAATCAGATTTGTTCTTTGTTTGTTGTCTGTTTAATTTTTAGAAGAGATCACCGTGCGCAAGTATTAGCTGTGCAGTTTATATAATTGATTTAGTTTTTTTTTATATTCGAAAGGTTGATAAAAAATTCAGAACTTGAAAGACTGTTATAGCAAGTTGTGATCTAAAAGATAATCCTGTATTGTCCCATGGTGTTTTAACATTTTTTTCAAATTGTCCTTCTTCCCAAAAAATAATCACGTTAGTCAGATTGAGCTCCTCGCAGATAACTTGTGAAATCTCATCATTACCAAGTGTTATTAAAATTATAAACTGAAAAAAAAAAAAATGGAATCGAGCCAACATTCTTTTTTGAGATGCTGCTGGAGTGATAAGGTTGGTACTTGTAATGGCCAGCCATTGTTTGGTTCTTGGGTTGGGGCTATAATGTTGAAGGACTTCATGTCAGACATTGTAGTGTTTATACGAGATATCAGCAAATACAATTTTAGTGATAGTGAAGAATTTTTTTAAAATTATTTTAGAGTCATTACACTGTATGTTGCAAACTCTGAAGATGCAAAAGAAGAGCAAGTAGTAACATTAGCAATTAGCGGTAACAAACTGATCAATACTCCATCCGTTCTCATTTAATTATTCATTACGAAACTACGTATAATTTTGATCAGCTTATAACTTTTATCAAAATTGTCGAAATGAGTTTTTTTAAAATCTAATCATAAAATTTAACATTTAAACTATATGATCAACTTTTGAAAATTTTTATTCCGACAATTTTGATACAAGTTTCTTGCCTATGCATCTATGAAAGATGACTGCTGTTGGAATGGCAAGAATGGCTTCTCTCATCACATTAATCTCGTCTTTGATTGGTAATTTCCTCTATTTTACACGACTAAATGCAAACTGATACAGTTACCTTCAACTCGCTCTTTCTCCATTTTCCTAGTAACACTAAACTAAACATATTAAAACTTTGACCTAAAGATAACCATTGTGTTTAAATGGCAACATATTCTCCAACTTTGTTATATCCATTCGCAGAAATCAAACTTTTGCAAGTGACACTAGATTTAAACCACTTTGAAGTGCATAGTTTCGACATTTTAAACACATTTGAGTTCAAAAGCTACACCATCAACACAAGCTAAATACAATGCAAATCAATACTACGTTCAAAACGAAAGGGGACAAAGAATAGAGTACATATGATCTGGACTCTTATTAAAGGCATCACAGGGATATTAATGTGTTAATGAGTACTTTTCCAACTGTAAACACAACCAACTCCAATTCTTCGGTTCTATGACATTTAAAAATTCAACACAAACGAATGTCCAAAAGTACAGCAACGCAGATTTAGACTCTAAACTAAAGTGTCAGCTAGAGAAGCCAAAAGTATCGTCGAACGGTACCCTCACAGCACCGAGTATTTACCAGTCTGCCCCTGCGTTCCCTGCATAATACGCTCCAAGGCATGCTTCAACTCTGCTTTTGCCATTTTCACAGACTTCTCATTTGGCCCCTCGATAAACAAATATAATTTCCTATCCCCAGGACCAACAATTGTACCGGGAGGAAAGTACTGTCCCCTGGTGGTAATAGCAGCTCCTGTCAACTCGGATATAGGCCTGAGCGTCTCTTTATACATCACCTGCAACCTGGCATTTTGTGGTAATTCATTAATTTCTAGCTCAGCTTCGTAATGCTCCGGCATGGCATTCGCCTGGATCTTTGCCAGGGTGTGCTGCAAGTTCATGGCTGCCGCTAGTGCTGCCGCCCTGGCCGCCCCGTCACCACCAGGCAAGGCTGCCGATGCAACACCTTGCAATGAATCAGGTAGTGTACCTGAAGCAGAACATAAAAGGTTATACACATGTTAAGGAAAGAAAATGGAGAAGAGGAAACTAAAGACAAATTTGACTACAGCTTCTAAGCAATATACTGGGTTTGGGAACAGAAAAATAGGTCGACTATGCTATCCAACTTAAAGTGAAGCAAAAATGCTCGGGTTTTAAGCTAGTCAACCAAATGCAGTGTAGCTCTTCAAAACAGTCAGTTGGCAGAAAATAGAATTTGAAATCACAGAAGAAGTATATTTTACTTTTAATTTTTGTATCTGTTAATGCAATCTAGCTCAAAAGCAAAAAGGCAAGTATACTGAGTTTAGAACTTACAAGTTACAACAAAACAAGGCCTAAATACCGAATATGATTTTTGTTTTTCATGAATTTATCTGTTCATACTTCATACAAGAGTATATTAATAATGAGATAGGCTAGTTATAATTTAGTCTAAACCATCCAGCAAAATAAAAAATCAAGCAACATTTCAAGGAGGCTAGCCAGATGCAATCAGATTATGAAAAATAAATAAATAAAATATGAACTTTTTGAAAGCCACGTGTCTAAACAAACTCGGTGTATATCAATATGAAAAAAAAAAAGTTTTAAAAAAAACGAATAAAATTTAAATATAGATGGTAGGTACAAGCAAACCAGCAATAATAATTTAAGGGGTTTTAGTACATAAAATGAAAATTAATTCCAATTTGGTCATAGTCCCATTTGGTCATAGTCCCATTTGGTGTAACTTTGGTCTCATTCACTTCGCTACGCTCTTATTCACTTCATTGAAAAAAAAAAAAAAAAAACTCAAAAAAAAAAAAAAACAGAAAATTTTAAAAAATTCAAAAAAACAAAACAAAAAGTACATTCACTCCTAGATTTTGAAGTGAAATAGACCAGACAAAATATTATTCAATTCAAAAAACCAAACCGAACACCATTTCACTTCAATATTTTGAAGTGAATAGACCAAACAAAAACTCATTCACTTCAGGATTTTGAAGTGAATGGGCCAAAGTTACACTAAATGGGAATTAATTTTTAGTACTATGACTTTTTGGGAATTATTTTTGAAAGTTACACTAAAAGGTTCATAATTTAATGGATCGAAATCAGAAAACATCAACATCCAAAACACATAGAGGTATTAGGGCAGTTGAGAACTTGATGTTTTAAACCAGAAGGAACAAAGTAGTCGTAAAGTAGGTAAACAGACCCAAAACTCATATTTTTCCCAACATGCAAAGTCAAGTGGTCAACACTACTGCACATTATAGACATTTCTACAGATTTCTTATAGCTAAAATTCAATGAAAATCAGCAAAGTTCCAATTGTTTTCTCCAGCTTACGAGAAGAGTGACTTCTAACGTCCTCAAGAGATGGATGCCTTAAGATAAATTAAGCTAATATTTTGACCAACAACAATAAGAGAGCCTAATATGTGTATTTGGTCTAATTGCCTAAAATGAAAAACATTTTTGCTTTATGACCTGAAGAATTCCTAACTTTTAATATTGTATAAAACTATCTTTTTCCCAGCGAAGCCAGATTATTTGCTTAAAAGCTACAACCAAACAACACCCGCAAAACCAAGCATGGATCCACCAGTCAATAGGGAGCATAATAAGACGAAAAATCAAAACATAAACAGGTAAATAAAACACCAGAGTTGGTCAATCTTAAAAGCAAATAAAACAAAAATGAGAAACAGAAATAAAGCAATTACACTAGATTAACTTTTTCTCAATCTTAAACATGCCAACGTATTTGCTTAAAAGCAACAACCAACACACCTAAGAAACCAAACAAGCATCTCCCCAGACAATAGTGAGCTTAATTAGACTGTAAATTAAATTAAATAAAGGTAAATAGAGCTTCAGAGGTTCATCAATCTGCCAATTCAAGTTCACAAGTCGAAGAAAATACAAATTTGATAGTATAATTCTAAAAAATACGTAAAATGGTATCACGGACTAGTTGAGGGGTAAACAGACCTTAAACTCGTAATAACGTCCTTTCACAAAGACTTAAACTCTATGGTCTAAAAATAACGATAAAGTTTTTTCAGTACATGGAAAGTCAAGTGGCCAAAATTACTGCAGATTTTAGAAAGTTCTACAGATTTCTTATAGCTAAGCTCAGACATAGGGCATCTTTGATTTATGTTTTTAATGATTATTAGAGTCCTCAAGAGAGGGATGACTTGAGATGAATTAAGCTAATATTTTCAACAGCATCAATAAGAGAGCGTAATTTGTTTAAACATGAACCCGGTCAGTCAAGTCCAGTGTATTTCGTCCAATCGTCTAAAATCAAAAACATTTTTAATACTGTATAAAACTATCTTTTTCCAGCTAAGCCAGACTATATGCTTAAATAAAAGCTACAACGAAACAACACCCGCAAAACCAAGCAAGGATCCACCAGTCAATAGGGAGCATATAATAAGACCAAAAATCAAAACATTTATAGATAAATAGAACACCAGAGTTGGGGTCGTGCTGGTTTTTTAATCGACTTCAAAGGTAGTAACTATTAGATGAATAAGGGGATATGACTTTTAATGTTCGAAGATGCAACCCCAAAAGTTTAAAAAGTGTTAGCATTGCCTATAAATATGCACGAGTATGTTTCAAGAAACCAAACACTTCTGATGAATAAAAGTATAAAACAATATACACATTCCGAAATTCTTCTCTCGCTATATTACCTTGATTTGTCCCGATTGAAGAGACTAATGTGGCTTTCGAGGCGGCGGCAAAAGCTGCCGCCTGGGCAAGTACCACCTGCTGAGATAAATCTTCCCCAGCTTTTCTAACTCCCTCGTTTTCATCATCTGAATCACTTTTATCCTCTTCAAACCCAAACTGTTTCGCCTGGGCTTTTTTCTCTGCCTTTTTAGCTTCTTCTTCTGCTTCATTAAACTTGAACCCGTTGCCTTTATAGCCAGAGTTTGGATCTTTCTCTAGACCTTGATTAACCTTTAATGTAAATCCATCTGCTAAAGCTTTTAAATCGTCTGGTACAACTTGATCAGATAATTGCAAAGCTTTTAATAGACCAGGAGCGTATTTAGCGTCACCTTCGGATATGAATGTAATTGCACACCCTTTCCTACCAGCTCGGCCCGTTCTACCAACACGGTGAACATAATCTTCGTAATGATTTGGTACATCAAAATTTATCACCAATTCGAGATCTTTTACGTCTAAGCCCCTAGACGCTACGCTAGTCGCTACCAATAAATTACAAACATTACTTTTGAAATCGGATATCGTAGACTCTCGATCAGTTTGTTCTTTACCGCCGTGAAGAGATAGACAAGGATACCCCTGACCAAGCAAATACTTGAATAAAGCGTCGCATTTTTCTTTAGACTCTACAAATATTAATATTTTCCCTTTTTCATACCATACCCCGAGCAACTCTAACAATCTCAAAAAACGCTCTTCCTCGGGTCTAACCTCAACAAACTGTGTAATGTCCTTATTAACAACGCTTCTACCGCCAATTTGTATTTGCACAGCATTTTTGTGTAAAATCTTTTTAGCCAATGTTTCGACTGAATGAGGAAAGGTAGCGGAAAAAAGCACAGTTTGATGATCCGGCCGAATATTTTGAACAATGCGAGTAATTTGCGGCTCAAAACCCATATCAAACATCCTATCGGCCTCGTCCATGACCAAATAAGTAACTCTGCGCAAATTCATTATTTTTCCTGCACTTGTACATAATATATCTATCATTCTACCAGGTGTACATACCACTATCTCAGCCCCACGTTTAAGTTCACCGATTTGTTGCGCCACACCTGAACCACCATAAACCGCCACACACGTAATACCCAAAGATTTAATAAATTTTTTGATATCACTATGTATTTGTCGAACTAACTCTCTTGTAGGTGCCATAATTAGGGCAATAGGCCCATCTCCCGACATTAGTGGTGGTTGATCTTTTATATGTCTCAACATTGGTAAAACAAATGCTAAAGTTTTACCAGATCCTGTTTTAGCAACACCTATGCAATCCCGACCACTCATGATAATAGGTAGAGCTTGAGCTTGAACAGGCATAGGCTTTTCAAAGTTTTGTTTTTTTATTGTATCTAATACTTTCGTTGATAATCCAATTTGATGCCACGTAAGTACCGGATTCGGAATATCTTTCCCATGCAACTTCAACTCTAGTTCTTTCCTGCAATTACTAACCTCTTCTGAACTCATACGCGAAATTTCTTTCACACCTTTATAGAAATTTTTACGAAAAGGTGGATAAACGATTTTAGAATGGTCAACCATAACTAGCTTATCAACTTTAGTCGTTTTCACCCTTTTCAAAAACTCCTCATCATTTTCATCTTCTAAAGTATCTTCATCTTCCTCATAATCAGACTCCGATTCTTCCCCAGGAATTATTCTCCCTATGGATTTACAAAAAGCCTTTTTCACAGTCTCAACGATTTTTCCATTACTGGCGTTTTCTCTCTTTGAATCGATTTTCATCTCATTAGATGCAGCAAAAGGTGCATTATTAGTCAAATTTTCAACTTCTGGCAATATCATCGAATTCATAAAAGCATCTAACGGATCAATTTCATCCTCATCCATGTCACCAGCACCCCCATTCTGCACCAAGGACTCGCTTTTTTCACCCTTTCTAGAATCAATATCCATACCATTCTCGACCGCCACCTCAGACTTATCGTTTTCCTCAATATTCACATCTGTATCGGCTTTATCAACACCTTCTCCCTCATCATCGTCAGATTCTCCCTCCAAAGTCCATTTCTTTCGAGACTCGATATCGTAGCCCTCACCCTCTTTGTCTCTCTCAGATTCCTCTTTCTTTCTCAATTCTTGCCACTCTTGAACTCTCCTCCTTCGTTTTTCCATCTCTTCGTGTAAAACACGCTGTTCTTCTTCCATATCCTCTTCTCGAGTCGTTTCTTTTTTCTTCTCTAGTAAGCTTTCTCTCTCTTTTATCTTCACACTATCGTCTTCGCTGTTCTCTCTATGCCTTTTTCTGCGCCTATCTCTCTCCTTTTCCTTCCTATCGCCGTCTCTCCTCCGCCTCTTTCCATCCCCATCCTCCTCACCATCGCTCCCATCACTCTCCCTCTCCCGCTCTTTCCCTTTACGCCTCGCCCTCTCCTCCTTTTCCCGGATCCTTTTCTTCCTTTCCCTCTCCCTCTCCCATTCTCGTTCCCTTTTCTTATCTACACTATCCTTTTCTTTATCTATATTTCTACTTCTTTTATCATCTCGTATTTTAACCCTATCACCATCTTCACTGTCCCTATCTCGATCATTCTTTTTTTTAAAGATATCTCGATCATTCTTTTTTACTCTATCTCTCTCCTTTCCATGATTTTTTTTCCTTTTCTTATCATCCCGGCTTCTAACCCTATCCCCATCATCAATATCTACGTCCTGGGCTTTCTCTTCCCCCACATCTCTATCACGACCCCTATCTCTTTCTTCTAATCGATATTTTCCCCTGTTTTTTTTATCATATCGGCTTTTAACCCTATCCTCACCATCACTATCATCACTATCAATGTCCCTGTCTTTTTCCTCCACCACATCTCGAAACCGTTTCTTATCTCTATCTCTCTCTATTAATCGATCTTTCTCCCCATCATCACTATCCCAACCAAAGTCTCCATCTTTCCCCTCAGATTCCTCTTTCGCATACTCTCTACGCCTTTTTCTCTCCTTTTCCTCACCCTTACCTCTCCTCCAACTCGAGGATTCACGTTTCCTCCCTCTCTCTCCTCCATTCCATCTCTCCTCCTCGGCATCCGAACGTGTCGAAGATCTGCGATTGAGGTCTCCAATCAATACCATTCTGACCTCAATTGGTCAAGAAAGCAAGCAATATATACTTAAAACAATAAAATAAATACTGGGTATCGATTGAATTAATACCTAGTTAACTGGGTGTTTCGATTTTTGAAACCCTAGCTCAGATTAAGTACCTACAAAACCATCAAAAAAGAAAAGAAATAAGTACAATTGAACAAGAAAGCAAGCAATATATACTTAAAACAATAAAATAAATACTGGGTATCGATTGAATTAATACCTAGTTAACTGGGTGTTTCGATTTTTGAAACCCTAGCTCAGATTAAGTACCTACAAAACCATCAAAAAAGAAAAGAAATAAGTACAATTGAACAAGAAAGCAAGCAATATATACTTAAATGATAAAAAAACAATATTGGGTACCGAATGAATTAGTACCAGGTTAATTGGGTCTTTCGAATTTTCAAACCCTAGCTCTGATTAATTACCTACCAAAAAAGTAAAATATAAATAAAAAGAGAGGTAAATAAGTACGGTTGATTCAATTTAAGACAATAGATGGATATTAAAGATGATTACAAATTGACAATTTTATAAATTTTTATTACCTGTGGTGATTGAAACCCTAGTTTTGTATTTCTTTCTTTCTCTAAATATATTGTACGGAATATTATTATGTATATGTATGTAAGAGGAGTATTTAAATATGTATCCAAGCCCTTGCCTTGCGCCGGAAGTTAATTGTTATTTTAAAAATAAAAAGTAATAAATGAATTACGTGATGTTAAAAAATAGGTTGAACTTTCCTACTTCCTCGGGTCTCACATTGGCCTCGTTTGGTCGCGTCTTTTATGTTAAAAAGTATATTTACACTTACACTGCAGCTTACACTTACACTGCAGCTTTTTTTATGCAAGCTTTTTTCTCATTGCTGTTTAAAAGCAGCTTTTTGACCAAAAAATTCGGATGCCAAACGGACCCTTAATCAACAACCCACTTGCATTTACCGGGAACATATCACTTTCCTCTTTAAACCGTTAGCTAAAGTTATTCGGCAAGTGCAAGATAAAGTGGTCTATACTCAAAACTCAAAAGATGGAACTTTTTACTAAGCTAAACTTCCATAGATCCCCATCGGACGTAAAACAATTTACCAAAAATTTGTTACATAAGATATTCGTCTTAAAAATACCCAATTGCTTTAATTAAATATACAGATAAATCTTAATATAACAACAACTGTAACTACTCGGGTTTGTTCAGTGGAATAACTTTAAATAAATAAATAAAAACTACCATTTTTTTACAAACTATTAATTGCCTGTTTGGTTGCAATTTTATATCAAAAAGACCAAAATATTCATGAAATGAAAAATATATAATTATTATAAGACTGACCATAATAATTAAATTAATTATAACCTTATTGATTTTTAACTAGATTCAGATGCAAATTTGAGATCTACAATTAACAGTCTTTTTTTCTACAAATGAAGTGGTTTTAACGTCTTAATTAAAAAAAAACAAATACAGATAAATAAAATAGATGAGCACATCTGACAATAAACAAATATTATAACGCAGAAAATAGAAATAGACTAACTTGCCTCAGGACACCCCTTTGTATGTATATATATATATATAGAGAGAGAGAGAGTCAACTGGTAAATTACTTGGTTTTTTAATTATCTGGAGAAAAATTTGGTAGAAAAACGCAATAAGTATTGATCAGCATTTATGAGATTGTAAGTGTAATTTAATCAAATGGTTCTCATAGTTTATGATAACATTATTTTCAACTCAAATATGTATTGAGTTCAAACTCATATAGAGAGTACAGACAAATCAAACATGAAACACCTAAAAGAAAATTGATTTGTAAAACCTTGTTTCAATGGGGGAGAGATGAGACTACTTACCGTTTGAAATCGATTGTCCCCAATAGCATATATGAATTGATCGATGACGAAATAGCAGATCAGTTCAATACCCCCATGTTATTTATGGTATTTTGAGAGGGAGAGAGAGATATATATATATTTGTGGTTAATGGTTATCAGAGTGAGAGAGAAAATACAGGTACAAGCTACAGTGATCAAAAAGATTTTTATTTTCATAACTATGATGAACTTTACTTTTATAACTAACATGATAACTATTTTACTTCTTTAAAAAAAAAAAAAAAACTTATTTTTTAAGTATCACCAAACACCACTTTACTTTTTATAAGTAAAAACTAGGCCGAACCAAACAAGCCCATTGTAAATGTTATTAGAGTTGGATTCGATTCGGTTCCCATTTTAATAAAATCGAAAATGAGCAGATTTTTATACCGAATCAAACCGGTTTGATTCGATCATATTTCGGTCTTTCAGATTTTTCGGATTTTTTTTTCAGGTTTTTCGGGCTTTTTCCGGTTTTTCGGTTTTTTTCGGTCCGGTTTTATTGTAAACCGAAACCGATCAGAAAAAATTTTGGTATTCCGCTTTCGGTCTTTTTCGGTTCGGTTTTTTCGGATTTTCACCCAGCCTTAAATCCTATGCGAAACCACGCGTAATTTTGATCGGTAAATAACTCATAATCAAAATGTCGAAATATTTTTTTTTAAAATTTTATCATATAATTTAACATTTGAACTATGTATAAAAATTGAAATTTTTCGTTTCGTCAATTTAGTTACATGTTCAAATCCGATCAAAGTTATACGTGTTCTCGCATAGAATTTATAATGTGGGACGAATGGAATAATATTTAGATGTGAGGCATATATAGTTAAAATTTTCTTGTCAAAGTTTTGCCACGTTATCATTTAAACGTTTTTTTTTTAGTATCACATGTGTATGTTAACTTTAACATTCATATTAGTGTATATTTTTGTTAAAGTTATACATTCTTTAATTAAAAAAATAACAAGTTAATTGATAAATTTATCTATTATTTTAGTTTTCGGCCCCAACCAATTAATTAAACTATTGAACATGCTTATCAAAAAAAAATCAAAACTATTGAATATATCTCTGTATATATATTTGTCATGTCTTCTATGGGAATTTTGTGCTTCAATGCTTGTATATATGTTATCGTTTAGTCATACAAGGCTACAGTGAGTTTTTTGGCCTCATCCTAAATTAAAATTTGTGTGGGTCAAATGAATCTCTTCTGTAATCAAACAATAATACAACAAGTGGAAGAATAACCGGAGAAGAATAAACAGCAACGTATATTATTATGGAAACAAACGGTTAATTTATGGGCTGGTTTAATTTTTTGTTGCCATCACCTATTAAAATTATCGTTAAATTTAACAAGTTTTTGAACAATGTGAGTTTATGGGCACTTTAACATAACTAATGTGAACAATATTTTGTATGTTAATTAAAAAATTTATCTAACAAGTGAGATAACAACATTAACCTTAAGATACGTGGTATATATATATATAAATGTCTTTATATACGAAATATAAAGTACAAAATAACAAATGAATATGTGTTTAAATTCTTTTTTGAAAAATCAGGTATCATATACAAGTAGTTATGCATATTGTAAAACAACATGAAGTTAATTAATTAGATTCTTTAAAAAAAAAAAAAAACAATAGGTCTCATATATAAGTTTGGCTACAACTTTAACATGCACATCATCCATAACTATATAAAACAAGAAATGTCTTAAAGTTTATATTTGCTGTAACCTATTGTAATAGAAAAACTATCTATCATGCCATCCGTAGTGCTAATATTCGTATTGTTGGAAAATATGTTTATAACATATTTGTTCTGAGTGGTCAGAGACTATTTTTGAGTCAATATTCGATTCAACAACTCAGAATTTCTGAAGCTGTACTCAAAGCGTTTGAGTAGCTCGTGCGACAAGTTTCGCAACGGTATATCGCATGATCTATTCGGAGAATTGGTGTGAATGATAATTGGACTCGAAGGTTGGTACTCAAAAGAGTTAATAAAGCCAATGCTGAAAAATGGAAAAAGAAATGAGATTTAAACCATGATGGTTATCCCACATTGTGAAAATCATGAGTGATTTTTACACTATAAATACAAGTTCATCACATGTAGTTGTTAAACTATCAAGTCCACATACCCATGAGTAGCTTAGTGTGTACCACACATGCGCGCGTTCACTCGGGCCGCGCGCCGCGGGTCTTGGATCTTGTACTAAACTAAAAAAGTTATTTTTGTATATTTACAAGAGCAGTCCCTAGAGTTTCAGCAACCCACAATAATGGCTGCGGTTTCAGAATCCTCTATAATATGCAGTCTTCCCCTCACATTCTAAACACACGAAAATCATCTCTCTATCTATCTAAACAACAGCATATATTTTTTTTCATAGCATATTAGAAACCAGAGAGAACTACCCACCAACAGCTTAATCTTGACTCGTCGTCAGTTTTCGGCGAGTCATCCGAAACGTTGTACTTTGGGATCGAAGCGCCAACGAAACCAGAAACATCAAGGTGGTTGGACGAATATCGGTTAAGGGCAGACTGTCTAACAGTCGCCTCGTTTTTTATTTTTCTGTCCTTTTTCCATTTCAGTATTTAAAATTCTACAATTTACATTTCTGTAATTTTATTTCAGTATTTTAATTTGCTGTCCCTAGCTGTAGCTTTTAATTCTGTTTGTACCTTTATGTAATTTCTTTAAAGTTCTGTTTTATGCTGTAATTTCAATTCTGTAATTTAATTCAGTAATTAGAATAGTTTCAATTCAGTCATGTTATTTCAATTTAAATCAGAACAGTCTGGCTGTTAAGTTTATACTTTCCAGTCCGGCAGTTTCTATTTATTGCAATTCAGTACATCAGATTATTAATTAATAATAATCTGAATAACGTTTGCTTTAATTACTATTCAGTACCTACATGTTGTAATCGTTAATTTCATTTCCAATTCGAAATTAATAAAGATTATACTGATTTTGTTTAATTTTGTTTAGTCTTTTAATTGTTATTTCGTACACGAAAACCAAGACGTACTTCTTCATACATGTCCTTAATTATTTTTATATATTTAATAGACCCAAATCTTCAATACCCACCAAAACACTTCTGTAGAAACTTTATCATATGCGTTCTGTAAATCAATAAACACCTTATGTAAATTCTACGCTGCCTCCCTATATTTCTCCACTATTTATCTAAGTAGTCGAACGTCCTGGCATAAACTCAAATTGATTTTCCAAAATATCAACTATACGCCTCAATTTAGAGTCAATCACCGGAACATATGTGATCGTAAAAAATTGCACGCCTATAAAATAAAATCTAACTGTACATTCTAATTGTTACGGTTTACGTGTTCTCAGCTATTGAAAAACCACATGTACCTTGAGATAAAAGTTTAATAATGTGGACAATGTGTATTTGGAAAAATGCATGTGTGTATTTGGATAAACACATCATAATTATTATTAATTTGGAGAAGAAGAAACAGCAACGTATATTATTATGGAAACATACAAATCATTTGAGAATTTATCCGCGGATGTCGGATTTGGGGGATATTTGGTAAATGTTCCTAAAACGAAACTTTTGGAGAAATTAAGTTTTTGAACTATCTTTATAGTAACTTATCTACAATTCATGGGTGCATATATACTTCACTTTTAGCTGTCGGTGCATTGTAGGATAATAACCCCGAAATATTAACACCAACAAAATATAGTCGTCTATAGGATCGGAAGACGTTCAATAAATATATAAAACTAGTTGGTGGTGAAAGGTGCCCAGTCGAATAAACTACTTAGAACCCCATTTTTCGAAAGTCCACGTGATAGTGAGAGGAAGGTAAGGGGTGATTATCGGGAAAAAAAATGACACCCATTTTCTATATATAGTGTCGAAATTATTGATTTGTCACTACAATATTTTATTACTCGTGCCATCTGGTTTTACCTGTCTATGTGTATATAAACAAGTCCAACTCTCTTATATTCTCCACAATATAATATCCACTTGAGAGAGAGCGGGGATGGAGATGGAAGGGATGATATTCAGGTGCATAGCTTTGCTTATGTTTAGCTGCATGGTCGTATTAATATCGACAGTAATGCCTGTTGCATGTGGCATTAATATTGATCAAAGTCCGAGTGGTGTTGAAGAGTGGTTTGATAAACGATGCTTTAACCTGGAGGAAAAGAAAACAAAGCTTCATTTTTACTTCCATGACAAAGTGAGCGGAACAAGTCCAACAGCTGTCCCCGTGGCGCATGCCAACATGACTGCTACGTCACCCACTCGTTTTGGAACTATCTTCGTGATCGATGATCCATTAACTGTTGGCCCTGATCCCAACTCAACTGAAGTGGGCCGAGCCCAGGGAATCTATACCTCGGCCGACTTGAAACAATTCGGGTTCCTCATGACCTTGAACCTTGTTTTTACAAGTGGAGAATATAATGGTAGCACCCTTAGTGTTTTGGCTCATAACCCAGTACTTCATAAATACCGTGAGATGCCCATCGTTGGTGGGACTGGTGCTTTCCGATTAGCACGAGGAATAGCCACCGCACATACCTACTTTGTCAACTTTACCCTTTTTGATGCTATTGTCGAGTACCACGTCATTGTGATCCATTATTGATAAGTTACTATCAGCTCCTGAGGATAGCAAAGAAAAAAATTTCTCATTTATGCGTTTTCTTTGATACTTGAAGTACTTGAGTACGTATCTATGTGATAAAGCAATAACTTTCGTGGGTTGCGTTATACTTTTCAACGATATTATAAGTAATAAAAGACAGTAATTATTGGACAATTTTTTATTCTTTATTATTGCTCGGTTCGCTTTCTTGTTCGGTCTACACTTTTTTATTACACTTGTGCCCGACTTGGTCTGTCTCTCTCTTCGGGGTTCGGTCTTTTGGTCTTGCTCGGCTTGCTATCTTGGGATGTAAACTCTGACAAATTTCTCTCTTTTCTCTACTTCTCTCTATATATTTTTTAGATTGATTTTTCTGTCATTTTTTAGAGAAGATATTTGGCTATTTATAGGCAATTATGCCTCTTAGTATGTTGACAAATGTCTCAATCTTATGGGATTTTTCGACATGGGTCATTTTTTAAGTGGGCTTAGGCTTTTATCAATACTTTCACCCTTATTCTCAAAGAAGGGCATATTATAGCCCAATATCCATTATTTAAGCATTGGATACCCAACAATAAGGGTTGGGTCGATTCAGACCCAAATAGAGGTATCGGGTCTAACTTTTGGGTTCTATCGCTATGAGTAAACTCGTTTTCCCTTTTAAAAATCACACGTCGTTTTTCTCACTTTCCGGTTTCCTTTTCGTGCTTGCAATTATTTCATGTGCAATTTGTTTCAAAAATAATATTTTTCACGTTTTCATTTCCACTTCTGCCAACTATGCTTTAGTATTTGAATCAATATATGGATTACCCGAAAAGTGAAAATCGCCATATGTTAGTGCGGTGGAATCTTATATATTATTATTCGGTTGGACTTGGTGATGAGGCTATTCCGATAAAGTTCTTCAATATCAGGCTATCAGTTTAATTAAACTATATATAAAATGGCCAATATATGTCTTGTGAATTTTACCTTCTGTTCGTTTTCTCATTTTTTCAATTACTTCTCGTTACATGGACAATTTTAGACTTGACACTCCATATAGACTTATAAAAGTCCACTATATCTATTGATTGGTTTCTCCTTTTGTGCTCTTTTTTTATTTATTCCCTTCTGAAATTAGTAGTTTTGATGCCGATGGAGACGACTATAAGTAAATGTGATCATTTTTTATTTTGGAAATTAGCCAAGTTTATTAACCAAAAAGTTTGGTCAATGTCCGAGGGATACAGCAAAAATAACGGATGATAGCGTCTCATCTCAAGACCGATGTGCCTAACTGCCAAGTATTTCGAATACATTTATTCCTAGCATTATTTTCTACATTGTCGAATCTATTCAAAGTTTCAAACTACTATCAACTAAAAATTCAGTATCTTCAATAGTCATTCCCGGCTTCGAAGTACAGTATTCTGGTCTTCTGTACTGTTTATCGACTCGAGTTAATTAGCAACAAAGTCATTATATCTATTTGACAGCTTTTCTATTCTTGATAATCAAATTACCCTCAGATCTGGCGGGACTTGAGTTAGTTT
Source organism: Primula veris (assembly GCA_963682055.1). Lineage (NCBI taxonomy): Eukaryota > Viridiplantae > Streptophyta > Magnoliopsida > Ericales > Primulaceae > Primula > Primula veris. The sequence goes on along the minus strand of OY821750.1, from coordinate 8,336,712 downwards.
GGTCTCATTATTTTTTATGTTCATTTGTTTGTTTATTATCGCCAGCCACCCACCCCATTGACATTCTTTTCTTTTAAAATGTTCTTCTTTAAGTTTCTTCAACCGATATCTCAGTATTGAAAATTATGGCTTTTGTATAATCCAACTCATGAATGTAAAATTTTGTCTCTGGGAATAAGTTTTAACTTTGTTACTGTTTTCCATTAAAATCTTAATCAAATACAAGGATGTCTCGAAACAACAAGAATCCAGTGAATATTAAATAGTGTTAATAATTATATTATTATTGATCACATATTCACACCAGATCGATTACAAGAGGATTCAACATTAAAGCAGCCACGGAACCAAAAAGTTCAAATATGATGGGTTGATTTCTATATACGGAGTATGTTTTTTTTCATATTTTATATAAGTTGTTTTTTCATACTAAAAGAGTGTCTGAAGCCCTAAAATTTAAACATGTTAATCAAAATACGTAGAAAATAGTTACTTTTCGGCATATTTTATTTTATTTTTAAAATGAGAGGGGCTTCAAAAGCCTCCACCTAGTTCTTTCATACAAACATATATCATCTTCCCTCTATCTTCATACACATACGTATTAATATACCCTATTATCTTATGTTTACATGCACGGAATAAAGTTTCCCTATTTTGAAGAGATAAGAGGTCTGCGTTTTAATTATCATCCTATAGTTTCCTTTTTATCACTTTTATGCAACAACCTATCAGTTTTTAAGTAGGGACATCGTACTAAAAAATTCACAATTTAGAAACCGAGACTATTCATATGCCGACCTAGCTATCAAAATTTAAAATTTTAACACCATTTTACACAGCATTGAATAACACAATTCTTAGATAGCTTATGATTAAATTTTCAAGTTCATGTACTAATTATTCTTCGGTTTTGAGTAGTTTTGTGCTTAAACGCCAGCCCAATCAAGAATTTGTTACATAAGTAATGTTTTTGAGTTGAAATTATGATCCCAACTCCTTTTTGTTGGCCTAGAACAGTGCCTAGAATATTAAATCTAATGGTGTCCATAATGTTAAAAGGTTGGTATTATGGTATACAAAATTATTTTCCCCTTGATGTTTTGAATCAGTCACTCATACTTCATTTGTATATCATGAACTTATATAACCTAGGTCATATGGAATGCAAGGATGATTTCAAAGAGTTTGAAAGCATGATGTTTAACATAGAGAAACTGAAACAAAAAAGAATAAAAGATTGAGAAATGAGAAGGTAGGGTAACAAGTTAGATTTAGCTGATTTTTCCCTTAAGATGATCTCACCTTTTGCTTTCAAGCAAATAAGGTGTTTATTTTGTGGTTTCTTGATAGGATTTGGCAAAGACTGATACTAAACCGTTGCTACATTTAGAGGCATTTACAATTAGTGTTGGTCGATATTGTGAAAATCTGGACGATCATGAGGCGTTTACTTCATAAAAAGTTCAACATAGTATTTTGATCACTACATCTTTAATTAAATTTCTAACGACATAACAATAAGAGGTCATTTCTTTAAATAACCAAAGCTGTAATCCAGTCTTTGAAGTATTGAACTTCAGATAGATTTCTCAAGAACAGGCAATCTGAGATCTAAATCCGATCTAAACCACTCTAAATTCTCCAAAAGTTTCTTAAAGAGAGTTCCCAATGCATAAGAAACACCAGAGAGCATAAACACCATTATAACATAAAGCCTTACCGTTCTCAAATAAGCCTTTGACGATCTTGATATGTAAGCTTTCCCCGTAGAAAGTATAAGAATGCATACAAGAGAAACTGTTGCAACTGCGACAAGCTTATAGTCTTTGTTGTCACTCTCACGGAATGAAAAGGCGTATACTACTGGGGGGAGCATGCCAAAAATGAGAAATGACAGCAAAACAATGGCCACTTGTGCCCGAAAATACTTTCTCCGACCCAAAAGTTGTTCGTATCGATCTTCTTGTGTAGTTAACTGAATATTATTATTTTCGGTTATTTGATTAGTTGGATTCAAAGGCTTCTCGCTTTTCAGATCCCATAGCTGCAATTGCAATTTAAAATTTAAAGACATTTATAAAGTGTTTTGTTTATGGTGAATATTAAGATCAAGTTACACAGGTGACTTACCTTTTGACAAATGATGAATAAGCCTCCAATCAGATTAGCCAAGCCTAAAGCTAAAATTTTCACTGCAATATAGCAAGTAGAAAATATCTTTTACTGTAAGACATCTTCTTCTCAAACCACAGAAGGAAAGGAAAATATAGTTTGCAAAAAAGTAATGGCATGTTCAGTAGTTTCGACTTTTATAACACAATTTTGGATTAATTTTGATCTATTTTTGTTGCAGCATTTAAGCAAATAAGCTGGATATTGGAGATTCTGAAAATAGCCAAGCCAATCCAGCTTAATACTCCTATTTTCTTCACAAAAGCACAAAAAAAGATTGTTTTTTTGCTGGCCATCCGAATATTGTCTTGCTTCTAAGGAAAAAAAAGAGCCTGATAGATGCAACCAATGAGAAAAAGAAAGGGCGAGATCAAAGATACCATAAAATTTGTTGACAAGTTCTCTTTTCATTTCAATATATTTTTCTCAAATTCATTCTGACAGTCCTTTTCTATATAATGAAGCATTTCCATTCTACAAATTACATTGTAGCGAGCTTAGATGATACATATATATACTTACATGTGACTGTATCAGCACCTACGGCAGATGACACAATGCCAAGGCTCGCAATAAATTCCGCCAAACCACCATATACAATGCTCTTCACTATATCTATTCCTTGAAATCTTTCGTACTCGACTCTCTCTCTGTGAGGTAAATGAGGTGTTTCAGCCAAAATTAGACCTTGCCGCTCTTGAGTATATCTGGACTGAACTGAATGTTCAATGGCAATATATGTAACAACACCTGCAGTATAATTGTTTTATTACTATTATTGTTCCAGATTTTTATATTTATTTATACTTGAGAGCCACCTCACAAGGATGTTAGGAGAAACACAAGACAGGAAAAAGAAAATTGGATTTGAATCATTTGATCACGTATTTGAGTGTTCAACTTCTCGAAAGATCTATATTCTCGAATGTGAGTCTTTGTTTTTTTAACTTCTACTTTGGAAATATTATCACTTACACGGGAAATTATGAAGAGTGAACTAGCAACTAGTTAACCAGATTTAAGTGATTAGTATTTCAGTACTCTCACCTCTAGCGGATTTTGCAGGATTTTGCTTCAATTCTTTGGTTATTTCGACTTTTTTTCCTGGGAACCTTATCGAATCCTTTATGGATATGATTAAGTTATCTCTAACAGCTTTGATAGGCTCCTCAAAATATGTGTTTTCCTTGGCTTTCATGGTGACAGTTGATGAAGATCCAGGGTAATAGTTTGTATATACAAAGCAAAAGTATGGTTATGAACTTATGAATATAAGCAAGAGAAAAAAAACCTGAATTTCGCTTAAACACATCATAGAAGTTCAGCGAGAAGTCTCTAATACATATGATTTCTTTCCCGCAAAAAATAAATTATAACTGCATTTCCATTGAGCTGTTCGTTGAAATGTGAGTTTTTTTTAGAGACTCTTTACTCGTATGACCTTGAATCTTAAGCCCATTTTGTTGAATTTCATAAAATTCAAATTTTCCTATATCCTGTAGAATTTTCTCAGAAAATTGATTAACAAGGCAATGTTTTTCACTGTTTAGCTGCATTTCATTTGAAAATTCCGATGAATCAATTTGATAAGAAGTGTCTAACTGAAGATGATTCTCTTCTCCAATAATATTACCGCTCATGTTTCTCTTACTTCCTCTTCCTGCAACAGCAAATACGGAAATTGTTTTCCCTTGTGCAAAAACACATAGTTATGGTGATACTAGTTTGAGTAAATTAGACATGATGATGTGAACCTTACTCAACCACCTTACCTTCTATTTCTGATACTAAATTAGAAGAGAACGAACTTTTCTTTGTTGGTGATACTAGTCGATTAGTGTGCTCGTCGCTGTTGTCTCCAAATACCTTAAATAACTGAAAACCATGGCCTGTAAAATTAATAAACAAAATAGTAAAGCAAGACCTCGAGTAGCTTTATTATAAGTTAAGTGGCAGCTCATTTTGAAGTGAAAGTGACGATATACCCTTGGTAGAAGTGATTTTATAAGAAAAGAAAATTTTGAAATTTCTTCTGCATAAGAGTTCTTGACCAACTGTACTGTCTTGAATGCGATTCTAAATTATGTAGAAGATGCAAAACGGAGATCAGGTATAAGAGCATTTTAGAAAAGCCGTTTGAAATGGACTTACTGAGATATTTGTTTTAACCCACTGGAGTTTATTCATATACTGTATTTGTAAAAATCAAGATGAAAATGGGCTTCTACGATAATTATGACCATTAACGTACTTATTTTCTGATTGTTTTTGTTCCATCAACTTTTTTTATTAAAAATATTATCATTTATAACTGCACTAAATAAAGTTTTTAAGAAGTTTGTTCCCTTTCTTTCTTGTTCGGAAAATAAAAAGATCGATAAACGTGTCCGGAATAGGGGAAGTATATATATACCTGAATCAACAAAAAAACAGAAGCATGATAAACATCTGAATACTTCCTCATCCCTAACACTATTTGTATCCTCAGAAGTGAATGGTAGTCTTTCAACTGCTTCAAATTTGTTTCGCTTTGCATCTTTGATACTAATGCTAGTTTTACATTTCCGTTTACAAATAATGACCTTTTCATTGATGCACGAATTGCAATTGGGACAATATAAATCATGTGTACCCTGCTCTTTTAGAACCTTTTTTACATCAAATTCTGTTAACTTCTCATCAGCATCCTCTTTAGGTTCAAAACCATCAGATGTTATGGTTATTACATTCAAATATGAATTTCCTTTCTTTTCTTTCAATGGTTCTCTATTGAATTGCGTACTTTCATGTGCTACGCCATTATTTTGTGTTGCCCGAAATCTACAAATGGATTTAGCACCTGCAGAAATCCACAAGTATCTTGGTGATTTCCTAATCTCATTAATATCAGTACTTGAATCCTTTCTTTAACGAAGCACTTAGACCATACATGTACATATAACTCAAATTTTTTTGGAAGGTATATACTATATACATACGAGTATCTGTTCAATCCAACACTATAAAGATCAAATTACTCTTCTTGTTTGTATAAAAAATCATTCCCTAAACAATTGTAATAGTAATACTAGTTCTCAAAATTATTGCACAAACTCCAGTCTCACCAGCGAGATAGCTATTTGTTTGATTGACAATATAAAATCATTCTTTTTGCATGTTATGTACTGACCTTTAATTTCACAATAGAAACAAGGTTCCTGACGATCTACGGATTTCGGATATTCAGTATGTTTAGTCCATGCACTTCCACTTTGATAGATCCAAGAGCAGTTTCGACATTTCCATATTCCTTCACTCAAAACAAAAACCAAGTTTGCCTTCTACAAATTTACTTGACCATAGATATTGATAGTCACTTGAAGAGGTCACACAAGAAAATACACTGTTTCTTTATAATGAACATAATGTGAAAAACATAATCATGAAATATGAAAAGGAGGCAAGTGAAGAGGAATTGCAAATAAGGTTCATCAATAAATATGTTCTACGAAATTCTTAATCATCTCATTTGCCCTTTGTATCATTTGGTGAATATGGATAAATCTTCTCGATTAACAGATTATTAATGATTTACATCTGACTTAATGAGATTTGTTTTCCTACAAAACAAATGAAACCAATGTCTCAACACAGTCAATAATGAATATGCCAAAATGGCAATGACACCAAACTCATTACCACTTGAACAAGTTTGATGCAATTACCAGATAATTTGTACCATATATTACAAGAATGTAGGAAGTATTCCGATCTACAAAAGTTGTGAAGTGAATTGTTGTTGGTATTTCTCTTAATTTCATTTTCATGACAAGGATACCAAAAGAGAGCATATGTACGAGATTGCCTGTCTGGAGTACCATATCAATAGCTTGTTTGGCTTTAGGTTCTATGAAAATAAGATGGCTTACTTGAAAGTTGAAACTGAGGAAAAGCTTCATCTTGATAAAAACTTTAAGTTTCTTCAGGCCAGAAAACAAAACAAAAAAACTCAGATGTTCAGTTGGTGTGCCAAATTACCGCAATTTATAAGCAAAAACTTAGGCTTTGTTTGTTTTTTCGGAAAATAATTTCCGGGGAAAAGATTTTCATGGAAAACAGATAACTTTCCATAATTTTCTTGGTGTTTGAGTGCATAAAAAAATTTCATGGAAAATCTAAAATATATTTTATAATTTCTTTAACAAACATAATAATAGAATTACGTAATATTAGTAACAAAATCAGCATATAAAAATTTAAAACCAAAAAATTAGAATGATGAAATCTGAAAGATATTTCAAACAAAAAAAAAAACACATTTTACCGAGCAAAATCTAGTGACATGCTACTCAATAAAACTCTAAAATTAGCAAGGAGTCTTTACCAATATTTATTTTGACGGCTATGGAGACTTTATTAATCCTATGAGAAATTTTCGTAAATATTCGGAAAACTCTTCTGAAAAGACATACTAAGATTAGTAGAAGAAAGTGATTTTTTTTTTTATAGTTTGGCAATAAAAATCAAGATCAAGTTGCAATTTAATCAAACAATCAACAATGAGCTGTTAATATATTAGACAATATAAAGAAAATGTCATATGAGAACCAAAGTTTTTCAGGGAGTAGAATATTTTTTTTATTACTATATAATGTTTAATAGTATAATTTTATAGTAAATTTTTTTGTAGTGCTGTAATGTATAATGGTAAAGTAGTACATTTTTATAATAGATTTTTTTATATTATAATAGTACACACATGATATAGATCACTAATATGTGTGAATACGGGAGCTTGTAAAATGCTTATTTGGAAAATATTTTACCACGGAAAAATATTTTCCAATATTTTCCATGTTTTAAGGAAATTTTTTTCCAAAATTCTAATTTATCAAATCAATCAAACATCATGAAATATTTTCCTTGTAAAGTATTTTCCTTCGAAAAACTGAGCCGTACTGTTTAAAATCTGACCAAATAACTCCAGAGTTTCTGCTATTCTAGCTAATGTCAAATATGAAATAACTAGAAGATGTTAGGCACATGAATTCAATCTGGCAAATAGACATACATGTATATAAACATATATATATGCAAGTACCTTCTTCTTTGTCATAGTAAACATTCATCTCCGACTTATCATCGCCATTTTCAAGGTTTTTTCTCCCATTCACTAGCATTTCAAATGAAATGCCATCAAGCTTTATCAAGTTTTCATCACCTTTGATGCTAAATAAAGAGGGTATATTTTCCTTTTTATCTGGCTCTTGTTGGTTATCTATCTCCCTCCCATTTTCTTCTACTTTCTTCTCTTCTTGAGGTTGCCTTGTTTTCTCCATTTCTCGAAATTATACAGTTCTGCCAAACTTTGCTTTTTATGATAATTTATTAACTAAATTCAACTCTTCAGTAAATGCTACAACTACTCTAAATAAAGTAAATAAGCTATTCTTTTGTACTAGAATGTTCAAAATAAACAGTTTTATAATACATATCATATTAGGAAAATGCCGGCACTCACGTGAAAACTGGTATATCTTTACAAAAAAGGTACAAAGAGAGATTAAAATGATATAAGAATAACAAATTCTTGAATGAACGAAAAAATAAAATGAAAAAGTGAATAATTTCACAGTGAAGGACTGAATGAAGGTTTAGCTTTGCTATAGTTGACTCGTGGCCTTGGTAATTGATCTACATTTGTAGTTAATTTGCATCATGATATGACTATGAACGTGTATTAAATTTAAATAAACATTGTAAGTTGGGTTGACTTATTGATATTGGGGAACAGAAAAATGGTAAAGCTCACGATTTTTCACCTTAATTCCAAAATATCACATGCAATTTCAAATACAAAACTTCTCTCCTACCATATAACAAGTCTCTAACTCCTACCCTCTCACTTGGTCCAACAGAATTTTGACAATGTAATAAATAGAACATGGATAGGATTTAATTTATATGTGCTAGAATTTGTTACCAAAACAATTTTGATACATAACAAATCAAAAAAAAAAAACTAGGATTTGTTACCAAAAATTAAAAAAACATGAATTTGTAGGGGGGGAAATATGGATACAGTTTAATTTCTTTTTGCTAGATTTCTTATCAAAACAATTTTGATGCATTACAAATAAATAAAAAATGCTAGAATTTGTTACAAAAAAAAAAATTTGGGTAGAATTTAATTTCTTTATGCTAGAATTTGTTACCCACACAATTATGATACATTACAAATAAATAAATAAATTGCTAGAATTTGTTACCAAAAATAATGTCACCAATTAATTATAACAGGGTAGGATTTTGAATTCCATATCAACTTCTTTTTATAATATATACTCGCTCCGTCCCAACATAAGTGTCCACTTTTTTTTTTAGTAAAAATTTTCATTTTTTTTTAAAATATCAATATTTGGTAGTGAAATCTTGTCAAATTTACAACTATAATATCATATTATAAGTAAGAAATAGTTTTTATTTGAAAATTTTGATTTTTAAATAATTTTTGGTCGAATTTTGAGTGAAATTGGTTTAAATCCTTAAATAACACACATAGGGCTGTCAATTTTGACCACCCACCCACCCAAGACCCAAACTTTCGGTTTTCGGTCGGGTCGGTTTTGGTTGTCTTCGAATCTTAGAAAATCTTCGGTCTGGTTTTTTTAGAAAAAACGAGGCAGAATAACCGCCCGGTAATATACGACCGGTCAACCGGTTTTCAGTCTTCGGATATTTTGGTTTTAACAAACCTTTAGATTCTTTTTGTGTTAGTAAATATTTTTACTTCAAAATTGTAAATGTCATTTATTTGTTTTGTTTTTATACTAATTTCCTTTTATTGTAAATTTTTGTTAAGAACTTATTATATAAGAAAATATGTAAACAAAATTACATAATTAAAAGAAATTTGGAATGTATTATCAATGTTGAACCAATTGTAGAACACTGTAACTTATAAATTTCATTTAAAAATTACACATTATACATTATATATATACATTTTTTGTGTGTGTTTGTGTGTGTATTTTATAGCTAATATAAATATAATATATATATATATATATATATATATATATATATATATATATTGGTTACTTTCGGATATTGTTCATGTTTAACGATTTGGTTTTCTGTCACGGTTTTTCGGTCGGTTTGACGGTTATAGTTTCGAAACCCAAACCGTAACCATCGGTTTCGGTCCAGCCAAAACTTCATTTGGGTTTATAGGGGTTATCGGTTTTTCGGTTTTGGATAGATTTGTTGTCGGGTTTTGGGTCTCGATCTATTTTGCCACCACTAAATACACATATATCAACTTATTTTATAATTATGTAATATATTAGAATTCTTTTAGTAACAAATTCTATCAAAAAGAAATTAAATTCTATTCATAATAATTTTTCTACATGTCAAATTCTTTTTACTACATGTCAAAATGTTATTGGATCAAGTGAGAGGGTAGGAGGTAGAACCCCCTCCCATGGTTGAGGCAAGTTTTGTCCCAATTTCAACTTCTCTAAAAGTTCATATATATTTTTATACCCTCTGGGGTTCAGGGCCGACCCTAGTCCAAGTCTAAGTAAGCTTGGGAAATATTCGGGTTTTTTTTATGTGCAACACGCGAACTGTTTTTGTATATATTTTGGAACGCCTTGAATTTCGGTTGTGTAGGTCGGATCGATTGTATTTCCATATTTTTTACTATTCGCTTTTCTAGTATTTATGAGGCCCCTTTAGTTTTGCTTATTATTTTATGAGATTCTTATTTTTTGATACTTGTTCTAAGTAAGGCTAAGATTAGTGTTTGGCTGCATGGATGGTTTTCTGCTGTGTAAATAATATTGGGTACGGATATCTGATATTAAGTGTGTTTTAACTGTGTTTGTTGACAGCGATAACGGGTTTTGTTTGGTATATATTAGGTACTGAAATATGATATACTAAAGTTTGAATATGATATTTAGAATTTTTGTTTTCGACTTTGTCTGATGGAGTTATTGTTCCGAGCAGTCATTCTGATCTTTAGGTTTAGTAAAGAATTTGGTTTTAGAACTGACTATATATATTGCATCATGATAATCTGAATTTAATTTGAGTATGATTGTTATTGACTTCGTCATAGTGAGTAAGAAATTTGTAACACGTTACTATGATATGATATGATATGCACTTAAATCTTAAAAAAAACGCCTTTTAAAAACCGTAAGAAATTGAGTGCCGGTAAATTTGAAGTTTTTAACTACATAATAGCAAGTAGCAATTATTCTTTTTATGTGTTATCAAAGATATAATTTTGGTTTTTGGTGATTTATTAATAATGTTATAAAAGGACACTCATGAGTCATCGGCTTTAAAGCCACCGACTTACAACAAAGAAGTAGACAAGGAGCCAAATTTTGTATAAGTAGAGATGAACTAATATTTTTTCACTTAGAATAAACTAGTCACATATATATGGTGTTCAAATAATTCAACATCCAATTATGTTTCAGTTTATAATTACAAAATAAATAAATAGGGGTCTTAGCGAGTCCAAATCTTTTACCTCCTATTCTCTAGTTTCTTCCGTGTTCCCTTACTTATTTTTACTCAAAATTTAATTTTTCACAACTTATACCGCAACTTTATAAACTTTTATATTATATTGTATTCAAATTTTAAAACATTTGAACATAATATTGTTTTAGACAATTTTTTTAATATTCAATGTTTAATTTACACTAATTTATACATTTATTCCAAAATAAATTTTGTGTGGATTTTCTTTTAAAAATAATTATTGGAATGTATTGATACATGTATTATAGTAATTATACAATTTTTTTCAAGTTTTTTAGAAAAAAAATTTGGATAAAATAAGCAAAGGGGCACGGAAGAAATAGAAAAATGGGGTAAAAGATTTGGACTCCTTCTTAGCAAGTCGCAACCTCATTTAAAAATAAAAAATACCTCAATATTCCAAAGTAGATTTGAATAAGGATATTCTCATACAAATTACAACCAATATGTCCATATGCAGAGAATTAAGTGTATCATATATGTGTATCCAAGGATCTTGTAATAGTGTATTAATTACTATATATATTTACCTTTGAACAGGGACAGAAGCTACATCTAATAATTTTTTTATTTATTTGTAATCACATCTACTCCATTAATTATTAAGTGTTCAATATTATGTAGTTTAGGGTATCAAAATTAAATAACAATATATAAGACGGTGGATAGTAATAACTGTCTCCAACTCCACCACTATTTTTGTTTTTCTATTAATTTCTACTTTTTAGTAAGTCAAACTCCATAATTCTATCAAAACGTGCAAAGCATAAATTAGGCACTTATTTTTTTCTTCATGTTTTCTTTGGTTGCATGTGAGCTGTATACCATGTGAAAAAACAAAGAGACGGAGTGCATCTCTTGTCGTGCTTATTTAGTGATTAATAAAATTAAAACAAAAAAAAAGTGAATTTGTGAATTTTATTTCTTCTATGAAATGTTTTTATATGACTCGGGGGTTTATTCACTTTTTCTACCTTCGTTTTTTCATTTTTTTCCTATTTTGTATATTGGTTTCTTAATTTTTCCTTTTTTACCATGTTTTCTACTTTTATTTCTTTTTTGTACATTTGTCTCTTAATTTTTATTTATTTTTTTTATCTTGGTTTTTACCTCATTTTCCTTTTTGTATCCGAGTTTAAGTGGTTGAAAATTGATAAAAAAAAATAAAAATATATATATAAATTAACTATGGTATAAAAAAGAAATAAAAATAGAAACCACTGTAAAAAAAAAAGAAAAAAAAAAGAAAACAAGGTACAAAACAGGAAAAAATGAATAAATGAAGATAAAAACTATATAAAAGCCATGACTCGAGTATGACGCTAAATGTTATACTAGGCACTGAAAAATACAGGTTTATTACTTATGTTAATATTTTTTAAACAATAACACTGATTATTTTCTTAAGCCACATACAATATTGCCATATGGTTTAGTTGCCCTTCATGTGCAACAATAAAAGACGTTGAGACTAGATAGATAAAATAGTTCAAATTTTCTATCTATATTTTATATCTCAATTCGTGTTCCCTTAATTTTTAATCTCGAAATAGTTGATTAATTTATAAAAAAAATACTACAATTATAATTAGACATGTATCAACACATTCCAATAAAAAAAAAATACTAAAAATTCAAATATGTTCTATTTTGAAATTAAATAAGAACTGGTGGAAATTAAATATAAAATCAAAAAAATAATAATGTAACTCAACAATATGTCACAATTATGAAAATGTGTAGAATACGTTGTAACCGTTTATAAACACACACAAAAATTCTAAAAAATTAAAATTTAAGTAAAAATGGCTAAAGGGACACGAAATGGGATATAAAATATAGGTTAGAATATTTGGACTAAAGACACTAACATTATTGATTGATTTCTCTAATTATTCTGTAGATTTGATGTCTTGGCTCACTCTTTCCCGCAACTGACAGATAGAATAAAAGGTTAACTAAGTTTAATAATTATACTCTAATTTATTGGAAAATGTTGATGTACTGTTGTAAAATCTATATGTGTACAGATGCATTATGCACACATTTACCTTCAGGTTTCAGTGATTTTAAAGTTGGTTTACCAAATTTGATGAAACAAAATGGTTATTGTAACTATATTAATAAAAATTGAAGAAGTTAATTGCGAAACCCCTTTTTTATATAGGTGAAATATTTTTGTATAACTAAAAAGGTGCAACTATAAATAAATAAATAAATAAAAAAAAACAGGTTGGGTGTACTAAATTCTGAAGATTCAAGTTGAGATTTGATAATATATATTTTCAACTCACCAGTAATAAAAAAAAACACATTTAAGTTTGAAGAGTGTTTTAACTTATTTTTAATAACTCAAAAATAACATTATTGACTGATATTTTATAGACAGCAAAATTGAACAATCGGCTTAGTTCTATCAAGTTTTTTCTGATTAGGTTAGAAAACAAAGCCTCAAATTTTCTTGTTTGATTTTAATACTTATACTATTTAAGAGTAATTGCTGTGATCCCGAAGGTTTCACAAAATGTTCTAGTAAGTCTCTATCATTCATGTTTGATGGTGGGTATCCCTAGGTTTTGAGAAAGTGGGAAAGTTAGTCTATTTATTGACTTTAAAATCATCCAAAACAATAAAAATCATATCAGTTAAAAGAGTAAACTAACTTTAAAATGCCATACATTGTTATTTCTTCTAATTTAATCGTCCTTATAAGTATTAGGAATTAAACATGAAAAGTAAACTAAACAAACAGATGGTGCTTGAGTTTATATCATAGAAGTATTTAATTGAACTAAGAAAGACGGAATCGTTTGCCATTGCGTTTTTGTTCGAGTTAATATTTCACCAAATTAGAGAAAGATGAACTAAACTGTCATGAACCTCAAAAGTACAAAGTTTTAATCAAACCTAAGTCAAATTCTATATTGCAGTATCCCTAAAAATATAAAACCAAATCAAACAAAATCGAGTGGGCATTGTTTGTTTTACTATTTCTTATAAATGTACTAATTAGATCACCAAATATGAACCGCTTCCTTACCCATTTCGTGAACCCTTAACTGTTTTTGCTCAAATTTCGAATTTTCATAACTTTTTTTGTATGTTTATAAACTTTTACAACATATTGTAGACAAATTTCATAATATCATAACACAAAATTGACTTACATTAATTCTTTTGTATTTTATGTTTAATTTACACTATTTCTTATTTTTACTCCCCTCTTAACACACTATTTGTGAATAAAATCATAAACTGGTGACCAAATACAAAAACAGTTAGAAACTATTGGAACCGTGAGTAAAATCCACCGTTACTAATATGGTAATATTCCCGCTACAATGTACAAGTACATCATTTAACATTGTTTATTATTGCAGTTGATTTAGTTTCTCTGTTTCCATATATTCTTGTACTATAATATAGTAACTCATTAACTTAATTTGTATCTATATATAGCTCTGTCATTTGTTCATATTCACATTCTACTACATGAACATACATACATGCACGTTTTCATTATACATATATATATATATATATATATGGGTGTGTGATTGTAGCTTCATGTGCCACTCTATGATCAGCAAATAAACTAAGGTGAATTTTAGTCTTTTAAGCTTGTTTTAGTCTTTTTCAAGGCTTGATTGGTTATAGCTAGCTTTTTGTCTTGGTATTTTTGCTTCTTTTTGCTTATTTATTCAGTGCATTTGGTTATGATCTCAGTGAATTTAGTTAACTAGCTTAATAACAGAAGCAACTTTTTATTTGCTAAATAATGAGGATTTTTAAGCTTCAAATAGTCAGTTTATGCTTAAATTATGGAGTCAAGTTAATCCATATGTTTGTCTTTTTCTACTTTTAGAAAAAGTAAATTTTCTTTAACAGGTGGTAATTTCACTGATACCCTTTGATAATTGATTATGTGGTTGAATCTTTTGATCTTAGTTATTCTGCTTCCTTTTGCTTATTTTTTAGCAGTGCTTTTTCTTATAATTTCACCAGCTAAAAACAAGAGTGTTGTTTTCTACTGCCCAAACAGTTGTGATTTTTTCTCAACTTACCAAAAAAAAAAAGTCATGTTTTTTTCAGTTTCAATTAAGTCAGCTTTTTTGCCTAATTGATGAAGTCAAATATATCCTTAACCTTAAAGTTTGTATATTTCTGCTTTTAAAGAACAGAAATTTCAAATTTGCATTGATGGGCATTACAATTTCACTGATATTCTTGTTTTGTGGTTTTATCCATTTTATACAGAATGGCATTTAAGCTTTTTATTTGGCTGCTGCTTCTAAGCATCTGCATATAAGGGAAAAAAAAACTCTTTTATCAAGTTTAAAATTGCGAGTTTCAAACCAGAATACAAAAAAATTGAAATGCTAATCAACTGGAAGAAACTTATTTGTTTTTGGTTATATTAGTTATTTTGGATTTGGGTTTTGTAATCAAAGAGAAAAACAACTAGAAGTTGTAAGCTGGACTATCACGAGTTTATTCCAGTCTCAAAAAAGCCAACGTTTTGTCTAAATCCAAAGTTTGTGCTTCCAACTATCAGGGGAAAAAGCCTCTTCATTTTTATACATTTAACAGTATTGATGTATGATAACATTGGAAAGTCAAACCCATTGAAGTAACTAAGACTATTGACATATAAATTGTGAATCTGCTCAAAATCTAATCTCAACTCAAATGTACTTTTTGACTGATTATTGCTTCTCTGTGCTATGCTATATATGTTTCAAACATAATCTGTAATATATTACATTTGAAATTTTGATGAAAATTGTAAAGTTTGTAGCACTTTCCGTTTGACGGAAGTATACTTAGATACCAAGTTGAAAAGAAATAAGTCGCTATTTTGTTATAGAAGTATTGATGAAATTAAGTTACTGATTGTTATTCAATTCTTCACAAACTTTATTCTCTTTGTGCTGTGCTGTATTTGTTTCAAAAATTGATGTTATGAAAACAATATATCAAGCATGTAGAAATTTGAAACGAGTAAACGTACTTCCTGATAAAGTTATAAAGTAATTAGTTTCAAAAGGAGTACCACCAGATCTACACTTAGGCCCATGTCTGATTGCAGCTTTTAACGTCCGACTTGTCAGTTTTTTCGATTAAAATCTATCCTGCACTTGGTTGAGTAGCTAAAGCACTTTTATGGTTACTTGGCCTGAAACCAGCTTATCCTTGAAATTCGTATTACCCAATTTATTTATTTAGGGTCTACAACCAAACAAGACCTTAATTTCTAATGGCAGCTTTTATTCTGTTTTGAGATGGTTCATCTTGTCACTCCTTTCCTACTTTCTCCGAATAACTGTAACTTGACTCATGAAATGTTGTCAAATACGTACATATGAATAATCATTTTTATCTTTTTTCTTTTTTGCTATGCTCCCTAGGGAATTTAAGGTTTAAGGCATATTTTTCTACTATACTGCAATTTGATAACTATTCTACTGTGGAAACGGTAGTTACGCCTTGTTTGATTGCAAGCTTTGACGCTCATGTTTTTTTTGCTAATTTAAAGCTGAAATTCTGTGGTCATTTGGCCAGAAAAAGTCAAAAAACTAGGCTCCTTAAGCCAGATGAACCAAGCTTTTCCCTCAAACTCAAATAATCCAGATTTTTTTCCAAAGAGTTGCAACCAAATAGGACTTAAATTCGAAATATCTGCTGTTTTCTTGTTATGAGAGAGTTAATCTTGTTACATCTTGGCTACTTTCTTCTCATAATCTTGACTTCATTTATGTATATTGTTTCAATTGTTTATGTATAATGTAAAATGTGAAGAATCACAGTACTATTTTTCTGGTATGTTTCTCTAAAAATACTTCATTTTTAACAAAACATGGTCATACTTTCTATGTTGAATTTCGATATTCAGCTGAACTACTGTTTCTACTGTTGTCACTTCTTAGTTACTTTCTTTTGGTCATCTTGACCTGTTATACAAATTGTTTCGATTTAATTTTACGCTGTAAGTATAATTTGAAGAACTTAAACCAACCAAGTTTCCAATGGAAAAATTTCAGGTTTTGGAGGACGCTTCGTAAATTAAGATATGGACCCTAAACAATACGGTCCTAGTCGATCTTCACTCTCTACAACGTCAGAGACCGACTCACAACACAACGGCAAGCCCCCTCTCCCACCCCATGTGGCATTTGATAGAAGAACCATTTCGGGCCGATACGTAAACTATTCCCGTGAAAGCTTTGATAGTGAACTTAGCGGCAATGATTTCATGAATTACACGGTGCACATGCCGCTGACCCCAGATCACCAGCCGACAGACTCTATTTCCCAAAAGGTCGAAGAGCAATACGTATCTAATTCCCTTTTTACCGGTGGGTTTAATAGTGTCACCCGAGCACATCTTATGGACAAGGTGATAGAATCGGACATAAATCACCCCCAGATGGCTGGGGCTAAAGGTAAATAAAGTCCACTTCTAAGATTAAATTGTTATTTGATACATACAAGACTTACTTTAAGCATTTGAGGCTCAAAGTCATATTTAAAAAATGAGAGGATATTTCTTACACTTATTGGAAATAACATTTTGTTAAAAGCTACGGTAACTAAGAAAGTAGTTTATCGTGTGCATATCATATGATTGAAATTTTGTAAAACAGATTAGCTTCTAGCCTCTTACGTTCAAGCAAGAGCTTAATTTGTAAAATTTTGTGCTAAAATTCTAATTACCATTACAAAAGAGACTTGGAAGGTAGCTGTGCCCTCTCACTCTTTATGTATGTATTCCTCAACTCGTATCTCCCCATCTTAAAATAATTACACCCCTTGAAATGAATGAGGAGATTTTATCTGGAGGCCAAATGCCTAGGCCTTTATGGTCTTTTGCTTAGATTAGTTAAGAGTTAAGTGAACATAAATTTTAGGGAGAATGCAGATGTTGTTTCAAATTTTTGCCTCTCTTGGTTATTTCCTATTGTTGTAATTTTATATTCGAAAAACCGAACTCATTACATAAGCTCTCTGATACATGTTCAGTTACCGATTCTACTAAAAAGTCAAACTACTAATAGATGCAAGAAACTTAATCATTTACATTATTATCTACCAGGTTCCTCATGTGCTATCCCAGGATGTGATGGTAAGGTTATGAGCGATGAGAGAGGCGCAGATATAGTCCCATGCGAATGTGATTTCAAAATATGTAGAGACTGTTATTTAGACGCGGTTAAAGTTGGTGATGGGCTTTGTGCCGGGTGTAAGGACCAATACAAGGCTTTGGATTTGGATGAGCTCGCAGGAAACACACAAAGGCCTCTTTCTCTTCCTCCCCCAGCTGGCAGGACAAAGATGGAAAGGAGATTGTCGTTAATGAAATCGACTAAACCGGGCCTAATGAGAAGCCAAACTAATGATTTTGAGTATAATAGGTGGTTGTTTGAGACGAAAGGTACTTACGGGTATGGTAATGCTATATGGCCCGGTGAGGGGGAACTAAATAATGGAAAAGTTGATGATCATGATGTTATTGAGCCTTTTGAGGTGATGAATAAACCTTGGAGGCCGTTGACACGGAAGCTAAAGATACCAGCCGCTATTATCAGCCCTTACCGGTAATGTATTTAATGGTTTTTTATCACTATTAATATTATTAGATTAAGTTGGCTAATATGCAATATAAGTCGAAATGGATATGACTATGTAAATAGCGTAAGGTTACTAAAGGTTTTTTGGTTGTGAGTTTTAAGCGAAAGACTTCTTTGAGGTTTAGAGAAAAGCTGTGATTAACAAAACAAGCCTTTCAGGTTGTAAGCTGACAAACCAACTCAACGTAACTTTAAAGAAAAAGAATAAAGTTGAGCTTAGAAATTGCAATCAAACAAGTCTCAAGTAGGAGTAGCTAGTTTTGGTTGAGTTTCCGGTTATTAGACAAAGGTTGACCTTTAATTATTGGTAGAGCATCGTTTTGCAGCTCTGCATTCTAGTAAACAAATATCAAAACCAAAAAATTGTATATCAGTTTTAGCTCATATTGTCCTGCTCCATGACAAAAACTAAGTTCCTCTTCAACTATCATGACTCAAGTGTCATAACGTTACCTTTAATGTTCAGTTTTAAGTTCAATGTGGCCAAATTGTTTTATTAATTTGAAGATGGAATGAAGGTACAAAGGGGTCCGGGACAAGCTTAGGACATAATTAGATATTTGAAAAAAACAAACCACTTTGTAGTTTGACCATATCTACATAAGGTCCTTGATCACACGTTGGCGATAAATTTTCCTTGTAGCCTACCCCAGTGATATAAAAAGTAAGATTTGATTGAGTAAAGTTGAATCTTGATTATTGTTCAAATCAAAAACCAAACACCTCCTATCCCCGTTACTTTTTTTGTAAGTACTTATCTGACAGCTACTTGTCTCACAATATCATAGTAAATACTGAAAATTAGGAAATTGTAGATTTCGCTCCCAGTAGTTTGCCTATCAAAACCAGAACATATTATAAATGATGCTTGAAGAAAGATTCTAAGACTGTTTTCAAAACTATAAACCAATATTGATTTTATTAGTTCCATTTAGAGAGCGAATAATTGAAAATGAGATAGAAGTTATTACTCTATTGTCTACATTGTTTGAGTTTCTTTTCGAAAACCCCCTTTGTTTGGGTCCTTTTTGTTTATTCTCAATTTTTGAGTTGAATCTTGGTTCCAATTCAAATGGTGATTAGTGGTGTCATACACGATTTATTGTTTCTCTGATAAATCTATTCTCACAGGCTTCTAGTCGTTGTACGACTCGTCGTTCTCTTCTTATTCTTGCAATGGCGGATCAGCCATCCCAACACTGATGCAGTCTGGCTTTGGGGATTATCCGTCGTCTGCGAAATATGGTTCGCTTTTTCTTGGATTTTGGACCAACTCCCAAAACTATGTCCCGTTAACCGTGCCACAGACCTAAACATCTTGAAAGAAAAATTCGAAACACCAACTCTCGGCAACCCCACTGGAAAATCCGATTTACCAGGAATAGACATATTCGTATCCACTGCGGATCCTGATAAAGAACCCCCTCTTGTTACATCTAATACAATATTATCAATCTTAGCAGCAGATTATCCCGTTGAAAAACTCGCTTGCTATGTTTCTGACGATGGAGGTGAGTTTAGTTACCTAATATGTATCATAAAGACCGACGTGCATTTGTCTAAGAGTTTTTCTTTTTCTAGTTACTAAAATTTGAGTTAGTAGTATTTGAACTTTTCAATAATTTATAACACGCAGAGCCAGTGTACATTGAACTCTTCTTTATCCAATCCAATCTTAGTAGGACTTAACTTTGTAAGTTTAGTTCTGGTTTTACTCATTCTTAGTACTATATTTTTTAATGGAGTAGCTATCTATGGAAATTCGAAAATCCATGACCTCAACATTGATACCTTGTTACAAAAAGAAAAAATCATGCCGGCAAAAGGGAAACTTTTCAATCATTTTTGTCATTTTCCAACAGGGGCACTTTTGACATTTGAGGCGATGGCGGAGGCTGCAAGTTTTGCGATAGTGTGGGTCCCATTTTGTCGTAAACATAATATTGAGCCTCGTAACCCAGAATCCTATTTCAGTTTAAAGAGGGATCCGTATAAGAACAAGGTTAAGGCGGATTTTGTGAAGGATCGAAGAAGGGTTAAAAGGGAATACGACGAGTATAAAGTGCGTATCAATGGGTTGCCAGATTCGATAAGGCGTCGTTCGGATGCTTTTCATGCCAGAGAGGAACTAAAGGCGATGAAGGAGGAGAGGGAGAAAAGAGAGGATGAGGTTTTGGAGAAGTTGAAGGTACCGAAAGCGACGTGGATGGCTGATGGAACTCATTGGCCTGGTACTTGGTTGTGTCCTGGTCTTGAACATAGTAAAGGTGACCATGCTGGTATTATACAGGTACTTATATACATAACCATTAATGTACTAGTAGTTAATAATATTTGGAAAATGATCATCTAGTACATAATTTGAGACTTAAACATAGGTACAGATGCTCACTAATGCTACTTCTTTTTACTCTTTGTTTTTAACTTTGATGCTTAATGATGCTACATGTACCAAATCTTAAATAAAAATTGAGAATGTGGATGTTTGGATATTAAGTGTGTTTTGATGTACTAATCAATGATTCTTCAATAATATTTTTGTATACACTTCTTGTTAAATGATTTATATAATTGACTTACACCTAAGCTGTTTTGAAGTAAAGGAAAAGAGTGGATATAGGGGTGTTTCTTTTGTTAGTCAAGCTTAGTCATGTTTTCCTTTTAGTTTTAGTTACAGACCTGATAGTTTTGGTATGCACTATGTAGGGATAATTTATCCTGACGATCCGCAAGAACTTAAGTTCTACTATTAGGGAATAAACTAGGTGGTGACACGCTCAGAATGTAAAACATTATTCCTTTATCATGAATTTAGTCAAAAATATCTCTAATAATAGTATTCTGGCACACCCGTAATAACAAAATACTCTCTACATGAATATCAGCGCCTGCATCGACCGAATCATGATCACGCCACTACGTATGACGTATTAGTGTAGTATTTATTAGACTCATCTCGCAAAGTAATAGTTTACTGTTTATATCTTTCTCAGTTTGGGAACCGAAAACGATAAAAACTTAGGCTGCTCATTAACTTCTGCAGACATGCTTTATCGCATCCTTAAGCTCCGGGAGAGTAAAGGGCAAATTATTTTTTCAATTTATTCTTCATTATCTATGCAAATTCATTTTCCGGAACTTATTCAAACAACTATATTTAAGCTAATTTAGCTTACCTTCTCCTTATCAAATTACATAGGCAATGTTGAAACCCCCTAGTGATGAACCCCTACTTGGCACATCCGACGACAGCAGACTAATAGACCTAACTGATATAGACATACGCCTACCAATGCTTGTATACGTATCACGAGAAAAACGACCAGGTTACGACCACAACAAAAAAGCAGGGGCAATGAACGCCCTCGTTCGAGCCTCTGCAATAATGTCAAACGGTGCTTTTATTCTCAACCTTGATTGTGACCATTATATATACAACTCCCAAGCCATGAGAGAAGGAATGTGCTTTATGATGGACCGAGGTGGGGACCGCCTATGCTACGTCCAATTCCCTCAACGGTTCGAAGGTACTTGACCTTAATCTTTCTCTTCCTTCTTTTTTTTTTATCATTCCTGGGATTCTTAAAATCGTTTTAGGGCTTTTCGAGAAATATTTTTGAATGTTTGAATTTAGTTGCTTTGCCAATTTGACATGAGAAGCTGCTTTCATTGGGGAAAAAAACTTGCTTATAAGAAGTTGCAATAGTGTTTGATATCACCATAACATTTTTACTTATAAGTGACTTATAACATATTTATACTACTAATAAGTCATATTTACTTATTTCAACTAGTAAGTGACTTGTAACTATAGAAACAACTTTTATATGAAAACTTTTATTTTTGTAAGTTTTTTCCGTGGAAAAGCTAAAAAAAGCATCAAATTCCTAATTTCTCGGATTTTAAGTTTTCTACCTTTTGACCCAAAATATAGCTTTTGAGAGCCAAAAAAGCTAAGAGACAAAACATCCATGGCTTATTTTCAAGTTAAAAGCTAATAAAAAGGCAGTTGCCAAACCTACACTAAGACTACCAGTCTCCTAACTTTTTCACCTTTTCCGCTACCTCCATTCTATTTTTCAGGCATTGACCCTAACGATAGATACGCAAATCGTAATACGGTTTTCTTTGACGGAAATATGCGTGCGCTCGATGGGATTCAGGGCCCGGTGTACGTCGGAACAGGTTGTCTGTTCCGACGTGTAGCATTATATGGTTTCGATCCACCCAGGTCAAAAGAGAGAAGCTCGGGTTTTTGTTGTGGGCCTCGCCGGAAAGATCATATAGCGGTTGCTAATGGCCCAGGCGAGAATCAGGCCTTGAGGATGGGCGAGTCCGATGATGATGAAATGGATCTTTCCTTGACTCCAAAAAGGTATTTCATGTTACCATTTCAACTAAAAACTCGAATTTTAACACGGGCAACTTTTTCCCAACACTCTTGTGTAGTTTCAATTTGCACTGTGCTACATTAGATTTTTTTTATTTCCCTTCTCTTTTTATTGGTATCGTCTTGTTTAGTTGCGGCTATAAGGTCATCTTATTTACTTAAGTATGAGTAGTATCCTCCATTTAGTTCACCAGCTAAAAAGGTAAAAAACTGAGTTTTTTTTTGAATGACCTAAAAGCTATAAGCTAGATCAAGCTGGGTTATTTTCTGTGTTCAAATTCATGCTTATTTGTTTATAACTTGTAACCAAACATGAATAGTACATTGTACATGCGAAGAATCAAACTTTTTTCAAATTGTTATTTTTCTGCACCGTGTAATTTTAACTTTTTCTTTCTCTTGTCTTTTTTATGCTTATCGTCTTGATTGGTTTCAGCTTCTAAGGTCATCTTATTTACTTAAATAGTACACGCCATTTAGTGGACCGGCTAAAAGTTTTAGTTTTTCTTTTTCTTCAATGAAGTATAAACTTTGAACTAGAGGAACCTAGTATTGTTTTGTTTTCTGAATTGTATTACTTCAAGCTTATACGATTATAAGCTGCAATCAAACGAACCCTAATATTTTAATGGGAATTCTGCAATGTAAATTTTAAGAATTGAATTTTCAGTAGGGGCAACTTTAATAGTTTAATTTAACACTCTTGTCTAGTTTCAAATCTTTTTTAATCTTTTTTTGCACTGTGCTTTTTAGTTTTTTGTTACTCTCGTTCTTTTCCTTATCGTCTTGTTTGGTTTCGGCTTATAAGGTCATCTTATTTACTTTAATGCGACACTTCAGTTAGTTGACCAGGTAATAAGCTGAGAACTTTTTCTTGAATATAAGCTCTAAGCTAGACAGAACTTGTTAAAGAAAAATCTAAATGTCTAAATCAAGCTTGTTTGCTTATAAGTAAAAAGCAGACCAACCCTACAATTTAATGAGAATACTGCGATGTATTTGCCAAAAATCGGACCCATTAATGAAATAACTTTTGGTAGCTTGTTAAGTTACCAGATCCACTAAAAACTCAAGCCATCAGTAAGTAAAACTTTTTAATCATTTATATTATTTTCCAACAGGTTTGGAAATTCGACATCCCTGATCGACTCAATCCCTTTGGCAGAGTTCCAGGGCCGTCCGCTTGCTGACCATCCGATGGTCAAGAACGGACGACCCCCTGGCGCTTTAACCATCCCAAGGAAGCTTCTAAATGCTACTACAGTCGCAGAGGCTATCAGTGTAATCTCGTGTTGGTACGAGGAAAAGACCGAATGGGGGCAAAGAGTTGGGTGGATTTACGGTTCTGTCACCGAGGACGTGGTTACAGGGTACAGAATGCACAACAGAGGCTGGAAATCAGTATATTGTGTGACCAAAAGAGATGCTTTTCGTGGAACTGCTCCTATAAATCTTACAGATAGGTTACATCAGGTCTTACGATGGGCCACTGGGTCAGTTGAGATCTTTTTCTCACGTAACAACGCCCTCTTAGCTAGCTCCAAAATGAAGTTTCTACAAAAAATCGCGTACCTGAACGTTGGTATCTATCCATTCACGTCCATTTTCCTCGTCGTGTATTGCTTTATCCCAGCCTTATCTCTATTTTCGGGACAGTTCATTGTCCAAACGCTTAACATCACGTTCTTAGTTTACCTATTGATTATTTCAATTACACTATGTTTGTTAGCCATCCTTGAGATTAAATGGTCAGGGATTGAACTTGAAGAGTGGTGGCGAAACGAGCAATTTTGGGTTATAGGTGGTACAAGTGCGCACTTAGCTGCGGTTTTACAAGGGCTACTAAAAGTAATTGCGGGTATCGAAATTTCGTTTACTTTAACGTCAAAATCTGGTGGTGATGACGAAAATGATGAATTTGCAGATTTATACGAAGTAAAATGGACTTCCCTTATGATTTTGCCACTCACGATTATGATGACGAATTTGATAGCAATAGCGGTTGGGTTTAGCCGAACGATATATAGCGTTATACCACAATGGAGCAGGTTATTAGGTGGTGTTTTCTTTAGTTTTTGGGTATTGGCTCATTTATATCCGTTTGCGAAAGGGCTAATGGGGAGAAGGGGAAGAACACCAACAATTGTGTTTGTTTGGGCAGGTTTGCTTGCCATTACAATTTCGTTATTGTGGGTGGCGATTAATCCACCTGCGGGTTCTAATCAAATCGGAGGTTCATTCCAATTTCCGTGACTATTTTTTGTTGTTATCTATAACCATCCATTGTCATTCTTGTTTTAAATATTCTTTGGGAACGAATGATCGATATCCTTTCAGCAAAATGCTGATACATGTTTCCTATACGGATTTTTAAGACCTTCAACCTTTTTGATTTTTTAGCACATTGAGGCGGATTGTTATGTATAAAATACATGAGTTGTGCATTCGTTTGGTTTCATTTTTACTTACCCAGACTATGCAAATTAATTCGGCAACGTGTAAACAGTTGGCCTTTACAAGTTTGCGTACTTTGTCCTGATAATTGTTAGCTGAAGATCAAATTTCACTATTTTCTCCTACTTTTTTCGAGGCTATTGTCAGCTAGACTTACATATTTGTGCTTTACACATACTTCCGATTTATGTTTAGATATTTGACAGAAGAACTAAAATTGTTTCGAAGGTTTCTTAGGAATAAGATAACAAGGAAGTTTGAATGAACGGAGAACGAAAAAAGTTTACATATTTTTTTACATGATCTGTAATATTATAAATTTCCAGGCACACATTCACCATTAATCTACCTTAATTATAGGGCTGTTACTCATGTTAGAGGCATGATAATAGTTTATTGATCACCAGAGAAGCATGTTCAAGCTAACCCATTATTCACAATCCTTAAAACTAGTCAAAAATCAACCTTAAAAAGACCCCAACTTTACACAGTACAAGAGGAGGTACCTTATCCCTAAAACCATGTCTACTTACATAACGACATCGTATCTACTTCTCTTTGCAACTCTTCTCTCATTAACATCGTCGGTTCCTACAAACACTTCATTAATAAATCAGGATCTCGAAATCGCCATAGAAGAAATGAAGAGAGCAAACTACTTCACTTTTGTCATGCTTCTAAATATTGCCTTACCAAATATAATCAAACCCAATATCACCTTCTTAATGCCAAACGATCGCACGCTAGCTAAAACCCTTTTTCCGGATAATAACATAAGTGACTTCTTACTAAGACATATGATACCATCGCCTTTGCTTTTCGACCATTTGGTGCATATCCCAACAGGGTCAATGATACCGACTTCAAAGCCAGACGAAATGGTTGAAATTTCCAATAACGGGAGGCGAAGCTTTTATTTAAGAAATGTTAAACTAATTAGTCCCAACTTGTGCACCTCTGGCTATTCTATTAGATGTCATGGTATAGATGGTGTGATTGAGCCAACAATCTCTTCACCCAGTTGTTTTATAAATTACACTAGCTCTATCGCTCCGCCAGCACCGCCAAAAAGTATTGCTCCGCCAGCACCGCCAAAAAGTGTCGCTCTGCCAACACCGCCAAAAAGTATTGCTCCGCCAGCACCACCAAAAAGTGGCGGCGCATCGCCGTCTCCACTGATGACGGCGCCAGTCAGTGGAGGCGACCAAGCGCATTCGGATTCAGCATTACCGCCATATCACCACAATGACCCAAAAACTTCCGGATCTTCTCATGCAAAGGGTTTAAGGAAAATTTGGCCCCTGTTATTGGGTTGGATGATAAGCTTAGTGATCATATTGTTTTTATGTAGAACTCATATATGATTTTACGTAGGAAATTTAAAATGCAGGATCGGTGTATGTCGAGCTAGCTGACTAACTGTACATTTGGTTAAACTATAATTATGATTTGGTAATTATGTTTACTTCAGTTTATCAAACTGTATCAATTTAGCATTTCATGTTGTCTGTTTTATATGAATTAATTCGAACTAGTTTATTTTCGATTCTGAGTCTTTTGATCGGTATAATGGGAATTTCTGTTACTTGTTGTTTTGCTGCTTCTTTTTTTGTCAAATTCTGAAAATGCATTTTTATGAATTGTATCTTCCGGCAAATGACTAACTGTGACAGGCATGTCATCTTATTTTTTTAGTTTTTACTTTTGACAAAAAAATGACTATTTGAGAATGGAAATCTATAGATTCTCATTAACGATAGATACGAATTGTTACAATGTGAAGAAATAATAACATTAAAAATGAACAACAAGGACGCAATGAAAATATAAGTGATTAACAAAAAATAAATATTAAATGTTATTTAAATGAAAAGAACCGGAAAATATATGGAAAAGTACAGAATTATATATACGGCGGTAACTGCAATAAAGGAAAGGTAAAATTAAAAACATAGAAGTGAAATGATCAAATGAATTTTCAGCAGTAAGGTCAAACTTGTGTAAAAACTGCGAAAGCCCGATTATACAAACTTGTGACAACTAGTTCCGCACTTTCATATTCGGTGAGCTGTTGATCGAAGTTAAAATTTAAAAAGTATAACTAAGTATTAAATATGACGGATTTAACCTCAATAATTTAACCTATTTCATAATTATTAATAAGTACTGTTTTCGTCCAAGTGTGGAGTTGCTACAAATTTCGCCTCTAACTCAAAAGTATACTTTTACTTGCACGACCAAACAAGCCCATTATGTGTCCAAATATACAAATGATAAATATATGGAATGATCTCTCTTCATGAATGATAAAAAAAAACACCAAGTTTATATAATTATATCAACTTTCATGATATGTTTCCAAATATACAAATGATAAAGATATGGAAAGATATCTCTTCATACATGAAAAAGAACAACAAAGTTTATATCAAGTGCAATTAACAAAAAAACATGTGATTGCTTAGAATCATATCTGCCTCATCTAATAAAGGAAATAATTTTATAAATGATAAATATATACACTTAATTCTTTTATAAATTTTGATATACGTTATAAATTTATACATTTTTATGAAACAAGAAAAATTATTAATTTATGAATCACAGCCGACAAATGGTAGTAGTAATTAATTTTTGTATGTTAGTTTTTTTGTTAATTTTTATATGAAATTGGCGATTTATATATATATATATATATATATATATATATATATATGTGTGTGTTATATATGTATATGTATATGTATTTCACAGCATAGTTAAAAGGCAAAATCGCTAATGGCGGATCGATCGGGGTCAGGGCCGATCGATCGGCCAAACACTCTGTAATTTTCTAGGGAAAAATTAAACAGTCCGACCGATCCCGATTGATCAGAGAAACACACTGTAATTTTCTGGGGAAATATTAAACAGTCCGATCGATCGGAGAAACTGACTGTAATTTTTTGGGGAAAAAAAGTCCGATCGATCGGAGAAACACACTGTAATTTTTTGGGGCAAAATAAAAGTCTGATCGATCAGTATTCAAAACCGATCAATCGGCGAAACTCTCTGGAACTTCTGTGAAAATTTCGACATCGTTTTGAACAAAAAGAATTATAAAAAGAATTAATATAAATTTTGAAATTTTACTTTAAGCAAAATTATAAACAAAAAGTCCATTTCGACACGTGCCATTCGTAAATTGGTATAAATAGATCGGGAAAAACAACTATACTATATTATGTATATAATCTAAGATAAGAATAAAAATAACCATGTGACAAACACAGATTGGTAAAAACATATTTTTTCGATGTTGTGTATATTATCTTGTCTTTAACGTTTCTCTTATTTTATCTATATAATCACAATTTAAGACCACATAATAGCTCACAAATAATCCATATCTAAAAAGACAAACTTCTATTTTATTTCTAGCTATACAATGTCGTAAAAAGAGTTGATTGAGAGTTCATTCAAAATGTTAGATTACATGGATGTATACAATAGTGTGCGTCCGGTTCCAACCTATTAATCAGAAACTGGCAGTTGTAAAGAATGTTAAAGGTGAAAAAAAATTTAACCGCACAAGAAGTTGTTAAAGCGGAGAAAATTAATAAAAAAAAAATTCAAGAAGTGTTCGAAGCGGAGAAGAAGAGTATGGAAAAATCTAAAGGCAAATAAGTTTATTTTCAGTTTTCATGAGTACTCTTTTTCCAATCTCTTGGAGCATGGTTTTGATGTGTCACAAATAAGTTTGAATGATCATTTTGTTATATCTTATCTTGTTTATGTTATCGAAATTTTAATTATGCATGTTATATGATGTTAATCGTTAAAAACAAAATTTTGGCATGATCTTTATTATTTCTCTTTGTTACCATAATAATTAACTTGTACAAAAGTTTACGATACGATTATAATATGGCTCACTCGACTCTTCTATATCATTAAGCTTCCGACAACGTCTATCTCTAACATGCGATTCTGGTGGTGGAGCATGCTCGTATAAAAGGGGTGGCACTACTCGTAACCAAGAGGTGTTTGTGGAAGTCTGACTGAAACTTCGCCGATCGATCGACTATGACACCCGAGTTTGTGGAAGTCTGATTGAAACTTCGCCGATCGATCGGCTATGACACCCGATCGATCGGATGAATACTTTTTTAATTTACGAAAATTAAATAAAAATAAAAGAATATAAATGAAAAAATGGCATAAAATTGTGAGACCAAGAATTGAACCCAAAACCTTTTCAATTGTCAAAAACTTTAAGCTAATCAAGACAACAATTACAAAATAACAACATTCTTATAAATTAACAAACTTAACAAATATATATACAATTGTTAATAACGTAATGATGTCATATATTCAAAAATTGATAGAGAGATTTTATAAAATATATAATAACCTATATTTATACGTAGTGAAAACCGAATTCGGATTTATGTAATGTTAATTAAGATTGGTTTTTGTTGTGCTGTTTTTAGGGTTTTAATTTAAAATTTCAAATTAAGATGTTAAAATGTGTTTTTATGGAAATTCGTTGGGCCAAGTTCCCATAGACATGTTTAGATCTTAAAAATAACATGAGCCAAATTTTTTTTACCTCAATCGGACATCCGAGTCAAAAGTTACGAACTTTCGAAGTTTTACATAAACATAAAAAAAAATATATATATACAGCCGATCGATTGGGATTCAGAACGGATTGATCGGCCAACCACACTGAAAATATGTTATAATACGCATATATCGATTACTCAATCACACTGGAAAATATGTTAATTTTCAAGACATGGCTTATTCCGTAATTTACTGATCCTAAAAAAAATTACTATTTGAGCATTAAAAAAAAAATGCAATCAAAAAATACGTATCTTTTCTCCTCGAAAGTGTATATATATATATATATGTATAGTACTATTCTAAAAGACCCTAAATATAATTAATTTTATTATTATTATTATTACTCATATATTTCAGAGCATGGAGCAAATAAGGGAAAATATGGCAAAAGCGGCAGAATTCAGGGCTTTGCAAACTCAAACTGACACTGTAATTTTATTAATTTTATTCTTTTATTTCTTTCTTATTATCCATTGTTACTTTTATCATTTACTGTCAATTACTGTTATTATGTATTTTTTTTTATTGTTGTTATTTTGTGCATGTTTAATAACAGCCTTTTCTCTTAGCTTTTTAGCTTTTTGATTACAAAAATTCATGGGTGTTTGGTATGTCAATCTTTTTTAGGTTTTAAAATAAGCTAGCTTTTGGGTAAAAAAACCTAGCTTTTGGGTATCAAAAAAGCTAGCTTTTGGGTATAAAAAAAAAGCTAGCTTTTGGGTAAAGAAAAAACTAAAAAGAAGAGAAGTTAGGAATTTACAGATTTTTCTATTACATAATTATTCTTTTATTTCTTTCTGATAATCCATTGTTACTTTTATACAGTGTTAATTACGCTTAATATATATGTGTGTTTCTAGCGTTGTTATTATGTCGATTTCATCCTTGAATATTGGATGCTTGGTGAATCTTGACAATTTGGTTTTTCATCCAAATATATATGTTGGCTACAGCTTTTTTTTATAGTTTTTTTTAGCTTTTTTATTATAAAAATGTATGGGTTTTGGGTATGTGTCTTTTTAGCTCTTACTTATTATAAACCTAGTTTTTAAACTAGCTATTATTGTTTTATTTCTTTCTGATTATCTATTGTTACTTTTATATAGTGTAAATTACTGTATATATTTCTAACGTTGATACTATGTACATATTTGGTAATAGTTTTTCTTAGCTTTTTTAGCTTTTTGATTAAAAAAATGCATGGGTGTTTCGTATGTCAATCTTTTTTAGCTTTTGGGTAAAAAATAGTTATCTTTTGGATAATAACAAAGGTAAAAAGAAGAGAAGCTAAGAATTTGCGGGTTCTTCTACCGCTTAATTATTCTTTTATTTCTTTCTGATTATCCATTGTTACTTTTATAGTGTAAATTACTATGTATGTGTATTTTTAACGTTGTTATTATGCACATGTTTAATAAGAGCTTTTTTTCTTAGCTTTTTGATTAAAAACATACATGAGTGTTTGGTATGTCATCTTTTTTAGCTTTTAAAAAAAAGCTAGCTTCAAAAAAAGCTAGTTTTTGTTCAAAAAAGCTAAAAATACTCAATGTGTTTATAATGTTGTTGCTATGTCAATTTCATCATTGAATATTAGATAATTGGTGAATCTTGTCAATGTGTTTTTTTATCCAAATATATAATGCATATTTGGCAACTTTTTTTTTCCAGCTTGTTTTGCTTTTTGATGAAAATAATCTTATGGGTATTTGCTGCTTTTATAGGTTTTTGGTAAAAAAAAAAAAACTAAAAGCATAGAAGTTAGGAATTTGTGGAAGATTATCCATTGTTACTCTTAAATAGTCTAAATTACTATATATATAGTATTCCTAAAGTTGCTACTATGTCGATTTTGTCCTTGAATATTAGATAATTAGTTAATCTTGTCAATGTGGTTTTTCATCCAAATACATAGTGCATGATTGGCAACAGTTTTTATTTCTTAGCTTTTTGATTAAAAAACCCATGGGTCTTTGGTATGTGGTATGTCAGCTTTTTTAGTTTTTAAAAAAGCTAGCTTTTTGGTAAATAGCTCAAAAGTAGAGAAGTTAGGAATAATATCCATTGTTACTTTTATAGTGTAAATTACTATCTATATGTATTTTTAACGTTGTTGCTATGTCGATTTTGTCCTTGAATAGTAGATAATTAGTTAATCTTGTCATTGTGTTCTTTCATCCAAATATCTTGTGCATGTTTGGCAACAGCTTTTTTCTTAGCTTTTTGATTAAAAAAACCCATGGGTCTTTGGTATGTCATCTTTTTTAGCTTTTAAATAAGCTAGCTTTTTGGTATATAAAAAAAAGCTAGCTTTTTGGTAAAAAAAAGCTCAAAAGTAGAGGAGCTAAGAATATTATCCATTGTTACTTTTATATAATGTAAATTACTATCTATATGTATCTCTAACGTTGTTACTATGTCGATTTTGTCCTTGAATATTAAATACTAATTAGTTAATCTTGTCAATGTGGTATTTCATCTAAATACACAGTGCATGTTTGGCAACAGTTCTTTTTCTTACCTTTTTAAAGTTTTTGATAAATAAAAACATGGGTGTTTGGGATGTCAGCTTTTTGTTCTTTTAAAAGCTAGCTTTTGGGTCAAAAAAGCTAAAAAAAAAGGCTCAAACCCAGAGAGAAGCTAGGAATTTGCAGATTTTTAGCTTTTTCGCATTAAATTTTAAAAAATTAGAACTTTCTGATAAGAGAAAACATGGCAAGAGCGGCAGAACTGAGGGCTTTGCAAACTTAAGCAGATAATGTAATATTAATTATTCTTTTATTTCTTTCTGATTATCCATTGTTACTTTTATATGGTATAAATTACCATTAATATATGTGTGTTTCTAGCGTTGTTATTTTGTCGATTTTATCCTTAAAAATATTAAGACCTTTTTATTAGATAATTGGTGAATCTTGTCAATGTGTTTTTTTTATCCAAATATATATATGTGCTTTTTTGGCAACAGTTGTTTAACTTAGTTTTTTTCAGCTTTTTGATTAAAAAAATCCTGGGTGTTTGGTATCTTAGCTTTTTTATCTCTTTAAAAATGTAGCTTTTTGGTCCAAAAATCTTTAAAAAAAGCTCAAACCCAGAGAAGCTAGGAATTTGATGGTTTTTTTAGCTTTTTCACATTAAAATTTTCAAAAATAAAAAACTTTCTAATATAATGTGTTTATATATCAACAACTTACTTATAAGCTAAATAGGTGACCAATAACTTATAATAAAAATAAGTTAAAGATTACTTTTAAGTAAAAAGTTACAATAGTGCCTGCTGCTTTTTTAAGCAAACTTTTTTTCTCATTGCTTTTACATAGCATCTTTTTGACCAAAAATCTGATGCCAGATGGGCCCTATATCAAATTCATCATTTTTATTAGATAATTGGTGAATGTGTCAATGTGGTTTTTCATCCAAATATAGGGTGACACAATTACTTGACGTGATATGAAAATTAATTGATTACAATATTAATTAAACATGATACTAAGAATTAGTTAAATTTTACTCCCTCTGGCCCCAAATAATGGTCCACTGCAAAAAACTTTTCTAGTTACATTGTCAAAATGAGCAATTTCAAAATTAAACTCTATAGTTTTACTGTATAAATATGTGATTAACTCTTGAATTTGGGCAATTACAAAATTGAAGTACGATAAAATTTGTATCCTTAATAAGCCTTGTTTACCATACTAGGCCATTTTGGAGTGATTAGCTTAGAATAAATTCTTATGAAGATGTAAATAATGATTTTGTAGATTTTTAAAATGGGCAAGTGGTGTAGATTTTTAATATGGGCAAGTGGAAAAGTGAATTAATATTTTCAAGCCAATTTATAGTTATAAACATTCTGTTGAAGATTACTAGTTTTTAAGTAGAATTACCATTTTAACACATCAGGATAGTTTCATCAAATGCATAAACATACTTTTATAGTTAATGGTGTTATCACCCTAAATCCTTTTTTTTAATATGTATTTTTGATAGGTCGTCTTCCTATCCTTTACATCTCCAACTCGTATAGAACTATGTGGATTTGATCACCCGGAAAATTATTAATAGTTAATATATCTGCTATATATATATATATATAGACTCAAGACTCAGACAACTCTCGCTGAGGGTAAATTAGCAAGTATGGAGGTGTGTATGTTATGATACTATCAAAGTTGTTGAATGGATAATCATGATTTTGGGGTTGGTTTCAGTTTTGTTCACTTTTTTTTTAACTTTTTTTTCAGTTTTGGGATTGGATAATAATGGTTTCAG
Source organism: Primula veris (assembly GCA_963682055.1). Taxonomy (NCBI): domain Eukaryota; kingdom Viridiplantae; phylum Streptophyta; class Magnoliopsida; order Ericales; family Primulaceae; genus Primula; species Primula veris. The sequence goes on along the minus strand of OY821750.1, from coordinate 8,302,638 downwards.
TTTTGTTCACTAATGCATCATTGTATTTGGATTTTGTGTATAAACCTACAAGTATTTGCAACAAGTACGCTAACATTGTATTTCTTGGCTACTAGCATACCTAGTGCCAAATAGAAGGAGAAAAAAAGACTGTAGGTTGGGTTCAGAAATACAAATTTGCAATTTGTGATTCTCTTCCTATGCTGTGTACAAAAAGGATAAACTTTCTTAGTTTGGGGTTACTAAGAGCTAAATTTTGGCAGTTGGTGAACAAAATTATAAAATATGGCCACACGTTAGTGTACAAAATTGCCATTCACCCTATCTTTTGAATTGGCTTGAATCTGTAAGTTCCTCTACAGGAAGAAAATGAGCATCATATATCCGAAACCGAAGAGCTTGTAAAATTGCAAGAGAAAGGAGAACATGAAGAACAGATTCGTATAGAGCCAAAAGTTAGGGACCACGATGACAAGCTTTCAGAAGATGTTAAACGGCATACACTTATGGAGCGTGCAAATGCTGAAAGGGAAAAATGGTTTTCCGCAATAAGTTCCGCCTTTAAACATATCGGAGGTACTACTGTTTCTTCAACTTATTTTTCTATGCCATGGGAAAATGAACCTTTTTTTTTTTTCATATACATTAGTAGCAGTATAAAACTACTGCAATTCCTTTCAAGTGCAGTGGGTGCTCTTGTTATCTTGATGCATTATGATTTTGCATATCCAAATGGGCATATGTTTCTATATGTAGGGCTTGTTTGGGGTTGCATCATTTTAAGCAAATAAGCTGGAATTTTTTAGGTCGGAAAAAAAGATCCTTCTAGTTCATAGATTATAGGTTTTTCAGGCCAACAGACCATAAAGGTTCAGCTTTCAATCTTTTCAACTGAGTACATCCAGTTTTCAGCAACACAAAACAAAAAATCCTGAGCTTGAAACAACTATGTCTACACTAGGCTGTAAAGAGCTTAAAACATCTACGTCTACATTAGGCCATTACGCATCCAGGTAGAAAAATGCCACCATAAAAGTAAAACTAACTTAATTTGCACCAGAAAGAGACTATAATATCTAAACCTTCCTCTCTCTCTCTCTCTCTCTCTCTCTGGTGTGACTTTTAAGCTATAAGAAGTTTTCTTAATTTGTGCATAATTACGTTTTGCAGGGGGCATTAAGACTGTACTGGCGGACCAAAACAAGATGGTTGTGGCTGTTGGGGGAATGACAGCTTTTATGGCTGCAGGGATTTACACAGCAAGGTACTAAATTCTTGCAAGTAAATCAAATTTTTTACGCGTCTAAATTTAGCTCAGCATGTCTAATATTTTGTATATGGTACTACTCTAAATTGTTTCACCTACTAGTATAAAATTTTCAGCTAAATTTGTGAGAAATACTTGTTCATATGGGTTGTTATCTATTGTCATTGTCGACGATAACAGATTATAATACGTCTCTCCCTATTAGATTATGGTTGGTGGTGAGATTGTAGCACATGAATTAATATGGTATAGAACAAGCGGCTTTGCTTTAGACACATGCACAACTGAAAACAGATGCTTACGCACTTTCTTTTCCTCCTTGGAGGATTCCCAGCATTAGACATAAGTTTTCAACTTGGCTTTTACTGATTATGTTTAAAACCTCATTCTGAATAAAAAATAGTCTAAAATAAATATAGGCATCCTGTATGAAGATTTACTCAATACATTTGTTTCATTTGTGGGTTTGTTCATTTGCAACTTATAAGCCCAGAGTATTTACTTTGTCACTGACAAGATTTAATGCGATTGATTTACGAGTTCTGCTAGTTTTCTTGCTTGAAAAATTTGATTGCTCCAAAATAGTCGGCAAATTTGGTTAAGAGCTGTGAACAAACAAATCCCGTGTAGTTGTTATTTGATGACTTTTTTATGCTTTGAGTCCCCATACAGTTGTTATTTAATGGCTTTATATGCTGTGTAACTGACTTGTTGTTTATGGTGGGTTCGTAAATGATCTAGGTGTTCGAGGCATTGATGCAAGAGCACACTAGGCAGAATGATTTAGGTGCTGAAGCTAAAAAGTACAAGGAAACTCAGATTTTTGTGTTAATTAACTTTGACTTGGTTGTTTATCTATTGCTTTGCGTATTAAAAGATTGAGTTTATCATGAATGATTTTTCGTGTTTCTTTACTCATCTATATGGTTGTGTAGGATCTATATGGTTGTGCAAGAGTTCAATGATTAATCTTCAATTCTTTAGTTTTGTCATAATTAAGGCTCTTCATTTGTTTGTGCGGAAAATATTTACTCAACAAAATTATTTTCTACGAAAATTATTTCCCTAAATATTATTTTCCCTCTATTCATGTTTGGAGATATTTGGATTTTTTATGGAAATTTCTTGCCAAGAGTGCGTTTGGCATCGGATTTTGTAGATATTAAATTGCTTTTACATTGATAAAAAAACTTAATTAAAATAAACTACCTTTAAAAAGTAATGAGAAAAAAACTTTTTATCTATAAATGACTAATAAGTTATTTTTGTTGATAAGTCGTTTTTCACTTATTTTGACTTATTGATGACTTTGAAATATACAAAATAATTTAATTAGAAAATTTAACTTTAGGTGTTTTTTGTGTAAAATCTGAAAGGTCATCAAATTTTGAGCTTTTTTTATTTTGAAAAGCCAACAAACCAAACACTCATTTTAATTTTTTTAATAAAAAGGTAAAAAAAAATTTGACAAAATACATGTTCTGTGAAAATATTATATTTTGCGCTCACAGAGTAAAATGTTTTTCATCTATTTTTTGAGTGAATCAATTTCCCTGTTTTTCTAAACAAATGAAAAATATTTTCCTTAGTAGGTGATTTTACTAACAACCAATGAACATTGGCGGTCCTGTCAATCTTAAATTCTTACGTCCTAAATTTGTTCAAATATAGCTGACCTATTTATTTTCGAGTATACAATTTTAAAAACATGTAATATGATTGTTTATTTTACATTTGGGACCACTATAGATAGTCAAAGTAAAATTGATTTAAACTTCATTTTAGAAAAATCATTTCATAGGAAAATGAAGCATGTGGGTTTGAAACACTGTCTCATTCCATTTATACATATTAGTATATAGTCAAATTTCAAAAAAAAAATTGGCCGATGAACCATAAAATCCATTTTACCATGAAAATAATTTCATTTACTATTTTCCTCAAAACTCTTTCAAAGAGTGACTAAAGGAAAGTTGAACCTTAATTAATGGAATTCGAATTTTTTTCCAAACCGATTTGGAAAGTAATTCCACATACACACCTATGTCCGTTTATCAGTAGTTTAAATACATTATTATTATTTATTATAAAGAGACTTATCAATTAAGTTAATTATAAACAATTTACATATGTATACTTTTTTATAATTAAATATTATTCTATTATAATAGTTCAACTCAACTCAAATGAGTCTGTCCAATTTAGGCACTTTTTTTCAAAAATACCAATATATTTTTTTATTAATCACCATAATAACTATTTTCATAAAAAATAAAAATTAATTACACATTTTCTCTCTTTTTAAGAACACAAAAAAATTTATATCCTATATTTTTTTCTCTAAATATTTATATAATCATCATAATTTATATCATTTTTTTTCTTATATTCTATATATTTTTTTACTCTACATTTGTATATTCATCACAATTTATAGCGTCTCACACACAATGCGTGGATATCGTTTACTGGTATATATATACTTATTTACAATTAGGTACATATATTATAAAAAATAACAAAATATACAAAAATAAAAAATAAAAACGAACACGAAAAAAGAAACAATTGAAAAAAATATTTAAAAAAACCAAAAAAAGTGTACATAATATCAAACAAGATTAGACATGACTGTATATGATTACGTATAATTAAACACGATTAGACATACAAGATTAGACATGATCAAACATGATTCGATATACAAGATTAGATAGTATTGCACTTTTTTTTTGTATAAATAATGTATTTTTAAATTTTTTGGTTTTTTTAATTTTTAAATTTTTTTTTTGATTTTTTAGTGACATGCATTTGTATCTATTTGTAAATAAGTTCACAAAATATATAATTTTTTGTAAAAGAGTCGTCAACTCTCATATTTTGCTTTTTTAAACACCTACGGAGTATAAGGAACCGGGTATATATACATTATAATTAGGGGTGGGTAAAAAATATGCAAACCCAACCCGTAACCCAATTCGTATGGATTGGAGCGGGTTGAGTGTTCCAAAAAAATCAATCTATCCCGCCCCAATCCGCTATATATTTTGCGGGTTGGGTTAGGATTGAAGTTTTCAAACCGTGAGTTAATCCGGCACAACCCGTTTCAACTCGTAATATATATATATATATATATATATATATATATATATATATATATATTGTATATTTCAAGATACAAACATTTCATTCTTTTATATTTTAGCTTTGTTATTTGTTAGCGAATGTTGTAAACATATTTTGATTGGTTTTAAGTTATATTTATCTTTGAAAAATTTAATTTATTTTAAAATTTAGGTTAACTACGCAAACTATGAAAAATACATGACCAAAATAAAAATTTAAGAATCAATCCCGCCCCAACCCGTAATTTATTTTGCGGGTTATGTTGGATTGGATTGAGGTTTTAATTGTAACGGATTTGGTTGAATTGAATTGACATTTAAATTTTATCAACACCTCTCAATCCGTCCCGCTATTTATTTTACGGATTGAATTATACGTGCCCACCCCTAAAAGCACTCGTATCAGTTCTCTTATATCACAAATTTACCTTAAATATAACAGATTATTCTAAAATTATATACGTATCAATTTACTTATCAATTACTTTAAATATACATGAACTCAAATATTATAATGGATCAAGATGTTTCTTAAAATAATAATTTATCTCGCTTACCTTTCTCTTATTCTCTCTCATTTATTTGTATTTTTCACATATAAATTAATTAAATAACAAAAATACGAGTTGCATAGTTGTGATAGAGAAATTTATAAAATAAATGATAATTTGTATAAATCAAAACGTGCCCTTATAAGTTGTAAGCATATACTTTTTACTTTACCAGAAAATTTGTAAGTTATTTAACGTGGTTGCTCTAGTAAATTAATTTAGGTTAAATTTTTTTTGATAGAACTATATTAAAATATAGTAATATTTAATTATGATAATAAATTTGATAGGGAAGCTCAAGTATAAATTTAAACTGTTAGTCTCAAAATATAAATGTAATGTTAATTAATTAAACATGAGAAAAAATATAACTAAACTAATGCCTTTGGTCTGACTATAATAATACTAGTAATCGTGTCTCACACGTTGTGTATGCGGGCACGAAATATAGAAAATATGTATAGTTATGATATAAATATGTGGATATACAAAAAAAACATATTTTAAAATTTTTTAAAAAAATTTATTTGTTAAAAAGAATAAATAGTTTTATTAGTTTTTATTTTTTATATTTTTATAAAAACATGACATTATTGTAATTAATATAAAGGAGGTACGTGTTAGTTTGGATTATTATAACAGAAAAACAGCAAACCCGAACCCGATATACATAGAAGTATAGAACCAGATATAAAAACCCTACATTAAACTAACCCTTAAACCCTTCTCCAAGTCTCTCTCTCTCTACATATATTTATATATATATATATATGTATGTATATGTATATGTATGTATTATAATAATAGATAAACAATAATAAACAAAAATGGCGAAATCTTCAAACCCATTCAGCTTCTCCCCTTTCTCATCGTCCTCTCCTCCTACTCCGCCGCCGCCGGAACCTTCTCCTGCGGCGGCGGAACCTCCACCTCCTCCACGTGTCAAGAACGACCACCCGAGGACTACATCGGCTGGGTTCGATCCGGAAGCGCTCGAGAGAGGTGCTAGGGTTATTAAGGACATTGCCACCTCATCTCATGCCAAAAAGGTTTTACTTCTTTTTTTAACTTTTAAAAAAAAAAAAAAACGTTTTGGTGGAAATAATTTAGGGGTTTGTTTGGGTTCAGGTTACTAAGTAGCTTAATGTATATGTAGATTTTCTATCCCATGCCAAAAAGGTGTAGTTTTGTTTTACATTTTTATTTTTTTTGGGTTTTTAGTTTTGGGGGAAATAATTTAAGGGATTTTTTTTGGTATTTTGTTGATTTTTGTTTGTTGGGTTTTTCGTTTTCGGGGAAATAATTTAGGAGCTTGTTTGAGTTTATTGTATTACCAGTTTGAGGGAAATAATTTTGTTGTAATTTTATAGGTTTATAGTCTCATTCCATGTAGGTGTTAATTTTTTTACATTTATTTTGTAATGGTTTTTATTCTATAGCCAGTTTGGGGGAAATAATTTAGGATTTGCGGGTTTCTAACTCGGAGTGTGATGCTAGTGTTATTAAAGACATTGCTACTTCATCTCATGCCAAAAAAAGTGTTACTTTTTTTTTTTTTTGGTTTTTAGTTTTTGGGGAGATAGTTTAGGGGCTTGTTTGGGTTTGGATAACTAGCTTTTTTCAACTTACTAAGTAGCTTAATGTATTGTGTTCTAATTATGTAGCTTTTCTATCACATGCCAAAAGGTGTAACTTTTTTTCCATACATTTTTTTGGGTATTTTGTTGGATTTTTTGTTTTGGGGGAAACAATTTAGGGGATTGTTTGGGTTTGGATTATAAGAAGGAAAGAATTAGCTTTTACAATTAACTAAGTAGCTTAATGTATTATGTTCTAATTATGCAGCTTTGTTTTTATGATTTGTTTTATTGGGTTTTTAGTTTTTGGGGAAATAATTTAGGGGCTTGTTTGGGTTTGGATTTTAAGAAGGAAAGGACTAAGCTTTTTTCACCTAACTAAGTAGCTTAATATAATTTTTTTTTGATATTTATTGTTTTTTTTTTTTGTTCGGTTTTTAATTTTGTAGGAAATAGTTTTGAGGCTTGTTTGGGTTTGGATTATAAGAAGAAAAGGAACTAGTTTTTTTCAACTAACCAAGTAGCTTAATGTAACTTTTTTTTTTTCACTTTCTTTGATATTTATTAAAAAAAAATGTTAGTTTTTAGTTTTGGGGGAAATAATTTAGGGGCTTGTTTGGGTTTTGGATTATAAGAAGGAAAGGAACTAGCCTTTTTCAACTAACTAAGTAGCGTAATGTATTTTATTTTGTTTTACTTTTTTTGATATTTATTGGAAAAAAATTGTTGTGTTTATAGTTTTAGTGGTGGAATAATTTAAGGGTTTATATGTAAAAAAAACTTGCCAACTTGGGTTTTATATATAAATTATATTTTACTCGTTGTCGAACTAAACTCTTTACAGTGAAGGTGATTATAGCTTGTATGAAGATCTAACATTGATTCCATTTATAGGTTTGATTAGGTATAAGTTGCATCGTTTAAGCTCAGCTTATTTTCTTTGTCTTTTAAGTTGCATACCATTGGCTAGCCAAAAGTTGAGCTTCATTGATTTTTTGGTTTGAAAAATTAAATCTCGCAGCCTGAAATGATCTGGTTTGTTGGCATGTCTTAATAATGGGTTCATTATGTAATTTAGGTGTTCGAGACGATAAAGATACAAGAGGAGACCAAGCAAAAAGAGTTGAGTACAAAAGCCGAAGAGTTCAAAGCTTTGCAAGCTCAAGCAGAAACCGTATGATTATTTCCTCCGCAGCATGTTATTTTCTCTCATTATTTTGGTTTATTCATTGTATTTTGTAGAAACTAATGAATGCTAGAATGAGATAACCTTGGTCAGCTTTACTTGTATAGTTGTATGGAATGGGGAATCTATTAAATATCCCAACTTGGCTTAGGCATTTCTGTTGAATAGGTGAAACTATGACTTGCATGCGATGTAACAGTTTCTCCGGCCAAATCATTATAAAATTTTAGACAACCATTTTCTCAGTGCCTCAACGTGTAATCCTGATCTGACTTATATTAGGTGCTAGGACTGACCTAATATCAGGAGGCCCTCCAGCTCTTATGAATTTAAGTTCATTTAAAGTAGTTGCATTTCCATATAGGTTGTACTTGTAGCAGCTAACACGTTCGACCTCGATTTCTGTTTACTTTTCTTGAAAACATCTACTTTTGCCTTTTGTTAAAATTTAAACCAGGTACTAGGCAAATCTGTAGAAGTTCAGATCTTTGAGAAATTCACTTAACTTTAACTACCTCCTCTATGCATCGTTTCAAAATGGGTTCTTTTGAAAGCTATAGTTCCATCTCTATATTAACTCCTTCGATGTTTAAAGATGAACCGACGACTGGTCTTCTCTCTAATTTTTTTATCCCGTCAAAACAAAATATGTTTAAAGAGTTTCAGATCTTTCTGGAAAATAGTTATTTACAGCAGATGGATTTTGATCACCTGGGAAAAACAAAATAATGTAGTATAAAAAATTTGAAAGTTAATGCACTGACAGTGTTTCATATGGAATGTGTTGGCAGGATAAGCAAAGAGTAGTATACGAGGAGCAGAAGAAGCTGGCTCAGCAGCAGGCTCAAATCAAATCTCAAATGGCTCGGTACGAGGACGAATTGGCAAGAAAGAGGATGCAGGTGTGTATTATTTTATTTATGTTGTTGAGAGATAAATATCTTTCCTTTCTTACCGCTAGTTGCGTTTATCTTATTTTATGTGATTCGTTCACATTGAACATTTTATTTAAATCCACTGGCGATGCTATTGTTTATTATATATTGCATTTAATAAATGAAGTCAACGGGTAAAGCTCATGTTCGAATCTCCGGAACATGACAAAGCTTTTACTCTATAACGATGTTAGCTTAGCGTCTTTTTTCCTTAAGCATTCATTGTCTTGGAAGTTCGAAACTCACAGCACTAAATGTGTTTCTTGAAAACAAATATCTGAAGTTTTGTAGAATTTATGTCAGAGGCTATATTAGATGCTCTTATCCCCAAGAGTATAAAAGTTTGATTTGGATTACTGCATATTTTATTTATATATTTTCCCTCGCATATGCAGTTGAATGTGTAATTTCTTGTTTAGGCGGAAAATGAGCATCATAGAAATAGAAACCAAGAGCTTGTTAAGATGCAAGAGGAATCTTCAATTAGGCAAGAACAAGCGAGAAGAGCAACCGAAGAACAGATCCAAGCACAACGTCGTCAAACGGAGAGAGAGAAAGCAGAGATAGAACGTGAAACGATACGTGTGAGGGCTATTGCAGAAGCAGAAGGTAGGGCCCATGAAGCAAAGCTTGCTGAAGATGTTAACAGGCGTATGCTTGTAGAGCGTGCAAATGCTGAAAGGGAAAAATGGGTTTCTGCCATAAATACCACCTTTGGACATATTGGAGGTAGTTATTATAGCTTACCTATCTACATACTAGTAATCGTAGCCCACGCGTTGCGTGTGCGATACGTATATAAATATGATCCCGGACAAATGAATTTAAAATTTAAAAAAAAATGAAAAAATGATCGAATGAATATAGTAAATTAATAATCGTGTATGAGTAATATGATGTTTTATTGTTATAGAAGTATAGTTTGGGAGATGAATTGATGTGCGGGAAGGAGCATATTTATTTAGTTATTTATGTATTTGAATTGCATTATGGTACATGAGTAATTAGTAAATTACAATAGGGGAATTTTTAGAAAAAAATGGCCAAATTTGGCAGCTTCATTTCTCTTGGGTTGGCTTATATTAATAGTGTATATATGATGAATGATGATATGATACCATGTTTTCAAAAAAAAAAAAAATACATATACCACAAGAAGATGCAACTCCTACTGTCGTTAACTTATGCTTATTTTAGTAAATCTCAGCATTAATACCCATATGTATAGAGAAATTACAGTTGGATTCACATAGTTTCAGTGGTAACACAATCAGTACTCATAGTTTCTATAAGTTACACTAGTGGCCCCCATAAATTCATTAATGATAGTACTGCCCCCCACCCATAGTTTCAGTAAGTCATGCTGATGGTCCCTTGCATTGGGGGCCAATAGTGGTATACATGTAGACTACTTGTGTAACCTATATAAATTATGGGCACTATTCGTGTGACTTGCTCATAGTTAAGTGATCAACGGTGTATTCGTTGAAACTGTCCTGACCAGATAGAAATTGGAGGACCATTAAATCTGCAACTATTGGCTATTGCTGTACTTGACCTTAAGTATTAAACATCTACTACAATTTCTTTCAAGTGCCCTTGTCATCTTGCTGGCTGCTGCAAGATAATTTGAAAAGAGAAATCAAATGTAGAACTTATATGACCATTTCCATGACTATATTTTTGCAGCATCTAAATTTGTGTCTCTCTCTCCCTCTGTTCTGACTTTTAAGATACGAATTCTGCCTAAGTATACGTAACTATGTTTTGCAGGGGGTTTAAAAGCCATATTGACCGATCAAAATAAGATGGTTGTGGCTGTTGTGGGAGTAACAGCCCTTGCAGGAGGGGTCTACACAACAAGGTATCGAATTTCTACAAGAAATTTCAAAATCGATCTTGTAAATGGTTCTGTTTCAAATTGTATCACATTACACAGTTGTATTAGCTTTTTCAGCAGAAGATGTAAAAAGTAGCGAATTACCTGTCCATTGGGGTTGTGTTTGTATGTTCATCGCTGAATATACTAAATTATATGATGCATCTCTCTCTGATAACTTTGGCTTTAAGTAACATAGTAGAAAATTACTGGGACATCATGTTATTATGCTCATTTGATGGGCCTGTGGTTAGGCCAGTCCACAAGTGAGAGAGAGGTTTGTTATTGTCCCACAACGATTAGATGTTGACAAAGATTATAAAGAGAGTAACCTTTCTTCTCATCATTGGTCTTTTTTTATGACGGTTTATATAATGAAATAATTTGATGGTGCAATGATGCCGGCTGTAAAAGCACACTGCAGCTTCCATAAGGATCATTACCAGGGTTTAGATTATTGAGCAGAAAAAACTTTCATCGATTTCCATACTGGTTTTCATTAAATATAAACTGGCAAAATTGGTTCCTCAAATTGGATGAACTGAAGTAGTCTCAATATTACACTAGTACTTTTTTTGCTTGGACACCAATATCTGTGTTAAAGACCAAATTTGGTGTTTTCTTTTACAAATATAAAGTGGTCATGGGAAATTTTAAAAGTGATGACTACTGGAGTGGGCTTGGAAGTTTTGCTTGTTAATTTTTTTTTCCCATTACGTATTAGCTCAGTTTTATATGTGGTGTTGCTGCAGAGAAGGTGCAAGAGTGATTTGGAGCTACGTTGACAGGATATTAGGACAACCTTCACTGATAAGGGAATCCTCCCTAGGGAAATATCCTTGGTCTGGATTCTTTTCTCGTGGTATGAGCACTCTGTCAAATAAAGGCAATAAATTAGCTTCGGCACATAACGGAAATGGTTTGGGAGATGTTATATTGCACCCTTCCCTTCAGAAAAGAATTCAACAGCTAGCTAGCGCAACTGCCAATACAAAATCCCATTCAGCACCATTTAGAAATATGCTTTTTTATGGACCTCCTGGAACAGGAAAAACAATGGCTGCAAGAGAGTTAGCTCGAAAATCAGTGAGCACTTCTCCATCTCCGTCTCTCTCCTTCTCCACACACACACACATATATAAAATTTATACATGTATGTTTTTATAATTATTTTTAAACAAGTAACAATAAGATAGCTTAGGATAGCCTGTATCATCTTTTATGTAAATAGTTAGCGCAGAAAGGTAAGAGCAGTACCATTTTTTCTGTGTAGTTTTTCTTAAAATGGTTGTAAAAGTAACAATTCGATTTTGCATTACCAATTTTATAATTACACAAACAGCAACTTTACTAAATTTAATTAAGACTGTTCTTTTCTTCTCTCTCGGTAATTTCTAGATTAATCTGTTTTTACGCACATTGAATAATCCAATATGGTTCTCTATATTATAATATATTACTTCAGACAGAAACTAAAATAATGATATGCGGAAAAAAGTACAGATTAATCTCGAAGCACTCCTCTCTCGCTCTCTCTGTCCCTCTTTATCGTGGACCGTTATACCACAGTTGTGGGTTATATCTATAAACATCTAAAAATGAATAAGATAGTGTAGGGGAATATCAAACAAGTATTTTGTTTCTTGATAATTATTTGATTTAAATTTGTTAGGGGCTAGATTATGCATTGATGACAGGTGGAGATGTTGCCCCACTGGGGGCACAAGCCGTAACCAAGATACACCAGTTGTTCGATTGGTCAAAGAAGTCGAAGAGAGGTTTACTGCTCTTTATTGATGAAGCAGATGCATTTTTGTGCGAGTAAGTGTCCATCGTGTTACCTTTATTTATCGTGTTTTTGTTAGAAATATGCTTTCTCGTGACAGTTTTTCTCTCCATTAATGTTCTAGAAACTTAATATTTGCGCAGATGCTACATGTTTGTACTTGAACTAGGTGTCACTTAGATTTGTAAATTTGCTGAAGCATTTTACATGGAGTAATATCGGGTATTGCTTGAGTAAATATCTGAGTGAACATATTACATATCAGACCCTCAATTAGATATATCACCATCCAAGATTTTCTATTTGCAATAATGGGGACTAAAGCAGCCATTACTGACTTGTTGTATTACGACCTTTTTCTCCCTCTTGCTCCTATATCCTCTATGGCTTCTAAACGACGGATTTCTCAAAATTTAGGCCTTAAAATAGATGTACATCTCATTACACTGCCAGTTTGGTGTCATTGTATTGTTATAAGTATGTGTATAGTTTAAGATGTTTCCTGATACTACTTGTTTTGTTTATTTACCTATGTGAGTCATGATATGGTTGATTGCCACATTAACCGAGGGTTTGTAAGCTTGACCTTATCTGTCTTTACTGGACAACATTGATATCACATTTTTTACAAGGTTTAATTTAGTTTTGTACATTAATGTACCATTCAGTTTTGTACGGTTACCTGCAAAAATTAGCAATTAGTACCCAACACTTCCTTCGGTTTCTTACACTCCAAGAAAAAATATAGCTTAGGGACTAAGATAGATTTCTAGTACCTCAACCTGTAAAAGTTCTGTTTAGTGAGTTGTGTACTTGATTGTCGAGAAAATGAGAACTATTAAGTTAGAACACTAACTGTATAATTTTGAAGATGGTGTACAAAATGGAAATTTGATGCAAGTTAAGAGTGTATGCCCATCTCTTGAGAATCTAATTCTTTGATACAATTTTCAGGCGAAACAAGACATACATGAGTGAAGCACAAAGGAGTGCCCTAAACGCCCTCCTTTTCCGAACTGGTGACCAATCTAAAGATATAGTCCTTGCTCTCGCCACAAATCGCCCAGGTGACCTGGACTCAGCAGTTGCTGACCGTATTGACGAAATACTCGAATTCCCTCTCCCCGGTGAAGAAGAACGGTTCAAACTAGTGAAACTCTACTTAGACAAGTACATTGCCCAAGCAGGGGCTAGAAAAGCGGGATTTTTCTCTAATTTATTCAGAAAAGAACAGCAGAGAATAGAGATCAAGGGTTTAACAGATGACCTTATTAAAGAAGCTGCGGCAAAAACCGAAGGGTTTTCGGGGAGAGAGATAGCGAAATTGATGGCGAGTGTACAAGCGGCTGTTTACGGGAGTGAGAATTGCGTTCTTGATCCGAATTTATTTAGAGAAGTTGTTGATTATAAGGTTGCTGAGCATCAGCAGAGGAGGAAATTAGCTGGTAATGATGATTCTAGTTCTTGATAGAGGTTGTTTAATGATTTGATGAGAAAATGTGTTATCTTTTTTGAGTTGGGTGAGAATGAGGAGAGCTTGTGTAACCTTTTGGAAATTTATTCTTTCCCCAGTAGTGTTCTGGCGGAATTTTGGTGCTTTCTGGTTGTATTTTCTTATCAAATATATTGCAGAGGGTTCTTTTAGGCAGCATAAATTAATGGTCAAGAAATAATTCATTTATATCTCAATCATGCATAATGTTTTTTTTTTTTCCCTCTTTTTTTTTGGGCAAATGATGTCTGCTTATATTTGTTTTTGGTGTTCCTCCTTTGCAACTCTTATTTAGTGAATAGTAATTTACCTCCACTCGACCTGAGTGTCGAGCCACAGAATGCAAATCAAAATTCGTTTTAGCTCGGCAAGCACACTTTTCTTATTAGTAAAAGAATAAACTAAAAACATGTTTCCTTTTACCGATACTTGGATATATAGTTACTGTTTGATGGGAACAAAATGACTTAATGTGGACTGCAGCTTTTTAGCAATTATGCTTGCTTTTTAAGGCTGAGAACTAAGAAGTAACCTGCTTCGTGTAGTTTAAAATTCTCTAGCTTTTCAGTCTTAAGTTGGCCAACGAATTGCTAACAGGCTAAGCTTAAAAATATAAATCGAACTATTGCGAAATGAAAGGATGGATTGGCATGCATCAATTACGAAACCAATTAAATGCTCTTGAGTTTTAGGACAATATGTTCCTTACGACTATTAGCATATATGCCATCCAACACGAGACAAGTCATCCCATCAAAGAAGGATAGGTAGAATACTGCCTCAAAAGTAAAATAACAGAATAAGTCACAGCAACAAATTGATCATAATGAAATAAAATGCGCACAATTTTTATATCCATGAAAAGAGTCGAGAATACCAATTTGGCACACACATTATTTTTCACGAAGGAATGCATAATCATACAAAGTTGTGAAAAATGACTCAAAGAACAATTTTACGGGAAACTATATTTCGTCATAGTCGTAGTTATTTTGACAAGCTCGAGAGAGAAAAATCTCCTCACGGCAAATGCTTTCTTGTATCTTTTAGTGATGATGACCATGATCTTGAAGATAACGTAAGCCACAATACTTGCAGATAGCTGGTTCAGCCTTATCAAGGCAGATGAATTCTATGGGATGTCCAAGTGCAGGGTCGCTATCTGCAATCAGCAATTACCATCACAAAAGGGCATTGATACACCAATATGAAAACATTCACAATATGTGATTTGTGTTGAATCATCAACGAAAAAAAACTATAACAAAAAGAATATCACGTCTTAAAAAACAAACCTCCTTCACAGGCAACTATTCTTCCTTCTACTTTAATTGGTGGAACTTCATTGATCAACTCCATGGGAGATTTCTTGCTTGTATCCTGCCAAAGGCACAAGAAAAACAACATATAAGAACTAAAACTAAATAAAAGCACCATTAAAAAACAATGTAGACACTGTCTTGGCCAGAGCCTACTAATTATGCAGAAAAAACACAAGCAAGAAAGCACTGTAATTCTTATATGTTGGTTTCAACTGAAGGAACTTGTTCTTTACTAAATGTCTAAAGCAATAAAAAATTACAATGATTTTGGAAATGGTTTAACCCTGAAACAATGCTTTTGGTACTTTCAACAGGGGCATGAGTATGCTAAACCTCGTCATCTTATACAAAGAATAAAAATGTAACCAAAATCTTATGCTAGTTAATAGTTACCGACACTAGTTGGCTAAAATAGGATTGGGTGTTAACCTATGTAGCACGGATACTCCAAAATTTAAAAATAATTGGCCCATCGGATACCAATACTCCATGGATACTCCGATATTGTATCGGATACTTAAAATGACGTATCCTTGACTTTTCAAAGGTTTAATCAATCCGATACGAGTATCGGATACTCAAAAATGACCTATTTGTGACTTTTCAAAGGTTTGACCAATCCAATACAATGATACTTTATAAATGGCTTTTTTTTTGGACGCGCGCGGGGGGGGGGGGGGGGGGGGATTGTGTAATAATAGGTATAAAATCCTTCATTTTTGAACTTTGTCGTATCCTATGATACTAGTATCCGTGCAACATAAGTGTTGGCAGTTATATCAACCAGAAAATTTGAGTGTACAGTCTAAACATACAGTATCAGTTTTGCATAAAAAAATGAGGTGAGGTCCCGCATAACAGTATATGGGTTTCATCCCTGTGTCCAGAGCAAATAACTGTTATCTTGTGGCCAGTACCAATACAAGTAATACCCTAACATCTAGCTGCTCATATTTTCGCTTCTAACTTGTCGAATAGTCAGTTCGACACATGTTTAATCTCTAGAAATCAACAATGTCCAGAAGGAAGAAAACCTAGTTAAGGAGGTACCCAGTTCTTCAAATATAAAGAAAAAGAACGTATGAATGCTATAACAACCTAACAAGCATATATTCTTATCGATTAATGTAGGGCATAACAGTACCTATTTTGATTTTAAAAGCAAAAAAAAATCCCTATAATAAAAGATAGAATAAGATCATTTGTAAGGAAGAACTCTTAGACCTTCGAACAAAAATTCAAATCATCGAGTATGTAGGCTTTCCCTATGTTCTTCTTGACAGCATACAGATCTAATATTTCTCCATTTTTTTGCCATAACTTCACTGTCTAAATCTATGTATAACACGATGGAGAACCAGGTCTCTTCCGCTAACAAACACTTCAACATGAGACTTAAAAGAAGAGCACACAATCTTAGTAATCTAATTCCCCTCTATATAGGAAGAATGGTAGAACTGTAGAAACCCACAATAACCAAGATGGCTTTTCCCACCCTATTACCAAATTTGAAGCGTCCAAAAGTCATCAAACCTTTAAAGCTTTCCAGTCTGTTGTTTAATCTGGCAGTGAATAAATCATTCATGCACAGATCTATTTCTTCTAATGAGAATACTCATGATGGAAAATACACTGCACCCACATTCCACTTAAATGTCTTGAGAATTAAAGTTCACTAGTGTTTCTCTCATTTTGAATATTTTGATTCAAGGGAATTCAAGAATTACAAGGGAACACCAATACATTCAGTCGATTTCCCTATTTTCATTTTCTTTGTTTTTTGGTCATTTTAGCTCAGATCTCTAATTCCAGAAACAAGGCAAGTCCAACACCAACTATACAATATATCCAAAACACCCACATAGGAACCAATAGATTGCATCAATTAGTCACCCACTAATATTGAATCAATTAGAATTGTCTGATTGCATCAATTAAGACCTCCACATTTTCCAATCCCTATATTGATTGGAACATGAATTTCAGAGTTCAATGCTGTTAGGAATTTAAATATGTGAATGCATCCAATGTATGTGATTTTTAAACACAAAAAACATACGTAAATTGACGTGAACAGCCAGTTCACATCAATCACCGGCGTATTGGGTGTCTCTCGTCAAATTTTCTTCGTAATGTTCTATATTATTACTAAAGGTACTCAAAATCGTTAAAATACAGCTTCCTATTGAATCACCTAACAATGCCTAATAATTATACAAAAAATACATAACTAGGTGATCAAGTCTTGTTTGGCTGCAAATTTTAAGCAGATAAGGTAGTTAATATGAGGTTGATAATAGAAATTAGAAACAGGTCTATCGAGTTTAAACCTGACAGCCTCAAACCAAAAATTCAAAACAAAAAAAACACCTTCAACTAGACGGGGATAGTTAGATAACTCAATGGCTAAACTTGATCCTCAAAAGTATCCGATACTAATCAATTGAAAACAATAACAACTTCAACTAGACGGGGATAGTTAGATAAATACCAATGGAATAGAGACATGCATACACGTGAATATACAAGAAACGAGTTTCTCGCTTTTATTCCACCTAACATATCTCTCATTTAATCACATGTGACCTCCCTAATCTAAATACAGAGAATACAATCAAGTTAGGTGTTGCATCTTGTTTAGTTGTATGTATCTCTTTTTACATTTATGTTAGTCTTATTGTCCACATGAAATTGGAGCCGTTAGGTGACTAATCTAATACACTGAGACAACTAATTGACAGATTGAGAACAATAACAACTCCAATTTCACGTGGGCGACAGGATGGATAAGATAAAGAGGAATGGAAAAAAATAGACACATACATACATCTACAAACTAAACAAGTCCTAAGTCTGATCTGTCCCGATTTAGTTTTTAAATAAATGGCAAAAATTGACACTCAAAAATTAAATCAATTGAGAACAATAACAGCTTTAGTTTGACACAGATAATTAGATGGACACCTACAGGATAGAGACAAACTCTTCTCATTCCCATTCTACTAAAAAAGAATTTTTATTTAACCACCTAAAAGTTAAAACTTACCAAATTATATTTCAAAGGACAAATTAATTTAGGCGACTAATCTGAAACATTGTGAGATAACTACTTAATTAAGTTACAACGATATCAGCTCCAATGTATATGCATAAGTGTGTGTATATATATATACATATGTATACACACACACATACATGTATATATAAAAAACAAATTACTCATTTTCATTTTACTTAACACATCTCTCATGAAATCACCTATGATCTCCCTAATATTCATTCAAAGGTAAAGGAACCGATCTAGCCGACTATAACTGATACAGTCTTGAGTTAACTAATTAAACATTGAGAACAATATCAGCTCCAACTTCACAAAGATGATGAGATGGATAGACCTGATGACATAATAATTTTCTAAATTCAGTGTGATAGTAATGATAAGAATAGATTTAATCCGTGAGATAGTCGGTAACTAAATCGACAACCATGGCTGAAATGTTTCAAAAGTCCCCGCCTAGGCGCCAGGCCCCAGTATGCCGCCCCGATTAATACAGGCGCTTTGATATGGTCAACCCGAAGTCAAACGGGCCGATTCGTTCGGAATTTTTATTTATTTAAAAAAAAACACTTATAAATGCTTGGTCCAAAAAATATGTTGATAATAAATCAAGATTTGCACTTCAAATTTGTTTTGCAACACATCTCTATATTTATTTTGGTTTCCGTTTGACTCTACATTTACTATTTACATACTTTTTTGTTGAATTCTTTATGGTATATTTATAAAATAATGATGTATAAATGCTTGATTTAGGTTATAAATCAAATTTACAACATATATATTATATAAAAATCCAAAACGCCCCCTAAAAATGTTAGAATATAGTTTTTCTGTCCGCCTAGTGACTTTTGAAACCTTAATACCAAAGATGAACATGAAACGGGTAATATATACATACGAAATCTCTAATTTAAGCCAAACTATAGGAAATTAGGAATAGATGTAATCTGTAAGATAATAGGTTTACTAAATCAAGAACCATAGCTCCAATTAGAACACTTATATGCGTTATACCAAAGACGAACATGAAATGAATAAATAGATACATATTAGTACATAATCGGTTGCATATATATATATATATAATAGATACATATATATAGATAAGATACATACATGAAATATTAAATATAGAGATACAAACATATATATATAGATATATATAGAGAGAGAGAGAGAAAGAGAGAGAAGGGGGAGACCTGCATCCACTTAGCGGTGTGGGAAGTGACGACTTCGGTAGCGACGGCACCTCCTCCACCGGATACGTTTCTCGCGGCGTTAAACGACGAAGAAGGTGTTGTTTTTGTTAGGGTTTTCATGAGATTTGACGCCATTGTTATTCCTATCTTTCTTCCTCCACCTGTCGCCATTCTTAACCCCCGAATCCCGATCAGATATTATATATATATATCTATATGTCTGTATTTATACTATTATATATATATATATATATATAGAGAGAGAGAGAGAGAGAGAGAGAGAGAGAGGATTTTACACAGACTCTGGGAAAATGAGAACTAAATTATTCAGCTCCAATTTAATTGTGTATTTTGAGATTAAAAAAAATAAAAAAAAATATATATATATATATATCATTGTTTTAAAATTCCAAATCTTAGCTTTTAAAATAGGTAGGTTAAAAGTGTTAAAAAAAAAAAGTAAGCTTGAGTTGCCTAAAAAGCGGAAAAACAATCTTTTTAAGCTTTGAATTGAGCTTTCTCACTATAAAGCGTGCTTTTTAAAACTGTGAAAAAAATCGTAACTAAATCATAAAAAAAATCAGTGTTTTAAAAATAGATATGCATTAAACGTAAACTTTTAGCGGGCTAAAAAGCGGAAAAACGAGTTTTTTTTTTGCTTTTTTTAAGATTTGAATCGAGTTTTTTCACTACGAAGTGTGTTTTTTAAAACTGTGAAAAAAATCGTAACAATATTGTTAAAATAAAATTTTGAAAACGCTTTTATATGTTTGAGTATAAAAAAAACAAAATTGTTATTTTGACAATTTAGTTACGAAAACAATGCATATCAAAATGCGCCTATATTCGCACTGGACAAGTGACGTGGAGTGGAGAGATTAGCATGTAACAAAAACTAGAAAGTGAGAAATTAGTCTTTTTAACTTTCAGATAATATTTTGGGTAAGATGTGAATAACACCCATAAACTTTTTATACTTATATTTATTCCATGATTTATATAATGTGTACGATGAACTCCCAAGTTCACATGAGAGTTTCAGCCAAGTTTATGTTATTGTGTCATTCTTGTAGATCTATGCAACTAGAGGAATCGGTCACGGATTCCCATATCATTGTTTTTACTGGTTTTGAGATTAATATCTTCTTCTTTTTTAATGAAATCGGTTTCTAATGACTTGGTTTCATTAACCATTGCTGTACATAGGTGATCAGGGAAAGCATATGAAAAATAATGGATTTTCCGAAATGGAGTAATGACTTCAAAGTAGTTGTATAATTTTTGAAGGTGTGGTGGGTTTAGCTAATATTCAATTGTAAACAAAAAAACTTGCATTTTGCACCGAAACGGTGTTATAATGCTTTCCAACTTGCATCATATCGTTTTACTTAAATAAGTTTTCTGTTGGCGATGAAAATACAGGCAAATAAATTACACGTGCATGTAATACCGCACTTTGTTTATGATGATGTCTCTCATTCAGGATGAGTCTACTTCAAAATAATCAATTTCATCAAGAAAAGTTCGCAAGTCTTGGGAAAAAGAAAGACGTGACTTAATTTTTGGTGTCATTTCATTTAGACTGAGGATATACTCAAATCTGATACTATTGCATTCAGAATTCTCTTTCACCTTTCGGGGTCTCGTATCATTTAGGAGTCTACCTCAAAGCTATGAGTATCAATCCATGGGTGAGTATTATGTATTATGGGAACACTGGAAGTATTAGTATGCTCGACAATTGAAACTCCTAGAATTAGTGGGGAACCCTTACAAGACCCGCTATCAATTCAAAATATGACCATCTGAAGGATGGGGCACATCCTATTTTTAAGTCTTCGACATAGACTAAATACTTTCCAATCCACCACAAAACTACGAGTTACTTCCTTTTTCACTAATGAACCATCAATTTAAAGGGGGCTAATTAACCCACATTTAAAACTGGAAAGCTCTCAAGAAACTTTTGATCAGGCATCAAGAAGAAACTCTTATCTAGTTTCAGAATACTTATCTACAAAACTAGAAGTATTGCACTTAAAAATGCATTTCTGGCAATAGTAGAGAGCGAATTTTGGGTTTTACTAAAAACCTGAAGTTACAACAGAAGCAACTTTTTTAAAGATAAGATCGTATTTTAGGTGACATGAGAGTCTCACTCAGGTGCTCTAAGGCCTGGACAATTTCGACAAAATTATCATACATGGGGCTACCATAA
The DNA here is from genome assembly GCA_963682055.1 of Primula veris. NCBI lineage: Eukaryota > Viridiplantae > Streptophyta > Magnoliopsida > Ericales > Primulaceae > Primula > Primula veris. Next base: position 8,281,061 of record OY821750.1, on the reverse strand, counting down.
AGTAGCAAACCAGGATAATATTACTAGTAGAGTAATTCCAGTCTATCATAACAAATAATGTAAACAATATTACTGAGAAATAGTCAATTTGTAAAATGTAAAATACAAAAACAAAATATATTCTGCTGGATTAGACAAGTGTTTGGAAGAAGAAAGGAAAATTGCACAACAGATTGAAACCTCAACAAAGTTTGCGTTGCCAATTATTCTACCATAGCATCTATTGATTTCTCTGCAGCTGGATGCTTATCGGATTTCAATTTGTTCTTGCCTGCAAATCCAAAAATAAGAAACATTCAGTAAAAGTTCACAAACTTAAGAAAGAATGGTAAAGACAAATCAGAAAGTTAATCAAAGACTCATGTAAAGCGAATATGGATAATAATACTCCATAGAATGAGCGAAAGCAGATAAACTTGCCTCTTTTCTTCAATTGCTGTATTTTAAGCTTCTTCTTATTCTTCTTCACCCGGAATTGAGAAGGTTCTTTACTAGTAGTAGTATTCACAGATGTACCTAATTGAAGCAAAACAGTACAGTAATCAAATAAGCATTCAGACCAAATAAAAATTATTAGGCACGGTGTCTCCCTTTCTAGTACGAACACTTGGTACAAATTGCAATAATTATCAGGATAACCATGCTAGGATAGTTCTTTTAGATTACACTGGAAAAGGTAAGAGTGAAGCAGACATGAGTTAAGTAATATTTTATTATTGATATCATAAAGACTCGTACTGGTATAAAGAGTTATCTAAGATAAATAATAGAGAACCAAACTGAAGACGAACTAAATGCATACATCACATGCGAAGAATAGAGCAACAAATTAGTCCCAAGAAGGTATAGCTTTATATAAACAATCCAACTAAGGATCAAGCTCCAATATTTAATGGACCTTTTCCCAAACGTACCTAACAAAAAACGTATATCCAGACTTGTTGATCGCTCAAAAGTAGGTAATTCGGAAAAGACGAGAATATAAAGAATGTAATAGTGTATTCTATGCAACTCCTAGCCAAAAACAACCAAAGTCTAACTAATGTAAATATTGCAAGTGATGAGAGAAAACTTAAAACAGCAACAATCAATGCTACTGATCAACTTAGAAGTGAATAAATAGGCAACGCCTAAAACTTAACTTCAATCTGCATTTTACTATATCAGCACCATTTGACAAGTAAATGCAGCCATTTCCAGTAAAAGAAGTGATCAAACAGATTTGCAGAATTCCTCAAGCTGAAACATATCACTTGGTAATTAACACACAAGGGTCCGAGAAACATAATAATGAGCTTATTCTCAATACTAATTAGGTATTCTAAAATTATTGATTAAAACCAACCTCTTTAAATGCCATTACCAAATGGCAAGTTCACATTTAACAAGATAAGCTCAAAGGACAATTATCATGCAAAGTAGCTAAAGAGGAAAGTCCAAGACAAACTTGTAATCGTAGAAAAGGGCTGGTTTTGACAAGTAGTCTCGAAAACAGGGTCCTTACGGAGTAAAGATATTTTCACTCCTCTTACACTACTCTTACGCTTCACACGCCAATGTTTGGGGGCGAAAGTGTAATGTTGTAAACTTGTTGTGAACGAGTTTGATTTAATTTCGTTTGAACCCTGCCACAGAGTATAGTCTGGAGTGTAAGAAGATGAACGTAGCATCACTCCTTGTTATGTGTTTCTGTTCTGGAGAGTTCTATGAACACACATTCTGACATTCTTAAGCTCCAATTTGAGTCCCACAAAATAAAAGTTTACTATAGATATATGCACACAATTATTGAAACTGCCAATAACGTAACTTTGAAGTACTTTCATTGTTTCTCTCTCTCACAAGCAAATAAAAGTAGTTTAAATTTACAGAATTATCATGGGAACGCCTTTATGTATTGATAAATGATAGCAAGGGGTGTGTATGTCATTAATTGTGGAGAATGTGGATTGTGGCATATACACGCAGGTTATGACTAGCCTAGCACTCTCCCTGTTCGTAACACATTATACATAAAGACAAGCCTTCTTTAACAAAAACACACAAACTAACTTGCAATCTGACATTAAATCTGCAAACTATTATGTTTATTAACGGACGAAGTATTGACACACAAGTTTTTTCAAGTCATTGTACAATGTTCAAATTATACAGGGTCGGAGAGCTCTCCAAGGTCAAATGTTGGGACCACCACCCAATCTATCCAAAAAAACTTTTTCATGCATTTTTCTTCGCGGACTCCTATAATTAATTTAGTAAACTTGTAATCTGGAACCCCTACAAATTTGCATCTTTTTTTCTGAATAGTAGTGCCTAGCAATAACCAAAATCAATGCGTCATAGTATTACACAGATATATAGACAAAAAATATATATAAGAAGAAAGAGACCTTCGGCGACAGCCATCTCAACATCTTCCATAGTGATTAAGCCTTTCCCCAAAGCCTCTTTCTGATCCTGCAATTCACCAATCACGTTGATCAACTTATAAATACTTTATATATATAGATAATAGTGCAGAAAATCAACTTTTTTTATTAAATTGAAAAATTGAAGAAAAGAAACACAAAAGTGGAGGAAAACCTCCACAAACTAATAAAATGGAACCAAAAACTACAGAAACAAACAAACCATACTGATTCAAGAGGGAAAAAAAACATCATGGACTGTAGAATTCATACATTAATACTTCTTTACATAATATAATGGAGGGGAAACTCCACTTTTACTTATTAATATTGAGGAAAAGATTTTTAAAAAGTGGGGAAAAACCCTCCACAAATCAACTAGATGGAACAAAAAATCACAGAAACAAACTAACTAAACAAAGTTGCAAGAAAACAGAACAACAAGTTTCAAGCACCGCAGAATCGACATATACATTTATACAAACTAATATCCAGATACAGAGATAGAGAGGTAGGGAAACAGTCTCTCATTTTCAGGTACAATTAAAAAAGCATTCTAAAAAATCCTGATATTTCATAGCGGGCTGTTTTTCAATTTGGTGCATGTTTGGCAACTACATTTTTAGGTTTTGCTTTAAAAAACCTACGGGTGTTTGGTCTGTTAGCTTTTTTAGCTTTTGAAATGCTAACTTTTGGGTACTTGAAGCTAAAAAAATCTCACAAGCATAAAATCCAGAAATTTGGGGATATTTTTAGCTTTTTCACTTAAAAAATACCAAAACTGTAATAGAAATTTTCTAATAAAACTTGTTTGTCTATTTAAAAGTCGCTTATAAGTTAAAATAAGTAAAAAATGACTCATCAATTGAAAAGAAAAATATAAGTCGTTTAAATATGATTGAGGTGGTGTCAAACAGGGACAGAAACAGTAACTATAAATGGGAGGTATTGAAAAGCTACTTTTTGTAAACGGGAGGCTGAACACTATTTTTTGAATATTTTTAAGCAAAATACTTAAAAAAATAAATTTTTTTATCTTTTTTTTTATAAGAATTTGTGGCGTCGCAGCCCCCAACTCTCCACCTAGTTACTTTCATGCTGTCAAACACTACAGTCAATTTCTTCTAGGAAAGCTTTTTTCTCACTGTTCTTTCACCCAAAAAAACGATGCTAAACGTACTCTTGGATACAAAAAAAAATAAAAAATATATTTAAACACCGTCCTCTTACGCTGCGGTATCAAACCCCTCCTCTTCTTCTGCACCTCGTTAAACACCGGCATCTTTTCTTATTTTTATTTGTTTAGTTGGTTAATTGATCGTTTGTTTGTTTCTTTTTTCTCACTCTTGTTAAACCCTAGCTAGCACTACTGACTCTCTTAATATATGTGTATGATGTATGTATGTATGTATGTATGCATGTATGTATGTATCGGTTGTGTATTGAGTTGTTTGCTACTGTAGTGGTATAGATAGTTACCTACAAAGTTTTATTTGGTCCTCAGGTATGTTTTTATAGCTAGCTTCTTTTTCTCACTCTGACCCAAAAAACCGATGCCAAACATACCCTTAGGTACCAAAAAAATTGCATTCTAATTTAAAATAGACACATACATACATACTTAAAGCTACAGATAGATAGATACTTGTATACACATAAATAGAACACTAGAAAATCCCCAATTTCCCCTAGACTTGCTTTTTAAAACACCAAAAAAATACATTATTTTCGTAGCGAACCCGTTTTTCGGGCGATGGAAGTAATAATTAAATAGACACATAAATACATACATACATAAAACTACACATAGACACAGATAAATAGATAGATATAATAAAAGCATATAGACACATACATACATACATAAAGCTACAGATATATATATATATATATATAACACTAAAAAAATCCTTAATTTTCGTAGTGAACCCATTTTTGGGGCGACGGAAGTAGTAATTAAATAGACACATACATACATAAAACTACACATAGATACAACTAACTAAACAGATCGATAGATATAAATCACACACATACCTAAAAATTGCATTCTAATTAAAATCCCTAATTTTCATGGCGAGCTCATTTTGGGGAAGACGGAAGTAGTAATTAAATAGACACATACATGTATACATAAATAAAGCTACAGATAGATACAGATATATAGAGGGAGAGAACAGATAGATATATAATAGACATATACATACATATATACAGAGAGGGAGAGAGCAGATAAATATATAATAGACACGTATATATATATAGAGAGAGAGAGAGAGAACGGACTCTGCGCCATTTTTTAAATATCTTGCGTTGGCGTTTGCCGGAAATGGTGTTAGATTGAGACCTCTGCTTGAGTTTTCCAGTGATTGTGTCGCCGTGCACCGCCCTCTTACGCTGCGCTATCAAACCCCTCCTCTTCTTCTGCACCTCGTTAAACACCGGCATCCCTCCTTTTTTATTTATTTAGTTAATTAATTATTTGTTTGTTTCACTCTTTTTTCTCACTCTTATTAAACCCTAGCTAGCACCAGACTCTGTAGCAGTATAGATAGTTTCATACGAAGTTCTATTTGGTCCTCAGTTATGATTTTATAGCTAGTTTTTTTTTTCTTACTGCTTTTTAACCCAAAAAACCGATGCCAAACATACCCTTAGGTACCAAAAACTTGCATTATAATAAAAATAGACACATACATACATAAAGCTACAAATAGATAGATACATATACACACATATATAGAATAATAGAACACTAAAAAAATCCCTATTTTCCCCTAGGCTTGCTTTTTAGAACACTAAAAATATCCCTAATTTTCGTAGCGATCCATTTTGGGGGGTGAGAAATGACGAAATATAGAGAGAGAAAGTGAGCAATTGCTCGTAAAGTTTCAATTTTCATTAACCGCCAATAAGAGCTGGATACAGATATTTGTACAGTATTGGTGAGCTGGATCAATCACACGCCGACACGTAGCCAATCCTAACAGACTAGTAAACTATTTGCAACGGTACATGCAATATAAAACGTAACAGAAATACTGCAACATAGTATCAATCTAGTCCCTAGACATCTCAGAAGTAACAGATTAAACCCAAAATACTAGAATTACTTCAATAGGGGGAACATAAATAGACACATACATACATAAAACTACAGATAGATACAGATGTACAATATATATATATAGAGAGAGAGATACAGACTCTGAGCCATTTTTTGAAGATCTTGCGTTGGCGTTTGCAGAGATGTTGTTGGACTGAGACCTCTGTTTGAGTTTTCCAGTGATTGGGTCAACGTGCACCGTCCTCTTACGCTGCGTTATTAAACCCCTCCTCTTCTTCTGCACCTCGTTGAACACCGGCATCTTCCTTCTTTTTCTATTTATTTAATTAGTTAATTGATTGTTTGCTTCTTTTTCTCACTCTTGTTAAACCCTAGCTAGCTGACCCTCTCTATATATATACATGTATGTGTCTATTTTTATTGAGTTGTTTACTACTGTAGTGGTATGGATAGTTTAGTGTGAAGTTCTATTTAGTCCTCATATATGTTTTTATAGCTAGCTTATTTCTCTCACTGCTTTTTGACTCAAAAAACTGATGCCAAACGTACCCTTAGATACCAAAAAAATGCATTATAATAAAATATATATAGAACACTGATAAAAAAAAATCCCTAATTTCCTCCAGGCTCGCCTTTTAGAACACTAAAAAAAATCCCTAATTTTCGTAGCGAACCCATTTTTGGGGAGGACAAAAGTAGTAATTAAATAGACACATACACACATACATAAAGCTACATATAGACACGGATAGATAAATAGATCACTGTTTCAAAAGGCGGCCTAGGCGGCACCTAGCCACCCCGCTTTTATGTAGGCGTTTGACTTTGTAGTTTATTTCAGGTCAATCCGTGTTTGATGGGCCAACCAGGTTTAATGGGTTAAAAAAAACATCTAATAAACAAAAGAAACAAACCCTAGGTCTGAAACAAACCTAAAAAACTTAGGTCTGAAAAAAACCCTATTTCCTAGATCGACGAACAAGGATTCAACAAGGAATAAACTAGACGTGTCAAGCTTAAACAACTTAGTGTATGTTCAATTTAATGCTAAAATCAGCACACACAAAAAGACAAAGGAAAATCACTCAAAAAGTGACGATGATTAGGATTCAAAACTAAGATCCGTCTTTTAAAATTTGATATCGTGTTTGATTTTGGATTAGATGTGCATTTTATATTCTACATTTCAAACTTCTATTTGAAACACATTTCATGACATTTTTTGCTTATATAACTGCTCTGAGTCTCTGACATGGACTATATTGAATTTTAATTGAATAACTATGAGCTAATAAAGTTGAAATGCTTTATTTAACATAAAAAAATCATATTTATAACAAGTCTATTGCATGAGAATCTAATAAAAACATGTAAAAACACTTAAAAGCCGTTTTCCTGCCTAGGCGGCCCTTTCCCACCTAGCGCCTTTTGTAACCTTGAAATAGATAGATATAATAAAAGCATTCTAATAAAAATCCCTAAATATCGTAGCGACACATAGATACGGAAATATAGATATATATATATATATATATAGAGAGAGAGAGAGAGTGGAATAACAGACTCTGCGCCATTTTTTAAAGATTTTGCGTTGGCGTTTGCCGGAGATGGTGTTGGATTGAGACCTCTGTTTGAGTTTTCCGGTGATAGGGTCGCCGTGAACCGCCCTCTTACGCTGCGCTAACAAACCCCTTCTCTTCTTCTGCACCTCGTTAAACACCGGCATCCTCTCTCTTTTTTAATTTTTTTTATTTATTTTGTTGTTTATTTAATTGTTTCCCTCTTTTTCTCTGTTTCTCACTCTTAAACCCTAGCTAACTCTCTCTCTAACTCTCTCTCTCTCTCTCTCTCTATATATATATATATGTATGGATCGTTTATGTGTTGATTTGTTTACTACTGTAGTGGTGTGGATAGTTTTGTAGCAAGTTCTATTTGGTCCTCCGATATGCATTGTTTGATTAATTGACTCTATATTACTCCATATCTGTCCTTCTTTCCTTTTTAGTTTTAGTAACTTCAATGTCTCGTTTGTTTGCGGGAATTATTGTAACAACCCGTATTTTCGTATAAAATGTCGTGGTATAAAGAACAAAGGTATCACACATCGCATAGATATGTGAGTACTTATATGATATATAAGTTAGGAGTATCCTCTTTCTTATCACCAAGACCTTTTAAATCTGTACGGCCCAAGAAGTAAGCACGAAATTGGGCCAAAACGGACAGTATTTGTGGTAGGAAGCAGATGGTGGCGGTTTAGTCGGAGGATTAGGTCGTTACATTTATAGTTCAGGTACTATGAATCTAAGAAGGATTACAAATGCAACTTTCATGGGATTATTAGTATCACCTTCACCTAGTATTCTATATACGTCCAATTTGGTATATTTGCTATCCCCATGGACTATTAGTCCAATGTCAAATTCACCAACTAAACAAAGGATATGTGGGGCTCGCGGTATTTGAAATCCAATCCCATCTTACCAATACATCGAATAAACAAGGCCCAATTGTTACAAGTGGTTTGGACCACTAGAGAGTTCTCAACATCACCGGATTCATTTGTCAGATTGTGATAATAAACGGAATCATAAAATCTCACTCAACAAAAGGGCAAACCCCGCACTAAATCTCCTGCTATGCGCGGGATCCAGAGAGCGGTCAATCCACTTCGAGCCTAATATAGACAGTCTTTCCTTACATTTCTGCAAGAGGGTGCTTCCACGACTCGAATCCGTGACCTACAGGTCACAAGGCAGCTATTTTACCATTGCGTCGACGCTCACCCTCTTGACCCTAAACTAACAAACACCAAAAATTCGCAAAGTTATCTAGTTTTCATAAATTGATTTTACAAAAGCTTATTTATACCGAGAATACTGATTTCTAAAACGAGTAAGTGATTTCACAATGAACTAATCTTCATGACCGTAAATGGGGAGGTTTTAAATACGCGTCCGCAACAAGCTTATGAGACTCGACCCAAGTTATGCGCACGCGAGTGTGGTGCATTTTTTTTCTACTTTATTTGTTACGTCATTAAACAGTAAAGTGTTTTATAGTATCTAAATCGGGACCCTTCATTCTCCGGGGACACTTCTTCCTTTTTAAGCTACACTTACAGAAAAGTCGAACAATCTTCTTTATGCTTATAAACGTGATACATTTATGTTACCCGAGTCCCCAATAAGCATATTAATTAATTTTCAAATTCTTATGACCAATTTGAGTGTACTTAGGCTCTGAAGCAGGGTTAGAAGAGTTAAAAAGCAGCCCAACTGTCATGCAAAATTATCTCGTCTATTTTCACACATCGAGTCGCAGTAATGGCACCTTTATTAAAGGAATCATTTACTTGTAAAGCAAAAAAAATTGACAAAACGCCTTGTCCGCGAATCATTATAATAACAATATCACGACTCACAAGTCTGAAGGATGATGCTCTTGTATTCACCGGGGTTTAACAACACATGTAAATCAGGCCCGATTTTATGGGTTAGCCACAAGGGCCCAGACCCATGACCTCCCAAAAATACCGAAATTTAAAGGCCTCCGATTTTGAAAAAAATATGTTTAATTAATTTTATATAAAATATAAATATATAAATAATTGTTTTGACACATGTTAGTGTGTGTTCAATATGGTAGTTTCTTGAAACTTATTTATATTTTGCTATGATTCTTATAGAATGCGAGTTCAATCATTGGTAGTAACATTTTTGTATTTCTTTTATTCTATTTTATTATTAAATATAAATACACAAAAGATGCCTCGTTATCATAAAGGCCCAAGACCTGCGAAACTCTAGCTCCCGTCCTGATGTAAATGACTTGCACATAATGATTCAAGTTTGCCATTGACCTACAGCTCACATGGTTTTCCATTGTATGAGTAGAGACAGGATATGTTTTAGACTTTACAACTCCTGAATATCTTACAAAAGATCCGGTATGGATTAATACACCACCACGAGAGAGGGGTAAGAGATGTCATAGATTTCAAAGCAGTTTAGCCTCAATCTCCTCGAGACTCAACCCTTTTGTCTCTGGTATAACGAAATATATGAAGACGAGAGATAAAACAGCTATCACTCCAAAAATGTAGAAAACTATTCCAGCTCCTAGCAGTGCCTGCAATTAAATGAAAAAGATTGGTGAAGAACCAACACAAAACTTTCTTGGAAAAACAGTGGCATATAGTACAGTGAAATGGAATTGGTTAATGAAGCTCAACATCGCAAAGAAAAAAAAGAATTACCGCTCCTGCTTAGAGCTGCAAATGAGCCGAGCCCAACATCGCTCTCTTCAGGCTCGGCTCGTTTAGCTCAGCAAGTATATCACGAGCTTTTTCAGGCTTGGCTCATTTAAAACGAGCCTGTTTAGGCTCGGCTCATTTGGCTCGTAAGGCTCTACCGAGCCGAGCCTTTAAGACTCGTTCGCTCATTCGTGAAAATCATGTTAACCAAAATAACTAAGGTATCCAACAATACAAATAAGTATTATTTGTTTATAAACGATAAAGTTTAAAACTATACAAATATACTTAAGGGAATGCATTGTATTTTCTAATTACTTAGAAATATATATGATAAATAAGAATATAATTAACTTATTGAGCTCAACACGAGCCTATAATTTTGTTACATGATCTTGTTCATGAACGCCAGGGCCTGCCCTGGCCACAGCCACAGGCCCACATCAGCCCGTGAGCTTAGGTGCGGCCGGTTAAAAGGCGCCAAAATTTTTAAATTTAAGGAAATATTACACATATATGCAGCTTTTTCTATATTATTAATAAATTTCAGCATGTTAGATGTGCAGTAGCGTAGTGGATAATGCTATCATGACCTCACTAAAATGCAATGACAAGCATAACCAACTGAGCTACTACATCATATGTATAGCTTTTCAGTTATTTATCTCCTTATATTGTTTTGCACTTATCTTTTAGTTCTAAAAAGGTGCTTTTTTCATTTAAAAAATTAATCGGTCTTAGGTGACTAAATCACAGGGCTGGCCCTGATGAACGGCTAGGTTCATTTCAAGCCCTAGTTTTGCTACATTTTGCATAAGGATTTCTCCAAGAAAAAAACTTTAAAAAATTGAGAAGGATAACAAGGACAACAACCTTCTATTCCAAAACATTTCTTTGTGTGTGGCCAATCTTTGTTGCGATATAACATTCGGCAAATAATTTTGTAGATACTCTTAAAGAAAAATACAATAATGCAAGAGAACAAAGCTGTGAAGAAATTAATAAATAATACAGAAAAAGGTGACTAAAGCATGTAGAGGACAATTCCAACAAATACCTTGAGAGGAGAGAACGCAAAGGTGACTAAAGCATTTGCACCGAAATTCACAAGCACCGCGATACTTAATCCCTTCCCTCTCAGTCGCAACGGGAAAATCTCAGAGATCATCAACCAACCAATGGGGCCAAATGACAACTAGAGAAAAAATATCAAATAAACATCATGGGTTGTAATTTAAAAATGAGAAAAGCAAAAACCATCTTCAACTATCTGAAGGTCGAAATTATTGAACACAATAAGTAAAAGATTATTTCCTGATATATAGTAGTAGTTAACAATACTATATGACAATTTGTTATACCTGATAGCACACGACGTATAACAAGAGAGCAATTACTGCCAAAGCTGGAACGTTATCTAGAAAAATGTAATATGATCCCAAAAGAAATAAAGATACTACCTGCAAAATCAAGACATTACGTGAATCTTAGGAACTTGCAAAACTGAATGTTTAAGAACTGAGAGTGGATAAGTAACATTGTTGACAATAATGCTAATTTTTAACTCAAAATGGAAGTAGGAGAGGACCCACCATGACAGAAACTCCACCAAGTAATAAAGGTCTTCTTCCAAGTCTATCAACAACCAAAACAGCTACCCCAGTCATGATCAACTAAAAAAAAGCAGGTAAATAGAAGGTTATAATTTTGGCATCCGAGTATATGCATAAACAATGAAAAATAAATATAATACTACAACAAAGAAAGGATTAGATGAGAAAAATGGATAGCTACAATTATGTAGCTTATTAAGATAATTTACCTTCAATACACCAAGAAGAATAGAAACCCTTGTAGCATCAGATGCTGCAGAAAATCCTGCAGTCTGTCATATTTGAAAAGTTTATAACAATAAATTGTCTATATAAGAAGAATAAATCAAAGAAAATTTGTAACAAACTTTCTGTACCTGAAAAATGGAAGCAGCATAGTATAAGACACTTGGTTGCCCTGTAATCTGTCATAACATAAGTATAAAAAGATGAATGAAAATTAGTTAGGCGTTAGAACCTAATATAGATACCGCAGCATACATTATAAATGAGTAAATGAGATAGGTGCAGCCAAAACTCTCTATTAAGTATGTTTAACAGCTGAACGGTTCATATAGCACCAAAATTACAGTTTTCTATACTCATGTTACACCAGATTTAATATTTTAAGCAAACCTATAAAATCTAGCTATTAGTAATCTAACATTTCTCAACGATTTTGTAAAAGATATTGTTAGATCCACAGATTCTGGATTTTAAGTTATGAAGAACATGATAAAATACTGTACAAGAGATAAAAAAGAAAGGTATGAATGATGATTAACTGTCTAGTGTACCCAATATATTATTTTTTTCAACTTGATACACTAAGTTTACTGAAATCATCGCGAAATGCAGCGTAACGCCTAAAGGAACTAATTGCCTAATTATATTAGGTCAGTGTGCGAAACCTAAATCTGGTGATACGTTAGTCTATAAAAATGTAGCCAACCCCCCAAAAATCCATAAACAATTAATTAGACAAAGTACCTGCTGGAATAGCACCAAACCTGCACCTATAGTAAGTGCTTTCAAACATTTCCCCTGGAACATCTCAGAGACCGTAACTTCTTTCTCGTCACCAGTGTAAGAAAGCTCATTTATCATGTCATCTACTTGTGCAGGGGCATTATCGGTAATTGCATCACCCCTTAGCCGACACAAGCAACATATAGCATTTTCTCTCAATTCTTGAGTATTTCCTTTACCTTGTATAGCACATAGAAGTAACCATCTAGGTGATGGTGGTAGCCACCACATACCTATTCCCATAATTATCGCTAGTGGTGCACTAGCTCCATACATGTATCGCCAACCAGAGAGTGTATCAACCAGAAGGCTGCCGATTGTGTAACCTACCTAAAAAGTTACAAAAGAAGAATCAAGTAGTTTTCAATCTGTTGTTTTAAAACAGGAAATTGCACATAAAGTGATTTTGCAAGCGTTTTACTAAGTGTATGAATCGATGCCTAAACTGAGTTCTCCAGGGAATTACACTATTCCATTAAAGTTATTGTATAGCTAGAATAACATTTCATCATTCATATTGGTTAAGCTAAATTTTTTTAGTTCAGTTTGAAACTTAAAGCAAAAGAACACATAATATGCACATTTAAAATGAAATCTAATGCTGCTTATAACTGAAAATTAAACAAGTACAGAGATGTAATGATCGTAAAAAAATGCTTCAGGATAACATGGCTTTGTCATTATAAAGAAAAAGATTTATGCTTAGACTATTTGATACAATAACAAAACAGTTCCGGACGCAAAAAGAACAATGTAAAACGTAAAATCAAATTATAAATCTATTAGCATTTTGAGCTTTTTGTAAACGTAACAAAATGTACCACGAAAATTGAAGGATTTCTGGAATGGATTTTCAAAGAAGAGGTGTTGACATCATAAATTACATTTACATACCTGAAACTTCACAAAACTGTTAACAGATCCTAAAGTTTTTAATTATTTAAAAAGAAGGAAAATAAAAGTGAGTAAACAAAATGTTATTCCACCATCCTATTTTGTTGGACACTTTTTCATTATCAGGAAGTTTCTCTCTGGGATAATTTTTCTAAAACAGTGGTATAATAATACATTTTACAGTTTGACCCTTACTCCAACTTATGTCAAATTGTCAACAATTAGCATAAAAAGGTAAAAACCAACAAATGAAATAAAGGGCCCCCGAGCCAAGATTTTTTTTGAAGGAATCAAGCGGTTTTCACATCATGTATTGCATAACATAACTAAATCAATACTAGATATACAGAAGAAACTAGCTATATACTTACAACCATCCCGAGAACTATGAAGAACTCTTTCAGTGAAATAAGTTGACCTCGAATTTGACTGGGAGATGTCTCTGCAATGTACATTGGTGCAGCATGCATTGCCTGAATCATAAAAGAAAAAGTAAAAACACAACATTTGAAGAGAGACAAAGTAACAGAGACAAAAGATCTAGTCTCAGTTTACTGCATTAGCTCAATCTATCACTGGTTTAGCAACTAAAGATGCTAGTATCCGTTGTTAAGATTTTGTAGGCAATAAAGTTGTAGATAGCACAAGCTAAACGTTATATGAGCTGGGAGGTAAAAATATACATGAAAAAAACTGTAAAATTAAAATAATCATATAATAAATGAATAAGGTGTTTTACCAATCCAATTCCTATACCGAATAAAAATCGACCAATCACCAAAATCGCAAAATTTGGAGCTAGAGAAGTAACCAGTGCCCCCACAAGATACGAGATTGAAGCCACAACCAGCTCTCTTCTTCTTCCTAAAATACCATGCATTTCAGATTTGTCATATAAACCTACTAGTTGTGAATTAACATATAAATATTGAAAAAGGCAAGATCTTATAAGGATAACTAACCAAGTAAATCAGCAATATTAAAAGCCAGGAGAGAGCCGATCAGAGCTCCATATAAAGAACCACTAGTCTACAGAAACAAAAAAGAATATACAGATTAAACACATCCAAAAGCAAGTGAAGATCCAGCATCGTATAAGAAAACAAAGATTCAGTTAGCGAACCACGACTGAAATATCGAAAAGAAAAATTAGAACTTACCACGAGACCAACTTCCACGGATGATAAGTCATACCATGAAACTCCACTTAGTGTGGCTGACTGCAAACAGAAACGACGCCAACTTAAATTTATGATCAAATTATACTTTTTTTACTTATGACCAAATTGCTCCAAAATTTTACATCATCTAACAGTACATTTTGCAAGTGAAGGGATGATTACTGCGATGCAAGACAGCTTTTTGTGGAGACAATACCGAGAATATTATACATGGAATAACCGACACATAAAAGTAACAGAAAGAAATTAGAAATTGCCACTATAGATACTGTAGCAGAAAGAAATTAGAAATTACCACTACAGATATTGTAGCACACGAAGTTGCACCAATATCATAGCCGTATAGCATTCCTCCTAGAGCAGGGAATAGAAATCTGAAATCATCAACTCACTCGTCAACATGTCTTGAGATAATAGTTAATCGACATAAATTAAGATTTTTGAAACTAAATCCCGAAAACTAGCACATATAAAAAAAGCGCATAATATATTTAAAGGAGTAATCAGTGGAAGGACTTATAGGTGAAGAGAAACGATGGTGACGGAGTTTAAGGCCAAAATTTTGCTCCTGTCCACATGGTACAGGAGCTACACTGAGTAGCACGTAAATGATAAAACATGTGCTTAATGCCTTTGATGATTTCCACTATTTAGTCATTCTAACTTTTGTGAAGTGAGGTTAATATTCGGAAACTCAGTATATAAAAACAAGTTTTGCTAAGACGGGCATGGTGTTCAATATCTTAAATATCTTTCTTCGGAGTAAAATAACTGCGGATTGGACTGGTCCAAGTGGTTTATGGATACAAAACCTAAAGAATACTACAAACTTACAATTTACTCCAATAGACTCTTATAATGATAAACAGATATTCCGACACAACAGATCACATAAATTACAGCGAACCCGTGATAAAGGTGAGAGAACAAATTCTCAGACACTAGATTAAGCAAACCTAACTGGTTCAGTCTCATTTCTCAAGGCTACACTAACAGATGTATAACTGAGTTCTTTTTTCTGGTCTGAAAATTAAGAATTTATAAAACCCAACTCCAATTTCTTTATGGTTACATTAATTGATTGGAGTAATATACAACATTAACACAGGTGCAATTCTTGTAAATATTAGCAGTATGCATTTTCTGAGATTTTTAATAAAAAAACTTTATCACGCATGTAATCAGCTTGCAAATGTCTTGTTTGGCTGCAGCTTTTAAGCAAGTAAGCTAGTCATTTAGGTGGGCTTAAGTTTAATTTTTTGAATTTTTAAGGCCAGAAAACCAGAAGATCTCAGATTTAAGCTAGTCAACCAAATGCACTCCAGCTTTGGTGAAACATGTAACAAGCAAGATGAGTGTAAAATTGGCACCAAAACACGCCTTTAGCACAGTTCTTAGCAAAAATTTAGCATCTACTCACGGGAGGACCACAGAGAGGATGGAGTAGTTCTCGCAATTTGACTCTCCATTAATAAGTGGCTCGTCTGCACTGTCGATTTCCCTTGATGATTTCTTGACCTTATCACACAAAACGAACACCAAGAATCATAAAAAAAGTTAAAGCTTTTAGCTAATACGGTAGTACTTCACTAAACATGATACCAAGAGCAGAACAAATTACTAGGATAAATCCCACTGATACCCTTTGATTTCCACTAGCTTGTCTCGAAAAAATAAGTTACCGGGAATAATTTATCAGTAAACATGGAATCAGTGGTTCAAATCTCACCATTACCCAATAAAAAACCGTTTTTCCTCAAAATTAGCAAAAATATACTTCCAATATCACGAATGAAAGGATGTTGAATATAACACCGAAATCTCACCATTACCCAATCAAAAAAATCGTCTTCTTTCTCAAAGTTGGCAAAAAATATGCTCCCAATATCATGAATGAAAGCAAGTTGAATATAACACGGAAATATCACCATTACGCAATCAAAAAATCATCTTTCCTCAAAATTGGCGAAAATATACTCCCAATATCACAAACAAAAGCATGTTGAATATAACACCGAAATCTCACCATTGCCCAATCAAGAAATCTTTTTTTTTTCCTCAAAAATCGCGAAAATATACTCCCAATATAACAAATGTAAGTATGTTGAATATAACACTGAGTAAACAATATTCTAGCGGTTTTATGTTTATCAACTAATTTTTTTTATTAATTCAGCATTTCCCCATTTCATTAAATAACTCATATCAAAGAGCTAATATATTCGAACTTCTTAAATACTGAATATTTAAAAATATATATTGAGAACTATGCTCAACTACCCATTTAACTAAATAACTTATACCAAAGAACTAATATATTCAAAGCTCTTTATTACCCAATATTTAAAAAAAAAAAACATATTAACTATGCTCAACTACCCTGTTAGCTAGAAATAACAATTATTCAAAGTAAAAAAGCATACTAACTTATACCAAAGAACTAATAAATATAAAACTCTTTAAATAATACTAACTATGCTCAACTACCCAAGTGATAAAGCAAGAAAATAAAGATTTTATAATATTAAACCTTTATGCTAAACAATTTGAAAATAGATAAAACAGCAGTACATCACTACACAACAATGAACAAACATTCATAAAAATAAAAATAGTTTAAAAAATTTACAAGAAAATGAAATACTATTAATTACCAAAAAGGGTTCTTCCGGATCAGATGATTGTGAGGCCATTAAACTTCTAATAAGGATTTTAGTAAATTGCAGTGACAAATATATAGATAAAGTTATATATATAATAATAATATAAATAAAGTGAGAATTTAATGTTTTATTTGAATTAGAAAGAGATGGAGTATGGGTTTTAAAAGAGAGAGAAAAATTTGGTTTAAGTAAGATATTGGAAATGGCGGTCTGTTTTATTTTATTTTATTTAATTGTTGTGTTATAGTATTATTTACTTTAAGATATTTGGGCAAAGTATACACGTTTTTTTTTTTTTTTTTTTGGATTATGTCATTTGTTTGGTTATGGTTAAAGGTTGCTAATGGGGCTGTGTTCGGTTCGGTTCGGTCCGGTTTTTGGCAAAACCGAAACCGAAACCGAGCATATTTTTTTTTTAATTTTTTTCGGTTTCGGTCTTTTTATTTTTTGGACCGAACCGGACCGGTTTTTTCGGTCCAGTTTCGGTTTTTTTGGTTATTTTTCGGTCTTTTTCGGTTTTTTTCGTTTTTTTTCGGTTCGGTTATCGGTTCCGTTCGGTTTTTTTTTGGTTTTTTGCCCAACCCTAGTTGCTAATACGTAATACTAGTACGGTCAATGCAATTCGGTTTAGGTACCAGATCGTTAACGGAGATATATTAGACGATTTTCTACTAGCATCAATAAAAAAGAGTGTATTGATCGGATATAAAACAGTTTGGTACCCGATTGTATTAGATCATACATACTAGTGTGGTTAATACAATTTAGTTTAGGTATCAGATTACTAAAAATTGATATAAAGGGATATTAAACGAGTTTTTATTAAAAAGAACCGGTGCCTCAATAAAAAGAGTACATTGATGGGATAGAAAACAGTTTGGTATCATATATACTAGTCTGGTCAATGTATTTTAGTTTAGATACTAAATTGCTAAAAGTTTATAGAACAGAATACTAAACGATTTTTTGTTTCTAAAGAAAAACATGTCGGCAACAAGGAATAGTGCATTGATTGAATAGAAAACTGTTTGATACCGCACTACCTTGGTCAATGCATTTTAAATTTATGTATCAGATTATTAAAAGTTGACCGACTGATAACTTTTCGGTCTGGTTTCGATAAATTATCATGAATATTAACATTTCTGAAATTCGTCACATCACATGTATTATAATAATATGTTGTATACGAAACTAGTTGTTAGGTAAAAGTTGGTTATATATGATACTAGTTTGGTGATACGCATTTCAGGTTGGATATCAATTGCTAAAAGCCGATAAGACGGGATACTAAACAGCTTTTTCATAAACCTTATTTTGATATAAACCTTATTTTGATAAAAATGGATGGGAAAAAAAAGTAATAAAAAAATATGATTTTTTTGATTAGAATATTCTAATTTTAGAATTTGGATCGCCTATATTGATAAAAATAGCGTTTCACGCCCTTCTTTTTAAATTTCCCGATTTCGTCCTTACCGTAATGGAAAACTAAAACGTCAAATCCTCATTTACTTGAAAGAAGTTAGGAAAAGTTAGTAAACGGGCTTTTTTTCCCCTCCATCAATAAGATTTTAGGAATGTGGTTGATTAGACTTAAATGTATGCACTTTTAACAAAGGATGAATAAATTTGTAGACACCAACTAACAAATGAGCAAATTCGTAGACAACAACTACCAATAAATACACACAACGTAGACCACTTGTGACCAAGTATACCGTGTGATTGACAAAGCTCCATTTGGGTAAATTTATAATTTTATAATTTATAAATTCTTTCTAGACCAAATCAGTTTCTATAAAATGTTTTTTACACAATATTATTAGTGATTAGAATGTAGGCCACAACTCGTGTCTTGCCTCGGAATTTTCCAGATAGAGAACCATCGATGCATATAAACAAAAAAAAATCAATGCCTGCATGCATGTACTTATTATAGGTTAGTATCCACATCAACAAATCCACTCTTGTAAGTATGAATTAAAATAAACAGCAACGCTCTAAAACCAGACCGGCTCAACCAAACTGATTGTCAAACAGTTTTTTATATAATTTTTAAAATTCTTTTTGCACCCCAATCAAAACAAAAATAAAAGCTCAAATATAATATGTATGCAATCTTAGTTGAGACTACCCTAAACTTAAATATTAATTAAAAAGATTTTAAATTTTTTTAATGATTTTAATATATTTTATTTGACGATTCAACAAAATAAAAACTCAAATACAATATTATAAAACACTATTTGTGACTACCTAAAAATTAAATATTAATTAAAAATATTAAATATAGCATACTTTTAAATTTTGATAAAAATAAAATTTTAAATTTAAATCAAGTATGCACCCGTTGTTGTTCTTTCATGAAGGTGGTAAACTGATAGTGGAGTGGATAGTGGCATTGTTAAATGTTAATGTTGCAACTTTTAATCTTATGTTATCTGTGTTTTTGTCGTTTATTGTCATCGATCTAGTTGATAGCTTAGAAGCCAAGTTTTGGGGTTAAAGTAACCGAAAAAAATGAAAAAGTCTCAAGTCACAAACAAACAAGTTATAGTTTCTGTTTTCTGGATTGTGCAAGTTACATTTTCATTTTACAAAGGGGCATCGAACTGGGAATTATCAAAAATTTTACATGTTCATAATTCAGGATTCTATTTAGCTACGTTGTAATCCTCTAACAAAATCGCAGGTTATCAACAACAAAAAAAAACACTTCAAATTGATTGATGAAAAACAACCAAACTATGACGGCCCAATCCTCTTCACAACAAACACGAATAAACCAGCAGAGATTTCCATTTTCTCGATTAGCACATCGAAATATCAACGTACAACAGCTTTATTACGCAAAAAATAAAAACCAGTACATGACATTGCACCAGTCGTTCAAATATGGGACTATTTAGGCCTTGGGTTCCCAGCTTTTGTATCTTGTCCAGTCTCTTTGTCCCGGGTTGAGGGAGTGACCCTTAGAGTGATAGATATACTCATCACCGTGTCCAGATAAATTCTCCTTATGTTCGGCACCATACCTCTTTGGCTTCAGCAACAAAAGCTACAATATTTGAAAACAATTTTCATGTTACAAAAGAGAACAAGGAAAAATGGGTTCAAATAAATGTTCTGCAACAAGTCTAAACTTTTTTTTTTTAAAACACCTTGTCAGGAAGTAGAGGAAATAACAAAATTGGCGCTCTAAAAAGTTCCCCTTCTTGTTTTTAAGAACAAAAGGCAGAACAAAAAGCAGAACAAAGGGGCCAAATTTTTTCGGTAAGTCGGGAGTCATATATATTACTATGCAAACTCAAATATCCATAGCTCCTTCACTACTACCCGATAGCATGCATCCAATTTCACGAATGTTAATTATCATGCATCAAAAGCTAAACTACAGAAAATACTTCCTTAGGGAGATATTCTGATTTATCCCCAAACTTTTTCTTTTTCCCTGCTATTGGTCTGAAAAGTTTGAGTAAGTTACATCAGTAACCCCAATAGTTTCATTGAGAACTAGTACCGCTCCTCACTGTTTCAGCAAGCAACACCAGTGGCCCCTACATACGGACACCGATACTTATGTAAGCTACTTATTTTGTGAGGACTATTAGTGTATCTTACCCAAACTATGGGAGACTAATATTTCTCAATAGAAACGATAGGAACAAAATAGAAATTTAACCAAAAGTATGGGGACCATTAGTGTTGCAGTTGATACTATGGGGATCAAACTAAAATTTAATCAAAGTATGGGGACAATTTTCATATTCAGACCCTGATTTAAATAATTATATACCTCATCTCCGGTGTGATCGGTGATGTGGTGAAGCCAACCATGCCACTCTGCTGGCACTTGTGAAGCATTATACCTGTCCTTTGATGCATATTCCACCCACCTGTGTCGGCCTACAACGCAAACAATTACATACACAACAAAAGTCCATTAAATTTCTCCTCGGCCTATTTTTACACAAACAGGTAAAGACCAATTTCAAACCACAAAGAGACTGCAAGTTAGTAAATCAGCCAGGTAATCCTCTTTCTTTCTTCTGATTGTAAATCACAGGGATTATAATTTTCGATCTCAGACTGATTGCAAGACTAAAACATTCAAAACTAGCTTCATGACTTAGTTAAGACAAACACGTGTGCGCACACACATGCACACACGCAAACATACACACAGATACATGTGTGTGTGTGTGTATATATATTAGACACTCGAAATTTTCTTGAATTTATATTTAGAGCTGCAGAACCAGTGTTGAAACTGGTTCGCGGAGTGACAAAAAAGATCAAAGACTAAATGGTTCAAAGTGCTTCCACAAGACAATACTTTATAAACATCACAGGAAAAATTAGAACTGTCATCAATACACTAGGGACGACTACATGGGAAGTGGTGATCAAAGCTTCCCACTAACTTATACCGAAAAACCCAGTAATTCTTGAGGTCAAAATTGTTATAAAAAAGAGCGGCATACCAAGAACAAACACACACACGGCTTGAAGTCCCTTAACCATGTTCAGAAGGAATATCATAACTTAAAATCAAACAAGGCACTTAATACTTGGTGTATCCTAAAAGAGTCAAAGTTCCATATCCAAGGCAAATTTTTCTCACTCTCCTCTTTAATCTCAATAGTCAATACTAACTCATGTCCTTCATACTTCAAAAGTGCTCTTAATTAAAGATTATAAACCATTTAAGAATTTATACTTGTGCGGCAAACAAATTACGCATTCCCTCTTGGTTTCTTTTATTAGTAAATTTAACAATTACATATATGTGTACTTACGTGTATAAAATTATGTATATAACTGATAACTAAGCAGCTGGATTTGGCATAACTATAAACCCATCAGTGAATTGAAAAATTGATCTTGTTCAACAAAATGTCATTATGAACTACAAAACAAAGTAATGACTGAAATTGAAAGTTAAGTATAAATGTATATAAGTCATTCTATTAGAGTAGATAAGGAAATTTACACATTTAAGAACCACCCAAGTGAATGAAGATCTTATCCTTCAAGTAACACTTAGAGCATGCCCATCCTTAAAACATAATGGGCAAAAACTGCCGGAAGCTTAAGATTCGACTACATTTGTCCGTGGATTTAACTTATTTATTTTGGAAAAAGAAACAAAAGGTTGAAAACAAGCAGAAAACAGATGGTGAAGGGAAAAAAAATGGAAAACAGATATAGGACACCGCCAAAATGGAAAGTTAAAAAGATACTTATGATATAAGATGATCAATGCTCCCATCTCTCCTTTTATTTTGGAAAAAGAAACAGAAAAGGAAAACTTGCAGAAAATATTTGGGTTTAAAACTACTCCTCACTCATATATCTTGACAACTTACGAGTAAACTTTACGAGAATAAAATCAATGATAAAAGAACTTTAATACTGACCATACTGAGTGTCTCCGAGTTTTTCATAGTATTTGTTGCCAAATTTATCAACACCCACAACAGTTGCTCCTATGTTATGAATCTTGGTTTGTCTGCATAACACACATCAGATAAAACCCCTTATGTATTCACTCAAGTTCATTAAAAAATGCTCCTTAAAGAACGATAGCAAAAGGCAAAAAAGTAAGTCAGAGGGCTTCACTTACAAAAGGTTTCCATCTGGAAGGCACCTCCTGTAAAACACATGTAAATATTAAGTCCATATTTTCAAAAAAGAAAATGTAAGTAAACGGAAAAATTGAGCTATAGAAATTTAGTGGAAAATCTAATTTCACCAAATTCAGCAATCAAGGGGATACTTTATAACTGAAATTTAGTATGAACCGATATGGAAACCTCCCAAGTCCAATCATTGGTATCTAGCTCAAATACTAAGACTAAAGTGGAGAATCTAATTTCACCAACATAACCTTATGTTTTAATCATTTAAAATTGACAGACAGCTTAAATAATACAGGCTTTTAAGCCCCAGAACGGTTTTGTCCTAATAGTTAAATTACATATACGGATGCTTACTAACCCAAAACAGTTGAACACTTTAAGCCAGACGTACCGAGTTTATCCTTTATTTCCAGAAAAAGAAATTCTGCTTAAGACGATGCAAACAAACAGACACTATGAAGGTGGAATCAATAGAGTTTACAACACATCATTAGTCACAACGGAGCCACTTCCATAACTTCAAATAATTAAAAAACAACATGCTAGACATCAGACAAAGGAGATGCTTAATGCGCATTTAATAAGGAATGAAACCTATCTAAGGGCATGTTTGACAGCAACTTTTAAACAATAAACTTATTGATGCAGAGGAAAAAGTTCAATTCATCCAACTTACAAATTCTAGCTACTTATCGGCCCAAAAGCTCAAAATCCTAGTTTTTAAGCTAACCATAAAAATGCATGCAAAAAAAAAACCCAACAAACAATCAAACAACCCCTGAATATCATACAACACATGCTAATTGTGACTTTCATATTCTCAAAACGTCTCCTGAATCAAATTTCAAGAATCAACCCAAACAATTTGCAGGCTGTTATAACATTTCAGTTCGAGGAGATCAAAACAGTAATTTCCAAACATGGAAAGTCACATGAAACTGAAAAAGATAAGTTAAAGCTATGTGCCTATAGCTAATTTGGGGCAGAGAAAAACTAGGGTTTATCCGTCTTTAAAACTTGTAGATATTACACTACTAGCAATTTCAGGCAAGGGTACTAAAAAATTTATGAGTTAAACTGTCCAAAGCGTTGCATTTTATCAGCAAAAAAACACAAATGACAAGCTTATAATATGCCATCAAAAAGCCACAGTTTTCATACAACAAATGGGTCCTTTTTGGTTTACTTCATATTCACTGAACCTTTCATAATTCAAATTTCAAAATTTAACCCTATAAACAAACTGATTAGTATATTATGATAGCATTTCAATCATGCACATCGAACCAATTACTTAATAGCAATGGAAATAAGATTAAAGGAAAAAGAATGTAAACAATCATATTTTAAGAAGATATTAAACTTTAAA
The DNA here is from genome assembly GCA_963682055.1 of Primula veris. NCBI lineage: Eukaryota > Viridiplantae > Streptophyta > Magnoliopsida > Ericales > Primulaceae > Primula > Primula veris. The sequence goes on along the minus strand of OY821750.1, from coordinate 8,256,955 downwards.
GGGGTAGTTTGACGGGTTTTATCTAATAACTTAGCTCATTTGAGCAGAGATTTTTTTTTTGGTTTCATCCATTTTTAGAACTTGTAGACACATTAACACTCTAAAACTTCCAGAAATTTCCCAAGTGCCAATTTCAGGTTGGAAAAACTAATATACATTCACTATTGAACTAACGAATGCACTGCAGCTTAAAAGCACAAAAAGCAAGCTTAAACATGCCACCAAACAAGCCCTAGTTATCCTATAACCATGATCATTTTCTTCAATTCCTTCATATCAAACAAACCTCTCCTGATTCCAATTCCAATTTCAAAACTCAACCCTGATAACAAATGATTTGCAGATTATGACAGCTTTCAATCACTAACCTCAATTCAATAATTTCATAATGCTGGATATTAGAAAAAATGACGAGGGATGCAAAAGTGATAGTTAGTAAGAAACTAAACCTATCAAAGGGCTTATTTGAGGTAGCGAGAATTAGATGGGCTGATCTAGCTTGCAACTTCTAGGTATTTCAATACTATAAATTTGAGGCAAGAAAACCGAAAAACACTGGCTTTTAAATAGATAATCATAAAAGCAGACAAACAATCCCTAATTATCATAAAACAGACGCGCCATTTTTAAATCTCCTTCATACTCCACAAGCCTCTCCTAATTGTAAACTCAAAACTCAACCCTACATATGGTAACATGTAATTCTACAACTACTACCTATTTCATGTTAGAGAACCCACGAAAGCTTGCTAAACTGTGCAACACACTATACTTTATAATGGGGAAACGGGCTTAAAAGATGCAAGCAAAATAGCCATAATTAAGTAAGCAACAATAATTATCACTTACTATATGGCTCATGTTTTCATTTATTTCATCTTCCTCAGGCCTCTTACTAGTTTAAATCCCAATATTCAACTCTGGAAAAAATAATTTTCATACAAGGATAACATATGCTCAATTATGTTACCCCTTTCGTTCCATTTGATTGTCAGCTACGGAATTATGTGCAATCTTGACCGTTCAATAACTTGTAACAAAATTGAGGAAATTAAAGAAAATTAGTCATATTCAAATGTTAAAATATATGATTAACTTCTGAAAAATTTAATTTCGACAATTTCAATACTAAGTTCTTGTCGAGCCTAAATTGCTCATAATTCAGTAAATAACAATTAAATGGGAACCGAGGGGGTAGTATATAAGTTCGGTAAAAACTAAAAACAACACATGTAAAAAATAAACCTATTTAAGATCTTCTACAAAAATAAAATTAAGCTGGCTTATTATAAAATGAGAAAATTAAAGCAACGAAGCAACGTAAATCATGCTTTAATTCAAGATTCAACCTTTACAAACAAATAATCACCAGATTAATTTTTAATTACTTTTAGGAAAAAGAGAAACATACCCATGATCAAATAATTATTATACTACAGAAAATTTAAATCTTCGGAGATCAGAGCAATACAATATTAATAATATCCTAAAAATTCAATTTAAAATATAAAAAAAAAGGTTTAAAAATAACATACAAGAATCCTTCTTCTCTGAGATCTCTTAAAAAACTCCCAATGCCTTTCTCTTTGATCGATTTCAGAGCATTTCTCACTAAAGACGCCATTTTTTGTGTGTTTATTTGAGTTTTGATTTTGATATTTGTTTATGTATGTATCTATATATGTTTTAAAGGGTAAAATGAAAACAACCCCAAAACTATCAATTTTTTAAATTAACCCCCATAAACTATCTAACTTTTGCAATTAACCCCAATGTCATCTTCAAAATGATATAACTTTATGCTGATGATCCATTTTGGTTGGTTTTTCACTTATTATAATCAATTATTTTATATTCATGCATGTCAAGTATTTAAAAAAAAAAAACTCACTAAAATGATATTTTTTCATGTAAAAACACGTTCGAACACTTTTTTTCCGATAATTGTTAACTTACCTCGTGTCATGTGCATTTAAAGACTAAAAATATCAAACAAATAATTATGTAAAACGAACAAATTCTTAAAAAGTTTTGTCATTTTAAACTGACTTTGGGGTTAATTGTAAAAGTTAAATAGTATATGGGGTTTTTTTCAAGAACTGATAGTTTCTGGGTGTTTTTTGAAAACCCCATAGTTACAGGGGGTTATTTGTATTTTATCCTGTTCTAAAAGATAGTACTACTAATTAACATATAGACCATTTGTAAATATAAATGTGACACTTTCACCCCTGTTTGAGTAACACTGTTTGAGGAACGCTATCGTAAATCCGAGATACTATAAGTATGTGTGGTGTGTTATTCAATAAATTTAAAATTTATGACACGTATAAATTATTAATGTATCAACATGTATCGGGTTAAAATCAAAATCAAATTCAAAATTTATGGTATGGGACCCATCACTCACTATCCACGTTTCACATGAACCAATTATTTTAGTTCTTAGATCATATGTTTATCAGTGTGTTGGTTTAAACCGTTGGTTTAACTGAATTTAAGGTGTTGGTTCGTATGAAGCGACGGGTCAAGTTTATCGATGTGTTAGTTTATGGTGTTGGTTTAACTTAAGTTTTTAAAAAATATATAATATTAAGTTTTGAATGTTATTGTAATTACTAAATAAGTTCTAACGGTTTTGAATGTTATTGCAAATAAGTCATAACATTTATAATTGTAATCAACAACTAAAAACTTTAGTAAAATTTAAATAACATAAAAATAAACATTCATTAATAAAATAGTACATCAATTAAAAATAAAAATCACATCAATTAAAAATAAAAATTACATCAATTAAACCGAAAGATTTCGTATGATTTCAGCTTGTTTTATTATGATCCAGTTCCTTCTAGCTGTCGTGATATTCGGATCATCGGAATCCAATCTCATAATCCTTTCTTCCATCTTCCAAATTTGTGCACGCGATTTCTCTCTATCAGCAGCCGCTTTCTCTTTAGCTGCAGCCGACATTACCGACATATTGCTCGCTGATATTTGATACCTCGCACTTTGTTACTTTCTATAAGAATCCATAAAATCCATCATAATAGATGATGAACGAGGCCTTTACCTTTTTATGGCTTTTCTACGTTTTGGCTTATCTAGATTATCCGAAACTGATACTCCTTCAACGACGTCGTCATCGATATCAAAACCAGTTGATTTTGATCCACCCGCTACATTAGTTTTTTGTTTTTTTATTGTATCTTCTTGAATATGGGCATGCCATTTTGGTTGATCTTTCAAAACGGTAAAACAGGGATGATATTTAAAGTATTTATGCATATCTTCAAAAAAATCGAGTTCCGCGGCTTTATACTAAAAATTTGTAAAAAAATTATTGTACTTAGTCTAATTAAAAAATTATGCAAAAGTTTATAAAATCATGCCACATCGTGGTCGACTCTCTTGCTCTTTTACCTCTTTTCCTTATGGTTAAAACATGCTTGGATTTTTTTCACCTTTTTACTCACATCGCCAAAGTGGTGGCGCAACATTTCCGATGAACGCCCAGAATGTCAACAATCGGGTAACTCGTAATGGTAATCGACATGAATTTTCAACCAGTATTACGCTTTTGCTTATTCATTGTCAACAATCCTATCAGTTGATATATAACACCAACTTTTATAAAGTCGTTCATTTTTGTATTCGGTCCACACTTTTCAATCAACCGTATTTGTATCGGTTTAAATTTGAGTTTTTTTTTTCTTGTTTTGCATTTTGAAGGTTGATAAGATTGAGGTTGGAAAGATTGCGTTGAATATCGAGCTGAGTTGTCGTATATATATTGTGAGTAATACGTTTTATTATCGGGATTTATTGGATAATTGAAATTATCACAACCATAATTGGCTATTTGTACAAAATAAATATGTTTAGTGATATAGGAAAGGTAATAAAAGTGAGAAAATTGTGTGGTTTGAATGAAAATGTGTGTTAGTTTATATAGGAAGAGTAATGAGTCAAATTTAATCTTTTAAAACATTTTGGACTAAAAAAAATTTAACTAGCCATTATTTAGGACCTATCTGTATAATTTAAAAGTTTAGGGACCTTAAAAATTACTAATATTACCGTTATATGGACTAAATCGTAATAATATGAAACTATATGACCAACGAAATAATTATAACGGTATGATTTTTTTTTAATACATTACAAAATACATGAAACGGTCTGTAATTATAATAGGGACAAGTCCCTATAATTAACAAGGTTGAACCAATACGAATACAGTGTTGGCTGCCAGAGGAGAGAAGAAAGAAAAAAGAGAAGGGGAACCCACATAACCTCTGCAGCCAACATCATCTGCTCCGTCTGATAAATATGGCGACGTGTTGGCTGCGGCTCCACCCATCGCAACCACCGCTCCGATAAACATGCTCTTATGAGTTATGAAACAATTATTTCTTAAACTTAATTTATCCCCATCGGTCTCCTGTTTTTTGTTTTTTTTTTGAAAGACAAATAATTATTTGTTTAATTATAAATTAATTTTACCCCATAATAAAAACTCAAATAAATTATAAAAATCCTATTTGGGTCTACTCTAAAGTTAAATATTAATTATTTCCAATAGATAAATTAATTAAATAATGATTTTATAATTTCTTCCTTCGGGTTCCATAATTTATATATATATATATATATATATATATATATTCCAGATTTTGAACTTGTATATTCTATACTAGTTTTTCTTGTGTTCCGAGATGAAGTCAACTTTGATAAAAAAATATTATTATAATCATTATTTTAGTAAATTTAATTAATATTTAAATTTAGGATAGTCTATACTATGATTATTCATTTTTTATTAGGTTAAAAGGTTAATTTTTAGTGCACATTTTACCAAATCGTAAACTATTTTTTAAATAATTCAAAAGGAGAAAAATAGATAATGATTTCCAATCTATGTAGCATGTAAATAAAAAAAATGAAGACATCGTCATTTAGAAAAAAAAAAACGTTCTTTAAAAAAATAAAAAATATATACTACTATATTAGTAATTAAAAAGGAAGTGGGTATAAAGCAAGTAAAGTCCGGTTAATAAAATTGAAAGTATTTAAAGAATTTAATAGGAGTATTATAAGTTAGGGGAGATAGAAAAGGGTAGTGGAGATATTTGATGGAATTGTGGGATCATTTAGTGAATCTCCTGCTTTGATTTGGTGTATTCAATTGTATTGTTTTTTTTTTTTTTGTTTTTTTTTTATGTATAATTAACACTTATCGTTTATTTGTTGGGTTGTCACACCAACTCATTAGTATAATATGGTACACCGGATATATAATAGTGTTTCTCGCCCAATTTTATTAGCGATAGGAATTTGATTTGGTAAAGTACTAACAATTTAGAAAACTTGTTTAACGATAGATCAATAGAAAATGTTAAGATGACCTTACACTTACTTAAAAACAGTGGATCAACTGTTTATTTATTTACTGTTTTAAATGTATTTAAATTTAGTTTGTATCAGATTCTAAATTTTTATTTTGTCAATCATACTAAATTTATAAGGATAAAAAGTATAGTTCTTTTGCAATAAAAGGGTCTACATCAATTCCCATTGAGTATCCATAAGTTAACTCCAATCAAATTTTATCCTTTTAAATTGGGACCAGAACCTCCCTAGCAATAAAATAATTATACTTTTTTCACCTTGTTTTTTTTTTTTTTTTTGTAAAGTTACCTTTTCCACCTTATTGTTTGTTATGTTGGAGTTGAGAAAAAATATATAAGGAAAAAGGTTAACAAAATAATAAAATGTATCATTAGTTATTATAGAGATGTTAATATAATGAAACAGAAAATGGTATAAAATTAAATAATTGACCTCAAAGTTTAAACGTGTGTTAATTTAAGTAAAAATGTAGAATGGTTGATGTGGTTGCTCTTAAATACTTTCTGATAACTACAACAAAATTATACAACAATGAAAGACAGAGTCGGAGTTATGCCGTCTCCACATAACATCAAAGTACACTTTCTCGATAAGTCGCTAATAAATTAAAAACAAAACCAATATAATGATACACACATGGCAAAACATGATATGATTATTATACATGGAACATAAGAAAATCATGATAAACATTAAACTTATTTACAGCCAGGCAAACGAAAAATTAATATAAGGAGATTAAGCTTAAATATGGAGGAGATAAAATATATATAATTTTAGAAAAGTTAATTATGTATACATAATATAAGATATTGTACAAAGTTTAATTAACTAACATGTGAAACTATGAGAATTTAACTAGATTTAAAATGTTTCGCCTCAATAAACTTTTCTATCTCTATAAAATTGAAAATATATTTGTTTCAACTTTTCTATCTCTATAAAATTGGAAATATATTTGTTTCAACAAGATGTTGTGTATACAAACGAGCTATTCTGTATATGGTCAGATACCTGGACACGCCAATTTTTTTTAAAGAGTCAGACACGCACCAGACACGAACACCTGTCGGACACGGCTCATGTGTGACTTATAAAAATGTAGATTCAACATCAATATATCAATTGACATATTTAATAATACTTAAATCAAAATAATACTATTGTGGTTTATTTGTTTAAATAGAGAGAACAAATTATATACTCTATTAAGTATCGTGTCTGACAATTTTTCGGGTTTTGATCCGACCTGACCCGCCGCAAGACGGGTAAAAGTGCAATTCTATTCGGGTCGGGTTTAAATGGGTAAAAGTGCAATTTAACACTCTCCTTATTTTATCTATCATATAAATTAAACTTTATCTGCTATAGTAATAGATAACATACATTTAAATGACTAAATGTGCAATTTAATACTATCTCTCCTCTTTCTCTCGTATCCATTAAACTCACTCGTAGAGTAATACATAACATACATTTCGGTGGATTTATTAAAAAAAAATCTGATATACAATTAATTTATTAATTAGTGAAACAATATTTATGGTAAATGTGAATAAAATTTATTCATGTGAAATAATGGCTAATATCTTATCATCTTCATTTATAGAAGTATTTACGGAAAACCAAATCATCGTATCAATCATATACATTTATATTACATTTTTACGTTTTAATTGACGAAATTAATGAGCCAAATTAATTAAATAAACATGGAAATGTTAAACAGAAGATTGTAAAATTGAAATCATTAAATTAATATGAAAGAGTATTTAATATCACATTAGTATTTATATATTATATTTCTAAATCAAACGATTTTTTACCTTATCATATGAGTTTTTAACAAATTATCTTTCAAATCTTGCCATTTATGAGGTTTATTTTTCAAAGGAAAAAAAATGTAATAAAAACGGGTCAAATGGGCCGGGTCGGGTCAAATGGATAAAAGTGCAACTTTGTATATGAGTCGGGTCGGGTCGGATTTTGAATGACTCGACCCAATTGACAACCCTAATCGTGTCCTTGTCGAGTCATGTTATAAGATTTAAAATTTTCCCAATTTAGCATGTCGAACTCATTTTATATGGTAACAACTTAACAAATTAAGTCATTATATGAAATTAACTAATCAATTCATATTATAATGTCATAAAGCTAAAATAAATTTCATTTATTGATATGATCAGATTTTTTTTTTAAGACAGAAGTCACAGAATCAAAAATAAATGTGATAGAAATCATATGAATCATATTCGAAATAACATGGTTAATTATGGTTTAGTGACATGAGTTTTGGTACATTTTCGGTTTAGTGACTTACGTTTTTGTTGGATTACGTTTGTGACCTACATTTTGGAGAAGTTTTGATTTAGTGACCTACCGTCTATTTTTGAATGGAGAATAACGCCGTTCTATCACGTGATTGTTTGAATTGAGTTACTATCAAAATACTCAAAATTTTTTTAACATAATTCCGTTTATATTCGCTTCATTACACACAATACATACACATATACATATATTGATATATACATACATATATATACACATATATCGGAAATATGACCGAGGTGGCATACGGGGGTAGTGTTGGAATTGGAAATGTTGGGTCATAGGGTAGCGACATCTGCGAAGGCGCTTTTGACACCGTCAACAAGCTTATTATCGGCTCTGATTGCTTCATTGTCTCTTTAATCTGGAAATTATTTAACTCTAATTGAATTGTGGGTTGATTAAGAGCCACGGTACTGAGATAGGAAAATTACAATTTTACCCTTAATTGTAACGAAAGTTAGTCAATGTAACATTTTACCTCCGTAAAATAGACGGCAAATCACTAAATCGAAACTTGTTCAAAACGTAAATGACAAAAGTAATCCATAAAAAACGTAGATCACTAAACCGAAAATGTGTCAAATTAAGGTAAATACCAAGCTTTTCAGTTATCTGTGGCTTCTAAATTTATCAAATTAATAAAGTTTCAGATTGTAGAAAGAGAGAAAGAGAGAGTTGGCGGGTATAATAGAATGTAATTATAATACAAATACATGTAATTACTCATCTCAATGCAGTGCAACTTATTGAGCTTAAATATTGCAATCAACAAACCTTATATGCAATTACTAAAATTCATTAAAAGAAAATGTAAATAAAAATCCAAATGAACTTTTTTCCCCTGAAAACACCTTCTCATAGAACCCTACTTTTTAGGCATAAATTAATTAATCGATAAATTAAATTAAATACAGGCAAACCCACCCCCCCAAAGGTCATTCAGCTATATTTTTTTTATGAATTTCTTTCAAAAACATCAAAAAAGGTAAATACTACAATAAATATAATAAATATAGGAAAATATGTAATATCTTGGGCGGAAAAATTCACTATTTGCCAGAGATCGGGACATCACTCCCTTCTCCATTTGACTAGAATTAAAAAATCTCCCATAATAATAAAAAAAAACATATAGTAATTGATATTTGTACATATAATAATAATAATAATGAGTATTATTTAACTAAGACATTATAAAATATTATGAGTCGACCTTATTGTTTGAATTTGGTTGGGCAGATCTTCTATATGAATCAATGTCTATATATATATATATATATATATATATATATATATATATATATATATATATACTAGCGGACCTGCCCACCCGATGGGTGTGAATCCAAAAAAATATATGTAACCCGTTATGATATAATATTTGATAAAGCGAGGAACAATTATGGTTGAGAGAGAGGGGGATGAATTTGATGATTTGTGAGAAGATGAAGTTAATAATTAGATGACAGTTATTTTTCTTTTAATTCTCCTGTAAAAGGTGTCTACTACTATTTTGTAATTTTGTAAATTAATAAGACTCTTTTATAAATAATTGTTTTAAGGCTTCATAAGCCCTCTTGACATATAGTAATAGTATATATATATATTAGGAAGCGAATTAGCGATTTAGGGTTTTTTTTTCTCTCTCTCCCTAAAATGATTTATTTCCCACTTATTACTACTAAGGCTTGGTGCGGGTTGGTGGTTCGGGTTTTTGACAAACATACCAATTGAATAAATTAGAAAGTATTGGTTCGGTTCGGTTTTGACCGCAACATTTCTAACCATTCTTTTTCGGTCCATTTGAACCTTAATAAATAAAAAAAAAACACAACATTCAAAATTACGCTAGTTTCGTAAAATTTTAAATGTAAAAATGAAATAACAAATAAATTTACTAATGTTTTAACAAAACAATAACTCATAAATATAGCAAGTAAAACATCAAGTCTTAACTTATTGATGTATATTTAATAATATTATGTTTAAATATATATATATAGCAGTTTTGTTCGGTTTCTGATCGATTTTGTGTGTATAATCGGTTTGGTTCCGTTATGTACACCATTAGTATAAGGTATATTTTCAAACATATTAATTGGAGTTTCGTACTCACTTTATCTAATTGACTGTTAATTAGTTATTTGTTACTCTCCATTTGTCTCTCTATATATATAGTAGAAGTTATATTAGCACGGTATGCCTCTCTCTCTAGCTCATTTCTCGCGATTTCTCTATCTTGGTGTTAGTGTTTCAATTTAGGATTAATTAAGGATTGACTTTATAAAACAAAACTATTTAAGAATTAGTCTTACTCCCAAAACTTATTTAAGGATTGGTCTTTTTTTAATAAAACTATTTAAGAATTACTCTAATTCTATTAAATATTAGACTGGATTTTTCACGCACAAACGGTTTTTCTTTTTTACGAACCGTAAGTTATATTTACAATTTGACTTTCAGTCAAACCGTAAGTCTAACTGACGGTTCGTAATTCGTTTTTACGGTTTGACTGTTAAATGATGAAATTGCCCCTGCGCCTTAAACCAGCCTATTTTTCAGAGCCGATCGATTGGATGAATACTTTTTTAATTTACGAAAATTAAATGAAAATAAAAGAATATAAATGAAAAAATGGCATAAAATGGTGAGAGCAAGAATTGAACACAAAACCATTTCAATTGTCAAATACTTTAAGATAATCAAGACATCCATTACACCACAACCACATTTTTAGAAATTAACAAATTTAACAAATATATATACAATTGTTAATAACATAATGATGTCATATATTCAAAATTTGATAGAGGGCTTTTATAAAACATATAATAACCTACGTTAATACTTAGAAGCATAATAGTTACTCTAAAAAATTGCAACTAGCTAGGTTTAATTTCTATGATCAACACTTACTATGATAGATAAATTAAATTGAACCATTTTTATAAGACGGGAGAAATAAATTCATGACATTGTTTTCGAAAGGAATGAAGACAAATTACAAAGACGCTTAGTTTTTGTCTTCACTATTATTACAAAAAATATAATTAATTTCAGTAAGTGTAAGAGTAATTATGTGCACATTAATTAGTCATACATCAAAAAATGGGTGTGTATAGAAAGGTTCATTACCGTAAAAAAAAAAACTGTCATTTTAATTACTATCAGAGGCCAATGTGGTTAAACTGATGATAAATCGAGTGTCGATAAACTGACGGCATTCACTTTACCTTCAATTCAGTAATACGGCATCTGATAGTAATTAAACTGACAGTTTTTTTGTTGGTAATGGAAGGAAACAAATACATACTAGTACGAGAAACCCATAATATGTGTTCAAAATTGCATAATGCGTAACCAGACCTTAATTAATTAATTACCTATGTACCTGACCTTATTTCAACTAATATATATATATATATATATATATATATATATATATATATATATATATATATATATATATAAAGATTCATCCATAATCTGAAAATCTATAAAGACTAGTAAAAAAATTGGTCACTTGTTGCTAAGGCTGACAAAAAATCCTCTAAAATCGGAGATTTGCCTTCCCACGGCCGTAACATGTATGATTCATACTTTTTACAAGGTGTGTTACATACAGTTATGGAAGTTCCAACAAGAAAACCGACAAAAAGCTTGTGGAAGATGGGCTTAAAGAGGTGGGATATTGCGTCTCTTACGTACTCATCTCGCTTGAAATTAATAAGGTCATTGAAAAGAAGGCATGCGTGGCTTTGGCTACGGCCCTTGCTACTCCTTTTTTTTCTGTTTGTTTTTTTTTGATTTATTTCAAGCTTCTTCTAGTATATAGAGGGACACCAAGTTTATTGTTTGGAAAGTTAAGAATATTGTTCGGCTATTTAGAGGATTTTTAAAGATTTTAAATTTCGCTGTTATTGTTCTGGGTTTGGCTACCTTATTAAATATATAAATAAAAAAAACTAATCTTATGAATGGCATTAGCCGTTTTCAATTTATGTATTATGCGATCACTTTTAGATTTGGTCCCAACCAAGTTTTTACACTTTTTAAGAAACATACGTAATGAACGTCGTTTGTTAATCAGTTATCACTTCGAGATGGAAAAAAATGAGACAATTAAATACTGTAATATTTATGTGATGAATATATATACGAGGGGGATGAGAATTATTGATATACAAACACTAAAATTAACTTCTGTTACGGTTAATGACTCCGCATAACAAGCAAAAAGTGTATATACCGGTTTTATTTATAGCTGGTCATAACATTTCTTTCAATATATAACCGATGCTTTCTCCTCCATTTTTTAATAACCCTAATTTTTTTCATATAAATGAATAAGACCCTAACATTTTGACTCGAGTAAGAAAACGAAAGCATTTCCATATTTGGTAAAATCATAAAGCTTTCCGCTTCTCGTTATTTCACATATAAGTCTTAAAAATTTATGTGTTTCCCTATGTGATAACCTACGAATACATATTAATTCTTTATTAAAATTAATATAAATATCGTTTGGCTTTGAGTAATTAATATTCCACGTTTGTTTTCTTAAAATTAAAATATTCAAGTATAACTTGGACATGTGACTGAATGAAGAAAAAAAAATATGTGATGTCATGATCAGCCTTTAATATTTATCATTTCCCCCTATATATATATATAAACAGTGTTTTCTTCTCTATTTTTTTCATAACCCTAATTTTTTTTATAACTTACTATATATTAAAAAACTTATATTTTACTATTATAATTAGGGTTGCTGCATCTTCATTCATTCTCTGAGGTTAGGACTCGTGATTTTTTTATTCCTTCTTTCTGTTACTTAGTGACTTTTTAAATTTATATGTTTTCTTAATTCTTATTAATTAGTTGAACTGCTTTTTTTTCCCATCTGAAGCCAAATAAGGATGGTAAAATATTTTCTTTAATTTTTCGAATTGAAATTTTAATGAATAAATAAATAAACAAGCTAGCAGATCTTTATTTGGAAAAAAGAAAAAGGAAAACCTCTAGGTTAGGACTCAAATTAGGTTTTCAACTTTTTATTATTTCCTATTTTAATATATATTTTTTTTATGTGTCTTGGGAAATATATTCAACTCAAGATTTAAAAATAAAAACAAAAACTGTCATCTTTTATTAAATTTTAATTTTAATTTGTTTGAAATAACTGTACCTCTAGCTTTAATTAAATAGGTTACTTTTCTCCAGGAAAAAACCTGTTTTTGTTTTGGAAGGTAAGTAAGCATTTCATTAAACAACAAAACAAGGTTGTAGTGATAATTGTCTAAGATAATGCGCACATTCGTCGCTTTTTTCTTCTTTTTCTTGCTTACTCCTAGTTTATAATAAACACATGTTGGCTGGTTATGTAGTCGGAGTCTTTACGTGTTGTATGAAAGATGTTAAACGTGACAGTTTTAACTATAAAGATGAACGTTGTTGGTGCTGAAGAGGCAGAAGATAAAGATGAAGAAGATGAAGCCGATGATCAGCAAGATGCGCATTTTTAAGCGAATAAGTGATTTACCAGATAAGTGGTACTTTCTCTTTTCTCAAATTAATGTCTTATTAAGGCTTATCTTCCCATACTATCCAACCAAACCCTATCTCCTGTTCTTATCAGTTTTTTTAGGGACCTTCACATCACATTTCTTTTTGGTCGAAAGAGTAATTACTAAACAGACTTGTCAATTTTTTTCTTTCATCAATTAATTCCTTCAATTTTTTAATAATGCATGCATGTGTAGTTCAAATTGCGCTTGTATTTTGGTGAAATGTTATGTAAACTTCTGATCAAGGGTACATGTCTTTGATTTCCCCATTCATTTACATATATATGATACTCACTTTATCGCTTTTAACTCTCTTCAGTTTTCTTAACGTGTGCTTGCTATCATGGTAATGAGGATGTTTTGCGATTTAATTTGATTACGTGCCTATTATTTTTCTAGTTTTCTTACTAGGCATGTCCGAACTCCCAAATTAAATTAATTGCATATGCTTGATTTAAAGAATTTTTTTCAATCTCGACAAGCAGATATATGTAGTCTCAACTTGGTATATATATCCTTATTATTCAGAAGGGTAGCAATCATTATAATCTTGAATAACTGCAGCCGACTCATTCACTAATCAGTACTTCTACCCTAATCGGTGTCAGCATTATCGATATTAAAACTGATACGTCGTTTTTTCTTATGTTTGTGCTGCATTACTCTGTATGCATGTAGTTACTTGGAACATAAATAATTTAGCAAATGGATGTGTTAGATAATATTGGGAATTGCTGGTATAGTGGTAGAACTTTATTGAATTGGAAAATAGAAAAGATGATCTATGGTAGATTCGATTATAAATGGGCTGCAATTTACTTGATAGTATCGTCATATAGATCAACTCCTTTAGTGGATCCTCCGGATGTGCTTTTTGGCTTGGTATAATCTTCCGTTAACTTTCAATAATCAAGTGCCTTAGTTTCCTCAATCGGTCATATACTCTTTATGTATGATATTCGCTTTATTCCTTTTTACTCTCTTTCTTATTACTTAGTTTGGGCTTATTATCATTAAAGGATGCTTTGCAATTTGATTTGATTCGTCACAAACTAATAAACTATAAATTTTATATACAAGGAAAACTGATCTGTAACCCTTTTTGAACGTAAAAAAAACTATACACAAAATGCAACTACCTGACCTTAATGATCTGTTTTAACCGTATTTTGTTTTTTCTACAGAGGGGTATACGGCCCAAGATGAGCACCGAGTAAAGACAGGATGGATTATTGCAATTTCAATACAATTCCGATTGAAGAATTCACTGCCACAAATTTACCTTCTTTGAAACACAATGTGCCAGTTGAAGGAACATTTTGGAACCTTGTTCCAGATATAATGAATGGCATGTATGTACGCACATCAAATTGAAGGGTTTGAATTCATTTGGAAAAATATTGCTGGTAGCATTTTTGTCGAGAAAGCAAAAAAATCTTCCGGGAACAGGCAATATACAAATGCAGAAAATGATTGGCGAGTTTGTACACGTATACAAATGCAGTATTCTGAAAGAAAAACTTCCGGGATTACGAGACTTTGTTGTTGTTTTGAAAGTTGAAACCCAGTTACCAGCAGGAAACCCTCCTTGATTTCGTCGCTAACGGTAAAATAACATTTCTAAAAAAATAAAATTTATTGTCCTTAATAGCTGTTCACCCTGCCTTATTTTCCTTTGACTATTTATCTGAAAAAGAAACTCCCATAATTCCCAGGGATGAGTTAGAACGCATAAAGTTTGATCCAAAACCAAATTCTTAGTAGAACCGATAAGACTCAGCATGGCAAATAAAGAAAGGGTTTTAATTTTTAGCCAATTTATTGACCCCTTGAAGTTTATTATCAAACAGTTAAGGAGAAAATTTCATTGGGACCAAGGGCAGGAGATTTTGTACATTGGTGGCGAACACTCTGATAAGGAACGTCAATTATCAATAAATAAACTTAGCGAAGCTGCTCTAACAAAAAGGCTTCAAACTGCATTGAAGGTATATTAATTGTTTTCTCATCATTAGCCTTTCTTTAAAGCTGATCGGAAAATATCAATACCTAAAACACTGCTTTCTGAAACCCTTTAATACTTGCTTCTTACCGGATATGCCCTATGGCTGAACTAGTTAGTTAAGGCGAGCCCAGCGAGTAGTTATATATTAGGTCAATGCATTCAAGTGACGTTGTAGTCTATTGTAGTCTATTTCCACTTAGTATCAGAGCAATGTTCCATCGAGCGAAGTTTTCTTATTTGTCTAACTTCTTTCATAACAGCTGATAATGAAAAAGATTATGGAATTTCTAATTTTCTAATGAAAAAGTACTGTTTAGTTTAGTTCCTACAGGCCTGCATGCAAAACACTACCTTCCATATCAATCCTCACTAGTGTTCTTGGAGTAATAAAGGAATTTACTGAAATGGGTTACAAGTACTATAACAGGAAGATGAACACGAGAAATTTCTGATATTTGTTTTGCTTTAAAAACGTAGTTTTTTTTTTCCTGCCAACATGATTATAGTTTGTTTGCTTCTGTAGTTGAGGTTGAGGCCATGATGAGATCTCTTGAAGATGCTATGAACCAGCCTTTGGCGACCCCCATTCAATATTATGGTTACCGATGATCAACAAGATGTTTTTTTTTTATAAGCGAATAAGTGATTTACCAGATAAAACGGTATTTTCTCTTCCCTTAAACTTTTAGTAATGCATGCACGTGTTATTCAAATTGCGCTTGCTATTTTGGTATAATTTTTTGCAAACTTCGAGTGAAGGGTTGTCTTTGGTTTCCTCGTAAGTTTACATAAATAGTCTTTTGATATAATATTCACTTTATTGCTTTAATACAGTTTTCATTGTTCTATTTGATTATTAAAACTGAAGCATTAATGTTTCTTCTGTTTGTAATGATTAAAATCACTTATATTTGATTATTAATCTGGTTGTGCTTATTGGTTTGGTTACTTATTTTTTTGTAAAATTTTTCGTAAACTTCCAGTGATCAAGATCCTTCTTTTATTTTCCTCAGCCATTTATACTCTTTCTACTGTACATTTTATGATATTCACTTTGTTCCTTTTTACACTCTTTCAGGTAGAATTATTCTGAGGGGTAGCTACTCTTGCACTCTCTGTAGAGATTTTATGAGGGGTAATTTCCTACAAATGACATCTTTTATATTCACAAGTTATGTAGTGTTAATGACTGTTTTACATTTTTAATTGGTGACCCGACAATTTTATTATCAGAAACGAAAGAAGCAAAAGAAAACGAAGAACCATTGTTAATTCAGAATACAATATGCAGGAAAGTGCCTTGTTTAGTCGAAGCCTTTAAGCTACACTTAGGTTTAGCTTTTTAATATTATAACTAGCATTTTGATCATCAGTTGCCAGTTTAAGCTTTTAAACAAGATGGAATGAGAAAAGCCAGCTTGTTTGCTTTAAGATCCAGCTTCCAAAAACCGGTTTCAAATATCAGAAAGACAAAAAACAAAAAACCTTATGCCTTAGCTTAATGTAGAAACAGTTGAGCCAGACCAACCAAATACCCTAATCGCAGTCGTGACCGCACACACCAATCATTCATTTACTTAGTTACTGCATTTGGGGAAAAAAAACAAATATATACGTTACCGGTCCATGTATATACACCTACCTACTTGAGATGGTAAGTTTTTTTGTTGAAAACTTGGCGATAAGAAACAATTTCTATATATTAGCAAGAATTGCCAACTTACAACCTAGACTGAATCCTTAACTCCTTCCTATAGGCATAAAAAGTCGGACTTACGAGTAGAAATATAACTTCTCATCACCCACTTTTAATAGTCAATTATAAGGCTTAGTATAAAACATATTAATATGCTACGATTTTTCAAACCAAGCTATATCTAACCATTTTCTCATAATTCTCCCGACAGGCAGCAAGATCGGCTTCATAGACAATATGAGAAGGAGGCGAAAATTCCATGTTCTTTAAGTCTTGTATGTTTATCCCCAGTAGACATGCATGTTATTATTTATTACGGTTGCTATGACAAAGAATCCCTTTTTGAGAAAAAAATTTCCGTTTAATTGGTAGGTTCATATTTGAACTTCATTCTGCACATGCCAGATCATAAATTGCTTGCACATATGTCTTGACTATTTTTTTGGGATACTTTACAGGGGTACATAATTGCTGCCATGGATGTGATTGGCGATAATGTCATAGTTGGGGTAAGAGAGTTTATTGTTGTTGTATATTTTGTTAGTTAGTTATTTTGGTATTTTGAGTATTGGGTTGGCTGTCGGTTGGTTGTTCTACACCCATTATGGTCTGCACGCTATGCTTAGTTCATTTGATCATCATCTGCTTCGACATGCACACTTGACCGAGCTTATTAGTTTGATGGTTGAGATGATTTAAGTGTGTATGTTTCTTTCTTTTGGTGTATTTTGTTTTACCCGTGATGTTTGGGTGGTAGTATCCGGATCGTAGGAGGCTTTCGGGCAGTCGGAATGGTTTTGTATTATGTATTCTCTACTTAGCCCCTTGGAGTCTTTTTCAGGGGTACTGAACTCTGTATTCTAGCCGTTATTTGTAATAAAAAAAAAGTATATTTTGTTAGTTTCTTTCATCCGCACGCTTATGTAAAATATTGAAATACAATTTTTTTTCTCAGGTATTTTACTTCATAGGGTTCGGGTTTTTTTTGTATTGAAATACTGATCAGCATCCCGGTTATTCAGGTGAGACTTTGAAATCATATTACATGTTACTGTTTTCTACTCCAGAACTTAAACTTGACGCATACAATTCTGTTAACAAAATGATTTCAGAACAAAGTTCTACGACTTTGTATAGTGTCTTAGAAATTTCCTTCCATTTTTGTCCTCTGAGTCGAAAATAATGGAACATCTGCAACAGATTTTGAAGTTATCGGAAGCAAATATTTTTTGATTCATGAATCCAAATATTTTGAGGTTTCCCTTTGTTTCTAACTTTTCTCGGATGTTTATGGAATAAAGTTTGTAACTATTGGAAACCAGTGATTGGTTTTGCTAGATGATAAAACCAACTCTTTTCAAGAAGCGTTGTTTTTCGTTTATAATGGAGCAATACTAAGATGGTATTTGCTTTGTTTTATGCAGCAAGTGTACATGTATTTCCGAGGTAGCGGTAAAACATCAGAAATGAGACGTGAAACTGCACATGCATGATTGTGTGCAGCAATATAATTGATGACGACCATTCCCACGTCGTCATTCAACCAAAGCGATTACAGATTCGTAGTGAGAGAGATCCACGCCTTTTTGTTATATGATACCTTTTTCCTTCGTTTTTATTAAAACAACGATCTTTCTGACCAAATATAACATTGTTGTTGTGATATACAGTACTATATATGATTTATTCATGTGGGAACAGTGGGATTGTATGTCTAATTCTTGGGCTTAAAAGCGAGATGACTATTTCGATAAACTCTATTTACTACAGGCTTAAAAATAACCGTTTACAGGTGCTATTTTTCTAGCTCCGCATTTGATCTATTTTGATCAATAATATGGGTAAAACTTAACAACATTCAAAGAAATCTACCAATAGCTATAAACAATCCAATTTCATAGGTGAAAAGGGACTTAATTAACCATGCTATATTATTCCAATGCCGCTAAATTAAAGCATATAAAATAAAAATGGATGAAATTTAGTTCGAATCCAAGGGGAATTGCTTGATAACCGCGGATTTCATGTCCCATATTTTCACTGATGCTGTCACGGTCACTCCCGTAGCATTATTAAATAAGAGAACTTGAGAAATGCCATTTGTGACATGTATTGGATAAATTCGCGATGTGATCACTGTTCTCCCTCCTTGAGCAAAACTCTCCACGATCGAATGATCAACCTACATATTTTTGACAGAAACATTTAATATATTAATTACTTCGTCGTGCTAAAATTCCAAGTATTAACAAGTTTAATTTTTTATATTCGAAATTGATGCACGTGAAGGCCCACGTTGAAGATTAAATTCTCGCCAAAGTTAGCCTCCATGAGTAAATTCGATATCGTCGTCATTGAGTAGCATTTCTGATAAATAGTTTTTAGCCATACCAATAATCTCATAAATAGTTTTTCTCCGTCAAGCACAGGAACTGTGCTTCCATAGATGCTTTGTTAACACCAGAAGCCTTCGATGACCTGAAAAGAATTGTCACCGTGTTAATTACAAAATTTCATCTCTGGTTTGAGTTTTGTTGAAAGTTGTATTGCAATTAGTTTATCATTTTATAAATTGATCTTCTTTTGTTTTCTTGCCTGAAAAATCTACGAGTCCAAAGTTAACTAAGTATGAAGTACAAATCAAGATCAGTAAACCAACCTTGACTGATCGGCACAAAAATAAGTGCTTAAACTTCCATTAGCAAGCTTAGCAATGTAAAAATAAACAGGTGTAAATTCGGAAAGCTTATCGTTCGCAATAACCACAATGCCAAATGGCCCTAAAACACCTCTCATAGAAGCCCCACTTGAGCTGCAATTGTAGTCTTCACCGGCTTCTGTTTTTGCCTCAAATACCTTTTCTTCAACTTCAAATGTTGTACTTATATCCATCTATATAGGATGATATATCGTTTAGAAACTACACAAACATTGTTACCAGAAACTAATTGGTGACATGAAATATTGTTACTGACAAAATTGTTTTGTACTTTAATAGCAAAAAATAATGACATGAGATATTCTTATCGAAGAAATCATGTAACTATACCTGAGTAGTTGAGCTGAAGTGGAGTGGGATTAGTGAACCGGGCTCAAGCTTAACTCCATCGAATTCAGTACTATTTAACCTGAGTTGGTTCACTTCTTCAATTGGCCATTGTAGTAAGTTAGTTCCAGTGTCCTTTTCAAACACTAATGTCCTTGGTAAGCTCTGCAACAATATATACAAACTTACATTCAGGAAATTATAAGCTGGCTTATCTGAGAATGAGAAAAACGCCGGGTAAGTTTACAAAAATTTAAAGAAAATAGTGTATCTTTCAAAGTCGAAAACCAAATGCATTGGAACTTATAAACCAAAAAGAGGAATGGACTAAAATTTGATGAGATGTTGCATGACTGTTTTCGAGACTCGAACTTTTTTATCAATGCAAACATCAGTTACCTGATCAGCATTTAAAAACCACTTCTTTTAAGTATTCCCTACTAAAAACACACTACTTCCCTCTCCCCCTCACCTCTTAGGCCTATTTCGTGAAAATGTAACTGACTTGTGACTCATGGATGCCTTGCCTCATATGACCGTTTTGATCAATTTTTGTAAAACAACCAGTTAAATGTTGCATAACAACAAATGAATTGTAATAGATCGAATAAGTGTCGACATCTTTTACTAAATCAAACATACACGGAAAAAGATGACTTATTTAAAAAAACTCGACATCATTGTTTTTTTCGACGAAAGAAAGAAAGAAAGAAAAAACTCTGCATTGCTATAAAACCTGAAGTGAAGCCCAACCCTTCAACATGTCAATCTCAAGACCATCACTTTCTGCAATCCAAGACCATAAAATTCTTCTTTTCTTATTTTGGTCATAAAATGACTTGGTTGCATAAAACTGTCCATAATCCAGCCATAACCCTACCACCAAATCCGTTGCCACATCATCAGGTGTCCACCTCCTCGTCTCTGTGTCATAAGACCCAATCGCGTAATAATCTCTTTGATCATTCCACGAACTCATTTTCAATACGTACTTCACGTTAGGCGCACCTAATGAGGTGTCGAGCCTGTGTGTCTCGGTGGTAGATACAGGGAAAAAATCAATGCATTCCCACATTCCTGAGTTCGGGATCGAATGCATGACCCCTTCCAAAAGCACGAAGCTAGTAAAGTCTGTAGTTTGGTACACAAATGCCATTCCTGTTCCGTTTATCTGCGAGCCTATAGCAATGTGCCACGTGTCATCCCCTACTTGCCATGCGGTGGTTGGGTCGCGGAAATCTCTCCTGAAATCAAAATATAAGATAAACCATATATTGTATCATTCATGGTATTTTATGTAGGTAGATCATCAAGACTATGGTAATCATGACTGAAAGTCTGAAACTGTCATCGTTTTAAATTAAAGGATTAAAATCTATCAAATTCTAAATTTTTGGGACTACTACAATTCCAAGTGAAGGAATTAAGTAACATTTTTGCATTAGGATAATATAATTCTTTTGTCACGTAATACAATAGTGTTGTTATTCTAAAATCTACAATAGTGTTGTTATCTCTATTGTTAACTTAACGTTACTAGATAAGTAGTAATTAAGTAATACTTCTCCCTCCTTCGATATTTTAGCTAACAAAAAACTTAAATGAATTTTTTTCAAAAGTATGTAATCAGTATTAATTTTAAGCTATATTATTAGATTTCGTATAAATTATTTAATAATCTTATAAGTACCTGAAGACCCCGCTAGGAGGGACCATGACTGGGTTACCCGCATACTTGACCCAGTGTACAAGGAGAGGGTCAGACAGGTCAGCAGGGTACGCTAGATTTTGCACCTCGACCAAATCTTTATTTATACCGGTGTATATCATGACGGCGTGATCGTCTGAGAGAATGGTGGCAGACCCAGTCCAGACGCTTTCGATATCTGAAGGGGTGTCGGGCTCCATGGCAATAGGGAGGTGGAACCAGTTGATCATGTCGGTCGACACTGTGTGGCCCCATGTTATGTTCCCCCATGCCGTGGAACGAGGGTTGTACTAGTAGAATAAGTGGTACCATCCCTTGTCGAAAAGTAGGCCTAAGACATGAAAATCCAAAATATACAAAACAAAATAATTACATGTATTTGTATAATGATGCGACAATGTCAGTTTCCATGATTTTCACTCAAGTCCACGGCCAAGTACTTATTACTTCTTGGGTTGTAATTGCTATCTTATTGGGTTCAGCCACTCTCGCTGTTCGGAACCTACAAACCATTCCGACTGGCAGTCAGAATTTCTTCGAATATGTTCTTGAATTCATTCGTGATGTGAGTAAAACCCAAATTGGGAAAGAATACGACCCTTGGGTTCCCTTTATTGGAACTATGTTTCTATTTATTTTTGTTTCAAATTGGTCTATATAATAGAATGATACATATACACATATGATAGACTCGTTGGTAGACTCGTTTATCTTGAGTTGCCTTATTATAATAGAATGATACATATACACATATATCGGAAATATGACCGAGGTGGCATACGGGGGTAGTGTTGGAATTGGAAATGTTGGGTCATAAGGTAGCGATATCGGCAAATGTGCTTTTGACACCGTCAACAAGCTTATTATCGGCTCTGATTGCTTCACTGTCTCTTTAATCTGAAAATTATTTAACTCTAATTGAATTGTGGGTTGATTAAGAGCCACGGTATAACTGAGATAGGAAAATTACAATTTTACCCTTAATTGTAACAAAAGTTAGTCAATGTAACATTTTACCTCCGTAAAATAGACGATAAATCACTAAGTCGAAACTTATTCAAAACGTAAATGATAACGGACATCATTAAACCGAAAATGTGTTAAAAAGTAAGGTAAATACCAAGCTTCTCAGTTATTTGTGGCTTCTAAATTTATCAAATTAATAAAGTTTCAGATTGTAGAAAGAGAGAGAGAGAGAGAGAGAGAGAGCTGGCAGGTATTTAACTTCCCTAACTTATTTTTTCTGTCACCTTTTTCTTTGCAATTAAATGATTAGTTTTAGTTTTGATGTTTAAAAAAATTGGATCTTTTACATACCCTTTTCACCTGGTAGATTGTTTGTCATTTTTGTCACTTTTTTTTTTGCAGCTAAATTGATAATATTAATTTTACTGTATCAAAAGTTTGATCTTTTACATACCTTTTTTTTCGCCTGGTGTATTGTTTATTATGTTTGTGCATGTTTGGCAATAACTTTTTTTCTTAGCTTTATGATTAAAAAAAATTAATGGGTGTTTGGTAGTTTTTTTTAGCTTTTAAAAAACTAGCTTTTGGGTCAAAAAAAGCTAAAAAAAACTCATAGCAGAGAAGCTAAGAATGTACGATTTTTTAAAGTTTTTTCACATTAAAATTTAAAAAAATAAAAACTTTTTGATAGAATGTGCATGTATATCTACAAGCTACTTATAAGTTATATAGGTGACCAATGACTTATCAATATAAATAAGTTATTGTCACTTGTAAGTAAAAAAAGTTACAGTGGCACTACACTGCTGCTTTTTTTAAGCAAACTTTTTTCTCATTACTTTTTAAAAGGAGATTTTTGACCAAAAAATCTGATGTCAAACGGGCCCTTTGTCACTTTGGTTTTGCAATTATATTACTAATTTCAGTTGTAATTATTTTTAATTTTGGATATTTTACTTACCCTTTGTTTGTCATTTTTGTTTGCAATTTAATGAATAACCTCAATTTTACTGATCATAAGTATTTGGATCTTTTGTATACCATTTTCATCTAATATATTATAATGTTTTCAAATTGGTTTATTAGTTTCAAAAAAATATGTTGCGAGTGTAAAAGATTATGAGTCCAAACCGATAGATCCATATCTGTAATTATGTAATTTAATCAGATTTTGGAATCTATAGAGAGGGAGAGCGCCTCAGGAGCTCCCCAAATTTATGGTTATTGGTCACTTACGTTTTGCTATTCGAGCAATTTTTCAGTACTAGTGTTTCCAAAATTGGATATTTCTATGTAATCGGACTGGCTCATTAATTTCATCAAACACCTTTATGAGGTCCAAAAAATTGAGTTGGAAATCGATGATTTTGCTTTACTTATTAGAAGTTTAGTTCTTTTACGTTCCCCTTCCGCTACTGCAAACAAGTTAAAGCTGGTTTGTTATCAAACTTCCGCAAACATTTTATGTTTATACTCTTAATGTAATATAAAATACATCATCTTTTGCCCGATCAATGTCTTCAGTAGAATAATATCTTTTGAAGCGTATATACTGGAAATAACTGATAACAAAAATCATTTGAATTAGAAACATTGAGCTCAGAGTTATTTATGTCAAAAAAATTTAGATTACTTAAAATCAAACTGTATGAGTTTGATTTGCAAAACGCAGTCCATTACACGGGTTGCTTGCAATTTACACTCCATAACACATCTTTTACACGCCCTTTTCTCCTGGGGGTTTTTTTCCGGTATGTATGTACTGCTAACAGTTGAGGGTGGTTTGACGTCAAATACCTGCAAACACGTTATGTGCTACTCTTAAGGTTATATTTTTTTTTGTAACCCCATTGTTGTATGCTCTAATAATTGTTTTCCATGAATCATCGTGTTGCATAGATCAGAAACAGAACTTAGGATTTAAAAAAAGATCATCCAAAACAGGCCATCACCTTTTTCTTAAATCAAATAATTGAATCTTTTACATGCCCTTTTATTTCTGATACATGGTTATGCATTCAAACAGATTCATTAATCTCACTCGAAACCTTGTGAGAAACAAAAATGATAAGGCTACAAACATATGCGGGTCTGAGTTTCCTGGCCACATTAGCCGTTACCTATCATGCTTTCCATAGCAGATTCCAGTTTTACCCTGCAATGGTGTATCTGTCCACCTCGAAAATCAGCTTAATGCTCCTCCTCAATATGGGTCTCGTCTTAATGTGTATTACATGGCAAATTACGAAAAAAATATTCCTCGGTTCTCTCAGAGAAGCTGAGGTCGAAAGGCTAAACGAGCAGGCATTTAGGGAAGTTATGGAGATACTATTTGCTGTTACTATTTTCCGTCAGGATTTTTCGATTTCTTTCTTGGCGATGGTTACTTCTCTTTTGTTGGTTAAAGCTTTGCATTGGTTGGCTCAGAAAAGGGTTGAGTATATAGAGACGACCCCTTCAGTTCCCACTTTGTCTCAGGTTCGGATCGTGTCATTTTTGGGGTTCTTGTTCGTGTTAGATAGTTTGTTTTTGTATTATTCAGCGAAGTATTTGATACAGACAAGACAGGCTTCAGTTTCCCTCTTCTTTGTGTTCGAGTGAGTATATTTTTTTTCTATATAAATTTAAATATTTACGCTTTAATTCTTCAGCTCCTTCATGTTGCTGTGTTTATATTTTGTATAATAATCATAGCCTATAAGAATGGTGTAGATCAAAGGATGTTTAGTACCTTTGGTTTAGAGTTAATTTATGGGTTACTTGATTTGTGCTTGGTTTGTTGTTGTGAAAGAATTTTAATTGGACAAATATGCTCTAGTATCATCAGGGCTTGTTAGTGCCAGGTATTTTCATTGGGTATGATTTGGGCACTTGGCAAAGAATTAGAGAAGCTAGTGAACATTTACGAGTATTTGGATCTTTGCATATCATCTTTACATTATATTTGCAAGGTTTCAAAAATCGCTAGGCGGACTATAGGCGGAAGGTGGGGCCTGGGTCCGTGAGTGAATAGGCGGGACCTAAGTAGGGAAACCAAATTTAAACACTTTTTTGTGGTGTTTTGGATTCTCTTTTGATATATATGTTAATTATGATTAACAAGCTAAGTTAAGCATTTATACACTTCTAATTTATCGATATACTATCAACAATTTGACAAAAGCTATGATAACATTGTTTGATCAGTAGAATATACACTAAAATAAACATAATGATCTATTGTAAGATAAATTTGCAGGACAAATATTGATCACTGATCAACAGGTTTATTCTACTACTAATTTATGAGTTAAAAAAATATAAACTTTACCTTTTTTGACCGGGTTGGCCCGTTTGACCTGGGTTGACCTGGGTTTGACTCATATCTACCAAGGCCTGGCGCCTAGGCGGAGCAAGGCGGGGACTTTTGAAACAGTGTTTGTTCTTGAATCAGGTCTATGTCTTATGTTAGACTTCTATAAATAGACTTGGGGGTCTAAGTTAAGCACATGTATCAATAACATTTGCAAACTTTTGAGGCAATTTTTTAACAGAAATCTGATTTCTTTTTTAATTTTTTATCGTATCCTTCGACGTTCATTTCTATCCATATAATAGCAAAATTTCAGTACTCTTGTTTCAGTGACATCTCCTAATTTACTTTTTCCTTGCTATGTGCATCAGATATATGATATTGGCGACTACAACTGTCTCAACGTTTGCGAAATACATTTTCTACGTCAGCGACATGCTTATGGATGGTCAATGGGATAAGAAGGCCGTTTATACATTTTATTTGGAACTTATTCGTGACTTGCTGCACTTGACTATGTATCTTTGTTTCTTCCTTGCAATTTTCGTGTAAGTAATTACCCACTTTGGTTGTTGTCTAATTGTTTAAATACACATAGTATATCGTTCCATTATCCTTGAGCTTCAAAATTCCTTATTTTTCGTAGCTGTTAATTGTCTGATATATGTGTTATGTTTACATAATGGGGCACGTGGAATCATGCTTTTGTTTTTTTCTTAACCTCTTTGTGAATTCTTTGAACTTTCGAAAAGGAACGACGTTTTCCAGACAAACCTTTATTTGAAATATTATATTGACTACATCTACTTTCCCTTTTGTATTTTATTGTGTTGTCTTACTTGATTTCAGTATGAAGCCTGTGTTAAATTTTGATTTTTGAATTTTTTTTCTCCATAATATCTCAGTAATTATGGTGTGCCGCTTCACTTAATTAGAGAGCTTTACGAGACTTTCCGAAACTTTAAGGTTCGCATTTCTGATTATCTTCGATATCGAAAAATCACTTCAAATATGAACACCCGTTTTCCAGATGCAACACCCGAAGAACTCACCTCGTAAGTTTCTCAACTTATTGAAACTATCAGTTTACTGCTTACGGAAATTAATTTGCTTTACTCTTATGCAGAAGTGATGCAACCTGCATAATTTGTCGGGAGGAGATGACAACCGCAAAGAAGCTCAATTGTGGGCATTTCTTTCATGTCCATTGTTTACGATCATGGCTAGAGAGACAACACACATGTCCTACTTGTAGAGCTCTAGTTGCTCCACCAGATAGTGGGACTAATGCATCTGGATCTGGTGCAAACATTCATCAACAAGGTATTTCAGTTGTTTTATCTTGTTGAGCATGTTAGGATA
Organism: Primula veris; assembly: GCA_963682055.1. Taxonomy (NCBI): domain Eukaryota; kingdom Viridiplantae; phylum Streptophyta; class Magnoliopsida; order Ericales; family Primulaceae; genus Primula; species Primula veris. Next base: position 8,229,564 of record OY821750.1, on the reverse strand, counting down.
CTCCTTATTGTAAAATATAGCCTGTTGGTTGAAAATCCTAAACTTCTTATTTGCTTGTAGTGCGTGCAAGAAAAAAATTACTGTATCTGGAATTGTTGAATTCTTTTGGTGGGATATAATAATTGTTATTGGTATCAGCAAAATGTAGAAATGTGGCGTTAATAGTTCAGAGATGTGTGCAAATTGCCAATGCCTAAGGTGTTTTCTTTCTCCCTGCTTCTGCAGTAACTATGACAAAATAGTAGAAAAAGGTTCTTAAATGGGAATTTGTGCTTATTGCCTTAGCCGCTACTTGTTAGTTGTTAAATAGAACCTTCATGTCATCTGGTCATGGGATCAAAACTTGCACTAAATCTAAGTTAAGAGTTTCAGTAAAGTAACACAACAAAATTAAGGGAAATTGCTGTTCAGTCTTGCTATCTGATATTCTCAATGAGATTATATAAATCCTCCTCCTACTAGATGATATCCTCTTATATAGACGTTCCTATATTTTGTAGTATATTTTTCCCTCTCTGCTGCTGTTCTTTTGGTTGAAAATTGCTGATTTAGAATGTTCCCCAGACTGATTTGCAAGTGTTTTCCTTTTCAGAAGCCGACTCTTGCAGATATGTGTGCAACTTGTATATTTGGTAGCTTTTTCTACTATACGAGTGTTAGCTGATTGTGTTGCCTGAACAGGAACTTTGCCAGCTGGCACATCATCGCAAACCCCAACAGGAAATGGTCAAGTACGTAATGCACATAGTCAGCACGAGGCCCGAATACGAGCCGCTGCAGCTGCTGCATCAATATACGAGAAATCTTTTGTATATCCTTCTACAACTACATTTGCTTGGTGTGTATTTCTTCTCCATATGTTACTATTAACCCCTACACACTGTGTTTGCATGAAGTTTTTAAGCTCGGTATTTTAGATTTTTGCATAGATAATTAGATATGTATTGCATTCAGTTGATAAGCTTGAAACCTTTATTTTCCGTAAGCTAAAAAAGGCAGCATTTGCTTAAAAACTGAAACCAAAAAGGGCTACAGTTTCATGCCTATGCATTTATGATAAGATCCTTTTTGCTTACCTATTAACGTCCATTTTTATTCCCGTTCAAGTATCATGATCTTCATGACTGCGGGAGGTTGGTTTTGTGGTATTGAGAAATGATTATAGGAGAAGTTTTTTTTTATCAGAGATTATATGTTTTGAACATTGAAAGTGATTCCCCAGAACGAGTTTAGAAGTAGGCCATGCTGGGGTGAAAATATCTGTGCTTGGTTACTTATGACTAATGAGCTTGTTTTGGTTTGTACAATGAGGTTAGAAATCTATTTGTTTTAATGGGGGATCGAAAAGCTATAGCAGTATTAATAAGCATTGTATACTTACTGAGAAATGATTGGCATTCCAAAAACTGTTAGACAAAACTCGTATATAAACTTATATGTCCATGCTACATTGGTTAATGAAAAGAAACGTGACTTCTCTTTATCAAATTCATACAGTTGTTAACACGTCACATTTTGTACAAGTTTTTGTTGAAGTTATGTATGTTACTATGTTTGTCCACAGACATTCTTGTTCGAGGTGAAGTACTGTAGGTTAGGCAAAGTATTTACTTTCCCGTGACAACCAAATAAGAGTTGATTGTTATTCACATGTAAGATTTTCAGTTTGTCACCTTCAAACTGATATGTTGATCAACAATCAATTGTTTTTTTACACAGGTCTGCTGGGTACGATTTAGTTCCACAAGCAACCGGAGCTCAGGGTAGTGCTATAAACACAGTGTCCACTGGAACCACCCACCTTCTTGCGGAACAATTACTAAATGACCCCTCTGGTTCTCAGCCTGGTTTTGTTCCTTCCGTAGCTCCTGCTACAGATCCGAACTACGAGGAGAGTTTTGCCGATGCTGCAAGTTTATCAACATCTCAGTTACAGGAGCAGAATATAATCCTTCGGAACCAGATTGAGGTACAATCAACCTTATCATATACTCTTATCGGTGTTCGATAATCAATAGAGAAAAGAAGGCGAATGTATATTATGGGCTCCTTTCTGTCATTTTTTTTTGGTGAGTAAAAGAACAGAAAATTTACTCATTTCTCTCATTTTATAAGCTTGTTTCGCTTTCTCACAGGTCTTGCGCAACAAGCTCCACCTCTTAAGATCGCGACCTGGGAAAAGTGTTGATCCCTCTTCTACTGATGTGGGTAAGGCAGTTGAATCTTCGTCTTCAAAGGTTTTAGACAATGACCCACTTGAGGAGACTCAATAGTCCTAAGAAAAAAAAACAAATTTTATTGATCAATAGCTGTGTAAATAGGCCGCAACCCACAAATGAATGATGGGAGAAAACGATTTTTAGGTGTGACAGTGTTGTATTTTAATCACTTTATGATGAATTTTCAAAAAAAAACCCAAATTGGAATCGGAAATTGTCGTGTCAACAATTTTGACTATTATATATCACTATAGATTTCGGATTAGTTACATGCTTGTTTCTAATATCTACTGTCTTGTGTCGGTCTAAGAAGTCCTGATATTACTATTGTTCCCATTGTAGGAAATTGGATGATCAAATTTTGTTATTTCATGATCAACTTTCAATGCTTATAATTTAACTGGCTAGATTATGATTTACGCTAATAGTCTACATTTGACCCTTATGATCAAATAACCAATTGTTTGTTTAAAAATGGTACAAATTTCTGAAACTAAACATATGTGGGAAATGATTTAGACATTTTACATCTTTTCTCATCGAGTATTTGCTCCTATGATCAGGCTTTCTTTTTAATTGCACATTTTTAAGCCAATATTGCAGGTATAGTATAATGTGTCTAATCAGTCGATAGATTACGCATCCTTATGTTGACATAGTTAATGAAGGTCTCTTACAAAGAAGAGATGAAGAACACTTATAACGCAAGTTTAAGAATAATTTACATAGTCGGATCTAAAATCAGGACTTCTGGCATTCTAAAAAAAGATTGTAATACCAATCCCATAGTACATTCCAAACATGTAAAACACAAAAAAATGAATTAACATTTCGTCATATAAATTGAATGTAAAAGCGAAAAAGAAATGACAGTCTTTAACACGTACCAAATGTTACCATAGCAGAAATAAAGACATAATGCAAAAAGAGAACAAAACCACAATCACTAGTCTCGAAACGTCTATACTAGTAGGTACCTCTGTTGAGAAAGTCTGAGACCATGTATACATCGCACTCATTTCCGCTGTTAAGGGATACTAAACTTTCATAATAAACACAAGTTCGAAATTTAAACTCGGAGCCTCTCGGTCCAAACATTTCTCATTTCTCGAGTAATGACATCATACAAGACCATTCGGGTAATGAAGAGGTCTGACTCAGGATGACTAAACACTAATAGGAGTCTGTCTTTTCTCCAAAACCCAAGAGGTGTCATGAGCTCTACAAAAGGTCTACATTCTTTTACTCATGTGCACTAATAGGAGTCTGTCTTTTCTCCAAAACCCAAGAGGTGCACAAGTATCTACATTCGTACTCGGGAGAGAAGGTAAGCACAGACCATCGGGGGTGACGACATCCCAATAATTTTAAAAAATTATGACTTTTTCAATTTTTAACCATGTAGTTTCAATAAAATACGTAAAAACGGTGATTTGACATCACTCATTTTTATATTATAAATTTTGACACCGACGAATACCATTCCTGTTATACTCATATTAGGTGCAAAGCCAGATGCGTCAAAGGGAAGATATCATAAAATGCAAAGATAAGAGTTAACTTTAAAGTGACATAGGTAAATGAATAGTTTAAAGAAATCATATGTGGAACATGTCCAAGAATAACAGATTAAGAGGTTCAAACTCAGAAATTGAAATTGGCAATAAAAATAAGGACAATTATTTATGAAAAAGTTCTATGAAAAAAGATGTACAACCTATATAATCATTTACCTCAACCAGCAAAACAGGATTGCCTTCAACTTTTCGATTTTCTTTAACCATATAGAATTTTATGTGATTCATTTTATTTATTTATTTGTTAAATCTTTACGCACACAAATAGCTCATTTCTCTACAAACCTAAATCCATCATCCACCAATCCTCAATATAATAATTGACAAAGGAAAAAAAAGTAATATTCTAATTTGCTCGATACCAATATATTTTTGGCACACCGTGAATATATATATATACACTAACATGCACACTAGCGGACCGGGTTCATGCAATGCATGGTGTTACGCGTGAATTGATGTTATAGAATAATATGTATTTGTCCAATATAGTTTTTAATGCACAAGATTATAAAATATCAAGGATCTTGTAAAGAAGTTGAATTACATAACAATAAATCAAAGGAACACAAATGAATAAACAAAAATGTGTAAAATACATCCAAATAACCGAAATATGCATTCAGATAATGTGTTGGCAACTCATAAGTGAATAAATAATAATATACGTTCCTAACTCTTAATTGAATTTTTCAGAACAAAAAGCATATTCAGTATTTAAATTTGCCCGTACATTTTGTAACTTCATCAGAATTGGGAGGATTCTGAATCAGAAGAAAATTAAGAGAAAGCCAGAATTTTCGTTTGGTATAAAAGAGGAGATTTGACTAGAGAAAATGACATATATATATATATATATATATAATTTTAGATAATTGTTTACCAAAAAAATATGACTAAAAAATTCTTTACTGGTTTAGTTCGGATAAATGTGTGTCAAACTATATATTTTTTTATATAGTTAGCCTAACGCTAACTTGTTTTCTTAATAAATCATCAAGTTTTTTTCTAATTTCTTTGATAATCAGGATTCAATTATTTGTAACTTGAAATTAAAATTTTTTTTGAGAAAAAGTAAACATGCATATTTTTTTGAATTATCTTTTTTAAAAATGCCAAAATCATGTCAAATAAGCAATTAAAATAGGGTTACTGTTAGCATGTTTGTGCTAGCGTTCGTTTGGTTAGCGGATTGACATTTCGAATGAACGTTTGTGGGTACCGTTGGCTAATGATTGACGTGTAGGAGCGTCAAGAGTTACGGGTTTGATATGGTTCAAACGACGGGCAGAATCAAAGAGAAACACCAAAGGCATTTGGTTGGTTTCGGGACGGTTTTGCAAAGCAATTTGGCAATGTTTGCCAAAGGATTTGACAACGGATTTTGGTGTGTTCGTTGGGCTGTTCGATAAGGAGACTTTTGAGTGTAAGTGGCTGGAATTTGGTTGAGTGTTGACAGCCAAAACAGTAGCAAAACAGAGCAGTTGTTCAAAGTGCGTTTTGTCGGGAACAGTTACTTTTGGACAACATTTCATGGGCTGATTGTTGATGACTTTTAGGGACACTTGGTACATCATTTTGGCAGTGAAATACACTCAAATAACTGCCGGGAGCAGGTGTCAAGCATGAGGCTTGGCAGTTTGTTTTAAACAGATTGTAAACTGCCCATGTATGTGTTATAAATACATGACAGACTAGCATTTCGTTTTACATTGAGTTTAGGAGAGAGTTTTTGGCAGAGTTGCTCTTGTAAATGTGTTGTAAACGAGTCCTTGTAATTGTTAACGGAATTATAATTTAAAGGTTGGCCAATTGCCCGTAATTTCGATGTTCGTTTACTTACATTTGCTTGTCTATGTTGCTGCGTTTTCTGTCACAGAAACCAGCCCTGTTTTGGTGTTGAAACGGGCTGCGTTTGAGAGCGATACACGAGGGTTGTGAGTGAAACACGAGTGTACGTGAGTGTTGGTTTGGCTAAACGAGTCGGGCAGCGATTAAGTCCCGGTTCGTACATTACGAGGAATGTTTTCTGGAACGAAAAACAGACCCGTGACAGTTACCATGGAACAACCAGCCTCCATATTGGCTTAAAAACGACCATTTTTTAATAAGGAACTCATAACTGTTACAAACAAGGATAAAAATACTACTCCATTTGCTCCGATAAGTGTTTCTAGCAACTTCAGCGTAGTGTTCACAATTGGAGCAACTCTTCAACATTATCATTAAGTAGATTGATTATAGAAAAGCTTCCCATTTCTCTCTTTAAGATCCATCATCGCCACACACTTATGTATCGGCGCTTCATATTGTCACAAATTTGTGCATCAACTTCATTACCTAGCTATAACCCCACACAGCCATAAGTAAGATATTTAATCTAAGCCCATTTTTTTTGGGTGAATTTTGATACCCGGAAAATGTTTCAATAAGTAAACTGAAGCTTCTGAGATGAGATTGCAGGGGGTAAAATGCCTCGTAAGTAATGTGCGACTCTCTCTTTTTTGGTGAAGGCTAGACCCTTGTTATCCTTTAGATCTCGCTATAGCATAAAACCACTGTAATAATAATAAAAAAAATGTAAGGAATGTTATTGAACAAGAACAAAAATGCCTATTTTTAAGCAAGTACGTTAGGCATATATGAGATTGAGATAAAAGTCGTGTCCAACCATCTTATCACTATAGCATTTCAGTTCAAGCGGAAAAGAATGCGCAGTTTTTCAGCTGACTTACGGTCTCTTATAAGCACGAAAACCAAATTAGCTTAAGCTGCAAGCAAATAAACCTTAAGCAGGCACAGTGTTTTTTCATGAACAAAGAATACTGTCTTTACCAAAAAAAAGAGTACAAAATAGATTGGATTGCCTAGTATGCGCAAAGAAAAATATAACTTTTGAACTTAAGTCATGTCCTTGGCTACTGATATCTAACATCTCAAAGCAATTTCACTTATTCATCTCTTGTACTCTGGTACTTTGATGCAAGTTTTACTTAAGTTCCAACAATATCACTAACGTCTAAAATAGTAAGGTCGTGCCTCAGAGACGAGAGCATGAGATTTGAGATCAAAGGGACTGACGTGTGTTCATCCAAAATTTAATGTTAGTGCTTTGAGTAAGGTTGTGTTTTCTCCAAGCAATAAAACAAGTTTCACCTTTTAAGCAATTTTTCTTTTTTCTTTTTTGAGCAAGTAAAAAACACTACGACGTAGAATTATCATGTGTCGGATACTACAAAAATTGACGGCAATGGCTTAGTATTAGTTAAACCAGACAAAAGACATAATAGCATGACAAATACATGTATACAAAATTTAGATTTTCCAGTTTCCTAATAATATAAATGGTTCGACGAGGATCTACAAATCTCTTGTCAAGAGTCAAAACATGTAAATTGCAAATTCCTACAATAAATTACAAATAGAAGAGAAAAAAGGAAAACAACAAGGTGGGCTTAAAAGCTTTAACTAAACAAGCCATCCATATAATATTTAAATGGGAAAATCGAACCTCGGACTTTGTGTCAGTGTAATCATCCTCGTAACTTCCTTCATACTCAGTCATCGTTGTCTCTCTTTTAATCTATCTGAATATGTGTATGCAGCTACCGAGATACTGGCGAGTAAGAACAAATTGAATCTTCACGACAAATCAGAACAAAGCAACTTAGATCATAGAGTAAATTTGAAAGAAAGTAAATACCTAATAGCCAAAAGAGAGTGAAGAGAGCTACAGTTACTAAAAAAAGAGACATGGGATCGATCGCGAACAAAGAGCACGCTATAATCACAAAACAAATAAAGACTGTTGAGATTAGTAAACAAATATTGTAATCACAGTCGTTAAAAACTTAATAAATGGAAGGATGCGATTATAATGTAAACAAATGTGTGGATTGATCCTTTCTCATATAAAATATATAAAAATATAGTCAAGCGTAAGAAATTGGCAAGGTTAAAAGACAAGAAGCAAATGTTCTGTTTATATTTCAGTGCATCAACATCAACGCGAGAAGAACCTCGGCATCAACAACCCAACACGCCATCTTCCGTTGAGGAAACAGGCACGAGGCCCTCAGCATCTAAAGAACCTAATATCATAAACGATCTCTTCAATCTAGTAAAGCTATCAACCCATCTCGTCATACTCACCACGAAACGGACAGCTACACCTATACTTATCTTTGACATATCAGTGCTCACATATATATATATTCTTCAGAGGATTGCACATAGTGAAAACATGGCATTCGCTCTTGACGTATATATACATATTGCATGGGCGCGCTACCTTTAAAAAGACTACTAAATTATTGATACTATGAACAACCCCAACCATGGTTTCTCCTATAGTGGGCAAAAAGGTTCGACAGCACAAGTGAATTGGGATTATGATACTGCATTTGTCGTCTATGTTGTTTTCATCTTTGCTGATACTTCCATTGCCTATTTCATTTACGTTCTTTATTACGATGTAGTATCCGTGTTCCTTGGAGGCTCGCATGTGCAACAAATTCTTCATAGCATAAGCAACGATATAACTATATGGAATGACTTCATTTGTCCTAAGGGAATCAACGGGTATAGCAACTTCCATCTTCAGATCCGATTCGACAAACATGTTTCTTAGAGTGGTGAAATTTTCTTTTTGAAGATTGGTATCGAGAATCTACATTTGAAAAGATCAAAATAAGAGGAAAAAAATTCCGAATGAATCAAAGGATGTAACAAACTTTAAAACAAAAGAAAACACATTAAACCAAATTAACCTAAGCATTATTCAACGATCCACATACTGACATACTTAATCATTAAGGGCAAAAAAAAAAAAAAGATTAAAAAAAACTTGTAAATACCTATTCAAGTCTACTCATTTAAAGGCATGAAAAACAACAAATATTTTTAGTTTTCCAGCAAATGGAATCACAAATTATACATAAGGCTAGGATAGCAGCCAGCCAAAATATTCAAAGGGTTGTGAGTTCAAAATGGCAAAAAAATATTCTTATGGAAAATATATTCCAAAAGAGAGCACAATGTTTACAAATTAAGCTAGGAATTTTATGCACGCCTTCCACCACCACAATAAACATATTATTTAGCAACACGACTAAATTGTGTTGTTAAAGGGGGTTTTATAGATTTAGTATATCAAACTATCTGTTTTTAATGATTTGAGTACTTATCTTTTAAATTTTTCAATTTTGGTACTACACTATTATAACTTTCCAATTTAGATAGCACTGTCTAAATTAATCACGGAATCATATCACGTGACATTTGAAAAACGTTAATTTGATAGGGTAATTTGATAATTTTACATAAAAATATGTCATGCTAGAAAAATATTTTTCTCAATTTCACACATAACAAAAATTTGGATATATTTTTTCTTAAATACTATAAATAATATTGTTGTGCTTGGTCCCTATACTGAACAAATTATTTAGTTCTTACGGAGGAGGAGTTAAATAGTCCTCCAATCCTTTCATTAATTTACATGTGTATTTTTAGTTTTAGCCCATATTAATTAATGCCCCAATGATTTTCTCTCTCCCGGATCCCCTATCTAAAACCATAACATCTCCCTGTCCGTCTTAGCCCCTCGCTCTGTTGATACCATTCTTTTCCCACATCAATCCGAGGAAGAAAGCTTATCCTTATGAGGTGGTAAAATAAGTCATTCTATAACCTATGTGGGTCAATATATACATTAATACTCACCAAAGTCAATGTAAATTTATCTTTCACTCTAACATTTTTGCTCCTTTTTTTAAGTTACTACACTACTTGAATAAGTATTTTTAATAACAAATGGTGATACGATAATTTCATATACATTCAAAAAATTACATTTTTTTTTATCTCTTTTTTATTTTCCATCCATTTATGAGAACATATTATTTTTTTAAATATCTCGAAGCCGGTTATTTTATGGAGAAAAAGAAATATATAATAGATAGACACTACAAAAAAAAAGTTTGGGAAACAAAAATTAGAAATATAAATAATAAATTTAGTGACCAAATTTTTTTTTGTCCCTAAAGTTGGAGATGAAAAACATAAAAAAAATTGGTCTCTGAAAACAATCAAGTACCAACATAAGGGGATTATTTTGTCTAAAAAGATATTTAGAGACATAATTTCACCAGTTTTGAGGCAGAAGAACTCGGTCATATCCAATAGTTGTTCCTAATTGCAATCATGTGGTTCTATAATGTTGCTATCTCCTAAATTATCTATTCTTGACAAATTTCATAATTTATAGACTATACTTTTTTTTAAATATGTATATATAACTTTATGGTTATTTTCTAAATTAAAATATACATAATTTTGTTGCATATATATAATTATTGTAATAAATATAAAAATATGTAATATTAAATTTGAGATTATTTGATAAATGATTAAATAAAAACTTGACTAATTTAAATGGAAAGTAATTAAATAACATTTCTTTTTCTTTTTTTTTTTGAATTTAGACCCTTTTTTTATAACTTTAGTGGGGGTTGTCTTGACAACTTTCGTTTAGGCATTGTTTCTTCTTTCGCGTTACTAACTAAATAAATATTTATTTAAGCATATGTTTTAATTTTTAAATGGAGAAAAATGAATATTTATGTGTGTGAAAAAAATTGATAAAATTTACGGTTATCGTGACTAAGTGATAAGAATCGAGAAGTTTATGATATAATTCGTGAGATATTAATGAATATGTGAGTGAGATGAGCCCATAAACAGAGATAGCTTGAAATAAGTGGTGACATGTGTAAAGAATAAGTGACAGGACTAAAAGTTATAAATATTGTATTATGAATAGTATAAATGTCCAATTCATTAAGAGGACTAAATAATTTGTTCCTGACTATTAGAAGATAGAATACTATTTATCATAGTTGTTTTAGTACTATTATTAGTTTCATTTTGTTTAACATTTGAATTTGGAGGTGTTAGCCAGCCCCTTGGAGAAAATTGGCACCTCAAAAAGTCAGCTTGAGATACTTGTTTATTATAACTCCACTTGGTGTCTTCCTCTTTTCCTTCACTAATAATAATATTGTAGTGAAAAAACATGTAAGAATAAGGATTAGGGAATTTCAATTGATTTATTAACAAAAAAAATGGTGGGGTACTAAAAGTCATATATATCAGAAATTTGTTCAACAACCATCATATCTGCAAAAAAATAAAAAGGGAAAAGGTTTAGCAACCCAAATAAGAAGCATTTTCCCCAAACAAAAACCTGAAATGATTAATTATATCCTACTCTTGTTGATAAAAACACGATTCAAAGCTTTTAAAAACATTAAAAAGCTCACGTTTCTGCTTTTTAGACCGCTAAAACCTTACGCTTTATGCGCTTTTAATTTATCTATTGTAAAAATGCTTTACTAAGTTTTCGTTTTTTATAACACAGATATTAGCTGCTTTAGACGCTGTACACTGACAACACATGTGATGATATAATACTGCTTTAAAACACTGCTTAATTAGGACTTAAGGTTTCTTCTTCTTCTTTTTTTGATCTCACATATCGTTTGACATCCTTCTTATGTTTATACCATACCTCTGGTTTGTAGGTCAGAAAACTTCTCCTATATTGATAATGGTGTATCCGCAATTCGTAATTGGCCAAAGCAGCAATAATCAGAGAGAAAATGATAGCCGACAGAAATTTTATCAATCTAAGAAGCGACGAGTTTTTGTACTTAGCTGACGAAATCATTTTATCAATCTTCTATAAACTCGAGCAAGACCCTTGTAACTGGGCTGTCGTGGCTTGTGTTTGTAAAACATTTAACTCTTTAACACGCAATGCCTGCATTAAAAACCTACCCAATGAGCTCCTCCTAGACGTCGACTTCACAACTATCTAAAAGATCACTTATTTCTGCCCCGGACTCATTCTCTCGGGGATTCTTCCTGAAATTTCAACTTATGTTCGAGAAGATGGGAACACAACCCACCATGCTTCCAGCCAGATCCAAAGTAATTCCCAAAATACCACATTTGAATTTTCTGTTCTTAAACACAACTTTTTGTACCTTCAAACGAGAATGTGAACTTTTGCTTTTTTAAATAACTCAAAATATAATAAATATAGTAATGAGTAATTTGGTTCTTCATAGTTTCGATTTCTAATAAGGGTGGGAAGGGGGCTGGCATGGGCTACACCCCCATATTTTTAAAAGAAACACCACTAGACAATTTAAATTTTGCATTTATATTCTGAAATGTCTTCTATCCTACCTCCGCCACTGGCCGTAATAATTTAAATCTACAATAAAGAACCAACTTTTTTTTGTAGGACAACTTTGTCTACAACAAGAGACCAAATCTTGCTCTTTTTATTTACCTCTTTTTTATATATATAAATTTCTTCTCTCTTATAATCTTATTCTTTTTGTGCTAGGCTTGAAGTCGGGGCGTAATACCGAGGCAACAACTGAATCTCTTTCTAGCTCTTGGTCCATGTTCGACAATCTAAACTTCAAAACATACAGTGTCACCCACATGGCAGGGATTCCAGAAGGATCCAAAAATGAAATTGTCACACTTCCTACATGCCAATGCATGAACTGTAAAAGTAAGTCGCACAAACCGCATTTATCTTCTGGAGATTGGATGTTAAGCCGTGAAGATGGGTTCAGGCTTTTCGCTAATCAATTCATGAGCGACAGTCTGTATATCTGTAAGTGGCCTGGTTGCATGCACATCGAAAATAACCGTACTTATATGCTTTTCAGGGGAGTTTTCAAAAACTTTAAGGAGTCGCAAGTTTGGAGGCAGATCAATTATGAGAATAGGAGCACGATAAATCTCAAATGTGCGTATTGCACATGTAGGAAAATGTAGAAGCTGCACTTGATGTCATGCTTGAGGAGGTCTTTTGGGTGGAAATATGATGGAGAACCAATAGTCTGGGACTATGTTTGTGAGAATGCACACATCTCCGGAGTCCGAACCGATTTGGATGCACACACTATGTGGTGATGCTTAGATTCTTCCATTTGTTTTTTCTTGGGATTTCTGTTTTCTTTATTTAACTATACTGAAAAAGAGATGATGATCATACTGTACTTAGATCCTTAGTTTTGATTTTATTGTTTGGTTAAAAGAACACATTATGTCGTATGACTCGTATCACACGATTCAAGTCTGTTCTATTTGTCTCCACATTAATAAAAGTTTGGATGCTTTTGAAGAACAACAGTATGTTTAGCTTATTTATATTTGTCTCAGAAGATTTCAGTTCTTAATTGATGATGTTTTGCAATAATTGGACGTCGGTGTTGGGTCATTCCTATGCCATATTTTGTATATAAACATTTCCCTTTGACCACCCTTAAACTTAGCCCCATCCCAGTTAAATCTAATTCATCCAAAGTGATGAGATAGTGGATTAAGTACACTCCAATCCTATCAACAATAATCAAGTGATCAAGGGATTTCCTTGAGGCGAATGATAAACAGGAATAATCCTGCGATTGGATATTTTCAATGCGACTATATCTGTCGTCCTTTTATTAATTGATATCCTCATGTATAGAAGTTCCTGTATTTCAAAGTGTTTTCTTCTCTCTGCTGGTGTTCTTTTGGTTGAAATAAGCTGATTTATAATTTTCCCCAGACTGATTTGTATGCATTTTCATTTTTAGAAGCTGACTCTTGCAGATGTGTGGTTTTGCAACTGGTAAATTTGGGCTTTTTCTACGATGAGAGTATTAGCTGATTGTGTTGCTTGAACATGGACTTCGCCAGCTGACACACCATCGCGAACCCCAAAGTATGGGACTGCTGTTGTAATTCAACTTCTTTTTTCTTTCTGCCTTTATTTAAATTCCAACTGCGACGAGATTATTGATAGGTTATCTGTTATATCGATGTTTATTTACACTATTTTTTCTCTATTTTTATCTCGCTTTCTCACAGGTCTTGCGAAACAAGCTCCAGCTCTTAAGATCAAGACCTGGGGAAAGTGTTGATCTTTCTTCTTCTAATGATGCGGGTAAGGCAGTTGAATCTTCTTCGAAGGTTTTAGACAATGACCAACTTGAGGAGACTCGAAAGTCCTAAGAAAAAAACTAGATATTTGTATTGATCTATTGCTGTGTTAATAGGCTGCAATCGAGAGAAAACGATTTCTAGGTGTGAAATAAGTGTTGTATGTAATCACTTTGTGATGAATTTTCCCAAGTTTTACAAAATGGAATTGGAAATTGTCTTGTGTCTGGTAATTTGTGAATTATATATATCACTATAGGTATGCTCTCGGATTATATACATCCTTGTTTTTAATATCTAATTCCTCTTACAAAAATATGCTGAAGGCTGAAATTTTTATTATCTCCATTGTAGGAAACTGGATGATCAATTTTTGTTATTTCATGATGAACATTTTATTTAATGCTAAGAATTTAACCGGCTAGATTATGATTTACCCTAATAGTTTACACTTAATTAACCCTCTTTAACTCTCAGATAGCACACTTTCAAGTGCAACAATTGTAAAATTGTAATATTGTCAAAATCTGCAGGTCTAATTTTAAGTGCGAGGTAATACATGGCAACAGCAATTCTACAATATTAATGAATAGTTTAGAATTCTTTTGCTTTCCCATTTATCAAAATATAATACATCATATGAATCATATCCTTCATAATAAATTACTTTTTGACACAAGAAAAAAGTGATTTAAGAGCTATAGTGAAAAAGCGGGATGGTCCCTTCTGTCTAGGCTTGTTAAAAACTGCATGATGAGCTTCAAATCAGTTTATAGGAGCTTGGCTCTAGGCTCTAGGATCTAGCTCTGTTCGTTTCGCAAGAAATCGAGTTATGGTGTGATTGTAAAGTTCTTTTGAAAAAAGGCCGAACAGGGAGCTTATCATAATCTGCTCAGCTTTACATTATGTCCCTTCGCCTCTTCGCCTGTTAGCGAATGAAGTGTACATATCTTCTGGTATTTCGCATATAGTCAAGTGAACTGCATCTTCATTCTTCTGGTTGTTCGTTAATACAGTAGCTCGCGTATATACATTTCAACCAAGGAACGTAACATTGTTGCATTAAACCGCAAAATAAAATTTATAACGAGTTTTGTATGGTGAATGAATATTGATTAATCTCACAGGGTACTTAATGGTCTCGAACCTTTTTTACTTGCCAAAGATTTTATGTGTATAGGTTTTAGTAAAAGGAACAAAATTTGAGACCAAGTTTTTATTGGTAAACATGGAGCTGAGTCCCTGAGTTGAAGTGGTTGACCAGTCATTTACTACCATATAATTGTTCGTGTTCCCATTTAGTGTAGCTTAGCTAAGAAGTTTAAAGTGTTCTCCCCCGCTGAATACAGGACTACCTAAATTTGACTAATATCAGATGATACTGTTACCTTAAAACATACTTTCTATTAAAAATTAATGATTATGATATAAAAAGTGATATGAAAAACCCTATAGATTCCTTAAAATTCAGGTAACACAAAATTCACTTATATTCGAGTAATGTATATGATTCATTGGTGAATATAATAGTAATAAACTATCATATGATCTACATTTTTGTGGTTGAAATATTATTATAATTATTAAATAATAATAAACAAATAAAAATAAACTATGTAAGTTTATTATAATAAAATTAATAACCGGCCTCAAATTTTGTGTAAATGCAATTTGAGTAAACGGTTAAAATTGGTTAGGTAAGGGCAAGCACATTAGTTTAATTATATGACTCATTTATCTTAAATATGAGGAGATTATTCTAAAATTGTACACGTATCAATTTTCTTATCTATTACCTTAAATTTACATGAACTCAAATATCCCCAAATACAAGAGATCAATATGTTCAATTATAATTAAAATAATAATTTATCTCTCTTAATTTTCTCTTATTTTCTCTTATTTATTTGCACTTTTCACATATAAATTAATAAAATAACAAAAATATGAGTTGTATAGTTTTGATAGAGAAATTGATAAAAAAGATGATAATTTGTATAAACTAAAACATTTACTTATAAGTTGTAAAAGTGTATTTTTTACTTTAAATAAGAGAAAATTGTAAGTTATTTAACGTGATTAATCTATTAAATTAATTTAGGTTGAAAAAAATTGATTGAAGTATATTAAAATATAGTAATATTTAGTTATTATAATAAAGTTGATAGGGAAGTTGAAAAATGTATAAAGTTAAACTCTTATTGTAAAAATAAAAAAAATAATGTTAATTAAGTTAAATATGATAAAAAAAAATAAAAAAATTGTAGGGATGCATGGTGTATTGGGTTTTTAAGGGTGTAAACGACCCAAATGTCATATTTTTGTCTCCATCAATATATATAGTCATCAATGTTCCCTATGCTGCATACTTCTATTGCAAGTCTACCCTAACCTATCTCTGTCACGTATATTTTGTTTTTTATGTGCTTAGTAATTTGTGACTTTGTTGGCTTGTTATGTCACGTAACTTCTGGGGTTCATAACCCAAATCGTATATTTGTGTCAAATTTTGAACTTTGAAAATTTTGTAAAGTAGTTTCACCAAGATTATATAAGTTCACCCTTATCTTGTGAACCCACTGCTAATTTAAGTTTACTATATAGAAACACAACTGGTATATATATATATATATATATAACTTCACTGCATTTACATCAAAGTTCAAAATTTCATTGGCTCTTTTTTTCTAATTAACTTTTACATAAGCCTTCGCAACAGCGAGTAAGTTATTTTCTAATTTTTCAATAATCATTTTATTTTACTTTTCGTTATTACTTTATAATTGTTGTAGTATATTATTGGACTATTGGGCTTGTACTTTATGGGTCCAAGTGTGCTTATAACCCTACCCCTTTATCTATATAAAGAGGGTTATGAGTCTTATATTTGACATTCATTCATATACATTCTGATTAATAAATACCATGTTGTTGTCTCTCTATATTCTCTCTCAATATCTATATACATATATATGTGAGCTAATATGTCACACAACACGTTATCGGCACTTTGCTCGCGGAGAATAGGATATACGCTCGTGCATATTAGAGATTTTTGGTAAACGCACGGATATTGGGTATTTATAAATCTTGAGGCTTATCCGGGTTTTTTAGGGTTTTGTTATATCGACCTTCACCAACATACCGTACGTAAGGTACCGAATTCAAAACTTAATTTATTCCATATATGTGATCGTACGTATTATTTTATGGATAAATAAAGCATGATAAATATACCGTAATATATAATTCGCGTGTAAAAGCTAAACTGCATGTTAGAAATAAAATCTCACTACATGATAAATTATTCCTTATTGTCTAACATGATCTATCTTGCATGAATTAATCCATGTTAATACACATATGGACCGTGTGGATAGAAACAATCTAGTAAATTGTTTGTATGTAAAACGAAATATACCAACATATGATTATGACTTGCCAGATTATTTTTTTTCTGAAAAGATGATGTTTAATAATATTACCATATCTGAAATATTCTATTACGGAAAATCATGTGAATTTTTTTTATTGATTATGAAACTTGCATGTTAAAACTACCATGTATAGAATTATTAATATGGCGATAAACATAGATAATTAATTGATATCTTGTTAGCATAATCATATATTTTTGATATTATCATATATATAAATATCACATATGCCAGTAAATTATTGGATTAGATCTAATTGATAATATTAAATTGATTTGATTTGATATGTTAGAATCTTCATGGATTGATTGATAATCTTAAATTGATTTGATTTGATATGTTAGAATCTTTATGGATTGATTGATAATCTTAAATTGATTTGTTTATAACATCAAATCTAATGCATGATTAGATATATCCTAAAATATATTTACTCGTGTTTTACTCTTAAAAAGCGAAAATCGTATATATTCACATTTAAGTTGGAAAAATTATGAATCTTCCCCAAATAGGCTCACCTATTTGGATACGATGTCTAGGAAAGATAAAGGCGGAAGTCGTTCTCCTAATGAGGTCGATTTTTAAGAGGCATTCGTGCCCACCCCCCTCACCGTCTTTCCTGGTCGTTTTTCAAGTAGAGCTACCGAAAGGGGTTGACTAAATAATAATTTCCCCGAGTGTGTTTATATAGTGATGTATGTTTCGCCGAATTGTTGTTTCAGTATCGACCCGTCGTTCGATCAATGAAAACCGATTCATATGAGAAGCAAAACTAATGTTTTCGAACCTGTCGTTTCGAAAAAAAAGTTTGTGCTTGTGCAAACTATAAACATATAAACCAGTCGTTTTATATGATAAATAATCCAGAACTCCCAACACATGTTGGATGCCATCTATGATGAGAAAAATCGTAAAACATACTTGCGAAATGACTGTTTAAACGTTGATTTTAATGCGTCGCCACATGTTAGTCACCCTGATGTGTGAAAATGTGATGCCCAAAATTTTTTTTGGATGCCATCCTTGATGAGTAAAACACGAGTTTGTTGTTACCATCAGGATGAATGCTAAGGAGTTGATTTTATTCCGCCGCCACATTTGAGACGTGATGACGTCTATGGTGAACAAATGTCTGAAATTGACATATTGAAGCTATCCTTCACCAAAATACTAGCTTGGAAATTGTATTCCATAAGCAGTATCGTGAATTTATATTCACCATGTTCCTTTATCGCCCATCTGTTATTGGATAGGAAAATTACCCCGGTGAGTAGTTTTAATCATATTGGGTCAATGGCGAATTGTTTGCCTGATATTAATGCTCTTCGTGTACATTTTTTCCACGAATCGAGAACCGAGACAAGTGTTATTTGTCTCGAACTGTCGCGATCCCGATGAATCGCCTAGCCAAGCGAGATTTTAGACAATCGTCAAAATCGAAAACCTGTGGCTCCAAGACAGTAATTGAAAGGAACAATATGGGCCGTTGTCACAAAGCAAGAGATGATGCTCAAGGAGCCAACTCTATGCTATAAAGACAAAGGTCATGCACGGTTACTCCTTAAATAGTTACAACTATTATAAAGGTGAAAAAAAACCGATGCTAATGTGGTTAAAGTTAATTGAAAGGAAACTCTTGAGACCCCCGATTTTGTGGCTCAAATGAGTTTGATACCTTTCTTTACTGATTTTGATAAAACATTGAGCCATTTTTTCGCTCATCTGGATTATGTTTTTCCATTTGGATTATGATTTTTCCATTTGGACATACTTTTGTATTATGGTTTGGCTGTTTACAAAATTTCTCGAAATAATTTAACGTGTTTTGAGCAAATTCCTTTGACAAATGTGACCAAACTTTAAATTATGAAATTTTAGGCAATACTTGTGGGGTAGTTGATTTTTTTTTGGAAATAGTGGGTAACAGTGTACCACATAATTTCACCAACTATTTGCCTAAAAGAGTACTCAGTGACAACGATTCTGGACCTGTCGTTCCAAATCAAAATCTTTGGTAAAACCAAATTGATTTGTCAAATACGAGGTCTTATACTCATGTAGGTCCTGCCGTACCTTGTTGAGTTATAAAATATTCGAGAAAACCAGTGTTATCTGGTAATAGCTCATGAAAGAAATAAAATTTCTTTACATAGCCTCCATTCAATACGACCAAAAGCGTATTTTAGAGGAGTTGAAATGTCTTTCAAGTGGTTTCTACCACATTCTTTAAAGCATTTAAAATTACCTTATCATTTCGCCTGTCGTCGAAATGATAAATGATTTAAATGCTAAGACATGATTGTCTGTACTATCATTCGCCTGTCGTCGATTGATAAGAGCATTTTGATATTGTGGCATTGACCGGATGAGATATTCCCGGGTCAAAAGACGATGCTTGATTTATAATCGCATCGCATTTGGATTCTCTCTGAGAATATATTTCGTAATTAATCCGAAATTCATGCCACTAATGCTCACTTTGAAAGACTAGTATGTGTAAAGATCACGAAAAGAACTCGTAGAATTCTTGTAAAGAATTGAAGGAGTTATTGTGGACTTATCCAACCATAAGACGGACCATAAATATAAATGGTTATGGTTTATGCATCGACAATAAGGTCACATGATTATTGTTGTCCACAGAAATGCAGCATTTCCTAAACTTCTAGCCCTATCATTAAGTTGATGGCTCATGATCCGGATTATCCTGAAAAGTCTAGTCGACTTGATAATTCCGAAGAGTAAAAAAAAATCGAAATTTCGATTTGAATTACTTGAGTTTGGAAATTCAAATTGAACATTCTGTCGATTATGTTCAGACCCAAATGGACTCACGGAAAGTTTGATGATGCGACTGCAAATGATTGCACGCATTTCTGGGTCTTGCGCACCAAGATTTATATTTTCGTGTGGGGTTATGCTATTTTGCTGCATTGGTTCGTCATGAGGCCCATAGACACTCAAACACCATATGCGTACCAGCTGGTTACTGGTTATGAGCCAGAAGTCTCATATTAACGCGTGTTTTGAGCGCTTAATATTTTGATTGAGCCGCTATAGCGTTCAAAATATAGACCTCTGAAGGGGACATAAGTCGATTATGAATCCCCTGCCTATCATTTGATAGAGTAACCTTAGCAAGCGATCTCTTTACCGCATGATATGCGAAAGTGACATCGCTAAGACTGTTCTCCCCGTCGTTAGGGGGAGATTTGCATGTTACCGTTGATAAGGAACGACGTGAAGTAATGTGGCATAACCCACTCAGTCTTAGCTTGATCCCCAAAACTACACTTAGTGATAAGTAAGTGCATAGACTCCCTCAAGTCTAACTAAATGCCAGATGCATTTAATGACTTTATGAGATGTCACGAGATCATTTATACCAGCTGCAAAATGCTTGCAAGGATGGACGTCCCTGTTGGACGCCGTGTTCCTGTCGTAACACGTTGCTTTGGCCGAACCCGCCAAGCAAAGGACGCTGTCGTCGGGCGTCAGTCTGTCGTCCTTCCCAAGATATGAGGAAGTTGACCGGTTCTTAATTCGTTCAGCCCCAGAGGTGGTGAACTGAAACTCGTTTGTCGCACGAGATTATAAAGGATCAAGGAGATGTGTGATTTCCTCCTCATCCTAAGAATCTCGAAATATCTGTCGATCATGATATCTTAGACGATATTGAAGCGAAACGAGACTGTCATTGATTACTTGTTCATATATTCGGTGACGACTGATAATATGAGCAAATTATGACAGGAAACCATGTACCGTTGCCTGAAGTCAACGTAGAATCGACTGACCTAATAGAAACTTACAATCCAAGTAGACTCCTTAGCGAAAGTGTGTTCGGACCTGTAGCTCCAACACCACCAATGTTAAACGAGTTCGTTTATTTGGTTATTCGTAAGGAAGAGTGATGAGAATAATGAGATTGTAGAATGCTCGCCTAGTAGCGCAAGGCTTCTCTCACACCTTGGAATTGATTACGAGATGGTTGATTTCTTCGTAATGGACATTATAACAGTCCCCTACTTTACCAGTTTAGTAGTTTCCGGAAAACTGAGTATGCAGCCATGAATGTGGTCATGGTTTTATCTCTATGGGGATTTAGACAAAGAGATATAGATGAAGGTCCCTGTGTGACTTCATGTGCTTAAATCAAGTAGTTCCTGACCACGGAACACGATCTCAATTGACTGAGACGTTCACTATATGGATTAATATAATCCGAGCGGATGTGGTATACTGCCTAAGTGAGTACTTGATCAGCTTGGGATACTGGAACAAGTATTATGCCCTTGCGTGTTATGAAGCAATCCACGTTTTGGATTTGCCCTTCGAGATGAAGGATCTTGAGAAGACACGGTAGTGACTCGGCTGATGATCGAGTCCCATAAAGATTGAATCTAAGTCCATGATTCAGACTACACCCAGAAGGTGTTATGACGTTTTAGTCATTATGACGCTAAGTCGTCAAATTCTCCCATGATCGTTCGATCACTAGACATTGATATAGACCCGGTCCGTCCCTGATGAGACGACAAAGAGTTATTAAACCATGATGTTCATATCTAAGTACAATAAGCGCATCATTGTACTTGGTCTAATTTACTAGGACGAACATCTTGTCTGCTGTGAATGGTATAGCTCGACACAGCATCGCGCTAACACGCTGCCATCGAAATGGCATAAAAGACATTTTTCCCATTACCTTAAGGTAACTGTGGATGAGGGCTTGTCTTATCTCATTTGCGTCATCGAGTGTATCTACCCCCTTCGGTACTCGAATTAACGCAACCCTTTTTCAGTTATACCTATGCCGGTTACTTATCATACCCGCATAAGGGATATTTCTAACATGGTCTGTCTTTACCATTAGGAATAAGGAAATATCTTGGAGGTCTTGGAATGACTCCAAACGAATCACTCTGATCTACTCGTGCTCTATGAGACGACTAGAGAGTGTATATGGCTTCGATCTCGTATTAGCCATATTTGAATTACATATGCTCTGTCTCACGATACAGATAAAACACTTGTCTTATTTGAGGACAACTTGTTGTTATCGACCAAGAGAGACATGACTAGATTATGCTATTTAGCATTTCTTGCCGAAATAAATCTTCACATATGATGTTTAAGAGCATCCAGTTGAATGCTCGTTCTATTCCACGTTAGATTTTTTTGCATCCAGTCGTGTGCAAGTAAATGAGTCATCCAGTCGAATGCTCGTAGTCTTTCTTGGAATATGAAATCTTTACACCCAGTCGTGTGCAAGTGAGGGGGAGCATCCAGGTGAATGCTTATTGAACTAATTACTACTTAGTCGAAATCCTCGCACCCTGTCGTGTGCAAGTGAGGGGGAGCATCCAGTCGCATGCTCGTGTACTCTTTTTGTCCTTAGACCAAGGTTTTTTTCCCACTGGGTTTTCCTTGGCAAGGTTTTTAGCGAGACACGTTCCCATCTTATCTCACTTAAGATTGCCGAAATTAGGGGGAGTATCCTGTTGTATACTTCTTACCACTGTGTACTCTTTTGTCCTTCGACTAGAGGTTTTTCCCATTGGGTTTACTCTAGCAAGGTTTTGATGAGGCACCTGTTTTGTGGTTGATCCCTACTACTACCATTGTTGCACTCTTTTTTCCTTCGATCAGAGATTTTCCCATTGGGTTTGCTCTGGCAAGGTTTTGATGAGGCACACTGTTTTGTGGTTAGTTACTTACATGATATTTCGGCCTATATCATTCGGCTACACAGTTTCTCCTAGGTACCGGTTTTGTCCCACACTGGGTTTTCTGTCCCTAAGGTTTTTATGTGTTTAGCATTTCGAATGAACTCGACTCAGATCGACTGCATGAAGACGAAGAATTCAAGACGTCCAAATGGGGAGTGTTGTAGGATATTATTGGACTATTGGGCTTGTACTTTATGGGCCCAAGTGTGCTTATAACCCTACCTCTCTATCTATATAAAGAGGGTTAGGAGTCTTGTATTTGACATTCATTCATATACATTCTGATTAATAAAGACTCTGTTGTTGTCTCTCTATATTCTCTCTCTATATCTATATACATATATATGTGAGCTAATATGTCACACAACAATAATAACTTTATAAGATTTATTTGATATACTAAGTAAAGTTTATTTCTATTGTGATACAATCTGAAAATTTTGGGTTATAATTATTTTTAAAAAAAAATTAAAATTTTCATCAAAATTGTATGACACTTGTATGTAAAAATTAGTATACTAATATAAAGTTCTTAAAACAAAATTGGTCTCTTACGGAATCGTATGAGCAATTGATAGTTAGTTTAACATTAATAAATGTGTTTGCTACTTATAAACGATAAAATAGTGTTAATTTTAATTCTGTGTATTGTTGGTAAACTTAAATTTTGTTGCTACGGATTTAATTTTGTTTTAATAACTTATAAATTAGGTCATTATGGCACATAACCATGAAATAAAGAGGGGACCAGGTCTCTTTAATGATTCAGTTCTGTTTTAACAACATCGACATATTAGCAAAAGGATCTGGGATGGTACACCAGATTTAAAAGTACAACTTCGGAATGGTAAGTATTATTCCGAAGGTTTAGATAATAGGGTCCTAAACTATTTTGAAATGGCCGATTTTTACGGTTTAGGCCAGCTTTATCATTTAAAATTAGATTGAGGTTTAATTGGAGCTCCAAAATGAATCAATCCTGTCAAGCGGAATAGCAATACCTCTAGATATATACACATGTAGCTCGTGTACACAAGGTAGCCCGTGGTTCACTCTAAGTCAGCATCCACAATACTCAACGCCATTTCATGCAATATCATTACACCGATTCATTTCATCAGCAATGTGTTGCAATCCAGTGGCTGATACAAAACCATTTAATTGTCGGAATATTGGATCTCGATGTGAATGTTGCATAAAATTACGGCTTTTCTCCAAATTTCGCTTTATTTTTGTAAATTCGGAATCGGTAATTTCGTTAATGTACTGAAATATTGTTACTAGATTGACCATCGAACTACGAAGACATCTTTTCAGTTTTGAATGTTGGGCTTCAACTCTATTTGTTGTCATATTTCCGTAATGTATAGATTGATTAACCTAAAATGCAACAAATTTTACCTTATATTTATCAAGCAATTCCCTATTTCAATGTAATATGATATCTCATGTACACATTCGCCATTAGTTGTGTGTTCGTATGATACTCTCTAAGTGTGTTGGAATCTACAACCAGTTTTCATTGTATCTTGAAAGCCTTCCACGCACTTTCAAGGGTACTCTTGTAGTTTACTTTAACGTTAGTATATATGTGTCATTTACACAACAGCGCATTCGAGTAAGGAAATAAAATGCTGACTGTTTGCATAATGGACAAATTTCTATCTGTCAGAATGACCCGTGGCATCTCACAACCATCCAAAGTCTGTCGTAGACAGTTTACAGCCCGTACATAATTATCAATTTTTTCTGACTGTATGAAAACAAATGCAACAATCCCCTGTGGATGTAACACCAACCATTTTTAACAATGGGAGTCTGAATCTGTTGGTCTTGTACCTACAATCCATAAATAGTATATAGAGAAATGATTTGAATAAGTCAAAAGAATGACCATGCACAAAGAATATGTGTTGTAATTCATCAGTTTCGTTATCACTTCTCAAGGTCCACAGGTAAGATTTAGTTTGAAGAAGATGAAGCAATTGTTGGACCTCAGTTTTACCAGCATATTCAGAAACACGAATTTTACTACAGACATTATTAATCGTCTTGATAGTAGACTTGTTTTGTGGATTTTGTTTCTTAATAGCAGCAAATATTTCAGTAATTTTAATGTGATTAAAATACATATTTTCCACTATATCCCACTCACGTTTTGTAAACATACCAATAGAAGCATGACCTTATTCATAGATTATAGTTTGATGGTTGTGAACTTCATTAACAACTTTTATCCTCCAAACATTATTGTGCTTATAAACTTTCAGACGAAATGGACACATAATTTTTTTGGTACTTGTATTTTTGTAAAAGTATTTGTAAAATTTAACAACTTCTATCCTCCAAACGTTATTGTGCTTATAAACTTTCAAACGAAATGGACACATAATTTTTTTGGTACTTGTATTTTTGTAAAAGTATTTGTAAAAATTTTTGGAGGCATGTAGGGATCACTTCTTTCACAATCAAGTTGGTTTTGAAAATAAACCTCTCCCACTGGAGCTCTCAATTGACATAAGAAAGCCTAAATTACGTACAATCGTTTTCACATGAGCAATCAATTTCTCACTATCCTCGAAAACAAAAATAATTTGCAAAACAAATAAATTTTTATAACCAGTCATAAAAAAACAGTAGTGATATGAAAATAAGTAAAAAAAATCAACGTAAAAACATAACAAATTTGTTTTTAAATGGCTAGTATAATCGGAGTAATTATTATCGTCTTCATCTGAATAACCGGACATACGTAAATCTTCGTCCCAAAATTGAAAATTATTCTCCATATTAGCAAAAAAACGTTCCAAAAATGAAATTGAAATGATTTGAAAAACTATGCATATAAGTTTGTGAGAAAACAAGTTTTGTAACTTTTATCTGCCAAAAAGTTTTATAACTTTTGGATATAATCAAATAACTTTGTGAGAAACTGATGCATGTTTTTTCAGTTTTCTCTCTTTTTATAGGAGTAATACGTCTGATGTTATTTAATTAATTTATCGGGTACGCATTCCAACTATTGTAATTTTTAAAATAACGATTATTAAGCATTCACGTTAGTCTGAGTTTATTATCACCGCTGAAAAAAGTATGGAAGGACATAAACAAATGTGAGCGGTGATTTATGTTATTTAATTACCCGATAAGGTACGCATTCCAACTATTATAATTTTTAAAATACCGATTATTAACCGTACACGTTAGACTGAGTTAATTATTCAGCGCTGGAAAAATCTTGAGCGGAGCTACAAAGCATGAAAAAAACTTATGCTTCTAACGAGTTAATTATTCAGCGCTGGAAAAATCTTGAGCGGAGCTACAAAGCATGAAAAAAACTTGAGCAGAGCTACAAAGCATGGGCATTGTCAGACCTGAAAATAATGTGAGCGGAGGGGCATTGTCATATATTGTTAACCACATATCTAAATTGTGTTTTTCTGTAAAAACACAAGTCAAAACCGTGTTTTTAGTCTTTCTCGAGTTTTGCACATCTGTATGAAGCAACAGCCTAAATGTTACTTGATTAAAAAAAAAGAAGTTAAAGTGTTACGTTGTTTTAAACTATATGTAAATTTTGACATTTTATATATTACTTTTTTAATTATATTTAATTGTCAGTTTGCAATTTATAAGTTGGTAATATTAATAAATATCAAAAAAAATATTAAATATCAAATTTTACAGATTTTTTTTGAGCAAATACTTTAGAAATAAAATAAAACTTTGATCTAGAATAAAAAATGGAAAAATATAGAAATAAAATAAAACTTTAATTTAAAATAAAACTATTGATAAAAACCTGACCATACAAACTGGCCATTTAACATTCGTAGTATTGATTAGTTATTCAGCTGTACTCAGACCTGGCCAACAGATATTCCCCGCTGTATATATACGCGACCATTTCCACTTCTGCAATTAATTTTTATTTGTATTATTCTATTTTCTATTAAACCGTGTTTTAGATATATTTTCCGTATAACTTCCCACTTTGATTTTATTGCTGACAACGTTGAGTTTTACAAACTTCCTTTTAGTTTCCATATTTTCATAAAAATGACTAATGCCCGCAAGTGGTTAGCAAAATGCACTGTTTTAAAAAGCGGAAAATTAGCTACAATATTTTTTTATAAGAGCTATGCTAAAAACATAAAAAAGCGTAGGCTTTTTTTTAGTGGTCTCAAAAACATAAAAGCAAAGCTTTTTAAGCTTTGAATCGAGTTTTTTTTTACTACCAAGCCAATTTATAAGTATTAGAAAAAAAACATTTTGCTGCGTTACATAATATTTCTCCAGTGTTAAGAATCTTAATAAACTCCGATTTAGAACTAGTTATATACACCATTATAGACTATAAATTATTCTATTATATTTTACATATAGGTGCTCAGTTTGTTTTTATTCAGTATATTGTTTTGTCTCGATTTCTGGAAAGTCAATTTTATATTAAAATTTTATGTATCTGTTATGGATTCACTTATATGTTAGTCTTATACATACTATAGATGTGTTTTGAGGTGTTTTGTGTTTTCATTGGTCGTTTGTTAGAATTAATAGTATTCTTTATTGGTCGTACGACACTATCAGAATCGACAATTATTGGTAACCTCATTCAACCTTCAAATCTGGTTTTTTAAAGTATGGTGAACACAAAATTTCTACTACTGAATACAAAAGGAAAGTGCAGACCATCGGGGGCGACGACACCCCCATAATTCTGAAAATTAAAAGCTTTTCAAATTTTCACCATGTATTTTTATTAAAATACGTTAAAAATGATGATTGAGCACCCGTCATTTTTATATTTTAAATTTTGACACCTCGCATACACCATTCCTGGCTTCGCAGACTGCATACTATAACACATTTTCGACTCGTTCTATTTTTCAAGTTGAAATATGATCATTCAAAATACATCCAATAAAAGGCTTTGTGGATCACCATAAATATAAGTAAAAGTGGATCATTAAAGCTCTACAATATTGGTTACTATTTTTAAAGGTTTGCCTAAAAGTTGCTTTTATATTGTTATAGTGAAACAATGGAGTCCAATTAGAATTTAGTTAAAACTAGGACGGATTTTGAACAGTTTAATGGCTTGTACAATACATTTATTTGAATTTAGTATCTTAATTACACTACGAAAAATCCAACTTAGTATCTTTAACTACCAAAATCAGTTAGTTTAGTACCCTCTCAGTCAATTGTTTAACAGAAAGTGACGTGACAATTACATCATCGGGATTTAAACAGTTCAATTTAGTACCTTCAACTTCAAAAACACCCATTTTTTGTCAAAAAATTGACGAAGAGGGTAATAAACCGAATGATTTTGTTATTTAAAGTTACTAAATGAATAAAAAAGTGTATCGTATAAGTTATCAAATCGTGTATATCCCAACCTAGGATTATCGCTACAAACAAAGTACACTAAATTAGGAGTAAAACTACCATGAACCATATCTACTAAATTTTATGTTAATGACAATCACTAAAAATCTAACACATATTGAAAAACCCAAGAATAATTACTCTTAAATCAATTAAAAGTAAAAAAAAAGAAAAAAAAAAACTAATAGGTTGACACACCTTAAAATATAATGACAGGATATAAATGATTGTTTCTAAAAAATTAGGAGTATTACTGTAAATATAAATAAAGGAGACCAAAAAGTATATAGTAAAAACAAAGGACAACATATTATTATTATTACATCTCATTCATTTAATTTTCTCATATTTATTTAATAATATACTCTTTTAGATCCTTTTATTCAATTACTCAAAATTAAATCACTATTTCCAGAAACCCACTTCTCTCTCTCTCTCTCTCTCTCTCTCTTTCTCTCTCTTTTTTCTGATCTTAGAAAATAGATTTAAATCAAATAAAATAAAATAAAAAATTCGAGTAATTAGTTAAATAATAAATTCCAGGAATGGGACAAGCTTTTCGTAAGCTCTTCGATTCCTTCTTCGGCAACACTGAGATGAGGGTACAATTTTTTTATTTTATTTTATTTTATCATATTCATAATTTTTGTGTTTTTTTTTTCTCTCTATTTTTTTTTTTTTTTGTTGTTGTGAATTTTGGGTTTTTATTATGTATGATATAGACTTGAGCTTTGTTTTTGTGATTGATTTAGTCTTATTTGTTAATTGTTATATAAGGATGAAATTCTGCTCTAAAATAGTTTGTTTGCTATCATTGATTTAATAGTTATTAGATTAGTAATTTTGAATCTTAAGCCAATTGGATTAAATAAAACTTAAAATTGGAGCTAAGTTGTAATAAAGCAAGCTCTTTATTTATTAGTATTTGTCTATATTTTTGGGTTTTTCTTAAAAAAAAAAAAGCTTAGTTTAAGTTACTCGTATGCGATTTAATTTTGAAGAGCTGTTATGAACATGTGACATGTGTTGATATATACTTGAGCTATTTGTTTCTTTATCTTATTTATGTTGTTTTACTTTTACTTTTTGTTTCTCTATTGGGGGGATTTTTTTAGAAAGTTTGTATTTTGTATTGTTGCGTGTTTCTCGATTACTACTTTACATTGTTAGTTTTTCCAGTTAGTATTCTGTATACATGTTATTTTACGTTTTGGACTTTTCCATCCAATTATTGATGAAAAACATCTTAGTTATGCTGGTTTTTATATGGATGGAAAAGTTCAAAGAGTAAAAAGAAGTAAAAAAAAAACACGAATACTAGGTACAAAATAGGAAAATTGATAATTGAGGGTAGTAAACAAGAAAAACGCAACAATACAGGGTATAGAAACCCAATTAACTCCTATTGCTGTTATACTGCATTGATGCGTATCTTTTTCGGGTATTTGTTGAAAAGCTTATTACTTCAGGCGGTTTCGGTTAGATCAGCTAAATGGGCTGTTAGATATATAAGAAAAGATATGACCAAACATGCTCTATGTTGTTCTTATTCAGTCCTTTATGCTATTTGAACTTGATTCGATATATTTGTAAACCCAACTTTGCTTGTTTGCAGTACTAGAATCTGCTATGAGTTATGATGGATTCTCCCTCTGCCACAATCTGTATGGCTTATACGAAACCACATGCAACTTTGATCGGCTGAAAGCTCGCATATAAAGTGTCAAAATGGAAATTGTCAAATTTTAATCATATAGTTTAGCAGTTGATGTGAATACATTTTGATAATTTAAGTACGGGTTTCTTTACCGGACAAAGTTGCACGTAGTTTCGTATAGGTGAAACAATTTAGGACGTAGGGAGTACATTATATGCTGAGTGAACTTCTTGATTATAGTTGCTATTTGTTTGTTTCCTTTTTTTAATTACTTTTTGTAGTTTATTTGTTTAATAAGATGTTGCATCTCTCTCTATGTTTCTGGCTCCTCTACTACGCACATGTACTTATTTGTAGATATTAAATGACCATTGAGTCTGGTCCCGAACTAAGCGCTTGGTTGATACAATTTCTAATCAAGTATGGTAGGATTATTTGAGCTTGAGAAAAAACAGGTTTTGTTCAGCTTATTACTTTTGGTTTTTCAGTCCTGAGAACCAGAGGAACACGGTTTATAAGCTGCAGTTAAAAGGGAACGTAGCTTAAGCCTTAAATCATATATTTTTACCTTTAAAGCTTTGCCACACAAGTCCTAAATATGCTCTTAAGTGGGTCCAAACCCGTGTCTGGTTTTATTGTAACCTTTTTTTAAAGAAAAAATGATTAGTGGTCCATATAACTACAATCAATAAGAGCTTGTTGGTAGTAGACCTAGAAGGCTTCAATCTGTAAGAGATTTTTTATCAGTTTATTCAACCAATCTGGATTACCGTTAATAATTAGTTGTCTGATTATCCAAAGATAACGTAGGCTTGGTTACCAAATGAACCCCCTTGTTCACATTTCTGGATTGAGAGTGTAGGCTGCTTTTTCTTATCTAAGGTTGTTAGTATAGCCCGAACACGTGTATCTATACGTAGTGTATCGCTTTGAGCCAATCTTTAAGTGTAATTTATACCCATATGACTGTATCAGGGGAACTCCCAGCCTACTATTTAGGATTCAATCTCCTTATCGCTTCTAGTTTCTTAAACCCACATAATTTAGATACTATACATTTTGAGAAGAGGGTTCCTTAGAAAGAGTACTCTGGTTGGCTTTTAATACCAATTGGTTTATATAGTGTATGTTTGACACGAGGGTTCCTTGAAAATTTATTATTTCGTTTTTGCAATCAACATAATATGGTTGCTTAGGATTTAAGCATTGAGGATGTTTTAATTTTTGGAAAGTAGTGTCTTTTTTCTTAAAGAAAGTTTTTGTTAGATTAGGAAGTCCTTTTCAGATTCAAGATTTAGGAGAATGTATCATATGTATGGGTTGTGGAGGAGTACTATTCAAACTTGGGTCGAGGGAAGAGAGTGATTTCTTGGTGTAAAATTTTTGCTCCTTCATAAGCTATTGTGACCTTTCATAGACCTTAATAAGAAGGATCGAAGTTCTCTGTACTCCTATACAAGGACTGCTTTGGTGCTATGTTAAGAGGCTGCCACATCACTGTGAATGAAATCTACGGGTTGTAGGTTTAATTTGATCTGTACTTCAATATTTAAAGAATTATGTGTCATCATATTCTTCTTCTTCATGCCCAATGTTTCCAGTCATTTTTCAGAAATTTGGAAATTTCTTTTTCTAGTGAGTAGTGTCTGTATATAAAGTTCTACACTAGGCCATGCAGTTCCATCTCTAAGTGCGTGATTCAGTTGCAAAATAGATCGAAGATGATGCTTGCATAAATCGGTAAATTTCAGTTGAAGCGCAATTTACATTAGTATTACTTAAACTGAAAACTGAAAAATGAAAGAATAAATTGAAGACCAAACTGATTTACAGAGTGGTAAAAGCTTATAAATGACCTTTCTAAATTGATGAACATGTGATAAAAGACGATAAAATTTTAAATTTACTATTGTTTGTTAGTTTTCTGTGATCGAACTGTGGATATTATCTTCAATTGTTCAATGATGTGGCAGTTCCTCGGCTAAAAGTGACTATTCTGATAAGAATCCCCTTCTACCTAACAAAAGAATCGGAATCCCCTGCATTGGGCAATAGCTTTTGTTATATCTGCAAAATGTATCTCTATCACATCAAAGTCCAAAAATAGGTTTTCACTAGGAACAAGATGCTTAATAGCATCCCTTCCCGTCTGATGACAATGTACATGGAAATATAATCATCTTGGGTGGGAACTTCTGCTTTTTTATTTAGCGGTTATAATTTATAAACAAAACTCAAAAGGCTGAAGCTTGACTGGTTGGCGTTACTTGTATATCTGTCGACTTATTTAAGGTGTTCAATGTTTATCAGGCATCTGAGTCCTGCTATTTCTGATTGTTTTAGTGCAGCGAATGTACTAATCATTATTTTGATTCATTTTATAAAATTATCAGGTTGTCATGCTTGGATTGGATGCTGCTGGCAAAACAACTATCCTCTACAAGCTTCACATTGGAGAAGTTCTATCAACTGTTCCTACTATTGGTATGTCACTTATATTTGAAAGTCTTCAATTAGAAAGCATGAGTTATGAGTTTCTATAAGACCACCTTGGTTTATTTAGGTTATGTTTTAAAAATAATTTCTCGTTGTTAGTTTTCATGTTTCATTTATTTCATTTATAACTGATTAATTTTGTTGTTCCTCAAAATTCAGAAATAGATCGACTGCCATTTTAATCAATTCTTCACTAAAAGTTTTACTATTTCATTTTGTCCACAGAAGTCTGTTGGTAGAAACTCCTTCGAGAAAAGCAAAAGTAATGAAAACAATTAAAAGTCTAATTGTAATCTTATTAAATAAGTGGATAAAGAATTCCAAACTGTGGTGAGGGCCGTGTGAGGCTATTATCATCGGTTTTTGAATTCTGAGAAAAAAGGATAACAAACATATGGAGTATATAATAGAAATTTAGAATATAAATGTTTATCTATTTTAAGGTATGCACAGCAGTGAATTTATGCTGTATTCGAGAGTGTCGTCACCTAGCTTGCGTCCAACTCTTTAGATCCAGATAACTGATATACAAGCTTCGTTCATAGTAACGATTGTAATTGTTATATAAGTCAATCAGGGATCACGATTTTGCAACAGACTTTCATGTTTACTTCACTGATTCATCACTACATATTCATGTTTATATGTATATAGTGGTTTACTCCATCCGCCCATAATGATAGTCCACTTAGGCTTTTCACATGGTTTAAGAAAATTAGTTAATGTAGTTAAAAGATACTGCTCTTCCATAATATCCCCAATAATACTCCAAAAATGCATTAAATGATAGTATGGAGCATAGACTATGATGAATATATTTGTTGATTACCAAACTACTCAATAAGTGACCAAGTTTAGAAAGCAAATTGGACTACTATTTTGGGGCTAAGTAAAAAGACAAACTGGAATATTATTATGGGTCGAGGGGAGTAATTTTTCTTGTAATGTGATTGTAATTATTATATTCATCTCGTCTTTTTTTTTAAAGATTATATTCATCTGGTCTTTCATAGGTAAAGGAGAAGTTGGAACTATTTAGTTAATACATTTCCTTGTATATTGCAGGTTTCAATGTGGAGAAAGTGGAATATAAGAATGTCGTATTCACTGTTTGGGATGTAGGGGGGCAAGAGAAACTAAGGCCACTATGGAGGCATTACTTCAACAACACCGATGGACTGGTAAAGTCTATTTTTTTTAGTGAGAATGTGTCGCAGATAATTTTCTTTTATCATCTTTCTGATACGAGTACATTTTGCTTAATTGTGTTTGGACTTATAACTATGATTTATGGTGATGGTTTCTACCAAGTTTCATTATGACACAGCATTAAGAGTTTATTATCTAAGTTATTTCTCCTTCTCCAAGTCCACGAGTAAAAGTGAAAAGCAAGTTTGTCTTATATGAATGGTTTGAAAATTTGATATGATCATCCTTGCTGACAGTTTTTTTCTTCAATAAATTTCAGATATATGTTGTTGACTCCTTGGACCGAGAAAGAATTGGTAAAGCAAAAGAAGAATTTCAGGTAAAATGCCATAGCTTCTTAACTAAAAAGTTCATTTGAGAGTTATTTTATTTTACCAACAACTTTTATTTTCCCTTTCAGACAATCATTAAAGATCCATTCATGCTGAATAGTGTGATCCTGGTCTTTGCAAATAAACAAGACATGGTAAGTTTCTCTAGTATTTTCTAATTTGTTAGTACTTTGCATGATTATCAATGAATATGTAGTAGTTTTGAACTTTAGGCCGTGGAGTCGATATCTTTTTACATAGATAAGCACACATCTGACCATTGCCTGCTTAATATCAGTAACTGTTTAGGATACATCCTTATTGAGTCTACATTCATATATCTTGCTCACTCACAAAAGAAATGTAAATTTGACTTTTTGCCTGTTGGAGTATAAGTTAAAAGTGTTTCACCACCAGTTTTCTTTTACCGAGGACTCAATTAGATTCACTAAGGTTTACCTTAAAGATCAACTTATTGTGTTTGTTTTCGAAAGACTAGAAATATATCGAACGAAAGCACCCAAGGAAACAAACCCTTTACAAACAACTCATTACAATCATGTATTTACCTGTACCTAGTAACCTCAAGTACATGTACCTTGTAACCTTGAGTACTTGATTTTTTGTGCACCTTATATACAGCTATTCATGGTTAACTCTAACAAGGGATACATACATATAAAAAGCCCCCAACTCTTCAGAATTTGCGATGTTACATTATGTAAACCGTTCTAAGCGCTAACTTTCCATACATTGACCATATTCATGGTTAACTCTAACAAGGGATACATACATATAAAATGAATTATTTCCATTGTGTATTGTTTTGACCTAATCAATATGAAATTCTTTTTGCATTCGAGTCTTATAATTTGCAAAATACTAATTTTTTATTATTGAATTCGTAAAAAAAAAAAAAAAAAATTTTTTTTAAGTCCCTATACGGGGGTAGAACTAGTTAATTATAATAGGTCAATTTCCGAACAGGAGAAACCTCATGAAAGGCCGAAGTTAAATACAAGTGATACTCGAAACTAAAAAAACAACTCTTCAAATTACTAGGGATACATACATATAAAAAGCCCCCAACTCTTCAGAATTTGCGATGTTACATTATGTAAACCGTTCTAAGCGCTAACTTTCCATACATTGACCATATTCCTAGTAGGCTAGTACCTTTTTGTTTTGTTTTTTATTGAGCAACAGAGTCACATACAAGTCCAGATATGTCATCATTAATTTCGAGATCCCCTATCTCCATCCTTTTCCCGTACAGATATAATTTTTGTGCTCAACTATTTTATGTATTCTACATTTTTGTGTGTGCAGAGGGGAGCAATGTCACCTTCCGAAGTGTGTGATGGGCTGGGAATGCGTGATCTCAAGAACCGAAAATGGCATATACAGGGAACTTGTGCACTCAAAGGTGATGGCCTCTATGAAGGATTAGACTGGTTATCTAGCACAATCAAAGAAGTTAAAGCCGACGGATACTCATCAATAGGCTCCTCACTATTCGAATAACCTGCTATGCAAATCCTACAGACTCTTGTATTTCGAACGTGAGAATTTGTAAACATTTGTTTAAGAGCTCAAACATGTTTGCATACTGAAAAGATGGTAGAATAGTTGCTTGCTGTTACCATCATTCCCTCGCATATTATTTGCGCAACTACACTATATAGTAGTAGTTTTTACTATTTCTGGTTTTTCTTTTCCTTTTTTTTTTTTTGACGTGGAATTATATATAGCTTTAACCTCGAGTTGCTTTTTGGAAAGACTAATATACAGCTGCTGTTTGCAATATACTTCAGTTAGGCAGAGTACCAGCAAAATATGTTACTCTTTCATGTTTTATTGTTCAACTCCAGAAAAAATCAATACTCGTCCTGAATGAGAAAGTGTGTTGAAACTTGTAATGGTTACATTTTGAATGTTTTATCTTTGATTTTTTGACGCCAAAGCTTTTGCCGCTTAATTTCCTGTAAAAAATTCACCGATTACAAGTTTAGAAGAAGTTCTAATGATCAATTAGGATAACGTTTGAGACTTAAAATAGAAACTCATGGTTAAATCTTAAGATTAGTGTTACATATCATAAATTGATGCCTTTTTTTGTATTTCTTTTTATGTTTTAACTTTATTGCTCGTGAATCGTGATGCTACATTGATATGTACCAATACTTAACATGAAACACAAATTGAAGTTTTTAACAGTTAAGTTCCAAAGTAATGTACTAAACATTACATTTTGTGCATTAGTTACGACGCCATTCACAGTTACGTCGGTTTTATTCTCATCTCTAGGAATTTCGCATTCGATGAGCAACATTCCTATTTCCTACTCTTGTTTCTTGTTTAGAGCATCCGAATCTGATTACTTAAAACGTATTTTTTTCTAAAATTTAAGGATTATGGTATAAAAAGTGGTATGCATCAGAAATCTTATAAATTCATTAAATTTAAGGGAATACAAAATTCAAAATGTATATGATTCCCTAATGAATATAATAGTAGTAAAATATCACGGAATTTATATTTTTATGGTTGTAATATTGTTACGATTATTAAATAATAAAAACAAATAAAAAATAATGTAGGTTTATTATAATTAAATTAATAGGAAAGCTGAAATTTTGTGTAAATATAAACGGTTTATTAAAAGATATAAAATGTATTAGATTTGAAGAAAGATGATGACAAGGGTAAAAAACATTTGCATTATATTTTGTAAATTATTTATCCATTTACTTTAATTGCTGCTGACTAGGCGGGGTCAAAAACATTTGCATTATATTTTGTAAATTATTTATCCATTTACTTTAATTGATGCTGACTAGGCGGTGACAGGGATCCTGCCTATACAACGTATTTAAAATCTGGTTATGTGTAAACATCAATTTGGATATTTTTTTTAAAAACACTCCAAATTAAAATCTGGCTAATGCAAATATTCATGGGTTCATGACGGCAACACAAATATGCATTTTTTTTTTTTTTCGAGATATATAATGACATGTTTTGAATTTTTAAATTTTATCATAATTTCCATAACATGTCATTATACCTCTCGAAAAAAAAAACAAGACGCTCCGTCGTGAAACCGTAGAGATTTGTATTAACGAAATATTGATTTGGAGCGTTTTTAAAAAATATATTTAAATTGATGTATAATTTTGATGTGAAGTAGTTTAATTGGCAAATTGCAATGCTTATAAAAAAAAAATTGGCAACTTGGCAAAGCGTAAATAACAGATAAAAGATAGGTTTTGGCTTAGGAATGAGATAACAGATCTTCATTTTGACTATTTCTGTAGTTGTTGTTTATTTTGCATTTGTCTTCTCTCTATTTTTGTGGCAAATTTAATGCCATTTGTCTTCCTTGGCCATCTTCATTTCTCATAAGAATTCTTCATTACAACAAAAAAGTTCATATTATCAAAGATTTATATCAGCAGAGGCTAAAACATACATCTATTTGATCAAAGCCCAATAATCGGCTTATTCCATACTATATTAAAACCAAAAATGGTCTCTCATGGAAAAGGTTAGCTTATACTTTTCTCAATCTTTACATCTTTGTTTATTTATCTGTGTGCTTGGTTATATAAACTTATTAGTAACTAGGATTTCAGGATTATGGCAGCAATTGTCCTTCAAGTCGGTTTTAAGATAGAAAACACGGTAATAGATCAAGCATTGCAATTTTCAAGATCGGCTTATTAGTTTTACCAACAAGTTGCCGCCACGCATGTTGTTTTGCAGCTTGAAAAATGAAAAGTGTTTTTCTTTTCTTACGGAAAAAGACAGAAGTTTGAAGTCGAAGGAACCCATTTTCTTCAATTTCGTAACAAGTGATTTTGTTAACTTAAAGTTGCAACCAAACAATGCATGTGGTTCATTAGTTGTATTCTTGAGTATATTTTTGCCCATGATCAGTCATTCATGATTTATAATGGTGCAGGTTTAACTCTTGTCATAATGGGTGTTAGCGGGGCGGGCAAATCGTAAGTCCTTAATTCATTGTTCCCGCTTATCATCACATTGTTTAAAGCTTGTTTGGTTGCAACTTTTGATAACTTGGTTTATATTCTTTGTAATTTATAAATAAAAATGAAATGGTTGATCATCCTTTCCAGGTTTTCTTAACCTCAAGTACTAGTTTCCTTAAATACTGGAAAATACATTTCAAAAAAGTTATCGAAAAAATGAGCAAGTTTTTTTTTAATAATTTTAGTAGTTTAGTAATAGGCGTTCATTGCAGAACAATTGGAGATATGCTGGCAAAATCTGTCAATTGCAATTTTCTTGATGCTGATGATTTCCACCCACAATCGAACAGAGGTAATTTTGTAAATACTACTATAATGACGCTTTTGTTTTGCTGGACTAATTCTTCAGATAAAGTTGTTACATTTCGCACTAGCAGTTCTCGGGTTGACTGGACATGTTAAACTATAAACTCTTTTAATTGATTAATTCAAGATAGTGAAGGCTATAAATTCAGGCTAAAAGCCACCCCTCTACTTTAGGCATGCAAATTCCCGCAAAACAAACGGTCTCATTATGTGTTTAACTTGGAGCCAAATTATCCTATCAGAATTTGTAACGACCTACTTCTTGAGTACTTGATAATCCCTTTTCAACTTCTTTGCATTTTTTCATTGTGTACTCTCGTTCATTTTTCTTTAATCTTAGTTTATAAAGTTGGTTTCGCTCAATAGTGACTATTATTCCAAAATTCATTTCCAGCCGAACATAATTACTGCAATATTTTTCATTGTTCGGCATATCTTAACTTGGCATTGGCCGTTTATGTGGAAAAGAAAAAATGCAGAAAGGTATTGCTTTATCAGACGAAGATCGTATACCATGGCTTAATACTCTTCGCGAAGCTTTAAAAACCACCTTGATGAGTGGAAAAAACATAATTCTCGGATGTTCGGCTCTGCAGAAGCGTTACAGGGAGATTCTTAGATCAGCTGACCCCAATTATGAACTGGGAAATTGTTTTTGTACGGTGAAATTTGTTTTACTGGATGTTGGTGCTGATGTTTTAGCTATTCGGTTAGAGAAACGAGCAGCGGAAACAAAGCATTTCATGCCTGCTACATTGCTACAATCTCAGCTAGATTTGCTTCAAATTGAAGAATCAGAAGGGATAATTAAAGTAGACGCTACACTACCACCTCTTGATATCGTCAACATTATTCGGTCTCTTATTTTTCCACTAAATGGCTTTCAAATATAGATACACAAATATAGTGAAGATTTGATTTATGGTCAGGATCGAGCAGGTGGAAGGGTTCTAAATATATGGATGCAGAAAACTTCAATTGTTCTGTATCGTACGCTATGCCATTATTTGATGTTGCGGTGGTTATGGCCATTTATTTTTGAAATTGTCATTTTTGAAAGACCGAATATGCTTTTATCTGCAGTTTGCACTGAATTTTCATTAAGGCGCGATGTAGCTTGAATCGTAAATAATAACATGATCTAAAGACCGTTAACATTCATTTCACAAAATGTAATTTTAGGCCAACCAAAGTTGATAAAGCTGTTATAACAGTTTACAAACAAAAAACACAAGCCACAAAAGCAACATTTTAAATTTAATCTCTACCCAAATATGTGAAACTTAACTAATGATTCCGACTTCTAAACCTATCAAAACCAAAAAAATTGTCATTTAAAAGTGCAGACACAAAAGCTAAACAAGGAACTACACCCCCCTTCCTAAATCTTATGAAAAACCCAAAGTTACCCAACACCTTCCCAATCTATCTTTAACGATTTAATTAAGGGTTATCAAGCGAATTGCCTTCTCATATATGTATCTTCATGTACGAAAACAGGATCTTGAGATTCTGGTAGAGGGGCTTGGGGTTGTCCCATAGCAATACCGGGTTGATTGGGAGCAGGAACAGCAAATGAGGGGTTATGATTTCTTGCTGAATTCAAAGCGAGGTAGTATCCAATTCCGAGTGTGACACTAACGAGGGACAAAACAGCAGCTCCAGCAAAAACACCAGGTTTTACAACATAGCAATAATAGTTTCCAAAGTACATTGATTCTTCACCACGTTGGTCGTTAAGGGCTGCACCAGTGAGTAATAGAAGGAACGCTATTACAAATGTGAACCTGCAAAATAGTGCTGTTTTACATTACCGTATTCTAATTCTCTTTAGTGAATCAAAAAATATGATTCTCTGTGACGAGTCGCTTATATAGCAAACCAAGTTTACTTTATAATTAAGAAGACTATTCAAAGAAATTCGACATAATTTTCTTCTTTATCGTTTCCTAAAATATTGTCAAGATAAGCTTCAAGCAAAATCAATTAATATGCCATATGTATGCTTCCATTGCAGCTACAAAGAACGAAGATTTATAAATAAAAAATAAATAAAAACTACGACTTTAATTGATTTATTCATAAAGTGTTTCTTCCACTTCTCACCTCCAATGGAAAGCCAGGTTAGCAAATGTAATCACAAGACATAAATTTGAAATTAATTTTGATCTGTTAGTAAGTTGATGCAGAAAACTACATAAAAGATGGTAGTTTCATTCAATGATATGATTATCCACATGGCCCTTCTACACCAAAGAAAAAAATGTACACTTCCTTACCAGAAGGTCAAGAAATCATACATAGAGCTTGTTGGGCAGAAGCATTTGATCAAATAAGCTGAATATTTTGAAGCCAAGAAAAAAAGGCTTGGTCTCTGGTTTGAAGATTCTACCATTTTCAGGTCAAAAAACCATAAGAACTCGGTGTTTAAGCTGGCCAAGCATTTCAGTTCTAGCTTTTAATCACGAAAGCAAAAATCTGAGCTTAAAATCTGCAAAAGAACAAGGCCATGACTATATTTGAAACACAGAATGCCGAAATATCATGCATATAGTTTGTTTGGATGCAGCTTTTAACCAAATAAGCTTAATTTCTGGGGTTGAGAAAAATGTTGGGCGCTTCAAGCTTAAAGATTTTATCATCATTCGAGTTAAGAATACCCGAAAAACATAGAATTTAAGCTGATCAACTAACTTTGGTCTAGCTTTTTAAACATAAAGTAAATCACCGTACTTAAAAGCTACAAACAGGCAACGTCATAACTGTGAATTGAACACAGAATTTCCAAGAATCTTAAAAGACCGTCTATAAGACTTGTTTAATTGCAGTTTCTAATCAAATAAGCTGAATTTTTTAGGTCTTAGAATCATGCAAAGCAGGGGCGGATCCTTGTAGGTGCAAGGGGGGTAAACTGCCCCCCCCTGGGTTCGAGCCGTGAACCAGAAAAAAAAAACTCAAATTTTATGTGTAAATTCCCATTTAAACATGTATAAAATCTATTAACTGCATTTGTTTAGTTATGGAACCTTGTCCCAGCGGCATAGTATGTTTGTTTTTACTTGGAGGTCATGGGTTCAAGCCTTGCCACACTCGAATTTTTTATTTTTATTTTTGTTATATCAGCCATGTTTTGAATTTGGTTATTTTTTTTATTTTATTTTTCACCGCATGAAATTGACTTAGTAAATGGTTTTTTGCTACTGGTTACTTCGTATTTTACAACTCTCATGTTATATAATTTCTAACTTTATATGTTATTTTCTTCCCTTTTATCTATGTTTCGATGGGAAATCTTATAATTATATATGTAATGTTATCAGGAGGTAGTCACATTCTTATTTTCTAAAGAATTTTTCGAATAAATAAAATACTTTATAAGCAAAAATTATTTCTTTAATAAAATGTTATATCATTTTAAAGATTTTACTAATTGTCTATGTGAAAAAAAAGCTGACAACACTGATTCGAATTTTAAATAAATTATAACAAGATTAAGTAGCTTTTAAACAAATGAAGCTGGTCAACCAAATGAAGTGTAGCTTTTAAACAAGAAATCAAAGAAGTGGTCTTAAAATCTGCAAACGAACACGGAGAGAATTGTAAACTGAAACACGTAATTACCATGAGACGATAAAGCAGATGAGTGCTAGTGTCCAATTAGATTTAACCTGGTGAGGGCCTTTTTTGCAGCAAAGACACCCCGTATTTACATTGATTACAATTTGAGCAACCATAAGAGCTAAAGCTGCACTTAATCCAAGGCCCAAAGCTGGTGAGCTAGGATATTTACATGTAGAAGAGGTGGGAAACTGAACCTGAAAACCCTGTAAAAACAAAAGTATTCAACAAATTAAAAAGCTAAAAATACCATGTGCTTTTTTTTGGAACATAAGCTCTCAGTTCCATCCTTTTACTTCTCTAGAAAAATATTAATTGAAACTTGAAACTGGTCAAAATTTCATACTTTTACCCATCAGTTTAGTTCATTAGTTCGACCAGATAGTCATATGAATGGACCTAACACTCATTATGCATGTATACGTTGAGTACATAAAATATACTGTAGTAGTTATGTTTAAAAGACACGCTTCAAAGGATCTTAAAACTCACTTTTCATCGAAGAGTCAGACATTTGTTATGTTTTGCTAAATCAAAATTACTCTACCCTTTTGCTTTAAGGACGCTATTCTTGCTCCAGAGCAAAAAAGGCTTGAGCTTGGGTACTCAGAAAAAGGATTAGTATAATTCTAGTATTTTGTTATAGATAATGAGACTGTCAATATCAGAAATCATTTTTTATGATCTATTAGCAAGTGTGTTTCT
This sequence comes from Primula veris, assembly GCA_963682055.1. Taxonomy (NCBI): domain Eukaryota; kingdom Viridiplantae; phylum Streptophyta; class Magnoliopsida; order Ericales; family Primulaceae; genus Primula; species Primula veris. The sequence goes on along the minus strand of OY821750.1, from coordinate 8,186,843 downwards.
TGTTCTAGCTTTAATTAAAAACCATGTACTTCATTTTTTTTATTTTTGCATGATCTAATCGGATAAACACAATGGGTAAGATATGTTGCCATAGAACCAAACAAAAAGCACCTGTCATATTTAACTTATGAACCTTTAAATTCTAAGACCAAATTGAGGTACCTAGACCTAAAAGCTAAATTCTGTTCAGCTGTAACTATGATCAACTAAAAGGCAGTGCATTATCTCTTATATTTAAATTATGAAAAAATGCTACTGTAGCTATCGTCTACATAACATATGCTGTTCAGTTGCAATTCTTAAGGTTAGGTTTTTTTCCTTATAAGGCACAACTACAATACATTCGATTGGTCACCTTAGAATCTAACTTTGTTGGGTTTTATGGCGTGAAAGACTACCAGTTTTAAGCTGGATGAAACATTGTTTTCTCAGCTTTAAATAAATCGAACTATTAGCTACTGCAGCTAAACAGTCATGCTATAACTTATCCTTTCCAATTAGAAGCAAATCCATAGCAAAATTTGGCAAACTAAACCACTTCAGTGAAATATAGCAACTGTAAGAGCTGTAAGCTTGTTTGGCTGCACTAGAAATACTCTGGGTTTTCGCAGATTTAACTTCTCCAGAAATTATTAAATAAGAAAAAAGAAAACAAAGAAACTCGGCTTTTAGCTTGATAACATCAGAAGCAAAAAAATGAGATCAAAAGATATTACCAAGCAATATGGCTGCATATATGATATTTCTGCTCAGAGGTGAAATTAAACTGTTTTTCGTAAATATGGGGGTGCTGAAAGGATAAAATCGATAATAATAATAAAAAATCAAGATATATTGTAAAATAGGAGTTGGAGTACTTCTAGCCTACTACTAGTTCCTGCTCTCAGTGGCGGATATCCCTTTTGGTAGGAGCTGAAAATCATGCGTATTATGTAAAAAGACTAGAATCTTTAAAAGAAATGTTAAATTACGTGGTAAAAAATCAGTTGTTGCTTAATATGGGTATTACATTCCACTTCATCCTGCTTCCTACTTCCATTTAGTTTCCTTAGACTACTTCCGGTGGCGGAACTAAGATTGAATGTGGATAGGGTTGAATTGCATGTTCACACTTTTTTTGTAATTACGAAGGCGCCTAAAAGGTTATAATCGTCATCTTTTCAGCAAAATATATGAAATCTTAATATAGACGGGTGCTATGCCCCCTTTTAGCTAGCTCGTACTTAGTTACTCACCTAACCACTTCTAGTCGCATGTGTATACTATTCTGTAATTATAGGGGTGCCGAAAGGCTATAATCGCTAACTTTTCAACAAAATACATGGAAACATTTCAGGTTTTTCTCAATATGACAGTGCTGTAGTCCATTTTAGCATACAACTAGTTTCTCCCCTAACTAAATATGAATGAGCATTGAATATATATATATATATATATATATATAATGGCAAAAGTACCTTAATCCTCTTGGCCTCAGCAGCAAAACCAAGAGCAGCAGATAAGAGACCTAACAACCCCACCACTGAACATATCACCATTACCTTCTTCTCCATAGCTCTCACTTTTACTATTTTCTCAAGAAAAACAAATAAACACTTGTCAAGTTTTTATGAACTCTAAGCATTGAATGGCCATAAAGATGTTTTCATTCATGAAAAAGTGTCCATTTTTTTAAATGTGTATATTGGTAGTTGGAGGTGCCTTTATTGCACGTCACCCCAGGTATATATCCACCATTTACTAAGCTTCCATTCCTTTCTTTATTTTTTTTGTAACTTTTCTTCTTCTTTTTTAAAATGTTTTTGTAACTTTTCATGAAAATGTTTCTTTAATTTTGTTCACGCGTATTTTCACAAACAAATACTCTTGTGCATGCTTCTTGCACATGTACAAATACCAAAAAAGCCATTTTTTTTTTTAGATTTTGAGTAACTTTACAAAATAAAATAAAATTTGTTTATGTAATAGGTTACTTATAATGTTTCTCAAATTATGAATTAGCAAAATTTTCACCAAATAAAAGGAATCAAATGACTTTCTCAAATTTTATTATTCATTTGGTCATTTTTCTTCCACATGTATATTAAACCACAAAAAAATAAATATAAAATGAAAATAGAAAGTTTATAAGGAAACTCAAGTATTGTTTAAATATAAAATGATTATGCAAAAAAAAAAAAAAGAGTTTTTATTCAAAATAGTATAAATAATATGTAATGGAGCCTGCGATACTTACTTTAACATTTTATTTGAAATGAACATCAAAATTGTTTGACACGTACAAAATAAGAGTAATGGTGCGTTCACTTATGTTAAACGTGCATACTTTCTTACACATTTACTCTTTGTAAATATGCTCTTGCACATATACTAACTATTTTTTTTTTAAATAAACACCAAAATTATTTCACACGTACAAATAAGAGTGATGTTATCATGTTACGTTCAATTGTGTTACACTCCGGACCGGTTTTAATTTTGTACTTTTTAAACAAAAAAACATAAGAAAAACTATATATCATGTGTTGGTAATATTGTATAAAGTCTATTTTTTATAAACTTAATCAATGAAGTGTCACATTTCCACGTGTAGTTTTGTTGTACCACAGCTTCATTAGTTTGCCATTTGTTACAACCCTGGACAAGTCTTTTTATCATTGGCTCCAAATTGTGTACTTTATATCTTTTTTTTTTTTTTTTTTGGCTGTGTATGGGTCACGGGTTTAGAGAAATAAAGAGTAAAACCTGACCCCTCTCTTGGAACATGATATTCTTTTGATATTCTTTTATCACATCCTAATGGAATCCAGCTCGTGATCTATGATCTATTGTTTCTCATTTTTCGTTTTTACCTTCTATATCCGAAATTTGCAAGGCCACTCTAATAATTATTTATAATTCTTTTATAAATATTAATTCATTAAAAATAAAATAAATATTTCTCATTAAGCTGATCCATATACATTACATGAGTTATTTAATTTATGATTTAAACATAAATTTATGAGTTAAAAAACTCTACATTTTCACCATAATGATCGGTTGAGATTGATCCTAACTTGATGGACGGTAGAGATCGAAAGTATACGAAAAGTCCCGGGTACTGCTCCTACCTATTAAAGGACACAATATCATCTCAATTTGTGTCAAATACATACACACATAAACAACACATAAAATAATGTAGTGATAGGTTAAGGAAGAAAAACCAAAGTCAATACCCCGGCGATCTACATTTGTCATCCGAACTCAACTATCATATTCCGTTTAAGTTTCACCGCCCTTCCACATAATTTAAGGTATGTGTTTCGACATACCGTCGATATTTTATAATATGTATGATCATCATGTAGAAAAGATCATATCTAGTTATGTTAATAACGTGTATAGCCTAATATAGAAGTTGTAATTAAATTACATTTAGTATCAAGGACTAAACTGAAACTTGTCTGAAATTCTGGACTGTATATGTAATAATGCTGTAAATAGATATATAGTTTGATGTAATTACACGCATGGTCCTGTAGTATAATACTTATACGAAAACAGTACATATGATTGATTGATAATCTTAAATTGATTTGATTTAATATGTTAGAATCTTCATAGATTGATTGATAATCTTAAATTAATTTGATTTGATATGTTAGAATTTTTATGGATTGATTGATAATCTTAAATTGATTTGTTTATAACACCAAATCTACTGCATGATTAGATAGATTCTAAAATATATTTACTGCTTGTTTATATATGTGTGGTTAATCTATATAGATATTCTCTATGCTGTTTAATATTATTGTCATATATGAAATGCGAAAATCGTATATATTCACATTTAAGTTGGAAAAATTATGAATCTTCCCCAAATAGGCTCACCTATTTGGATACGATGTCTAGGAAAGATAAAGGCGGAAGTCGTACTCCTAATGAGGTCGGTTTTTAAGAGGCATTCGTGCCCACCCCCCTCACCGTCTTTCCTGGTCGTGTTCAAATAGAGCTACCGAAAGGGGTTGAGTAAATAATAATTTCCCCGAATGTGTCTATATAGATATGTATTCGCCGAATTGGTGTCTCAGGATCGACCTGTCGTTCGATTAAAGAGAACCACTTCACTTAAAAGCAAAACTTGTTTTTTCGAACCTGTCGTTTCGAAATAAAGTTTGTGCTTATACAAACTATAAACATATAAACCCGTTGTTTTATATGATGACTAATCCAGTCTTTCTTTTCTTTTCTCCTGTTGTAGAAAAATGTCAATCAAGCTTGACTTTCCAATTTTGGATGCTGCCGGCAAGAACTACTTGGATTGGAGTCAGGATATCCAAAACCATTTAGATGCCCAAGGCTTATTGGATGTCATATATGATGAGGAGGAGCGTGAAATGGAAGTAACGCGTGAAATGAGTGCTCGGGCGATGATTTTGTTTCGCCGCCACTTATCAAACGCCATGAAATCTGAGTTCATAGCGACCACCTCACCAAAGACATTGTGGGACTCTCTGAAAGAGCGCTTCGACCACCAAAAGACCATTTGGCTTCCTGAAGCCCGTCGTGATTGGCTGAATCTGCGATTTCAGGACTTCGAAAGCGTTGAAAAATATAACGCTGAAGTATGCAGAATTCGTGCTACTCTCCAATATTGTGGTGAAACACTCACCGACAGTGACTTATTGGAGAAAACGTACACCACATTTCCTAGTTCTGACATCTTGCTCCAAAAGCAATATCGTCAGTCTAAATTCACCAAATTTCCCGAGCTCATCACCCAGTTGTTATTGGACGAGAAGAATAGTCTCATTTTAATGATGAACAGTAATTCTCGTCCTGCTGGTTCAAAGGCAATTCCAATGCCTGATGCTAATGTTGTTCGTGGACCTCGTCCACGATATGGGAAACGAGAAAAGGGCCTGTCGTCCCGTCAGCCAAGGAACAGGGGTGAGCGTAATGCTCGTCCAGCCTAGCGAGGTTTGGACAATCGTCCGAACCGAGGACCTGTGGCTCCTCCTAGGCAGTCTCGTGGTGGTAGGAACAACCGGGCCAGTCGTCCCAAAGCAAGAGAACCGGCCGATATGCCAACTCTGTGCTATAAATGTGGTGGAAATGGTCATATGCTAAGGACTTGTAGGGCAACTCCCCAAGAAGTCGAAAACTACCACAAGGGTAGAAGGGTCGAAACCAATATGATTGAAGTTAGTGCAAAAGAAACTCTTGAGACCCCTGACTTTGAGGCTCACATGGAAGAATAAAGTTTTTTTTCTTCGTTTCTTTTAATAATTGAGCTGTTTTGCTCCTGGATTATGTTATTTCAATTCCATTTCGGATTATGTTTTTTCCTTTGGATATTGTTTATTTCTTTTGGATTATGGTTTGTTTTATGGATAATGTTTTGAACATTTCTCGTATAATTTTAAGTTATTTCATTGAGCAATTCCTTTTATTCGTGTGACCGACTTTAAATTATTATACTTTTAGGCATGTATTGTGGGGCAGTTGATTGTCTGGTTGATAGTGGAACTACACACACTATCTTAAAAGATAAATGGTTTTTTATCAACTTTACGCCTAAAGTAACCTCAGTGACAACAATTTCGGGCCCGTCGACCCTTGTTGAAGGCTTTGGTAAAGCTAAATTCATGTTGTCAAATGGTACTCCTGTTGAAGTATCTGAGGCCTTATATTCTCCGAGGTCCAGTCGTACCTTGTTGAGCTTTAAGGATATCCGAGAAAATAAGTTTCATCTTGAAACTGCTCGTGAAAATGGTATTGAATACATTCACATTACCTCCACTCAATACGACCAAAAGCGTATTCTGGAGAAGTTGAGATGTCTTTCAAGTGGTTTGTATGTTACTACAATCCAAAACTTTGAAAGCAATCTAATCATTCGGCGGGCACCGATTAATGAGAGCACTTTTATGCTATGGCATGACCGGCTGGGACACCCGGGTCAAAATACGATGCTTCGAACGATGAACGCATCTCATGGGCATCCGCTTGGAGGAAAGAATTTCGTGATTAATCCGAAAAGCCTATGCCAAGCATGCTCGATTGGAAAGACTAATCTCAAACCAATTCGTGTGAAACCTACGAAATTGGTTTCCCAATTCCTTGAAAGAATTCAAGGAGATATTTGTGGACCTATCCAACCAACATGCGGACCATTTAAATATTTCATGGTTTTGGTTGATGCATCGACAAGATGGTCACACGTAGCTTTGTTGTCCACAAGAAACGTAGTGTTTCCAGAAATCCTAGCCCAGATCATTAAATTGAGGGCTCATCATCCGGATTATCCGATAAAGTCTATTAGACTTGATAATGCAGCGGAGTTTACATCGAAAACTTTCGATGACTATTGCATGACTTTGGGAATTAATCTTGAACACCCAGTTGCGTATGTTCATACCCAAAATGGCCTTCCAGAAGCTTTCATTAAGCGATTGCAAATGATTGCTAGGACTTTGGTTATGCGCACCAAACTTCCTATTTCTGCGTGGGGCTATGCCATTTTGCATGCTGCTGCGTTGGTCCGTCTGAGGCCCACGGCCACCCAACCACTATCTGCGTACCAGTTGGTAACTGGATATGAGCCCGATGTCTCACATTTACGCGTGTTTGGGTGTTTAGTCAATGTTCCAATTGAGCCGCCTAAGCGTTCCAAATTTGGACCTCAAAAACGACGGGGCATATATGTCGGTTATGAATCCCCATCCATTATACGCTATTTAGAGCCCTTGACAGGCAATCTCTTTACCGCTAGACATGCGGATTGTGACTTTGATGAGACACTCTTTCTGTCGTTAGGGGGAGAAATGCACGTTAACGTTGATAATGAACGACGTGAATTAACGTGGCATGTACCCACTATGTTTCATCTAGATCCCCCAACTGCACATAGTGATAAGGAAGTGCAGAGAATCCTAGGTCTGCAAAATGTTGCAAATCAAATGCCAGACGCATTTAATGACTTAGCGAATGTCACGAGATCGCATATACCTGCTGCAAATGTGCCTGCAAGGATAGACGTCCCTGTGAGACGCCGTGTTCCGGTTGAACACGTTGCTCCGGTTGTACCCACCGAGCAAAGGATGCTACCGTCGGCCGTTCAGTCCGCCGCCCTTCCGAAAAAAAGAGGAAGGCCGTCTGGTTCCAAGGATGTTCTGCCTCGAAAGAGGAGAAATCCTGTCGCATCTGTTTTGCCACACGAGATCATTAAGGATCATGGTGATGTATTAGATAAGTGTGTTCCAGATGAAATAGTAGTTCCTAATCATCACGATAACCTCGAAATATCTGTTGATTATACTAGTTTAGACGATATTTTGAAGCGAAACGAGACTGTCATTGATGATGTGTTCATATACGCAGTGGCCACTGACATTATGAACAATGATGACATGGAACCTCGTACCGTTGCTGAGTGTCAGCGAAGAACGGACTGGCCTCAATGGAAACAAGCAATCCAGGCTGAATTGGATTCCTTAACGAAACGAAGCGTGTTAGGACCTGTCGCTCCAACACCGCCCAATGTTAGACCAGTTGGTCATAAATGGGTTTTCGTAAGGAAGCGTGATGAGAATAATGAGATTGTTAGATACAAAGCTCGCCTTGTGGCGCAAGGTTTCTCTCAACGCCCTGGAATTGATTACGATGAGACGTATTCTCCCGTAATGGACGTTATAACGTTCCGCTACTTAACCAGTTTAGTAGTTTCCGAAAAACTGAATATGCAGCTCATGGATGTGGTCACAGCGTATCTCTACGGGGATCTGGACACAGAGATTTACATGAGAGTCCCTAATGGACTTAAGTTGCCTGAATCAAGTAGTTCCCGTCCACGGAACACGTTCTCGATTAGACTGAGACGATCACTATATGGATTGAAACAATCCGGACGGATGTGGTATAACCGTCTAAGTGAATACTTGATCGGCATGGGATATGTTAATAATGAACTATGCCCATGCGTGTTCATAAAGAAATCCACTTCAGGAAATGCGATTATCGCAGTCTATGTAGATGATATGAATCTCATAGGAACCTCGAAAGAGTTGTTCGAAACTGCCGAAATCCTGAAGAAGGAATTCGAGATAAAAGATCTTGGGAAGACACGGTATTGCCTCGGCCTTCAGATCGAGCACCGTACAGATGGAATTTTAGTCCATCAAGAAAACTACACCCAAAAGGTGTTGAGGCGCTTTAGTCATAGTGATGCTAAGCCGTCCTCTACTCCCATGGTCGTCCGCTCTCTAGACATTAATAAGGACCCCTTCCGTCCAAAGGAGGACGATGAAGAGATATTGAGCCCTGAGTGTTCCTATCTGGGTGCAATAGGCGCACTATTGTACTTGGTCCAATGTACTAGACCGGACATCTCGTTTGCTGTGAATTGTCTAGCTCGACACAGCACCGCACCAACACGCCACCACTGGACTGGCATAAAAGACATTTTTCGTTACCTTAGAGGTACTACGGACATGGGCTTATTCTATCCCTTTGCGTCGAGTGGATCTAGCTCCATTAATCCTCGAAATAACGCAACCCTTGTCGGCTATGCCGATGCTGGTTTCTTATCAGACCCACACAAGGGACGTTCCCAATCTGGTTATGTCTTTACCATTGGGAACACGGCGATATCCTGGAGGTCTCATAAACAGACTCTAGTGGCCACTTCGACTAACCACTCTGAGCTACTCGCGCTCTATGAGGCGACTAGAGAGTGTGTCTGGCTTCGAGCAGTTATTGGCCATATTCGAAGCACCTGTGATCTAGCTTATGATCATAATGAACCAGTTGTTATTTATGAGGACAACACCGCTGTGATTGATCAAGCGAAGCATGGTTACATCAAAGGTGATGCCACTAAGCATATCTCGCCAAAGTTGTTCTTTACACATGAACAACAAACGCTTCAAAAGATTGAAGTGAAGCATATTGGTTCAGAGAATAACCACGCTGACTTGTTCACCTAGTCACTACCAATGCATTCTTTTCAGAAGCACGTACGGGCGATTGGCCTACGTAGGCTATCTGAGCTACCTTAGATCGACATTTTATGTCGGAGTCGAAATCCTCGCACCCTGTCATGTGCAAGTGAGGGGGAGCATCCTGTTGTATGCATGTGTACTCTTTTTGTCCTTAGTACAAGGTTTTTCCCACTGGGTTTTCCTTGACAAGGTTTTTAGCGAGACACGTTCCTGTTATATCACTAAGGATTGCCGAAATCAGGGGGAGTATCCTGTCGTATACTTCTTACCACTGTGTACTCTTTTGTCCTTCGACCAGAGTTTTTTCCCACTGGGTTTACTCTGGCAAGGTTTTGATGAGGCACCTGTTTTGTGGTTGATCCCCTATTACTACCACTGTTGCACTCTTTTTCCTTCGATCAGAGATTTTCCCATTGGGTTTGCTCTGGCAAGGTTTTGATGAGGCACACTGTTTTGTGGTTAGTTACTTACATAGTATTTTGGCATATATCATTCGGCTACACAATTTCTCTTAGGTACCGGTTTTGTCCCACACCGGTTTTTCCGGCCCTAAGGTCTTTATGTGTTTAGCACTGCGAATGAACTCGACTCAGATCGACTGCATGAAGACGAAGAATTCAAGACGTCCAAAGGGGGAGTGTTGTAAGATTATTGGACTCTTGGGCTTTTACTTATTGGGCCCAGGTGGGCTTGTAACCCTACCCCTCTATTTATATAAAGAGGGCTAGGGGTCTTGTATTTTATCATTCATTCACATATTTATTCATAATAAAGATCATACTGTTCTCCCCTCTCTCTACTTCTGTCTTCCTAAATACCTAGCTAATAGTTGTATTACAACACTTATGATGTTCTACATTATTTAAATGAATCAAGGATTTGCAATATTGTTATGATTTATACCATAACCATTATTTGTTTTATCACTCTACTTGCATAGATTGAGCTTTATATGTACATATATTATTATTATACATATATACAATATGTTTTTGCATGACAATATGAATATCATAAATGCTATGTTTAGTTTATGATAATTGCATAACTAAGTATAAAAATATCATGAACTTTGCTTTCAAGTTCTATATGCAAGTTTTAATGTGTAAGACACATGGATGGTTATATCATACTATATAGATAAACAAAAAGGTACCATTTTATGTATATAGAGAACTGTGAAAGCTTAGGAAAAGGATATAATTGATTAAAACCTTTTAGTCATTTGTTTTTGGTAGTCACACTTAGAATGGCGATTCACATGGCCACTGGCTCACTGCATATAAAAGGACAATTGAACATTTACATGTAATTAAGAGAATAATAATGTTGCATAAGAAAAGTCCATGAAGTTTGACATAAATTATGTAGTTGAATGAGCATTTAAGTTTGTACCTTAAAAAATACATAGTAAATATTAAGTTCAGTAAGTTTACATTATTATACGGGAATGACAACCAATACACTTTATTGAATAACGAAGGATAATGAACCGTGCATTAATTAATGCATATGTTACAACATTTAACTATAGAATGTAAAAGGTTGTATTTATTTAGTCATGAGTAACGGCCTATTTTGTATTTATAATTATTTACACTAGATGATATTTTATTTTAATATATCAGATTGCTCAAGCAACATTAAAATATGAGGTTATGAATATAGAAGGACACCAATAAGATGTTATGAATATAGTTAATGACGTTAAGTTTTTATTATTTCCTGATGGTAACCATTTTTTATTATTTCCTGATGGTAACCATTAAATACTATATTAAATGAAGAATGTTATTATTATATATGTTTAATTGAATGATAAAAGTTACTACATATAAATGGTTGATCTCCTCGTATAGTAAATTATAAGGCTTTATTCTTATTGTTTATTCATTCTTAATAAGAATTGCTTGGTTGCCGAATGGTTTTATAAGAAATGTTAATTGTTATCCTTATGCCCGATAACTATATTAAATGGACATGTAAGATAAATTGTTAATACTACAATTATGTAAATGTAGTTGAAAGTTTGCAAACAAGTTTAGACTCACACATTAAGGTTGGAAAATTATAAATCTTTCCCGAATAGGCTCACCTATTATGATTCGATGGCAAGACAAGATTTCGGTTGATATTTGGTATCTTAATGAGGTCGGTTTTTAAGCAGCATTTGCTGCAGCAACCCTCACTCTCTCTTACCTGGTCGTATTATGTTAGACCTACCGAAAGGGTTAGAATATGTAATAGTTTTTTTGGTTGTGTTTCTATACTTATTTTCGTCGAATGAGTGTTTTTATAAGTTATATATGGCATGTGTTAGATAAAATGAATAATACGATGATGCATGCCACTAACTCTAACGAAGTATGTAACTTGCTGAGATGTTGGCTAAAACTCTAATAGTAACAGACATCATTTACTAATAATTCTTCCTGAAATTCAATTATGACATTGGTGAAACTCATATTTATAGAACTTATTGTTATAGAACTTATTGTTTCGTGTACTTATACGTCTAAAAATGAAAGTTATCAGTTGGATATAAGTTTTTAAATTTATATTAAAACAAAAGAACATTTTAATATATAATTTTAAGATTACATGTCACAATGAACACTGCTGATAAAGATGCATGTACATATGAAAGTTGGGTGATGTACATATTATTGTTTGATTAAAACATGACGCACATTTTAGTCATTATGTCGTACATATTATTGTCCCTACTATTAGTTTTAAGCCAATTTTGACAATATAAAATTAAGTCAATTTATGTTAATACCATATAAGTTTTGATAATAGATTATAAGCTAAATCATATATATAACGTTCATATTATGTGAAATTTTGTTTGCCCTGCACAAAATATTTTGGTTGTTTGTTTTTGGTTGCCCACAAGTCCAAAATATTATGATACAAATACTTATTGTGGATGTTTATCGTTGTTTAATTATTTTTAATAACTTGGTTGCCCACATGTCCAGTTATTTTGACTAAGTAAACATTATGAATGACTTTTTATGGTTTAACATTAAGATGGAAAATATAGGATATCCACAGATACCATATTTTTCCCAGTTAAACAAATATTATGGACGAACTTAAATTAAACATTAAGAATAAAAATATAGCTTAAATAAAGATGCCATATTTTTATAGTTAAAATTTTAAAATGGTCCATTTTATCGACTTATTTCATTAGTTATAAATTATCTTGCAAAAAGATAAGCTTGATTTAAATGTGTTATTATAACGACTGGGAAATTTTGGGTATTTATTATTTATTTGTATTATTTTTCTAAAGTGATATTAATGTATTGTGTAATTGTATATATGTGAAATAAATAATGTAGCAATGCATATGTAACAATAATGTTGGGTTCTATTTGTAATTAGTAATAATTATGTGGGCTAATGTGCTTATTTAAATAAAAACTAAAACCTAATTATAAACGCACATATATATATATATATATATATATATATATATATATATATATATATATATATATAGACACGTACAACGAGAGAAGACCGAGAGAGATGAGATACGAGAGAAGAGAGAGACCTGTGATGAAGTGAGAACGAGAGGAGAGGTCGACGACCAGACCAGGTCAGGCTGCGGTGGTAGGTGGCGTTAGTGGGTGCGGTTTAGGGTTTTAAGGTTGCGGCTTCGAGGGGTGATTACGAGGTCATCGGGTGTCCGTTTTTTCCGAACAAATATATTTTCTTAGCCTATTTTTTTAGAGCTATCTATCCGTGTAAACTGTTTCATCTCATTTTAACATTTATAAAAACCCAGTTTTGGGATTTTAATAATAATCCAATTTATAATAGTTTTATTAATCGGTATCTCATTTTAATTGCGTTTAAGGGATGTTTATGGACTGTTATTAGGTTGTCCAGATTTGGTTTTGATGGATCGGTGGGTTTACGGCTCGAGTTTAGGATATTTTGACAAACGAGCTCTCGTTTGCGTAGGTAAGGGGGAGGAATATGGTTTCGCTTTAAATGCGGTTTTGTGTGTTGTTTGTTGTATGCTAAGCTATGTAAAATGGTTAGTGTGTATTGCATCATGTCGCATTGTTTTATTTACGGTAATTATAGTGTATGGCGATTTTACTATTTGTATTAGAAATTGAATTGTGGAAAAAAAAAGGTGATTTAAATGTGTTATTTGATTAAATATTTTAAAAACGTGAAAGTGGTGAAAGTGTGACAGTGGTGATATCGTGTATACTCTTGTGGTGATACCGTGTATACTTTTGTGGTGATGTATTTATCTAATTACATCAAATATTATAAAGTGTGTTTTATGTTTTATTGTGGAGTTTACTATTTTCGTGTTTGGTATTCGGAGTATTTTATATTTATTTTAGGGATTGCAGTACCAAGTGTTAAGGCGGAGCTGTGTCAGCTTACGGTGAGATCCCAGAAACTTGCGCAAGGATTAGGTATATCGGTACCATAGGGTTAATCCCCTTAAAGCCGGCCCCATATCTTTTGGTCACATATTAGTGTCAGAATATGGGTGAGGGAACCATTGCACTTTGGGTCCTAGAGCAGAGTGGCTCTAAAAGTGGGTACATGTGAGGCAATCCCGTAAAATTGCGTTAAACGCCTATTAGGCCCACAAGGCTCAAAATGAGATAATACCAAAATGGATAAAAACAAGTCTGACGTGCGCACGATCACGTGTAATATGATAATGAGCCTCATGCAAGCATTCTAAACTTCGCCATAGTCTACATCAACACTTGTACATCGATCATAAACAAAATGTCAAGAAAACAAATAAATGAGGTAAGAAAACAATATCGCTTTAAAAAACGGCACATTCTACTAAGCACGCACACACATTCCTAACATGGCAAATATGATATATTGGCAAATAATGACAAAGGGAAATTACACGAAAAACACATCAACAAGTATAACTAACAAACACAAGTAAATGAACATATAATCAAGATCAACTGAATTAATAATAAAATAAAATAAAATCAAACAAAATAAAACAAGAATCAACGCTATTTTATAGAATGACAGCTGGTTTGGATTTGATTTATTCTTGTTGGATTATTTGGTAATCGCGTTGCGATTTTGTTATGGGTTGTTTCAGACCTAATTTATTGGAAATAAATAGATACGCAAAGCTCATGCCGAAATTTTCTAAAAACGTATTGCTTTGTTTGTGTTGTCACATTTGAACACCGTTGGCTACCCTTAGATTAATAAAGTGAATCAAATGTGATTATCGGCATGTCCTGAAGTATTGATTTGGTTCTATTGATTGACATATTATTGAATGGCATTCCGTATGTTTCGTTATTTAAACATTTTACTTTTTATTTTAATTTACATTCATGACCCGGATTTATCCAAAATCCGGGGCGTGACAGCTATTAAAATAAAAGTTATTTTATATGTAAAGTGATTGGTCTTAAGTTCTACCAATTTAATATGGTTTTTGGTGTGTGTTATTAGTCAAGTTGAATTTGGATACTCACATGTAACAAATTTACTTGGTGAAAGTATACCATCAATTAACTTAATAAATAAAAGTAAAAAATAAATAAAAATGTTATGTAGTGTTACATGATGATTTCTCCGTAAGAAACAGTGACTTTTTAATGTTTTGAAAGGAGAATATGGTAACACTAGTTGATATTGTTGGCCCGTGCGGCTAAACCTTAGAGGGGAGGTGAATAAGCTTTTAGGCGTTTTTCGCGAAATTAAAATTCTAAGCGCAACTAACAACCCAACTAGCTCGATATCTATTTGCGAGAATAAATATGCGATGATAATTTATGAATAAATTGAAACATGCGCACAATCACAAATAATATAAGTTGCGGAAAGTAAATAGTAATGGAAGAGATTGACATCATGATATATAGAGGTTCGGCAAACCCGCCTACTCCTCTTCTCGGTATTCACGCTACCAAGTATTTCACTATAATTTTCTTCCCAAGATTACAAATCCTAACGAGCTAATCAACCGATTTGCTCACCCTCTACCCGAGGATACAATCTTTATATAAGTGCAAGAGTACACAAAAGACGATTCAACGACTTCCCCTCAATCTATGAGTACCCAAGTGTTTAACCTAGAACTTTTAACCAACAATTTGGCTTAAAAGCTTCTACCCAAACACTCACTCATAAATGAGCTTATAATTTGCTCTTTACAATTTTGTTACAACAATGTAACTACACTCACTATTTTATTGCTTCTAAATAAGCTAATTGGTGAGTTTTTGATATTGTTTGAGCTTGATCACTTTTCTCCTTATTTTTCCCTTTTTGAGTTTTTTTTGTTCAACAATGGAGTTTTTTGTGTTTTTGATAGAGAGAGATTAAGGGATGGTGATTGGTGTATTTTGGAGAGGAATTGAGGTGTATTTGAAGAGCCAAAATGTCCATTGGTCCATGGATAACCGTTTGGAGTTGTTTGGTGTATTATCCAATGGATAATGGCTTGTTTTCAAAAAGGCAAAAAGCAACTTTTTTGAATCGGACTGAATCTCGATCGATCGGACTGATCTCGATCGATCAAGATTTATGGAGAAAAAATGTACTGCTATAATTTCGATCGATCGGACTGAATCTCGATCGATCGAGATTCACTGGAACTTTTTGGACCATTTTCGATCAATCGGACTATATCTCGATCGATCGAGATTTCTGGACTTGATTTTCCTACTTTTTGAAACACTCGTAATTTGCTCGTTCGGACTCCGAATCGACTTCCGTTTGAACAGTTGGCTTCATTATTGAGTGCTCTATCATTTTAAGTCCTGAAATATACATTTTCTCTTTTGGGAAAAGATCAAACATTATATCATCGAATTATAAAATCATTAAATTATAATCACACTTATAATCAAAATCAATTATTGTACCCATGGTTCAACAGATATATTCTTTTAATATGATTAAACTCATTAAATTTCAAAGTACAAATTTGTGAGTTTTTACTAAATTATTGCCTTATTCTTCATATTTTCTTTATAGGTCGCATATTAGTTTGGTAGTAAACGAAAAGTTTTTAGTTGAAACTAATTTTATTTTGTTAGATCTAATAGAAAATTAACTTTTTTCAATCACATTACGTGCATGTAGGTTGACACTTTTAATAATTATAGTAATGTTTTTTTTTAATTTTTATTTATTAAATAAAGGCGTTTTGCATATGGATGAAGTTACGATATCATTAGTGGGAGAATTATATTATTCAGTACACCAACTATAAATGTTTTTCCTAACTCCTATTAAGAATTAATATATAATTACATTCACATCAAGTTATATGTTATTTACCATAAGATTTAAAGTAATGGTTAAACAAGTGGGAGATAATTATTCGTTTTACTATTAATGTATTATTTAACCATATACTTTTATAATAGGGGTAAGATCAGTGGGAGTAATTAATAATTTTTTAATTAAACTAATTGTTGAGATTTAGTTGAACTATCATTTTCTTTGACTTCAAATAAAAACGTGTAACTTATTTTGTTTTCATAACCTATTATTTTGAAGTAACCACTAGATTAGTGGGAGTAAACGTTGTTATAGTCATTATCATCTTGTTTTTGTAATCTATTATTTTACTAATAGTTATATTCATGTAAGTGAGTTACTATACCCATAATGAATTGTAAATAGCTTTTAAATGGTTTCTACATGATAAAACATTTTTTTTAAAAAATCCAACTCATTAATAGTATTGCAAACTGGTTCTTATGTGTTGAAACTATTAGTTGTAATTGAAACACATAATATTGTAGGCAACACTCAAATAATCATTATTCATGGTGGATTAGTATTTGCATAATATTAAAAATGTCTAATTTAAAGATTTTATGCTCACGTATCATTGATGTGATACATAGAAAGAAAATATGATAACTAAATATTTCACAATGGCTCATTGCTCATTAAATTACGAGATTTATATATGACGCTAATATATGCTATAATGATCAATAAAGGCATTGATCAATTTTATGTCTTATTGCTCAATAAATGTATGGAGAAATTATAAGTTACGTTTCTCAATAAATTATTGTGCAATTTGTGTTTTATTGCTCAATAAAGGTATGGAGAAATTGCTACATTTCTCAATAAAGTATTGTGCAATTTATGTCGTATTGCTCAATATAAGATTGGAGTAATTTTATGAAATAAGTGATTGAATGTATTATCACATGTATCATCAAGAAAAGTTATATAATTTTTTGAGTACAAATCTCATAATAATAGTTGCAAATTAATTTCAGGACTTAGATTATATCGATCTTATGACTGAGTCGCTGAAAATGAATTTTTGCAATTATTCTTGATAACTAGCATTCAAATGGTGTTGAGTTCACATAATGTAAATGCTAAGTTTTCGAGACTAATTTTAGAAATAATACTATTAATAAACACATAATGATCGTATATACCTTAACGATATCTATATAAGACAATTAAGATTTTTTTAACATCACGTGTCTTGATTGTAGATAATTATATGGTATTACATAATGATGGTTGTTTATTTGATAAGTAGAGAGATCTCATTTCTTATTGTTTCTATTGTTCCTAAGTATGTACAATAATGAAAAGTTATGGAATTTTAATGGAACTGTCTTTTCTTAAAACATTATCGGACCATTACGATTATACTCGCCTTATAGGCTTTATTGAATAAATTGGTGTCGTCGTAGTACATGAAAGGAACCATGCTCTCAAGAAGTATGCAACCATCATGACTCTCATCACCGATTTGTTTAGTAAAGTGTCTCATAAATCTATTTGCGCACTAATGATTGATTATGGAATTATGATATGGACCAAGTGGAAAAATGTAAGAATTATTTATAATTCTTTTATAAATATTAATTCATTAAAAATAGAATAAATATTTCTCATTAAGGTTGTCCATATACATTACATGAGTTATTTAATTTATGATTTAAACATAAATTTGTGAGTTAAGAAACTCTATATTTTCACCATAATGATCGGTTGAGATTGATCCTAACTTGATGGACGGTAGAGATCGAAAGTATACGAAGAGTCTCGGGTACTCCCCCTATCTATATAAAAGGCATAATGCCATCTCAATTTGTGTCAAATACATACACACATAAACAACGGTTAAAGTAGTGTAGTGATAGGTTAAGAAGGAGAAACCAAAGTCTATATCCCGACGATCTACATTCGTCATCCGAACTCAACTATCATATTCTGTTTAAGTTCCACCGCTCTTCTGCATAATTTAAGGTATGTGTTTCGACATACACTCGATATGTTATAATATGTATCATCATCATATAGAAAAGATCATATCTAGTTATGTTAATAACATGTATAGCATAATATAGAAGTTGTAATTAAATTACAGCGACGCGTAAAGCCGAGTATCGGAAAGTGACTAAATACGAAAGGCATTGCGTATCAAACGGCCTCCTTTTTTGTCCTTTTATGTTGGAGTCGACGGAGGTTTTCATTCACGCACTACGAAGATTTTAGACAGACTGTCAGTCGAGGTGACGTCGGTTAGATGAGTATCACCAGCTGAGATTCTAGCCTCTATTAGACATCAACTCTATTTCACTACCCAAAAAGTCATGTCTGATGGTTTTCTAATTCGTTCTAGTGGTTGATTTAGAAGTTATATGAATTTATTTATGTGTAACTGCTTTTAACATGTATTTTGTTGTTTTTCTGGTTTTAACGGTTAAAGATTTTAGAGCAGAGACACATGTAAATTGTAAATACACTTTTTAGTTAAAATTTGTTGATTGCATCACAAAAATGGTCTCATTTTCAAGCTCGATACACACTAGGTAAAGTTAATATTTTTAAAGTGGCTATTTGTTTTTAACCAGTGAAACCCTCTATATCTATAATGAAATAAAATAAAATTATCGCCCATCTTCTTTCATTCACTTTTTTGAAACCCTTTTCATATTCTATCTCCATGGAAGATATTTTCACCAGCTCAATATGGATTAAACCTACAACGATTGAATTAGTAAAATCTCAAACTGATAACTTCTTATTTATTTATTTTTGGGTTTGAGGTGTAGCGTGATTATAACAAAAGAAAAAGATCTTGGAGTGATTCTTTGAATAATTTGTTATTATTTGCTTAACCTTTAAATTGGTTACTTTTTGTAACACACTCAACAAAGATTTATAACTCATTTTAATTATTTTGACACAACAAATGATGCGTAAAACCATTTTGATGTGTTTTAACAGACCTTTTCTTCAAACTTTTATTATATATTTAAAAAAAACATATTGAATGAATGAAAGTAATATTATATCTTAACATAAAATGCAATAGATAAAGTGGCTAGTTAAATTTAATAAAGTGCAATATTTTTGTTAAAAAAATAGAAAGGATGATACATAGCCCGATATAGTTGCTCTTATGACAAAACTAAAATACAGAAAAATTATTTTTCAGGAAAATATTTTTTAGACTTTATTTTCGAAGAAATAAACAAAGCCTAAGTTGAAAATGTAGTTGCCTTACATGTAACCAAAGTCCTGCTAGATTAATTACTCTGTACTTCTAAATTACTGTAACTACATGATCACGTTTCATAAATGGACTCACATGTGACTGAGGATTTTAACATTTTTTTGCACTAAATTTACTAGAAGTTGCAGTTTAGTATCCTAACCTACTATTTTTTGAATATTGTATCCAATATTTCAATTTAATGATTTTTTAGTACACTTTTGTTATTTTAAAATGGGGATTTTAATAGTTTTTTTACACCGAACTTATCAAAAGTTTCAGTTTAATACTCCGACCTATCACTTAAAATGACTGATTTGCCCTTAAAATTTGATAGAAATGATAGCCACGTCATTTTATATCAAGTTAGACATAAGTGCATTAAACAACTTTAAAAACCAATAGTTGGTGTATAGTTTTACAAAAATGGTAAGTTGGGATACAAAACCAAAAATTATGGCAAGTTTGGTATCAGGGGCGGAACCAGAATGATTTTTTTTTTGGGTGCATGATGTAAAAAATATGTCAAATAAAAGATAAAATAAATAAGGTTTAATACAAAAATAAAGATTTTTATTTATTTTTAACATAGCATAAAATAAATATGAAGTTAAAACAAAGGGTATTGGGTAATAAAATATTTTTTTTAGTAATCTTATTTGGGAAAATAGAATGGTAATTTACGAAATTCGGTAATTTCAAGTTAAAAAACCAGAAGATTTTACAAAAAAACAATTAATATGATTTGAACCTCTAACATTCCACTAACTTAAAGTCAATTTTACAACTACACAACAACTCATTTATTCAATTAGGATAGACCATGAATATATATATTAAAATTTTTTAAATTAGACATATAAAAAAAAATAAAAAATCACTACCGGCGTGACGACGGTGTGGCCTGGGTCCGCCCCTTGATACACAAAGCAGTTAAAAACCCCATGTGACAGTAATATATCTAGGTAAAGAATAAGTTGAGCTAAATCATTTTATAATAATTATTCATTTATGTGCCGTGTCAGCTTATTTTCCAATGACAAGAATACATTTTTGTTTTTTCACAAGGCACTTGAAATAATAATGATCCTCATAGTACAGTGGCTATTGACACAACACTCCTATGCCATAATAAGAATTATACAATACAATTAAAAATTACAAATTCTCATCAAAAGTTGGAAAAATATTTACTACATTTAATATTTCTATTGAAGCCCAAAAACAAGTAATGCACCAACTCCAGCTATACCAGCAACGAGCCCGATAATAACTCCTATTGGTGGCAGGCCTCCACCAATCGCTTTCCCGGTGGCGACATCGTACTGTGCAAATCGTTTCTTTGGTGCTAAACATTGTGGGCACACGTAGTCATCAGACTGCAACCAAACATACCCGTATTTATTTATTTCGGTAAAAAAGTTTCCGGGGAGAAATACATCAATTGTCACACAATAATATGGATTTCATTTGACCCCATAGTTTCAATTGCAATAATAATGGTCAAGAAAGGCCACACACCATGTCTTTTTTACAAATAAGTATTCAGTACGCTTTTGCCATCAACCTTCATTTTACTTAAGTTCTTGAGTTTTATGAAAGGCCTTTGCTTGTTGGTAACTTGGTATATATCTCGCTTTAACGAGCGACTTAAAAGTGCGAGATCACTGCTTGCTAAGTAATATGCAATCAACTCGCTTAAAGGTTTTGAGCTTTTTTAATCCCTACGAATTGTACGACTTAAAAGTGTGAAATGCTAACCAATTCAACTGTTGATCATAATGAAAAATTGTGAATTTTGAATACACATACCCGACCACTGTAATAATTTAACAGTAAACGTACTACAATAATAAGTAAACTTGCCTGATCTTCAAAAGCTTTTGGTAAGAAGTATATGAATCCGCAGTCTAGACATATGTGTGTTGCTCTGGCCTGAAAAATGACGAATAAACACATTATTTTTCAGACTTGCATAGACAAGATTGACTAAAGAATGCATGAAAATGATTTATGTAAAGCCTTGCCTTTTGAGAATCGGATAACTTCCGCCCAAAACGAGGAGGGGCTGGACGTTTCGGAAGCCTTTTAACATCTACATCAACACCTCTTCATTACAACACAAATTTAAAATTGTTAGCACTAACGTTTTTTTTTTATTACAATTTATAAAAGTATGGAGTTTCTTATGCTACATTGCCTTGTGTTTATCAAAACTGTTCTTTTTTTGGATAAGTTTATGAAAACTGTTTGTCGTCCAACAAACAGAAACACCAATGAAAAGTGAAGACACCTTATTCACTGATACATAAAATTTAGAAAATCTAATTATACATAGGCAAAATGCTAATTATAGATAGACCAAGAATGTTTTAAAAAAATAGACCAAGAATGATGAGCAATACTACCACTACAGCAATAAAGTACACATCCCGTGAGCTCGAAAAGCCCTTTGCCAGTATAATTTTTCTGAATTTCGGTGTAGAAAAAATTTAATCCATCACTTGATCTATTACACAAATAGATTTTGGACACACTCACCATAAACCTGTAATTAGTCTCAGTTGTTTGTATCTACTTTTTATCGTTGTTAATAACAGCAAGTTACTTCAAAATTTTGTTAACTCTAAAATTCACAGAATTATAGAACATGCGAATGATGTGAACAACCAAAAACTAATGCACTGATCAGGTTTTTCCGCAAGCAGTGTAAAATTAAAAATCAATATAAACCGACACGGATTTTACATATATAGAAGAAATACAAACCTGCTAACAACGAAGTAAACTGAGTCTGGCTTTGCCTGAATGGCAGTTTTAGTAAACCCGAGCTTATCAGCAGGCCATAATTCATCTCCAAAAAAGCTGCTGGTGTAGAGTACTTGGTCCCCAACTTTAAGCCCTGCTTTTGCAGCATTTCCCCCACCCTCTATTCCCTAACCACATCATCAAAAACATAAATTGAAAAAAAAAAAACCAGTTAAGAGTTTAATCAGTTTGAAAACAAATATTAATATTTAATTATTTTCTACTAGTTCTTCTCCGAAAAATGTCTGTGAGCTACAAGGTACAATCCATGGAGTACTGATCAATAAGAGGATTGTTGTTTTACATGACATACTAGTCTACTTGTGTTTATATGATTAGTGAAACCAGAAAGGACATTTTACTTTCTTGCGAGTCATGTATATCCACTTTAGTTACAGTTTAATACACTCGATTATACTATTCTTCGGTTTTATAACCCAGCTAACAACTATTTTACTTAGGGAAACAGACTTACGGTATTTTTTTATCTCATTTAGCACACTCGTTTCATGTTTTCTGTCAAGTTGGCCAGTTGGGTGCACAGAATCGAAAAATTGTGATAGTTGGGAATACAAAACTGTGATTGTTCCTTATGGAAATATTCACGAGGCATCACATGCCATCCAACTTGAACGGTAAAAAACGGATTGACTGTACGATATGAGAAAAAAACTAAAATTAGTGTGGTAATGATAAAACCCGCAACGAATAACAGAAATATGCCGATATGCCGATCTTATCAGGTAATAAATAAAATAAAAACGTAGTTGGATGTATGCGGAAAATCATGTTAGTAAGATGCATAAAAGTGAATTTACCCTACATTTCCTAACAAACAAAGGATCTAAACTTTCCTCATCGAACCAATTACGATCACACATGTTTATGTGATGTAAAATAGTGTAAAGAAAATTGTTTTCCCAAATATTAAAGATAGACTTTTCTTAGGTTCAGCTTTACTAATAGAAGGCACCTACCTTCGATTTTATCTTAAAGAACGCTGTATGCATCTGAATGTAAATTGCAGACTAAATTATTGAATCTCAATATTATACAGCATAGTCAATTACGGAGTATATCTTGAGAATTTTTCTACCGCCTAAATTGATCAAGGTCCAATAAAACTTGGTTCAATAACAATATTTAATATCACCATCGTAAGATTCTTAGTTAAGAATAAAAATGTTCTGAAAACAAAGATGAGATTAGAATTCTCACAGTAATAACAACTCCACCACCAGATCCAGGCTTAGGACCCAAAGCGAGTCCCAAAGGTTTATCAACTTCGACCTCAATGTTTTTCGCAGCTGTTCTAGCTGTAATTTCAAGCCCTCCTCTTGCTAAACTTAAACCAATTTTGGTTTCAGTTATGAAAGAACTTGAGACACTTCTTTTGGCATCTGTGAGAGAGATCCCTTGGAAATGGCTTTTCTGTAATTACATAGACTGAAATTTAGCAATGGCAGTTTATCATGGTCAGTCTTTCGAACAAGATTTATATTTGGCTTAAGTTGGTATTTTGATAAGCTCAGAACGAAAAAACTAAAAAATATGGTGAAAGGAACAGCAATTTGGAAACAATGTAGAATAAATGGATATAGAACATATTAAAAGCCTCAGTTTATATCTCACTTTTAAGTTTGGAAATGTGAAGGATAATACTTGAAACATGTAGAATTTTTTTCCATAAGAGTCGCATAATAGGCTAATGGTTAATACTATATTGGAAGTTGCATCAATTTGGCAATGCTTACAGTCATATCAGTATCTAACTAGCAATGAGGAAGTAAACAGAATTGTTCATATAATTGCCACAACAGCTGCAGTTATGCCCGTATAGAAGCCCGTATAGAAGGTTAGAAATTTATGAATTTCAATACACATTTCCAGTTACGCTGATTATATTCAGAGTATAATTCAGAACTAATCCGAAATGATTATTTGGCTTTATAGAGATCTACTATTTCTCTATACATATGGACTTGTTTAATAAATGTACATTAAGCACAATTTTGTTCTGACTTTCATGTTATAGTTATACCATACTCCGTATTGACAGGATACGTTGTTCATAGGTTCTGATATAAAAAGGAGTATTAGCTAAATAAACACAAATAATCACCACAATGCACATGGAAAATACTTTGATCCTTTACAACCGACCACCATGCACTAACCAGTTTCTGCGGTTGACCCTTTTTTAAAATTTTAAAACGCCTTAAACAAGAAAGTCCTCCAAACGGGGATCGAAGGCTAATCTATGTCATTTCAGTATTATACGCAGGAATGCTAGAACAAAAACTAGAATAATACATGGCAAATAATTGTAAAAAATCTTAAAAGGTAGGTGTCTGAAAGTAGGCATGTTAGTTATTAGTAGTATTTTACCTAAAGTAAATAGAATATGAATAATGTTACATGTTACATGTTACATGTTAGTTGTTACATACCTGAGAAGAAGAAGAAGAAGTTGAGCTTGGAAAGGTTGTTACATTGGTTTTTATGGATTGGTTTCTTGAGAAAGCTGCAGAGCAAGAAGAAGATGGACCTGCAACCACTGCCAATGACATGTTTATAGATAATAAATAATACTTATCAAATATAGATACAGAGAAAATGAGTTTCTTTTTTCTTCAGGAAAGTAGATGTATTGATCACTCATAAGTTGGTTTGTGGATAACAGAAAGGAAATAACAGATAAACTTCTAGTGGCAAAGAGAATGAGTGTGTGTGATTGTCACACGCCTAAAAAATATATTACTAATATTTACATTAGACTATTTGAGTGTGTTTCCACAAGAAACAGTTAATGCTAGCAAGAATTTTGAATTTTACAAGTTTTTTTTTTTTTTTTTTGTTGAAAAAAGTTTTACAAGTTTATAAATTGTAACTAAACTGTTTGCTGCTAATATTTGTTTGCTCAACATATTAACTGAGATTTTGGTTGGTACCAAAATATTTGAAAGTGGCTGCTTATGTCCTGAAAAGACTCATATGGTAACTAAATAAAATCAGATGGACCAAAGTGATAATAATAATGAAAATTTTAGATAAAATTGATGAACCACCAAAGTTGTCGTTTTTTTATTCGTAATCGACAATAGTTTGAACAAATTCTTAAGTAAAAGAATAACAACTCGAATAAAAAAAATAAAAAATCATTGTTTTAATTAGAATATGGTCCATAAGGACCACAATCACAACCAAATTCTATTTTTTTTTAAATCATATAGTTAGCTAGCTTGGAAGGTGAGTCTAAACATAATAATAAAATTGTTGTCAGGCAACTTATTGATCACGAATTCGAGTCGTATAAATGTAAAGGAATGGTGTCTGCATTAGGCCCAAAGTGGGCCGATCCCTTCCAGAACTCGACGGACAGTTGGAGCTTTAGTACCGGATTTGTCCCATAGTTAGTCGATCTTGGTGAGTCCATTGTGACCATAAATTAATTAGTAACTAAACTTAATCAACAAGTATGTCATTTAACATTAAATTAGTTGCTTATTGTCATTTTTAATAACATCGACAATAAATAGTGTATCTTTTTCTCAAAATTAAACACAAATCTAACTAATATACTAACCGGCACTTTGACATGGCTGCTTTGGTTTTGGTCTTTGTTTGTTTGATATTTTGATCCGTGACTTTGGTTTGTTAAGTTTTCTTGTCTGTGACTCACAGCAAAACAAACAACCATCACACATACATATATAAAAACGTGACATATTTTGTCTTCGCGTAATGGTAAAATTGTTGCCATGTGATTTATTGATCAGAAATTCGAGTCGTGGAATCAGCCTACGCATAAATACAAAGGAATGGTGTCTACATTAGGCCCAAAGTGGGCCGATCCCTTCCAGGACTCGTCGGACAGTTGGAGCTTTAGTACCAGATTTGTCCCTCTAGTCAGTCGATCTTGATGAGTCCATTGTGACCACAAATTAATTAGTAACTAAACTTAATCAACAAATATGTCATTTAACATTAAATTAGTTGTTTATTGTCATTTTTAATAACATTCACATTAAATAGTGTATATTTTTCTCAAAAATAAACACAAATCTAACTAATATACTGATCGGCACTTTGACATGGCTGCTTTGGTTTTGGTTGTTTGATATTTTGGTCCGTGACTTTGCTTTGTTAAGCTTACATGTATGTGACTCCCAGCAAAACAAACAACCATCACACATACATTTATAAAAACGTGACTTATTGTCTTTACGTAATGGTAAAATTATTGCCATGTGACTTATTGTTCAGGAATTCGAGTCGTGGAATCAGCCTACGTATAAATGCAAAGGAATGATGTATGCATTAGGCCCAAAATGGACCGACCCCTTCCAAGACTCGACGGACAGTTGGAGCTTTATTACCGGATTTGTCCCCCTAGTTAGTCGATCTTGGTGAGTCCATTGTGGCCATAAATTAATTAGTAACTAAACTTAATCAACAAATATGTCATTTAACATTAAATTAGTTGCTTATTGTCATTTTTAATAACATCCGCATTAAATAGTGTATCTTTTTCTTGAAATTAAACACAAATCTAACTAATATACTAACCGGCACTTTGACATGGCTGCTTTGATTTGGTCTTTGGTTGTTTGATATTTTGGTCCGTGACTTTGCTTTGTTAAGCTTACATGTCTGTGACTCACAGCAAAACAAACAACCATCACACATACATTTATAAAAACGTGACTTATTGTCTTGGCGTAATGGTAAAATTGTTGCCATGTGACTTATTGATCAGGAATTCGAGTCGTGGAATCAGCCTACGCATAAATACAAAGGAATGGTGTCTACATTAGGCCCAAAGTGAGCCGACCCCTTCCAGGACTCGATGAGCAGTTGGAGTTTTAGTACCGAATTTGTCCCCTTAGTTAGTCGATCTTGGTGAGTCCATTGTGACTCCAAATTAATTAGTAACTAAAATTAATCAACAAATGTGTCATTTAACATTAAATTAGTTGCTTATTGTCATTTTTAATAACATCCACATTAAATAGTGTATCTTTTTCTTAAAATTAAACACAAATATAACTAATATTCTAACTGGCTCTTTGACATGGCTGCTTTGGTTGTTTGATACTTTGGTTTATTAAGCTTACATGTATGTGACTCACAGCAAAACAAGCAACCATCACACATACATATATATAGCAAAATCGAATTGGTGTCTTTCAACTTGATTCTCTATATAGTTAGTAGTCAAAATATTTCTTTTACATTAGATTTATCAGCAGTTTATTTTATTTTGGAATTACGATGTTCCATAGAAATTATCTAGCAGTACTTGGTTTTTAATTCCTAATTTTGATGTTGTCGGATTCTTTTGATATTAAAATTCAGGAACTCTTAGCTATGCGCAAATTTTGATTCCAAGAGTTTGGTGTAATTTGAATACATCCTAACAGAGGTAAGAGACTTCAAATGATTGTGTTATTCTTATGCATTTGTTACAACCATTGATAAGTTCTTTTATTTGCAGACTTTTGAGTTTATTTCCTGTATGATTGTAAAGATATGATGAGTACGATAATGACATAACTCTCACTTTGTTTTAGTATTTTAACTTTACATAGTAGAGTCTGATTGAAAATTACACCCAATTACACTACAATAACAAAAGCTCTTACAGATGCCATGTTCTCTTTTTATATATACCTCTCTACTCCCCACCAATGATATCCGATGATAGATATTACGACAACACGAGCACGAAATGATTATAAAATTACTAATCGGACAATGACTTATTTCAGGTTGCCGTCTCTGAATTGCAATGTATTCATAATTTCATATCCAAGTATGGTACCAATTTTATTTTTGTGGTTAAATTCAAAGTTTGGTTTCCACTTTCTCAATTACATAAAAAACGATTCAGGTCAAGTTGCTCTGTAATTCTAAGCTTAAAACTGCAGTTATCAATTCTTCACTTAATTTCCACTTCATCGTGTTTATCTCTTTTATTTACTTACCTATATGATTGTATTGATCTTACCGACATATGTTCGTGAATATTTTTGTGGTAGTATCTATTTAGTAATTAAAAGATGTATATATACATCAAGCACGATCATCTATAGGATGATCTGTGAAGGCGGGACACAACTTATGCCAATGTAAATATCAACCAATGTGCTTCATGCTATTAAGTTTGATTTCTCGGTTACTTGAGTTCAATTTAATTTGAAATCTTTTCGTGCCGACTATGTGTGCCTTGCTATATCCATAACCAATAGTGAAATTCCGAATTCGCTGTTCCGGTTGCTGTTACGTTGTTCAGTTAGAACTGTGGTTATAACTGCAGTTGCAACCACGGTTCTAACCAAACTTTAAAGATTGATATAACTCAGAATAAAAACGTACTTGAAAGTAAATTCGCACGCACGTTTTTAAACAGAGCTCACCCAGAACTTTGGGCTACGTCTCTGAGGCACTCACCCATTCAAGCTTACAATATAGGACTCGAGACTTATGAAAACTCACAGACTCCCTCTTGATTTTCTGCCTATCACTATATTGTTATTACTAAATAATTATCACTCAAATGATTAATAGCATCCCGACATTAATCTTACAAAGTTGATGTTTCTCACGTGTCGAATATAGTAGAGTTCTTTATAAGTTTAGAATATGTAATCTTTTACAAGCAATTATGAGACTATTTATAAGAATAAAAAGTCTTTCAAATCTTCGCATTCCTTATCTTCAATCTTCAAATATTTTGCTTATTTCCATTCTGCATTGATGAAGATTTGATCGCCATCTTTACGAGATAATTAGAGATAAATCTTGTTAGGATTTCATGCCTATTTTGATTCCAATCTCTTCATATATTCGGCTGAAATTGCTTGTGATAAGGAGATTAGTTAGCTTCTTTTAATTCGTAAACAAATCTAATCAAATTTGTTAGCACAAGGAATATATATCTTCAAGTAGGAGATAATATATTTATTCAAAAAGATTCACACGTGACAATTTTTTTTGATAGATTTATATATGGAACAATATATCTCCTAACATAATTCAAACTTATACTCATCAAATCAAAAACCAATCCCACACAATAGAATAAATCTTAAAAACAAATAGAATAAATCTTTTCATAAGGTAATATCTTTTTTTAAAAACAAATCCCACACAATTTGGAAAGATAATTATCTTTTTTTAATACACAATTATTTTGGCATAATCCAATACGACAACAAATTAATTAAATTTAACAAGTCATCTTAAGTTCTAACAAATAGGATTTGATCAACATAAAATTATAAATAAGCATGTACGCTCTTACTGGATTGAGGACCTGTGAAGATATATATATATATATATATATATATGTGTGTGTGTGTGTGTTTTTATATTGTTATCAATGGGATCAACTCATGAAGCCTGACAAATTTTTATTCATCTCATCACCAAAATTTGTCGTAACAAGTGTTACTCTATAATTAAATATTACAAATTCCTTGATATATGAACTTATAGGTCTGCTTAGGTTTGATTAGAACCCAGGTTAAGTGAGATTACCTTAAGCATGTTAATCAAATTATAAAGTAGTATGACACGCCCAATATATTAGTTGATATACAACTTACTTGGATGATTAGAACACAAGTATGTGTAAAAGTTTTCGCATGCAGAGAATATTAGAGTTAATTAATATCATTCCAACCGCAGTTAACAAAAAATAAATCTACTTTCTTCATATAAATGGCCGTCAATCTGACCAACAAAGATCAATATTAGTGACGATCTTTAGGCCTTTTGGTGTTTGACTGGAACCTTGATAGAATGGACTTTAAATGTAAATGACGAGCTTCCTCTAGAAGAAAACCAAATTAACTGTTTTAAGATAAAGTTAGTGCAAAGATCTCTTTCATCTCTCTCCTCTCAAGATCTCCAGCTCTCCCCTCGATCGCTCTTTCCACCTCCCTGACCCTGTATTTGCTGAATGTCGCTAAATTTACAAGTCCCCTAATGGTTTGACATTAGTTTTGCGTTGTTTTCAAGAATCCAATTTGGTCAAAAATTATTTCAGATGCTCTAATTACATGGTGTCCTTGACATGTAAAAGTCCCTTCTTAAGGTCCTTTTTGAAGGTAATTTTGCATGCTTTAGTTGTTAACATACTCACATAGATAATCTCTACTATAAAACATTTTAACTTTGTATTTGTTATATTATTGTTTAACTGAATCCAAAGTACATAATTAACTATTGGTTACTTAGTGGTTTGAAGTGCTGTTTTTTGGCGTCCTCACTTTCCATAGAGCTCTTCTGCATTTCACTAGGTAATAACCTTGATTAGTGAAATGCTAGAGTTTTTGAATTACTGAAACAATTTTTTAGTTGTTTTAGATCAAGAGATTATAGAAGTTAGATTTGTTAAAACGTCAAATTATTGGCAGGAGACGAAAACATTTAAGTCTAAACAAGTCTTGATAATATGTGGATGTGAATTTCTAGAAAATTTGTTTTTCTCTACTAAAAGAATAAAGATATAAATTATACTTAGGGGAGAGGAAATAATGGAGAAGCCTTATAATAAATTTTTGTTTTCATTTGTTATATAACTTAATCGTCCAGAAGTTAAATATGATTTATGCACTCTTTATTTTAGGATAAAATCCATTAATTTTATTTATTATACAGTTGTTGTGACTCTTTAATTTTATTGATGTGCGTTCATACTGGACATACAACATTAGAAAGCGTATTATTTCTCATGGTTTTTGCTTGATGTGTCTCGATGATGAATAACCTCTATACATAACCACCTCGAATAACCAATTGAAGGGTTGAAGGTCATGCAGTTGTGAACGAGGTCTTTTTTGGAATTGGAGGAATTTCATTTAATTTTAGCAGAGGTGTTTTTTCAATTAAATCGTCGGCCTTGAGTGACAGGTTGATAAAGCCATAACTTTGGTCGGTCGCGTTAGGCTTTTCAACAATGATATAATGGTAAATCAACTGTGAATAAAGGACACTTCCTGATCTTTATTATTGCTCGGATTATTGTCCTTGTTCGGACTATTACATTTGCTCGGATTAGTATTTCGGTTTTACAATTGTGCTCGATATGACTATTTAATCTCTCGTCTTGATCTTTCTCCCCTTTTATTCGGTGCTCGGCTGTCTTTTCTCGGTTTATTTCTCGAAGTGATATGCTTTGGTTAGTTTCTCTCTTTTCTTAACTTCTCTCTATATTTTTTGGATAGATTTTCTGGTCGTTTTCTAGGAGGGGTAGTTGGCTATTTATAGGCAACTGCGCCTTCTAGGATATTGACAAATGTCTTCATCCCAGGGATTTTTCAGACATGGGTCCCCATTTGATTGGGCTTGGGCTTTTGGTAGTAACACCTCAATTCCTATAAAAAGTATGAGATGACCCATTTAAGCGTTGGATACCCATTTATAAAGTGGGTTGATTATTACCCGAATAAAATATTCGGGTCTAATTTTTATGTTCTATCACAGGTATTTCAAAACGATTGCTTAATTTTCACAAAAATAAACTTAATTGATTGGTATTGGGTATTTGGCGTATAGATCATAACAGATTGTTACTGTTCAACCATGGGTTCAATAATTTATTTTGATTATAAGTTTGATTATGTTTTAATGATTTTACGACTTATCTATTTCGATGATATAATGCTTTGTCTTTTCCAAAAATAGAAAATGTATATTTCAGGACGTCAGAATGATAGAGTAATTAAATACGAAGCAAACGGTCCAAGCGGAACCATAATCGGACCTAAAACGAAAAAGTTACGAGTTTTCGAAGTATAGCGGAAAAACCGAAAATTGTCAGAAAACGACATATCGTTTTTGGTCCAAAATGTTCCAGTGAGGTCGTCTGAAAAACGATCGGTCAAAATGCAGAAAATAACCGATCGTTTTTCTGCAGATTTCAGAAACAGCTTTTTAGCTTTTTTCAATAAGTAGCTTTAACCATTGTATAAAGCTCTCAACCTCTACCCAACGGTCATAATACATAAAACAGACTTTTCTGTTCTACAAAACACACCCCAATCACTCTCCAAAAATATCAATCACTCTTTTTCAACTTATCTCTATCAAAACCCTAAAAATCACCATTTTGGAGAAAAAGTTCGAAAAGAGGAAAATTGAAAAGAAAGCGATTCAAGCTCAAACCAAGATCAAACATCATCAAATATCACAAATTAGCTTATTTAGAAGCAAACAAATTGTGAGTATTGTTTTACTTTCGATAAATTTGTAAAGAGCAAATTATAAACTCATTTGTGAGTGGGTGTTTGGGTAGAAACTTTTAAGCCAAAGTGTTGGTTAAAAGTTTTAGGTTAAACACTTGGGTACTCATAGATTGAGGGGGAGTCGTTACTCGTAAACGTGTTCGCTTGCACTTGTATCAAGAGTAGGAATCTCGGGTAGAGGGTGAGCAAATCGATTGATTAGTTCGGTAGGATTTGTAATATCGGAAAGAACATTTTAGTAAAATACTCGGTAGCGTGAATACCGAGGAGAGGACGTAGGCGAGTTTGCCGAACCTCTATATATCGTGGTGTTAATTTCTTTCCATAATCTTTACTTTACGCATTCCTTATTATTGCTTATTTTCTTACTAGCGTGTAGGATTTCTAGCATTTCATTAACTTTAGTTAAACGCTTAAGCTTAGAATTGCGATAGTTGGGTTGTTAGTTGCACTTATTTTTAATTTCACGAAAAACGCCTAAAATTTTATTCAACCCCCCTCTAAAATTTAGCCGCACGGGCCATCAGTTACATATTCACTACTTATGGTGTCTTATTATTACAAAATTTAAATTTTTTTCTAAGGTTTAGTCAGAGGATAAATAGCAACAGTGATTACTTCATAGTATAGATGTTTTGGTTCGATCAGCTCGCTTATAATTTCAATTGTTCTCTTGATAATTGTGGCTTTCATTTTATCCAAGTTCATTTTTTTTCAAAATATTGATAGGAAGTATCGGCCGCAAAGCTTCCATAAATTATCACCTTAATGTCGTAGAAGTTATGGTAAATCGCCAAGTGCTGAAAAATGAGAAGTCGGAACTCATAATAGCTGACCATGGTACCAAAACGTGATATTTGCATACAATACGCTTGATAACTTGAAAACAGATTTAATAACAATTAGGAAAGCAGAAAATTTGATGGGTTGAAAGAGGTATGAAATCTATACTTTTACTTTTGTGGAGCTACCGTATTCCTTTTTAACAGATTATTACTTCTAATTATTCACCGCTCTTAAAATTTTAAATTATGGAACTTTATATTCTTCCAAAATTGATCAATTTAAGCCATAGGTAAAAACCTTATGAAAGAGCAGGTTGTGTCTAAATTTTTTGTTTATATTTTGTTCTAGGATGTCCAACATGTGGCATAACTTTAGGCATGTTGTGTTAGTTTCATTTGAAAAGAGATTAAAGGGCATTGAAGAAAGAAGTCGTGGATTGGATTTATGATTTTCATTTTTCCAACTTTGGGCTTATTCGTGTTTTTATTAAGACCCGTTTGCTGAATTTTATCTTTGCTTTATTTCATTGGCGTGGTACATATAGAAATGAACCTACTAAATACAAATCCGCACATAGACGAGTGAATAATGTAACGTTGTTTTTATTGTGAAGCATTTATGCATTCTGATTGTAGCGCATATTTAGGTCGAGTTTGTCTTTGATAACCTTATTGTTCTCTTGCTATTTAGTTCTCGTGATCTTTACGTATTTATTTTGGCTGACCTTTCCTGTTCACAGAATATTACAAGTAAGTTGCTAATTCTAGCACGAGACCGTATACCATTTTAAGCGGCAACTAAACTTCATTTACTTGTCTGAGAGGCTTGGAAGAAATCGGATTAAAAGAAATCGGATGACTTGCTTTCATGTTTATTCAAGATGGTCCTGGAGGAAGCTTGACATCAGCGCTTATATTAACCTTCGAGTTGCAACATTTGCAACTCTTTGATTTTCCAAAGCATGTTGCGTTAAGTTTTTAAAAAAGCATTTGCATAGGAAGATTTTTGAGGATTCGCCTGACTTCCCATAACGTAGGTGTCGTACTTTACATTTGTACCACCGTAATCTGGAGGAATGAATCTATGAAATATTACATGTTATTGTATCGGCGTAAGTAATTGCATTATATTCAACATTTGTATCTGAGTAATTTGGAGGAATGAATCTATGAAAACTGCATGTTCTGCTCTATCATGAGCTATCAATGTTAAGTAATTATCATTATGTTTACTTTATTTTTTTCACCTTGTTTTATGTCCGCGCAAGGCGCATACCTCCTTGCTAGTACACAAACAAAATGTTGTTCGTTTCACTTCTACCTCAATACTCAGTTACGTCCGTTACTATTTGACAAAATTAATGAAAATTATTCTCTCATGAAAAGTTAGTACTTTCAATTGGCAACTTATATCTTTTTGGATAAAATAGTGACAATGTACAGTGTAATCCTATAGGATCCAACGTGTAAGGATAATAATCACCCTTGTCATACTCCTCTTTCTATGTAGTAGTATACTTCTATGGAAAAATACTCCTTAATTTGAATTCAGCAGTCTAAAGACTAAAATAAAATTTATCTCCAACGATATACATTTCGTGGAAAGTGCGAATAAACATAATCAACCTGTGCACAAGTTCATTATGTTTATAAACTGAAGATAGTGTTTATTCAACCTGTGCACAAGTTCATTATGTTTATAAACTGAAGATAGACGCCTTTAATAGACTACTAAGAAAAGGAAGAAGTCTTGAATTACTACCTTGGTTTGTGTGATATTATTATACGGAGTATATATATATATGCAGTGCCGTATTCAGCGTTTCAGTGTTTTGAAGGCCTAAATCGAACAAATAAAATAGGAGCCGAATGAATAAGATTTAATTTAATTTAATGAACAAATAAAATATTGCACTGCACCTCCACAGTTCCACTTGTCTAAATCGAACAAATAAAATAGGCCTAAATCTTATGTCTAGTCTATTACTATTCCTTTTAATAATAGTACCCTTTTTTTTTTATCATTAGTAGTACTAAAAGTAGTGAACTTTTTTAAAAAGTTCATCATTTGGATTTGATTAGTTCAACCTCAAAGTTATTTAGAGTAGCACTCGGAATTGTAAACTTGATATAATACATACTATTTCCCATATAGTATCATTATTCATTCTCAAGTAAAGTATTGGCTAGCTCAACCCTTGTATACAACTGTCACGCCTAATTTTAGCTCAGATATAATATTACATTTTCATTTTGCTTTTGTTTTTGGAAGGTAACAAAACTTGAATAATGTTTTTCTTAATCAAAATTTCAATCCAAAAACTTCATCCTCTTATTATGTGACAACACATGAGTACTAATCCTTTTTTTTTTTAAATCAACATACATCTAAGACATGATTAATCCATTATAAACCACTGACTACATCACATGTAAGTTTTTCGAATAAATTTTGTGGTTGCCTGTTTATCAATTGGCATTAATTTTTTTACACATTTCACCACATCACATATTTAAAACAGTCACAACTCACAAGCTTGATGCTTTAATTGTATATATGTCATGGAAATGGGCCTCATTTCCCCATTATTGTGCTATATAATCAAAGAAAGAGTACAAGAGAGATTGGAATTTATTTCGAATTTAATAATTTATCCCATTCTCTGAGTAACGGACAGTTAAAATAAGAAATCCACTATTCAATAGGGTCAATTGTTTTATTTTTGTCTAACCCAACCCCCTTTCCATGACCAAAAATAATTGACTAATGCTATATTTCAGCAGCATATCCTCTCAAGTCAGACGAATATTCTATCTAATCTAACGTTTCATTTACATAAATTTAATCGATTCTCACCCAGAGCTATATGTATTTACCTATAATTTTTACCGATAAATATATTTTGTGATTAAATTATTAAAATATAAATTTTTAAAATTTATTTATATAGTTTAACATTTAAAATATGTAATTAAATTTTAAAAAATTAAATTTCGACAACTTATATGTGTTAAATACATGATCCCCGATACCACCTTGGATGTGTTAGGTGGGGACCGTGCGGTACACCAAGAAAGGCAGTTGAGCATGCACACTTTATAGCTTCATAAAAAAAACTAAAATTGATTAAAACTAACTAAATTCATGGTATATTCAATAATAGAAAGGGGGCATCTGACTGTGTAAGACACAGTCAGAAAAATTGTGTTTAGATCTGTACTGTCTGATCCAGTTATATTCAAAAGATCAGACGATCCAGATCTAAATATAATTTTTCTGACTGTGTTTTACACAGTCAGGGGCACCTCTTCCTTCAATAATACCATCGTTATCATTGTACATAAAAGATTTCAGATTAGTATCGGACCTGACTATCAAATCTGTGGTAAAATCGTCATCTGAAAAAGTTAATTGAAAATTGTAAATTTCGTATCCCCAAACAAAAGATGTTGCAAATGCAACGATTTTACGCATCCTTTATGACTTTACTTTTTGTAGTTTGATTTCGAAGAATAAATAAACATCTACTTAGTAGTTAAAATCTCATTGTTCTAAAGATAGCTGAGACGAAATTAGCAAAATATAAGGTACGCGATATATAAGACAAAATTAGGCGGTCAAAAGCGTTATGGGTCAAATGCGGTCTTATTTTATTTTATTTTCCTTTAAAGGTATCGATGAAAAGAGAAAATTTATTTTATGATGTTTGCAAACGACATTTGTTTTTCGAGTAGAATAAAGTGAGGCTATCAAGCATGAAAGAACTTGGCATTTTTAGGCGTAATTAGATGATAGTCTATAATAGTATACCGCTTTTTATGGCAGTTTAGTCTAAATCTAAATAAGTAAGATGGTAATCGGTTATTCAGGCTAAACTTGCGGGTCAAAAATGAATGAAAGGTCTATATATGAATGAAAGTTTTTTTTTTTAATTGTGATTTGGTTAGAATACTTAATGAATTTGAATTTTTCTTATTGAAATTCAGGACGCCGATGGGTATGACCTTGTACACAATAAAATGTTCAACAACTTTAACTCATGCTTTTGTATATTCATTCGACCTAATAAATTACATAAGATTTAAAGAATCATAAACCAACCGCCAAAAACAAGCAAAAACAAGCTTTTTTAACACCAAAACTTTAAATATGTGAATTTAGAGTTGCAAAACTATTATGTCAGTTCAGGTATAATCATCTAATATTACCAAACATTTTATCCATTTACATATTTATGTTGTAAGTTTTAAACGAGGCAAATAGTTCATCCAAACTATCAACTACATGCCACTATGTGGATTAAGCTGGAAAACATAATTCACAAATCATCAATTCCAAATATCCATAATATTTAAATTTGTAGCAGCATGAATCTCTCAAAATAATTAAAATTTAACAAATGTACCTATGACTTACTGAATCCGAAGGTGAAGTCAACTTGAGATGATCTACCACGAAGCTATTTCTTTTGGTTTTTTAAAATCTCTTGTAAAAGTGTATCGTTAAATTTTATCAACAGAATATCAACTGATTATGCTGATACATTGTTATTAAAAATTAACAACACCGGTTATCAACAGTTTCCGAAACAATATCTACTGTCATGACTTTTTCTAGTTGTGAAATTAGAAAAACCTAAAAGGAAAACCGTAAAAAAAAAAAAAATAAATAAAAGTATGTGTTCCGAAGGTTATGATTTGTTATATAAATAGCACTAGCGGCACAGTTTATTATCCGTTTATCTTAAATTTATGTGTAATTACATCATATTTATTTATAGAGTTTAAGTAACTAGTAAAGATATTTTTGGGAAATGAAATAAAATAAAGTCTAGACTACACTTGTGTCATCATTTGCAATTAGACGGTAGTTGGTTCACTATAGTCCAGTCATATTTTATAACCTTGACTTAATCCAAATCGTATTCCCAATCGAGATCAGTTTCGTTTCTTTGTGTAGCAAAAGTTGCAAACAAAAAAATTCACCAGTTTCCATATTTACAAAAAAATGAAAAGATATGGATATTTGGACCACCTTCTCCCATTATAGTCTATTTTTGTTCAAAGGTCTTGCTTGATTTGATGTTAAGAGAAACCCAAAATGAAAAATAGAAGAACTTAAAGATTTAAAGCTGTGAAAAACCCAAAAAATAAAACTAAAAATTGGAACGGTCATAAGGGTGTACTTTTTGTACCGATTTATACTAACCGATCGATTTTCGAATCGAACCAATAAAGTTGGTACCGAAAATTCGATAACCGACTTTTCGGTACGGTACAACCGAACCAAACTTTAAAAGTTGATTCGGTTTCGATATCCATTTCCTATGTTTGGTATAATACCGAACCGAACCAAACATTAAAATTATAAAATATATATAAATTTACACATAGTCATAACTTACAAATAAATTGTCTTAGTCTAGTTTAATTTTCATTACCACTTATTTACATATTTACGAAATGAAATACAATAATTTCGTATTTCTTCATTTTTTTGTCTCATGTTTTAAAATAATTCATACTTTATTAGTGTTTACTATTTTAATAAAGTTCACGATAAATGTAGCAAATATAAGAATAGTTGTTCACATTTCAATTTTTATAAATTTTTTGTTATTTTATTGTTACCAATAATTATCTAATAGTAATGTTTCGGTATAAAACGGAAAACCGAATCGTACCAGCCGAAAAAGTCGGTATACCAAACTTTCGGTATACTGACTTTTTCAGTTCGATTATGCTATAATTTTTTTCAAACCAAACAAGTTCGGTTTGGTATTGATATATGATAAAAAAATCCGTAGAGTCCCGAATCCAATCCTATCATTATGTGCAATTAAATGCTAGTGGGTTCACTGTATATAGTCAAGTCACCTTTTGTCGCCTTGACTTAATCCGAATCGTATGTTCAATGGAGACCACTTATAGTAAAACCAAATCGGAGGGTTTCCCATTTGACTCTTGAGATGTAACACCTCCTCCTAATTGTTTTTGGGTTACATTTTTTTACCTAACCTTTTATTTTATGAGAAATTAACAATTGGTTTATGTAAACAAAACTATTTAATAATTCGTCGTTCTATAAAATTTAATTAAACATTGGTTCATTATTTGTAAAACTAATTAATGATTGGTCACTCATCTAATTAATCAATAAAAATAAAAATAAAATGGAAAAAATAGAGAAAACTCAAAAATTAAAAATTAAAATCAGAAAAATTAAAAATTAAAAATTAAAAATAAAAACTTTAAAAAAGTCGGGAACCCGAAAAAACCCCGAACAAATGCTAAAAAAAACCAAGAAAATTCAAAAAAAATAAATGAAAAATAGTTCAAAAAAATCGAGAACCTGAAAAAACCAAAAATTAGTAAAAAAAAACCCTAAAAATTAAAAATTCCAAAATCAAAAAACAATGAAAAAACGTTCAAAAGAGTCGGAAACCCGAAAAAAAACCGAAAAATGGTTTAAAAAATAAAAAATAAAAACAAGAAAAATCCAAAAATCCAAAATCACAAAAAAATGAAAAAAAGTTAAAAAAAAGTCGGAAAGTCCAAAAAATGTTAAAAACTTTAAAATAACTTGCAATTGTTTTCAAATGACTCAAAATGACTTCAAATGACTCAGACTGCTTTTAAAATTATTCGAGCTGATTTTTTAAATGACTCAAACTGTTTTTAAACTTACCGAAAATGACTCATGCTGTTTTTTAAATGATTTAAATATGACTCGGACTGTTTTTAAAATTACTTAAAATGACTCATACTATTTTTAAAATGGCTTAGACTGTTTTTTAAAATGACTCGAAATAACTCAGACTATTTTTAAAATTACTCATATTGTTTCTAAATTACTCATATTGTTTTTAAAATGACTGAAAATGACTCAGATTGTTTTTAAAATGATTGAAAATGACTCAGATTGTTTTTAAAATGACTTAAAAAGACTTAAACTATTTTTAAAATGATTTAAAACCACTCAGTCTGTTTTTAAAATTACTCAGACTGTTTTTAAAATAACTTCAAACGACTCAGACTGTTTTAAAAAACACTTAAAACGACTCAGACTGTTTTTTAAAATAACTCAGAATGTTTTTAAAATGATTTTAAACGACTTAGACTGTTTTTAAAAGGCCTTAAAACGACTCAAATTATTTTTAAAATTACTTAGACTGTTTTTAAAATGACTCAGACTGCTTTTAAAATGACTTAAAACTATCCAGACTATTTTTAAAATGAGTTAAAACGGCAAAACTATTTTTAAAATGACTTAAAACGACTTAGATTATTTTTAAATGACTTAAAACTACTCAGAATGTTTTTAAAATTACTTAGACTATTTTTAAAATGACTTAAAAAGATTCAGACTATTTTTAAAATTACTCACACTGTTTTTAAAATGATTCAGAACGACTCAAACTATTTTTAAAAAGACTCAAAACAACTTAGACTGTTTTTAAATGACTTGAAACGACTCAGACTGTTTTTAAAATAACTTAAAACGACTCGGGTTGTTTTTAAAATTACTTAAAATGACGCGGATTGCCTTTTAAAATGACTCAGACTGTTTTTAAAATGACTTAAAATAACTCGGACTGTTTTTAAAATAACTTAAAAACGACTAAGACTGTTTTTAAAATGAATTAAAATGACTCAGACTATTTTTAAAATAACTAAAAATGACTCAGACTATTTTTAAAATGAATTAAGATGACTTAGACTGTTTTTATTTTTTGCTTTTTGAATTTTTGTTGATTTTAGATTTTTTGGTAATTTTTTGGGAATTTTTTGGGATTTTTAAAATTTTATCATGTTTTTTCGAGGTTTTGCCTCTTTAAAGTTTTTATTTTATTTTTTCAGATTTTTTATTTTTCATTTTTCCATTTTTATTTTCTGGAATTTTTCAAATTTTTCTTATTTTTTACATTTTTATTGGTTACTTAGGGGAAATAGACCAATTATTAATTAGTTTCAGTTTCATGGAGTTTAATAAGGTTTAATATAATTAACTTTATTTCCAATTCCGGTTTAGTGTGTTGAACTCTAAGTTTTTCTAATTAATGTAATTAACTTTACTTCAAATCTGATCTAATGTGTTGATCTCCAAACTTTCTTAATTAATGTAATTAACTTTGCTCAAATTACGATATAGTGTGCTGAATCTAATTTTTTCTATTCTTTGTTATACGAAATTGTATTAAATTGAGAAGTAAAAAAAAAGTCCAATACATTAATTAGGAAAACTTAGACATCAGTACACTAAATCAGAATTGAAGCAAACTTAATTAAATTAAATAGTAAAACTTAGAGTTTAACACACTAAATTTGAATTGAAACAAATTTAATTACATTAAACGTTATTAAACTCCAGTTTCATGGACCAATCATTAATTAAGTTGTAGATAAGGTATCAATCCAAAATTTACAAATTGTTCGGTATTTCATTGTCACTTAGCTAACTTCCCTTTTAATTGTGTATGGTTGTAGTAGGGTTGCGCCGGTCAACGTCCCATTTTCCGCAAATACATTTATTTTTTGATTGCGCATATTTTTTTTCTTTTCAAACAGTTTTTTGATGGCAATAAGGGGTATGTTAATTATTTCTAATTTATCAGCACTTTGTTTGGATATAAAATAATCTCACACAATTTTATACAAGTTGTTATAACATAAGCATTTGACATTGCTCTCAAAATGTGGAAAACAAAATTCGTGCCCCCCTAAAGTAAAATTTCTGGATCCACCCCTGCCTAATTAATTATATTTTTCGAAATTACGTGCAACTTTGACTAATAAAAATCTCATATCTAACCTATCCAAATCAAATTTTTTAGAAGTCTATCATATAGTTTAACAAATAAACTATGTGACTATATTTTAAAATTTTAGATTTTGCCAACTTAGATAACTTAATTTTTGCTTGTAAAAGTAGCACGTAGTTTCGTAAGTGACAATTATTTAGGAACGGATGGAGTATTTCTAAAATGTCTGTTCCAAAAAATCTGTAAAATTTGATTTTTTTTATATTTATTTTTTATGTTTATTTGCTTGTTTGACAATTTATAAGGTAGTAATATTAATAAATAACAAAAAAATATATAAAAATATCAGATTTTACAAATTTTGTTGAACAAACACTTTAGATATAATATAAAATGTTTATTTAAAAATATAAAAAAAAAATTATAAATACATATGAAAAAAACATATAAGCATGTAAAATTACGAAAAAAATGTTAAAACAGTGAAAGGAATTGTGACCGTTTTTTTTGTTACGAGATTATTAACTAAATCTTTTATGATAGTTTATGACAATTTTTTAAAATAGTGACAGTTTTATAACAATATTTTAAAATAATAACAGATTTGATACAGTTTTTTATCCTCAATAAATCAATGAGGGTGGATTTTTCCAGTGCAATTTATCTTTTTCCACGCTCAAATCGTAATTTTTTTTTACGAGTTGTAAGTCAAATTTACGGTTTGACTTTTGGCCAAACCGTAATTTTGACTTACGGTTCGCAAGTCATAATTACGGTTTTAACTGTGAAATTACGAAATTGCTCCTGCATTGAAATTTGAAAATTTTACAGTGGCCGATCGATCGGACATCACACCCGATCAATCGGCCAAGTTCTCTGGAAAATTTTCCAGAGAGCTAATTAACTCAAAAAAATATATTTACGGACCGTAATTGTGACTTATTCATACATAAAAGGTCAATACGTTAATTTGTTTCGAGTAATATGATAAAATATCGTTTCGAGTACTAATCATCTAAAAAAATGGTTAATTTGTTTAAAATGAAATTTGCCTACTTA
The DNA here is from genome assembly GCA_963682055.1 of Primula veris. NCBI lineage: Eukaryota > Viridiplantae > Streptophyta > Magnoliopsida > Ericales > Primulaceae > Primula > Primula veris. The sequence continues at coordinate 8,143,658 of OY821750.1, read as the reverse complement.
TCTCAAAAAAAATATTTACGGATCGTAATCGTGACTTACGGTTTTATAAAAGCCCAATAAGTTAATTTTTTTTCGAGTAACATGATAAAATATCGTTTCGAGTACTAATCATTTAAAAAAATGCTTAATTTGTTTAAAATGATAGACGATTCAATAACGAACATAACGATTGAAACGGAATTAAATTTGGAACTATTCAGTACTAATCATTTAAAGAAATGGTTAATTTGTTTAAAATGAAATTTGCTTACTTATATCAAAAAAATATTTACAGATCGTAATCGTGACTTACGGTTTTATAAAAGGCCAATAAGTTAATTTGTTTCGAATAACGTGATAAAAGGTCGTTTCGAGTACTAATCATTTAAAAAAATGGTTAATTTATTTAAAATGATAGACGATTCAATAACGAACATAACAGTTGGAACATAACTAAATTTGAAACTATTCATTTTTTTTTCGATATCGTATATTGTGGAACTATAAATTATTCGTTCGGACCCACTCCAAATTTATCTGTTTCTATGCTCAAACCGTAATTTTTTTTTCCGAACTAAATTTGACGCTCAAACTATATTTTATCATGTTACTCGAACACAAATTAACTTATTGACCTTTTATCTAGGGATGGCATCGGTACGGTACCGATCTTTTTGAACTCATACCAATACCGTACCGAACTAGTTTGGTTTTCAAAAATTAGTACCATTACCGAAACAAACAAATCGGTATACCGACTTTCGGTATACCGACAATGTCGGTCGGTATCGGTTCGGTATCGGTTTTATACCAAACATGTAATAACTACAAAAAAAAAGAAACATAACTACTCAATGACTCAGGAAGAAAAAGAACATTAAATTTCAAAATCAAAATCAAATGAAATACTATCTTCAGTTGAGCTCTCCACGGAACTTGATCATAAACTCTTTGTAAAGATATAAAATAATTCATAAAGGTATAAACTACATTGAACAAGAAATAAAAAGTTAATTAAATCAATAATCTAACAATTTTGCATAACCTTTTCGACTTCTTCCAGCAAAGTATAAAACTCGAGCTCAATCTCGGGTGACATCGGTACGATACCGACTTTTTTGAACTCATACCAATACCGTACCGAACTAGTTTGGTTTTCAAAAATTAGTACCATTACCGAACCAAACAAATCGGTATACCGAAAATTCGATACCGACTGATTCGGTTCGGTTCGAAAATCGGTCGGTTGGTACGGATCGGTACAAAATGGTCACCCCTACTTTTATCTATGAATAAGTCACGATTACGGTCCGTAAATTATTATTTTTTGAGTTAACCTCAAAAAAAATTTCCAGAAAGTTTGGCCGATCTATCGGCTGTGATGTCTGATCGATCGATCCACTGTAAAATTTTCAGATTTCAATGCAGGGGTAATTTGATAATTTCACAGTCAAATCGTAAATTTGACTTAAAAAATCAAACCGTAAATTTGACTTAAAAAATCAAACCGTAAATTTGACTTACGGTTGGTGGAAAAAATTTACGGTTCAAAAAAAAAAAAACGGTTTGAAGGTGGAAACAGATAAATTGCATTCGAAAAATCGGGCCACTGCATCAACATCAACAGTCCCTCCGTATTTACGAACAAAATCACCTGTTTCCATATTTACGAACAAAAAAAAGCATACAAATGAAAAAAGAAAAAGAAAAGGATAATGGTATATTTGGACCACCATCCCCTTTCAATCCTCTATAAAAAAAAGCCTCTCAGCTACTCACTTTTCTCATTCTCTTTTTTCTATATCTTCTCTCTCTCTAAAATATCTACTATATCTCCTATTTTATATATATATATAGTACAAGTTAATAAGTTTATATATATCTCTCTCTCTCTATATATATATATATATATAAAAGGTGTATTTGTATGGCAGCTAAAGGAGTAATCGGCTTCGGAAAACGTTTCTCTCTCCAGATCCATCCTTCTTTATCTCTCTCTAGGTATTTATACTTACATTTAAACACACATTATATTTATATATATATATATATATTATATTATAGTTAGTTATTTATTTACTATAAATGTATGTATATATAATATGTACCTACAGAGTATATAACTAAATATATATATACTAGAAAACAATTTCAACAAAAAAACAACACTATATAACTTATGTATTACGTAAGCCTATGAATTGAAATTTGTGTTAATTAAGGATTTTAAACAATTTCAGTTAAAAATCAAGGAAAAAAACATCGGTATATTTAAATTTGGAAACATAATCTATTTGTTTTGCTTAAAATGTGAGGAATTTGATATGATTTATGAAAAAAAAGGACTATTTCGAAAAGATGAGCAAATTTAGTAAGACCACTTGAATAACAGTGACAGAGTATATATACATATAGGAATATTATATGTATATATTGTTTAAATTTGATATGATTAACAAAAAATCCCTATTTCAAAAACAAAAAATTAATAGAAAAATGTACTAAAACACTTGCTATAATAGTGACGGAGGGAGTATATATATATATATATATATTTGTATTATTGATTTATTGTTACTATTTATGGTTTATTGTGGAATATATGCTGATTTGGTTCCATGAAAGTATAACGAAAACATATATTCGTTTATTTCGCTAATTTGTTGAAATTAGTTTCTTGAAAAACTGATGAATTTGTATTTAGAAAGGAAGCGCTTGGGTAATCTATATATACTGATTGTTTGTATATCCCGTTTTATTGGATTATCGCATGATTTTGTTTGACACTCTGCTAATTAGTCCTTTGTTTTGGAGAATTTGATGAGAAAATTCAATTATAAAAATAATTAAGACATGTGGAAGATATTTAGAAATGAAATACGGTTCTGAAATAAATTCGATAATCTTGTATTCGCAAGCGTTTATTGGTTGTTTTCTGAATTAGCATCTGAATCAGTGTGTATCATGAACACAACTTTTTTCATCCTCACAAGATAACTTGTTTTTAAATAACTTCAGCCAAACAAAATCTTCTTTAAAATACCGTTCAAAATAATTTAATTGTCACACTTGGAAAACCGACTTATTTGATTAAGATTTAAGAACTTAGCGCAACTATTATGGAGAAAACGACTTATTTGATAATCTGTTTTACCGGCACCTACCTGACCTTGGTATGTTTTGCTTAAGGAAGCATCTTAGATGGCGATGGCTTATCCAAATACGTAAAAGAAAATAGAGCTTCTTTTTAAACTTACACAAGGTATGAAATTCAGAAGAGCTCAACTTTTAAGTTGACCAACCAAACGTAGTCATAAAGTAAACAAATAAGTTACTTACCGGAAAAAAAAAAAAAAAAAGTAAACAAATAAGTTGAACTTTAAAGCTATAACCAACAAGGCCTTAGACAAAATAAGTGATTTACTACTACTTTGCTCATAATCTAAGTAGTTGGTATGTCACTTACATGAGATGATAAGTTTTTGGTGAGTTTGGTGGCATTATTGGCCCATACACCATTAAAATAAAAGGTGTGGGACTTTCATTTGTGGGTTTGTATGGTTACTTTTTTCATTGTAATGTAATAACAATAGTGCACTTAATTTTGCTGGAATGGATAGGCATTGGTATTGCATGATAGTGATATTTTTCTGTTTTGGAGTTGATTTCAAGAAACATTTTCTTTTGGAGCCTTTAGGCCTGCCTAATCTTTTTTTAACTCAATTATTAGTCATTTAATTACTTTTTTTTCTCTTTCCCGGCACTCAAAACATGATCTAGACTCTAGAGAAAGAGTTGTACGAAAACAAGATTTTCATTTTCGTATATCTGAAAAATTGATGCAACTCCATGGAAAATTTCCATTTAAAGGGGAATAATCCTTCACAACTGTTTTTCTTTGAGTTTTTAATTTTCAATCTACCCCACATCTTAACATTTCACCTTCTGATCTTAGTCAATGGGTTTCACTATCCTTACCCACGCTATAGTTTTTTCTTTTGAGTGTTGCTATTGTCACCATCAAAATCAACCTTCAAAGTTCAACCCGCTAACATGGATTTTCCTAATCACACACTTCATAGACCTACAACTTACACACAACTCATACACTCCATAGGCTAATAAATACATATTTATATCCCTCCAAATATACATAAAATTCTATAATTTGATAAATCAAAATATAAATATTCAACATAATAAAAACTCAATCTACTAAAAAATCAAATAAAAATATACTAGAACCCTAGTTAAGCCTATCCTAAATTTAACATAATAAAAACTCAATCTACGTAACTTTCAGTTGATTCATTTCTTTATACTAAATGTGTTTTGATTGAGGTGGAGATTGTGATGGGCGCCTCATGCTCCACGCCGGTTTAGATTGGCCGCCTTAATAGTTGATTTCCTCTCTAGCAGTACACTTGGATTATGATAACATGGTGGGACAAATTTTTTCTTAATTAAACATCAACTGTTTCATAAACTTTAGTTATTTAATCAGTACTACGTTTATCGAATCTGTTCTTTGTGAACTCCGAAGATGCTGGACATAGTCCAAGATCCCCTTCTCTCATGTTGCATTTTTTTAATATCAAATGTATTAAACTAGAGGTGGTTGAGTAAAGTTGCTTAATTAATAGAAAACCCATTGTACTCGCTGCTAGTTTTAGTATTAGGATTCCATTTGCTAGTTTTGTCATTGTATCAAAATATTATAGTTGTTTAATTAGTAACACGTATGTGAACACTCCGAATATGCTTGACATATTCCAGAATTGCCTTTTCTCAATTTAAATTTACATATATGTAATTTTACTAGTGCTAGTTTAGTTAGTTGCTTAGTTTATTAAAAAAGTCAATTTGCTCGCTATAGTATGAAGATTCCATGATTACTCCTGAATTCGGTTCGGATTGTTATCGCAATTAACATAAAAGTAACGAATTCAAAATTTAAAGGGAAACCAAAGAAAATCGTATAGAAATCTTAGGGGGAATTATTTGAGAAAAATACTTGCGCAAAACTCTGGTGATGCAAAAGGAATCCGAAATAAATATTTATGGACAGGATTTAGTTAGAGTTTCGTTGTTTCCTATGCATTTCCTGTCCGATTCTCTGTTGTATTAACATAATTGAATTAACGTTCTTTTTTTGTTTCGATATATTCATGTACGATCCTCCACTGTATCGGCGTTGTCGTTTCCTTTATAATTTAGAGCCACGTTCCCATTTTCCAGTTTAACAGAATTAAAAAATTTAATTTCCTGCAGGAGGTCTGTACACACGCAGGTGTACGATAAGAACCCGGATGATCAACTCCGTGGGACAGTTGTACCAGACGAAGTGATCGGGAACCAGTCCGATAAATTCTGGGGCCCACACCCCCAAACTGGTGTTTTCGGCCCATTGACTGATCACAAGCCTGCTAAAGGCCTTCACAATTCAACTGCTAACGCTGGAGAAGATTCTATTCTGGAGCAAACAACCTTCTTTCGCCCCCTCGAGGATTTAGAGAAACCCATAATTGAGAACTCGGCAAAGCTAAATCTCTAAGTAACACGTACCGAGTTATATAAACAAGCATCTTTGCTACGATATATATGTGATAATAAGTGGGAAAGTTGTGGTTTGTTTGTTTGTAGATTTTAACTTTTAGCTCCCAGGCTTGGTTATGTTGAAGCTGTGTGGAATACGCTTTGTGGGTTTATGTTTGCATTAAGTCGTATAATGTGGTGTTTAATAACTTTTGTTTATGTAAAAAGAGTCGTTCGGTTTCTGTGCTAATTTTAGTTGCCTCTGGTAGTTATTTATGTTAATTTGTTTGTACGAGTACATTTACTTTACAGAGGCTGAATTGCTCGCGACTCAAGTTTAGCCGAAAATGATAGGGAGGCCTATTGGCCGTCCATATAATTTGGTTCAATAAAAACTCTTGACTTAGTATGTAAGCCAAATGGAAAAACCATTTGTTGGAAACTAAGAATATTAAGACGTCCTCATATTAGATCAGTAGTAAAAATTACCCACGCGTTGCGTGTGAGACGCGTAGTGACATAAATCTTGTAATATATTTTATTTTTAACATAATATTTAGATTTTGTATCATTTATTATAGTTATGGAGGTTAAAACGAATTGTTAATTAATTTATGGTACATCTGTAATTAGAAAAATATAGTGAGAACAAATAGTTAATTAATTAGATTATGCATATTTGTAATTATTAAAATAGAGTGACGGTATTTTTAAAAAAAATGGGCAAAATTGGACATTCTTAATTTTTCTTGGGTTTGCTTATCTGTTTTATAGAACCTAAAATTTATCTGTTTCTTTACAGTATATAGAATTCGGGTTATGGACGGGATAGTGTACGGTAACTTCTTTAAACCAGTCAACCATTGATTTTCTCTTTGTTCTAATTACTTAGTAATTAAGTCTACCAAGTATGGTGATCATCGGGCCACGACATTCGACATGATTCAAAGGATTGTATTTTTCAAAAAAAATAAAACATGTATTTTCAAGATTATTTATTCAAATAATGGTTTTGCACCCCTCAAAAAAAAAAATCACTTGATATTGCTTTCTTATGTAAATTATGTACCTTCGCCCTACTTCAGAGGCAAATCAGAGATTTATCTTTGTTAGGCAATAGACATTGATAAATTTACCAAAATATTCGGCTATTTTCGTTAACTAATTCATAAACTAGATTGGTCTATGATCATATGTGAAATGTGCAAGAAAATACGAAATCGGGAATGGTTGAGAGAAAACACAACGAGCTGCCCCATTATGAATCACACAAATTAGCTTGTTTCATATACAAATCATCTCATGATCGATCATCTGATATCTTTAAAATGAGAAACTATACAGTAACTGGGCATCATCTTTTGAAACAATATCAATGTAATCGCAGAAACATACACCGCACGAACTTTTGTCTACATCGAATTATTTTTTCCAAGTCCAAAATAACGCCATGGAGCTTTACGAGTAATGTAGTTTCATTATTTTCCTTGGTTTATTAAGAAATCCCAGATTTAAACAAGGTAGTCAATTAAATTGTCCAAAATTATTTTCGGAAATTGCTAAGAGTATCTGGACCAAGTATCATTACAGTAGTTAATATGGGCATGGCTAGGGGTTGCAAAAAAACCCGTCACCCAACCAGCAGGGTTTGGGGTGGGTTGGGGTAAAAAAAAAATCAATTCGCCCCACCCTAATTCGTTATATATTTTGCGGGTTGGGTTATGGTTGAGGTTTTCAAACTGCGGGTTAATCCGCCTCAACCCGTAATATATATATATATATATACATTTTGTGTATTTCAAGATACCAACATTTCATTCTTGTTACATTTTAGTTTTATTATTTGTTGGCGAATGTTCTAAACATATTTTGATTGGTTTTAATTTATATTTCTTTTTGAAAAATTCAATTTATTTTAATTATGCAAACTATGAAAAATAAAAGACCAAAATGAAAATTTAAGAATCAATCCCAACTCAACCCGTCACAACCCGCAATTTATTTTGCGGGTTGGAGTTTTAATTGTAACGATTGGGTTGAATTGCGTTGACATTTAAATTTTATCAACCCACTTAAATTTGTCCTAGCATTTATTTTACGGGTTGAGTTCAATCTGTCCCATGCCCATCCTATGCATCGCTAACCGTTACAATCAATAAAAATTATGGGGTACTAAAAATAAACTAATGTCGTTTTATATATTATATAAACTCGATAGAGAGCATAGATTATTATGTATATGATAAATGGAAAGCTAAATAAATTAAAATGTGTTTTTTTATATTAAGATAGAGATGAATCGTATGTAGTGCTCTTAATCGGTTGACATAAAACTAGTTTTTTTTTATACATAATCTTTAAAAATCCCCATGTATCTTAACAACCGAAAGATCAAAAAGAGTTCGAAACCATTTCCTCCCCTATTGAGTATCTGGTATTCCAGAACATGGAACTACTATCGACATCTATCAGACCCGAGTCATCATTCGCGACATGAAAAGACTACTAACATAACACAAATATGATGCGGGAGTGAAAGGTACAAAATTATATATAGTGTTTTCTAACTTACTACGTGAATGGCTAAACGATTTTTTCATTTGTTCTCGACATGAGAGTGATTTACTCTTCTTAGTCCCCACTCTCCACCCTGGTTCTCACACGATAGTTCGACTTAAGTTTAATTTGGAAATACATATGTGTAAATAAGTTTAGTCTCTACCATAGTGCTTGGAAATAAAAAAGGGAGGCGATAAATGCTAAGTTTCGACGCTGCGAAAAAAACAAATTTTACATGTAAAATCAATATGTACGAGAGTCATAAGCCGAGAATCGACATACATATTTTTGTGAGGAGGATCAAGTCTCGTGTTAACTATGCTCGAACCAAATAACAAATAATATTATTACATGTCTTCAATATGCAATTTTCCCACCTCTTAAACCCAACATAGTATTAGGTTTAGATTGGGTTGGATTCGTATTTGAATTTCTTTAACCCGCATCACCATGCGCCACATATCTTATACGGGGTTACAAACTTAGCTCAACCAACACCAACTCACCCCTATAAAAACGGCTAAACCAAACGGTACATAACATAGTTGTGAGGATGATAAAATGAAGCAGAAAACGAAACGAGAAACGTAAACGTGAGAAAATGAAAATGAATCTAACATTTACATATGAAATAATAGAAAGCGGAAAACATAAAACTATAGTCGCTTGGAAACAAAAAAAGGAGGCAATAAATGGTAAATAATAAACACCTACACCAGACCATTTCATAAGTTTCCTACATCCCATGAATATGCAATTTTCTCATTTCTTAAACTCAACCATTTGTAACGGGTTAGATTGAGTTGAATTCAAATTTGAATTTCTATAACCCGTATCAACCCACGCCGCTTATTTTTTACACTCGGTCAATCTCAGCCAGCACCAACCCACCCCGTACCACCCATTATCCAAACCGCTAAACCTTAACTCCATTTCATAGTTGTCATAATGTAAAACGGAAATAAAAAACAAAACAAGAAACGTAAACGTCAAAAAAATGAAGAAAAAGAAACTAATATTTGCACGTGAAATAATAGGAAGCACGAAGGCAAAACGAGTTTTTCGGTCAACATATTCAATATGGGCCAAATATTGATAATTGGGCATTATATCCAAGCCCAACTCTAATAATTATTATTTCAATCTAGGGCTTTTTTTCACCTCCATATATAAACCAACACTCGCCTATTTTTCTTTCTCTCTCTTCGACCTAACCCTAATTCTCTCAACATTGTAATCTCTCTCTCTCTATATATCTATATATATATTTATACATATATGTATCTATTCGTGCATTACTATTTATTTATTAATTACTTTGATTTTGAGTGCGTTTTGATATTAGGGTTTTAATTATATATGTCATAGAAACTGAATTAAATTGGATTAAATTTTGACTGTTTCTTTCTTAGAAGCTTAGATTATTTGTTTTAAGCTAATTTTATTGCTTTAAATTAGACCAGTGGAATTGAAAAATTAACCGAGTGGAATTGTAAAATGGGGATTCGAAATTAACAAAAGTAGAATAAAACAACAAAACATGTTGCAAATAAGTAGAGTAATTTTTTGGATTTAATGATTTTATTCAATAGGAGAATGTTTTATGGGAATGAATAAATAGTTTTAGTAAAAAAATGTTACTCCTAGCACTGATATTAAGGAGCTGGATTAAATTAAATCTTCATTGTTTCTTTTAAGCTTACAAATCTGTTTTTAAGGTAATTTTAGTGATTAAGATTCTCAGCTCGATAAATTAGACGAGTGGAATTGTAAAATGGGGATTTGAAATTAAAAAAAAGTAGAATAAAACAACAAAAAATGTCGCAAATAAGCAAAGTACTTTTTTGAATTTAATGATTTTATTATATAGGACAAAGTTTTATGGGAATGAATAAATAGTTTTAGTAAAAAATTTACTCTAGTTTTGATATTTAAAATTAGTTATATAGAGAACTCAAGTAGATATATGCTATTTAAGGAATTGATGTATGATTTATTTTTACGCGTAAAATTTGAAAAAGCTGTACTTTCGATGATTTTGTATGAACTTATAATTTGGTTTGTAAAAAATACTACTCCTAGCACATATATTTAAGGAACTTGGGTCGATATATTCTATTTAAGGAGTAAGTGGATGATATATTTTTTTAGCATGGTGCCGAAATTAAAATGTTACCCCTAGCACTGATTTATTACGAGGGTGCTCAATTCCCTATTTTGAACAGATTATAGTTGAACTATATATATGTATATGAAGTAATCCTTTTAATAATATGAGGAGAATTGAAATGCTTTTGTTTCCTCTGAAGTAGGCAGGGAAATCAATTTAATTTAATTTAAAAAGGAAGTTAAAGTTGTAATGTGCTGTTTTCTGAGCATAAGCTGATTTGATATAATGCCACAATTTAAAAAATCCTATTTTCCTTGAGAAAAAAATTAATTATGTTGAAATAAAATGTTACACAACCCCGCTAATTTTTATTTTTTTTGGTAACCCCAAAATGTCAATACACACCTCAGATTCAAACTATGGATCGATTATTGGGTTTTCTGTATATTTCATTGTCATTTATACAATCTTGTATGCGCAAGGTTGTTTGCAGTTGTTACTCAACATTTAGAGTTTTAAATTTATTCTCAGTATTTAAAAAACTGTAAGCTGACGTTTAATCTTCCATAGTTGTTTCCATATTGTGTTAGAGAGTTTATTATTTATAGATTCTAGGTTTGGAATTTGCTGTAGCGTATTTAGTTCGCAGCTTAAAAGCTGAGCATGTTAGATTTAAATTGGAGGAGATATTTACAAAGTTAAAACCGCATGTTTGTTTGTGTTACCTAACATTTTCAGTTTTAAAAAAAATCTCAGTTTTTAAGATCTGTTGTTAGCTGACGTTTAATCTTCAATAGTTGTTTCCATATTGTGTTAGAGGGATTATTATGTACCGATTCTAGGATCAGGATTTGCTGCAGTGTTTTTAGTTTTGGTAGCTTAAAAGCTGACTATGTTAGATTTTTTAGTCTGAAAAATGGGGATTTTAAAGTTATTAAACTTTCCCCCCGGTTATCATCTATTTATCTAAAATGTGCAGCCAGACAATCCCTTTGTAAAGGTTTGTACTGTTGAGTTGCATTTTTTTTTCAGAAAACACATTGGCTTTGATTTCCGCTACTACTTTTTGTCCTTGTCATCGGTCGGCAGCCAAAGCTAATAGAAATTAAATCGGTTTCCAAAATGCATTAAACTTAATTTTGAGAACTTGCACCAAAAATTAGCAATTTGTAAATACAGCTGTTGCATGGCATTCTGTAGTTGCCTTATATTCTCCCTATGCCCATTTTTGCATTATCTTCGACTTTCCTCAATTGTATCCATTTTATTGATTCTGTGATGACTGGTGTTTGGTTTGTTATCTTAGTACAGTTTATAATCGTTTCCTTTAGCTTATTTTACCTCATACTTTCTGATGTATGTTAATGTAAACTGCATAATCTGAATTGTGGTTAGAATCTACATATAATCCCGTACTGAGAAGTGATGATTACTTGTGCAGCTTATTTAATCTATATCCCTCATTAATTAGTGATATATCCTTGCAAGGAAAGTTAATGATTAATCATTGATTCTTCTATTTTTGTATAAATCTGTTTATGGAAGTAGTTTCAAATATCATTTCCAAAGTTTCAGTACCAGTTATTTTCCTATATCATAGGAAACCAAGAGTTTTACAGGGTACATTAAAATATTTCACGTTTTGAAACTATTTTTTGTTTACATGTATTTTTCACTTTTCAGCCAGCTGAGTATTGCCTATGAAACTTGCTCTTTGTACATTCTTTATATGCTGATACCATGTCTCTTTTTTCTGTTTTATAGTTGAATAATGGTTAAGCATAACAATGTTGTCCCCAATGGACACTTCAAAAAGCACTGGCAGAATTATGTAAAGACATGGTTTAACCAGCCAGCTCGCAAATTAAGGAGAAGAATTGGTGAGTTGTTTCCCAACCATTTTTTATGTTAAGAAGAAAATACTGAGATGTGTTTTTCGTGTTTCGTATATAACCCCCATGTACTACTTCTGTTACTCCAATTAATTGCCAATGCACTATCTTAATGTTCAATTGACCTCCATATTAAACTTTGAAATTGCATAACTTTTTATAGTAACTTTTGTTTGATTCTCATTTCTTTGGTGGTTCAATTAATTTAGGTCTTAACTCTGGTCGGAGTCAAATATGGGCGGTTACTTTTTTTTTGAAAAAAAGTATAGTTTTTCATTTTACTATTCACTGTTTGAAGTGACTTTTTTTAATTAATTCGTATCCTATCTGCATAGATTTACATATTACATATATTAAAACACCAATAATTCAAAACAGACTTGAACATGTTATGCCAATTTTAATACTGGCGATTGGGGTTGTTTGCAAGCATTAGATTGTTCACTCGTTAATTGCTAATACAGAAAGTATTTGGGGGTTATTTGCTTTGAACTTGCTCTTCATTCTATAGTGGATTGGTTTCACTTTCAAAATCACGCTCTACTTTCAGTGTTGCCAAGTTCTGTAAAATGATATTACAACTTAATTTTATGAGATTATTTTCCTGAATGATTGTACAGCTAGACAAAAGAAAGCTGTTCAGATATTCCCCCGACCTACAGCTGGAAATCTCCGTCCAATTGTTCATGGACAGACGGTGAAGTACAATATGAAACTAAGGTCTGGAAAAGGATTTTCCCTTGAGGAGCTTAAGGTAATTTTGTAGTAACCCAATTAGTATAATTGCTAAAAGTTATTTTTTGTCAGCACCCTTTCTTATTTGGATAGAGGGAAGCATGTCATGTCCTTAAGGCAATTGCACCTTTTCTGTTCTGATTAGAGAAAAGTACTGGTTTTTGCAAGTAACCTGACACTGTTTGTGTAGAACATTTTACTAAACTACCGATGGTGTTTTTAATTTCTTTCTTAGTATAATGAGTGTCTTAGAGTGGTAAACTGAATTATCATGTTTCTAATGATGACCAAGTTTAATTTCTAAAAGATGAAAATTTAGAGAATACATGTTACATATTTGCCAGTTAGTTCTATTGATTTGGATTGGTCATGCTCATCTACGCATTGAAGTTTGTGTTATGTAGGCCTATACTGTCTTTAGATATAATTGCCTTGCTTTAATGGTGCATTTCTGAAAACTACAATAGTAGACAATTTGGAAATGCACTTTAGAGATGCACTTCTGTAACTAGTACATATTGATTTAGAGATTATTACAACTAAATTGTCTGGGATTATTTTCCTGAATGATTGTACATCTAGACAAGATAGATGTTCAGATATTACTACAAAAGAAATGCACTTTGAAAATGCACTTTAGAGATGCACTTCTGTTCAGCTAGACAAAAATTTGCATTAATTTAACATTAGTTAAAAGATTTTCTTATAATTAACGTTGTAAACTTTTCTTTTTACCATATTATTAGGCAGACTGAATTCTATTCAAGCTTGTACCAGAAATTGATGTTGCCTTTTGATCATCACCATTTTGCTGAACCTGAATTTCATCAAACAAATTTTGATAGTTTATTTATGTTAAATTCATTAGGCAGCAGGAATTCCAAAGAAACTGGCACCAGGTATTGGAATTGCTGTTGATCATCGCCGCAAAAACCGTTCCTTGGAGGGTCTTCAGTCCAATGTTCAGAGGTTGAAAACATACAAGGCCAAGTTGATTGTCTTCCCAAGATGTGCTGGCAAATTCAAGGTAATTTTATTCCTTGGATTCAATTATATACACTTAATGGAGCAATGTTGTGTTATCAATATTGCATACTGTTGTTACAATGCTCTGCTATTTATAGGTTTAGTTGATAAATGATTCAGTTAACTGGCCGTTTCAAAAGTGCTTATTTTGTATCCATGACCAATTAACTGTTTATATTCTAATTTTAATTGAATTCCATTCAGCCATATATATTATTGAGCTGCTCCTGTATAAATTCAATGTGGTACTAACATTACATGCTGGTGATGCAATTCTGCTAGAGGCGTAACTGGTAAAATGAATTGCCTAGATCATGTTCAGAAGTTCCCACGGAATATCCACAACTATTTTTCCACTGTTAAAATTGAATGGGCACTGGTCTCTTGTGATTGCTATATACAAGCTCAGTCTTTTTTGCTTAAAACTTTTAATTTCCCGAAATTTTGACTGAATGTGCTAGATGCTTTATGCTGGACTTGCCTGAAACCTGCAAACCCTGTAAAACACTTATATGCTTGAAAGCTGCAAACAAAAACAAGTAGTGCCAAATAAACTTGGTAACTTGTTTGAATTTTAGATGGATGTTCCCGTTGCTGTCTCATTGTTTCCGGTTTTCAAGTGCTATTTCATTTTCATTTTCATTTCCATCAAGTTTTCTGACTAGTATATGTGGTATAGTTGATAGCAATTGATTGCTTTGTCAAACATATTTTAGCCACATCTCGTAATTGCTAAAATTAATGACTTGACTGCAGGCTGGTGATTCAACATCTGAGGAACTGCTGACTGCCACCCAGGTCCAAGGTCCACTCATGCCCAATGTTGCCGAGAAGGTACCTGATGAGTTTGTTAAGGTCACTGAGGAGATGAAATCGTTCAAAGCCTATGCTAAGCTACGTTTGGAACGCACTAACAAGAGACATTTGGGTAAGAGGCTCAAGAGGGCAGCCGAGGCCGAAAAAGAAGAGAAGAAGTAGAAACTTATTTCTGAGTGTTATTCTGGGTTTTGGTGTAGTCATAAGAGTCTGACGGTAATTTTCCAATTTATATATGGATCATGAATCTTTTTAATTTATGTTAAAAAAAGAACGCCAGAATTTTGGTATGGTAATCTAGTTGCTTTTCAGATTTTCTGTCACTTGGTGTTTTGATCAACTATTTTTAAGCCTGATAGTTTTATATTGTAATTGATTTGTATGTACACATGAATGATAGGCAACAAATGAACAAATAGTTTAGGTTTCAACAGACGAATTTCCACAGTTGTGAGACCAAATAATTTTTCATCCGTTAAAAAGTATACTTTCTTGGAAAAAGTATGAAAATATTTAATTAAAACTAAGTAATTTTTCTTACATTAAATGATTAAACTGAAAAACTTGAACTGTACTGTAGTTGTAAAATTAAAAACAAGGTCCTCTTAAATTGGGTGATTTAGTTTATTTATAAATCAGAATGGACTAGATATAATATTTACCAAATTTCCATTTGCTTTAGATTTTTTCACGATCTTAATAATTGTCTGTTTTATAAACCGTATAAGTTGAACCACAATTCATTTTAGAACGTACAATCATTTTCTCAAGTATCTCGAAATAGTAATTAATTCTCTTCTTAATTATCGAAGATGATGGCTTTAATTTCCATGTGTCTCTAATATAAAACCATTAATTCTGTACTTACTTAATGATTGAGAATGAAGATGACTATGGTTTATATTTTATAATTACCAACAGATTGACATTTTTTTACTATTTGTTATCATAGAGTACTATATTTCTCAAGAGCTTTTATTCAGAGAAACCTCTCGGTGCGGTTTGGTGCTAATTTTTTGACATTTGTATCACAATGCTGTAATGGAGTCCATTCAGTTCTTTGATTTGTTTTGATTTCAATAGTTAATTTGCGCCCTTATTTAGTATAAGAAAATTAGAAATGCTATTTGTTGTATTTTGAATTTTGATTGATGTACATTTAATAAAAATGATTTTGTTTTTCTTAGTAGGAGATGCTTTGGCCTAATTGTGGTATATTTAACTTGTCTTCTATTCCAACCAAAGGATTCTATAGGGATTAGAAAGTTCGAGCAATAACAAGCTTGTGATCTTTAGTTACCAGCAAGGGAAGCGAAAGCGGGAAATATGAAGAAAAAAAAAAACATGAAAAAAATGAAAAATGATAAAGGAGAAGCAGGAAGCAATAAATGGGATCCGAGTTTTTTAAAAAAATAATAGAATTTCCCGGTAACTATATTTGTGACTATTCCAACTTACAGCAGTCAATTAACAATTCAGTTGACATTGTTGATAATATATAGTATTTTATTTTCACATTTAAAATTGAAATGCTAGTCAACAATATCATGGTATATCATGCCATGATTAAATATCGAGTCATTTCTCTACTTATTTCTCTACTTAAAACAAACTAGTAAACCAATGCACTGAATGCGTCGAATTGATTTCGTTTTTTGATTGATTAAAAAATCGAATTAATCTAAATATTTTTCTGATCTAGCTATTTATAATCTGATAAAAGAAGAGAAAGATGATATTGTAGAGAGAATGAAAGTTTTCTTTTGAAATTGATAATGGAATTTAGTAACGTATGTCAGTTTTTTTTTTTTTTTTGCTGTAATTTGATTAACTAATATAAGTAGTTTGTAAATATTTATTTCAATACTTTATACAGAAGGTTTCATGGTGTTAAATAAACTAGTAAGTATAAATTTATGGATATAGAGAAAAGTTCACATATATGACCTGAAGTGATTTTAATTAGATTGATGATAAATTTACACTTATTCCACTATGTTGCTTTAATCAAAAGAAAAGCCAACAAACTTATTTAATTTGTGTTGTTTTAATTTCGCTTTGACTTGCCATATAAATATAAAAATGAAGTCTAAGAAAATTAGAGTAGTGTAGCGGCAGCTAACCTTGTGTACACATAATGAAATATAATAAATACAACTACTTTCCCAACTTTTAAATATCTTATTATAAATTGCATTTCCAACCACGTGATACAACGGATAAAAATAAAACGTATTGAACTTCAAACCATAATTATCAAAAAACTCTTTTTCAACATACAAAAATCTGGTTTGGCTACGTGTCTTGCTAGTATTTACAAGAAAAACTTTTAACTTTCTTATAGTCACGTATTGTTATATCTTTTTTGTTTTCGTTTCCTATAGTTGCAGAATAATTATTCACATACTATTAAAGAATGACGAGAAAATGCAATTACGTCGTCTAACGTTTTTGTCTTCACTGCTCTCACAAAAAAAATAAATTATGCGGTAGTCGAAATGATATGTACATATCATTGTCCCATAATTGCATTTATATTACAAACCATTTAAAGAAAACAATTACTCTAATTTTTCCTTTTCAACAGTAGAAAAATGAACCTGGACTAACACAATTACAAGCAATATGGTACTAATTAATACAGTAGTAGTTGTACACTGTACTTTACAAAATGTCCAAATGTGAATCTTCAAAAAAAGAAATTGTTAAAATGTGAATTTTTTTAATTGTTAATTAACCAATAAATAACAGTAAATCCCAATCAGAAAAACATGCCACGTGGACAAGCTCAGATTTTGTCCTAATAAAAACACCATTAATCAAATAATGGCGCCCCAGATCATCTCTCTATATCTAAAATGCAAATAACCCCCTGAAACTATGAGTCATTTACAAATAACTCCCACGAGCTATTAATTTTTACAATTAGCCCCCATAAACTATTAAACTTTTGCAAATAACCTCTGATCCATCTTTTAAATGATATACTCACTTCGTCTCAAAATAATAGTCCACTACGAAACTACGTGCAAGTTTAACCGACCAATAACTTGTATCAGAATTATCGAAATGAAATTTTTTAAAATTTAATAATGTAATTTAAATTTTGAACTATATGATTAACTTAAAAAAAAATTATTTCGATAATTTTGATACAAGTTCTTGGCTAGCCAAACCTGCACGTGGTTTCATAGTGGACTATTGTTTTGAGACGGAGGGAGTAACTTTGTGATCAATATCCGTTTCGGTTGATTTTTTATTAACTATGATCAGTTATTTGATATTCATGCATAAAAAATAATTTTCTTGGCTATTTTATTTATTTAATATAACCTCTTTTGATGAGTTTTTTTACGACAATTGTAATCTTCATGTGAAATGATAAACTACATATATCAACTAAATGATTTTGTAAAACGGACAAATAAATAAAAAATTATGTTGTTTTAAAGATGAACTTTGAGGTTAAGTATAAAAGTTTGATAGTTAATGTGGGTTAATTGAAAAAATTAATAGTTGTGGGGGATTATTTGCAAATGACCCATAGTTTTAGGGGGTTATTTGCATTTTACCATACATATATACATACATATTCATCTTTCTCTCTCTATATATACACATTCACATATTTATATATGTAGTATATAATAGTAAATAATATCTGTATATATGAAACTTTAACAAAAAAAACAAAAAACAAAAAAAAGGAAGCAAAAAAAATGGGATCATCTTTAAAACAAAGCTTCGCAGAGAGATTATTACCTCGAAACAACAACGAGGGATCCAATAACAATGGTATTTTATTTAATTTATGGGTTAATATTAAGAAAACTTTTATTAAGTTATACGAAATGGGCCAATCGGACCCTCGAAAAGCCGTTTTCGCAGCTAAGATGGGTTCGGCTTTAGCATTGGTGTCAGTTCTTATTTTTTTCAAGGAACCGGTCAAGATTATCGGGAAATATTCGATTTGGGCTATTCTTACCGTTGTCGTCGTGTTTGAATTCAGCATTGGTAATGAGCTTTTCGTTATTTTTTTAGGAATTTTTTGAAGTTTTTATTGTTTTATATATGTATTTTATTTCGATACGATATGTGTGTTAGGCAAATTGATGAACAAGTAGCGTTAGATAGTAACGAATGGTGAAAGAAAATTCTGCGTGATTATCTTGGGATTAAGGCGTAACTTGACGATGATATTTCATTTCAGTTTTTATTTCAGCTGTTTAGATTGGGGTGGATGGTGTTATGTTTATGTTAAGCATTGGTAAAAAGCTTTTCGCATGGTTTTCAAGTTTTTTTTAATATATGTAGTTTGTTTCGGAAAGATGTGTGTTCGACAAATTGATGAACAAGTAGCGTTAGATAGGAATAAATGGTTAAAGAAAATTTAGAGTTGCGGGGCAACGTGATTATCTTGGGTTTAAGGCTTGGTTTGGTGATGATAATTCATTTCAGTTTTTATTTCAGCTGAGATAGGGCAGTGGCCGAACTAGAAATGTTTTTACCTAATTATGGGGTGTTGAAAGGCTAAAATCGATTAATAAAATTTAAGATACGTGGTAAAAGATTGAATTTTTCTCAATATGGGGGTGCTGAAGTCTAAATTTATCCTGTTACTAGTTCCTCCCCTAATTAAGAGTATATATGTATTTTATTTCGAAACGATGTGTGTAGGGCGAATTGATGAACAAGCAGCGTTAGATAGTAACGAATGGTGAAAGAGAATTCAGAGTTGTGGGGCAACGTGGCTATCTTAGGATTTAAGGCGTAGCTTGGTGATAATATTTTATTAGTTTTTTTTTAATTATTAGATGTGTTTTATTTCGAAACGATACGTGTGTTGGGCAATTGATGAACAAGTAACGTTAGATAGTAACGAATAGTGAAAGAAAATTTAGAGTTGTCGTCGGGCAACGCGATTATCTTAGGATTAAGGCGTAGCTTGGTGATAATATTTTATTAGTTTTTTTTTTTTAATTATTAGATGTGTTTTATTTCGAAACGATATGTGTGTTGGGCAATTGATGAACAAGTAACGTTAGATAGTAACGAATGGTGAAAGAAAAATTAGAGTTGTGGGGCGACGTGATTATCTTGGGATTAAGGCGTAGCTTGGTGATGATATATCGTTTCAGTTTTTATTTCAGCTGAGGTGGGGGTGGATGGTGTTGTGTTTATGTCAAGCGTTATATGACGAATTTAATAAAGGTTTTATGTATGCTAATTGACTTTTGTGGCCGACTTTAATCTATGACTTGTACAAGTTGGTTGGTTGCTTAACTTAACACATTTACTTAAAAGATGCAGTGCATTTGAGTATTTTTTTATTGGGGAAAACTCGATCTGGGTTATTCCTCCTTGGTCGTCGTGTTTGAAATCAACATTTTTTTTGGGTATTGGAATTCAGCACTTGTACGACTATAAGAGCCCATTTTTATTGTTTTTGAGACGTTTTTTTTTTATTTTGTTTATTTTCAGTTACTGTGAATTATTAGGGTCGATGTTAGTCTGTTTGTTTATGTTAAGTATTTCTTGACGATTAATAACGATGAGATAATACTGCACAGGCAATTTTTTTTCCTGCAGCTCTAAACCAAGAAACTGGCACAAGGTTAGTTTGGTTGCAGTATTATGAAAATAAGCTGGATTTTCATAGGTCTAAAAAGAAGCCGGATTTTAGATTATAGATTTCACAGTTTATAAAAGCCGAAAATCCCAGCTTTTAAACTAATCAACCAGTTGCAGTTTAGCAATGAAGCAGAAAACCAAAAAAGCTCAACTTTGAAGTTGCAAAACAAGAGGTGTTTTCACTTTTTCAGTTAGTGTAATATTTAGGACTGTTGATGGTGTTTATATAAGACTTTTGTTGACGGAAATACTAATAGGGACGAGATAATACCATAGTTCCTTTGGCTACAGGTTTTGAAACAAACAAGCTTGCTTAATTAAGGCTGAGAAAAAGAAAACCAGATTCGTCCCGCATAATTCTTTTTGTAATAGTAGTTTTCTGTGACACTTTTATGGAGGAATAGTAACAGCTTTCCCATTCCAGAATCCAGACGCTTGTTTGCTGCCAATTTTCATATAAAAAGTTTGAATCTTTTGAGAGAAAAAAAAGAGACTGGTTCATCCCCAGAAAAATCCAACTTTTCCAAGCTTAAAAAGACTATTCATCTTTTTAACTAGCCAACCAAATAAGAAAATTTGTTGAGAAGCCTTTAATGTTGGAACCAATCAACACCAACATGTGCTAGTCAAAGAAGTAAGTTGGCCTCGAAAATGATTGTCATAAAAAAGCTCTCATAAGAATTATCCTTTGAGAAGTTGAGAACCCATGTGGTCCATTTGGCCCGGACTTCATTTCTTCTTTGAGTTTTTGAAAAGCTTTTGTTTCTGTATTAGTACTCTTCTAAATAAATATCACATGTCTTATCTTCTAGAAGAACATGGTCAAAATGACTATTGGGACGCTTAATTTCAAGGATGAAGATTTAATCATTTGAGAAGTGATATTGTGTAACATGCTTCATCATCACATTTTCTCCTATAGTATGTAGTAAGGATCTTAGATGCTTAGTTATAGGGACTGCGGATTGCGGAAGGATTTATATTTGAAAGTAGTTGTATGAATGCTCTATAGAAATAGGCAATACTGGAAATCTTTCATCTAAAAGAAAAGCATACGACGTGGAAATGAGGCATGCTGACATTTGCCTTTGGCAAAGATGTTTATTAAATAATAATAGAAATGTTACAGTGCATTTGGATGCTCGTTTAGCCATTTTTACTTTTTGTATATGAAAATATTTTTAGAAGTTCTATGTGAATGGTTATTATAACGTTTTTAATTTATAGTGACTTGTAGTACTGAATTTGAAAGTAAACTGATCATAAAATTCACTAGTGTAGCTCGTTTTATTGAAGAGCCTGACTTTAAGTCGTCCTTTTTATATCTTTTGGGTTTCTGGCTTATAATTTTTTGTGCATTCAGACATACCCCGCTTAATAAGCATATTTCTTTGCTTATTTTTCCCCTTCTTTGTAAATTTAGAAAGCCAGCTTCTTGTTTTAAATGTGTATGCAAATGAAAATTCGCAATTGGTTCAGTTGAAATTCATGGAAATGAAAGAAAGAATTTTTCTTTACATTATATTCATCACATAGTAAACAAGACAATGCAGGAGTACGTTGAATGTCGTATTAAGTTAACAAAGCCTCGTATGACTTTACATTAAGCTGTAGCTAATAATCTTGAACTCTTGTTTCAGATTTTTCCTTTTCTCAATTCTTTTATTATACTATTCTTTATGATGATATAAATCTTATAAAGGGAAATTGTAGGAGCAACACTTAGCAAAGGATTAAACCGTGCTGTTGGGACTTTATCTGCTGGGGCGCTTGCCCTAGGAATTGCGCAATTAACGGTTTTGGCTGGTGAATTCCAAGAAGTTTTCATTGTCATCAGTATTTTTCTTGCAGGTAAAAGTTCAGTTTAATTTTTTCCATTTCTTAAAGGAGAATACCAGTTTTGTTCACTGACGTATCATCTCATTTTGGTTCCTTACAAGTGTCCTACAAACATTAGTGATCAGTTTACTAAAACAACGTTCTTCGAGCAATTTGGTACAATCAATGTACCAAGTTGGAAAAAGAATTCATCGATTGAGAATGGATTATTTAAGAAAAACCAGATATTATATACACCTTTCAACGATGCTCTGTCACATTTTTTCTTAAAATGTGTTTTTTTGCTCTATAATGCCTACAAAAGCGAAAGAAAATGTTAGGTTAAGAGTACTTATTTCTAATTGTTGAAGTTAATGTATGAAATGGAAATATTTTGACACTCAAGTGGACAAAATTGTAATTACCCGCTTAATTGATGATACCTTTTTACGTTGGTTTAGGGTCTTGTGCAAGCTACGTGAAGCAGTACCCAGCAATGAAGCAATACGAATACGGATTCCGCGTGTTTTTGTTGACTTATTGTATAGTACTAGTATCAGGGAGTTCAAGTTCAAGTTTTTTCCAAACAGCTGTGTCTAGATTGCTAATGATTGGAGTTGGAGCTGCAGTTGGGTTAGGCATAAATGTATGTATCTATCCCATTTGGGCAGGCGAGGATTTGCATAAACTGGTTGTTAAAAATTTCAAGGGTGTTGCTACTTCTCTAGAAGGTTAAAATTCTTGCTCTAAATTCATTAATATCTCTTACTTACCTTGCTAGGTTCAATACAGTTTTGTAGTTTTGTACATTAACGTATCAGTTCTCGTTTTTTTTCACCAATCAATGATTCATAATGCAAAATTGTGGCTGAAGAGTTTTTTCAAGAGTTTCACTATATCGTAAGCTTTTTGAGCGCAACAAACGTTAAAAGCATAAGCTTTTTCAGCAACATCTTTTTTGTGCTTGAACAACTAAAACTAGCCTTTTGAGCTCTGATGCAAGCTTTTCAAGAAAGAGAACAAAAAAATGGCAATTACTACCTTCAAAAGGATGTAGTAACAGTATACTTGCTCTACCAGATAGGGAGAAAAACATAGGTAGAGGTCCTTGTACCACTTATTCAAGAAAATCAAATAGTTTGTACATTGTTCTTCCAATGGCCTTTTACTTTTGCAGACTATCTTATCAACTCTTTTATATATTAGTTTGTTTAATTAATATTTTTACTGTAGAAAAAGTGAAAAATGCCAAGCTAGGGTACTAATTGCTAAATTTTATAAGCTGGTCTATAAGCTGGTCTACAGATTAAAATCTAATGACTGTTAATGTAAGAAATTTTAGTTTACTCTAACTTGTTTTATAAGACGGATTACGATAATTAATTTTTCTGTTGTGAAGGTTGTGTAAATGGATATATGCAGTGTGTTGAATATGAACGGATACCTTCAAAAATCCTCACTTATCAACACTCTGATGACCTTGTGTATAGTGGGTATCGAACGGCTGTAGAATCAACAAGTAAAGAGGATTCTCTGGTTCTTTTTCTATCCCTCATTATAACCGTTTCTAATATTATGCACAATATTAGGATTATCTGGTGATGTATTCTAGTATACTTCTATATAGGTTGTACTTTTAAGTAAAACGTGTGTTATGCACCAACTTAAAAGTTTACTTGTTATGTTTTCGAGAAAATTTAACTTAAAGCATGTTAACCTATTCTTTTTTTTTTTCAGAAATTATATCTCACTTACTTTACACAACAAAATATTATTTGTTTAGTTGTACCGACCACTTTCACATCTAAAATGTTTTTTAAGTAGATTACTTCTACCTCACCTATAGGTACAGAAGTTACCCGGCAGGGACTGGTTGTGTAATTTCACAAATAACACTTCAGGCCCTCTTTAATGAAGGAAGAACTGAAATGTTATATCAGAAATTAGATAACGAATCCCTTTGAAGTAACCTCTGTGTAAAATTTTAGGGAAATATTATTTTTCTTGATGTCACTTTGAAGTATCTACATGTAACAAAAAAGTATACTATATTTAATGCTACCAAATGCGTTCTTATATTTGTATATACTCTTTTTACAGCTAACTTTTGCTGTATGGGAGCCTCCTCATGGACGGTATAATTTTTTTAATTATCCTTGGAGTGCGTACGTAAAACTCAGTGGTGCATTGCGGCATTGTGCATTCATGGTTATGGCAATGCATGGGTGTATACTTTCAGAAATTCAGGTGCTAGAAGTTTTCTCTTTTTACCCTTCTTGCTTGTTTTTAGATGAAGGCGTAAGAAAGTAGCACATTCCTGATTATCAACCAGTCCTAGTGTTAATTCAAACTCGTCATAACTTGAATTGAACCATGACTTGGGTAAAAAAATCCTCAATCCACATAATTTTTCGGAAAAAAGAAAAGAAATTGAGTGGCAGCAACCTGGTAATTTTGGGTTTTCACTCTGTCATTTGAATTAATTCCTATTATTAAACTAATTATCCAATTAACTTTATATTAACTGGATTACCAATGCCATTTCATGTATTTTTTAAATTTGACATTCTCTGCAATAGTACAGTTCTTGGTAAAATCATTTAATGTGACCAATGATATTGCAGGCTTTACTCTTTTACTAATTTTGTAAGTGGGGGTTTGTGCTGTGTAAAGTTGTTTTTGGAGTGGCTTTGGGTAGGTAACATGTCCAATGACATAAAATTATGATAATTTTCCCAGTTTGCAAGAAATGCATGCACGAACTCGAACAATCATTTTAGCAATTCTCCAGTCTTAAGTTGTCAAACTTGTTCGGTTGCAGCTTTTTAATCAAATAAACTGAATTTTTCGGGTTAGAGAAAAAAGCTGCATTTATCCAGCTAGAACTTCTACCTTTTTCAGGAAAAAAATTTGCGTTGTCTTTTAAGTTGATTAACCAAATGCAGTCTTATCTTATTAAAAAAAGGGCAGAATTTAAGATCTGCAACCAATTAAAGCCTTAGATTGATATTTTCTGTATTGATGTGTTGAAATTTTATTTTTCCGTAGGCCCCATCAGAGTTAAGAGAGATATTTCGTAGTGAGGTCCTTAAAGTTGGAACTGAAGGGGCAAAAGTGTTACGTAAAATTGCAGAAAAAGTAGAAAAGATGGAAAAACTAAGCTCTGAAAATATCTTATCCGAAGTGCACGACGCGGCAGAAGGGTTGCAGTTACTAATTGACCAAAAGTCGTATCTTCTTGTAAATTTATCAAGTTGGGAAGGTGCAAAACCACCCGAGGAAATTGAAGATCACAATAACCAAAATGGAAATCGACCAATGGTGATACACTCTCTAAGCGAATTATCTCTAAACATGAGATCAACCACAACATTAAAACACCCGAGTATGAGTATGAATATGAACCCTTCACAACTTCAATGGGGTTTTTCTGAAGATATTCAAAATAGGGAAATGCATTGGCCTTCTCGTTTATCAGTTGTCGGGGATATGGTTCTTAATGAGAGAGAAGTGAGGACTTGTGAGAGTGCAAGTCAATTATCATTTGCGACTTTTACTTCTCAGCTTATTGAGTTTGTAGCTAGGCTTCAAAATGTCATTAATTCTTTTGAAGAGCTTAGCCAAAAAGCAAGATTTAAGGAACCTATGGTATGAGGCGGTAATATTTTGGAGATTGGTTAATTGTGTTGGCTTAAACTTTAAAGGATTAAGCTTGGTTTCTTTAGATGGTTTTTTTGTGAATAACATTCTTCGATAGGTGATCATTGGTAAGGATAGATTGAAGGAGTATACTGGGATTGAAAGAGATTAAAAGGAGGTAATTGGATGCTTGCCGAGGACATTGGTTACCCTTGCTACCTCATACAAATTTTTTCATGATTTTGTACGTTTTGTAACGAAATTGTGAAAAACCATTTATATACAGAACTAAATATTTGGATTCTGGTGTTTGTTTCGTTTCAAATTTTTTCTCCTACAATAGCATTGGATGTGAGCTAAATGACTTGCAAAGCTACCAGTAGTTGGATGGTTAAAATGCCAACCTACATCAGTAAAATCTTAGTTTGATTGACTTACCCTGATCGTTTTCCTATTTCCTTTTCCATAAAAAATGCTGAAAGTAAATGAAGTTACTTGCCGAATAGTTTCTAGGGCTCATGGATTTTTGCTACCGATTTTCTTCATGTCCCCTGGCGGATCTCAAAGTACTTGCAAATGGAATATTCTGGTCCACCTTTGCCTTGCGGAGAGTCCTTCTTCCGTGGTTTTAGGGACGCTGATTTATCGAATGCGCTGCTCTTTTCCATCAAATATTACTTAAATGAACAATATGACTGAAGTACGCGTGTGAGCAAGTGAGAGTGATAAATTAAGACTAGAGGAGCTGGAATGTACATGTATATAGTTAATAAGTAGGTTATTATTAGGAGGGAAGGTCACTTGGGAATTCAAATGGTGTCACGTTCGAGCTAAGTTTCACAAAACAGCACATGTGACTGTTATAAGGTTTGATGAAAATTGAAAAGGAATGAACCGATACTGTCGAAGAAAACTTGCCCGTAATTCGTAGGACACTAAATGATCTCACGGGGGACAAATTATGTCAAACTAGTCACAAATGCTTACTCATTTGGGGCAAAAAGTTGAAGACTTTGATACGATATGGCCATAGATTATAGACAATATATTCATTTAGCTTATAACATTACTAAATTGGCGTAGAGAACTCAGAACTCTTCAAACATGACTTATTCTCGGTCACTATGACTTAGTGAAGTACTTCTAATACTAAAGAAAATTTACTGTGTGCTTATGACAATGACTAAATGAACATTTGGCCAGTTCTGCCCATATGGCTTTGAATTACATCGAGGTTCAGTCAAAATTTAAAATGCATTGTCCAAAAGCTGTGATATGAACAAAAAAAAAGGTACATAAAGATGTACTGCAAAGTTGATTAAAATGAATGTTGTTGAGAGTTATAGTTGCTACTCTCTTCGAATGCTCTACTAGTTGAATAGTGGAATCTTCACACTCGCATTCGGACATGTGAGAGAGGAGATGATCGCAGGAAAACATGTGACAAGAAGAAATTTTAAAACAAATCATTTTGTAAACAGTTTAGAGATGGTTCTAGCTTGAACACTCTCGCTCTCACACACGCACAACAGCAACACACATTTACAGACATCCATGAGGGGTCGATAAGTATTAAGTACATAAAAATTGAACAGTGAAATGCCATTTGTTACCAAGTCTACGTTGGAGTTTTAAAATCATCCGAATATAATCAACATGTTCACGAGAACGCCACAATAGGGTAAAAATCTAACCCATATTGCAAGGCAAAATCTAACCCATATTGCAAGGCAGTAGAGAGGAAACAAAAAATAATACCTAAGGAATCCTAATCATACTTTACTATTGAAATATCGACAAGATGACAAGTTTGTTTCTCGTAAGTTATGTAATGATTTTTTTGCTCCTACTCTACAATATGGTAATAGTAATACCAACTTTCTCCAACACTCCAGCACCTAAGTTTCATATATCCTCACAGCAGTCGAACAATTTTTAGCTTCCAATCTTCTCCTATTGATCAGTATTAGAAAAATCTACATCTCATTAGAACACACTTAACACTACCATCCACAAGTTCCTACGCACCAAAGCAAATCAGATTTCAGAAACAAGATGATTGGATCAGAAAAATCAAATATGAGAATAGACAAAATTATTCAAAACGCAATGTGTTTACTTCACTCTTTCAAAGTATGAATCCATGTTCCAAACAGAATTCCATCCTCAGTATAATATTTCTTTCAAAATCAATAAGCTATACAATATGGTATGCTTTTCAACTCCATGGTCAAATTATGCTTAGCAATCATCTTTTTCACACGATCCCTAGAGCTTAACAATCACTTATCTTATACTTTGTAGTAGCAGTATCAACACAAAGATCCTTCTTTGCAGCTCTTCTTTTAGACTGGATTTGACCGACATATTCAGCAACTAAAACATTTATCTTGGGCGCAATTTTACTCGCAGTGGTGGCATTAGCATACCTATTTTTCTTCAAAGCTAATCTCAGGGACTTGTCGGCTTTTTCTAAATGCTGAGGACAAAGCGACGGAACAAGCGATCGTACTATAGGTTTCATGCATATAATTGCTCTCGATGGTGAACTGTCAAAAAAAAAAGAACTGTTCAGTCAGCACACATGTCTTCTCTTCCAAAATTTCGAAGTGAAAATAAATAAATAAAAATCAATAATGTAGTATCTTTATTTCATAGAGTAGGCTAAAATGTCAAGTGAAAAGGAAAGTGAGTCCATGTTATAAAAGGAAGAAACGGAAACATAAGAACTGTTCAATGTAGAAATTTCCTTGAATAAATTAAAATAGAAAGCTACGGCTTTGTCTGGAATCTCTGGATATATGAATTTAAATCCGGAAAGATTTGAATTTGAACAAAAATGATATACACAGTATCTATCTATTATAATAAGCAAACCCAAAAGTTGGGTGAGGCTGCTAAAGATTGTTAATAAACAATTCATCCTCGCTCTATTTTCCTAATTACCAATGTACCCTAATTTAATGAACAATTCATTTTAACCCGCATAATTTCAATAAATGATACCGAATGCGATTATTGTGTTCATAGTAAAACATATTTACGAGATTTAAGTTATTACGCGCCGCACACGCAACGCGTGGGGCACTGTTACTAATTTTCTTATATAGGGAGACTGGATTTTTATGAAATTGATGAGGCAATAATCCCTCCAAGGCTGCATTAAAATGACAAGAAGAAAAGGATCCCTAGTTATTTGGAATCTATGATGTCAAAGGCCAAATGCAAGATAAAATCAAATACCTATGAATGTATAAAAATTTATTCGATGACCCTAATAGAAGTTCAAAGACTCAAAACATAGCTAAATACTCCAACCGAACTATACACAATCTAGGCTAAAATATATCCATAATTACAGGATTGCCTATCGCCAACTTTCTAGAGGGTCTCCCAACTCCTCAATCTTTCTTATTTTTCATTTACCAAGCTAAGCTGTAGCAGTTACCTGCATGCCTCAACTTCATCACTTTCCGCTTTGGAATGATGTTTATAAACACAACTCTATACTTAAAAACTAGGTAAAAGAAAAAATGGAGCACACTGCACATCAAGCTGTATTCACTATGACAGAAGTATAAACATGTAGTGTATGTTTATATTTATTACAAAAGACATTTTCTTCCGCTATGCACTTGACACAACATGAGTCATTTCCCATACAATAGTAGGTCGAGATGCACTGAATGCAGTCTCCCCGCCCATACAATATGACTTAGGCATAGACCTAGAATAACATCAAAGCTCAATAGGACGTGGTTAGCTACACGCATACCATGTAGTTCTCTTATAGAGATGCAATATTACGAGTCCATTCCGACCCTTCTGGATGATTAATATGTTAGTGGTGATACATCGATCCATAAATCTTTACTCAAAAGGCTTGCACACTAATTTTGGAAATATCTATCAGAAGATTAAATACGACAGAACTAGCAATTGCAGCCCCCAGCCACCCAAAGAAGAAAACATAAACAGTACCGGTAAGGTTTCAGGTAGCAAAGCATTTTTTAAAAATGTTTTCTGCCTATACCATGCCTAACAGTTTCTCATTCTGGGTTATGAAAAGACTTTTCGGTCAAATATGATCTACGACTTTGCCTTCTTCAATGACAGTATTGTAGAAATTACATAAAGCAGAATCTTTGTGAAAAGAAGAGTGAATCTGCTAAATCTCCCTCCACCCTCCAAACCACCCAAGGCTCAAACACCCCCCACTCTTCCTCTCCTCCAACACACAAAACAAAAGTCGACAACCTAGAGACCCTTATAGGGAGATTCATCCAAGGTGTATACTCTCCATGCTTCAAAAACATAAACTAGTTATAGGTTTGTCCATCATCAACTTTCTCTCTCTCTCTCTCTCTCTCTCTCTTAGAGACTTCTATGCTCTTTTCCTTTCTAATAAAGTTAAGATGAAGGCAACTTACCGGCATGCCTCAACAGTCAACACAGAAACTATAAAGCCTTATTATCGCAATCCTCTTCGAAAATGCCGGGCTTCTTTCTAAATCAACATCGATTACTCAAACGCAACTTAAACCAATGGTGCACAGATTAGATATCATCTTGAACTCATGTGACAGAAATAGAGAAGTCAAAACAAATATATATTGGCAATTTGAGGTTCTTGCAGATAATATATAATTTCTTTGCAGTTGCGCACTAAAACAGATCGAATCATTTTCCATACAGTAAACATATACATACAGACCCAACAATCCACACAAACTAGTCCCTAGAAAAATATTGTACTACCTTAGCGATCAGATACAATTACCACCATCCTAAATGATCAAATTCTTCACAGCACAGCAGCAAAAATGTTCTATAAATCCTATCTAAAAACACTACCAATAGTATTTATGGAAATAAAGTTTAACAGATAAAATGTAATATCATTAGCAGACGCAATATTCATTTTAGCGAGAGGATAAGCCCACAACATTCCAGGGGACCAGAGGTTTGAAAAACTAATTCTGAGAAGCAATTTTTTTCTCATGTATTAATTTTCACACGAAACAGGCTCTTTGTCCAAGGAAGAGTAGATCTATATAGTGCTGGATGATGTTATAAGAGGTGAACAAGTATCACATAAGGCAAACAATCCTGCATCTAACAACTACAAGTGTAATCGAAATTGCAAATGATTTCAATTTCACAAATTCCCTAATCCGACCTTAAAAGTAAAGGCTTTAAGTAAAGACATTTGTTCCTTATGTGATAGTAACAAATTTGCCCCCTTCAAAGGCGATATTATTAAAGAGAAAAAAAATCCAGAGATAACAGGACTATTGGTCACAACATAGATAGTGCCAAAACTTAAAACACTTTAGAGAAGGTTAACATATCCTAAAATTGGCAAGTGCTCCAACAAGACCTAACTCCACAAATTTGAGCTCCAACGAGACCTAACTTTAAGAGAGAATGTTTACTTCGATTACACGTATCGAAGTCAAATATAAAGTCAGAAATTTGTAGGTTTATAGATACAGATACACATGTATAGTGAAGAGAGGAAGGTTGGATGATTTCGTAGTCACGGAAGAACTGATTTTGAAGTTCCTTTTAGGATTAAAAAACGGGAAGAAAATTGAAAAGAATGGCACTTGCATGACTATCAATCACAATCTTGACAAGTGCAAAGTCACTGATGATCAAATTTTCACTTATGAATCTAGTAGTTTCTGAGAGTGCGTTTATTTTGTTATGTTTAGAAAAGTAACTTACAGGTTGATATCTAACATTTGTGATTGAGAACCACAGATTTGGCTCTTCCTATAAAATTCCTAATGAGAAGCAAACATTGAAATATGACACTGCCAAAAAAGACCGAAACACGGGGAGCAAACACAAAAAGGCATAGGGTAATGAAGATATGGGATGATCAGATATTAAGATTAGTGTTATGCTTAGTCCTTTATTTTTCCAAAACCACTGAATTTCCAAGTTGAAACTCTCATTTGGGGTAAAATCTTAATTAGAAGAAACTAAGCTGAAATCACAAACAGTTATTAGACTTAGGGCCTGTTTGGCATTGGCATTTTCTGCTATTTATAAAGTTTTTCTTAGAAAAAGCCAAGACCATTTGGTATGACATCTTTGTTAACTTTCAATAAGCTAGGTTTCAGGTAAGAAAAGCAACGAAAGCTCAAAAGCACAAAAGCTGGGATTTTGAAGCTTTTCCCCCACTTTTTCGAAAATTAAATGAAAAAATTGCCTTCTTTAATGTATCTTAATGCGTATCCCAAATAATGAGGGTATTACAGTTAAAATAAAAAAAGAGGGGAAAATGCAATAAATTAAAGCTAATCACCAAACATTCATTTAAGCTAGCTTCTTGAGCAGTTCTCAAACATTTCCCTGCAGCTTTTTGTTAGCAAGCTATACTGCCGTTCTTGTTTTGTAAGCAGGTTCTTGGTCAAAACAAAAAAGCTAATGCCAAACACTTGCCTGCAGCTTTTCATAAGCAAGCTATACCCAAGAAAGTAAATGCCATACATTCCCTAGACTAAATTTTAGGCTTATATACAGGGTATAACTAATAACATGAAGAAGGTTATTAACTAGTAGTAGGCTAAAAGGCTATAATAAATACGGATATTTTATCATGCACTTCTACAAAATGTTCCGATTTTAAACTTTCACCACCTCCACACAATCACTAGAAAAAAATATACTTAAGACTTACACTAAGGGCCCGTAACCCGTTTAGCATTAGGAAACAAAACTTGCTTCAAAAAAGTTACACATACGGTTTGACATCACCGTAGCTTTTATAATTATAAGCGACTTCAAACAAATTATACTAGTTTCTCGTTCTTTATTTTATTTCATCTTATACTTGATTTTTAACTTAAGTGCATCAAATTCCTACCACCTCTTCTTTCAAGTATTTTTGGCTTTTTTGACCCATAAGTTAAAAAAAGCGAAGGAAACAAAGCACTTAAAGCTTTTCTTAAAGCAAAAGTCTAAGGGAAAAAAAAGAAGATGCAAAACATGCACAAAATAAATAAATAAATAAACAAAAACGTATGTTTGTATGCACGAATGCATATACTCCTGAGAGGGTAGTTGCACTATTTATAAGTGGCTCATAACAAATTTATATTGATTTGTCACATTTTTTTTTTATCTATTTCATCTTATAGTTGGTTTTTAACTTTATGTGCATCAAATTTCTACCTTCTCTTCTTTCAACCCTTCTTAGCTTTTATCACCAAAAAGCTAAAAAGCTAGGAAACCAAACACCCATAGCTTAATGCAAAAAGTCAGGATTAAAAGAGTAAATAACTTAACTGTAAAAGCTATATTAATCTTCTAAAAATATTTGATACAAACTGCCACAAACCGATTCTAACTACTACGAACTACTCCTAAAATTTTGAAAAGTAAATATTAATAAATATATATACACGCGCCCGCACAGACACACATATCTATACTATTAGTTTATGTTAGACCTATGATTGAAACAATTTTTTGCAAAACAACTTTTACATCAATATTAATTACAAAAACGCCAATTACACACACACACACACACACACACATATATATAAACACACACACAAAACATATACAAGTATATATAATAAATAAATAGGTATATATACCTCTTGAGGGGGTAGTTACAAGGCTTGTAAAGAACTTGTTTGGGATCGGACAAAATATGGGTAACGCAAAACCGAGTCAAAGCCATAGCTTTACTCTTACACCCATTTGTCCTACACATACCATCACCACCACCATTATTAATATTAATATTAATATTCCCATTATTATTATTATTATTATTATTATTATAATTATTAATATTATCCCAATAGAACTGTTTGTGTTTGGCTTTTATTTCCTCTATTAAAGCCCAATAATAATCTGAGTATATCTCCGCTAGTTTTTTCAGCCTCCTTGATCTCCGCCGTAGCACCTCCGTCCTAGTAATGAACTCCGGCGGTGACACGTCATCGTCGTCGAGATCCGACATTGGTTTATATATATATATATAGGTATAGAGAGAGAGAGAGAGAGAGAGAGAGAGATTTGGAGATGATGAAAATAAGAATAATGAAAAAGATATCGTAAAATGAAAACAACCCTCTGGAACTATGGGTCATTTTTAAATAACCCCCATAAACTATTTATTCTTTCAACTAACTCATAAACTATCATAATTTTTGCAATTATTCCCCAAATCCATAATCAGTGGAGGAACTAGCTACAGACTAAAAGGGCTAAAACACTCCATATTGAGAAAAATTCGAATTTTTTCCACATATTTTATGGAAAATTTGTCAAATATAGCACCCTACATAATTACAAAAAAACTATAAAAATACAATTCAGCCCCACCCAAGTTTAAATCATCGTTCCGGCACTGTTTGAAATCACTTAACTTTTCCGCTAGTTTATCAATGGGCATTTTTAGATAACATTATCATAACAATTATCGTAAAAAAAAACCCATTAGAAGAGGATTTATACAGAAGAATTTTATTTTAGTGAACTTTTTACACAAAGAAATACTTAATATGCATGAATAGTGAATAAACTATTATAAGAAATGAAAAATGAACCAAAACGAAGCATCAAGCATAAAGTTATATCATTTAAAATATGACATTAGGGTTAATTGCAAAAGTTGGATAGTTTATAGGATTTAATTACAGTAACTGATAGTTACTAGAGGTTATTTAAAATAAGCCATAGTTCCAGGGGCTATCTGCATTTTAGGTTTTATTTCTATTATTATTATTATGAATATTGTACTTTTATTTCCTCGATTAAAGCCCAGTAATAGTCGGAATATATTTCAGCTAGTTTCTTTAGCTGCCGTGATCGACGGTGGAGCACCTCCGTAGGGGTAACATCATCGTCGGACAGATCTCAAATTTGGTCAATTAATTCATCGTTATATGTATTTTTATGAGATTTTTTTTCAATTATTCTATCTGCCATTTTATATTCCGAAAATTTTGTCATTTTGACCTATATAAAAAGGCAATTTCAAAGTGCGCTCTTTAGTATCAAAAAAGTCACTTTCAAACTGCGCTCTTTACTTATTCAGCTTACGTGTCAAAGCTAAAAATGACACTTTCAAAGTGCGATTTTCTTTTTTTCTTCTTTACTCACCCAACCACCGTCATCTAATTATTCACAAACTAAAAAACCCCAAAACCATCTCCACTATTCGATCCAAAGACATCACCATCTTTTCTCCTCCATCCTATGACCTCAATTCTCTCCATCACTTTCCGTCGGAAGGTGTTCCGGTGCAAATTGATTTACTCCAAATATTATTTCAATATTTTGAAGGTAATTTATTTACCCAATCTATTTAGTGTTTTTCAAACAATCAAATTTTAGGGGTTTTTTATTAAAAAAAATTCCCAAATACTCATTGCTAATTAATTAAGCTAGTCATGTATTTAAAGCTTTTTGAAAATCAACCTCAACCGGATACAAATCACAATATGGAGTATAGGGGGGATTCTTTATTACATAGGCGAATTGCTTATGAGTATAAGGGACGTGGGATTGCAGCAATCCCACGTCTGCGTGTCACTGAAATTTTTTTTTTTTTTTTTTTTTTCTTTTTTTTGTTTGTGATTTTGTTTTTTTTATTTCGTTTTCGTATATCAAAAAATTCCCCAATTTTACCTAAAAACTTTTCCAATTTTATTCAAAAACTTTCCCAATTTTATCAAAAAAAAAAAACTATAACCATCAACCATCAAACTACTTCATATATCAAATTAATATATTTTTTTTATCAAATCAACGTCATTTTACCACTACAATTATCCACAATTTTAACAAAAAAAACCTCCCAATCTAAAAAAAAAAAAAAACTTCTTCAATTTTATCCAAAAAAAACCATAACCATCAGCCATCAAACTCGTTCGTATATCAAATTAATATATATTTTTCTCAAATCAACATCACTCTACCACTACATTTATCCTCAATTTTACCCTAAAAAAACATATCCCAATTTATCCATTGGGAGAGGTTTTATTTTGGTAAATTGGGATATGTTTTTTTTAGTGTAAAATTGAGGATAAATGTAATGGTAGAGTGATGTTGATTTGAGAAAAATATATATTAATTTGATATACGAACGAGTTTGATGGTTGATGGTCGATGGTTAGGGTTTTTTTTGGATAAAATTGAAGAAGTTTTTTTTTTTTTTTTTAGATTAGGAGGTTTTTTTTTGGTAAAATTTGGGATAATTGTAGTGGTAAAGTGACATTGATTTGATAAAAAAATATATTAATTTGATATATGAAGTAGTTTGATGGTTGATGGTTATAGTTTTTTTTTTTTAATAAAATTGGGAAAGTTTTTGAATAAAATTGGAAAAGTTTTTAGGTAAAATTGAGGAATTTTTTGATATACGAAAACGAAATAAAAAAAACAAAATCACAGACAAAAAAAAGGAAAAAAAAATAAAATAAAAAATTTCAGTGACACGCAGACGTGGGATTGCTGCAATCCCACGT
This sequence comes from Primula veris, assembly GCA_963682055.1. Classification (NCBI taxonomy): domain Eukaryota; kingdom Viridiplantae; phylum Streptophyta; class Magnoliopsida; order Ericales; family Primulaceae; genus Primula; species Primula veris. Next base: position 8,107,416 of record OY821750.1, on the reverse strand, counting down.
CCCTTGTACTCATAAGCAATTCGCCTATGTAATAAAGAATCCCCCCGAGTATAGTTATCAACTAAGAATTGCCAATGATTATCGTAGAAGGAGTCAAACAGGAGAGGGGAGTAACTCGCATGCTTTTAGTCAGTATTGTTGGCCCGTACCATGCTAAAGTTTAGAGGGGGTGAATAAACTTTACATACGATTTTTACGGAATAAACAACTACGAACAACTACAACACAACTAGAGTCAATTTACGATAAATAAATTGCAAACAATCGATAAACAACTAAATTACTTTACGCTAACAATATAACAAGCAATAATATCGAGTACGTAAAATAAAGAGTAAGGAAAAGAGATGACACCACGATGTATAGAGGTTCGACAAACCCGCATACGTCCTCTCACCGGAATTTATTTTACCGGGTATTATCACTATAATTTTAAACCCAAGATTACAACACCTCAACCCGAGATTTCTACTTTTGATACAAGTGCAAACGTACACGTTTACGAGTCAACGACACCCCCTCAATCTATGAGTATCGAAGTGTTTAACCTAAAATTTTTAACCAATACTTTGGCTTAAAAGGTTTTACCCAAACACTCACTCATAATTGTGCTTATAAATTGCTCTATAATTTGAATTAAGTTTATCACTTACAAATGAAACTTCACTGTTGATGAATAAGATTACTAGTATGATTCACTCAAGAATAAGTATGAAATAAGTGAGAAAGATGAGTAGCGTAAGCCTTTTTCTTCTTGCTTGAATCTTGTTTTTAGAATCGTTGTGGTTAAAGTTAGTGATTGGCAATTTTGTGAGAGAAAGAGATTTTTTTTTAGCCCAAAATACTTTTTGGTCCATAAATGACCGTTTTTAATGGTTGCATGTTTTATTTAATGGGCAAAGACACTTTTTGAAAAGGCTAAAAAACTGTTTTATTTAACTGCACTGTGACCCACCAGTGTGTGTATTCTGACCCATTGACGGGTGACTTTTCTCTTGGTTCTGGAATGTTGACCCACTGGTGGGTGCACTTGGAGATTTATGTGTTAAACTTTTCAACTTTGGAACGCTCATAACTTGCTCGTTCGGATTTTAAATTTACATCTGTTTGAACAATTGGCCTCGTTATTGAATGAATGCTCTATCATTTTAAAACCTGAAATATACATTTTATCTTTTTTAAAAATATCAATTATTATATCATCGAATAGAGAATTTGTTTACACTAAGTAAAATCATTAAAACATTTATAATCAAAATCAATTATTGAACCCATCGTTTAACAAGTATAGTGACGGTTACGGTAACCAATTTGGCACTATTAGAAGCTCAGAGACTTGTAGTGGGTACTACGGGTACAATAACCATCCATTAGAGCCCTCAGACTCAATCTCAATCGATGGAACAACCATTACGCTTTAGAGCACTCTCATCTATTATCCGAGACCCGATGGCTCACGTTCAATAATTTAGTTAGCTGTTATTAGTACTTAAAATATGACAAGTTAATGTACTAGTATTTTACGGTGTTTTACTGTAGATCTTTTACATAATGGTTTTAATATTATTTAATTATTTTATGTGTGACTAGTTTTTATAGTAGTTTATTTGGATGTTATATGTTGTATTATTTCTATGTACAGATTCAACAAAACAAATGTTGGATAAAACTTTGTTTTATGGTTTTGAATGCAATTAAAAAAAAAAATTGTGAGTTTCAAAACTTAATTACCCCATTAAGTGTGGCTCTTTATTGGGAAAAAAAAGTTACAAAAGAAATGCATAAAATGATGGTTTCCAACCATTTTTTCTGGAAGCTTTTAAAAATAAGCTTTTCATGAGAAATAAAATACATGTCATCATATACACATTCACACACAAACACACATGCATACATATAGAGAGAGAGTACCGCACCACCAACGGCCCGACCGTGGCTCGGTACCGTTTCCGCCGAGTCACATGTGATAGACGTACCTTGGGAACGAAGTGCCCATTTAGCCAGAAGCAGAGGTGGTGGGGCAAATATCGTTTAAGGGAAACTGCTTGCAGTTACCTCGTCTCGGACTTTAGTCCATTTCGGTATCATTTACATTATTTTATGTTAAATCTTGTAATTGATATTTATATATTTGAGGAAACCATTTTCTGTTTATTTGTCCATTTGTTTTCCGTAGAAATTATTGTATTTATTTACAATATACCCAACAACAAATACATGAACAAAATAAAAAAGACAAAATGAGAATGCATATTTGAATAGGAAAAACAAGATGGGTGAGAAATACATTTTCAAAAGTGAATACAATCCGAATGAGAAATGCAATTTGAATTTAAAAATATATGTTACATAAAGGTAGTACAATCCGAATGAAAAATACACATTCTGGTCAATGTCGACGACGGCAAGCGGGTGGAATTTTACAAATTCGAGCATATCATGTCCTTGAATTTGACAACTACCGCATCTTGTTTTTGCCCTTCCCTGATTATCCATTTCATTGCGAATACGGGTGGACCTAGGACGTCTTGGAGCACGAATACGCGAAAGGTCTAGTAGTATTTTATCACATGGGTCACAATATTCCTCACCTCGAAGAGGATAAAATCGTGGTGCATAAGTGGCCCTCTACTTATCAATCTTGTAATAGGGAGATACAAATAGGTTCCAATCGAAATGTTAAACAACACATATGGCATGTATATTCGAGCACGTTATCTTATCATTTTGCTATTTTCCACAATCACACTCTGAAGTAAACATATCCAGCACTTGTGTGTTTCCTCCACGAGAATGCCGCATAGATGTTTTCACAGAATAATTCCCACTTCCATATCAAATGCTATTGTATCATGGGTAATGTTAGACTGGCGTTGGTCTATCTTATCTCTGATTAAAGGACCGTATCTTATGTCGTTGGTCTTCATTCTAGCAACAATATTTCTTCGATCGCAAAAAAGTTGAACCACCTAATAAAATATAAGTTGTACAACAACAATTATGGGTAGACAACGGGCACCAAGTAACACATTGTTAAAGATTTCTACCATATTTGTGGTCATTGTACCGTACCTTCGACCTTCGTCATAAAAATTAGACCACTTTTGTACATGTTCTTTAACCAACCATGCATGTGCTTCAGGGTCCATATTTCTAATTGCAGCCATAATTTTTATCAATTTTTTTCATGAAGTTCCCAAATGGCATCTTTAGCCAGTTTGTGTAAGTTCGGTTTCCCTTTAAATGCCTTTCTAAAATTTTCATGAAAATGCACATCACAATATCTATGCTTGAATCCTGTAGGACCTTTCCAAACATTATTTACAGCATTAAGAATGCCATCATGAAGATCATAAACCAAACATATACACTATCTTTCTTTTATCACATGAAACATCACATTTTGGAGAAAATAACTCCATGCCGTTGTGCTTTTCTCACCAACAAATGCTGTAGTAACAAGGAATACATGATTATATGCATAAAATGTTATTGCTACAACTTTCCTTTGTATTTTCCATATAAGTGTGTTGCATCAATCCCAATAACCGGCCTACAATGTTCAAAGGCTGCAACCAAAGGTGGGAATGTGAATTTTTTTTTAATCCAAAACCTCACCGACAAAGTTTCCTTTCTTATCATAAGATGACGTCGTCACGTAATGGGCAATAGTTCCGGGATTGTATTTTTAAATGGCTTGTATGAAGTTTGGCAAAACCTTATATAAAGATTCTCAATTCCCAAATATACTAGCAATTGCTTTTTGCTTACCATCCCATAATTTCTTATAAGAGGCCATTTTCGTAAAGCGTACTCGTACAAGATCCTCAATTGTCTTAATTTTAATTGTTAGGTCATTCTCAACAACTTCTTTAATGGTCAGCGCAACAAGGTTAGAATCAATTTGCAGGTGATCGTTTGTATGGGTACTATGAACACAAGTATGTGGCCCGTCATATTTTGAAACTTCATAAAAGCCATGACTTTCTCTTAGCGACCCTCGAATCCGCCATTTGCAATTTACTTCCTCCACATCAAAATATTTGCAATGTAGTACCCAAAATCTTTTTTGCGTCTTGTGTGAGAGGAAATGCTAATGTTTGATCAACCATAATTTAATCCATTTTTTCATCATATCTTGATCTCTGAAACAAAGACCAACAAATGGCTCATCACACTCGGGATCCCAAGTTCATGGATACATCACAAATTGTTTATTATACCACTAATTATTCACCTCAAAACTGCCACCTTGAGTCATATAACTTGATATTGGCTGATGTAAAGGAGTTCCATCTGAGACGTGTTCATAAAGCCCAGTCAAACCTGCTATTTTCATTTTCATTATGGCCCAAATATAAATGCATTTGAAAAGGTGATGGACATGTGTTAATCGGTGTAGTATCATTTTCACATTCACTAGTATCATAATCTTCAGATTCTTCATCTCCGATTTCAAAATCAGGATCTTCTTCATCATTCTCATCCTCACCCCCCAAATATAACTATATGTGTGGTTTTTCATTCCCCCTATAAAATCATTTTCCGTCAATCTATAAACAGAATTTAAAGCTGTTGGTGGGGTCAATTATGTATTTTGTTAAGTTCTAACCCGCATGGATCTACTTGAGCTAACTCCTTCGCCCAAAGTTCTGTTTACTTCGGGATTCAAAAAAGAAAAATTACTCGACAATATTTCGGTAAATATTCTGTGATCTTGAAGTTGATTAGCTAGTTGCTCAATTTCAACATATAACTCAACAAATGTTCGACTACCTTGATTTGTTAATTCAAACATTATTGGTGCACTATCGTTGTCTTCAATACACAATGACATATATTTAAAAGTTGTATTTGTGGTTGGATAGGGGTAACGACAAGTTAGCTGCAATCGATTGGAATTAGGAGAAATCTTAATTTTTTCAAACAATTTTTCCAATAATTATTCGTATTTAGTATTTATTTTAATGTTAAACACTTTTTTATGAGAAATACTATACGATAAACCTTCCTCCACATTTCAACAATTTCGCCACCCCAATAACAGAAAATCGTACATAGCGACATTGATCACTATACGAAGACAATTAATAAATTAAAATAGAGTTTAGAAATGATTGGTTTCGACATGTTCGTTCATAGAGTTGTTTGTTCCTATTTTCTTTTGATATGGTGTGGTAAGACTGTAGTAGTTGTTTGAAATAATAGATAAGATTTATGTGGTGTTGGTTTTGTGAACTGAAGAAAAGCGCACTTTTAAAGTGCCCTTTTAGCTTGACACGTAGGCTGGATAAGTAAAGAACGCAGTTTGAAAATGCCTTTTTTGATACTAAAGAGCGTACTTTGAAAGTGTCCTTTTATGTAGGCCAAAATGACAAAATTTCCGGGACATAGGCCAAATTGGGAATATAAAGTGCCATATAGGCTAATTCAGAAAAAATCTCTATTTATATATACATATATATATATATATATACATATATATATATATACATATATATATATATATAGATAGATAGATAGATAGATAGATAGATAGAGAGAGATTTGGAGATGAACAAAATCAGAATAATGAAAAATAGATTTTGGGGGTAAAAATTATTGGTTTTGTTAATTTTTATATAGACGAATCGAACGTTTTTACGAATAAACTCGGGTTTGATAAAGACCGAGCTCGTCTTCGTTTATTTACTAATTACCTTAGACTCATGAACAAAATAATAAGTCCCGTGAACAAGCTCGGAACTGTTTAAAGGTTCGTTTAATTATTTTAATATTTTTTTCATATACATTCATGCATATATATATATACACGTAAAATTTATAAAATGTAAAGATGATGCTCGATGAATACTAAATTGTAATAAATTTATTTTTTATAACTAAATATAATTCAAACTAAAAGTCACAATACTTATTAGTATTATGATTATCTCAATTAATATAGATTTTAGCCAAGTAAAAAATAATTTATAAGCGAAACCGTCTAAACGTGTCCAAAAATATTCTCAGACAGGGCTCGTGAACATGTGCGGTTTGAGCTCATATTTAAACGAGCCGGACAAAATTTAAGATTTTAGGGATCGTTTAGTAAACGAGTTGAGCTTGAGCATAGTTAGGCTCGACTCTTTTGCCGCCCTTCATTCGTTATTTGTTTTATTGTTCAATTTGGTCAGTTATATTTATCACATTAAATTTAAATGACATTAAATTTTAACCTCGCATTTGTTATTTTCATATCATAGATTCCTTGTTAAATTTAACTAGCCTTTTAACAATGTTTATGTTAATCAACGACTATTATAAGGTAACCAACATAAAGAATTGTTTCTTTATTAGCATATAATTTTAAATATAACTATTGTTGATGTTATCATAATGTAACCAATGTGAATGAAATTTTGTTTGTCTTATATAACAAGTGAGATAACATAACCTTGGTATCTGTTCTAATATTATGTTAATTTAAAAGAAGGACCGATATCGTTAACTTAAGATAATGAAACGATAAAGTGTTGTTATTGATCAGTTAATTTGGTCATAAATCTCGTTTGTGTCTTTTTTTCCTACGGACGACTCCGTTTGTTTCATAGTAAAAGTTTTACATGGGGAAAATATTTCCATGAGAAAGTTTTACAATAAAAACTTTTATTTGTATTTCATTTACGGGCGGTTGGTGCATAAAAAGTTTTCCACCTAAAATTTTATAAAATATTAATTTCTTTTACAAATTATTTTTTAAACAAATAATTGGTAAAAATCGCAATATATATAAGAAAATTTAGCTAAATGCATATTTTCTTTCATATACCTTACTTGTAATAACTTATAATTTTCAACCTATAAACTCATAAAATTAGAAGTATAGAAGATATTATTGACTATTTTTTTACCTTTTTTTTTAAATTTTCTTGGGTTTTTTTTAATATTTTTTTGAATTTTTATATTTTCCACTTTTTATTATTTTTTTAGATTTTTTCCTATTTTTTATTTTCATTGGTTAGGTAGATTTTAGCTTTTTAAAATTTTCTTCGGTTTTTTTAGAAATTTCAGATTATTTTTTTTTTCCATTTTTTGTTATTTTTTAGAAAATTTCCTATTTTTTACTTTTTTTATTGGTTAATTAGATGGAATTGGACTAACCGTTTCCCCCAATTTTACTGGATATGTGGGAAAAGTTTTCCAAAAAAAATTGTTTACGTTAAACCAATCAATCGGAAAATTTATTTTACCCGTAAATATTTGTTTACACCCATTTTACAACAAAACAAACAGAGTAGACCCGTGTTTGCTATCATTCATGCAAATAAAAGAAATGTTTGTGATTTATAGTCAATTTACTTAGTGAACCTTAATTAGCTTGTCACGCCCCAAATTCTATAAACACGGATATCGAGGCATGACCTTTTTAAACAAAGAAAAACGAAACCTGTTGGTACAAAATTAAAATTTTAAAAGAAAAAGACTTGCGATCTAAAGGGACAATTAAACAATAAATAAAATACTTGCCAAACACGGCTACAAGACGTAATGATTTTAACAAAGTTATAAGAAAAAAAAAAACAACGAATGTAATTTGCCTATAGGCTACAACCTTAAAAAGATAGTGTAAGAAAAAGAAAACAATAGAAAGAAGCCTCGAACCCATGCGATATCTTGCTAATGCTCCTAACCAAACGCCTCAGCCTAAGTTGTACCTGAAATACAAAACTGTAACAATGAGTCCCACGCACATACCTAGACGGGACGGCACCACAAATACCGTCACTCCATCCCATAAATGCAAGAACTCATAAACAACAACTACGATAATCAACGTATAAAAGAACTAATAATAACATCGAACAACGAAATAAATTAAATAAATATCTATAGCAAACATGGACCTCTCATGCCACCTACCCCAATCCGTAAGATAGGTCATTTCCTATCCCCTCGGCCGTCTTCTGTCCCCGGAATTAGAAAGAGACAGAAACCATTGCTAACATAAAAGTAGATTTAAAGTGCGCACTTGGACCTCTCATGCCACTCGTCGCAGTCCGTAAGACGAGTCATTCCCTATCCCCACGGCCGTCTTCTGTCTCCGGAATTAGGAAGAGACAGAGACCATTGCTAACAGAAAAATAAATGAGTGCACACTAGGACCTCTCACGCCACTCGCCTCAGTCCGTAAGAAGAGTCATTCCCTATCCCCTCGGCCGTCTTCTGTCCCCGAAATTAGGAAGAGACAGAGACCATTGCCACTATAGCTAAATCACAAAGGCTCGGCCAATAATATAAAACCATTCAACTAATCACATCTCGTACGGCCTCGGCCAATAATATAAATTCATTCAACTAATCACATCTCATACGGCCTCGGCCAATAATATAAATCCACGCCAATAACACATACTCATACGTCACTTTGACGCAATTCAACAAATCAAATAAGCATAGGTAATAGATTCACAACCAGCCAACTAACTCTATCAATATAAAATTCCATTCAGCCATTTTAACAAATACCTTGTATACGCAGTATAAAACCAATCATTATTCAACAATAATTTACCCAATTCTATCAACATCCATAATAACACACAATCAACGCGTAAGACACGCAACCCATTAATATTCTCATTAATCCGAAGATAAAAGACTAAATCCTCAACCACTCCAAAATCAAATAAGTGAATTAAACGTACAACAAATAAACCCAATTATCAATTTAAGAACATAATTAAGATAAAAGGCAAAACCCCCAAATTTATAATAAACACAAAAACAAAACCTAACATACACCCTCGTCTAGCCGCAATGGATTACCCCCGTTACCCGTAGAGGAGATGCTTCCGGTATGAACCCGCTAACGTGGTTTCTTCTTCTTCTTCTTCTTCTTCTTCTTCTTCTTCTTCTTCTTCTTCTTCTTCTTCTCCTTTTTCTCTCTTTTCTCTCTTGTATTTTGCTGGTTTTAGATTTAAAGAATTGAAAGTGGGCTGATTTTTGGTTTAGAAAAAACTGTTTTTAGATAGTTTGTGGAAGCGAACTATTTGGTCCCCAAAGTTCTAAAAGCTAACTCTTAATCCAAAAATATTGTTTTACTACTCAAAAATAACAAATCTTTAGAAACAAATCTATTGGGTCCTTTTTATTAGTAAAATTAGTAACAGGTTTTTAAAATAAAGTTTTTCGGAAGAGTTTCGGTTTTTGGCTAAAAATTAGTCGAGTGACCGGTTTTTGGTAAAATTTTGTATAAAATGTTTTTGAATAAATTAAATCATAAATAAAACCATTGATAAAAATACGGGATGTTACATAGCTTGTGGTTCATATGAAATATGGTTCTAGTCATTCAAACTTGAAACATGAGACTTAAGTTGGTGAACAAAATTAGACCAAGTAGAATGTTATTAAGGAACAAAAACTTATTAACACCATGTCAAAATACAATGTGTAGCACACAATTAAGTTGTAAAATAGTCTTGTATTTTAATTGAATTGGTTGATGCATATATATCAAAAACTACATAAAACTCAACAAGAGTAAGAGTAAATGAAAACGAATCACACAACACAGGTTATAGTTATGACATTTGAAAATTAAGAACAACTACTTTTACATAATTACATACCCATATCCATATAGATGGATTGGCATGAACTTGACAACCAATGTTGCTAAAATTGGATGGAATCCAACATTTCAATACATATGAACTTGACAACCAATGTTGCTAAAATTGGATGGAATCCAACATTTCAACATGTATTGAAGATCGGGACATGTATAAAATATGTAACAATTATACCATTTTACTACTTTCTATAACAATTATACACAATAACCAGGACGGTTTTGGCATAAACCAAGTAAACCGGATAACTTTGGTGTCGGTCCCTAGAAAAGCACAATTTATTTTTATTTTTATGGAACGAAGTCCTTTTTAGCCATGATACATTACACGAAGAACCTACATTATTTGAAGGTCTATTTCGTGTAATAAAAACAATACTTGATTTTTTATTACAAAATATAGTTTAGATTTTGTAAAATTTTTGAGAATTTTCTAAAACAATATAAAAAAAAAATTGGACATTTTTTTTAAAAAAACGTCTAAAAAAATCAACGGTTTAGGTGTAGAAAGACACCTAATAATCAAGGTTAAATAGTGATCGAGGAACACTAGATAACACTACCGTAATTTCAAACCCAACATTTACCAATATTTTGGGTTAGCAAAGAACATTCCGATTTCAAACATAACATGTACCATGATTTTAGTTTGATAAAGAAAACAAGACAATCTTTATGGAACAAGTTAAATATAACATCATAAAACTATACCATAAGTAAAAAAACGATAAATACCAGGGTTGGGTCCGATCCGGTCCGGTTTTTAGCAAAATCAAAACTGAAACTGAGCATATTTTTTTATTCGGTTTTTTTCGGTTTCGGTCTTTTTATTTTTTGCACCGAACCGGACCGGTTTTTTTGGTGCAGTTTCGATTTTTTTTTGGTTTTTCGATTATTTTCCGGTTATTTTTCGGTTTTTTTCGGTTTCGGTCTTTTTCGATTCGGTTTTATTGAAAACCGAAACCGACCCGATTTTTTTTCGGTTTTTGGGTTTCGATCTTTTTCGGTTCGGTTATCGGTCCGGTTCGGTTTTTCCGGTTTTTCGTCCAATCGAATTCCAATTAATAGTAAAAAAACAATTATGATATAAGCATACTTACTTAGACCATCAGATCAATGTCCCCATTGATTATCTAATTATTCTAATTGTGTCCAATACTAGTGCACTAAAACCTTTATACAGTCATATGGTAGGGATCACGAAAAAATAGTAAAGGGAGATTATTCCTATATAGAGTTTACATATTAAAAAAATAAAAAATATATGTATTTACATAATATTAGATACATATAGATGTTCATTATAAGTTAAAACAAACAAATGAATCTATCAAAAGTTTAGTTAAACAAATACATGTATGTAGAAAACAAATACATGTATGTAGAAAGTTTAGGCAAGATGCAGAAAAGATAACTCGGAGGATGATAGTACAGAAATACAAAAAGTTTCATGTCAAGAAGCTTTTAAAATGCTTGACAAGATAGAAATGGTTTGACTTCAACAAGATGATATCCATGTCGACGAGCTAGCATGGACGCGCAAGTTAAAAAATATGATAGAAACACAAAAAATTAAGTCATCATCGCAAACAACCTTACATAAGTATTTTACATCATCATAAATTTATTGTAACTAGATATATATATTTTTGTAATGAAATGTATTTTATTTCTATAAGGAGGTGGATTTATAACTAACGGGACCATAAAAAACTACGAAATATGATAATAGAGAGTTTATTCCTATTTTGAATTGGGCCGAGAATCAGAATTTTTATTAATATATGAAGTTATATTTTACTGTATTTCGGTTTTTATTTTATTTTTACAGACTTTTTTTTTGGATACAAATATTCTAGACTTAGTAGACTGTGTACTAGTATTAGAGGGCTAATATTAAATTACTCGTATTTGTGAATCTTATCCCCAAACCAAAGCAAAATCCAATTCCCAACACCAACTTAACCACGCACACGTACCGGTCATTAATAATGACATAAATGATACTAATTGGGAAAGTTACCTTAACTTAAACTATTTATATACATTATATAAAATTAAAATAATTCAATTGGTTATTTTAAACTTAACTAATAAAAAATAAAAATATAGAATTTTTAAAATAAATAAATAAACAAAGCGGTAGATGAATGATATTAATGTGTATAAAGTTTTTTTTTTTAAATTATGTATATAAAGATTTTTTTATTAAGTTAGTGAACAAAATTAGACCAAGTAGAATGTTTATTAAGGAACAAAAACTTATTAACACTGGGTCAAAATACAATGTGTAACAGACAATTAAGGTGTAAAATAGTCTTGCACTTTAATTGAATTGGTTGATGCATATATATCAAAAACTACATAAAACTCAACAAGAGTAAGAGTAAATGAAAACGAATCACACAACTAATAGTTATGACATTTGAAAATTAAGAACAACAACTAAAATTGGATGGAATCCAACATGTATTGAAGATAGGGTCATATATAAAATATGTAGCAATTATACCATTTTACTACTTTCCATAACAATTATATACAATAACCAACGACGGTACCGGCATAAACTAAGTAAACCGGATAACTTAGGTGTCGGTCACTAGAAAAACATAATTTATTTTTATTTTTATGGAATGAAGTCGTTTTTATATCATGATACATTACACGAATAACCTACATTAAGTCGTTTTTATGGAATGAAGTTGTTAGTACCATATTTCTGGCCTATTAACTCTTGTTGTCAATTGGTTTGAACAAAATAACCCAAGTTGGTTTTTATGAATTAAAATAGTTTAATGTTTACAGGTGAGTTTGCAACCTCAGTTGCAACTACAGTTCCAACATGTCAATGCGCAATATTCTGTTTTATTCTGTCTAACTGCATTACTTAATCTTTAAACTCTTTTATGTGAATAAAAATATGCAGGATATATTCTCATTTGTTTAACAAGATTCAGTTTGCTCTTATTGAGAATATTTAAGTGATAAAGAATGGAAATTGTTTAAATGGTATATGGAGATTAATTTGAAAAGATAATGTTAATTTAATTGTGGAAACTAGATCTCTTTTATTATACAATATTTTTATCTCTTCATTCAATCTATTTGTTTACAAATCAGCAATGATCTAATTAGATTGAATATATAGAGTTATGGATTCACGTTTTATTAAGATTGTATATATTATTTTATATGTTGCTTATTTAAAGAAATAGTAACTCCTATTGTCAACCTAGTCTATTAACATGTATTAACAATAAGATTGGGTCAATCAATTACAACATTATATGGGAAGGTTGATCAATCAAGAAAGAAGATTGTTTTTACTCTTTATATAGTTAATACATTTGCTTGTAAAAAATATGTGTTCTAAATTATAAGAACTCAATTTTGAGAGAATACTGTTTCACACAAATTTTTCTATCTAATATACCAAGACAGAAAATAAATGCAGAAAGCAAAATAATTTATTTATTTGATATTTTGCGGGTACAATCTCTGATTATTTTCTAAAGTAAAGAAAATATAAATCCTTTGATTAATCTCTTCAAAATCGAATTCCTGGTGGCCCAAATTGCTTGTAGATAATCGATATGTTAACTTGCTCGAGTTTTGAGATTGATATTGATTTGTACTTCTTTGTGAGTTCGATCTTGGGAAACACTTGATTTATGGTTTTGAAGTGTTTTTGAGGATCGAATGAGGATGTTATTTGAATTTAATGATGAACTTACTTGAAGTTCTTCAGGCTTGATAAATATATTCGAATATTTGGTTTTGAAAAACCCTTGATTCGCGACCTTTGGAGCTTCTCGCGGATCAGATGGTGGATTTTCCTTTAATTTGTTGATGAGCTTGCTTGAAACTCTTCGGGTTTGATGAAGATCTTCGAGTGCTTGATCTTGAAGAACACTTGATTCGCGGCCTCCGGAGCTTCTTGCGGATCAAATGGTGGATTTTCCTTGAATTTGTTGATGAGTATGGTTAAAGATCTTCAAACTTGATGAAGAGCTTCGAATGTGGGTTTAGTTTTGATCTTCACAAACACTAGATTTGCTGCTTGGAGTGCTTTATGCAGATCTAGACTTGAATTTGCTCAGATTTCTTGCTGGATTTGGCAGAAGCTTTGAAGGATCTTCAGCAGTCTTGGGGGATCTTCAAGGCTTCGAGTTTGATGGCTGAATTTGGCAGAGCTTCTTTCTCTTGGACTTTGGATTCACCTTTGTCTTCTTCTTGTTTTTTCCTTTTAGGCTTGAGTTGGCCATCTATTTATAGTAGTTGGTGTGGTCTTTATTGCGATATCGCCCCTTCGTAGTTTGTGTTTAGAATCAAAATGGTCTTGTAGTTTGAGTTTAGTATCAAAATGGTCCATAATTAAATGTAATCATTCTTTGGCTTACCATTTCTTTGTAGTTTTAAACAAACAAGTACTAAAATAAAAGCATTTTCATTGTTTGCGAGAAAAATTAAATATAGTCAAAGAAAATGACATTTATTGCTTTTATAATTTAAACCAAAAGATAATATTCATTTGATTTTGAAAATACTAATACATAATTTAGAAAATTTTATTTTATAGGAGACACGTGGCATATTTTTATTTGCCGAAAAATTTGCGTGTCTACAAATGCCCCCTTCGAGACTTGTTTATGAGAAAATTTTCTTTTTGAGTGAAGGTGTCTCGAACTTTTTAATTTTAAAACGGAAGAAGTTCTTTTATGAAAGAAATAAAACTTTAAATATTCAAATGCTTGAAATTTAGAACCCTTATTTTTGGTTGGATTTTTTTTTAACAGGCGAGTATACAAGCTTTGCATTCAAGCCTTCTGTCATCATGGCATTTTTGTGAAATTGCAACCCCACGTTTATCTTCTTGTGAGAATTGTAACCATTTGAACGTAAATTCATCATTAAAAGTTTAACATCCAAAACTTTTGATTAGACATTACAGAATTTTTAACCAGTTACATAGGTTATTGACAAGATATATTTTTTTTAGAAAACTTGTAATCTTAAAGTTAAAACATGCAATAATTTTTTGAAACCGGTTACTTTAAAACTCGTAGATACAACTTGCTCTATTAAAGAGAGAAAAATAAAACAAAATGTAGAGTGAACTAGTCCTTCATGATTTTTTTTTTTTTTTTTTTATTAAATCTTGTGCAGCAATTTTTTTTTAACGTATGTGCTCAAAAGTAAAAACTCATAATCAATACTGCAACTTTTCAGCTTTGTAACCATTGCATGTAATAGGTGGCCATTAATTTACTAGCAACTATTGGCTTCTGTAACTCATAAATTTATTAGTAATGATATGGATTTCAAACACTATAAATACTAGGTTACTTTTTCACATTTTACCCACGGCCTAATTTTTCAGAGAGGTTATAGACCACATGCATTTTTTATTATTATTTTTTTTAATTTCAAAGAGTCTTCCTTTCATGTTTTTCTTATATGTATATGTTTATACACTTACAATGTTCTGTACATGTTCAGCTTGTTCCATCTACAAATTTTTCATTAGCTCCATTTTCTATCAACTAGCAAGTTAATCCTTTTTATTTTGGGAACAACTGTTTTGTGACTATATTCCTTTTACAATTTTATCTTGCGCAGAAGTGATGACGTCCTTTTTTTTCTTATCCCAAATTGAGTTTAAACACTTTTCTCTGCAGTGTACGTGGGCTTGGAACTTCTTTTTAGTAGAATTTCATTTTTTTTTTACACAAAGACATGTCGTGCCCAAAGGGAATGTTTTTGTTAAGGCCTTACTGCCCTTTTTCTTTATATATTTTTTTAGTTCCAATTTACTGGTCCCAGTTTGTTTTAGGTGTTTTTAAGCGGAAGAAAATAACGTGAAGGACATTTTTTGTTTAGTTCGCATACTTAAATTCTTTTCTTTCCGTGTCGCAGGTTAAGTAAGTATGATGACGAAGTTCGACCTTCAACATGTTGGCGAAGCCAAACAACTGATCATTCTAGAGAGTGGAAAGAAAATTTCAACGCTCATACACCGACCTTTGACCGGCAAGCACCCACGACCTTGGCCTAAGTTGGACAATATCCCAAAGATCACGAACTGGAGTTACATGGATGATGGTTCTGCGTTCTTGGAGAATCCTTTGCACACCGTAAAACCTGATGAGGATTGCTCGTTCATGACCCTCGGCCGCCAAATCATTTCCGGAGAGGTCAAATGGGGAAGCACTCTCAAAGTTAACGGTAAATTTTGCCAAACTCCGAAGTACCGAGAATGGGCAGAAGAGATACTTTCTCGACATCCTTCTACTCTAAGTGAAGCTCGATTGTATGATGCTGTCCATGCCTCGTTGTTCACGTATAGTCAAGATCAAAACATTATGCGCGCATTCTGTGAAGCTTGGTGTCCTGCCTCGAATACACTTCATACTTCTGCTGGAGAAGTTTCCATCTCCCCATGGGATTTGCACGTATTTGGTGGATTGCCCATCCTTGGAGAAATTTACGATGAAACAACCCCATTTCCGGATGAGTTGCAGAATGTCAATCCCGACGAAGATAGTCGCATCCCTGCTAGATATCAATATTTGCTCTCCGCTTTTCATAGGCTTGCTGCCACCGAGAGGAGAAATGGTGTTACTCCTGCTGCTTGGGTGAAGTATTGGTTCAAAGGAAGCCAATATGACAAAAGTAGCGTTTCTCAAACGAAGAAGAAGTTTGTCCCTCTAACACATACCGGAAATTTGAGTGGTAGTGTCAATGAAGTTGATAATTGGTCGTCGGAAATCAAGGATGTCTTCGCTAGCCTCAAAATACCTATTAATTTGTACTCTGAAGTGTACCTCGCTGCCTTCCTATCATGTTGGCTTTGTACATTCGTACTTCCGTCTGGTGCTGTTGCGACAATTCGTCCTAGCACATTTAAACCTGCATGTCTTATGTCTTCTGGTCATGTGGTAAATCTTGCATATCCAGTGTTGGTGAGTATCTACAGGGGTCTAAATACTATTTCCGAATCGTCAACTCCAGGCTCCTCATCAGCTTGTTTTCCCTAGCACTATCTTTCGACTTGGATGGGTAACTATTTCGGAACACATCGTCGCCAGAAGATGCTTGCTGGTGATCCAAAAATGTTCGAGTTCTCGGGAGATAATGGTGCCAAATATTTTGATGAGAGAGAGGCTAGGGTGAAGATCCATTCCGGCGAGTCAATTTATTGAAATGTTGCCTCATTTGTTCAAAAAGAACCTCAGACACTCGCACCTATAAGGAGGTCAGCTGATATTGAGAAAGGTAGCCGCTTTGCCTCAATTCGCCCATGTGTTTTAAGTTTTCGTTGGAAGGACGAGTTTATCCTGGAGCCTTACAATCCTCATAGGTTTTGTCGACAATTTGGTTTTAAGCAGAGAACACCTCGCGATTCTAAAGAGAGGGATACACGTTCGTTTACTCTTGAGGGGGGAATTAAACATTGGCTTTTGAGTATTCATGAGTATCCTGGTACGAACGCGACGATCCCTTCATTTCCGAGGAACTTTAGTCTACACACCACTCAAAATTTTGATACGTGGTGGGAAAAGGTCCATGGTCAACACCTTATCGAGGGGCAACAACTTTTGGTGGAGAGTGTTCATGATGTTATTGCTTCTCCTACTAATCCTTCTATCCAGCAGAAACAAATTGAGTCGCCACCGCCAAAACTTAGTACTGAAGGGGCCTCCAACTCCCAAAGGTCTGAAAGGTGTCCGTAAACCGCTGACTCAAAGAAACGTCATTCTTCTCCTACTAAAGTTGAAGATTGTGCAAGTGGTAGTGATCATCCTCCTATTTGCAAAAAGAACAAGGCTTCAACCTCAAATCTGACAGTTGATCCTTCCAATGTGAGTGCACCTAACAAGGCATTCTTTGATGGGGCGGTGACGGATATTAATCAGGTATTCGCGATCCCTCCTTATTTTTTTTCTTCTTCGATCTTTGTTGTCTAATATGATTGTATACATATTCATTACAGATTGCGACTTATTTATTTGGTGTCGGAGAGCATGGAGTTGTTGAAGGTGACACAAATCATCTTTCGATAGATTAGACATTTGACGATCTAAATTTTGCGCTTGAAGGAGAAAGAGTTTCTTTCGGAAGCGAGGTATACTTTAGTTCTGAGCCAGATGAAGCGGATGGTGGTAAAAGCGAATCGTTACAAGTTGTTGGTGCATGCTCCAATAAGGCTCTCATTCAAGTTGATGATTTGGGCATGAGCTCTTCTTACCCTCAGGATCGTTCCAACACTTCAGGAAGTAAGTATGAGGATGAAATTTTGCTTCTAAACCAAAAGTATGTCTCCAGTTTATGGAAAACACTTCTTCGAAACTTGACGGAATGTGACATAAGCAATCTTAGTTCATGTGAAGAATCGAGCATCAAGACAATGAGTTTAATGGAGGGCAGAACCACTACTGATTTATCTCCTTTGAAGGATATGATTTCTAATTTCTTTGTGAAAGTACGCGAGTTTGACTAGAAAAGATCATTCTATGCAGAAATGAATGTTACTGACTCGCCGCAGAGGTTGTTCAACGAGAAATCTCATGTGTTAGGTACCATCGATGATGAAGAGGGTCGACACAAGGCTAACATTGTTGACTTTCAAAAGAAGATCGACCTTATTGATGCAAAGATAAAGTGTTTAAGTGATGAAAAAGATAAAGTGGAGGCTTGGATGATTGAAGAAAATAGAAAGATGCACGAAGTAGCTGCAGCAAAAGATTCCCTTAGTTTGGAGGTGTTAGAGCTCAAGAACCACTGTGCAGAGAGTGACAAGGCCAAGAGTGATTTTGAGAAAATTCAAAACATTCTAGCAGACGAGCTTGAAGAGTTGAAGATCATTAGGCCTTTTACTTAGTCACTTTGTTTTCAGTCATTTTTATTATTTTCAGCTTTCAAGATCTATAGTACGAGTTCCTTGTAATTGAATAATTCTAGACTTAATAAAAATGCAGCTCTCTTTCTTTTCTATCTTGGTTGCTTGTATATCCTTTGAAACTGAATGTGTTGTCTATTTATTTTCTCGAATTTTCTTGTACTCTTTATTTTGGCAGTTTCGTCTTCAACTTGTAAAGTGTTTATATTTTTTTGTTTATTTATGACTGATCTTGAAATAAATCTCAAGATGCCTACGTACCCCGAAGGGATCAAGCCAAACGTAGTTCAAGTTGGTGCCTTTCACAATTTATACTCATGTGGGCGAAGAGTAACTTGCAGTTTATACTCATGCGTCATGGAGTGTCTTTAATTTCTTCAAGAGTAGTAGCACTTTAGAAACTTTCCGTTGATAGGCCCAATTTCTAAACCATCTTCAGAGCGTAACTTGTATGCACCATTTGTATAAACTTCAGTCACTGTGTGTGGACCATCCCATTTTGACAAGAACTTGTTTCCCATTCGTCGTGTCATGATGATGGGCCTTCTTACGGCGAGCACCAAATCCCCTTTTTGGAAGGATCTTCGCTTGACCTTTTTGTTGAATGATTTTGACATACGAGCTTGATAACACTCCAGCCTTTGTTGCGCATCAAGTCTTTTTTCATCGAGTGCTTCGACTTCCTCGATACGAAGGCGCGCATTGTCCTCAAGCGTTAATCCTTCTTGGAGAGCAATCCTGAGTGATGGAATTTGTGTCTCTAGAGCCAAGACGTCTTCCACTCCATATACCAAAGAATATGGGGTAGCTTGAGTCGATGTTCGATATGTTGTTCTATATGCCATAGGGCTTCTTTGATCCTCTCATGCCAATCTCGCTTGGACTTAGCCACGACCTTCTTCAACAGATTCCCAAGTGTCTTGTTAAAAGCTTCGGCAAGCCCATTAGCAGGTGCGTTATACATGGAAGAGTTATGTTGCTTGAAGCCAAATTTATCGCACAGACTTGTCACCAATTTATTGTAAAAGGGAGTTCTATTGTCGTTGATGATGTAATGTGGCACTCCATACCTAAAAATTATATTCAATTTGATAAAATCTACCACTGTCTCTTTCTTTACGGCTTTTAAAGGCACGGCTTTGGCCCATTTGGAGAAATAATCAGTAGCCGCTAATATGTAAACGTAGCCTCCAGATGACTTTGGCAGAGGCCCTATCGCATCTAATCCCCAAGCATCAAAAGGCCAAGATGAAACCGTAGGGTGTAAAAATTCATGTTGTTGGTGAATAAAATTTGCATGATATTGGCAAGGTTGACATCTTTTGGCAAACTGGAGGCAATCATTAACCATGCTAGGCTAATAGTATCCCATTCTTTTAATTCAGAAATGAAGCTTTGGACCAGATTGGTGAGCACCACATACTCCAGAATGTGCTTCTTCCATTGCTTGTTTTGACTCTTCTCCACTAAGACAGCGTAAGAACACCCCTTCGAAAGATCGTCGATAGAGCGTGCCTTTGTAGTAGATGAACCTTGCAGTGCGTCGTCTCACATCTATCTTCCTATGTCGATCATCAGGTAATTTTCCATGTTGTAAATAGTCGATAAATGGTTGTCTCTAGTCCTCCTCTTTAATCTCGAAAACCGAAACAGCTGTAACTTTCTCTACTCTCTCACCTTTGTTTTTGGTAATTCTTTCTTCATCATCTAATTGCGGAGGAATTACCCATCTTTCACATATTGGAATAATCATGTGTTTGTTAGGAAGAGCAATGTTGGATGCCAACTTTGCTAAGGCATCAGCTTGTTTGTTATCTTGCCTTGGAACGTGGTCTAATGTAACATCACCAACCATGAGATGAGCTTTGCGGCAGAGCCTTGATATGGTGTTAACTCTACCTTCTTGACCTCATATTCATTTAGAACTTGATTTATGATTAACTTGGAATCTCCATACACCCTAATATGTTGGTGTTTTGCATCTAATGCCATCTCCAGTCCTAATATGAGAGCTTGATACTCTGCCATATTGTTTGAGCATTTTTGTGTGAGAGTGAAAGCATAGGGCAAAACGTCTCCTTCCGGACTTAGAAATATGACCCCTGCGCCAGCACCTTCACTGTTAGCCGACCCATCAAAATACATTGACCATGGTGGGCGAACCTCTATGCACATTACATCTTCATCAGGTAGGTCTTCAGACAACTCCCATTCAGCGTGCATTGGGTGGTCAGCAAGGAAGTCTGCAAGAGCCTGGCCCTTGACAGCCTTTTGAGGAACATAGACTATTTCAAATTCTTGAAAGAGAAGCGCCCACCTGGCTAGGCGGTCCGACCACACTGGTTTGGACATAACATACTTGACCGGATTTGCTTTGGATATAAGTTGAATTGTATAAGACTCATAATAATGCCTTAACTTTTTTATCACAAAAACCAAGGCCAAACACATTTTCTCGATTGGCGTATAATTCAATTCGTACGGAGTCATTATTCTACTAAGATAATACAAGGCATTCTCTTTTCCAGTATCGTTTTCTTGAGCCAATAGACCCCCAATGGACCGTTCTTGCGCCGCAATGTATAGGAGTAAGGGCTTTACAAGGATTGGAGCTCCTAACACGGGGGTTTTTACTAAGTAAGATTTGATTACGTCGAGAGCATTATCACATGATTCATCCCATTCGAATGGGGTTCCCTTTTTCATGAGTCGACTGAAAGGTTAGCAACGACCTGCCAGATTTGAGATGAAACGTCGAATGTACGCTAGTTTCCCTTGTAGGCTTCTTAGCTCGTGAATATTCCTTGGGGCTCATACCTTCATGACGGCCTTGATCTTGGATTCGTCAATTTCTATTCCTCGATGGCGAACGATAAATCCAAGGAATTTTCCTGACGTGACCCCGAAGGCACATTTAAGTGGATTCATCTTGAGTTGAAAGCATCGTAATCGTTTGAAAACTGTCTCTAGGTCTTCGAGGTGTTGATGGTGCTTTTTGGTCTTTACAACTATGTCATCTACATAGCACTCGATGTTTTTATGGAGCATGTCATCAAAAATCCTTTGCATTGCTCTTTGGTAAGTTGCACCGGCATTTTTTAATCCAAATGGCATTACCTTGTAACAGTAGATACCTTTAGGTGTGCGAAAGGCAGTCATCTCTTCATCTCACGGATCCATGCGAATTTGATTATACCCAGACGATCCATCCATGAACGACAAAGTTTCATGCCCAGTTGTAGCATCAACCATGAGTTCGATTATTGGTAGCGGAAACTCATCCTTAGGACATGCATTGTTGAGGTCTCGAAAGTCAACGCATATGCGGATCTGGCCATTCTTCTTCTTTACAGGAACTATGCTTGAGATCCATGTTGGATATTGGACTTCTCTAATGAACCCAGCCTCAATGAGCTTGTTAACCTCCACCTCAATTTGTTGAACCAATTCTGCTCGAAATCTTCGTTGAGCTTGCTTAACTGGTCGTGCTCCATGTTTTACCGCTAGGTGGTGAACTGCTATTTTTGGGTTAAGCCCTGGCATTTCTTCATAACTCCAAGCAAAGACATCTTTGAAATCCTTAAGCAGTTTGATGTAGTCCTCTTGATCTTTATCAGTTAATAGTGCACTTAAGTATTTCGGTTGCGGATCGTCCAGTGTGCCAAGATTTACTTCTTTTAATTCATCAACAGTGGATTGGATGCCTTCTTCAAATTCTTCTGGTGCCTCTTCTTCATCTCCCTCAACTTGCACTTAAGTATTTCGGTTGCGGATCGTCCTCTATATACTTCACAGTTCTCTTATGGTGCCTTCGAGCAGACCAAGTTTTCCTGGTAGATGCCCCCAGTCGCTTGAATACGGATTTATTTCTTGACAACCTTTGACATATTAAAACTTTTTTCCTCATCAATATTTTTGATGATGTTTTTTGTCCACTTGAACACCTCGTGATCACTAAGCTTCGTTTTATGTTTAGCCTATCAAATACTGAAGGCAAAGTTTGAGGTGAGTGTAGTCGTTGAAAGATGGACCGTCTCTTGCATGATTGTTGACAAGGTTCAAAATCATTGGAGCCACATGATTCGTTTTCTGACAATGAGTCTTCATGGACCGAAGTGTAACAATTGCTTGTTTTCTTTATTATAATTCTCGCCGATTGAGGTGGCTTATACCCAATCCCTGCGCGAGATTCTTTTTATCGCATATCCCTTGTGTTTCAACATGCACTGAGTCTGATTTAGGCCATGACAGTCTTCTCCTGTTATTGCAGGAGTAAGTTTTCCAAGGGGACTAGATTCTTTAGAGGTGTAGCCTGCATTTTCAAGCATTTTATATGCTTTGGGGCTAAATACTTCTTGTATACGTGTGTCGGGAGAATCTCCATGCTCAGTTAATGGGCCATGCATTGGTCGAACGTATCCTTCAAGTACCCCACCTTGTTTAAAAGGTGAAATAGGAAAAGTTAACTCACTCTTATAATTACCGACGATTGATTGTTTAATCGTTTTCGTGAGATTTCCATTTTATTTTTGCTTATGGGAGGATTTATTCTACTCTTCTTGCCTTCTTCGATATTTTACTCTCTTTCCCATCATTTCGAAAAGAATCGGATGTGGACAATTTCACTCCTTTTCCTTTATCCACGTAGAACTTGGCGTCTGCAAAATAAGATTCGACTCTGCTGAAGGGATTATGATCGGCCACAACCCTTTTCACTGTATCCCCCACGCAATACTTAAAACACTGATGAAGATTAGATGGGACAACTCGATTTTCGTGAATCCATGGCCGCCCCAAGAGCATATTATAAGAAGTTTTCGCATTAAGGACGTGAAACAATGCGCTTGACACCATTTCATCTATCACAAGCTTTAAGTGAATTTTTCCAACGGCCCTTTGTCCCTCCTGATTAAAGCCCTGGATCATGACGACTTTGTGATAATTCTCCGATTGGAATTCCAAGATTGTTTAACGTACGTAGTGGTAGAATATTGACAGCGGACCCCCCATCTAGTAAAATCCTATTTATCTTTTTCTCTTGCATGTATCCGGAAACAAAGAGCGGGCGATTATGAGGTTTTGTGTCAAGCAACAAATCTTCATCAGAGAAGTTAATAGTTGTCATGTCTGCCACTTGATTCACCTTTTCTTCTTGAAATGATGTTCCCGAAATTTCATCCGAACCACATTCACTTTCCTCTGTGTACTCCTCTATGCTTGCGACATTGCATGAATTAGAAAGATAGCAGTCTTCGTCCTCTTCATCTTCGAGGTAACCATCCTCCATGCAACCTTTACACTCGCAAACATCCCAGAAGCAGTAACCGTTGTCTTCTTTAAACTTGTAGATCGACTTGCCTCGATAGTAGTATGCAATGGGCACTCCTGTACTAATATCCGGATTTGATGTTTCTTCAACTACTCTCCCTTGGAGTCGATGTACATAGTAATCCCCCTCGGATTCTTTTAGCGCCCCAACTTGCTTATCGCCATCCTCGTACATTTTCTTTAGAAATTGTTGACACTCCAGGCAGAAGTCTTTACACAACCCCTAACGCGTGCGAAGATTGGCCATTGCTTTCGAATTTGAGTGCTTCTAAGGAATCTTCAAGTGGATTGGTAAAGTTAAGAGATTGATGGACTTCCTTTGTCTCATCTTCTCTATGAAAATCCTCCCATGTAGGTGGCATTGATCCTCCCACTTCTTCCTTTTTGGTATATTGGACAAAATAGTCGAACTTTCCCGATGGCTCACCCAACAGGCCAACACTTGGGTCTTTAGCATCGTATCTTTCCCGTAGTGATTGTTGGGTTGATTTCCTCTTATTTTTCTTTTTCTTACTCTTTCTGTTAGCTTCTTCATCGTCTTCAAAGAAGTCATCCCATTGGTTATCCAAACAATCTTTGCATTCACAAACGTCAAAGAAGCAATGGCCGTCTTTCTTGAATTCATAAATAGGATGTCCCTCATAAATGGAGTGAACTGGGACATTTTGTAGTGGTTGTGGGTTATTCGAAGGGTAGTCTTCTCCCTCTTCAAACTCACTCAATTCTTCGCTGGTGGATAATCTTGAACCTCTAGTATGGCTAACATAAGTCCATGAGGTATTGTCTTCAGTGCCCGAGTTTTGCATGATGATTGCAATTGGCGGCAAAGATCCAAATTGAATCATGACTGTCCTTGTCTCGTCCATGCTTTCAGGCTCTGGATTTGTAACGATACATGTGTAATTGGCAGTTGTTATTTCTTCATCCTCCAAAGAGATTTTTCCTTGAGCGGCCAATTGTATGATCTTCTCCTTCAAGACGAAGCACTTGTGGGTTGGGTGACTGACGAGATGGTGGATTTTGCAATAATTTGCATCATCAACTTTGTCGGCCTCTTGAGGACGTTTCATTTGTGGAAGATCGATTAGCTTAAGTACGAGGAGTTCTTCTAGCATACGAGGAACTTCGTTGTCAAGAAACGGGTATTCCTTCTCTTGTATCTCCCTTAGCGGGAGTCTTCTTTTTTCGTTTTTTTGATTTACATTGGGTTTGTAATCTTCAACATTATTCATGCTAGCTTTCATCTTGATGGGAGGGAGGCTTTGTGATGGAGTTGACATGACAAACGATTCTCTTTTATCAGTTATTGCACGTGATTTGATCCATTTCCTTCCATCTTGTTTATTTGGAGTCTTTTGCATTCCTGCAAGTAGGAGAGCTTGGTCACTGCTAGTCGAGATACTAACTTCCATGTCATGAACTCTACTTACCAAATCCTCAAATGTTTTTGGTTTTATTCCTTGGAGAATGTAAGACAATCCCCAATGCATGCCTTGAACACACATCTCAATTGCTGATGTTTCTGACAGTCTATCTTTGCAATTCAAACTCAATCCCCTCCATCGCTGAATGTAGTCCTCAACAGGCTCGTCTTTCCATTGGCGGGTATTTGTCAATTCCATCAAGCTCACAATGCGCCTAGTGCTATAAAAACGATTAAGGAATCCTTGTTCCAATTGTTCCCAAGTGTCAATTGATCCCGGTTGCAAGTCGCAGTACCATTCGAAGGCATTTCCTTTTAGTGTGCGGACAAATTGCTTCACCATGAGGTCCCCATAAGTCCCTGCATTGTTGCAAGTCTCGATGAAATGTGCAATGTGTTGATTAGGATTTCCCTTGCCATCAAATTGTTGAAACTTGGGTGGCTGATATGTGTAAGGCATCCTTAATTGTTCGATTCTCCGTGTGTAAGGTTTGACATAGCCGAAGGAGGAATGTGCCACTTCTTCATATTTTCCTTTTACGATACCCAGTATGAACTCTTTCAACTGCTCTAGAGGGATTGCGCCATTCGATATTTCTAAAGATCTTTCCTCATTTAAAGAACCTTCACCTCCTTCAGTTCTACGTCGATTTTCCCCTTGGTGTGGCTCCGCTAATTGTTGAACTCTGTCTGTCAATATCGCCATCTGAGCGTCTCGCTCATTAAAAGCCTTCATTAAATTTTCTAGGGTCCCAGCGATGGCATTAACTTGTTCTTCCACCGTAGGAGTGTTTATCACCATTACTGGAATATTTATTGAGTTTGTTGAAGTAGCAACAACTGAGCGGGGAGTGTTTGTTATTGTTGGCCCGTGTGCGGCTAAACCTTAGAGGGGGGGGGGGGGGGGGGGTGAATAAGGTTTATGGCGATTTTCGCCTAGTTAAAACTTAAGTACAACTAACACCCCAACTTACACAATTCTAAGCTTAAGCGTCAATAATCGTTAATAAATTCAAACGCAAGCAAGCAAGAATAAATATTTGCGGAAAATAAAAGTTGAAGGAAAGAAGATGACACCGTGATTTATAGAGGTTCGGCAAAACGCGCCTACGTCTTCTCCTCGGTACTACCGAGTATTTCACTAAAAATTCTTTTCCCGGATTTTACAATCCTAATGAGCTAATCGACCGATTAAGCTCCCGCTCACTTTATGAGTGTCCCGAAATGAAAGACCTAGAGCTTTTAAGCTTCACTTGCTTACAAAGCCTCTACCCGATCACTCGCTCACAAAAATGAGTTTATAAAATACTCGTTACAATTTTGTTATAAAAATGTAACTACACTCACTATTCTATTTGCTTCTAAATAAGCTAATTGGCGAGTCTTTGTTGTTGTTCGAGCTTGAATCGCTTTCTTCTTAATTTCCTCTTTTTCGAATATTTTCACCAAAATGGTGATAATTTGGGTTTTGATTAAGAGAGGTTTTAGGATAATGGATTGTTGTCTTTTAAGAAAGATTTTTGAGGTATATATGGTCACAAAGTCTGTTTTTCTGTGTTATGACCGTTGGAAGTGGTTGAGGCTATTTTTCAGAGGTTTTAAGCTGTTTTCTAGAAAAAGCTGAAAAGCTGTTTTCGAAATCTGCAGAAAACGATCGGTCGTTTCTGAAAACGATCGGTCGTTTTTTTTGAGGACTCTCTGGAAGAAATTGGTACAAAAAACGATCGGTCGTTCTTCAGTTTTCTCTGATTTCTCGTTAATCTTCAAAAGCCCGTAACTCCTTCGTTTTAGCTCTGATTTTGGTTCCGCTTGAACCTGTGGCTTCGTTTTTCTGTGCTCTATCTTTCTGGAGTTCTGGAATTTACAAATTCTACTTTTGGAAAAGACAAGCATTATATCATCGAAATAGAGAAATCGTAAAATCATTAAAAACATAATCAACGTTATAATCAAAATCAATTATTGAACCTCATGGTTCAACAATCTCCCCCATTTTGATTATGACAAAATAATGATGATTTTACAAGAAAAATATCTCCTCCATTTTAACAAAATGCAATACTCGAAATATCATTTTTCTCCCCCTTTGGCATTATCAAAATGCAATAAAAATTTGGGGTTATGTGGAGGGTTTTTAAAGAAAAACCAAAACATGAAAAATGTTATTATGAAGTATATGCCCCAACTAATCACATATAAGTAAATATTAAAGATTAGAGTATACCGAATATGTGATATCGAGTCCGCTCGCTAATGGCATTTGCATTGAGCGTTTCCAAGTCCAAATAGGTGGTACCATTTGTTGGTATGCCTTCCACCTTTGTCGATTAATGACACTTCATTCTTTATGGTGGAGTCGATCTTCTTGACTTCCATGACTTTTGCCGGTGTCGTCAACCACTTGTTGATTTTCTCCTTTTGAACGGAGATACCTACAACACAAGTTTTGTCTTTTGGTACCCAATTTCTTTTGGATCCGACATTGTTAGTGACTCGGGTCTTCACTACCCATTTCAAATCGCTTCTACTAACACGGAAACGATAAGGGTATCTCGAAGAAATATGCTCATTTCTACTACAATGCACACAATCCTTAGACTTTTTAGTATAACGAGAGTTATACGAAGTTTTGGAAAGGTTTTTCGGAGTATCCACTTTGGTTTGAAAACCTATACCTTTCCTATCATTAAAAGATTTTTGAAAAATCTTGGAAGTACTCCCTTTGGTAAAAACAACCTCTTGTTTAGGCGGGGTAGGAGTTTTAGAAATGTTAGAGGTTTTGACGAAACGGGTTTTGTTTGAAGTAGAACCAATGCAATCAAAACCTAAGCCACTCTTATCATTGAACTCTTTTTGACAACTCAAAATGTTATCTAAAACGGTTTTACCTTTAGAAAACTTTGAAATTGTTAAATCGAGTTTTTCAATGGAAATGACAAGCTCATTGTTTTTATTTTTCAAAGTTTCATTCTCGGTTTCTAAAAGCTTGACCTTGTCATTTAAGTTAAAAGCATGAGAACTCAAAACCTTGTTTTTGCTTTTAACTTTATCGAAAGCATCCTTTAACTCTTCAAAATTTTCTAATAAGTCGCAATCTAAAGAAGATGGTTTTGAAAGAGTTTTAGTAAGTCTAGAGACTTCATTTTTAAGAAAATTGATCTTGGTTTGTAAAGACTTGTTTTGAATGACGAGATCATTGCCTTTATCTTTCAAGTCTTCCTTTTCGTCATCTACATCATGTAAAGAGAATGACGATGTCGGACTAGACTCATTTTCAATTTTATCTCTTTTCAAGGATCTTATTTCTTCATTGAGAGAAGAATTTATCCTTTTAAGAGAGTTAACCTTCTCTACAAGCTTAGGAAGTTTTTCGGAATAAATTCCACACATATGAATTAATTCATCATGGGAGAATTCTTTTACCTCATCGTTGTCACTTTCGCTTGAGGATGAGAGGTTTTGTTCATGGTTATCCTCCAAGGCCATATAACAACCAAGGTGAGCGACTTCATCTTGGTCGGAGCTATCTCTAGAGCTTGAAGAGGGTCTCTTCTTCTTGCCTTTGCTCTTGCGATTCTTGATGCAATCTCTAGCTATGTGCCCTTCCTTACCACAAGTATAGCAAACAAAATCGTTAGAATAAATTGAATTATTTGACGATTTACCTTCATGTTTGCGTTGGTCTTTTAGCTTGAGTATTTCCTTGACGATTCGAATGATTTGCATTGAATTTTCGTCGTCATTGGATAGCTCATCGCTTTCGTCACAAGTAGTTCCTTTGAAAGCTATCTCCTTCCTTTTTGAGATTGGCTTGTGACTATTGAGGGTGATCTCGTGAGTAATGAGTGAACCCGTCAATGCATCAAGAGTGTATGTGTTCATGTCGTGCGCCTCTTGAATTGCGGTGACCTTTGGTTCCCATTCTTTCGGTAAGCTCCGAATCACCTTTGAGACCATTTCCTTACAAGATAAATGCTTACCAAGAGATGTTAATCCGTTAGTAATAGTAGTAAATCTAGCAAGCATATCAGAAATAGTTTCACCCTCGCTCATTTTAAAAAGCTCGTAGTCATGAACTAATAGTTGGAGTTTGCAATCCTTAACTTAGTTAGTCCCTTCATGCATTACTACTAGCTTATCCCACATACCCTTAGCGGTTTTACAAGCGGATATTTTGTTGTACTCGTTAGGAGAAACGGCACAAACAATAGCATACATCGCTTTGGCGTTCGTAGAGTAGGCTTCTAGTTGAGCGTTATCTAGGTCCTCTACGGGGATTGGGTTCTCGCTATTCTCGGATGTAGGTGCGGAATATCCTACTTTTATGGTCATCCAAAGTCTAACATTATAACTTTGTAAAAACATGCTCATCCTATCCTTCCAATATGAAAAATTTATTCCATCAAAATATGGTGGAGTATTGGGTGATGAAGCTATGCCGGATGCGAAATTGTACAAATTAGCCATCGGGATCTTAACTCTAAAATCGTTAGATTCCTATATGCAAGAGCATCGGCTCTGATACCAATTGTTGGCCCGTGTGCGGCTAAACCTTAGAGGGGGGGTGAATAAGGTTTATGGCGATTTTCGCCTAATTAAAACTTAAGTGCAACTAACACCCCAACTTACGCAATTCTAAGCTTAAGCGTTAATAATCGTTAATAAATTCAAACGCAAGCAAGCAAGAATAAATATTTGCGGAAAATAAAAGTTTAAGGGAAGAAGATGACACCGTGATTTATAGAGGTTCGGCAAAACGCGCCTACGTCCTCTCCTCGGTACTACCGAGTATTTCACTAAAAATTCTTTTCCCGGATATTACAATCCTAATGAGCTAATCGACCGATTAAGCTCCCCCTCACTTTATGAGTGTCCCGAAATGAAAGACCTAGAGCTTTTAAGCTTCACTTGCTTACAAAGCCTCTACCCGATCACTCGCTCACAAAAATGAGTTTATAAAATACTCATTACAATTTTGTTATAAAAATGTAACTACACTCACTATTCTATTTGCTTCTAAATAAGCTAATTGGTGAGTCTTTGTTGTTGTTCGAGCTTGAATCGCTTTCTTCTTAATTTCCTCTTTTTCGAATATTTTCACCAAAATGGTGATAATTTGGGTTTTGATTAAGAGAGGTTTTAGTATAATGGATTGTTGTCTTTAAGAAAGATTTTTGAGGTATATATGGTCACAAAGTCTGTTTTTCTGTGTTATGACCGTTGGAAGTGGTTGAAGCTATTTTTCAGAGGTTTTAAGCTGTTTTCTAGAAAAAGCTGAAAATCTGTTTTTGAAATCTGCAGAAAACGATCGGTCGTTTCTGAAAACGATCGGTCGTTTTTCTTGAGGACTCTCTGGAAGAAATTGGTACAAAAAACGATCGGTCGTTCTTCAGTTTTATCTGATTTCTCGTTAATCTTCAAAAGCCCATAACTCCTTCGTTTTAGCTCTGATTTTGGTTCCGCTTGAACCTGTGGCTTTATTTTTCTGTGCTCTATCTTTCTGGAGTTCTGGAATTTACAAATTCTACTTTTGGAAAAGACAAGCATTATATCATCGAAATAGAGAAATCGTAAAATCATTAAAAACATAATCAACGTTATAATCAAAATCAATTATTGAACCTCATGGTTCAACAGTTATGGAATCAGAAGAGTCACTTGCCCATGTACCATCTTTAAAATTTTCTTTCACCTCGGAGCTAGCCTCTATTTCTTTGCCCTTACAGATATTTCGTTTTCTTTTATCCTCCATTATAAAGAACGGTGACAGTTGGACAGCAGACTTGCTCCGGGTCAGCATGATGTGGCTGCTTTGCGTATTTTTATTTTGAGCCATTAATGGTTGATCAATTGGCGAAGAGAAAAGATGAAAGGCAGAAATGTCCCACCGGGTGTGCCAAAATTTGTTTCACACAAATTTTTCTATCTAATATACCAAGACAAAAAATAAATGCAGAAAGCAAAATAATTTATTTTGATATTTTGCGGGTACAATCTCTGATTATTTTCTAAAGTAAAGAAAATATAAATCTTTTGATTAATCTCTTTTAAATCGAATTCTTGGTGGCCCAAATTGCTTGTAGATAATCGAGATGTTAACTTGCTCGAGTTTTGAGGTTGATATTGACTTGTACTTCTTTGTGAGTTTGATCTTGGGAAACACTTGATTTATGGTTTTGAAGTGTTTTTTAGGATCGAATGAGGATGTTATTTGAATTTGATGATGAACTTGCTTGAAGTTCTTCAGGCTTGATAAATATATTCGAATATTTGGTTTTGAAAAACCCTTGATTCGCGACCTTTGGAGCTTCTCGAGGATCAGATGGTGGATTTTCCTTGAATTTGTTGATGAGCTTGCTTGAAACTCTTCGGGTTTGATGAAGATCTTCGAGTGCTTGATCTTGAAGAACACTTGATTCACGGCCTCCGGAGCTTCTTGCGGATCAAATGGTGGATTTTCCTTGAATTTGTTGATGAGTCTGGTTAAAGATCCTCAAACTTGATGAAGAGCTTCGAATGTGGGTTTAGTTTTGATCTTCACAAACACTAGATTCACTGATTGGAGTGCTTTATGCAGATCTAGACTTGAATTTGCTCAGATTTCTTGCTGGATTTGGCAGAAGCTTCGAAGGATATTCAGCAGTCTTGGGGGATCTTCAAGAGTTCGAGTTTGATGGCTGAATTTGGCAGAGCTTCTTTCTCTTGGACTTTGGATTCACCTTTGTCTTCTTCTTGTTTTTTCCTTTTAGGCTTGGGTTGGCCATCTATTTATAGTAGTTGGTGTGGTCTTTATCGCGATATCACCCAATCGTAGTTTGTGTTTAGGATCAAAATGGTCTTGTAGTTTGAGTTTAGGATCAAAATGGTCTTCTAGTTTGTGTTTAGTATCAAAATGGTCTTGTAGTTTGTGTTTAGGATCAAAATGGTCTTGTAGTTTGAGTTTAGGATCAAAATGGTCTTGTAGTTTGTGTTTAGGATCAAAATGGTCTTGTAGTTTGAGTTTAGTATCAAAATGGTCCATAATTAATTGTAATCATTCTTTGGCTTACCATTTCTTTGTAATTTTAAACAAACAAGTACTAAAATAAAAACTTTTTCATTGTTTGCGAGAAAAATTAAATATAGTCAAAGAAAATGACATTTATTGCTTTTATAATTTAAACCAAAAGATAATATTCATTTGATTTTGAAAATACTAATACATAATTTAGAAAATTTTATTTTATAGGAGACACGTGGCATATTTTTATTTGCCGAAAAATTTGCGTGTCTGAGAGTTTTATAGAGATAGACGGAAAAACCTAGAGCGAGTCTGAAAGTTTTTCATTAAAACTTGAATCTTATATTGTAAGACATTATAATATTATCAATCTGGGTAAGTGTCCCGGAGACGTAGTTTAGTTGGGTGAACTCCGTTGTTAAATGTGCGTGTAATTTAAGTCAAGTACATTTAATCATTCTAGTTATGTCCATCATTATACTTAGGTTTCAACCTTAGTTGCAACTGTACTTGAAAGCTAACTGTATAACTGTAACTAGAACCACGGGTAGGAATTTGAGAAGTGTAATAAAAACAATACTTGATTTTTATTACAAAATATAGTTCATATTTTGTAAAATTTTGAGAATTTTTCTAAAGCAATATATGATATATTTTTTTTAAATTAGAGGGCCAATATTAAATTACTCCTATTTGTGTGTCTTTTCTGTACTTGTTACTTATTCCTCAAACCAAAGCAAAATCCCAATTCCCAACACCAACTTAAGCACGCACACATAGACTAGTCATTACATAAATGATGTAAAACACAAAAACAAACACGACACATAAATACACACATACATCATCATAAAACTATTACCATAATAATAAATACTACTACTACTACTACTACTACTACATTAAAAAGTCCAGTCAAATTTCAAGTATTAGTAAAAAGCAAGCAATATACCATGCCACACTAATAAATACTCCTACCATAAAGATCCAGTCAAATTCCAATTATTAGTAAAAAGAGGAGGGGGCAATAGACTCCCTCCTTTGTGACGGTTATCGGAATTACCTCCTGTTTTTATGATTTTTATGATTTAGAATGATTTTTGGTTATTTTTCGATCCATGTTTTGTTTTATTTTGAAAGTGTCTGTTCAAAAAAATCTATAATTTTTTTTTATTTTTTTACATTTTTTTGGTATTACTGAACTATAAATTGTCAAATAAACAATTAAACATAAAAAAATGTATAAAAGTTGAAATTTTACTATTCTTTTAACAGAGAGTTTCAAAATAAAATAAAACGTTGATAAAAAAATGATAGGTGAAGAATCATTTCGAATCGCAAAAACGAATATAAAGTTCCGATAACTCCCTCAAATGAGAGAGTCTCAAATGAGTGAGTCTGATACTACTCCGTAAATAAAAAAATCCTACACAATTTACTACTCCTATTGTTAATTAATTCTCATATTTTATCCTACTTTTTCCCCAAACCAACTTCCTAATTCCGAACATTAACTCAACCACACCTAGACCACTAGTCATCACATAAACTCATAAATCCAATCACGGCCGAATGCAGAAATTACATATAAATTAATGTTTATTAAAAAATAAATTATAGCGGTGTTAAATTATAATTTTGAACACAATTTGGTAAAAATACATGATAAAAATTGAAAAAAGTTATAAGTTTTGTAGATATGGGGGTGCCACGACACTTCATGTCTCCATTTACGTTTCCCCTGAACACGATAAAAGATCCGATCAAAATCCAATTATTAGTAAAATAAAAAAACAATCTAAACCATTTGTTTGGATGACCCATGCTTTATTTACTTGTAAGTATAAAAATAGAATTATGTGTTTGGTAGGACAAATCTAAGTATAATTTTTTTTTTTTCAATAAAAGTATATTTTCACGAGTATAGTATTGAACTTGTTACTTATTTGGTATAAATATACTCATTTGTATGCTTACACTATTTTCATATGTTTTTCTCTCAACCTAATACAAAAAAAATACACTTTTTAACAAAAACACACATTATTTTTCAGAAATCATGGCTATAACCCAGGATATGATTAAGCTCCAAGGTGAATTTTGTTTGGAGGCCTCGCCGACCAACAAACCAGTCAATTGTCTCGCTGTTTACGCTAGACAGAGTGATACTTATTCGGTTTTACATGTTTTGCCCGACTATCTATGCTCGTTTATTAATTCTGATTTGGCTTGATTTATATTAATATATATCTCTATTTTAAGAAAACAAAAAAAACAAAAACACATTATTTGGGGGGAAATGTACAACTTTTGTAAATGTAGTGGTAGTATTAATATATTTGTTCTAGTTGTCCCACAAACCAAAAAATCCCAATTCCCAACACCAACTCAACCACACGTGCTCAGACTAATTTTTTTATTTATTTTTAATTTTGTTTAGTCATCACCTAAATGCATACATATAATTAGATAGATAGATACATGTAATTAGATAGATAGATACAGATATATTTGGCGGGGGAGGGTAATCGGATGGGAGAATCAACGACGGCGGCGACAGCGGCGGGGGAGAGATCAGTGGAGTTAGAGGTAAATCGGGCGGTGGAATCGGCGAGGGAGATACAGGAATCGGCTTCGTCTTTGATATCGAGAATCTCTGGCGAAGAACACACTCTTCGCCAACGAGCTCTCTCTCTAGACTCCACCGTTCGTCGTCTCCGTGCCTCGTTTCGGAGTCTCGATCCTAATAATGCACAAAAAGTATTTCCCTCAATTATATTCATATATGTATGTATGTATAGCTTTTTACTATGCAGGGTCTGTTTGGCATCGGGTTTTTTGGTGAAAGTGCTGTTTTTAAAAAAGCAATAAGAAGAAAACTTGCTTATAAAAAACTGTAGTGTAGTGTTTAGCACCACCGTAACTGTTTTACTTTTAAGTAACTTATAACTTATTTTTATTGATAAAATCTGTTTATGTAATATATATATATATATATATATATATATATATATATATATATATATATATATATATATGTATGTATGTATGTATGTATGTATGTATGTATATATGTAAGTATGTATGTATGCATTGATTTTTAGTATGTAGCAGTGTTTTAGAAAGTAAAATCCTAGCTAAATCATTTTTGCAAGACCTACAATAAAAGCGTAAACTTTTAGCGGCCTAAAAAGCGTAAAAGCGAGCTTTTTTAGATTTCTTTAAGCTTTGAATTGAGCTTTTATCGAGGTTTGAATCGAGTTTTTTTACTACGAAGCGAGCTATTGAAACAGTGGATGTAGTAGCACAGACACTGATAGAGGCCTAAAAAGCAAAAAAAGCGAGCTTTTTAAGCTTTGAATCAAGCTTTTTTACTACGAAGCGCGCCTTTTTAAAACAGTTCTATGTAGTAGCACATTCACGGACACTTGTGTCTGACTCGATACGAAACCGACACATACAACACGGTCTCTATTAATATATGTATGTATGAATGAAGGGAGAAAAGGAATAGCACAGACACGGATACATGTGTCTTGACTCGATACACACAGACACATACAACACGAACATGGAAAATTAGGACACGACAAATAATAAAGTATAAATTTATTATTTATACAGTTTTGTATAGAAATGTCTCTAATTGTGGGTGTTGCTAGAAAAGAACAAATTCTTATTCAAACTTAGGCAAAGCAGGAATTATTAGTAGCCCCATCATACATAATGGATATGGTTTCATCTTATTGTTAGGCAGAATTAGAGTTGGTTTACTGTAAATTGAAAAACAAATAATTTTCAGCCATGTAGTAATAATTTTCTTTTAACTGTTGGCGCTGCTATATATATAGAGATAGATATTTTTATATATGTATATATACCTATGTATGTATGTGTGTGGACAGTTGAGGGAAAGAGATTTGGCCTGCAGTGCTGATTGACAATTAAATTACAATATACTAATATAGCCATGTAGTAAATGTTTGCCCATAATTGTGGGTGTTTCTAAGAAATCGTTTTTTATGTATGTTTAGCTCTGTATGTATGTTGGAGATGTGTAGTAACAATTGGGGAAAGAGATGTGGCTTTTAGTGCTGTTTGAAAAATGAGATAATACATAGAGATGTATTGATAACTTGCCTATAATTGTAGGTGTCGCGAAGAAACAATTTCTGCTTTCATACTTGGCCAAAAGAAAGATTCTTCTAGCTTTTTTAGGCAAAATAATGTTAGGTAAGTTGAGCTGTGTGTGCATGTGTGCTGTGACAGTTAGGTGGCTTTTGGTGTTGATTAGTAAACAAATTAATATATATGCATACAGTAGTAAATTGCTTATAATTGTGGTTGTTGCGAGAAAAAACAAATGTAATTAGTGAAATACACAATGGAAATGGAAATCCTATTTCCATCTTATTGTTAGGCCGAAATAGATGTGGTTTTCAGTGCTGATTGAAAAAAAATATTACTTTGTCTATGAATATGATTATGTGTGTTGCTATTATATATATGTGTGTGTGTGTGTGTGCTATTAGATAAAAAAGAAAAATTAAGAAACAAAGGTACAAAAAGGGAAAAAACAGAAAAAACCAAGGTACAAAAAAGAAAAATTATGAAACCAAGGTACAAAATGGGAAATAATGAAGAAACGAAGGTACGAAAAGTGAATAAACCCGCTAATAAGGATTAATTGCAAGAACTGATAGTTTATGGGGACTATTTGCAAATGACCCATAGTTTCAGGGGGTTATTTGCATGTTATCCTACACATAAACACATAAACTTATAAACATAAATATAATTAGATACAGATAGATAGATAGGTATTTGGCGGGGGGAGGAGATTAAATGGGAGAATCAACGACGGCGGAGAGATTGGTGGAGGGAGAGGTGACACGGGCGGTGGAATCGGCGAGGGAGATACAGGAATCGGCTTCGTCGTTAATATCCAGAATATCCGGCGAAGAACACACTCTCCGCCAATGTGCTCTCTCTCTAGACTCCACCGTTCGTCGTCTCCATAGCTCCTTACGGGGTCTCGATCCTAAAGATGCCCAAAAAGTTTGCACCCTAATTATTTACCTCTCTGTATATATTAATAAATGTATTTATGTGTAAATTCGTAGTAAAAGTATGTATGTATGTACAGCTTTTTACTATGTAGTAGCACAGACATGTTTAGTATCACTGCTAATGCGGATTTCCGAAAGGTAAGGACTGTTGCTGTGAAGTTTTGAAGTTCAGGGACTAAAATGCAAATTAGGGAAAGTTAGCGAAAGTGATAATTGTTTTGCAGGACTGTCACTTTAAAATAGGGAAATCAGCACAAGTTGAGAAAAATCTGTTACTGCATCGTTTGATGATATTTTATCTAATTTTGCAAATTATATTACTTTGTAGATTAATTTAGATAACAGTAATTAAGTATGCCCCTTTATATCCCCCCTTGTTCTTTCTCTATATTAATTTATGAATGTATGTATGTATGTATACCTTTTTACTATGTAGTAGCAACAAACACTGATACTGTGTGTCGGAAGAGTAGAAAAAATATGGGGGGTGTGAAATGATTAATTTTAATAAAATATAGTGAAAAATGCATGTAAAAAACTAGAAAGATTACAGTTTTGAGGCTGATTAGCCCCGGATAGTCTCTACTTAGCTTCCCCACGCATACGACAGTCTCTATTTAAATATATGAATATGTATGTATGTATAGCTTTTTACTATGTAGCATACTAGCAGTGCTTTAAAAGGTATAATCTTAGCTGTTTTTTTTTTTTGCAAGAGCTACACTAATAGCGTAAAAAGCGTAAACATTAGCAGTTTAAAAAGCAAAAAAGCGAGCTTTTTAAGCTTTGAATTGAGCTTTTTTACTACTAAGCGCGCTTTTAAAACAGTGGATGTAGTAGCACAGACACTGATAGCCTAAAAAGCAAAAACGCGAGCTTTTAAAGGTCCTTTTAAGCTTTGAATCGAGCTTTTTTACTACGAAGCACGCTTTTTTAAAACAGTGCTATGTAGTAGCACATACACGGATACTTGGGTCTGACTCGATACGCACAGACACATACGACACGGTCTCCATTAATATATGTATATATGTATGATCAAGAAAGGGAATAGCACAGACACGGTTACATGTGTCTGACTCGATAAACACATGCACGGATACATGTGTCTCACTCGATACACACAGACACATACGACGCGAACATGGGGAAACGTTTTTTTTTAAAATTAGGACACGACAAATAATAAATAATAAATTTGTTATTTATACTGTTTTGTATATATCTGTCTCTAATTGTGGGTGTTGTAGAAAAGAACAATTGTTCAAACTTAGGCAAAGCAGGAATTATTAGTAGCCCCTTCATACATATGTATGTGTTTGTGTACCTGTGTATGTACATGTTTAGTGACCATTAAGGAAAAGAGATGTGTTTTTTTGTGCTAGCTGGAAAATATATTAATATATAGCAACGTTGTTACTTTCTTTTAGAGGGTCATAGCCATTTAGTTGCAATTTGCCTATAATTGTGGGTGTTGCTACATCTTTTTCCAGATTTAGGGAAAGCGAGAATGTTTTAGGCTTTTAGCTTTTTTAGGTACAATTTTTTATTTATAAAAATGAGCTTGAGAATTAATAACCACATGATTCCATCTTGAGAAGTAAATAAATTTAGCTTCAAAAGATGTTCCCTGAAACAGTTAAATAAGAATAATATGCGTGTATAAAGATGTGGGTTTCAGTGCTCATTGCAAAACAAATTATTGCGTAGCCATTTAGTAATAATTTACCGATAATGTGAGTGTTGCTATTAAAATAATTTTTGTTTCACACTTGGAAAAAAAAGCAAGATAGTGTTGCTAAAAGGCAGCTAACCTGAGCTACAAAAGATTTCGATCGCAACAGTTGATATAAGATACCTTATGTATATGTGGTGTGGGATATAGATAAGTTAAATGTAATAATGTATTGTTGGTATTGTAATAGCGCGTAGGTAATTTTAATGTAGTAACAATTCGATTGTGGATACATGTTGAAATGGAAGAAAAAAACGTGTAAACATGTGTACTTATTGTATATCTAAACAATATAACTTCATAACTGGGATTTGGTTGTGTTCAGTTGGAAGAGGAACTGTGTAAAGCTAGCTACATAATGACAGAGGGAGATGCGGCGACATTTCTCCCCAGCAAATCTCATGGTATGTTCTTTTAAAGCAGTTGCTTTATGTTCTCAGCTCTTCTATTTTCTGTTAAATTGATTAACTGTGAGGTAAACTCAAATCTGTAAATGAACTTTTGTTAAATTGATACCAGGACGGTTTATGAGTGCACTGCTTGGTCCAATCAATGTACGTGCCTCGAGGAAAGATATTCAGTTGAAAGTGAAAGAAGAGTACAACAGCTTCCGGGTATGTTTACTTATATTTGATTTATTCAACTATTTTAGGATATCAAGTTTCCAATAATGAAGATTGTTTGTATTTGAAGTTTTGTGTGAAGTTGGGTTGTTGCATTCTACGTTTGTGTGTTTCATCAATTGATGATTTGTTGCTTCTGTTCTTTCCGCAACACAATTTGTAAACACTACCCTGGCTGCGTGAGAAGTGTATAATACATAAAAACTACTGATTTTTAAAGCGTAATTTTTTTAGTCTCTGATTGACTTGCGACCCAGCTTTTTCCTTTAAATCTGATCCTATTCCTTAATGTCTTACCATACACCTTAAAGTAAAACTAGTGACTGAGCCTAAATAGTCTTGAAATATCTTGTGATGTCATAAACAGGATAGAACCGCATTTTTGTTCCTTTTCTTCCCATCATTGTTACTTGTTCTAAGGTCGTACTTATGGGATGGGTGCTTCCCCGCTTTGCCTGTTCAGCTTTACCAGGTACTTTAGGAATATATTAAGTTTTTTAGAAATAAATAATACTTCTTCTTAGGTAAGTAATGTATTTCTGATCTCAAGTAAGCTGAATATGCTTTTTCCAGGCCTGGTTGTTGTTTATCTACACTGGTTTGGCTTTGCGAGAAAATATACTTCGAGTGAATGGAAGCAATATCCGTCCATGGTAATATTATTTTGTTTGGTGTGTCTGTTGCAAGCGAAATCTTATTTATTTGTACACTGTTAGCATTGTCAATCTTATTTCATGTACCTTTCTACGAGATTAAGGGAACTATTAGTCTATGAATTGGACCAGTATCTTAAATATGTTACCAAATACCTTTGCGTAATAATAAGAGTCCAATTTTTACTGTAGATGATCTCGTTATTTTTCCAGTTAAGAACATGAATGTGATGGAAACTTTAGCAGAGAAAAAGAAGTCTAGGTAGAGTCCATAGTCGGGCAGCAGCAAAATGTAGGATATGATATTGTTGGAGTTTTGCTTCAAAGAATTTCTCTCAACCAGCTATAACCTGTAAGAAGTTGTTAGAATTAGGTATAACACAAGTGGATCTTTCCTATTTTGCTTCAGTTTGCTAGTCAAATCTAGATACACACCCTTCAAGTCTTAGGCCCTTGGTATTATTTGCTCCATCTGTTAAGGATGCGCCGGCCAGGTAGTCCAATAGTTAGAAACTACCAAAACGTTGACACAAACAAGAAACTTTATAAAAATTTGGTGTGTGAATTTCAATACAGGTAATAAAAAAAATGGAATTTTCTTTTATGATTGTTGTGTGTAAGAGTGAATCGTAATTCATCCTGCTCGTATAATTGTAGGTGGATATACCATCACTATTTTGCTATGACAATGGCTCTAATCAGCCTCACTTGGGAGATAGAAAGGGAGCCTGATTGTGCTGCAAAACAGGTAAACACTAATTCTGTGTACTGATATCTGTTTCTGTTTTTTCATTGTGGGAGGATTAATTATTTTTATTTTTTTATCCAAATTATAGCGAGGTGTACATCTTTTTCTGCAATGGGCTATCATGCAAGGAGTTGCAATGCTTCTGCAGAATAGATATCAACGGCAAAGACTATATACACGCATTGCAATGGGCAAGGTGCTCATTTTCAACACAATTTATCCTTTTCTTGATTAGTAATTGAGTTTAGCGACATGGGTTATCTTCAAAGATCCATCTTGTCAACCGGTGCTGCGTTGTTTTCTGTTTTTCTGCAGCCATTATGGCTAGGTACTATGTGTAAACTTTTTGAAATAACCACAAATATTAGTTTACGGATTGTCCTTTGTGTTGCTGCTAACAGCGTATGCTCAATCCTAAGCCACATTTGTTTCTAATGAGAGTAATCGAAAAATGTTTGTAGTCACCAATTTAGAGCTATGGTTCTTAATTTTTATGTTAATATTTGCCAGCCTTTTTCTTATTCTTTTTTTTTTTTGGTCAATAGGCTAGGAGAATGGATGTTGTCTGGGGAGAAACTGCTGGAGTTGAAGGTCAATTGTGGCTTCTGGCACCCATTTTATTTATATTGCAGGTAATTTAGGATATTCGGTTGCTCATGCTTTCAAAGAATATATACTATTATCTTCTTTATTTAAATAGAACAAATAAATTCTGACTATGATCTTGCGGAATATAATGTCAAGAGCAAGTCAAGGAAACTGGATAAACAATATATCTTGCCAATTATCTACAAGTTTTAAAAACTAAAATCATGAAAGAAATAAGCCAAGAGGAGGAGAAAGAAATCAAAGATTGGGAAATATCAATGTATTTCACCATTTTAAAAGGCAAAACAGAAATTGGAGAAGTGGTCCAGGTATATTTTTTAGATATAAAGGATTAGGTAAATGAGAGGGGGAAGAGTATTGTGGAACATACATTTTGGTGCATTTTTTTTTTTAATAATTGGAATCGTCAACGCTAACTTTCTCTGTCTAATTAAGATATTGACCCAAATCAACAGTATCTAACCGCTAGAGCTAAGCCTAATGGCCGTCTCACACGGGAGGTTGTGGGTTTGAATCTCATGGGTAAGAGTGAAATTCTTAGATCCTTTTAAATAAAAATAAATAAAACACAGTAACTATGTGTTTTGTGAAGTCTTGCCTTTTCAGGCAGTTCCAAGTTATAATAACTCTCCAGCCCAGTCAGTATACTACTTCTTTAATAATGTCACAATGCCCTGTTATAAAGACAACGGAGTAATTTATGTAAGAGTTCATATATGAATCGGAGTTTATCTTTTGACCATTATTTGTCTTTTTTTTAGGGGTTTGAAGCATATGTTGGGCTGCTGCTGCTCAAGACTGCATTTGTTGGTGTCGTCTCCGAGTGGCAGGTAAATAGCAATTCCACTTTTTATAATTTATGCTCCTGAAGCTTATGATCTAAGTTTTACTTCTTTTTTTTCCTGACAAAAGACATCTGCTTGTACTTAAGGTCCTTCTATACTTGATGATCAGTCCTTCTAAACATGTTTGAGAGTTTTGAGAATTCGAGATAGGTTGTTACACATCCACTTTTGCTAATCTCATTAGAGTCCTAGGGATTAAAGAGCCAAAATCTGGTACCTTAGATTTAAATTTTGGTACTTATGGACTTGGCTCTAGATATTGCCTGTTTTGGTATGTTAAATTATAAGTAAAAATATAGATGGTGAGTGTTAACCTTTGCATTTCATTTGATAGCTTAAGGTGGCAGAATAAGGTGAATCTTTAGATTATCTATTCATCAAATAGCGCTAGATATTTATAATATTTTCATTAATCGAAAGTGACGAGTTACTTAAAAGGTTTGTTAATTTGTTTTTGGCAGGTTATAGCTTGTGGGTTTATTCTGATTACAATGGCAGTTGGGAATTTCGCAAACACAGTGCAGTCCCTCGTGGTTAAATCTAAATTCAAAGCGAAGATGAAAAGGACTAAAAGTAAAACTGAACTGAACACTGGATACCATTAATACAATTTTGTGGATCAAAAGGACTTGATGCAACAAGTTTAGGGTGGTGGGACATGTGGGAAATCGTGCCATATCATGCATCGGTGTAAAATCTTTTTCACCTTTAATTGATCAATACTGACTCCTTATGTGGGGTGATATGTTATTACAAATTTAATTGATTATTTACTCTATAGTTTTGTTTCCTCCCAATGATGTGAATTATATTTGCTTGCGAAGTGTTTTTGTTTCTGTTCGAAATTAGTCTGTCAATTATATCACATTTTTGGAATACTAA
Source organism: Primula veris (assembly GCA_963682055.1). Taxonomy (NCBI): domain Eukaryota; kingdom Viridiplantae; phylum Streptophyta; class Magnoliopsida; order Ericales; family Primulaceae; genus Primula; species Primula veris. The sequence goes on along the minus strand of OY821750.1, from coordinate 8,063,983 downwards.
TTTGCCAGCTTCAATACATAGTTGCTGCCAATTATATGGAGAGCTTATTTTGTTAATTCAGACAAGAATTAGTCATAGTCAAATTCGTCCTTCTGGCTGAGATTTACCAAGGTAGATTAGGCAAAACAACATTACAGAGTTTGTTTCGGGATACTACAACAAGCATAGTTATAGTCATTTGTGTTGCTCGAAATATTGGGAAATCAGAATATGCAATGAGAATGTCGGCTACAATAGAAGAAATTAGATTTGCAATGAGATTAAACACATAAAGTTGAAACAAAACAAGCAGAACGGACAAAAGGCAGACAATACATCAAACGAGCCAATAGAATACCCTAGTGGTTAGGGGATCAATATATCCACCACTCCATCGAGGTTCAATCCCTAACACCTTCAAAACGAGACTTATCGATTATACCGTAAAAAACAAATACATCAAACACCTTCCCTAGCAAGGACTATCGAAGTACGACTTTGCTCATAAAATTTGACCACAAATTATTAGGACAAAATGCATATCCTTTTTCAGATTATAAGAGGTCTAACGCTGATACCATACTTCATAGAACAACCCGCATCAAGTGTCCTAAATATTTTTTAAAACAAAAGTTCCCTGAAAAACTGCTAAGATTTGCAACAGATTAATAATAACTCCACCCTGTTTGAACCGGTGATTTTCTCATTATAGGCACAGAGAGATCAGCAACAGGGTTGAGCCAACCAAGTTTCTCAATTAGTTTTTGTATCAAATCACCAGCTACATAGGAAACACCAGAGGCCATAAATCCCAACGCCACATAGCTAAACACAGTCTTTACGTAAGGTTTAGGTGGCCTCTGAACATAAGCTTTTGCCAATGAGAGCACAGCAATACACAGAAAAGAAGCTGCTGCTACGGCGATAAGTTTGTAGTATCTGTCATTGCTTTGTTGAAACGAGAAGCCGTATACAACTGGTGGGAGTGAGCCAAAAACAATATATGATAATATTGCAACAAATGCATGGAGATAAAAGTTCTCTCTCCGGCCAAGTAGATCTTTGTATTTGTCTATTCGTTGAGTTATATGGTTAGGTGCATTTTCGGTCATTTGGCCAGAGACCAAACCATAATCGTCATTTTTAAGGTCCCATAGCTGAAAGATAGAATACAAGTTATGTGTCAAAATCAGAACGACCATATAAAAGCAGGGGTTGAATACGGTTTATACACTAAGGTTTCATAGGATTTTGATCTTGTACACCGCCCTCAAAAACTAACATTTAAAACCGTAACAAACATTTTATTCGACTTTACATGGACAAAGTAGGTCGGCATAGAACAGATTAAATTGATTCTTTGGTTAGGTACATTTTGTCTGCGTTATGATATAGTACCCCAATCTATGATCTTTTCTCTATTGTACCGTAGAGGAATGCAATGTAATAGTGTACTAAGTATGAAGTGCTATTTGTGTAGTTGGTTATATAAAATCGGAACATGAATTACAAATTTATGAAGTGTACAAAATTCTAATAACCCAAAAACATCCCGAAAGGTTGATGCAGGTTGGAAAGGGTAGTAAGATAAGCAGGGTTGTAACTTATAAAAGGAAAAACTAGAACCTTTTGTTTGAGCAAGATAGAAGTTTGATGTAAAATTACAAATTTGTGCAGTATAATGTATAACAAAGAGATATGGTTTTAATGGGAAGTGGGAACTGATCAAAACATTCTGATAAACAAATTGCCAAGAAAAACTCACACTGTGACATAGGACAAAAAATCCACTAAACAAATTAGCCAATCCCAAAGCCAAGATGTTAACTGCACATAGAACAAAGATGTTAGTTGCAAAAACATGCAATAATCTCAATCCCCAAACACAAACTATAAGCACAAGCAAACGGAATTCAACACGCACAAGCAATACAAAGTAACAGAATGGAACAAAAATTTCACAAATCTCGGAAGGAGAAAAGTAGAGAAGAGTAAACCAATTAGAAAGAAAGTGTCAGTTGTAATAATACTTTACCAAGTGGAAAAATCGGGAGTACTTACTAATAGCAGTCTCAGATCCAGCTGCAGAGGAAACGACGCCTAGGCTGGTAATTGTTTCAACTAACCCACCATATACAATGCTTTTGATCACCTCCACTCCTCGAGATTCTCTCTCTGCAAGAGTTGAAAATTCCGTTCCTCCTGAAGCAATAATATCTTGTACCTGCTGAGAGGTTATTGCTTGAGCTGGATTTTCTGTTGCTATATCAATGATAGTGTCACCACCTGCAGAATATTACACCAACTGATTAAAATAACATGCTTAAAGATTATGCTTGTTATGAACGAGTCTAAATTAAATTACCGGAACAGAAAATTAATCTGAGGTGCTTACACATACTTGGACCTTGAAAGAGAACTGGAAAAAGCATTGATATCTAGTTTAGCTAGCAGTCTACCCATTACTGTGGAGTAAGCTAAAAATAGGTAATGGGAGAACAAAACTACTACATGGCCACATTAAATATTATCGCATGCCAGTCTTTCATTGAAAAACATTGTTTATTTTTGTTAGGATTTAATAATCATATAAACCGAGCAAGTGTAAAAGAAAGAAAGGGAAAAGAAGAGTGTGTTGACAGTTTCGTATTCATGATAATGAACTAAGAATCACATAAGAGAAAGAAAGGCTTATTAATTTAAGCCTAAAGTCCAGAGACTAAACTATCTTAAAATAATATAACTGGCTAATTAATATAGGTACATATCCATACACACACACATGAATATGCTAACAAAGAGTACTGCTAGTGAAAAGGACGGGTGAAATTTCTCACCTGTACTGGTTGGCAAACCCACCAAATCTTTTATAATATTCGATACTTCAGTATCATGTAGCAATAAAGGAGTTGTTAGAGATGGATTATCAGCATTATCTATCTGGGTCTTCTCTATATGAATGTCCACTTTAGTCCCAACATTATTATTATGCGCAACTCCATTGGAGTAGGACGAATCTGGAAATGCATACTTATGTTACCTTCCAGAGAAATAATAAGAATAAATAAAATAATATTAAGGATTTTACAACCAATGGAATGTGCAGAACAATGTAAATAAACATTGAAGATAGGACAACCCTATCCACCCTTATTAGAAACAGAAATTTTTAAATTGCAGTTCTGCTTAATTCTTAACAAAATCCAAGGCAAAGATTGGAAAGAATTTCTAGTTGAGACGCTAATAGAAGATAACATTGAAGAGGGATAAGTCTCATATTTTAGGTATTGTTTTTCCGTTGTGGTATATATTTTTGCAAGCTTTGTTTGGCATGGTTGGTTATTCTAGAAATCTGATTATCAACCATATAAACCAAAGAAATAAGCCATACACACCTTCCAGAAAAAGAACACCTTATACAATTGACCAATATGTCTTTGCAAAAAGTAAAAGCAAAGTGAGAAACACGAGATTTAGATATATTTCAACAACGGAAGCTTATAACCAAACAGCTATGAACTATACAGACGAAATAGATTAACTTTATCTGCTTATTCTTACCACTATAAGTGATATCCACATTTTGAACTTGCACTGTGGAGTGAATAGGCATAGACGGTTTGACCTCCAAGTTTTGCTCATTTTGAGAAGGAAAATCTGCCACAACATCCACTTTCTTATTGTTATCTGGTTTTCCATTTACTGAATTTTTTCCTGGAAACAACCAGTCTTTATATTCTGCATAAATTTCAAAAAAAATAAACTGAGTCACAATTTCAGACAAGAGTACCATTTCGTCAGCTTTCATATTTACTCAAATATGAAAAAACTAATATAACTTCTCATGTCAGAATCAACTTCCCTATTTCATTTTGTATTAAGTTGTCTAAACCCTCAACAATTTTTATATTATTTTCCTCTATTTCACGCATCTAAAAATGCAGTACTGTTATAATTATAGGGAACCATTTTGGTTCTGCAATTTTTAGAGCCAATTTTGTCACAATATAATCTTAAGACCTGACCAGTATAAAAATCCTTAAGTTTGTGGTAAATAGCTCATAAAGGAAGCTGTAGTTGGATGAAAGATCTTTTTATTAACAGGAACACAGCTGGAGAAAAAAGCCCGTCTAGCTCAGTTGGTAGAGCGCAAGGCTCTTAACCTTGTGGTCGAGGGTTCGAGCCCCTCGGTGGGCGTTATTATATTTTTTAATATTCAAAAAAACACAGCTGGAGAAATAAATTTTTAGTCCAATGAGCATCACTTGTGCACATAGAAAACAGTATAACCTAGGTCTAATTAGTTTAAGATCGTACTTCTTCAAAAGCTATAGTTAAAGCAGATATAGTAGAATAAACCTGTGTTTGGCATTGAAGTAGTCGTTCCAGTTAAATTTTATACCTGTACCCTTATTTTCAATTGTAGTATTTGGTTTCTGTAGCTGTGACTTTCCAAGATCTGATTCTTCCTTAGCTTTTTCTTCTGAAATTTCAGCATGTGAAGGAACTGAAGCAAAAATAAGAAACAAAAAATCGCTGAATACGGGTACATCTGGGATACTCATGTACAATAGTCCAACTTCCGTGGTTAAAAAAAAAGCTGTAATGGCTAGTGGATTTTGGCATACAAAGATCAAACAGAATGACCCTTCATTCCAAAGGAAATTTGGGCATATTAACGTAATGCTTGTATTTGCAAGAGAGTTACCAAAATTACTTTTTGTCACTCATAGAATATAGTGATGATACCTCTACCATTTAAGCTTGGGAACCTTACTCAAGACAGACAAAGGACGAAACATTCATGGTTCAGCAATAAATAACGGAATAGATGTTCCAATTATAGGGGACAAAGGAAGGCTACATAAACAACCAAATGTTTAAAAATAAGCTTTCTTCCATGAGTTTTTTTAATCAATAAATCCATGATTGGAAAAACATAATCCATCAACATCCATTATGCAATATTGCGAATACATAGACCATCCAAATACAGTCCCATGGCTCTTTTTTTAATTGTCCATATTGGAAATGTAACATTTTATAGACATGCAATTAGTGTTCCGTCTGAAAGGCAAACCACCAACTACACCCTTTATCGATTTTAGTAACATAGTACAATGATTTTGATAGCGTTTAACCTACTACGAAGTCGTGGGTTCAATCCCCTCAGGAAAACCTATTAGTTAGATTGATTCTAACATAAAATTACTTTACATTGTTGAGTTTTCTTCCGTTTAGTTAGAAATAGAAATGACAATGATATGCTAATAAAGGTTGATATCTACCCAGAAGAGTGATATACTCCCATACCTGTTTTTCCTTTCTCGCCTCCATGCGTTCTTTTTCCTACATTTCCTACAACTTCCTCTGTCACTCTTGGGCCTCCCTCTGAAGAATTAACGACCAAAAGTGATGATGATGAGTTAATTTCTGGTCTTGATACAGCGTCACTATTTTCCACCACATCTGCAGACCATTTTTTATCAGCCAGAAACACGCCAACATTAAAACTTAAGATATTAAGCATATACATAGCTCTTCCTGGTGTGGATATCTAGTAGTTTAGTTAGTATCCCGCCAAACATTCAACAACAGAGCTTGATATAGTCAGTCGAATATTTCAGCGGGTTATTGTATAGAAAAGAAGTCGAAAATACCAAACTTAACCAGTTACAGTAATTGTATCCCAGTCCCCAGTTATTTGTTCAAGTTCTGATCCCCAAACTTTTTTTGCCAAATTTAAAAGTTTCGCAAAGCATTATCTTCTAACTTGTATAGTTTTGCATCAACGATGAGGAAATTAATATACCTGAGGCTGGAATATATTCTCAGTCCAGAAATTCTAATACATAAGGATAGAGAAGGTGCATAGTACTGTGACGGTTTCTCGTAATTATATAATCAGAAATTTAGCTAAACTAGTTGAAGTTATCCATAGTAGGAACTACAAATGTCGCCAGCATAGAAAGTGTGTGACTCCTCGAAAATTCTGATGCAGTTAGTGATCAGAGGTACTTGATAAGTGTTAAACCTCAAACTTTTAAGGTAATATTTTTTATTTGCTACACAACAAGGAAGCCAAAACTATGGAAACATGAAAGAGTTGTAAAATAGGTGATACCTTTACTAATTAACATTTCTTCCGTGCGTGATGAGAAAAGAAAGGAAAACCAATTTTTCTTCACTGACAATGTTTGCTCACTTTGTAAGTTCTCCTTCTCCTTTTTGTCTCCAAATAATTTAAAACCATTCCCTGTGAAAAGTAAGTGGAAACAGAACAAAGAACTTTAGCCAGTCAAGATAATTATTTATGACTAGATCATGTAATTAAACTGTATTCACTAAAATGCTTAGAAGCTTAGTATCAGTGGAGTCGATTCTCAATCGGATACTCAACAGAAAATTAAAAGTTTAGAAGGGTCTCCCTCTCTCCCATTGGACAAGCATTTTTTTTTTATTGTTTACCCGAAAACTTGAACATGAGGATCAGTTCATCATCAAATATTTCAGAAAAAATGAGAACCGTAAGGATGTAAAGGAGGGAGAATATGTCATCATAAAGTAACACTATTAACCGAATTAGGAAAAAGACTGCATACGTGCAAAATAAGCAAAACTATCAATACGTTTCAGACTAGGGAGGACTCGCCCCTTAAAACAGCAAACTCAATACTTTTGAGATTGGACAGTGATCACATAAAGCTTTAGCAAACTTTCTTAGAAAATTACTTACCCAAAAGGCTAGATTTGCGTTTCAGACTTTTCTGACCAACGGCAACGACTAAAAAACCCTTTTTTTAACAACTCATACACGCATTTACATTTAAATAAGAACACTCCTACAGAGTAAGGGAAACAAAAATTATATGGCTAGAATTATTTACCTTTGGGAATGAAAAAAGTGAAGCACGATAGGCATCTGAACACTTCCGGATCTGTGTCCCGATTGTTCTCAGCAGATGCCGGTGTTTGACTACTACTATCCACAGTGGAAGTATTAACTATATTATTACTTTGATTATCGGTTGTATTCTCAGAAATAGCATCAACTATTTCAGAATGTTTACGTTTTCCATCTTCCTCAGAAATCTTTAACCCACGTTTTCTCTTGCGCAAAACTACCCTTCTAGTGATACAAGAATTGCAATTAGGACAGAACAAATCATGTGTGTTCTGCTCCTTTATCACTCTCTCAACATCAGGATCATTTAAGCCCTCTTCTTTTAATTTATCGACATCAGCACCATTTTCTGTTATTTCGCTGGAAGATTGGGCAATATCCAGGTTTTTGACTGGCTTTTCAGCAGGTAAAGTTTTGATTTTAACTAAAATGTCATCCTTCGAGTTTTGCTGATATTGATCGTTGACTATAACACTTTGAACATGACCTTTTTTGTCATTATCAGAGTTGTGAACATTATCATTTTCTGGCAGAACACGCTCACGGTTGGTTTCCCCAATTTCTGGCAAAATGAGAATACGGTTGGATCTACCAGTTTCTAGCACAATGATCTCATTGTTGGCTTCACCAATTTCTGGAAGAACACGCTCACGGTTGGTTTCACCAATTTCTGGCACAATGAGCTTACGGTTCGATCGACCAGTTTCTAGCACAATGAGCTCATGGTTGGCTTCACCAATTTCTGGTAGAACGCGCTTACGGTTGGATTCACCAATTTCTGGTAGAACGCGCTTACGGTTGGATTCACCAATTTCTGGTAGAACGCGCTCACGGTTGGATTCACCAATTTCTGGCACAAAGCGCTCACGGTTGGATTCACCAATTTCTAGCACAAAGGGTTCACGGTTGGATTCACCATTTCCAGGGTCAGAGAACTCATCCTCGGATTTATCATTTTTGGTCACGGAGAGCTCGTCCTCAGATTTACCATTTTCTGGCACAGATAGCTTATAGTTGGAGTTTTTACCTACAATCATGTAGCAAAAGAACTTAGAAAGAAGTTAAAAACTGTTTCTGTTGAAAAAAAAAAATGTTAATATATCATTAAAATTGATCACAAGGTTGTTGGAATGGTATGGTACAGGCACAGCTATTAGACAATGCAAACGAACTACAGCATTCAGCTGATGTCACTAACAAGACATTTATTTTCATAGTTAAAGCTTTGAATTTTGAATGCAGGCATGCTAAAAATGAGGGCCTTTACTTTCAAGTTTAATATGACAACACAGCTGAACAACCAAGGACGAGTGCTCGTCAAGATATACAGAGAAAAGATACAAAATAGTGGAATCTCTAGACATGAAACCAAAAACTAATTACCTAAAGAGGAAAAACGCGTATTTTCAATCTTTAGAAGTAATTTGATCTATAGTTGTAGAAGAAAAATTGAGTCTCTACATCAGGTTTCTAATCCTAATGACTACTTCTGATGGTAAAATATACTAATCTTCTACCCTTTACACATTTAATTTGATTCATTCAGCTAAGACAATAACTATACAAGTTCTATCGGCACAAATCATATAAAACCAGGGTAAATATAGTCAAATCTGATAAAATCGCCAAGCAATGATAGAGAAGGCCATTGGAGTGGGCAAGGGTAAGCATAATCAGCTGAACGTCTCGGGAAACCTATCCAAAAGTGTGTTGAAGGGAAAATTGAAGTAGAGTTGGCAATGGACAAGGTCATAAGTGGCAAAAACATTAATTTTAACCTATTAATGGTAAATTTTACACTGCTCCTCTTGAATTAGTAAAAAAAAAAAAAAGAACTTACACTAAATACCTTAAGAGATCATTGATGATGTGGTTTGCATAACCTTTTCCAATGCTTATAATACTCAATTCAAGAAAAGATCCCAAAAATAAACATTTCAAAAATATTTACACATGTTAGTAGAGCTGTTGTAAGTTTGGGTCCTCAATAGATCTGAGTTCACAATAATTTAATTTCAACTTTCTATATTAGCTTCTGGCTTTTGGATTTTTATATTAAATACATACGCACATAGGAAAGGGGACCCTTAAAAGTATCAAAGGTGGGGTTTAAGTGTTTTTCACTGTAATCAAATAATATACCAATAAAAATACCCTGTTAAGAACAATATTAAGAAACTTAATAAAATATGTTCATAACTTAATCATAACCAGCTGAAAGTAAGTAATCAAGTAAAAATCCTAACTAGCTAAAAGTAATTAAGCAAATTTAAATCCCAACTAGCTACAATAATTAAGCAAAAATCCTAACTAGCTAAACCAATTAAGCAAAAATCCTTACTAGCTAATAGTATTAGAAATACATAAATATATCTATCTATACACACACACACACACAATATATATATATATATATATATAATCTGTTTTAAAAAGCGCGCTTCGTAAAAAAGCTCAATTCAAAGCTTATGAAAAGCTGAAAAAGCTCGCTTTTCCCTTTTTTACACCGATAAATCTTACACTTTTTACTCTTTTTGCATCTCTCTTCCAAAAGAAGATTTAACTAACTTTTCACTTCTAAAACACTGATCATAACTAGCTAAATGTATTATACATTAGTCCCCACACACACACACACACACACACGTATATATATATAAAGTGTTTTAAATAGCATGATTCGTAGTAAAAAAAAGCTCGATTCAAAGTTTCTTTCCGTTTTTTCAGGCCACTAAAAGCTTACTGTTTAAACCCATTTTTAGCGTAGCTCTTGCAAAAACGCTTTAGTTAAGATTTCGTTTTTTAAACACGGCATACAAATACACAATATATTATATATATTATATATATATATAGAGAGAGACCATTTTGTTGTTCTTGAGAAGTGGTATGGATAACAGTCCCATTTATGACGTCATTAATAATATCACCGGAAGATATTTTCTCCGGTAGCCTCCGCCGCCTCATCAGAACCTCCTCCTCCTTTTCTTGTTCATCTCTCTCCCATTGCACTTCCATTACTAAACACTCTTTCTCTCTATATAGATATAGATATAGATATAGATATAGATATATGTATGTATATATAGAGAGAGGGTGAGAGTTTGTTGACAAGAGGAAATGTTTAGGCGCCGGATTTTATAAATGGCAACTGAGATAATAATAAATGAAGAGAGTTTAAATAATAAATGAAGAGAGTTTAAATAATAAGTGTTAGCTACTAGTAATAATTAGCTGTACAAATTATGTCAGCTTTTCTTTGAAAATATACACTATCCCTCCATCCCAAACAGTATTCCTTTTTTTTTTTTACTAAAATATAAACTAACTTTTGTTAATTTAAAGCTTTTATCATTTTACAAAAATAACATAAAAAGAATCAAACAATAAATAAAGGTAAAAAAATCAATTTAAACCAATTTACCTTAATATTTGCTACTACTTATAGTGCGCCAATAAAATTAGACGAATGGAGTATATAAATAGATTAAGTGGGTTCAATTATTACACTAATTTCTTACCTCTAATATTTTTAAACTTGGTCTTATTATGTCTTGACGATGTTTTATCTTACGGACCTCTGGTTACATAGTTCACATAGTACGAGTTTAATTAGTTAAGTGTAAAAATTATGTCAAATTTGTTTATATAACGTGAGTTCTTTTACTACATCAATGCTCTAATATTTTTGAACTTGTTCCTGTTATGCATCGATAATGTTTTTTCTAACACTTTTATTCTCTCGTTTATATATTAGGAAAAGTTAATGTTTAATTCATACTTCCGGACATCCGGTTACATAATGCGAGTTTAATTAGCTAACTCCAAAAATTGTGTTAAATTTGTTTATATATTGTGGGTTCTTTTACTATACTAATGCTCTAATATTTTTGAACTTTATCCTAGTATGTCTCGATAATGTTTTCTCCAACACTTCCACTCTCTCGTTTATATATTAGGAAAAATTAACGTTTAACACATATTTCCGGACCTCCGGTCACATAGTCCACATAGTACGAGTTTAATTAGTTAACTGTAAAAATTGTGTCAAATTTGTTTATATAATGTGGGTTCATTTACGACACCAATGCTTTAATATTTTTGAACTTGGTCTTATTATGTCTGGATGATGTTTTCTCTAACACTTCTACTCGCTCGTTTATATATTAGGAAAAGTTAATGTTTAATGCATACTTTCATACCTCCGGTTACATAGTTCACATAATGCGAGTTTAATTAGCTAAATGTAAAAGTTGTGTCAAATTTGTTTATATAATGGGGGTTCCTTTACTACATCAATTCTCTAATATTTTTGAACTTGGTCCAGTATGTCTCGAACCGCATCAGCAATTTTAACTTTTTCCTCAAACCTAACACATTTTATATATTTTAATAAACCGTTTACATTTACACAAAATTTCAGCTTCCTTATTAATTTTCTTATAATAATCCTACATTTTTTTTTATTATCATTTAATAATCATAACAATATTTCAACCATAAAAATGTGGACCCATGACAGTTTATTACTATTATATTCATCTAGTGAATCATATACATTCCTCTGAAATTTGTATTTCCTGAAATTTAGAGAATTTATAGGGTTTCTGGTGCATGACACTTTTTATACCATAATTATCAAATTTTAAAGGAAAATATGTTTTGAGCTAATAGATACGGATTCTCTTAATTAGTTAACTGTAAAAATTATATCAAATTTGTTTATATAATGCGGGTTCATTTACTACACCAATACTTTAATATTTTTGAACTTGCCCCTATTATGTCTCAATCATGTTTTCTCTAACACTTCTACTATGTCGTTTATATATTATGAAAAGATAATGTTTAATGCATATATCCGGACCTCCGGTCAAATAGTCCGCATAATGTGAGTTTAATTAGCTAACTGTAAAAATTGCGTCAACTTTGTTTATATAATGTAGGTTCATTTACGACATCAATGTTCTAATATTTTTGAACTTGTTCATATTATATCCTGATGTTTTTTTTTAACACTTCTACTCTTTCGTGTATATATTAGGAAAAGTTAACGTTTAATGCATATTTCTGGACCTCCTGTCACATAGCCCATATAATACGAGTTTAATTAGCTAACTATAAAAATTGTATCAAATTTGTTTATATAATGTGGGTTCATTTACTACACCAATGCTCTAATATTTTTGAACTTGGTCCTATTATGTCTTGATAATGTTTTCTCTAACGCTTCTACTCTCTCGTTTATATATTAGGAAAAGTTAACGCATATTTCCTGACCTCCGGTCACATAGTCCACATAATGTGAGTTTAATTAGCTAACCATAAAAATTGTGTCAAATTTGTTTATATAACGTGGGTTCATTTATTACACAAATGCTATAATATTTTTGAACTTGGTCCTATTATCTCTCAATGATATTTTCTCTAACACTTCTATTCTCTCGTTTATCTATTAGGAAAAGTGAATGTTTAATGCTTACTTACGAACCTCCGGTTACATAGTTCACATAATGCGAGTTTAATTAGCTAACTGATAGAACATAAAAATTAGACCCGAATATTCTATTCGGGTATTAATCAGCCCATATATCATAACGGGGTATCCAATGCTTGAATGGGTTATCACACCTTTACTAAAAGCCCAAGCCCACTTAGCTGGGGACCCATGTCTGAAACATCCCCAGAGATGAGGACATTTGTCAACAACCTAAAAGACATAGTTGTCTATAAATAGCCAACTACCCCCCCTAGACCAGGACCAGAAAACATATCTCAAAAATATAGAGAGAAGGAGAGAAAAGATAAAAACTTGTCAGAATGTATCACATCAAGAGCCTAACCGAGCAAGGTAGATAATCGAGCACCGAAGAGAAGAGAAAGATCACATTTAGGATCAAATAGCGAATCCGAACATAAATATAGTGATAGAGTTGTAGTCCGAACAAGGGCAATTGCCGAATAATAATAAAAATCAAGAAGTGTTCATCGTTTACCGTCAATTCATTATATATTATTGTTGAAAAGCCTAACGCCACCGACCAAAGTTATGGCTTTGTCAAATGGCACCGTCTCCGGGAATCATCTAGTTCCCAACTAGCTTCGAAATCGAACACCAACGTTCTACCAAGACGAGCAACAAATGGCAAACACCAACGAAGAAACTCGCCCAGAGGAAGTAGGCACATCGACAAACCAGGAAATCCCAGTCCACAAAGACGTGTTAGCGCATCTCCTCAACATCAGAGACCGCTACGAAGCGCTTCAGGTTGGATCTCGACTTGCCGTCTCTAACGTCCAAATAGAACAACAAACCGACCATCCCCCTCAGGTTGACGGTCTTGTCGACGAAAACCCTATGGACATGGAGGCGGAACGAGCGCCATCCGTGACTAGGCAGGTGGGGACACTCTTGCTAGACAACCGCCATCCCAATAATGCAGGGCCAAGCTCAAAGGCCCTTCAGCCAGCAGCCTCGGTCAACTCCAGTCCCCAACGGGTTCGTTTTCAAACGAATGAAGCCAACGACCCCATACTAGAACAGATAGTCCCATATCCACCCCTCCCACCGCGGATAATTACGCCGTACACTGTGGAACTACAAACCCCTGTTCGACAAGATAGGACTACGGCCGCACTGGCACGGGCCATAGAAAAACGTAACGCCCTGCTACAAGCCCAGCTAGAGGCATGCATGTCGGCCATGGCAGCGGCCGGCATCACGATACCGCCCATCCAACCGACCAACACGCAAACCGACTCTCGACGCGAAGCGGAAGATTCCGCTTACCGAGCAGCAATGGCAGCGACGGGCCGACCTCATGATACGAGGATACCAAGACAAGGAGAACCCGTCCCGAGGATAACCCCGACGGTCTATGGTTACCAAGGCGCGCCTCCTCTACCTGACCTCGACAGAAATCCGAACAACGGGAGGAACGGCGACCACAGGGTCATAGTCGGTTACTATCCACAACACCCATATGGGGGATACGCCCCTCACTACCCGGCACCGGATGAAGCGTTCCAACAGGCTTGGGACGTATGCCAAGAGACTCCATGTACCGATCAGATAACTCGGTACCGCAATCCTGCGGGGTTTGTCATCCCCGAATTCAGACTATATGATGGAAGGAGCTGCCCCATCGATTACCTCCGACATTACAAAACAAGGATGGAGTTGTGGAGCGACGACAGTGCACTGATGTGCAAATTTTTTAAGAACAGCTTGGGTCAGGAGGCGTCGTCGTGGTATCATAATCTACCACGGGGATCCATACGAAGCTGGGCTGAGCTCCTCCGTGCATATTCCACCCGATACGCCGCTCATAGGAAGAAGAAGGTTAACATTGAAACCCTTCTAAAAATGGCTATGTTGCCCAATGAGAGGCTCCAGGACTACTGCATACGCTTCATCGATGTGGCAAACCAGATCCCGCAGTACGCCAATAACATAGCCATCCAGAACTTCATCAACTCTATCCCCAGCGGCTATTGGGCGAGAAGGAAGTTCATCGGCAAGAATATTCCGACCACTGACGCCCTTCTGGCCTATTGCACCCACCTTACCGATAAGAACGAAGAGATGCGAGTCCTCAACCGGGCTCCACCAAGAAGAGAGACGGTCCGGGAAGCGCAGGTGGATCGCAAGAGAGCCAAGAACAATCATGGGGAACCAGTCCCCCAATCCAAACGGGACAAGGGTCCCGAGGTTCAGCGAAGGGAATATAGACCCATAGAGCCCGAGCCCAAGCCGCTCCGAATCGCCTATCCAATGCCGCCCAAACCACCTCAGCAAGGTCGTGGGCCAGAAAGGGAACGCCAGAGGCGTTATGAACCGGTCGAGTTGAGGTACACTTTCAACCTGTCAGCCGAAGATATCCTAAAGGATATATGCAGAGAAAGATGGTATTCCCGACCCGAACCAATCCATTCCCCCTGATTCCAGAGACACCAAGCTCTTCTGCGCCTATCATGATGATCACGGCCATCTCACCGAGCATTTCCGAAACCTGCGGTGGAAGATGAACGCGTGGAGAGACGCGGGATTGCTCAACAAATTCATCAAAGGCGCTAGGGACAAAGGCAAGAAGCTAGTCATCGAGGGAACGGACAACCGACAAGGCAAAACGATCAACGTTGTCCACTTGTCAAGACCCAAGAGCACCGGGGGGGATCGATCCCAGCAACGGCAGTTGGCCCACTTTGGGCAAGTAGCTAAAGCTTCGCAAGCGTCGACCTCAAAGCGGCAATGCATACCGCAACGACACCCGCCCATTTCTTTCTCAGATCTTGATAAAGAATGGGTGATATACCCTCACGGGGATGCCATTAACCTACGCATCCAGATCGGCATAGACACCGTCAGCAGAGTGCTTGTCGACCAAGGAGCCTCTTGTGATATCATGTACAAAGAGCTCTTTGACAAGATGGAGCTCAAGTTGCAAGATCTACAGCCCACTGACGTCACCCTGATCGGGTTCATCTCTGAGACGACTAAGCCGTTGGGAAAGATCGTCCTAAATGTTACCACGGGATCCGTATCTGTCCCCGTGGAATTCTTGGTGGTCAATGATAATTCCGGCCACAATGCGATCTTGGGCCGACCGTGGCTTCATGCTATGCGGGCGATACCTTCCACGTACCAAGGACAACCAAGGACGAGTGCTTTAATAAATCTTAACTTTTTTCTCAAACCTAACACATTTTATATTTTTTAATAAATCGTTTACATTTACCCAAAATTTCAGATTTCTTATTAATTTTCTTATAATAACCCTATATTTTTGTTTTGTTTATTATCATTTAATAATCATAACAATATTACAACCACAAAAATATGTACCCATGATAGTTTATTACTATTATATTCATCTAGTGAATCATATACATTACTTATATATAAGGTGAATTTTGTGTTTCCTGAAATTTAGAGAATTTATAGGGTTTCTGGTACATGACACTTTTTATACCATAATCATCAAATTTTAAAGAAAAATATGTTTTGAGCTAATAGATGCGGATTCTCTTAATTAGTTAACCGTAAAAATTATGTCAAATTTGTTTATATAATGCGGGTTCATTTACTACATCAATACTCTAATATTTTTGAACTTGGCCCTATTATGTCTCGATGATGTTTTTCTCTAACACTTCTACTCTCTCGTTTATATATTATGAAAAGATAATGTTTAATGCATATTTCCGGACCTCCGGTCAAATAGTCCACATAATGTGAGTTTAATTAGCTAACCGTAAAAATTGTGTCGATTTTGTTTATATAATGTGGGTTCATTTACGACATCAATGCTCTAATATTTTTGAACTTGTTCATATTATGTCCTGATATTTTTTCTAACACTTCTACTCTCTCATGTATATATTAGGAAAAGTTAACGTTTAATGCATATTTCTGGACCTCCGGTCACATAGCCCATATAGAACGAGTTTAATTAGCTAACTGTAAAAATTGTATCAAATTTGTTTATATAATGTGGGTTCATTTACTACACCAATGCTCTAATATTTTTGAACTTGGTCCTATTATGTCTTGATAATGTTTTCTTTAACACTTCTACTTTCACGTTTATATATTAGGAAAAGTTAACGCATATTTCCCGACCTCCGGTCACATAGTCCACATAATGTGAGTTTAATTAGCTAACCATAAAAATTATGTCAAATTTGTTTATATAATGTGGGTTTCATTTATTACACAAATACTCTAATATTTTTGAACTTGGTCCTATTATCTCTCAATTATGTTTTCTCTAACACTTCTACTCTCTCGTTTATCTATTAGGAAAAGTGAATGTTTAATGCTTACTTTCGAACCTCCGGTTACATAGTTCACATAATGCGAGTTTAATTAGCTAACTGTAAAAGTTGTGTCAAAATTGTTTATATAACGTGGGTTCTTTTACTACATCAATGCTCTAATATTTTTGAACTTTGTCCTAGTATGTCTCGATGATGTTTTCTCCAACACTTCTACTCTCTCGTTTATATATTAGGAAAATTTAATGTTTAATGTATAATTCCGGACCTCCGGTCACATAGTGCACATAAATGTGAGTTTAATTAGCTAAATGTAAAATACGTGTCAAGTTTGTTTATATAACGTGATTTCATTTACGACAGCAATACTCTAATATTTTTGAAATTGGTCCCTATTATATCCTGATGACTCTATCGTTTATATATTAGGAAAAATTAATGTTTAATGCATACTTCCAGATTTAATTATCATGAAACCCAGTTTGTGATTCTTGTTTATAAATTGGTACATATCGATGTAGTCGTAGCAAGAACATCAAAGTTAAAAATATAGAGTAAAAAGAAGAAAAAAAATTACCGCAACTTAAAAAGAGATTTTTGACCACATAAAATTTTAATAAATAACTTTTACTAAACGATCTCTTTTCAGCTATACTTGCATACTATTAAATCTATGATCATTTCTCATGTTATAATTAACAAAATAATGATGCATGATTATAGCATTTCAGTCCCTGCGAATCAAACCAATAAGTGACTGGTTTAGTTCTATTCAAAATCAATAAGTTGGTTTAATATGTCCGGTTTATAGTTTTAGTGGTTTCGAAACCAAAGCAAACCGATAAACTCGAGAAATATATAGGCATATAATATGTATTATGTTTCAAATCTAGACTTTTAGTTTAGTTTCATGAAATTTGAGTGTTGTTATTGCGTACTGTTAGTATACTCTTATGTGTAATGCATTAATATTGAATAAAATAATTACTTAGGTTTGTGTCTCTTAAATCTACTGCCATATTCAAACAAAGCTTTCTCCTTATGACTAGTATTTTGTCTTATGTTATTGATACAAACTTTTTGTATAAATTTACTACCATGATGAACTTGATGCCGTTTGCCCGTTACATAATAAAAGTGATGTATTATATATATATATATATATATATATATATATATATATATATATATATATATATATATATATATATATATATATATATATATATATACATGTTCCTTTTCCAAAGTAAACACCGGCCATTGTTTGTAACTTGCAGTATTGGTTGTCATATTTCAATTATCATTACATATTGTGGTTTGAATTTCAAAAACGATCAAATTGAACAGAAACCAAGCCGAGGATGACCGGTTTGGTTTCTCGCTTTTGATTATAAATTTTGTTCAAATCGAATAAATTGATTTAAATTATTTCGGTTTGTATTTTCATAAGAACCCAACCAAGAATACCCCTAATATCAACGGGGTTTTATAGCTTTGGTATACCAAACTATCTGCTTTTAACGATTTGGGTATGCACCTTTCAAATTTTCCAATTTAGGTACCACACTATAATAACTTTTCAATTTAGGTACCACCGTCTAAATAAATCACGGAATCATGTCATGTGACATTTGACAAATATTAATTTGAGAGGCTAATTTGACAATTTTGCACAAAAATATGTCATCCTAGAAAAAAATTTCCCCCAATTTCACATATAAAAAAAATTAGCATATAATCCAAATTTTTGTTATGTGTGAAATTGGGGGAAACGTTTTTATAGGATGATATATTTTTATACAAAATTATCAAATTAATGTTTGTCAAATGTGACGTGACATAATTTCGTGATTTATTTAGACGGTGGTACCTAAATTTTAAAGTTATTATAATGTGGTATCTAAATTGAAAAATTTAAAAGATAGATATCCAAATCGTTAACAGTATTATAGATTATAGTTGTGTATAGTAAATGTATATTTTTCCTAATATCAACCCTCCAAAAGTCTTATCGATCAATTAGTTGGAATTTTATTTACAAATATACATTATATGGACTAAAAAAAGGTGGACACATATATGTGGACATTAAAGTTGTCCATTGGATTTGATGTAAGTAGTGTGAAAGGTAAAATTGTCAGTTTCTCACGTTTCTTCTGCATATCTAGGTGCTGTTTGTAAATCAAGTGCTGGCCTAAAAAGTGCTGTCTGGAAAAGTGCTGTTGAAAAGTGACTTATATAAAAAGTACTTTAGAAAAAATTAGCGTCTGGTGGAAAAGTGTTTTTGATTTTTATAAGTTTTGTCTGCGTTTGTTATGTATAAGTTCGAAATGACTTAATACCACAATAATTCATATATTACGAAAAACACATAAAAATATACTAATAAATTTTGTATCACTTTAAAAACCAAATATTTATAAACAATTACAAAAATAAAAAAAACATCGATAAAATCATTATTTCTAAATAAATATGCAAAAACAACCTACTGCGAACAATAATTTATTTTAAAAAACATTTTTAACAATTGTTAGAGGATGCAAGAATAGAATTTGCAATTGCCATCCGAGTAAGATCCATTTCATTTTGTTCAGCGATATTATGCGTTTCTTCATCGCTTCCAGATTCATCATTTGAATTCAAGTTTTCTATTTCTTCATCGCAACTTCTGAATTCCGCATCAAATTTTGCCTCTTGTCTAATAAAATTATGTACCGCCATCGATGCCACGACAATTAACCTTTGCATATCAAATGGATATGAAGAGATACATCGCAAAATCGGCCATCTAGCTTTCCACACACCAAAGCAATGTTCGATAACATTTCTCAATGATGAATGTCTGCGATTAAATATTTCTTTTAAACCCCTTGGTGGACCACCATTTTGAAAATCTGATCTATGATAGCGTTTTGTCTTAAATGGCGCAAGGAAACCTTTCATATTAGGATAACCAGCATCAACGAGAAAAAATTTACCTGAAATAAAATAATCAGACTTATAAAATATGACCATGAAAAGACAATAATTAGGCTTATAAAATATACATAAAATTACCGCTAGTTGGTTTTGGAAAGTTTAATGTCGGATGCATAAGTGCTTCGTGTAATATACGTGAATTATGAGCTGATCCTTCCCATCCCGCCCAAACAAAAGTAAATTGCATGTCAAATGAACATGCAGCCATCACATTTTGCGTGCAATTGCCTTTTCTTCCACCAAATGCTAATTGTTCACCGACTGGAATAATCGCATCAACATGTGTGCCATCGATTGCACCAATACAACCCTGGATAAAACCAAAACCTATATAAATGAATTTCTCTTACTTCAAACTAGTAGCCTATACACTTCAGAAGAAGAAAAGTCTAACCTTAAAATGTGGATAAAATCTGTGATTGTGACGAATATAATTAGGGATCCGATCATAAGATGGAGGAACGATGATAGACATAGAAAAAGTAACCAACGCTCTTAATACTGCATTAAAATGTCTACTGATAGTCTCTCCAGAATGTTGAAACTCTTCTTGCAACTTACGATTTCTTTCATTATGACCAATAGTGAGAAGAAATATAGCCAACTGTTCCTCCACTGTTACTTCGCGACTCTCTTTTAATAAATTTCTAAGCTTAAGTTCTTCAACAAGTCGAGCAAATACATGTTTTTCCATACGAAAAAGTTCATGGCATCGAGTTGGGTGACCATTTAGTATGTCCATAACATATTGGTGCCCTCTATAACTCGATGTCCGACAAGGAACCTTAGCTATATGTTTTTCATGATAATCGACTACTATAGCACATGCCGCGACGGCTAAACAAATAACGATTAACTTTTCATCTTCTTCATCTATGTGAGTGTCTTCTATTAAATCCATATAATTTCTGTGATACATAACAAAAAAAATTATTAATACAACTAGAAAATTAAAAAAAAAAATTAACAATTGGGATAATTTAGGAAAAAAAGTAAATCGTATCCATAAAAACAACTGAATCCATATTATTAGCATAAAAAAATAAACAATACTAAAAATTAGGAGTTAACAACGAATCCGTTGAAAAAAAAAATAAGTCTATTTTTTGTTTGCCTCAATTAGCTCCCCTTCAATCCATGCCAATCGCATGTCTGGTTCCAATTCCTTAAACACGTCCCTATGAACTTGCTTATAAAATAAACGAATTGCGAACATATAAAGTGGACTTTTTTTAGGCACTTCATTTTCCATTTCTTTTAGAATTTTCATGCACTCTTTAATAGTGACCGGTTGCTCGGTGGGAGTAGATCTCCTATCGACCATTTTTTCGCAAATATCAGCAATTCGGTCAATTCCATTAATTAGGTTTGAACTGGAAGAAGCCCTTCTACGAGGCTCGGATGGAGGAGCATTTCGTTGGCGTTGGCGTGGTTGAGTATCATTGTCAGTAGTAGGATCGTCGTCATTTAAGTCGACAACTTTAGAATCAACATTTTGAGGCTATGTATCCATATCAACAAATTTTTCTTTTCCACTATCTCCTACGTCTCGAAAAGGCCCTGCACTATCATTGGGAAATGATCCTTGTGACGGTGCCCATGCCGACTTCCCGGTAGCCATCCCTTCCAAAAATAGATCAGTGAGTTGTTCTGAATGGTCAATCCCTTTATAGCGGAACTTGACCGCCTCCGGACAGACCTACATGAAACGTATTTATTATTAGTATACTGAATAACATTTTACTTAAATGAAATCTCAAAAAAATTGACTAAACACTGCATATAAGTACCTGTAAATATTCATCCCACCAGTTCTTATCCGAAATTATGGTGTTTTTCTCGGGATCCCATCCGGGTCCAGATTCGTACACCTTCAGTTTGTACCATAACTTCCAATCCGCTTTGGTACTGCCCAGTGATTTTTCAGCTGCTTTCTTTCATATTCTTTGTCATTTATAGTATTAAAACTATTACAAATTCTAGCCCACCCTTGTTTGGTAAAAAAAGTGCCTTTCTTTTCGTTATTATTCATTTCTTTAGTACACAAGTCAATAAATGATTTGTGTAATTCATAATTCCATATTGCCTTAGATTTTGCCATCTTTTGGCTCTGTTGGGTACTTGTACTTGCCATCTATTCAATTACAGTGAAAGGACAATATAAGAATATATTTAAAAGTCATACTGACATAACGATTTTCCAGACCTCGTAGAACACTAACCTGACTAACATAAAAGAAAATGACAAAGTAGAGTACAATATATTAAAAAACAGCAACATTAATTACGTTACGATGAATATTCTTTTGTAGTGTAATTAGTTTTCCGCATAAAATGATGTCCTCGGCATGGGACATGTTATTAGAGACAATACTACTACTCGAGAATTCAAATATACTGCTGGTGTCATAATTTTACAAAGTAATTTTCGATTAAGTACAAAGATAACTAGACAAAGTTGATAATTTACAAATTGACATCTGGTTGGACCTGGTCAAGAAGGGAAAATAAAAGATAGAATAGATATAAACTAGTCATCACTTAAATAATTTCCTAATCCTAAACTTTATTCACAGTTTTCCCAAATAAATTCAAAGAAGATGAAAAATTAAAATACATTGGACTCATTTTCATGTAAACAAGTACAGTAAGAACAGAAGGATTGTAAACTATCTATTAGTAGATTTAGGTTTCATAACAATAGCTAAAATAACAATCTCTACCCGGCTACCTTCTTAAAACTTATAACTTTTTCAAACCAATACAGAAACAATTCGTTCTAATTTACCCAACCAAAACTGCAATAAGAAACAAAGTATGATCTAATCTTTCTAATTCTTTGATAACATATCTATATTTATTCATGTATATATGTGTATATAGATCGGATTAAATTTGCTCTAAAACCTAGCTGGAAAAAATGGTTATAATCACAAATAGC
The DNA here is from genome assembly GCA_963682055.1 of Primula veris. Lineage (NCBI taxonomy): Eukaryota > Viridiplantae > Streptophyta > Magnoliopsida > Ericales > Primulaceae > Primula > Primula veris. The sequence continues at coordinate 8,041,397 of OY821750.1, read as the reverse complement.
TGCAAACCCAACATACATTTATTAAAGAAATACAACTCAACCAGTAAAAATCACTTTTTATAATGCTCCTTGATTCTAAGCAAAAAAGCAACAAAAATAGGTCAAAATCTGCAACCAAACAATTGAAAATTGCTTAGCTCGATAGTATGCAATACATATGCAAACCACCAAAATAGATTCAATACAACTGTTTTTATGAACAAATATGAGATGTTGGGTACTTAATTGCTAACCTATGTAAAACAACAACAAAAAAACCGTAACCAATTAATATATTAAAATATCAAAATTGAGTACTAAGATTAATAGATTAATTGAGTATATTTAATAAAATAGATTAATTGAGTATATTTAATAAATTAGAGAGAGATAGTAACCTTGGGAGTACTTGATGAACACAAAATTCAATGGAGATTAGCTTTTTTTAAGGAGATGAATAAAACTCCACATAAATCCAAAATGGGTTCCCTAACTTCGTGTGTTTTATGTAAGCATATAATTAACTATATATCAGTCCAGAGAGAAAGAAATAGATAAGATAAGTACTGGTGAAACTAATCACCGTAAGAGAAGAGAGAGAAAGAATAGACAAAGATAAGGAGGGAGTGTTTTACACAGCAGTTTGTTTTTTAATTATTTGACTTCCCGAGAAAGTGGTAAATTTAACTTTATCAAGAAGCAGCAAAAATCTACTTTTTTTAAATGGGCTTCCACAACTCCTTACTTTATGGGAAGTCAATATTTTTTACCCACCAAACACACATAAATATATCAAATGGACTTTTAATGCTTGGAAGCACTTGTAGGCTGTGCGCCAAACACCCCCTAGTAAGTAGTAATAATGATACAATTTTGAATATCTTAATTAGAACACAGGTGTTGAAGCTAGCTTTGTTGAATTTTCTTTAACGTTGATTTTGGATTTTTTTTTAATCTTTTATCGTGACCGTGATTAATTGCGGACCAAAAGAAATCTATCTACCATAGTACCATGTCATATTATTTCATTAAACTTGACATAAGGATTACAGAGCTGTAACATTTAATTTCTGACCAAGTGGTACTTACTAATTGTTAGTTGGCAGACCCGGACCAAAAATTAATTCTTTTTGTTTATATTTGTTTTGTTTTGACTATTTAAATAAAATCTCAAAAAAATATAAAAATATTATTTACAATTAGATGGAATGTATTATCCACTCGAACTAAATGCATTCAGTTAGGACCGGCCCCGTTAGTATGACATTAGGTGTATCATTTGAAACTATAGGGATTGCCTAAACATAGGGCTCTTTAGTTTAATTCGCTGGTTAAATAATAACGAAATAAATGCGGGACTTTTTTTAAATAATAATTTCTTGTGCAAGCTGTACTAAAATAAATTACTAATACTTATATTTTAGATACTGTTATGTATTTATGTACAATTTCGATCGTAATTATCTTGTGTTTAAATTGTTGAAATATAAATTTTTAAAATTTGTTCATATAATTTAACATTTGAACTACGTGATAAAAATTCGATGAGGTGCACTTAAAACACTACAGTTTTTCTTTAAAAACGCGTAAACCGTAGATTAAATCTACGGTTTACAGTGATTAACTGTAAACCGTAGATTTAATCTACGGTTTGTATTCATTTGATCCAAACCGTAGATTAAATCTACGGTTTACAGTTAATCACTGTAAACCGTAGATTTAATCTACGGTCTGTGTGTTTTTCAGATTATTTGCTTTAAAAATTAAAATTAAAAATCTAATAATTAAAATTAAAATACTGAATGCCTTATTAAAATATTTTTTTCAAATTAAATATGATTTTTTTAATAAAAAAACTAAATGTCTTATTTTTAAAATTTTACATAAATAAATTACCAATATTCTAACAAACTCTCAAAATTTACACAAAATTTACCAAAAAAAAGTTGTTTTGATAAATTTTACAATTTTGGTTCATGTTATATTTTTGTCAATTGTATAAGTTTATATTTATTGAATGATTAACTAAATTGTCAATTTTTGAGAAGTTTTTTTGTTTGGTTTTAAACACTTGTATAACGCAATATGAAACATTAACTAAGTCGTCAATTTGGAGTCAATAATCAGTTTTTTATTTTTAATTTTATGTAAATTACTCTTTTTACATAAATTAAAATTCTAATAATTAAAATTAAAATACTGAATATTTGTTTCAAATTAAACATGATTTGTTTTTTAATAAAAAAACTAAATGCGTTTTTTTAAAATTATACATAAAATAAATTACCAATATTATAACAATTTCTTAATTTTTTTGAAGTTTTTTTGGTTTGTTTTTAACACTTATATAATGCAATATGAAACATTAACTAAGTCGTCAATTTGGTGTCAATCGACAATTTTCTTGAATGAAACAATCATAAATTATATAAATTTCATAAAATAAATTAACTCAATATGCAAACATGAACTAAATTTCATAAAACAAATTTATTAAACATTTGTTTACATCATATAAATTTACAACAACTTGAAAAAAATAGTATTTTACATAAAATTAAAAATAAAAAACTGATTATGGACTTAGGTCTATAGGTTCTTCTTGATTTGCTTTTTGCTTTCCCGATTGCTTTTCCAGCGCCATATATAACTTGAAATTTGGTCGAAAAAGTTCCTTCCATGGTGCAGCTGTCTCAGTGCGTGTTTGTTCCCACCGTGCTATAATTCCTGGCATTGGGAAGATCCCTTCTTCTTTAGGAATAACCTGAGCATAGTGACAACTGTTGACGAACACCATTACAGTCGGGATGTAATTTGTCGTTCCCCGAGGCGGACCAGTATAAAGAGGTAAAAAAGTACTGTTCCACACATTTACCCCTCCATTATTATTTTCCCATGAGGACAACAATACAATTGGAATATTGTAATGAGAAGCAATTAAAAACCCATAAGACGGAAATCTCATCCATTTGTCAATAGGTGCGGGATCTGTAGGATGATAAAAATTTAAACTTGATAAAATATAATCATACCGGTAAGCTTCAAAGCCAACATTCTCAAACAGCTCATAGTAAACACCTTTCATTTGCTGCAGCTCTTGAAACAACTCACATCTTACCGCATACCAATCATCTTCTCCATACTGTTTACCCGTCGCATTTGCAAGTATCCGGAACCCACAGTTACCATCCCCACGCACATCATAAACTGTTTCGATGTAACTATGTAACATGACCCATATTTGGTCACTGTACAGGAAGGTTGGCCTATTGGGGGTGGGTTTAGGGTTCTGGTTTCGCGGCCTCCTAGTTGGGTTTACCCTTACCTCCGGTGTTTCATCCGCCTTGCCTTTACCCTTGTCCTTACTAGCACCAGCACTCTGTTCCTCCACATACTCCCATCCCGACTTATCCCTCTTACTAGATTTGTCGCCTTTTCTAGGTCTCCCCCTATTTGCTCTCACTTCGGGGTCACTGATGGATGTTCTGGCTGGTACGGTTATCTCTCGGAGTTGTGTTTTCATACGCCGTTTTTCAACATTAGTTTTGCTAGCATAAACACTTTTAAACTCTTCTAGATCACCCTCTACCCCATAATCATCGGTGTTCCCATTATCATCAATTACGTCTAATTTTTTCCAGAATGGATGAATATATTCTAGAGGAAGAGGCTTCCCGAATAAAATATGTTCACTCATAATATGATGACAAGGTAAACCGTGAGACAATTTGAAACCGCAAGAACAATTCTCATCACCCTGGCCACTACATTTTTTGTGTTATTGGAATAATAAATCAAAGGCATAGTGTGTGATATACGACCTAAGATTTATAAACAGAGGTGTTCGTTCAGAATGTGGAAAATAAGACTTGCATTTATCCAACTTTATCTTAATATCCTCAAACTGTTTTTTTAGAATTCTATTGACCTCTACCCAAACGGTTTCAAGCGTGCCAGTATTTGTGGAAAGGGATCTTTTCAGCTTAGCATGTTGTTGTTCGGCTCGATTGCTAGTTCTGTTACCTAGATGTGTTGTATGGTTGGTATAGCATGCAACAAACTTTTCAGCATAATCATTTAAAAGCTTGTCTACATACTTAATAACAGCAGGGTACGATTTGTAAGAGGTATTGAAATTAGTTCGGTTATAATTGTACTCCTCTATCGACTCAGAATCAACCAATAAACCCCAATCATCTAGAAACGTTTGCCACTCCTCGTCAGGGATCTTTTTACGGCAGTTTTTCAAAACATTTTTTGCAATATGAAAAGTGCACAAAATATGATGCGAATCGGGAAAAACAACGGATAAAGCATTTGATAAGGCCATTTCCCTGTCGGTTACAAACACCCTAGGTAGTATACACCCCTCCAATGTAACTTTAAATTTTTCCAATGCCCATATATAACTTTCCTTTGTCTCGTCACTCATGAAAACAAAACCTAAACAATATGTTTGGTTCGTTGATGTCATTCCTACGACTTCTAGAAATGACATATTAAAACGGTTTGTCCTATATGTACAATCCATTAACAAGACATCAGGAAAAGCTTTGAACATCCTTATAGAATCGGGGTGTGCAAAAAACAAGTTCTCAAGGCAATGGGTTGATGGGTTCATATTATAGTAGAATGTGTAGCGATGTCTATCCAACAAATTAAAAAGTTCCTGTATCGGGTTTCTACCATCGCGTTCTTTAAATTTCAGTCCGGCCAAAAAATTATGTATCGTTTTAGTGTTTGATACATTGTCAGGATTTCTATTTTTAATGGCCTCTAATATAGCACCAACTTTAAAACTACTTTGCCTTAAAGTTTTAACAATTTCTTTTTCATCTTGGGTTAAACGAGCACGTCGTGCTTGCCCTTGGAGGTAAGTTGGAGGTGGGTGGTTATGTTGTCCATTTTCTATGTGACACATCCATTCACCATTAACTACGTAACCTTTAATGAAAAATGGACAGTCTTTTTTCTTTGTACCTGATTTTACGGAAGATGGTTTCTTTTTTTCGTAAACCCCCGATTTATCACACACAATTTCAACATACGGTGTTCTGCTCCCATCACCCCCTCCAGACCTACGAATCGTAAGGATGAAACCCCAATTCTCAGCCACATCAGCAAGATCAGCAAGCATTTCATCCCTTGTTTCCCAAGTCAATTCATCAACTTCAAAGTGCTCTGAATAATCAGTTAGCTCATCGTTTGAGCCACTGGATGAATTCGCATTGTTGTTGTTATTCCATTGGTTGTTGTCATAACCATAGTTGTAATTCATTTTCGAAAAGTGGTTGTTTATATATTTTATTGGGGAGAAATGAGGATTTTTTTAGAGATTTCCGAAATGTGTTTGTGTTTGATTTTATGGTTTGTTAGAATTGGCAAAATGGAGTCATATTTATAGTGTTAATTTACACTACAAACCGTAGATTACTTTTACGGTTTGTAGTGAATTTTTGGTGTAGTCATTTCCAAACTTTAATAATGCATTGAGTAGTCATTTTCGGATAGGGTTGTCAAATCATAATAATTCAAAAGTGATAAGGTCTTGTCGGAATTATTTTGATAGATATGGTATCCAATGTCATTTACACTACAAACCGTATATTACTTTTACGTTTTGTAGTTTTTTTTTGGTGTAGTCATTTCCAAACTTTAATAATGCATTGAGTAGTCATTTTCGGATAGGGTTGTCAAATCATAATAATTCAAAAGTAAGGTCTTGTCGGAATTATTTTGATAGATATGGTATCCAATGTCATTTACACTACAAAACGTAGATTATTTTTACGGTTTGTAGTTTTTTTTTTTTACGTTATTAACGGTGATTCAGTGCAAAAAGTACATTCAAAAAATGATGCTGCTTAAATCAGGGGTACAAACCGTACATTTAATGTACGGTTTGTACAGAATACATACAAACCGTACATTTAATGTACGGTTTGTATGAAATCTATACAAACCGTACATTAAATGTACGGTTTGCATGTATATTTCAGAATATTTAGGGTTTAGGGTTTAGGATTTAGGGTTTAGGGTTTGTAATTTAGGGTTTAAGGTTTAGGGTTTGTAATTTTGGGTTTAGGGTTTAGGGTTTGTAATTTTGGGTTTAGGGTTTAGGGTTTGTAATTTAGGGTTTAGGGTTTAGGGTTTAGGGTTTGTAATTTAGGGTTTAGGGTTTAGGGTTTGTAATTTGGGTTACGGTTTAGGGTTTGTAATTTAGGGTTTAGGGTTTAGGGTTTAGGGTTTAGGGTTTGTAAAAACTCAATATTGGTCCTATCAATTAAAATACAGAATATTTTTTAGAAACATACAAATCAAACATACGACTCAAATTAAACTTACGAATTTATAATATTCCAACTCAGCTAAGAATAAAACTTACAAATCAAACATAGAAATCAAATACAAAAAACACAAATGTGCAATTTTTTTTTTTTGTAACGACTAAATGATTTAAAGTTGGACGTAGGGAGCATCTTTCCGGCCGATGTTAATCTATCCGATGACGGCTCAGCAGACTCTTCGATTTCGTTTAGCTCCGTACGCCGTCTCTGTCGATGCTGCGATTCTGGATACGGAGCACGCTCGTGGGATGTAAGTGCTAATCCGCGACTCCAACTGTCGGTTGAATGCTGACTATGATAATCGAACGGAACATCATCCTGAACGTACTCCGACCCAGCAAAAGAAGCACGACGACCATGACCGCTTGAACTCGGACCCGGACCCTGATCTGTAGTCGGGGGTCGACCTCCAGTCGATCTTCTACCCCGGCTACTAGATTCGCCTTCCCCTCTGCCTCTTTCGTCGGGACGCCGACAACTTGAAGCCCTAGTGAACGTTCTTGGGTCGTAACGTAGGTCGTCATCACCATCGTCGTCGTCGTCGTCATCGTCATCCTCCTCATCCGACTGTTCATCAGCTGACCCATACGGATTCAATCCCATTTCAGCGAAGTCCTTTCGTAGTAAATCCACTTCCGTTTTCAATTTATGCTGTTTGAACGATTTGAAATTTTGGCGCAATACCGCTTTCTGAAAAAAAAAAACCTAATCAAAAACGATTTATAAGTATTGAAATATACAAACAGAAAAATAACAATCAAATATTAATGAACTTTAATTAGTTGTTACCATTTTACTGAACAACCCTGTATGCTCCTGGAAACCGTGAGATGGCGGGGCAAGTTCAGGTGGGTTTATGAAGATGCGGGTCCTCTCTCTATACCATCTCATGTAATCCGGTGACGTCCCCGTACCAAATTCGCCATTCACAAGCCGGTTGTGGCGGTCATTCCACACGATAATAAACTCTGCAAAAAGTGCAGGCCAATCGTGTTTTTGCCCAATCACAAATCTTCTATCCTTTCCGTGACCATTTCTGGGTTTCCAAATATATGTAGGGACCTGCTGAACAAAACCGAACTGTCTCATGAACCTGTCCGCGGGATGGAACTCAATCTTCTCATTACAAATGAGAGGCACAGAACAATGCCACATATAACGGCCCCGCGTGCAGTATTCCGGATACTGATTGAGATTCCCGTAAGGTTGCCACACTATCTGTAATCAGCAAAATTAGAATATATAAACAAGGGTTTAAAAATACTAGTAATAAATTCTGCGAACATAAGACCAGTGCAAACATATACAACATATAATACGTAAGTTACATATAATACGAAAGTTAAAATTTACCTGTTCAGGCGACATATTGTCAAACTGGTCACGTATGTGGACCACATTATGTCCGTAGACATATGGCGTAAGGTTAGTTTGCCTCCAAATCTTCCATCTGTAATATACAAACAAAACCCGATAAACAATAAATATAACCGGCAGCTAAGTAAATGATAGATGACGCAATAAAAAAAAACCACAAATCCAAGACACAAAAACTAAATAATATCATACCTGTAACCGAGGGGGAACCTAGGCAAGCCCTCAGGTGGCTCGATATCTTCCGGCAGCTCTTCACATGGTCTAACCGGCAGTAGTCTGGTAATCGCCCACATATCCAGAAACATCACCGCCCCGCTTACTCCGTTTGTCTTACAACGTACCACCCTGCATAGATTAGCCTCTAACCAGGCCAGAAGAGCTGATCCCCAACTATACTCAGCACACGTGTCAAAATCCTCCAGAAATGGCAGAGGCCATAGTGGAATCTGATCACTGCTCTTATCTGAAAATACATGTGCCGCCAGTAATAACAACATGGCAGCCCTAGACTGATATAGCAAACGCTCCTCACTAGGGTTGGGGGGTAATTCACCTAACGTGTGTAACATCCAATCAAGTCTAACTGTCAGACAGGTTTTATCCACTTGATTGTCAGCCGGTCTAACACCCAACAAACTCTCTACCATATCTAACATGCTCGCCCTGTTATCATTCCGCTCCGACCGGGTAACAGCAAGACCATCCACCCTGAGACCAAGCATAATCTATACATCCTGTAAAGATATCCCCAACTCTCCACCAACAAAATGGAACGTGTGCGACTCATCACGCCACCTATCAACTAAGGCTGTAAGCAAGCCTCGGTCTACGGTATAATTACCTATACTGTGAATACCGTAAAAACCAGCCCTAATCATATTTTGAACTACCCTTTCAGGTGTCGGTATCTGCCAACTATAATTATAAACCCTAATCTTATTGGTATCTCCTCTACCCGCTTCTCTTCCAGCATCCCAAGTCTGATTAGAAATGTGACCGGTCTGTCATAAAATACCCAACCTGCCTTTAATATGTGGACCTGGATCTGTCATTCTAACTGTGATAACCAAATATAACTCGGTTAATGATAACCAAACAATGATAAAATAACCAATTAATAACCAATTAATGATAACCAAACAATGATAAAATAACCAATTAATGATAACCAAACAATCATAACCAATTAATGATAACCAAACAATGATAACTCAATTATAACCAATTAATGATAACCAAAACAATGATAACCAAACAATTATAACCAAACAATCATAATCAAACAATAATAACTCAATTTTTTAATCATAACCAAACACACATTTAATCATAAAACCAAACAATAATAAGTCAATTTTTTAATCATAACCAAACACACATTTAATCATAAACCAAACAATAATAAGTCAATTTTTTAATCATAACCAAACACACATTTAATCATAAACCAAACAATAATAACTCAATTTTTTAATCATAACAAAACACACATTTAATCATAAAACCAAACAATAATAACTCAATTTTTTAATCATAACCAAACACACATTTAATCATAAACCAAACAATAATAATTCAATTTTTTAATCATAACCAAACACACATTTAATCATAAACCAAACAATAATAACTCCATTTTTTAATCATAACCAAACACACATTTAATCATAAAACCAAACAATAATAATTCAATTTTTTAATCATAACCAAACACACATTTAATCATAAACCAAACAATCATAACTCAATTTTTTAATCATTATCAACAATTATCAACAATTGAAATTAACCAAACACAAAATAAAAAAAATGCAAAAATGAGACAAATATCAACAATTATTATAATTTCTATAATTAATATAAACAAACAATAAACAATTATATATAGCTAAGTGAATTATGGTTTTGCATATTTTATATATTTTTTCCTAGTTTACAAATTAAAATTACACAAAAAAAAAAACATGCAAAAATGGGACAAATATCAACAATTATTATAATTTCTATAATTAATATAAACAAACAACAAACAATTATATATAGCTAAGTGAATAATCAAGTTGCATATTTTATATATTTTTTCCTATTTTACAAATTGAAATTACACAATATAAATAATAAATTAGAGAATAAAAGATATACCCTTGAATTATGGATAAATTTGATTGATGATTTGGGGTTTTTTTGTTAATTAATTTGATAGGTAATGTGTTTGATTGATTTGGGTGGTTTTTTGGGATGAAAATTGGGGGTTTTTGAGAGAAAGAGAGAGAGAGTATAGTATAAAAGTTTATTTTTTTTAAAAAAAAAACGTGAAATTCTGTTTTCAAGGGACTGTCTGTGTAATTTTCGCGCAGGGACTGACTGTGTAATTTTGAAAAGCAGGGACTGACTGTGTAATTTCTGCATAATTTAATCTACGGTTTGAATTAAATTAATCCAAACCGTAGATTAAATCTACGGTTTACAGTCAATGACTGTAGACCGTAGATTTAATCTACGGTCTCAGAGTTTATTAAGAAATATTGTAGTGTTTTAAGCCCACCTCAAATTCGATTTCAATAATTTAAATATGATTTAAGTATAGACTTCACCATTTGATAGGAAGAAAGTATTAGGTTAATAATATTTAAAATCTGAAGTCAACTGTACAACGTGTTTTAGGTGAGCTGTTATTAATGCAATAGAAACAAAGTAGGGAGAAACATCATCTTCTCGTGTATGAAAATTGAAGTGGCTTGAACATGTATCAAGATCAAATTTGTTTATATTAGTATTTAGTATATTACAAAGAATTTAATGTAAATCTGTTCACAATAACAATTGTTTAAGCTAACACGTTTATGCATGAGCAAAAAGACAACATTATCCAATTTAAAACTTCTAATCATAATTAAGGGTTAATTTATACAGTTTTATTCACCCAAACTTTGATTGATCCCACATCGTGATCAAGCCTCACATAAAAAATAAAAAAAAAAGTGATCAAGCCGCACATGATAATAAGTATGTAATAGTTTTAGAGAGTATTGAGACAAAAAATGTATAATTGTAAAAAGTCTCTTAGATAGGTAAAACAGTACTACTGTAAACGTATTTTGAATTTTATCGACCATAAATCAGAGTTTTCACTTAAAAAAAAATATCAGTTTGGTAATTAGCAACAAATTATAGACTAACTCCGAAGTATATTATAAATGGTGTTCCAGTTTTTTTTCCCCTCAGTTGTACGGTCTAGATTAGAGAAATTTAACACGATTGTCGAAAATCTATCCACCCCCTCAACATTGTCGTCGGCGACACAATTGTGACTATTCGATCCTCTCTTTCTCGTCCGTATTTCTCTAACTTCACCCCCACGTTATCTTGTACCTGGTGGCGTTCTATCCCTGGTTTACGTCCCCTACATATGTCTCATCTTCTTTCTCAATATCAATTCCTACCAGTCGTCTCTCTTTTAGTTTCAATTTCAATTTCATTCTCAATCTCATTAGTCGTTTTCAATAGTAAAACGAAGTAAAAAAAGTATTAACCAAATTTAATTGAGAACGTGTTAATTTTTTATACCTATTAATTTATCCGTTTTGGGAGAATCATTGATTAGCACATAAAAACATACATAATATTTAAAAAATTCACATTCTCACGTCTTATTTAAAATATACAACATATAATGTAGCATCAGACTATAAGTGAACATCGAAGTTAAAAAACAAAGAGTAAAAATAAGTAGCATGTGTAGTAACATCATATAACAAATATATTGTATTAATCTCTAATTTTTAATACTATTTTAGGATATACGTTTTTTTAATTAAGTGATTAATACGTACATTTTCATCATTTTCCCTTTATTTTTCATTGAAATAGCTAATTATGTATACTCACATCTTATATTGCCCACTTTTTTGTCTGAAGTAATAATGCACCATCTTATGATTAGTGTGGATGAACTTGATTTTGTTTTTCTTTAACTATGATTGCGTTGTTATTATTTATTTTGTAAATATTAATCTGTATTTATAAAAAATAATGTCAAAATAATATAAGTACCCTAAACGTATCGTTCTCAATCTTCTAAAAAAATCACCGTAGTCGCACACTCATATATACGTCATGTAACTCGGTCTTATGAGTGCATATAATATTTTTCTAACTACTCCTGAACAAATTGAAGATTGGTCGTGATCAACATAATATCAAAGGATGATATTGGATCTACTCTAAGTTTTATCCATCGAAGTTTATATTATTAGTGAAACCCATCGAAGTTTATATTTTTAGTGAAAATGATGTGCTAATTATAGTCAACCAAAATTCCAAAATATCAAGCATCATAGGTGGTCCATTAGAGTGGGTTATGGAAAAACCTTAAACAATCCAAAATATCGAGCATCATGGGTGGTCCGTCAAAGTGGCTGATGGCAAACCCCTAACAATAAAACATGTGCTAATTTGGCAATGTTTCCATAATTCAAATGCCAGGGTTGGATAATTTTCAATAAATATTATTAACTTAGAAAATAAATAAATTAATTGGAGTTTCAAAATTGGAACTAATTTAGCAAAAACACAATTTTATTACTGAACTATTTAAATTACCAATAGTATTCAGATCCCTCCCTAAAACCACCGCCATCACCATGCACCACGTAGTCCGACGCCACTAGGTAAGGGTTTTAATTATTAGGATCCTTAGAATGTATAATTTCTTGCCAGTTTGATTTTTTTTTCTTTTACAGAAAAAAAAAAGGATAGAAAGAAAAGAACAAAGAGAAAGCTGAGGAGTGTCATTTCATATCTTCATATTTTGGAGTGAAAATTTAACCGTGTCATTAACTTCTCTTTAAAAATTACCCTAAAAAAAAAACTTCTCTTTAAATTGCACTAGCTGGGAATTGTACCCAGGTTAGTATTGGAGCATGCTACTAATATTACGTTTTTTATTTTGATTTTAATAACTTGTGTAAAAGTTCACAGCTATATAAAATTGAGCTTAACTAATGTGTAGCAAACGAAAACAAATTTGGCTGTCTAGGATAAAGCAAAATGAATAGATTTGGTTAAAGTTGTTAAAAACAATCAATTATAGGAAAAGTGAAAATTCCTTTTTGGCAAAAAACTTGAGCGAAAATGGTTGAAATCTGTTTGAAACTTTGGTGAGTAGATTAGATATATTTTTGCACCAATCTTTGCACAAAACCTTTAATGCTAAAATATTTCTCGTACTATCGTGTGTTTGTACTTTTATGTGATAAAGTGGTCCAGGTCAACCATTATAATATCAACAATTAATTGTTACTGGTATATATACCCACGTGCTTTAGATCCCATTGTCATATTCATAAAACTTAGAAACATTGTTAATTTAATTATTATGTGCTATTGTGCTTAAATTGCTTTACCATACTAACATTAGAAAACATTTTTGGTCCCTTATTGTACAATGACTTGTTTTAATGGAGTTATCACTTTTATTTTAAAAATATAACTGGAAAGCATTGTCATTTTCATACTGAAAGTTATCCAACTAATCAATTTGAGATTACATAACTACAAAAATTTAGTTCTCACAAGGGCACATCATATCTCAAAGTGCAACCAATAATTGAAAACATCTAACAACATAGACAAGAGACGTCGTTCTAGCCTTATCTCAAAAGCTAATACTTCTTGAGAACCTCTGGTAATTAAGAGAAAAAGGCGACAAAGATAATTTTTGATACGGTTAATGTTAATTTCTCGACAAATATGTGTAGGGAATGAAAAATTATACTAACAAATAAGGTTTTATAAGTAATGTTGTCACATCTTCCCGGAGAATCATCTGCAGATATAATAAATCACAAACACTAAGAAAAAATTCATTTAACATCATATTTTTTTTCCGGTTATGTTGCTAAACTGGTTGTGGCTAAATTTTAGCAACAGTTTAGTAACAAATAGCATCATATCAAATTGTAAAATGACAAAATTTTACATATTAAAACACCCTGAATACAAAAAGGTCATATCGACCGGGTAAATGCCAACCTTTGTCATTAAGTATTTTTGATAATTTAGAGTTGGATAGGGTTGGTCGTCTTATGTACATTAATCCACAAATGCCACAGAATCCAATTTTATGCATGGTAAAATCACTATAACTATTTGGACACATAATCACAAGATCCGAGTTTGATGCAACCGGTTACCATAGGGTCTATGCCGGTTTCATTGATTTGGTTCCAGTAACATTAAGTTACATTAGAACACTTACCGAAAAAACCATTTAAATTAAAAAATCCAACCAGATTCTAGAACAATATTTGACAAATATAAGTCAACAAATTGATATTCATTTATCTACATTTTCTTCTCATTTGAACGTTTACACTATTATATGGAATAATATAATAGTAATACGTTATTAAAGAGATTACTTTTATACCAATATTTTTTTACAAAAAGTGAAAATGGAAACTAACATAATTTTGGTACCAAAATTTTATCTTCATCAAATCCACTAGTTGGTACAATGCATAATTGAAGATCACCATAAAATTCGGTTCACTGTTTTTAGTCAAACAATACACTGTAACCTGTTTCCGATGATGAAGGAATCCAAGTCAATCGATCCTAATGTTGTTTGATTAGACCACATATTGGTATAAATTATGGGTTAAAACGATAATTATTAGATTGAGTTTGTCATCAGATTAGCTTGTTTAAGTATTATTTGTTGTATTTTATGTTTTTTTTATGTTATTTGCACTTTTTTTGAATTTTCGAAAGAAAAAACATGGAATTAAGGCGAAAAACGAGATCAAGATAAAAGCCAAACACAAAGCTGGACCAAAAGAAGAAATCAGAAATTGTAGGGTCGAAAATCAACCCATACTGAAGGGAAGCCCAATGAGCCCAAAAAACTTAAATCACGAAGAAAGTTTCTAGAAACTTGCTAACCGGTTAAGCTATCCGATTACCCCTAACCGATTATGCGTATAGTTACGCCAACATAATTTTAAACTTTTAATAAAGAGAGAGTTTATTTTCGTTTGTGATTATATATATTCCGTGTTGCCTACTGTAAACACATCACTATTACACATAATACTCAGTTTAACACGTTTTTGAGTGATAGAGATGAGAGAATTGAGTTTTTGTTTACAAAACCTTGATTTCTTTCGTTATTTTGTAAGTACGACTTTCGTTCTTTCAATATATCGTTGTCTCTTTATTCTCTATTGTTATTTGCTTGTTTCATTTATTTTTCCAGTAATAATAACATCGAATCTTGCTAGGCCACAGATGTTAGTTAAAAGAAATGAGTATAATGACTAGTAAATCAGCTTAAACTATATTATGCAAGTTAGAACAACTAAAAACATTAGTAAATTGAGTTTTAGCCATTTATAGTTAGAAGAATCGAGCCGCAAGATTGACAATCTATCTGCGACCGCCCTCGTTATTATTTAATCTACTAGTTTTCCACCAAAATCACATAAAACGACAGATTTAGCGTTAAACCCATGTTACTCGGGCCGATAACCCATGTCCTAGGAATTACTACCGCAACCCTGTTGCTCTTGCGAGGCATTGATGTATGGAAAAACACGTGCGAGTGGTATTCATTTTGTTTTAGATTTTGTATTGGTTTAAAGAGCCGCATGGTTAATATTTAGCCTCTTAATTTAAAATTTTTGAAGGACAAATCTAGATCATTGGTATGGAATATATCTTCACCATGCACGGTAATTGATCAACAATATAAGTAGTCTAATCTAGAGGAATTGGATCTGAGAAACAACGGTTTTAACGGAACCATTACAGCCGAAATAGGAAAATTACGATATTTGAAACGCTTATTACTATGTGAAATTTACTTTGTCTGTGGGAGTTCGTTGTGTAAACAGAAAACTTAGGCACTGCATGCTGCAAAACAAATCGAAGCAATTCAAGGAATGTGATTCCTTAGATATTCCAATCAAAGTGATACTTCTGCGGTACCTCAATGTATTACCATTGTTTGGATCTAGGAGAAGCATATCGTGTAGACGTAAGCTTTCTCACAATCTGCGAGGTGCATCTACCATAACTTCTACCGACAACAAAGAAAACCCAAGTAATTTTATATGACAATATTTACTTTAACAATCAAATAAACCTGCAGCTGTCCCGATGAATGCACAACCCCCTCTTGAAAATATTCAATCTGCTGCGATTATGCGAAATAGCAAATTTTTCCCTTCATTTGTCTCGCCTGAGAAAAAAGACCCGTCTATATCTCATTATAGTAAAATTCCCAATCGACCAGTTACTGGTCAAATTAATAATAAATAGATTAATGATAATAATTATATGACGGAACAGAGTACATGGATTTATACAATTTAAGCTGTTTCTCTTGTGGTGGTCATTATTGTGGCTATATTATCACTTGTCGGGCCCGACTTGTGGTGGCTATTGGTTCTTGAAAAACTAGAATTAGTGAACAGTTACAAAAAACGTTCGTGACATGAGTTCTAAAATTAAACCGGAGTGACCTAGAAACAGCATGTGAAGATTTCAGCAACATTATCACCACAATTGATGGGTGTACATTTTACAAAGGAACACTATCGAGTGGAGTTAAGATAGCCATTGGATTAACCTCAATATCTTCCGTCAAACACTGCTCTAAACGCTCTGAACTTTGCTATCGCAACCACAAGAACTTTGTTAATATCACTGGATACTGTGAAGAGTATGAGCCTTTTACTAGAATGATGTCATTTGAGTATGCTCACAACATGACATTGTTCGACCATTTACACGTTGAACATTTCGAACATGTAGTGCAAGGACGAGAATTATTATGGGAACGACATATTGTCTTCAACACATGTATAACCTTAATCCACTTGTTTATCATGGAAATCTTGTTTCAAATGATATCTATTTGACCGATGATTATGTAGCTAAATTTGTGGATTTTGTGTTTTGAAGAGAGCTTACTATACTATCAAAATCAAAAAGCGAAAAAGAAGTGGAACACGCGGAACTTCCTCTATTAGATGATTATGAAATGAACGTTTATAGTTTCGGACTATTATTACTTGAAATAATATCAAGAGAACACCTATATTTTGACGAACAAGGTTCTTTTGATAAACGATCTTCTCAATATATGAGCAATAAAAGTAGCCTAAGCTAGATCATCGATCCATATTTGAAATCCGTCAAGAATAACGAGTTGGAAATCATCTAGAAGTTATGTAGGATTGCTCTCAAGAAAATGAAAAGAAGAGACCAAACATGGATGAGATAACGACCAAACTGAGAGAAATGGTTGCTATATCACCAGACGCCGCCATTCTTAGGCTTTCACCTTTTTGATGTGACGAGTTCGAGATACTTTACTCCGAGCCTGCTCAAATATTTTCCGCATAAATAATCCGGAATAAAATTTGAATGATTGGTTAGTAAACTTATGTAACTTTGGTAGTCTGTCACTTATTTGTCGAGATCATTATTTTTTTTATGTCTACCACTCTTCTACAAACGTCAATAAGCTAACCGTCACCGTATACCCGTCCCCCCAAGTTCAACATCATATTGTTGTGTCTTTGGATGATTATTAGTATTTTTTCATTTTTTTTTTCCATTTCGTGATTTACATTCGTTGACACAAAACTTTCTTTCTTTCTCAGTGGAGATCATTATTTTTTTATGTCCACCACTTTTCTACAACCGTCAATAGTCTAACCGTCACCGTATACCCGTCCCCCAAGTTGAACATTATATTGTTCTGTCTTTAGATGATTATTAGTATTTTTTCATTCTTTTTCCATTTTGTGATTTACATTCATTGACACAAAACTTTCTTTCTAATTTTTATTTATTTATAATGTGTTGTGTAATTAATGTTGACAAATGAGAAATTCGAAGTTTGAGAAGAAGAAAATTAGGGTATGTAACAAAATAAAAACTTAGTAGCATGTGTAACAAAATAAAAACTTAGTAGCATGTGTAATATAAAACCTTATACATTTGAACCAACATAAGTAACATTCTAAGTTACCCTTAAAATGGTAGTTTTATCGTTGACCTAACAAATAAGCATATATGTGGTTTTATAGTTGAACAATGACATATTACATATATGTTACCATTTAAAATTAATACTGTCTTTGTAAACATAAAGACTCTAGGACATTCTAAGTAATTACTCTAATATTTGTTAGGTATCGATTTACAAACTTCATCAACACACTTACATCACATAATTATCGACTTGTTAAAATCGAGACATCAAAATTCTATTTTAATAGTTACATCTACCATGTACTAAAGATTCCGTATTCTATTGTTTCATTTGCTGTCGGTCGACTGGTCGTCTTTCATTTGCCGTCGGTCAACTAGCCGACTTTCATTTTCCGTCGGTTAGTCTTTGGTGGCCACCAAATGACTTGACTAAGGCTAGTCGGAAGTTGTAAGAAAAACCATTTTTTTGCATTAATTGGATCAACTGGGGGTAAAAAAAAAAAAGGAGAAATCAAGGTTTGATTAGTTTTGAGGTTGAAATTGATAATCCCTAATTTTAAATTAGGGTAAGAAAAAGAAGTGAAAAAAAAAAGCAGAAGAGATAGGAAGCGGGTCGGGGAAGGAGGGAGTGAGCTCATGAAAAGAGAGAAAAGATGTTTATATACTTATATTTCTTTAAATTTGTAAAAGGTTACAAAACAGTCCAAAAGTTGTAAACATTACTCAATACTACCCTAAATTACAGAAAGTAATATAAAAACTTTTAAAACATTACAAAAAAACCTCTGTTTTAAAAAAATCTACACATTAGTCACTGGCGACTAGTCACGACTAGTCGAAAAAGTCCCTGGTTGAGCTCCACCGCCTGGGGAATGACCAATAATTTAGGTTGCACCCTGTGTGACAATGAAGAGTATGTAAAGATGGAAGAACATCACATGTGGAGTTTTGCATATTATTGTTAGGATGGTGGTGAAATCTTTGTGGACCCTTCAAATGCAAGAATAATTAAACGCGACTTTAATATTAGGACGAAACTCACCAAGTTTCCAGATGGATGGACTTATGTCAAACTTTGTTACATTAAATATTGACACCTTGGATCTTTATATGTTGTATCCGAATGATATTTAAGAAATCTTTGTTTATAAGTATTTAAGTGGTGTTACAATGAAACCTTGACCTATTGAGTTTGGGTTGGAAACACGTTTGATTTTGTAGTGTAAAATTGGTTTTGTATCTGATTAATATATATATATATATGAAAACGATATTGAAATACCTTCGAGTGCAATTTCGATCACACTTATATTTTACCGTATTTCTATTATATTTATTGCTCCATTAAAGATGTGGACTCTCGTATTACTGGTAACCTTGGGAAAACTGTTAATTCTAATATTTGGTTATGGGAAGTTATCGTTTTCCTTATCATATGAATAGTATATATAAGCTACAACAGAGACCTAATGCAGAAGGAAGAGACTTCTACCTCAACTAGAACTCTTTCTACTCAGATTGATACCTAATTAATAAATATTATATAATTTTATTAACAAAATTAATATAATATTATCGAATTAATATTTTACCAATCTTAGGATATTTTATCGGTAAATTATATTCATTTTCACTAGATAATATAATTGCTTCTAAATCTTTCTCAAAACAATATTTGACAGCACATTATTAAATATTTAAATATCTCATCACGTTAAGATTACAGATATCCACCGAGTAAATAAATTACTGACAATTATTTTACTTGGCATATTATTTTCTCGACCTTACCACTTAACTTATTTGTTGTGTCGGATATAAAATTCACTTGTAAGATTTGACAAAAAAAAACTTAAAAGTTTCATGAGCGGATATCATCAACCCCTTTTCAAGGGACGTGAATTCCGTCAATTATAAACATACGCCATATAAATAATGTTAGTGCCCAATGTGTGAAACCCGTAAATCATATTATAAAAATTATTCAAAAATAGTATTATTTATATATATTATCGGGTTGATATTATGATTTATGAAGTTAAAACTGGTCGAAAACAATATGTCGGGGTGAGTATACTAATTATTTATAACTATAGGTGCAAACAAATTAATTACACTCCCTAATTTCTAGATGCACGTTCAAAGAATCAATCAGATAAGTATTAGAGTCTTTTAGTTTTCAAAAAACATAACTGACTAGAGAAAGAAAAAGGGTACCACAACTAATGCGGGAAGGACGAAAGCCAAAGAAAAACTTGATTTTGATCATCCTTAACGTAGTCAACTTTGTCTAGTATGCTATACTTTTAATCTCAATTTTTTTTTTCCATTTCATGAGATCGGTCGGGAGGTGAACAGAAAGGCGGTAACAACTTCGACTAGGAATGGTTTGGTGTTCTTTGACTAATAGAACTAATCAAATTTCATGATTAAGCTGTCACTTGACTTATCAAAAAATTCCTGGAAAGAAGCAGAGTTTAAAAATACTTTCAAACAATCTTATTTTCTTGTAGTTGTGATAGATAGAAATAGAAAATATAGATCATGAGTAATTTACAGTAAGTTTAGCATATCAATTTTGTTAACATACTCTAGGTTTTCATAATTTTTACTATAAAATATTGGGTTCTATAATTATTTATGGTGTTTAAATATCATTTCAGGTCAGTAGCTTATTGGTAGTAGAAAGAACCCGAGTTGTGCGAATTCAGTCCAGGTGAGTGGTTTCTTACCTTACGTACACTTAAATTGTTTTCCGAGGTTAATTTGTAATTTATTAAGTGGTGATCATTATTTTCTTATATGAAAGTATTATAGAATAGTTAAGTATACATTGTACACATATTTTGAGTTACAGGAACCAAAAGATTTTATGATGTTCAAGTTTTGTGATTTGGGTATATTTTTGAGTTGCTGATTAATAAATCAAAATGATTTGCTATGATTTGAGTTTATGATTTTTATTGATTTTATTTTGGGGATGATACTTGAATGACTTAAAATCCAATGAACATGCCTCTTAAGTGGGATGACTGCGGTGGCTAGGGGTGACTCTAGTTTTCTCAACCGTTTTGGAATAGACATCTTAAATGCGGTGACCTTAACTGGATCGTTTTAAAAGGAAATCTTAGGTCGCCAACCTAGGTGACTTTTGAGTACGATAGTTTGATCCAACGAGTTTCTCACCCAGAGAAATGAATTGATGGCAATGAATTTTACTACTATGTTCCCCTTTGTTTTGATGCATATTTTATGATGTGTATTTGATATGATAATGGCTAATGGCTGTATAGGTTTTATTTATGAATTATATGTTTAGCTATGTATAATTTTTGTAACTAAAGTAAATCCATTTTTTTTCTAAAACTGAAAAGATTTAAAGGATGCATTTTGGCGTCATATTTTTCTTACACAGTAAACTCCACCCCATTTCTTATAGGTATTGATTATTATTCACTAACCTTGTTTGGCTTACCCTCTCAATTTTAATCTTTTCAGGTTTGTGATTGAGCAATGTGTCAGACTCGTTATGAACCGAACCTTAACCCCATTTAGGCGTTTACATAGTATTTTATTATTATTTTCATTGGGATTCAGTTCTATTTCGGATGATCACAGTTATTTCTATTGTCGTATTTAAAATTATTTCTCAGAATGAGTCTTTTATTATAAGACTATGGGAGTATTCATTTTTTTTTGGGGTGATATTATATAAGAGTCTATGACTCGTTGCTTTTCTCTTTGAAGTTTATTCTATGTTATATTTTGCTGCTATGGTTTGATATCGTTTCTTTTCTAAGTAAGTGTCAATTGGCATGTTTGGGCTTACGTGTACCACGTACTTATAAGCGTGGTATTCGGCCGAGTCACCTACATGTTTTGGGGTGTGACACAACGTACGAGTTTATTGACCACAAATAATCTTATAATTTGTAAGTCAATGCAGTATACATTATAAATATTTCTATCGAATATAATATTGGAATTAAAAGCATAAGTAATCATAATAAGTCCTTAGTTATAATTATTTTATTACGGTAAATACCATAAAACAATACTAATTTGTCATGTTCAATATAGTCTAAGTATAATAGCACAAATAGTCGGAACTCAACCGTTTACTATTGTCAAGACAAATCTACTAATATAGACTATACCGTTGGTTATCCACTCCATCTAAATTTGTGAACGATAAAATATATATTATGTAAGAACCAATAATTTGATATTCCGTGTCTAAAACGTACTCTACACACCAAATCACTTACTATACTAAATATAGACACATGTACAAATATATACTATGTACAAAATCGATCAAGTATATTCTCAAATAAATCATTTATTGTTAATAAATAAATACTAAAACCAATAATAAATCATGTATTTTAGTATATCATTATAACATTCTCCCACTTATACTTGAAACCATAATATCCTACATCAAACTCCCATCCCGTCCATTTATCTAAGACCTTTACCGAAAAAGTTTTAATAAAGTGTCTACTAGAAAGTTAGTATGTAATCATGTTCACTTTTAACTCTATGTTCATTTTCTATAATTACTAATCGACTAAAAATCCAAGTCTACTAATCAAAATGATTAAAAACTAACTTGTTGCTAAAACTATATTTAATTTTTAATCATTTAAGATAGTTTATTAAATATTTTAACATACTAAAACAATGTCGTCATGAGCTAGATATATATTTATTAACAATGCAAAACGCAAAATAAATATAATATCTAATGAATTTCATAACATACATGAGACTTACAATTGTCAACGCATATGGAACAATCTATACAACATTCCAAATCTGAAAAGACTGTTTTCTTGGAAACTAATATTCTAAATCTGGGTAGAATTAAAACCGATATAGATTGATTTGTGAGAAGTCTAACATCACTTGATGTGACTGACTTGTCTCAAATCGTTTCATATCTAACTATCTGAATAATTATACCTATTAGATAACAATCCTATATCAAATTTGATGACTACTGTAATTTACACATAGTAACAAACACACCAAAATATTTTCATTACGCTTTCCTTACTCATACAAATCATCTGACCATTGATCAAAATCATGAGATTTTATATCACAATCGAAACGGATAGTTCAAACGTAGATGCATGTGTAAATCTAAATGATTTTTAAGCTTGCACACAACACGTGCTTTACATCCCATTGTCATATGCATAAAACTTAAAGATATGGTCAATTTATTATGTGCTATTGTTGTTTAAATTGCTTTACCATACCAACACTAGAAATCATTTTTGGTCCTAATTGTACAATGACTTGTTTGAATGGAGTTGTCACTAATTTTATTTCAAAAATATAACACTAGAAAGAATTGCCATGATTCATTTTCATACTGAAAGGTATCCTGCTAATCAATTCGAGATTACATAACTACGAAAATTTAGTTCTCAAAAGGGCACATCATATCCCAAAGTTCAAGTGCAGGCAATAATTGAAAACATCTAACAACATAGACAAGAAACGTCCTTCTAGCCTTATCTCAAAAGTTAATCCTTCTTGAGAACCTCTGGTAATTAAGAGAAAAAGGCGACTGATAATTTTCGATACGGTTAATGTTAATTTCTTGACAAATATGTATAGGGAATGAAAAGTAACAAATAAGGTTTTATAAGTAATATTGTCACATCTTTCTGGAGAATCAGCAGATATATATGATAAATCACAAATGACCATCTTATATTCTTTGCTAACTTTTGCTTACGCGTCGTCATGTATTAAACACATCATCATGTATTAAACACATCATATCAAGTTGTAAAATGACAAAATTTTACATATTAAAACACCCCGAATACAAAAAGGTCATTTCGATCAGGTAAATGCCAAACTTTGTACATTATTAAGTAGTTTTGATAATATAAGGTTGAGTAGCTAGGGTTGGTCTTCCTACGTACATTAATCCACAAATGCCACCGAGTCCTACTCACATAAATAACCTTCTCTAATACTTCGTCAATTATAAAATTATGTGTAATTTTAACCGATTTATAACTTGTATTAAAATTGTCGAAATAATTTTTTTTTTAAATCCAATCATAAAATTTAACATTTGAAATATATGATTAGCTTTTGAAAATTTTCATTCCGATAATTTTGATACAAGTTTTTGTCCGGTTA
This sequence comes from Primula veris, assembly GCA_963682055.1. NCBI lineage: Eukaryota > Viridiplantae > Streptophyta > Magnoliopsida > Ericales > Primulaceae > Primula > Primula veris. Next base: position 8,017,518 of record OY821750.1, on the reverse strand, counting down.
AAATTGCACATAGTTTTATAGTGGATAATTAAATATGAACGAAAGAAGTAAAAAGGAATATTTTGCAATTAATATCAATATAACTTGACTTTTCATTAAAGTAATTAATGAATCGTTTCTTGACAAATGTGGGATTGAACCATATCCTCCTTTTTGAATTTGGACAATATTTTTCTACAATCTATCTTGTAGAGATTTACTACATACCTTGCACATGCCGTATTCTAATTGGTTCGCATATGATATAGAATCAATGATAAATTAACAAAAAAAAATACCACTTTTCAAACTAAATTAATAAAAATATACTCAAAAATTTTTAATTAACAAAAATATACCCAAAAGTTCATAACCTAATTTATATATTTCATACCCTTATTCCAAAAGTTCATACCATAATTTGTATTTTTCATACTGTTATTCCAAAAGTTCATACCCTAATTTGTATTTTTCATACCGTTATTACAAAAGTTTATACCATTATTCCAAAAGTTTCTACTCTTATTTGTATTTTTCATACACTTATTCCAAAAGTTCATATATTTATTTCAAAAGTTCATATCCTGATTCGTAAAATTCACATTTATTTTCAAAGTTTATACCTCAATTTACATAATTCATATCCTTACATAATTCATCTACGTAATTTTCAAATCCATAACATTAATTCACGTAATTTATATACTTATTTTTTAACATTATACACTAATTAATAAATTCAACTCTTACCCGTCCTCCGATCTCAAACTAACACGTCGCCATCGTGGGCCTCTCATTCGACGACCACATATTCGTCGACATCAATCTTGAGTTTTTGACCTCGCACTATACCCTCGCCGCCCATTCCGACAGATGTGTCCGTCTCAATATTCACGAAAAAGATAGATCGAAGAGAGAAGGATGAGAAAAAAAAATTGAAAAAATAGATGAAGGATGAGCAGAGAGATCGGATAGAGGAAAGACAGGGAAATAATGAGAGATCGGAGAGAGTGAGAATGAAGAGGAGATAGATCAGAGGGAGAGAGAATGAGAAGGTAGATATTGGAGAGAGGGTGAGAGGAGGAGTGAATGAAAGGAGGAGAGACAGAGGAAAAAGATTGGGAGACGAATCAACTTTTTTTTTTTTTATTAATTATTAATTGAATTTATGTTTTTGATAATTTAACTTTTGAGGGTATGTTTTTGTTAATATAATAAGTGTTGAGTATGTTTATGTTAATTAAAAAAGTTTATATATATAGGTACGTGTGGTTAATAAATTCTCGTATGTTAAATATTTTATGGTTATCTACTATTTGTCGTTAAAATGAATTGAATTTTGTAACGTGTTCTTACAAATTACCGAACATGCGAATTTATATCTCATTATAATATACTTGATACAAAATTATGTATTGCCGGCTAAAATGTTAAAATCTAAGATTAAGTTTTGGTGTTTTGGTGGTACTTTTCTAATTAATTTAATCAAATATTTTATCAAGAGTTTCTATTTTTATTTTTTTTAAATAATCCGGGTTAATTATTGTGTTAAAAGAAATGATAAAGAGTATTATGCGAAATATATATATATGGAAAGGTTGTAGATACTCTATACATGCTAGTTTGTAGAAAAATAATGTCCTTTGAATTTTTGTGTCAGAGACAATTTTTGAGCTTATTTTCTTTTTATAATGACACTGAAAGGGAAAAAAATTGACCTTAACAAACACTAATGCATGCATGTAAAGCACAGACAGTATGTGTCTAAAGACAAAAACAAATTTCCAACTTTGTCCCTGCAATTTTATCAATTAGAAATAATATATAATTAGTAGTAATCGTGCCCCCACATGTTACGTGTCTGACGCGCAATGCAATTAAAATATAGAAAATAAGTGTATTAATGATACAAATATGTGGATAATACAAAAAAAAATAGTATAAGATGATAAGATTTAGAAGAATGTTTGGTTGTTAAAGAGAGATAAATAGTGCTATTAGTTATTAATTTTTATATTTTTTTTATTTGAGTATGTTATTATTGTAATTAATAAAAAAATATAAGAGTATTTTTGAAAAAAAGTAGCTAAATTGGACAGACTCATTTGACTTGTGTTGACTTATTATAATAAAATGATAGTAGTCCCACTTTATAGTTGCGACTTAGGTTCTCATTTATTTAGAAGCAATAAAAGTAATAACCAAATAAGGGAGATATTTTTAAATATTACAATATTTCATCTTTAAACTAAAAGAGATGCAATTACTTCGTTTATCTGTGCAAGTAAAATAATTTTCCTAATTACCACTAATCTAGTTACATCATAATAAAAGTTCATTTACGTTTAAAATCCAACCAGATTTTAGAACAATATTTGACAAATTATAAGTCAACAAATTGATATTCATTTATCAACATATTCTTCTTCCCATCTGAACGCGTCTATAATATCATATATGGTATAATAATAATACTTTATTAAAGAAAATACTTTTATACCAATATTTATTTTTACAAAAAGTGAAAATTAAAGGTTGGTATGAAGTATAAGTCTATATCACTATAAAAATCCGGTTCACTGTTTTTGGCCAAGCGATACAATGTTACCGGTTTCCGATGAACGAATCCAAGTCATTTTTAATGTTGTTGTTCTAGATTTTTGTATTGATTTAAAAATCCGCAGGGATAATATTTAGTCTCTCAATTAAGAAAAATTTAAGAAAAATTCTAGATCATTGGTATGTAATATATCTCCACCGTCCACTATAATTCAACAACAATATAAGTAGCAAAATCAATTATGTAATTATAAAGTAGAAACTCTGTAATGTAATATAAAACCCTTATAAATTTTAACAAACACAAGTAACATTCTAAGTTACCCTTAAAAAGATAGTTTTATTTTTCACATAACAAATAATTAAGCATATATATGGTTTTCGAGTTCAACGATAACAAATACATTATCAATCAAAATTAATATTGATCTTCATTTCACAACCGTTAGAATCATTTCTTAACTTGACTTCGTGAATATAAAACCCTAGAGAGAGAAGGAGAGAGCGAGAGAACCATGGCGACCACTACAAAAAAATATCCAAATAGCGACTGAATTAGTGATGATATTTTTTGTTATGAGCCTATTAGCGACGGTTTTTGTGACGATTTTGTGACAGTTTAGTCAATTTGCGATAAATTTGTGACACCTTTTTAAATTAGCAACAGACTTGTGACAGTTTTTGACTTTCACTAAATCAAACATTAATGTTTTGTAGTGGACTGGAGAAACTTGTTAGAGATATTGGTAAGACGGAGGAAACAAAAGTAATAGTTTATATCAAAGTATTGTTAAAGCTCGAAGAAGTTTAGAAGAATTGAAGCCTTCTTATGAGAGCAAAATAAGTGAGTTTATCGGTCTGAAGTTTGCCTAGATCTCGACAAAAAAAGAGATGAATACCATCATTCGAGTCAAAGCATATATGGTTTGGGTGGTAACTATTAGGGTTGACCCAAATGTTGCTAAAGCTGAGAATGCTCGGAGGGCAAGTACGCATGCGTCCAAATCATATGTGAAAGACTCTTTTATGTATATAAGTCTGTTGCCAAATTACTAAACTATCCGACTTGAGTTCTTTCCGTTTTGATTTGTTAACTCTCTCTATCTGACTAATTTGGGTAATGCGTAATTATATTTCCATGTCAAAAAAAAAACTTGTCATTGTGAACATAAAGTTCTCTAGCACTATATTTGTTGGTTATCAATTTCCAAACTTCATCAACACATTTTCGATAATTACCGACTTGTTAAAGTCAAGACACCAAAAATTTATTTTAATAGTTAGATCAGACCAGGCCTAAAATTCCTTATGTTTTTTATTATTACGGGCGGAGAAAACCCACATTTTTATTTTCCTAACGAGTGAAAATAAAAATATGGGCCTACCACAAGATAGTAGCAACAAGATCTAGCCAAATGATAACCTAACACAAACATCTAATAGTATCACAAATAAAATAAAATAAAGTAAACATAAATTGTCTAACACAATTATCCAAAAATAAAATAAAATAGTATTCTTCAAAATTCTTCACATTTTTTCGCTTGGAATTGAACCTGCAATTGATTAGAAGAAGAGCGATAGATCCGATTGTAAAATGATAAGCAGATGAACAACAAAGAGTATGAATAGTATAATTGCCGATAAAATGTAGCAAAATGCGATTTTGAATTAACAAATGATCAAGTGGACTGGTACAGTTATGTCACCATTGTGATACATAATATACTTGAATTAACAAATGATGAAGTGTGACTGGTACAGTTATGTTACCATTGTGATACATAATATAGTCATGATAATACCGTGTGCGGGAGAGAAATTTTTTTATGTAGTAAAAAAGGGACTGATTTTGATCGGACGATCTCTCTCTCTCTCTCACTTTTTACTCTGCTCATGGTGTTCTTTTCTTTTATGTATCTATCTATCTCGGAGTCTCTTTCCATATGTGTCTAAATGTATCCTAAGTTGATAAACAAATGAAATTTTTTACTCTGCTCAGGGTGTTCTTTTCTTTTATGTATCTATCTATCTCGGAGTCTCTTTCCATATGTGTCTAAATGTATCCTAAGTTGATAAACAAATGAAAATAGTTCTTGAAATTAATAAATCTCAATTGGTATAAAATATATTTTGAGTGATCCATGTAATCCACTAGGCTACTGACGCAATATATAAATCAAACTCTCTAGAATTTATAAACCTTAAGTGAAAATTATATATTTATTTAGTATTTTTGTTAAATTGAAATTTTCGGTGCCCTTTACCATCGGGTACCTAAGCTTACAAATTGTTGCACCTATGGTAATTAAAGATTGGCTCGGTCTACCAGGTTTTCTGTGGGTGAGACTATTAAAGGTGTGACAACGGATAGTATCTAACGATGTAAGAAACACAACATAGAGAGATTTGTTACTGTTATGAGGAATGTGCTAAAATCTTTGTGGGACATTTAAATATTTGTTATTTAAACGCGGCTCCAACTTAGGGCGCAAGTCCAACTTTCAGGATGGATAGATTTTTGAGAAGATTAAATTTGGACAAGTGATCTTTTTATGTAAATAATTCTTAAAAACATTGTACCTGGACTCAGTTTGTTTCAAGGAGAAATTAGCAAATTAAAATATTAATGGATTTTATGCCTGATTGATAGAATAATAAGAAAATAATAAAAATATTTTCCATCTCTTAAGGAAAATAAGGGAAATTGACTAATCTCAAAATTGGGTGAAAAACATTTTTCTTCGTGAAGAAAAACATAAAATTTTCATGAAATTATATATTTGATCATTTTTACCTCGGTTTTTCTTTCTTTTTAATAATTTTTTTATGGGTGTTTGTTAAATTAGTTTTTTAACTTTTGAAAAATTAGATTTAGTGAAAAAACTAAAAATTAGAAGTTATGAATTCAGAGACTTATTTTAGCTTTTACACATAAAAAAGTTGAAATTTTCTAATTAAATTATTTTGTATATTTCCGTGTCACTAGTAAATTAAAAGTGAAAAATGACTTATTAACAAAAATAAGTTAGAAGTCATTTGAAGGTAAAAAAAGCTATAAATTACTTATTTTAAACAAGTTTTTTTGTCATTCTTTCTAAAAGATGCTTATTTTGTTTTTTACTGAGAAAAAAATTGTAGATGTTAATTTTTCTAAAGTTACCTTTAACGAAAAAAGCTCAAAATCATATAATTTAACAATTCGGGGACTTTTTAGCTTTTACATATAAAAATCACCAAATGTCAAAAATTTCCAATTGAAATATTTTGTACATTTCCAAATCACCAATAAGTTAAAATAAGTGAAAAATGGCTTATTAACAAAAATAAGTTATAGGTCATTTAGAGGTAAAAAAAAGCTATAAGTGACTTATTTTAAACAGTTTTTTTCTCATTGTAAAATCATTTGTTTACTGCAAAAGTCGATTTCAAACTCGTACTTAGTGTAGAAATTTCCATGAAAAATTGAATTATCGCCAAACACTTATAAACGAAAAACAAATTGCAGAAAAATAATTCACCTGAATTTTTTTTTCCCGAATAAATATTTTCCGCCCAAACAAACAGAGCCTAAAAAATATTCAAGACATCTTTGTTTGTAAGTACGTAATCGCTGCTACAGTGAAACCTTGCCTATTAACATAGTATTTTGATGGAAATTTTATAATTAAGTAATACGTTGAATCTTTGGGAAGTATTCAAAATTGTGAGTTTTGTGAAGTATTCTATATATATATATATATATATATATATATATATATACTAGTAATCGTGTCTCAGCGTGGTGTGTGTGACGCGTAGTACGATTAAAATATAAAAAATAAGTATAGTTCTGATACAAATACATGGAGAATAATAAGAAAATATAATAGGAGAATATTTAAAAGAATTTTGAGTTGTTAAAAGATGGATAAAGAGTGCTAATTAATTTTGTAATTTTCTATTATTTATGAAAGTGACATTACGATAATTAATAAAAAAATGTAAGAGCAATTTTAAAAAAAAATGATAAAATTTGACAGAGTCAACATATATTAGATTGACTTATTATAATAGAATTATATGAAGGTAATCACAAGAGTCAAATACGTGGACGTAATAACAAGAGTTAAATAGAATGAAAAGCAACATATTTAGCTTATGTTTTTTTAATCATTATAGCATAATAATAGGAACATAAGTTGTCATCAAAATAAGATATCATATGCATATGAAACTTTTAGCACTTAATACTGACAACGTTGTTGAACCAATCTTCAATGGTATGTACTCTCTCCGGTCCCATTTAATTATCATTACGAAACTACGTGCAATTTTGACCGGCTTATAATTGGTATCAAAATTGTTGAAATAATTTTTTTTTTTAAATCTAATCATAAAATTTAACATTTGAACTATATGATCAACTTTTAAAATTTTTCATTCCGACAATTTTGATACAAGTTCTTGGCCGGTCAAAATTATACGTAGTTTCGTAGTAGACAATTAAATAGGAACGGAGGGAGTACTTAATTGAATAATGTTTTGATAATAACAAACAAGGATTTATATACACATTAAGTATCGTTGTACTAATACTTTCAACTAGTTTGTTTCAGATCAATACATGTTCATAATCGATGAATACAAAGATTAAATTATCAAGGAAATTGATCAATGAACTAAATTGTTATATTCTTGAAGTATAAGGATATAACTGGATAATTTGGAAACTAACCCGCCAAAGAAAACAGAAAAAACCAACCGATCAGAAAGTTTTATAACCGGTTAAATGTTTAGTTATGGAGGGTGCATCTGCCATTTTTGAAAACTTGCAAACATATTCAAAATACTTTCAACTTGAGATACAATCGGTTGTGAACTTAATAGAGGATAAGAGGAGTATTATGGTGAATATCAATTGCAATTAAAGTCATTAAAACGCGAGATATTCGAGTTTTAAATTGGCTGACCGTTAGACCAAATCTACATAAACCAACCGGTTAGAATAAAAACCAACCGGTTAGAATATGCTAAAATTTGAATTTCAAATGTGAATCCCTAGCAACGGTTGTCTACACTCCAAAAATATAAATAGACCCCATAACATCTGAAATGAAGCAGACACACCCTCCCTCTAAATTCCTAAAGGCTAAGCTTATATTTCACTCGACGGCAAAACCCTGTCACTTTCATTACTCACTGACGACGTCAAGCCTTTAATCGAAGCCTTACAACTCTCAAATACCAGTAGCTTAATCATACTATATTGTGAGAAGAGTGTTTTTGATTACTTTGAGAGACAAATTTTTGATTGATTTATCCGTCAAGGAAAAGTTATTGTTTTAAGGTAGATTTGTCATTAAAGAGAATCGTGTTCGTGGGTTGCTTTTCCCCTCAAGGAGAAGTATTTGTTAAGGGTAGCTCTGCCATAAATGAGCAGTGTTTGAGTTCAATATAAAAAAGCTCAAGATGCACGTTTGAATTTGGGACTGGACGTAGGCTCACATCGAGGCGAATCAGGATAAATCGTGTGCATCAAGTACTATATTTTCTTACTCTCTTATTTATCAAGTTTGCTACATTCTTATATCTATCAAATAACTTGATATTTAGATTAATCGTTATTGTTTGTTTTAGACTTGCATATTGAGTTAGTGCTAACTAATATCCAAAGTAAACAAACTAGATCGTATTCTCGGTGACGAGATCCGTTTGTCGATAGCTGGATAGTACGAAACAAAAAAGTTAAATTTAAATTTTGGGTTTACATATTCACTTGTCGATAGTTGGACAAGTTGAAATATTCTAACGTCAACATTAGTTGATAACGTAGCTATATATGTGATAGCTATATTAAATATAACTGTGTGTGATTGATTGTTTATAAACTAAGTAATTTATATACTTATACAATATACTTATTCCGTTGCTTACAACATTGTTTTATAAGTATAGTTTTTATTTATATACTTTATACAACCTAGCCTAAGCAACTGATTTAATAACTGAATGAAAAGTTTTAAAAATCAGTCAAATCTATCACCCCTTCGAGATTTGCCTACAGTTCTAACAAACATGATATCTGAATCACAACAAAGTAACATTAGAGGAGACAACGAGGGGAGGGGCAGGGCAAGATGTTTCATTAGTGTGCTTTTTTAGCACAAGTTTATATAAATACTCTATTGCTTTTCAGAAAATAACATCAAGAGAGAAAAAGATAAAGAAACAGAGTCAACAAACAAAAATGTCACTTCTCGCATCCATAGGTTCCGTTCATATGAGCCTCTCTTACATGTTATTTCCCAATAATGTTGTAAGTTGAGCTGGTTTTCGTACTTCATCTCATTTTGGACATGCATTGCCTTGTTCGACTTTTTTTTACTCGATGCATTTGGTTACTTCTTGTTAAAGCGGTACATTTGCAGCATTGTGCACGTCTTCTACATTACAAGTACCTGACTGACACTGGCAAATGTAATAAACTTGAAGTGAAAAATAAAAGTGGTGCAAAAATTAAGCATGTCGGGAGTCTATTATAACTTGAAATATACCCTGATATTAGGTATTACCAAAAACACAACGAGAGCAACTTATTTTTGACCTTTCAAACAACATGACCTTTAGAGGGGTTATTCTGAATGATGTGTTGGAAAACATGGTGTGCTAAAATACCAACTTTAAGTTGTAAGTTTAAGCTAGTGTTAAGCACTTAATATTAAAGGTCATGCTCAATTGCGTTTGAATGTATGTCTGAGACGCTGTACTCATATGCCTAAACCGGTAGGTACAATGAATACAAATTGGCTTCTAACTAGAATTCTTGGATAAGGGCTTTTGATAATAATCCACATCTAATAGATATGAGTCTCATAAACTATCTATATAATTCCATGTATGTGTGAGTAGTATCAATTAATAATGCACTACATCTAGATGAGTGTAGACACTTACGTGCTGGCCACCGATTTTGGGCTTGAGATTTAGGTCCGAACATGGAAACGAGTTTGGACATGAGCCCGACCACATGTATGATTCTTGTTCGAGTCCGGGACAGTTTGGTAACCCTTCTTCAAATTTGGGGTGAAAAACATATTTTTAAAACTTATTAGGGACATTTAACTATAATTAAAATTTCACCTTTCTTACCATCTTTCTTATTCATATTATCTTAATAATTTTTTTTCTTCCACATGATTTAAAACTGTTTCGTATAGAACATCATCAATGAAAAGAGAATAAAAAAACAATATAATTGGGTCTGAGGTGAGCACTGGTATTAGTCTAACCAAATCATATTGTCTTCGTGTTATACATAACTTTTGCAAGAAAATGATGCTGCATCAATTACTCTAGAAATATCTCATATTAACTCTTGTCCATTTATTCCCCTATTTACATGGTGAGTGGACTGAGTTCAAGTCTCCCTTAACAATAAAAAATAATACTTTACATACTAGTTTATTTAAACAGGACCCTACTATATCAATCTCTTATGTATCCCTTATCCATCAAATAATAAAATATAAAGTTTTTTGAAGTAGAGATGTTATTTTAAGCAAACTGAAAATGTGATAAACTGAGATGGTTGCTTTCAAAATATAAAATTGTGTTAATTTGAGATTTTTTATAGATATATTGATATAGAGATAAATAAATCCCCTTTAATATGAGGTATATGATTAGCGAATTGATGGAATGTTAAATTTTGTTTAAAATGTTAAAATTTAAAATATAAGGAGGGGTGGTGATTTGCTGGGTTGTTATACCAGCTATACACTACGAGTAATGATATCTACACTATTTACACAATAACTACGTTATCAATTCTAATTGGTAGGGACCAAAACAAATTTTCACCAAATATGTTAAAGTGTTAACGAGTTTGTTATAATTACGCTTCAGCCTCTATGAGTGTGTGAATAGTGTATGTATCAGTCCCCACATCTACCTTTTCAATTTTTAAACAGGTTTGATTTTCCTTAAAAAAAAAAAATAGGTTTGATTTTGTTGCAATTGGAAAAATAAAGACTCACTATACATTTTATTTTTCATGGACTTTGCATATATAATATTAAATGTCTTTATTTCTTAGCAAAGAAAATCGTCTATTGACCCACATAATAACATGACCAAATCAGTATCCACATAATTAATGAAAAGAGAATAAAAAAACAATATAATTGGGTCTGAGGTAAGCATGGGTATTAGTCTAAACCAAATCATATTTCGTGTAACTTTTGCAAGAAAATGATGCTGCATCAATTACTCTAGAAATACCTCATATTACTCTTGTCCATTTATTCCCCTAACAATAAAAAATAATACTTTATGTACTAGTTTATTTAAACAGGACCCTATTATATCAATCTCTTATGTATCTCTCATCCATCATATAATAAAAATATAAACTTTTTTGAAATAGAGATGTTAGTTTAAGGAAACTGAAAATGTGATAAATTGAAATGGTTGCTTTCAAAATATAAAAGTGTTAATTTGAGAATTTTTTTTTAATGTATATTAACGTGATTGATCATATTTGTAAGGTGATATAGAGAGAAAGAAGTTTCCTTTAATATGAGTTATATGATAAGGAAATTGATGCAATGTTAAATTTTGTTTAAAATGTTAAAATTTAAAATATAAGGAATGGTACTGGTAGTTTGATGGGTTGCTATACAGGCTATACCGGCTATACAGTACGGATAATGATATCTACATTATTCACCCATTATTTCACACATTAATCACGTCAACAATGCTACGTGGTAGCGAAAAAAAAAAAATCATCAAAATTTTTCAAGTGTTAACGAGTTTGTTATAATTACGATTCAGCCTTTATAAGTGTGTGAATAGTGTATGTATTACTCTTCTATCTGCTTTTTCAGTTTTTAAACAGGTTTGATTTTCCTTTAAAAAAAAACAGGTTTGATTTTGTTGCAATTGGAAAAAATAAGGACTCACTATACATTTTATTTTTCATGGACTATTACTTTGCATATATAATATTAAATGTCTTTTTTTCTTAGCAAAGAAAATCGTCTATTGACCCACATAATAATATGACCAAATCGTATCCACTTCACGTGCCTGGCGACAAATTACCCCCAGCAATATATTGACCACAAATATCAAAATTACAAAAACCAATACACTTTAATTTCTCTCATAGTTTTGAACATACTTCTATTTGCTCTTCTGGTTCAAACAAATACATAAACAATCCCTAAACTATGAAATAGCTGATAAGTTGGTTAATAGTGTAGTCACACGGAGAGGTCTGGAGAGCGGGACGGATCTACGTCTCACACTAGAGGATAACACCGACATAAACGACAGTAAGAATAGTTACATATCTAATCAGATAAACAAATTAAAAGTCAAGTATAATTTTTTTATAATCTTTTTAGGGCAATGTTGTAAGACATAAATGATTACTATTATTATAATAAAGGAGTAGTTGTGAGAAAAGTTAAATTAAAAGTAAACTAAATAAAACTTATATTGAACTACCGAAGGAGCAAACCGGAAACAGTTGGCCCTCGCCTTGATTAAAAACTAAAAAAAATTCCAATGTATTTTGATTAAATTTTTTAAAATTTGATGTTGATCTCCTCCGTGTTATACGAAGAAAAACTCAAGAATATTGTTACTGTCACTAAGCTATGATTAACAGCCAAAAAACCCACTAGACTAGCCTAATGGGCGAGAACATGCACTCTCAGATAGGTAGTGCAGGGTAAAAGTTATAAAATGAGAATGTTTGATCGTATTTGATTTTCTTTAATAATAACATTATAGAAAAAAAAAAAAAACAACCCAAAAAAAGGAAACAAATTCACATAGGGAAAGTATAACTCTTATCAAAACTAGAAGACCAATAATGCAATTTAATCCAAATATCCCTAAATAAGTCCCTATACTAGATACAGTGAACCTAGACACACTCAAATTCCCCTATAAAACCTCACAAACGCAAACGATTCTTCACCACCCCAATTTCCAATCACACTTTCCATAATCCCACAATCACCCCACACGTTTAAAAAACTAACAAGTCACTCCCACAATGGCTCCAACAATAGCCCTCCCACCCCACCACCAAGCCCTCAAACCACTAGACAACAAGGCCGAGGCCTTGGCGCAGCGTAACGCGGAGCTAGAGAGGGAGTTACACAAGAGTCTAGAGAGAGAGGAGGATGTCAGAAGGCAGCTAGGTGTGGTATGGCAGAGGCTGAGGGTAGCGGAGGAGGCCGAGGAGAGGCTGTGTTCCCAGCTAGGGGAGCTCGAGGCCGAGGCTGTGGACCAGGCCAGGGCTTATCGGGCCAGGGTATTGGGCCTCATGGAGGAGCTTTCCTTGGCCGAAAAGATGCTTCAGGGTGGCTCTGCTTAACATTAATTTTCATGATAGTATTTGTATTGTTATAGTATTTGTAGATTGTATTTTACTATTTTAGCCTGTAAAATTCTTTGGGAGTGGTTTTGTAACCTTTTGTATTTGTGTACGTCTACTTGTTTATATATTTGTAGTTTGTTTAGGTGGATGGTTTTGTGAAATATGATGAGTTTTGGATGATTTGTATGATACCTTTTAACGATATTAATTAAGGTAAATGCACATCAGCCCTATCTAATCCTATCAAAATAATAATTTCATTAAATAAGCTTTGTAACAATTAATATGTATCTCTTTATCACCAGTCGTCTTTCCAAATTCATCGAAATCTCACATGCACCACACTGTGCAAGTATATTGGGTGATAAGGTGATTATTATTTAAAATTCCGAAAGTGTCTTAGTCGTTATTCAAGTTTGTGTTTCATGTATCGTTTTTTGTCTCCGATTCCACTCGATTCATAAATAGCCCTTTTAGTTTGATCAAGTATGGTTTTATTGTACAGATTCAATTTTTTAACTTAGACTTACATTGGTGGCAGTGACGGAGCCAGAAATTAGTGTCAGCGGGGTCGGGATTACATTATAAAATTAGTAAATGTAAAAAATAAATATCACTCGTAATAAAGACTATTCTTTAACAAATTTATGAAAATAATATACGAAGTATTTAGTTTTAGGTATTAAATACGTATGAAAGCCTTGGATCAGACCTCCGTCTATCTAGTTATAATCTTAATTACTTAAGTGATGAGATTATCAGACTAAACATACCGCCATAGACATTGAAAATTTTCTTTTATAGCCATATCTTATATCAAGTATTTGAGTATGTGACATGTTTTGCCTCATATGCATTTTTATATCTTATAATTTACCAATTATCGATAAAATTGGGGGCATAGTTACTGTCATTTATCTTAATATTTAAGTGAGTCAAGTATGCGAAGTTGTAATATAGTAATTTTCTTAAACATTGGCTATAACCGATGTGAACTCAAAACTAAACGACTAAGAAGAATATAGATTGAAACTTATGAGGACCATTTTGTAGTTAATCCCAATAAACGAAACATGACCACGTGTACTTCCCATTTACCAAGCAAATAAAAAATAAAAGTGTCATTCTCTCTCTATATCTCTGTATCACAAAGAAAACACTCAACCTCCAAACTTTATGAAATAAAATACTCAATTCATTCCTATTTAATTATATATTACAAAACTACGCATAATTTTAATCTGTTAATAATTTATATCAAAATTGTCGGAATGTCATATAGTTCAAATATTAATTTTATGATTATATTTTTAAAAAAAATCATTTCGACAATTTTGATACAAGTTATAAACCGGTCAAAATTGCACGTAATTTCGTAATAGACAATTAAATGGGAACGAATGAAGTAGTAGTTAGTCCCAGAAGTTGAGGGGGTTCAAGTGATCCCTCTAAACCCTTTGTAGCTCCGCCCCTGATTGGTGGACCATGAGCGGGATTGCAGTTACTAGGAGTAATATTTAGTCGGACGTGCAAAATGTGTACATCCTGTGACAACTAATCAGAAATTTCACACATAATATGACAATCAAATATAAGAGCTATGAACCAAATATAATTTATTTTCAGCAAGAGATACTTTGCAAGGTTCAAACTATGGGACCAACTCTTACACCAGTAGAGTTGTATGTGGTTTATTGTTTTTATTGGGTTGGGAATGAATGATATCAAGTACTTGTTTTTATTGTTTCTTTTGTTATTTTTCTTTTTGGCATTAGCCTCCTATATATATACCCATTTTAATTTTATTTTCGACTTATGAAGCCATTATTTCACAAATTGTTGCTGTAATTATGGTGCAATTAGTGTTATTCAACTTATAATATTGTATTATTGCATCTAGATCTTGACCGGAATACTGAAATGAGAGAGACATTTATAGATCTATATTATAGTAAGTTTATGATGTTTATCACTTATCAGCACAAATACTATGTATTATTCTGGTCAATAACACAACACATTCAGCACATACCATTCTCGCAAATAAATGAAATTTTACTTAGTTAATATAAATCTGTATTAAGAACGAAATAAATACTGAGTCGTAGATATCTCATCAAGATATCAACATGGTCCACCCTTTCTTCAACATTGAAATTCTTATCCGCTGTTCTAGTTGCAGTTTTGCAGTTAGGTTCCAAGTGAGGTTGCAACCACAGTTGGAACCAAGTGTAATAATGGACATAATTGTAAAAAGTTAAATGTACTTGAAATAAATCACACGCACATTTAACAACGGAGTTCACCTAACCAGACTACGTCTCCGGTGCACTTACCCAGATTATGATATTATAAAAGCTTACAATATAGGATTCAAGTCTTAATGAAAAACTCTCAGACTCCCTCTAGGTTTTTCTGCCTATCTCTATATTGCTCCTACCTTATAACTATCACTTAATAAATCAATGGCATCCCACCATTGTTTTTCTTTTGAAAGCTCTTTGTGTATTATCTCTAGAATGAGTTCTTTATAATTTAGAACACACAAAATTTTACAAGCTAAGTTATCAACTATATAAGTAAAAGCAATCTTCTATCTTTAATGTCTTTTGTGATTGCTTTTGACTTTATTGATTGGCTTCAATCTTTCCAAGCATTACGTGATTCTTCAGCGTGGATTGACTCCAATCATCATTGGTTGATACCTGTTTAATAACAAACTTGATTGTAGGAGTTAGTCTTTTCCTATAACAAGTAAACATGTAAAAAGACAATATCTTTTAAAGATAATATCTTTAAATATACATATGAAACATTAACTCCATATTTCATTCAATCTTAAACATATCATACTGAATTGATAAGGAACAAATATTGAAACAAGTGATAAAGATTTGTATAAGAATAGAGATATGGATTTATCTATGTAAAAGAAACATAACTAATCTCTTTATATCTTTTAGGAAATCTTTCCTTACCACTTTGATATTCTCAATAAACGCATACTAAACCTTTAGGATCATATGAGAATATATCATGCATACTTTAAAACAAATAATTATCATTTAAAGAATAGTTATGCAGATTTACAGAAAAAGACAGAATCCTGCAGAACAGCAGGTTGGAACTGTGGTTGCAGCTGAGGTTGTAACATTACTTGAAACCTCCAACGCTGTCTAAGCAGGTTGGAACCGTGGTTGCAACATTGCTTGAAACCTGTCAACACTTGTCTCAGTAGGTTGTAACTGAGGTTGCAACATTGGTTAAAACCTAACAACACTGTCTTAGTTCTTAAACAAACAGTTAGGATTATTAAGTAAAAACCAATAGACAACAAATAGTATTTAGACCAGAAATCTGGTCCTAACAATCTCCCCCTTTGTCATTGGTTTTGACAAATCAATTAAGTTTATAAATCACCCCAACCACCTGCAAATTCAATTTCAGCACAGTCTTACACTGTATATACATCTGTTTAAGCTCTTCCTGTAAGTTAGAATTCCAAGTATCAAATAAGCACAAAATATATCTATTCACTGATTTTCAGAACAGATTCAATTCTAAAGACAGGCATACTTCAAAATAGAAATTGTAGAAATTTTTAAGGCCAAAACATGGCACAACAAGATCTTAGTACAACAATTGTAATTGAAATTTAAAAACAGAAACATGAAGTCTTGAAATTGAAATTGAAAACTTAAACTGAAAAACACATAAACTTCTTTATCTCCCCCTATTTGTCATAAGCTAGACAAACTAGTCACGATGTATGTCTGAATGTGGTGCTCTTTCCCTTAAAGGTGCATCTCTGACAACCTCCTCCTGGTCTTCTTCACTGCTTATGGAGAAACCATCATCACCGTGAGTAGCATCACTATCACCATCATCCTCACTTTCTATAAGATTCACCAGTAGCTTCTTTATTTGATAATCATCAGCATCCAGTTCAGCTCTTCTTTCTTGATTATAAGCCAATTTCTGCTGCAAATACCACCTGACACCTTTCTTCTCCTCTGAAGGAGCACTAGATGGCTCTGTCTCTTTTTCTTTGCCTTTTTTACCAGAGATGTCATTGACATGCCCTTCCTTTAGCAGTTTTGCAGAAATATACAGGGCAGAGGGACAATCTGTGATTGGTTCAGTGGAGATTCTAATTGGTTTATTTCCAGACATAGCTGAGACTTGGGTTAAAATCACACCAGTGATTAGACAAGGAAAGGGAAGCAGTATGGAGGGAGAATTTGTATCACAGAAATCTCTCATAAGATTGAAAACATGATGACCAAAGTTAATGGGCAGTGAAGACATGATTTTATATAGAAAGATGGCCATTTCTTTGTTCACCTTTGAGAGTTGTTTGGTAGGGGTCCAATTAAACCTAGCTATTTTGTGTAGCACAACAGAACACAATGTGAGAGAGGATGTCTTGATGGAAGTGCCATCAAATCTATTACTCTTGCCAGTGAGAACAAGAGCAATGACTTCCATGTCATAATCAACAGTATCCACAGAAGGATTAGGAGCACTCAGAAAATCATTGATTAGCTTTGGGGTAAAATCTAAAGTTACACCCCTCAAAAATACTCTCCCATATGCAGGGTTACCCTCATCAAACACATTGCTACTTAGATTAGCATAGAACTCTTTAACAACAGCAGGGTAAAAGGAATCAGCATAGCAAATGGTTCTTCCTAAACCAACAGCAGACAACAATTTTTCAACATACACCTGTATGTGTGGATAACTGACTAAATTAAGCCTCATTTCACAGTGAATTTCCCTACTTGAAAAAGCCCTAAACCTTCTATACATCTTCCTACTCCAGAACCTAGGATCAATCTCATTAAACTTAGAATTGTAAGTAAAAACAGCAGAAATAGGATCATCCTCTAAGTTTCTCCTAGCACGTTTCTTAGTTCTCTGTTTCTTAGATGAAATAGACTCACTTACCTTTGCTTTTGAGCCTGGACTGGTTGTAGACTTATCCAGGAAATCCCTAAGAGTACAGTCATCATCAATATTGAGATTGGGGTTTCTAAGTGGGTTGGAAGACATGGTTTCAACTAGGGTTGCAACCGGACTTGGAACTACGCAGTGGGTTTCTGAGAACTAAGGCTTTTTTTTTTTTTGTTTAGTAGAAAGAGAGAGAGAGTAATTGTGATTGATTTTGGATATTAAAAGAGTTTAGTATAAATAGCAATTAAGCCCAAATCTTTTTGTAATTGGAAAAAGATACACTCAAATCAAATGTGACACAGATTTTGCTAAAAATATGGAAATTTCTTATCAACAGAAATTTGAAAAATAAATTACACTGAAATCACGAAGGAAACAGTTTTCAGTAAGATAAATCCAGCAAATTAAAAAGATAAACATTCCTTGTAAACAGATTTATCCAAAATTTGAATATTAAGAAGTTGAAGTTCTTAAGGAAACTTGACTTGTTTCAAGAGAAGATAGCAATACAGCAAGATATTTACACACACAAAAAAAATCTAGCAATTTACTCCAGAAGATAAGTTTATCATTGAATAACTTTAATAGAAATTAGATTTCAAGAGCTTAAGTTGAGAAAATTCATTTTCATCTCTACACAAAAACTAGTTTGATGCTCTCAGCAAGGAAAGAGTATAAGTGATGTCAAAAATAACAAGACTTTGTCTTGACTTTTTCACTATTATATGAATCATAGAAGGTACAACAACCTTTGGACAAACACTGAATTTTTTAGTATTATGCGAATGAGGTTTCAACTGATGTTGCAACTGAGCTTGCAACCAGTATTGTGAGCATGTGGTTTCTACTGGGGTTGCAACTGAACTTACAACCATTATTTAAAAAGTGCACTTTGTGCTTGCAACTCTATTACCAGAGAGGTTTTAAGACAAGTTACTTCACATCTATTTTTGAGACACCAAAAAGCGGATTTTTCAAGAAAAACTTCAAAGCTCAACCAAGACTTACCTCTAGAACTACAAGGTATTAACGGTACTCAAAATAGACATACATAGCAAGAGTATTCATTTAAATTCATAGTGACATACCCCTATATCACTTCTTAAATATTCAAATTTATTAGTATCAAGGGGCTTTGTGAAAATATCTGCTAATTGTTTTTCAGTTGAAACATGTTCTAAAATTAAGCTTTTTCCTTCAACTAGTTCTCTGATAAAATGATGCCTTAGATCAATATGTTTAGTTCTGGAATGTTGAACTGGATTCTTTGCTAAATCTATAGCACTTTTGTTATCACAGAACAAAGTTAATATTTCTTGCTTAACATTATAGTCACGTAACATCTGTTTCATCCAAATAAGTTGAGTACATCCACTTCCAGCTGCAATATATTCTGCCTCAGCAGTAGATAAAGAGATGCAATTTTGCTTTTTACTAAACCAAGAAACAAGGTTGTTCCCAAAATAAAAACAACCACCAGAAGTACTCTTTCTATCATCTATATTTCCTGCCCAATCTGCATCACAGTAGCCACTCAGAAAATGGTTTGTGTTTTTAGAATACCATAGGCCTAGGTGAATTGTTCCTTTTACATACCTTAAGATCCTTTTGACAGCTAGAAGATGAGGTTCTAAAGGATTTTCCTGATACCTGGCACATACTCGTACACTTAAGCAAAGGTCTGGTCTACTAGCATTTAAATAAAGCAGACTTCCAATCATAGATCTATAAAGACTAGGACAGACACTTTTACCTTTATCATTTTTGGACAGTTTAAGTGTGGTACTCATAGGGGTTATCTTCTCTTTACTCTCACTCAGACCAAACTTCTTAACAAGATTGTCTGCATACTTACTCTGACATAGAAAAATGCCTTTTTCATTTTGTTTAACTTGCAATCCTAGAAAGTAAGTTAATTCTCCTCCACCACTCATTTCAAATTCATTCTTCATATCAGAAATGAATTCATCTATCCTTTTATTAGAAGTGGAGCCAAATACAATGTCATCAACATATATTTGAGCAATGATAATATCCTTTGTAGTTTTCTTAGTAAACAGAGTTTTATCAACTCCCCCTCTGTTAAAACCTTTTTCAATTAAAAACTTGGTTAATCTATCATACCAAGCTCTAGGAGCTTGCTTTAAACCATACAATGCCTTTTTCAGTAAATAGACATGTTCAGGGAATTTTGGATCTTCAAATCCCTTAGGTTGACACACATACACTTCTTCATTAATCACACCATTCAGAAAAGCACTCTTAATGTCAAGTTGAAACAACTTAAAATCATACAGACATGCAAGAGAAAGTAGCATTCTAATGGATTCAATTCTAGCTACAGGAGCAAAGGTTTCATCAAAATAAATTCCCTCAATTTGTGTATAACCCTGAGCTACCAACCTGGCTTTATTCCTGATAATCACTCCATCTTCATTACTTTTATTTCTAAAGATCCATTTAGTCCCTATAATATTTTTATTAGAAGGTCTGGGTACTAAAGTCCATACATCATTTCTTTCAAATTGGGACAGTTCATCTTGCATAGCTAAGATCCATTCACTATCTTCCAAAGCCTCTTTTATGTTCTTAGGTTCTAACTAAGAAAGGTAACAAGCAAAATGAACAACATTATTTCTCTTACCTCTGGTTTTCATACCTGAGGTGACTTCTCCTATGACATTTTCTAGAGAGTGATTTTTCTGAGTCTTTACATAGCGTGGCTTGCTTGTAGTTGGAATAGCAGATCCTCCTTCTTCTCCTTCAAATTCTGTTGAATTCAGGATTTCAACCTCGGTTTCAACCTCAGTTGCAACTGGACTTCCAACCACTATGGGACTGCCTGGTTGCTGAACTTCTTCTTTCTTATTTTCTGTAATCTCAGATTGTTCATCATCACCTGTAATCTCATCAAAAGTTTTTAGGTCATCAAATAACACATTATAAGACTCCATAACACAATTTGTTCTTAGATTAAAAACTCTAAAGGATCTACTATTCTGAGCATAACCAAGAAAGATCCCTTTGTCACTCTTGGAATCAAATTTTCCAAGATGTTCTCTATCTCTAAGAATATAGCAAATACACCCAAAAACTTAAAAATACTTAACATTGGGTTTTCTTCCTTTCCATATTTCATAAGCAGTCATGGAAGTGCCTTTAGTGATGTAAACTCTATTAACTATATGACAGGCAGTATTAACAGCTTCAGCCCAAGTTTCTTAGAATTAAGCATTACTCTAGCTATTTCCTGAATGGTTCTATTTTTTCTTTCAACTATGCCATTTTGCTATGGAGTCTTAGGAGCAGAGAACTCATGACTAATACCTAAGGAGTTGCAAAATTCTCTAAACTTACTGTTTTCAAATTCTGTTCCATGATCACTTCTGACCCTAGCAATATTACCACTGGTTGAGCCTTTTTCAAGTTGGAGTTTTAAGCACAGAGTTTTAAAGAGATCAAAAGTTTCAGACTTATCTTTTAAGAAAACTACCCAAGAGTATCTAGACAAATCATCTACAACTACCAAAATGTACTTTTTGCCACCTATACTAGCAGTTTGCATAGGACCCATTAAGTCAATATGAAGTAGTTCTAGGACTCTTTTAGTGTAGATTTGACTTGTACTTTTTTGAATACTCTTTGTTTGTTTGCCAACTGCACAGTCACCACAGACACTTTGAGTTTTAGCACTAAGTTTAGGAATACCTCTTATCAATTCTTCTTTAACAAGCTTATCTAAGGTTTTGTAATTCACATGAACAAGCCTTTTATGCCAAATATCAACATTATTAGTAATAGCTTGATTACACCTATTCTGTGGCAATTCTTTTTCAGCTTTTTCAAACACATAGCAGCTGTTGGTTGATCTAACTCCAGTCATGACTAAATCATTGTTAAGATCAGTAATTAGACACCTATCTTTGTTAAACTTGACAATCATCTTGTTGTCACATAGTTGACTGATACTAATAAGATTAGCTTTTAGACCATCTACAAGAAAAACATCATCAATATCAAGCATTCCAGGTTTGTTTAAGGTACCTTTACCAACAATTTTACCTGTATCTCCACCTCCAAACACAACAGTGTTTCCTTTAAGACTAGTGATATTTTTTAGGCGACTTGCAGTACCTGTCATGTGCTTAGAGCAACCACTGTCAAAATACCAATCATTAGAAGTAACAACATTCAAAGAAGTAATGACAGCTTTGTTATTAGCAATTAAGGTAGATTTTTCCTTAACTTTCCAGACCCAGTTCAATTTTTTATTGACAGAAGCCAACCAGTTTTTCTGAGAAATGTACTTTCTGTTCCTCTTTAAGTAACACTTGATTTCTGAATGACCAGGTTTTTTTTACAGAAATTACACAGTTTCAACCTAAAGTTAGTTTTATCCTCAAAGCTATTCAGTTTATTCCTGGTTGCAACTTTGGTTGTAACTGAGCTTCTAACCTTATTGCCAAAAACATGAGTTTTATTCCTGGTTGCAACTTTGGTTGCAACTGAGCTTCTAACCTTATTGTCAAAAACATGAGTTTTATTCCTGGTTGCAACTTTGGTTGTAACTGAGCTTCTAACCTTATTGTCAAAATCATGAGTTTCAGCTTTAGCAACAGCTTTATTAAAGGTAGTTTTTCCTGTATTTTCACAACCATAGTAACCCAAACCACTGTTATCTTTAGAGCCTCTAGAATAGTACAACATGTTATCTAATTTTTCTGAAGCAGAAACATTCAGCAGTTTTTTTTTTTTTTAGTTTCAGCAAGTTCAGCCAGTTGTATGTTAAGCTGCTCAGTAAGACTATTAACCTCATCCTTTAGATTGACATTTAGTTTGTTTATAATCAAGGATTGCTTACTCAGACATTGATACTTTTCATAAAGGACAAGATATTGCTGAGTAATGTTTTCATCAGAAGGTTCTTCCTCATCACTGCTATAGGTTTTAACAGCAGTTGTAACTATGGTTGAAACAGACTCACAGTCACTTTCATAAGTAAGTTCTTTTTCAGTGATTATTCCCATAAAATTAACAAAGTTAGAATCATCCTTTTCATCACTGTTGCTTTCAGAATCACTATGAGTGGTTATATAAGCATTTTTGTTTCTTTTTAAAGTATTTGCACACTCAGCCTGAATGTGACCAAAACCTCTACATTCTCTACATTGAATCTCTCTAGGCTTGTAATCTTTATTATCCTTCTCTTTTGGATTCCACTTTCCTGTAGAGTTATTATTAAACCTAGATTCTGAGTTAAATTGATTATCACTTTTCTAAAAGTTTTTGGATATTCCAGTATCATCCTGTTTTTTCTTGTAAAACTTTTTGTAAACCTTTTTAGCAAAGAAGGCTAGCTGTTCTTCATCACTCATTTGTTCACAGACCTTAGGTTCAGATTTATTAGCTTGAAAGGCTATTCCCTTTTCTGGTCTCTTATGTTTGAAGAATTTTAGCTCATGAGTGCTTAGATTTCCTATAAGTTCTTCAAGTTTAAGATTATCTAAGTCTGTTGATTCTTCAATAGCTGTAATCTTAATTTCAAACCTTTCTGGGAGTGACCTTAGAGTTTTCTTAACAAGTTTAGCATCACTGTATTTTTTACCTAAGGTTCCAGCTTGATGGGCAATATGGCAAATTCTACCATTAAATTGTTCAATGGTTTCATCTTCCTCCATTCTTAAATTTTCAAATTGAGTAGTTAACTGTTGGAGTTTGAAAGCTTTTACTTTAACAATTCCTTCAAAAGTAACTTGCAAAATATCCCATGCCTCTTTGACAGTTTCACAATGAGAGATATACCTGAACACACTAAGAGTTACACCAGCAAAGATCAAGTTTATGGCTGTTGAGTTGGCACTTGATTTTCTGTCTTCATCAGCAGACCATCTGTCTTCAGGTATATAAACCAGTTCACGTTCACCATCAATGGCAGTTGGAGCCTTCCATCCATACATCACAGTTTTTCATGCATGTTTATTTTGCTGTTTAATGAAGGACCTCATTCTGATTTTCCATACTCCATAGTTTACTCCTCCTTCAAGCAATGGTGGTTTGTTGAAAGCGTTTCCTTCCCTCATTAAGTCCATCTTTACTAGAACACAGGATCCACACTACGTAAGATCTAGTGTGAAGCTCTGATACCAATTGAAATTCATATCCGCTGTTCTAGTTGCAGTTTTGCAGTTAGGTTCCAAGTGAGGTTGCAACCACAGTTGGAACCAAGTGTAATAATGGACAGAACTGTAAAAAGTTAAATGTACTTGAAATAAATCACACGCACATTTAACAACGGAGTTTACCTAACCAGGCTACGTCTCCGGGGCACTTACCCAGATTATGATATTATAAAAGCTTACAATATAGGATTCAAGTCTTAATGAAAAACTCTCAGACTCCCTCTAGGTTTTTCTGCCTATCTCTATATTGCTCCTACCTTATAACTATCACTTAATAAATCAATGGCATCCCACCATTGTTTTTCTTTTGAAAGCTTTTGGTGTATTATCTCTAGAATGGGTTCTTTATAATTTAGAACACACAAACTTTTACAAGCTAAGTTATCAACTATATAAGTAAAAACAATCTTCTATCTTTAATGTCTTTTGTGATTGCTTTTGACTTTATTGATTGGCTTCAATCTTTCCAAGCATTACGTGATTCTTCAGCGTGGATTGACTCCAATCATCATTGGTTGATACCTGTTTAATAACAAGCTTGATTGTAGGAGTTAGTCTTTTCCTATAACAAGGAAACATGTAAAAAGACAATATCTTTTAAAGATAATATCTTTAAATATACATATGAAACATTAACTCCATATTTTATTTAATCTTAAACATATCATACTGAATTGATAAGGAACAAAGATTGAAACAAGTGATAAAGATTTGTATAAGAATAGAGATATGGATTTATCTATGTAAAAGAAACATAACTAATCTCTTTATATCTTTTAGGAAATCTTTCCTTACCACTTTGATATTCTCAATAAACGCATACTAAACCTTTAGGATCATATGAGAATATATCCTGCATACTTTAAAACAAATAATTATCATTTAAAGAATAGTTATGCAGATTTACAGAACAAGACAGAATCCTGCAGAACAGCAGGTTGGAACTGTGGTTGCAGCTGAGGTTGCAACATTACTTAAAACCTCCAACGCTGTCTAAGCAGGTTGGAACCGTGGTTGCAACATTGCTTGAAACCTGTCAACACTTGTCTCAGTAGGTTGTAACTGAGGTTGCAACATTGCTTAAAACCTAACAACACTGTCTTAGTTCTTAAACAAACAGTTAGGATTATTAAGTAAAAACCAATAGACAACAAATAGTATTTAGATCAGAAATCTGGTCCTAACAAACTTTGAATCCACTCGATTAGGTTACTAACTAATTACATTGAATTAGGTTAATTTTTAACTTTGAATCCACTCGTTAGGTTACTAACTAATTACATTGAATTAGGTTAGTTTTTAACTTTGAATCCACTCAAGAAAATGTGTACATCCTTTGACAACTAATCAAATATTTCACACAAGATGTGAGGATCGAGGACGAGTTTGCACAAGTTGTAGGATCAAATATAATACCGGTCCTACTATGGGACTAAATATAATTTATTGGCAGCTAAATACTTGCAAGATTCAAACTATGGGACCAAATAGCAAGGTTCAAACTATGGGACCAACTTACACAGTTATATATGGTTCCCAGAGGTTTGGCAATAAATTCTAATTTTGACTTATCAGGTAATTATTTCACAGATTGTTGCTGTAATTATTGAACATTTAGTGTAATTCAACTCATAACGCTTTATTGTACCCATATCTTGACAACAGGTACTATTATTCTGTAAATTCAACTCATGCAATTATTATTCTTCAAAGTGCAGTTTGCTTTTTTCATATATATTCGTGAAAAAATATTTGATTTTTTTTTTTTAAATCAATGTTTTATTTTATTTCTAAATTTTTTGTTCAAAAAAAACTATAAAATTTGACTTTTTTTATATATTCTTGGGGAGGACATTTCAAATATTATTTAGTCAGATCTGTATTATGAATGATTTAAATACTATGAGCCAAATATATATCATTAAGAAACTAGGAAGTTTCTCTCTCAAAGCTTTGAATACAAGAATTGCGTTTACTTATTGATTTGTCTGAAAAAGGTTAATAATTAACTTTGAATCCACTCAAGAATATAGGACTAATTATATATGTAATAATTAACTTTGAATTCACTCAAGAATATAGGACCATACTATTCGCACTTATAAATAAACAAAATACACCGGGTTACGATCATGCGAGGGTGAGCTAAATTGGAGGCTGCAACCCGTCTGCATGAAGCCGGAACTGCTAGTAATTGCTGATCAGCCATATGATGGTGAATTCGTTCGGCGTTCCCATGCCTTGTACACGCCACCCGTCACACTATGGAAGCTCTATGGATTTTTTTATCACTTCACCTATAAAATTTCACAATTACGCAAATGGAATGACATCAACATGAGACTAGTGGGACGGATAAGGTGTTCAAAAGTCAAAATTAAAGATATTTTCATACGTAATTTTCAAATCATTTTCCACTTTCCCTCTTTTATGCCCACTTATCTCTTTCATAATTTCGACTTCATTATTCATGAAGAAATTGACAAACAAGTTAATATCAGTGTCACAAGCTTTTATAATTGAGGGCTTAATTAGTTGCTATCAACCGAAAGCTGGGTTGGAACTGAAATTTGGGAAAAATTAAGCACCATTTTGTATGTCACCAACTCACTCTAGTTAAAGGGCAAACAAAATATAGAGGGAATAATGGATTATAAAGTGTTAAAAAAAATGTCAGCACTCTACTTCATAAAAATAAACACAGCCACATTTTCACAAATCTAGACACTACTTTATAAAGCTGAACATTATTTCTCTGTTTCAAAACAATAAAAATATCAATGAATGTTAAAAGCAGATCCAAGTATTATAATAAATCATTTTTACCTCCCAAAAATCTTTACACAAAAGAGCATCAAAAGTTAGAGCACTCTTAGTACAGATTCTCTATTGAAGCATCTTTTAGGTAAAATAGATAATATGGTAAAAAATTTGTTGCACTCTATGATAGCAAATATGTATCAAGCATCCATTTCTTATACTGTGTTTTTGTTCAATAATAAATTACTATTCACATTTGTTGGGTGGACTTAGGAAGAGGGAGAATGAGAGAAGAAGTTAGTTTGATATCCTACAAATTTAACATGAAATCATTGTACTTTTCTTTAACATTAATAATCTTTATAATTTTAAGATACTGAATTTTAACCTCAATTTTTTTATGATAAGTTACATGTGTTAATCAAGCTTTGTGTCCCCTTTTTAGTGGAAAAAACAGTTTTTTTTATACTATTTAGCCAAAAATTAAATAAAAAATTTATAATACATCTAGAAATTGGGTAATTGGACTTGTAAAATTTACTAAAACTTTTTGTTGTGTATAATTATTCAAGTATTTATATTTTTAGCTAGATCTAAGATAAAATTTGTTTACATATTATGTATTTTAGATAATCTGTTATATAAAATATTTCACACAAATATCTTTATTTTAGATAATCTGCGGTGAAACATTGTATTATAGAGAATCTGTAAAATAGATTTAAGTGATATAATTCTGTAAAATAGATAATCATGATAGATAAGATGCTGTGAATGTTTCTACAAGGAGATGAAAGGAGAACCAAGTATACTCCTTCCCACACTTCGGAAGAACTTCATGTTAATAGGAAGATAGAGAAAATGGAAGTAAAGCTCTAAATCTAAATAATATCACACTATAGTACAAAGTATGTTTTTAAAAAGCACGCTAAATCCCTAGTAAAAAAGCTAGATTCAAAACTTAAAAAGCACGCGTTTCCGCTTTTTAGGCCACACTTTTGACGTAGTTTTTGCAAAAAACGCTTTAGCTAAGATTTAGTCTTTTAAAACACTAGAAACATCTTGCCTAAAGAAGTAACTGGTATAGAGAGTATGTACTACATGTATCAGATTCAGGAAATAATAAACACAAAACCCAAACCAAAACCAGTTAACAGAAAGCCAGGATATATATTCATGAGCACTGTGACTCGAAAATTTAACTCATCAAATACAGATTACTTGGCAAGACTACAACACTTCAACTGAAAATTAAGATTCGACCAGATGAACTTCTCAAATAACAAGTAAATTTACCATAAAAAGTAAAAATCCATGAGCATAACCTATAACTAGATATGAATCTAATCCTATACACCAATATGCAGTAATTAAAAAAGCAGCTAAGGGGATACAATCATGAACCACCGGAAAGTTTGGAGTTAATAGAATGTAAATATTTGTCGGACATAATAAGCCCTGCCATTTAAGGAACTGGTTAAAAACAGCTAGCGGTGCAGTAAAAAACTACTACTGTGATTTTGGTTACAATTTAAGAAGTTAATTCTATCTTTTATATCAGCAACTTGGTCGCAGTATATTAGTTTATCGGTCAAGAACTGAGTAACATGGTGCTTCTCTGTGAATTTTGAACGTGTATTGAGTAGTTTTTGGAGTCATGCCTTTAAAGCAGTCCCCAATTTATTTCCAGAATGATGATGTCTTTTAATCCACCCATACTCACCAGCAAGAAAACATCAAGTTCGATCTCCCTACAACAAAAACAAAATAGAGCTGTATTAGATATCCTAAAAATTGAAGGAATTTTAGAATGAAAAGAGCTAATTAAAGCAATGACTGATATATCACTTTATGAAACAGCAATCTTTTCGTTCCTGCAAAACTAATAATAGCTTTAAAAACCAAGAAACTACCATCAGCAAGGAAGATAATGAAAGATAATAGAGGTCGCAATATACAAAATAACTCAAACAGCTCATCTGCAACTTGAAACAAAATAAAAAAAGCAAATCAAATAGAAACATGAGATGAACTTCCAGCCAGCAAATACTAGCAATAGCAATGTCAGGGTAACAAATGAAACGTGTCCGATAATAAACCAAGGGAAATGTATATGAAACAATAAACATGAGCCATTTATATACAAGCTCCCAATGGTACAATTATCAATAACCTTAAGAAAAAGTAAAATTAAGAAGAAGTTAAGTAACCCATCATAATTCATACCATGCACAACCAATTGAAATTAGCTCTTATTCAAGTGTCTCGTCTAAAGATTGAAAAACTATATATATATATACATATCTAATCGGTCCAACATCCAAGTATGGAAATCTGAACTTCTCGATAACCCAAATTATATATCATCTAAAGGGACTAAAGAAACTACATTATATTTAGAAGTTCAGAATCATAAGATTTTCCTACAAAAGACGGGGACAACTCAGGCCCTCCCTTAACATGATAACCGAATAAAGTTCTGTTTTCGTACAATGTGTAACAAAATAAAGTCGAAATAAACATAAACGTAATAAATAGAGTTTGTTATCACTTATCAGCAAAGTCTAGCTCATATGCATGCCATCTCCAACTTGACTGCAGATTGGGCCCATAGCAGAGAAGGCTTTCTCGAAAGGAGAGGGATGAGTAAGTGCGTTATTACGCATACGCTTAGATACATATGTATCAGCAGGGGGATTGCTCTCCTCCATCTTCCTCCTAACACCTCTCACTGCTTGTTGCTCAGTTAGAGAGAGCCGGAAAATCTGCCTGCTAACTCTGCAAAGGGAGCTATGGTTATCGTATAGAATTCTCTGGTCACAGTTTTTGTCACAAATGTGGGTCAGTCCAGTTAGCTTGCAGTGATACATGTTACCACACACGTTTTGATTTTCACATTTCCAGTCGCATTTGTGGACAGGGTTTGACCCGTCTTTTCCCAAAAAACTGGACAAATAAATAACGTTTGTAGGTATTGGTAGCCTAGATTTTCCAAATACCTCCATAGCTTTCCTTGCGATGAAAAAACTTAATATCTTTATGAGAAATTCCAAATGACTTGCACCCACGATACTCTGCAAGCCCACCACAACAGAATAAAACAGTAAGTTTGTTGTAATGGGAGTATGGATTTGAGTCATTTGACATAGATGAACACGAGGACCTTAGACTTGCAGAGCCACTTTTTTATCTAAGTACTTCAATTGGTAAAACGTAAACAGATGAATATCTGTGCGCGTCTCGTGACATCCATTTTTTTTCCATTAGGAAGAGTAAAATAGTAATGAAGTTAGCACAAATTAACATAAGTAAAGAGGATTCCAGAATTATCACATTCACAGATATGCGGTCGACACATTTAGGTACATAGTATGATTAACAAAAAACTCTCATAAGTCATAATTGAAAATAGAAGGTAAATTTAACGAAAAGGAGTCTTAAAAAAAACTAACGAGGACCGAAAGAGATCTAGAGTAATTGAATTTTGCCTATGTCACTGTGGATTAAAAAGCACACTACTTTTACAAAGTTATGTACCACAAACTACAATCATCTCAACAATCAGGATTATCTCTAGGAGAGATGCACATTATTTATTTATGATGTTCAATATGCACCCCTACTTATGTTATGTTTTCTAGCCAAGAAAATGAAACGCGATGAGGCCTAAACACATTACATCTGTTTATTTTGGTATTATCTCAACCTGGAAGATTAAGTACTAACAAAAAAACACCTTACCTTATTTATCATATTTAATAATGATCTATAGAGTAATATTTAAGAATAGTTTGATCAAATGTCTTACGATTACTCCGCCTCTCGATAAATAATTGTGCATCAGTGCATCAAACAGAAAAAGTAAGAACCTGGCCTTTTGAAATACGATTACTCCGCCTCTCGACTCATTCCTCTTGTTACTATACATAAGATCCCTACTTAACTTTGGCCTTTCTCATACATCATAAGCTAAGTTTCATTAACAATCGAATTAAACTGAACAGTACACAAACTAAATAAGTCATAATCGCCTGACTGAACATCTTATATTAATTTGTTAATCGAATACTTTTCAATACTACACCAAGTCCGCATGCGTTGATTAGAGAAAAAAATATTTCAAATGGAACCATAGTAGTCATTTAGAGTACATGACGACTCTGGTATTAAATCGACAGAAATATACAAGCATACGTACATAAAGAGTCAGTTACCTAATTTTCACTAAAAAATTCAAACCCCCAAATGTAAAAATTAACAGCACATTAAACAACTGGATGACATAAGATCTTGACCAGCATACTAATTGTTTGAAAGTCTATAGCTACCAAATCAGTATTTATATATAGGGGTAATTCACTATAAATACCTCGTAACAACTTATATTCCTCCTAAATAACTTGATAATTTCACATTCTTACCATTTTTTATACTATATGAGTTTTATTAGTAATTAATTTTTAAAAAAAATAAAAAAAATCACAAAAAATCATAAAAATCACAAAAAATCACAAAAAATAAAAAAAATTAAAAAAAATCACCAAAAATTAAAAAAAATCACCAAAAATCACAAAAAATTATTAAAAAAATACAAAAATCACAAAAAAATTAAAAAAAATTACAAAAGATTTAAAAAATTACAAAAAATCATAAAAAATGAAAAAAATCACAAACTTTTAAAAAAATTACAAAAAAAATATATAATTTTTTTGTTAATATAACACTTTTTATACCGAAAAATCAAAAAAAATATAAAAAATCATAAAAATTTATAAAAAATCACAAAATATTAAAAAAAAGAAAAAAATCAAAAAAATGAAAAAAACGAAAAAATTATATAAAAAAGAAAAAAAATCACAAAATTTACAAAAAATCACAAAACATTATAAAAAAATAACAAAAATGAAAAAAAATTATAAAAATTATAAAAAATCACAAAAATCACAAAAAAAAAAGAATTATAAAAAAATTAAAAAATCATAAACTTTTTAAAAAATTGCAAAAAATATATATATATTTTTTTGTCAATATAACACTTTTTATACCGAAAAGTGATTTTTTTTTTTTACAAAAAAATGGTTTTTCCATGATAAATGTGCATTTTTTTAATCTAAATGAGCTGAAAGTGCATCTAGTTCAGTCAAAAATACATATAATTCAGTCAAAAGCGTATATAGTTTAATAAAAGTGCATATAGTTCAGTCGAAAATGTATATAGTTAGTCAAAAATGCATAAATTTGAGTCGAAATTGCATTCAATTCAGCTGAAAGTACATCTAGCACCGTTGAAAGTGCATACAATTCAGTCGAAAGTAAATATAGTTCAATAAAAGTGAGTATGCATATAGTTCAGCTGAAACTACATCTGGTTCAGCTGAAAGTACATCTGGTTTAGCTGAAAGTACATCTGGTTCAGCTGAAAGTACATTTGGTTAAGCTTAAAGTGCATCTAATTTAGTGGAAAGTACATATAGTTAAGTCAAAAGTGCATATAGTATAGTCCAAAATGAATATAGTACAATCGAAAGTGCATATAGTTTTGTTAAAAATGCATCTGATTCAACTAAAGGTGTATCTGATACAACTGAAAGTGCATATGGTTCAGCTGAAAGTGCATATGATTCAGACAAAAATGCATCTAGTTCAATAAAAGTGCATAT
The DNA here is from genome assembly GCA_963682055.1 of Primula veris. Taxonomy (NCBI): domain Eukaryota; kingdom Viridiplantae; phylum Streptophyta; class Magnoliopsida; order Ericales; family Primulaceae; genus Primula; species Primula veris. The sequence continues at coordinate 7,985,047 of OY821750.1, read as the reverse complement.
CGTTATGTAAAATCTGCATCTGATTCAATTAAAAGTGCATCTGGTTAAGTTAAAAGTGCATATAGTTCAGCTAAAAGTGCATTTGGTTCAGTCAAAAGTGCATCTAGTATAGTCGAAAGTGCATAAAGTTCAATAAAAGTGATTTTTTTTTTTTTTTTTATAATTTTATGTGATTTTTTTTCATTTTTTTTTTAATATTTTGTGATTTTTTTCATTTTTTTCATCTTTTATAATTTTTTTATTTTTTTAAAATTTTGTGATTTTTTTTTTATTTTTTTTTTCATTTTTCTTTCATTTTTGTGATTTTTGTGATTTTTTTAAATTTTTTTATTTTTTATAATATTTTGTGATTTTTGTATTTTTTATAATTTTTTATAATTTTTTTTTTGTAATTTTTTTTAAAATTTTGTGATTTTGTGATTTTTTATATTTTTTTTGTGATTTTTTTGTGATTTTTTTTTCATTTATTTTGAGATTTTTTGCATTTTATATAATTTATGTGTTTTTATTTTTTATGAAATATGTGTATGGCGTTTTGGTAAATAAAATAAATAATTAAAAAGTGGTACCTATATGGAATATGACCTTATGGAGGTAGTTAAGAGTAATATAATTTTAAAAGTGGTACCTATTGGCCATTATGTGTTATATATATTCTAATTATTTGATTACCTAATTCAAGGAAAAAAAATGTAAATGGAACCAAAAAGTCAACTGGACTATACAATGACTAGATGACTAAATCAACAAAAGATCACATTTTTTTTGCAAAGAAGTTTCTTATAAATTGTCATTTTACATTGTAATTGTTAACACCAATCATAACCCTTAAATTAGAAATAAACAATAAATGAATGCACTGTAAAAACCCGCATATCTTAATTAGATATAAGTGATCAAAAACCTCTTATCAGAATTCCAGAAATTAATATTTTTAAAATTTAAAATGCTAAATATGTGTTTTTAAAAAAAAATCACCTGGGTTAAATTTACATGCAACCTTTTTTCAAGTTAAATTTGCATGTAGTTTCGTAATGATTATTATTTTTTCAGACAAATAAAATATTGCACAATTGTGTACATAATAACATAACTCCGAAATTAGAAATAAGCAATAAATTAAATCTACTATACTATAATTTATAGAACTAACATTTTAATTAGATACATACTCGGTATGACAGTATAATTACTACACCAGCTACCATAGCCAGTATCTTAGCTTCTAATTAGATAATTCCTAAAAAAGAACAACTAAGGGAAAAAAATCACATTAAAAAAAGCAAAAAAAAAAACGCTAATACATCAACATAATTACATAAACATTCAAATAATGAATTCGTAACAAGTTTAAAAAGGAAATATATAAATATATATATAAATACATGTTAATGTGTATATATATAGTTTATATAAAATGTAGCTCACCAGGAAATTAAATATGGAAATATGCATTTTCTCGCTCTCTCTGAGTCTCTTCTAATATCAACGCAAGTTTTTCCTTAGTATGAAGAAAATTCTTGCATGGAGAGAGGGTGATATAGACAAGTATTTAATTATTTTAAGTCTTTAACTATTTTAAGGTGATCCGGTATATACGTAATACGTGACTCGTTGAAAGAGTAGTAGATGACATGCAAAATGAAGTAAAATGAAATTTCGTCCGACTGTTTTTTACAGAAGGATCCGCGTAGTTTGAATATCATTGCAATTTTGTTTAGTCCGGTCTTCTAAAAAGCGAGTTTGTGTAGGAATTGGACAGTGATTAACAATGCACCATATTAGGCGAGATTAAGTGGAATTAGACCATAGCCCAAATGATTCCGCCGATGATCTATTTAGCCCCTTTCATAACATTGGTTGATCCCTCAAGTGTCTATTGCTAAATGCTGGTAAATATAATCAAGTAACTCGTCTACTTAATGTAAGGATAAATTTTTTTAAGATAAAAAATGATACTTATAGTTATTAGTTGTCCCATTTTTTTCAAAAGATGACGTGATAGCCAAAGACAAATAAAAATAAAAATTGAATAGTTGACATATTTAGTGCTTTTCATATTTTAATATAGGAGATTTAAACTATAAGCATAATCAAAATATTCCCAAATAATAATAAATCATACAAAAAAATCACATACAAGAACAAAACAACAACATCTAATACGATTTTTAATTAGTGTGAAACTAGATCAAATAGTCCGTTTTAATCAACCATGAGATGCAAAACATCTAATACGATTTTTAAACCACTGATTTTTCGAATTAAATCGGAGAGAAATAAATTTTACATGTAATCTTTACTACACGGTTATAAATTTTACATGTAATAATGGTAACACGTGATATGAATCCTTGATTTGAGTGAATAAATTTTGCCCCATAATATTATCCTTGATTTGTGTTTTGAAATTTTTCCAAAGTTGGCTGAGAGAATTTGCAAGCTGTATCATTTTGTTTAGTAAATACTTTGTCAACTTTATCTTCATTGCCAAGTATTTCTTTATTGGTATTTTCACATTGATGACTATGATCATTTCCTTTAATACCCTCCCTCAAATTATGTCGGGGTCGGAGGCATAATTTGCCAGAAAAATAACACAGCGAGGTCTTTGACATGACTTGGTAAATATATCAGCTAGTTGTTCATTGGTAGGGACATAACGAGTCACAAGGAGCCCATTAGTAACACGTTCCCGAACGAAGTGATAATCTAACTCAATATGTTTGCTGCGGGCATGGAAGACGGGATTAATTGTCATATGTAAAGCGCTGAGATTGTCACAAAACAACACGGGTGGTGACGAAACAGGAACACGAAGATCACGAAGTATAAATGTTAACCATCTGAGCTCAGCTGTAGTATGGGCCATTGCACGATATTCAGCCTCGGTGCTTGAGCGGGAAACCGTTGGTTGTTTCTTTGCACACCATGAGATTAAGTTTTGACCAAGGAATGTACAGAAGCCAGTAGTAGATCGTCGAGTGGTGGGACAGCCAGCCCAATCTGCATCAGAAAATGCACAAAGATCAAGTGTAGTGCGGGGAGTAAAATTAAGGCCCAGATGTATGCTGCTTTTTATATATCGTAAAACTCGACGTACCATTTTTAAATGGGTTAGTGTAGGAGCATGCATAAATTGAGAGACAGTTTACACTAAATGAAATATCAGGGCGCGTGAGAGTCAAATATTGTAATGCACCAACAATACCACGAAATTCGCTTGGGTCATCAAGTAAAGTGATACTAGAAGATTTAACAGGTTTTGATTCCAGTGGAGTATTCATTGGCTTTGAATCAACCATCTGCATCTTTTCAAGAATTGTCAAAGCATAATGAGTTTGAGAAAGATGTAAACCATCATGAGTAGGAGAAATTTCTATACCCAAAAAATGATGTATAGGTCCTAAATCTTTCATTGCAAACTCTACACTCAAAACTTTAATAAATTGTTCAACTTCATGTGAATTAGAACCTGTCAATAACATGTCATCAACATATAAGAGTAGAACAAGTGTACCTTTAGATGAGTGGCGAATAAATAGTGAAGGGTCAGTCATGCTACAAAAAAAATCATTAGTACGTAAAAAGATACTAAATCGATCAAACCATGCACGCGGAGCTTGCTTGAGTCCATAAAGAGCACGGTGAAGCTTACACATGATTAGGATTTTGCAAATCAACCATTCCAGGAGGTTGCTCCATGAAAATGTCCTCACTAATATGACCATACAAAAATGCATTTTTTACATCAAGTTGTCGAATACCCCATTGTCGTACAAGGGCAAGACTAAGAACAATACGTATGGTTCATGGTTTAATAACAGGGGAAAAAGTTTCAGTAAAATCAATCCCATCTAATTGATGATATCCTTTAGCTACCAAGCGTGCCTTAAGGCGATCAAGTGAGCCATCGGTGTTTAGTTTTGTCTTGAACACCCATTTTGAGCCTATCACGTGCATTTGTGGTTGACGTGGAATGAGTGTCCATGTTTTATTATGGTGAAGTGCAGCGAGTTCTTCACTCATAGCATGACGTCACACTTCGTGTTTAAGAGCAGTTCGGACGCTAAGAGGCGCACGAAGAATGGATTGGGTGTGGACTGATAATGCGTATTTTGGGTTGGGCTTAATTGTGCCCATTTGAGCACGGGTAACCATAGAGTGGGACGAGGTGGATGAAGAGGTTGCAAGGTCGGTAGGTTGTTCGGTAACGACCGCATGATCATAGATCCCTATTGACAAATTGGGAGAATTATCAGGAGATGGGATTGGGTGTGGACTGTTAATGCGTATTTTGGGTTGGGCTTAATTGTGCCTATTTGAGCACGGGTAACCATAGAGTGGTGCGAGGTGGACGAAGAGGTTGTAAGGTCTGTAGGTTGTTCGGTAACGACCGCATGATCATAGATCCCTATTTTCAAATTGGGAGAATTGTCAAGAGATGATTGTGGGGAAGTGTCAAATGAAATGGGCACTAATTGGTTAATAATACTTCAGAATTTGAGTTGGCAACATCGGAGTCTAGCGGTGAAGTTTGGGTGCTAATGATAGGAGAACTAGTAGTATTTTTTGAACTTATGGTGGTACAAGATGTGTCTAAGGGTGAAGTTACAGTGTGTAATACGGGACTATAATTAGGTAGCGGAATTGTGGAAAGATCGTCATCGGATTTTTCTGTAGAAAAATCCATGTCAGTAACCGGAATAGTAAGCCAATTGTCAAATATACTTAGTAGTTGATTGTGCAAATTAGTCGATTTAGATGTTTGCTGAAACGGAAAACACTTTTCATCAAACACTACATGATGGGAAATTATTATCTTCCGACTTGACGGATGAAAACATTTATACCCTTTATATTGGTTACTATACCCGATAAAAACGCATGCTACTGTTTTTGTATCAAATTTATTGTTACGAGTGTCCCAAGTGTAAGGAAAACATTTAGATCCAAATACACATAGTGAAGAGTAATTCGGATAAGTACCATGTAGTTTTAAAAAAGGAGTATCAAAGTTTATAGCAGATTACGGAAGACGATTATATAAATAAACATCCGTAGTAAAAGCTTCAACCCATAAATACAATGGAGCTCCACTATGAAAGAGCATTGTCAAACCAAGTTCACGAATAATACGATGTTGTCGTTCGACCATACCTGTTTGTTCCGGTGTGTGTGGACAAGAAATTATATGAAGGATACCTTGTGCTTGAAAATAAGATCCAAGCTTGTTATTAATAAGCTCACCACCACCATCTGAATGAAACACTTTAATTTTTTTGTTATATTGTCTATCAACATATTTTTCGAATGAAAAATAACATCACTAAATTCTAATTTCCTTTTCAGAGGTACAAACCACGTAAAACGAGAAAAATCATCAACAAAACACGCATAATATCCGAAAGAACCAAGAGACATTACAGGAGCTGGCCCCCATAAATCACAATGTATTTTATCAAATACTTCTACACTAGAATTTTTAGAATTATAAAACGGAAATTTACTAATTTTTCCTAATTGACAACTGTCACAAAAAGACGGTGACTTATTCGAGCCTACTACTTCGATATGACCCTTATTCTAAAGACATTGTAAAGATGAAAGTTGTGGGTGTCCTAGCCGTTGATGCCAAATATCCACCGTCCCAGTTTTATAACGATTAGCAAAATGTAGTTCATGTGGATTAGAAAGAACGTAAAGATTACCCTTGTGCTTCCCCGTCATCACTATTTGACATGTTTCTCGTTCCTTCACACACAAACCATTGTTAGAAAATTCACAATTTAAAGGAAAATCATCGGTTAGTTGGCTGACTGATAATAAATTTTTAGCTAATTGGGGAACAAGGAAAACATCTCTTAAAGTAAATTCCATAGATTTGTATTTAATACAAGTGTCCACAATAGCTTCAATAGCCAATGATGTTCCATCACCAATCTGGACAGAGTCGGTACCGAGAAATTTTCTTAAATTTTTTAACATATCTGCATTACCTGTCATGTGGTTCGATGCTCCGGTGTCGGTAATCCATTTAGGTTCATAAACCGATGTATCAAGGGTGAGTGCAACAAGTGCTTGTGGAAGCATGTTTTTCATGTAGTTTAGGTATAAACCAACATATTTTGGCTATATGTTCAGGAGTATCACAATATTGACACCTCTCGGCTCGATATTTTTCATGCTCACCCGGAGTCATGCGTCGTTGTCCATGTGGGGGAAGGCTTCGGCTAAGGGCATTCATATTTTGGTCAATTGGGCGTGAGGCATGTTAGTTTTTGGCTTCACGGGTTTGTTGAAAGGGCATCGAAGAATTGGAGTTATTAGAGTTGTGAGCCTGGAATCCTCGTCCGCTTGAGTTGAAGTGATTTTGATTTTTTCGAGTTGGTGACTCCCAGGAAGTGTGTTGTTTATGGCTAAAGAATGCCATGGGCGGTGGGAGTTGATATTGAACCATGATTGTCATTGCTCAAATCCTTGAAGGAGAGACACAAGCTCCGAGTAACTTAGAGTTGGAGCCTTGAGCATTGACGTAGTAAAAGACTCGTATTTTGGTCCAAGACTTGTCAAAAGAGAAAATATTTTTTGTTTTTCATCAAGAGGATTGCCAAGTGCTGCAAGGTTGTCACATATGCCCTTGAATTGTCTTAGGTGGTTTGCAATGGTTGTGTGTTCATTTTTGCGAAGATACGTAATTTCTTGTCGGAGATATTTGGGCATAGGATTTTTGCAAGGCATCCCAAACTTTATGGGCCATGTCTAACCCTATGACCAAACCATGAGCTTCTTCGGTTAGCGTTCCAATAATCCATCCTCGAAGAAGACGATCGGAACTACGCCAACTGATATAGTCTTTGGTTAGAACCTTTGTGGGAATTTCAGTTGTGGGGGTGGTGTACATTTCTGGTATTTGGGTTTCACCGGTAAGGTGACCGATAAGTTCTTGGCTTTCGGCAAGTGCCATTGCTTGCTCACGCCATAAGTGATAGTTGTTGTGTTTGAGTTTAAAGGTAATAAAGTTAGTGACATTGAAAGAAATTTGTGCCATTGATGTGAGATTTTAACACTCACATTGGCTCTGATACCAAGAGAAAAAAGAAGAACTAATGTATATGTGAAACAAGAAGGGAATTTGTTTATTGTTCTTGCTTACATTGTTGTGAAGTTATTACACATATTTATACCAACAGTAAAATAATAGAATCCTTAATAATGGTAACAAGTGATATCAATCCTTGATTTGAGTGAATAAATTTTGCCCCATAATATTATCCTTGATTTGTGTTTTAAATTCTTTCCAAAGTTGGCTGAGAGAATTTGCAAGCTGTATCATTTTGTTTAGTAAATAGTTTGTCAACTTTATCTTCATTGCCAAGTATTTCTCCATTGGTATTTTCACATTGATGACTATGATCATTTCTGTTAATAATCTTTACCACACGGTTATAAATTTAGGTTGAAGTATGCCTAATTTACCGCATATTTTATGTTATTGAGGATTAAAATACTTAGGTGTAAAGTAAATAAACCAGCAAAAGTTTTATCATAAATTTATGTTTCTAGGTTCATGTAGTAGATGATACCTATACTGAAAGATATAAAATACAATTTGATAGCTTTATAGATATACATTTTGTTATGTGTCAATTCCTAATCAAAGAAACTAAATATCGTCACTGTATAGTGTAAAAAAGAAATAACATATTAAACTTCAGCTACTATAATTGATTAATAACATATAATCCATAGCTGCACAAGTATGTTTAGAGTAAGTTTGGCTTTCAGACTTCAGGAAAACTTCCTCTATATTTCTTCCATTGTAACAAATACATCTTTTTTCATAATTATTCAATCTGAACATAATGTGTTGGGATTTACTGTATCGAAAAACAATAATATAAATGAAAAGGACTGAAACGGAAATAAACAATTTTATTTCACTTGAAAAGAAATATTACTCTATTACAAAATTCCTAACACGTACAGAATTTAAATTGCTATAAATAAATTATAGACAGATTTAAAATAAATTATTAAACTGCTGGACTGAATTGTAATTATACGAAACTGTCAGACAGAATAGTATAAAGACTATACTGCTAGACTGTTTGTCAATTAAAAGAAACTGCCAGACAGAATAGTATGATTACTAAGCTGCTGGACTGTTTCCGTAAATAAATGGAATTACAGAACTGAAATGTAAATTAATGGAATTAAATTACAAAACAGAATGGACTGGAAAGTAAATACAAAAAAGTAAACAGTACTGGAAAATTAAATTACAGAATGTAAATGACTGGAAAGTAAATACAGAAAAATAAATTACAGAATGTAAACAGTACTGAAATGAAATAAACAGAATGTAAACAGTACTGAAATGAAATAAAAAGAAGAGGCAACTGCAAGCGGTTTTCCTTAAACAATATTTCCCAAACCATCTTAGTGTTTCTGGTTCTCAGAACTTTGTTCCCAAGGTACAACTTTTATCACCGAGTGGCTCGCGTGGAAACGGCACCGAAGCACAGGTCGAGCTGTTGGTGGTACGATTCTCTCTCTAATATGATGTTGTATGCTGTGTGTGTGTGATAGATGTCATGTCTAAATAAGAGGAGGAAGGTTTCCTTTTATAGGTTTTTTCAGAAACCGCAACCATAATGGTCCATTTAATTCTGGGAGATACACCTCAAGAATCCGCCCATTCAATTTCTGAAACTGCAGCACTCAATCTGCAATTTATTTCTCATTGAATACTGGCATCGTTTTAATTTGCTGGAAACTCTAGAGACTTCTTTTGTATTTTATACCGAACTCCCTTTTCAGATTTGGTCCAAGGCCCAAGCCCGCGACCCGAGGACCGGCGCCCGAGTCCCGAGAACCGAGCGAGCGTGCATGTGTGGTACACACTCATACACATATGTGTATGTGGACATAATAGTTTAACAACTACATGGGTTGGACTTGTATATATATTGAAAAATTAACTCTTAATTCTCCAATGTGTGATAACCCTCAATGGTTTTCCCTTTATTCCTTCTATTTTCCAGCATTAAACTTTTTCATTCTTTCGAGAACTTAACTTTGATGCCGATTAGTATTCACAACCATTCTCCGAATAGGTCATGCGATATACCGTTATGAATCTCATCACATGAGTTACTCAAACGCTTTGAGTACGACATTAACTGTAACATCCTGGATTTTTTATAAATGGTTTTATTTGCGATTAAATTTATCCAAAAACGTTTTATACAATTTTTAGCCAAAAACCGAAACTCTTCCAAAAAACTTTATTTTTAAAACCTGTTACTAATTTGATAAATAAAAAGGACCCAATAGCTTTGTTTATAAAAAATTGTTATTTTGGGGTAGTAAAATAATAGTTTTGTTTATGAGTTAACCTTTAGAACTTTGGGGATCAAATAGTTCACTTCCCCAAACTCTCTCAAAACAATTTCACGTAAAACAATTTTCATCCCACTTTTTAAAACAGAAAACCTAAAAGAGAGAAAATAGAGGTTCCAAAGCTTAGGAAGAAGAAGAAGAAACCACCATTAGCGAGTTTTTACCGGAAGCATCTCCTCTACGAACTAAGGTAACGGGGGTTATCCATTGCGACTGGACGAGGGTGTATGTTAGGGTTAGATCTTACGTTTTTAAAATTTGGGGGTTTTTCTTTTATCTCAATTATATTCTATTAAATTGTTAATTGGGTTTTATGTTCTACTCTTTTGGTTCACTTATTTGAATTTGAGAATTGGGAATTTAGACATATGAATTTCGACTTAATAAGAATATAGATGGGTTTACGTGTTTTTATGAGTTGATTATGTGTTATTATAGTTGTAGATGAAATTGGGTAAATTTATGTTGAATAAAGATGAGTTGTAGTTTACGCATACAAGGTGTTTGTTAAAATGCCTGAATGAAATTTTATGTTGTTGGACTTGTTTGACTAGTTGTGATTCTAGTACATATGCTTATGTGTTTTGTTGAATTGTGTTAAAGTGACATTTGGGAATGCTAGTATTTTGAGAATGTGATTTTGTCGAGAATTGTGATAATTGAATGGTATAATATTATTGGCCGAGGCCTTGTGATTTATTTATTGGCAATGGTCCATGTCTCTCCCTATACCGGGGGTATGAGGCGAGCCGAGGGGTATAGGGAATGACTCGTCTTACGGACTAGGGGGAGTGGTGTGAGAGGTCCAAGTGCGCACTTTAAATATTTATATGTTGGCAATGGTCTGTCTCTCCCTATACCGGGGGCATAAGACGAGCCGTGGGGTATGTGGAATGACCTACCTTACGGACTGGGGTAGGTTGTGTCAGAGGTACATGTGTGTTAAAGATGTGTGTTGGAGTTATTTAATTTATTTCGTTGTAAGATGCTATTACATTTCTTTTGATACGTTGTTATTGTAGTTGTTGTTTGTGATTTCTGACATTTATTGGATGGAGTGACGGTATCCTGTGTGGTGCCGCCCCGTCTATGTATGTGCGTGAGACTCACCATTACAGTTTTGTCTTTCAGGTACAACTTAGGTTGAGACATTTGGATAGGAGTATTAGCGATGTATCGCATGGGTTCGGGGCTTCTTTCAGTCACTTTCTTTTTACTTAGACCATTTTTGAGGTTGTAGCCTACGGGCAAATTACATTCGTTTGGTATCTTTTTTTTTTTATAAATCTGTTAAAACCATCTTGTCTTGTAGCCGCGTTTAGCAAACATTTCTATTTCATTCGTATAATTGTTCCTTTAGCTCGCAAGTTGTTTTCCTTTAAAAGTTAAATTTTGTACCAACAAGTTTTTTTTTTCCTTTTGTTCAAAATGTCACGCATTGATGTCCGTTTTTTGGATTTCGGGGCGTGACAAGTTGGTATCAGAGCTAACCAGGTTCTTGTATAATTTGAGACGACGGGAAGATGGGTAACCATTGGACCAAGATCCATCGTATCATTTTCACAAAACTTTTCCAAAAACTCAAACTTTTTCTAAAACGGGGGAAGGGGGGGGGGGGGGGGGCATTTAGCTTAAGACATGTAGCTAGAATTTAGTAGTAGTTGATGAAAGGAAAGTCCACATGTGAGGCAAGTTGGGGACAATGGAGACGCTTGTTGATCCCGGCTCGCCAAACTAGTGGATGGACTTCTCGTCGGTAGGTGTGAAAGAATACCTTAGCGATGTGGAGTTCTAGAGTATGCGAGTACGCTCGGGTGCTTTAGGATAACGTATCGTGAGGGGTTATCCCTCGCACTTTTGTGTTCTTTGCATGTGTGTGAAGATTGATAAAGTGTGTATGAAGTATAAGTTTGCAATGGCAAGTAGTAGCGAAGTATTAGAGTGAGAAAATTGTGAAGTTGATGGTCTTATGTAATGTGTTTTCTAAATTATTAACTTGTGTGTGAATGAATATTATATGGGAATGGATGTTGATCGTAAAAAAAAATGTTGTGGAATAAAATGATGAAGTTGTGTGATATGTGCCATGTAAGGAATTTACAAGTGTTGAGAAATTTTACGTTTTTGTATAATTATTTTTTTGCAGAAAAACGATTGGTCGTTTTTTTTTAATTTTTATTTCGACATGTTGTTTTTTTCTGACCTCTTGGGTCAGATTTGGACCAAAACGACTGGTCGTTTTGTCCAAAATGACTGGTTATTTTTTGGCAATTTTACGGTTTTCTCGCTAAATTTCAAACGCTCGTAACTCCTTCGTTTTTACTCCGAATTTGGTTCCTCTTGAACCGTTGGCTTCGTATTTAAGTACTCTATAATTTTGAACCTTAGAAAGCTTGATAAAATGATTAGCATGCAAAACGAGCTTTTATCATGTTTTACATATTTTGTTGTTACCAAAACAATCGACTAGAAGAACATCGTTCAATAAAGTAGATTGAAATGTTATATGCATGTTGCGTGTCGAAAAATGAAGGTATTGTTACTCATGATGTAAGGCGGTAATTCGTGTTGACTTGTGGCATGTGAAATAACGTAAGTCTAAGAGTTAGTAGCAATTTAGAATTTAAATTTTATCGAATTACGACTAGAGAGATTTAGTGGAATGTGAAATTGTGATTCTGAACTTAGTAATGTGTGGAATGTTGTATTGTATGATTAGCGGAATTTGAAATTTTTGGTGGAATGTGGATTTTGTTATGTGTTGGGAGTGAAGACGAACAAGTAGAGTATTCATGTATGAGTAATAGTGTCGAGTGAGGCAACTAAAGTGTCGGTTTAAAATGTTTGTAGTCATGGCTATTACCACAAGGACCGGTGGACGAGGAATAGCTACACGCGGGGGCGCACCACTATCAAGGGGTGTGGTTTCCCGAGGTGGGGGAAATGGGAGAGGAAGAGGAGCTCCAAGGGGGAGCGGAGCAACTAGAGGAAGAAGGGCTGCTAGAGGTAGTGGGGGGAGGGGTAACGCTAGGGCCCCACCACCTGAGCAACCCAAGAAAGAGGAAGAGGCTGAGAATGTGTATGAGGAGGTGAATGAGGAAGAAGAAGAGACTTACGTACCTGAACTAGAACCAGTAAACGTTAACCAAATGATGACCAACCTTCAGAAGGTAGTGAAAATGATGGTGCAGAATGCACAAGCTAGGAGTTCAAGTAACAATGGATTACTTAACTTCACCCGATTGGGGGCTGCGACTTTCGATGGGTTAGGTGAACCATCCATAGCTGAGGGATGGGTGGACGAAATGGAGAAATACTTATCGGCACCGAGAATAGTAGATGGGGAACAACGGGTGAATATGGCTCAGTTTCACCTAAAGGGTGAAGCACGGAAGTGGTGGTTAGGGATCGTGGATACTTACGACTTAAGCGACTTCGAATGGAATGAGTTCATCGAATTGTTTAATCGGCAATTTCTTCCAGATTCTTATAAGGATGAAATGGGGAGGCGTTTCGATGAACTATATCAAGGAGGTATGACCGTTCAAGCATACCAACTAAAGTTTATCTCACTCTCGAGGTATGTCACAGACTTGGTTCTAGGGGGTGCAGAAAAATGTAGAAGATTCATGAAGGGGTTAAACCCGACCATCTCATTGCAATTGGCATCAGCCCGCTATGTCAACTATAATGAGTTGGTAAAATCAGCTCAAGCTATGGAGGGAGCTCTACTCCATAGCAAGAGAATCTTAGAGAAGTCAAAAACCGGAAATGCTTTGAGGGAAGAGAAGAAGCGGACTTGAGATATGGCGAATAATTCGCGGTTTCAACAACAGGGAAGATGAGAGAGGGGTTTTAATCCACTACCGACAAACGCCGTAGTGAGGGGAGCTTGTTATAACTATGGAGATGTGAACTATTGACAATTCGAGTGCCCTAGAATCCAATGTAGGACATGCAACCGATTTGGACATACGACAATTGTTTGTACCGGAGGACAAGGAAGAATCGACACCAACTGGCGTTTTAACCAACCTATGTTGCCACCACCACCAACAAGGGGACCGGAATTTGTACCACCACACCAATTGCCTGGGAACCAAGGGGGATGGTTTCGAGGTAACCAAAGGTTAAAATTGCCTTTATAGAAGATGCTGCCCGAAGAAAAGCAGCATACAAGAAAAGAAATAAGGGCTTGCTAAAAAAAGCGAATAAGCTCTCTACCTTATGTGATGCTGACATGTGTGTGGTCATATATAACCCATATGAGAACCAACCCGAGGTCTGGCCCAATGTTCGAGCAGCACAGAGGGTGATTTCTAGGTTCAAGAGAATGCCAGATTTGGAGCAGAGGAAGGAAATGACGGACCAAGGGCATATGTTCTTTTTGATACGGGGGCTTTGCGTTATTTTATAGCTAGGCATCTAGTTGAGTCTTTGTCGTTAGAAATTGGGGTTCTGGAGAACCCGATTGTTGTAGAGACTCCTGTTGGGGGTCGAGTTGTGTTGGACCGAGTGTGTCGGTCTTGTGAGATAATGGTCGCGGACCACGTGTTTATGTTTGATTTAGTTGTTATAGAGATGTCGAGATTCGACGTGATACTTGGAATGGACTGGTTGGTTCATTAGTCTATATGGGCAATAGTATATATATATATATATATATATATATATACACACTATCATGATGAGAAACAAGTAAATGCTTGGAGATATTTGAGATATTTCCATTAATTGTAGAAATTATGATGTGGAAAATAAGGTAAGGAATTTATTGTCTTTAAATATGATATATATATATATATATATATATATATATATATATATATATATATATATATATATATATATATATATATATATATATATATATATATACACACTATCATGATGAGAAACAAGTAAATGCTTGGAGATATTTGAGATATTTCCATTAATTGTAGAAATTATGATGTGGAAAATAAGGTAAGGAATTTATTGTCTTTAAATATGATATGATTTCTTTTAAAATCAATTTAGGTTCAAGTCATTAATCGTTGCTTGTATATATTCTCTGCATGGGGCTTCTCCATTAATATACATTAATGGCCAAACAAAATTAAACTTTCGTAGCTTCAAAACACAAACAAAATTCAGCAGAGCAACCTCCCATATTCTACCGAGCTAGAAACCCCAAACATACTAGTTTTTTTTTTTTTTAAAATTAAAAGTGGGGGATGCCCACATATTTTATTTATATTGAGTTTAATTTGGTCTCCGACCTTATTAAAACAAAAGAAATACGAACGGATTGAAACTGCAACATTTTAAACTTAAGGAGCTCGAGTGAAATAACATAATAGACAAGCCCTATAAAAGTAGTTGATTGTTAAAACTATTATTCTCCTTCTCTTTGCTTTCTACTATGTATTTTTCACCGCTATCCAGAAACATCTCATCCTAGTGAGAGAGAGTAGCCCTTCCTTTCTTATTCTTGCACAATCTTGATAGCGATGCTTGATCTCTGTGAAAGAGATGAAAAAAGGTGTAGCTCTGTTTTATTTTTAAAACTTCATCTATTTATACTGATCTCATAAAACAATCCATGGCTATGGTGATGGTGAACTGCTTCAATTTAATATCATGTTCTATTATCTCAAAACTCTTATATATACCTATTTATAGCTATCAAAATAATGACTGTTGTACTATTTTTTTTTCCATATTGGAACCCGAGTAAATCAATCATGGTAGATGATGAGCAATTTCCAATTTCCGGATCTCTAATTCTAAGGTAATTTAAGATAAAACTCTTTTAATTCCCTCTTTATGTAACTTAAAAATGAAAAGAAACTTAAAAGCTAAAAACCAACTTATTCTCTCATACTAACACTTATTACCTAACAACTATCATAATCCCCATAATCAAATGGATCATAGCTGAAACACAAACATACTAGTTACTATATATAAGAAATCATCAATTGACTCAAATATCTAAAACTTTTTTTTGCTAGAGGCCGTTACCAATTATCCTTTCTTTTTTTTTTCCCTCCTTCAATTTCTTAACTTATTTTTGCAAATCTTCTAACTCATTTTCCAAATTAGACCTTACTCAATTTCCCCATATACCCATTCTTCCAATTCAGCAACTCTTTGAATATACCCTTGCAAAGTCACAAAAGACACATGAGATTTGCATTCTTAATATGAAAGGAAAATGTTTTTAACGTCAAATAAGTTGGCCTCGTTTATGGAATTTTATTTAAAATTTAATTACTGCAACTTTTGGTACCGATCTCAAGTTGAACTCCGTCGGAAGCTGGAAATTGAGGAGTTTCCTAACTTTTATCATGTTTTTTATTCCATTTTTGTTTTTCCTTGTGATCACATTATATATATATAGAGAGAGCCAGTTATGCATGGAAATTTATTTCTTAGTTATAACACCTATAATTTGACATTTTATATTTTATATCATTTTTCAGAAATAGAGCTTCTGAAGCCTGGATCAATCTCCTCAATGGGACTCAATCCCTTAATGTTGCCAATGTCGGGATCTGGTCCAAACCCAATGTTTTCACATGAATATCCTCTCCAAGAGTTTAGGCCAACACTTAATTTCTCCTTAAATGGGATATATCAAAATGGGTATTCAAATCTTCAAGATGTTCAAGAGACTGCTCCAAGGCTATTTTTCCCTTTCAACGATTTGAAGCAACCACCAAACTCGAGTGATGAACTGTAGCAACATAGAAAGCAAGGAGAGGCTAATGGGTATTGGAGTGGCAAGTTGAACGGAGGATCGTGGTAAAAATGTGTTCACTATATAATTTTAGGATGCGTATATTAATTTTAATGTGAGGGAACTTGAAGAAAAACTGGTGATTGGTGTTATCTTTGTTTATCTTCTTGTATTTCCATTTCTATCTCTATTTCTATTGGCGTGCAAATGTTTGGGTTTGATGAGAATTTACATGTAGAATTATATGATCTTTCTTTTGCTTTTTTGTTGAAACGGATATGCAACTTGTTGTCCCTTTCCAAATATCCTCTTCTAATTTTTTGCTGCCTGTAAGAGTGTAAGTTTTCTTTTATGCTGCCGTAAGTTAATCTATACATTGAATTAATTCATGACATATTGACCGAGGCTAGTCCATCAGTGAGTAGTATTGTGTCATTGTTTTGACTGTTGAGCTCTCAAGCTACAAGTGTATTTTCTAATCATTCCCAAAAAACACTTTATGTTATATTGATATCCTATTAGCCGACAATATATAGTTACAATCCTAGTATATATGGTTACTGGTGATCTATAGTGAGTGTTTTCTCCTTTTGCACAGTATTTCGTTGAATTTGTTGATGTCGAACCATTAGAAAAAGACTAAATATGAGAAATCTTTTTACTGGTACAGAGCAATCAGTCCTTCAAATGGTTTGATTTTAGTCCAAGATAAAATCGTACAAATATGTACTGTTAATACACCTCCCTCAAGTTGGAATGTGGATTGAAAAAACACCCAACTTGACTAACAAATTTTTAAACATGGATTCACCCAAATGTTTTGTAAAAATATAAGCTAAATTATTGATAGAATAAACATGTAATGGATGAATAATTTTCTGCAAAATTGTTTCCCTAATAAAATGACAGTCCACCTCTACGTGTCTAAATCTTTCATGGTTAATAGGATTATTATCCAAATCCAGAGCTGATTTATTATCTGTATATAAAATCAATGGTTTTTCGTGCTTAATTTTTAAATCTTATAAAAGTTGTAACAACCACATAAATTCACAAGTTGTATTTGCCATAGCTCTATACTCAGCTTCAGCTGAGCTCTTAAAAATAGTATTATGTTTCTTACTCTTCCATGAAACTAAAGAATTTCCAAGAAGAACACAGAAACCAGTCACTGATGTCATAGTATCTATTCACGCTGCCCAATCAGAATAAGTAATAGCTTTTAAATCAAAAATAAAATAAGAAGAAAATAAAATACCTCGAAATGGATTTTGCTTGACATGCCTGAGCACTTTTAAAGCAGCATTATAATGAATCTTAATTGGATTTTCTAAAAACGGACTTAGAGCATTAACTGAAAAAGAGATGTCAGGTCTAGTAATAGTTAAATAAAGCAACTTAGCTATTAATCTTCTATACTTAGTAATATCATCTAGTAAATCTGTATATTTATTAGTTAGCTTTAATTTGGTATCCATGGGAAAAAGAGCAGGTTTAACAGCCAAAAAAATCAATATCATCTAATAATTCTAAAGCATACTTTATTTGACATACATGTATTCCATTTTTATTTCTTCCTATCTCTAAACCCAGAAAATATTTAATTTCTCCCAAATCCTTTAACTGAAACTTTTTATTTAGAAAAACTTTACTTGATTGACCAAATCAGAAAAAGAACTACCCATTAAGATATCATCAACATAAACTAATAAAGCTATAAAAGAATCATTTTTACTATAAGTAAAAAGAGAATTATCTTCAAATGATTGAATAAGACCAAAATCCAAAAGAGAATTACTTAACTTTGCAAACCACTATATAGAAGCCTCTTTTAAACCATATAAAGATTTTTGTAACTTGCAAACTAAATTACTATTATTGTGATGAAAACCAGGTGGAATCACCATATACACATCCTCATACAAATCATCATGTAAAAAAGGATTATTCACATCTATTTGAGATAAAAACCAATTATTTACTGGAGCAGTAGATAAAAAACACCTAACAGTAGTTATCTTAGCAACAGGAGAAAAAGTAGCATCTTAATCAATTCTTTCAGTTTGTGTATATCACTTAGCAAATAACATAGGCTTGTATCTTTCAATACTACCATCTGACTTATACTTAATCTTATAGACCCACTTAGATCCTATAGTTTGTTTTTCATGTGGTAATTCAGTCAAAATCCAAGTTTTATTACTTTCTAAATCTTTTATTTCATTTTGCATAACTTCTTGCCAAAGAGGATTTAAAGAAGTTTGCTTATAAGTATTAGGTTCAACATCAGAAGAAATTGGTGGACAAATTTTTTTATGCCTATTAGATATTTTATTATAACCAACATATTTTGATAAAGGGTAAACAACATTATTAGTAAGGAGATCTGCTGCTTTGTGGGATGGAAATCACAAGCCCTATCGGAGAACATAAAATGTCTTTCCTTAGCAAGGAGATCTGCTGCTTTGTTACATTCTCTAAAGGTATGACCAATTTCCACCCTTTTCTTACTAACTAATTGTCGAATTTGATCAATAGTCGCATAAATAGCCCAAGGACATTTTTCTTTATTAAGAAGAATGTTAATCAACTTTCTGGAGTCTGTCTCAATAATTGCATGTTCATCCTTAATAAGCTGTAACCTATGTAGAAAAGCTAGCGCCTCTATCTCAATGATAGAAATAGCCTCCTCTATAGTAGAAAAGCCTTTAATAAAATTACTCAGAGAATTTCTCATTAGACCCCCTATACCACTATAGATATCAGACTTAAAGGCTCAATCCACAATAATCTTCACTCTATTAGGGGGAGGTTTAGCCTAATGAAGGATGAGAACTTTCTTAACATTATTAATATTATTCCCCCATTTATCATCAGTAAAATCAAACTTTTCCCCAAATTTTTTATCTTTTTTAATAAACAGCAAAAGCTGGCTTCGAACACTTGCTATAATAGCTTCACTGTTTATAGCCCTATTATCAAACTTATAGCTGCCTCTAGACTTACAAATACGCCATAGAATTATAGAAGGAATAATTTTAATACACTTACCCCTGAGAGAAGAATTTGAGGGTTGCCACCACGTTAGACACCTCCCTCTAATACTTAAATTGTTGTAGGTTATTCCCATAAGCCTTCCATAGAATGACCAAACTTTCTCTGCTATAGAACCAGTACCAAGGAGATGTTCAATAGATTAATTAGAATTGGAACAATAACTACATATGGAGACCAACTTTATACCCTTACTTTGCACCTTTTCATTAACAACAACTGCATTTAGGAAAATTTTCCACATGAAACAAGAAACCCTCAAGGGTAGCAACTTATCCCAAATAAGAGTATATATCCAATTAATAATGTTTCTTTTTCTTATCTGGTTCCAAGCAGATGTAACAGTAAATACACCAGTGAAGGTCTCTATCCAATAGCAGACGTCCTTATCCCAGCAAGCTTTATCACCTTTATAAAGTAGTGATGATAATTATTAGGGAAAAGATTAAAAATATAAGTAAAATTCCAATTACCATTGTTTCCCAGATCTTTAAAAGGAATACTAGCAACAATACGCTCATAGTTTATAGGGCCTTCACCAGTCCAGTTGTCCCAATTAATATCAAAAGTTCATCTACCAGCTTGCCACAAGATTTTTGTTTCAGCCACACTTCTAAGATCAAGCATTCTGTTCCAAGTTCCATTTGTAATAGCCCTTTTAGCCATATATGGATGCACCTTTTTACAGTATTTACTTTTCATAAATTTAGACCATAATGAATTTTGATTTTTAAACTTCCACCATAATTTTATGGCAAAGGCATTTGTTATGTCTTGTAAGTCTCTAATCTCCAAGCCTCCTTCCTCAATAGGATAAGTAATTTTAGCCCAAGAGACCCAGTGTAATTTGTTATTTTCCCCATCTTGTCCCCATAAAAAATTAGCAAAAACCCTTTCAACATCACTAAAGATCATCTTAGGAGGCTGCATTGCTGTAAGTGTATAAATAGGGATGGACTGAAGAACATGCCTGATTAGAATAACTTTAGATCCCATAGACAACCATTTTGACTTCCAAGTACTCATAGTCTCTCTCACTTTTATAACCTTGCCATGAAAATAAATGCCTTTTTTCCTTCCAGAGTATAAGTGAAAACCCAAATAAACAAAGGGAGATTTTTTAAAGTAATACATGTATTTTCTTCAAGAGATTTGCCTTACATATTAGTAACACTTTTAGAGCAATAAATAAAGCTTTTATTATAGTTTACCTCCTGACTTGAATCCCTTTCATATAGCTTTATCACTCTGTGAACTTCAGTAATGGATCATTTAGTAGTTGCTAAAAAAATAACATTGTCATCTGCATAAGCAAGATGAGTGATGATAGGATAGTCAATAGGAGTTTTGAAGCTTTGATATCTTCCATTATAGATTAGATTGTTGAGATTTCTTGAGTAGAGGATCCCCATGTCTCAGCCCTTGAGTAGATTTAAAAAATCCAGTAGCAACTCCATTTACTATCACACTAAAGTGAATATTAGAAATAAGTCTCCAAACCTTATCTAATTACCATCTAATAAACCCCATTTTCCTCAAGACTTTAGTCAAAAATAATCAAGAAACTCTGTCATAGGCCTTTTTCATATCTAATTTAAGTGCATCATTTTTTCCTTTACTTTTAGCACCCAAAGTACTTATATGTTCTTGGGCAAGGAAGACATTATCAGTGATGTCTCTCCTTTTAATAAAACCACTTTGGTTCTCCACAATAAACTGAGGCAAAATATTAGCAAGTCTAGTAGACAGAATCTTAGAAATGATCTTATTGCTGAAATTACTTAAACTGATGGGTCTATAATCACCAAAGTTTTAGGACTTTTGTTTTTAAGGATAAGAACAATAAGAGTTGTAGTCATTACTTTAAGAAGTTCAGAGCCAGCAAAAAACTGAAGATGGCTTGATTAATATCATTTTGAATAATAGGCCAGGCTTTAGTTTAAAGATGACCATTAAAACCATCTTGGCCAGGAGAACTATTTTTATCTAGCCCCCAAATAGCTTCCTTTACTTCATTCAGAGTTGGATAATTGTCTAAAATAACATTACCATCATCATTAATCAGCTGAGGAATACAATTGACGCTAGAAAATTCCCCTTGCTATGAAGTATCAGGATCAAAAATAGACTTAAAATAAGAAGTAGCTTCATTTTGAATACCTGCTGCATCTCTGAGAACAACACCATCTAGAATCTTTGATGGAGTGAATAATACTTCTCTTTCTTTTCCTTTTTACCTTAGGATGAAAGTATTTAGAATTATTTTCCCCCTCTATAGCCCACTTTAAATTTTCCTTTTGCCTCCAAAATTCCTCAATTTTCTGCTTGTAGGTTAACTCACTATAAGCTTTATGCAGTTTTGCTATTTTCTCAGGAGAAGGATCATCTTCACACTCAAGTTTCAGTTTTAGAACATCATCTTCAGCAGCAGAGATAGCTTGAAATATGTCACCAAAGGTGAGTCTATTCCAATCCTGTTAAACCTTTTTGATGACCTTCAAATTGTTGCAAAGAGAATAAATATCATTTCCCTCTTTATAATTCTTCCAGTTTGCACTTATGATTTTTTTTAAATCTTTGTGAATAGGCCAATTTTTTTGAAAAATAAACCTTTTTGTGTTGTTATCCCAAACAGTGCTTAAGGTGATTAACAAGGCAGCATGATCCGAGGTTCTTTTGTTTAAATGTTTAAGAGAAACTTTGTGATATAAATCATCAAAAGCACTGTTAGTACACACCTTATCTTGACCCTTCATAACCAAGTTCTTGCAGAACAATAGCAACTAAGTAGCTCAGGTAGTCATTTGCAGCTATCATATCCATTGGTAGTCCCCGAACTTTATCTCTTACATCAGAAACTGTATTAAAGTCACCTCCAACCAGCCAAGGATCTTGAGTATAGCTAATCTCTAAAAAGGTTCATAGATCTCTTCTCTCTTCTTTGGTGAATTTTGCATCAATAATACTTAGTTGAATCTTGTGAGAAAATAAGGTATTAGTAAGGACAAAATTCATACATTGGTCCATTTCTTGAGAAAGAAAAAGCTCAAAATCATCTGAGCAAAAAACTCAAATTTTATTATTCAAATGTACCCAAACTTTATCAAAACCAAAATTTCTTTTATACCCCTCAGCTTGATCAGGTGACACCATTGGTTCCAAAAAAAAAAGAAGAGGAATTTTGTGATGCAAACAGAGTCTTCTCAGTCTTCTAATGGTAGCTTTACTTGCAATACCCCTTAAATTCCAAATAAGTGTATTAATCATTTATAAAACTTTCGAGAGGCCTTTACAGAAGACCTTAACTTCATTGTAGATTCTTGAATTTACTTGCTAATATTTTTCTTTTTCGTACCTTTCTTTTCACCTACTGACCAATCTCCATTTTCCTTTTGAATTTCTGGTGGTTTTCTTGATCATAAATTGAGCCTATCTAGAAGACTAGATTCTTGGTGTATGTGCTCAGATATTTTTGGAGGTAAAACCACCAATTCTTTAGGACGAGAACCATCTTGTTCACATATACCGAGCACTGTAATATTTTGAATGAGAGACATATTATCCACACCTACATTCTCTTCATAATTTTCAGGTGCTGTCAGCTTCTCAGCTTGATAATTCTCATCAACAACATGAACAACTGGTATTTCCCCTTCCTCAATAACAATAACACTTTCCACCAAATTTTGTTGTGCTTTGTCTGAGACTATGTTCCTTTCTTGCTCCATTAGAGTGACCATTGTTTCAGCCCCCATCTCTTTATTTGCATGTCCAAATTTCCTCGACACCCATTCTCTAGTGGATTTTACCTTTTCATTATTTCTGTGAGTTTGAGTGATTTTGTTGGTATTGTATAAGTTGGCCTTTTTCTCCTTTGGTTTCTACAGTATTTCCTTTGATTTTATTGCTCTATTCTTACTATTAGCACTCAAAGATGATATTGTTTTTACTGTTGCATGTTCATTACATTCGTCTTTAAGCATATATTCTTTAAGAATCAAACAAAGTTATTTACAAAACATAAACATGGTCATACAGATTGCCATAAGTTTCAAGTCATACTCGAATACCACGGTAAACTTATTTACAAAACATAAACCGTGGTATCATTAAATTCGAGAATTCCCAAATTTTCTCATTTCTGTTTCATTAATTTGGAGATTGCCATGAGTTTCAAATCATGATTTGATACCACGTTAATGTTTTTTTACAAAACATAAACATTAATTAAACGGTCATATAGATTGCCATGAGTTTCAAATGTCCTAGTTGATTGTGAGATGAAGTTAAACACAGTACATAAATGTATACAAATGTAATTGTTATAGACAATATTGACCAAATCAAATAATATATTTTTACAAATAAAATATTATTCACCGTAACAAGTTACATAATATTTTATTCCACAAGACAAGATATAATAAAAAAAATCATAATATATCAATAATATCTTTACAATATATGTCACATGAGCATATAATTTTGTTTAAACTCACAATATTCTGATAAATTTTTTGATAATAGTCAAAGTAACTTTCGTAGAGTTGTAAACACGTCGCAAGAAATTTGCACCAATACCATGCTGAACAGCTGATACCTCACAAACCTTCTCATTGCTATTCATATATGCTTTTTATTACTAAATTATGTGAGATATACTGATAATAACAAACACTTAATTTTTTTTACTAATTAATAAATAAAAATATACTGAAAAGTTCTATTTTTTCTATCTTTGTCTACTTTCTCATCTAACCTATCAAATCACTCAACGTTTATGCATTGTCATTCACTTTATTGGATTTGAAGATTTTCACTGCTTGTATATTTGAGGGTATAAATAACATTTTGATTTTTATTCTCTAATAAGTTACCAGCTTTTTAGTAACTAATACATTTATTGTTTTAATATTTTAGTTGAGAAGTGAATTCCAATTTGTTTTTTTTTAATATAAGAGATTTAAATAAGTATAAGTATAATCAAAATATTTCCAAAATAATAGTAAATTATACAAAAAAATCTCATACAAGAACAAAACAACAACGTCTAATACAATTTTTAATTAGTGTGAAACAAGATCAAATACTCCGTTTCAATCAACTATGAGATGAAAAAATAAAGTTTCAGGGCGTAATGCGCCATAACCTAACGCGCATCAAATATTGTCGGCATAGATCATTTTTATGGTCCATCACATCCATTATGGCATCTCCCCAGAAATCCAGAATTTCTTATTGTATGTAACATAAAAAAACTGATTTATGCCGTTTTCAACACTAGAAACAATTGCGATTGAAGTGTATTCAACCCATTTTACCGTCCATTTTTCCAAAAACTGCCATATGCTTTTCACAATTGAAAGTAAGTCTCACTAAATCGGTAAAGAGATTAGACTGCCTATTCTTCTCTACTTTAGTATCGATTTACTTTCATTCATCTATGTACTTTTAGCAACAATCATATCAACTTTCATGTCGGGTAGAAAATCTTTAACGTACGTTAACATCTCGTACATTCACTTTCAATTTTTTTTTTGTCCTACACAATATCATTGATACGACTTACTGTTCGATCACCTTTTGTAAACAAGACATCTAAGGTTAGTTTTATGTACATCGTAACCTTTTTCGGAAAAATGTAGAAGATACAATGTCGGGAATAAAGCTGAAAAGAGAAGGTTCTCCAATCTTATGGCATTGCCTATATTCTTAAATAAACGTTTATTGTATAAAGTAGCACTAACTTTACCAAAAAATTTAGTTCGAAATTTTTTCTTGAGATAAAAAGCGCACCGGTGCAAAGAAGAAAATACACAATAGTATACTATTTGCCTCCAATTCAACACCTCTTGTTTGTGCATATTTTCACAATTTGGGTAGATATTTATCAATTTGGCGAGTTGCAAACCAATATCAATTAAATGTATGAATCAACATCACGACCAAATCTATTTTTTTTTTTTATCAAAACAGTTCATCAATCCAAGAGAACCAATTCACTCTGTGTAGATTGACTGAACGCAGAAAACATTCCACTGGCAGGCGATCGTGACATTCTCACTTATGATATCTACAGGTGTTGTCACCAATAACATTGACCCCTCTTAGTTAAGACAGGTGATCCTATGGTTGAAGTAGAAATTAATTTAATTCCATCAGACCTATGAGGATCAGGTCATACCTAAAAAATATTCTTTTTTCTTTTTTTTTTTTCAATTAATTTCGATCGAATTTCTTTAACATGAGTTCATAAAGTCAGACCAGTAAATTCTAACCACCACTTTAGTTCTCCAATTTTTTTGAATCTTGCTAATATACACGTTCTAATTGTATCTTTAACCACTACTTATATATATATATATATATATATATATATTGTAACATCCCGCATTTTTTATAAGTGTTTTTAATTAGGAATTTATTTATCCAAAAACGTTTTATTCAAAATTTTACCAAAAACCGGTCACTCGACTTATTTTTAGCCAAAAACCGAAACTCTTCCGAAAAACCTTATTTTAAAAACCTGTTACTAATTTTACTAATAAAAAGGACCCAATAGATTTGTTTTTAAAGATTTGTTATTATTGAGTACTTTATTAATAATTTTGATTAAAAGTTAGCTTTTAGAACTTTGGGGACCAAATAGTTCGCTTCTACAAACTTTGTAAAAACAATTTTTCTATACCTAAAATCAGCCCACTTTTCAATTCTTTAAACCTAAAAAATCAACCAAGAGAAAAGAGAGAAAAAGAGAGAAAAGAGAAGAAGAAGAAGAAGAGAAACCACGTTAGCGGATTATTACCGGATTCATCTCCTCTACACGCTAAGGTAACGGGGTTATCCATTGCGACTAGACGAGGGTGTATGTTAGGATTTGGTTTTGCGTTTATTAAAAATTAGGGGTTATGCCTTTTTATCTTAATTAGGTTTTAAATTGTTACAGTCCGCTTTATTGTTTAGTCTTTTATCCACTTGCTATATGCTTTGTTCGTTAGTAGTGGATATCAACATCAGTTTTATATTTACATTATTCTTGCAAGTCTTTGTTTTGGTATAGCTGTCTTATCTCTTTCTATATCTCAACATCTTCATTTATGTCCATATAGTTGGTAGTTTAAGATGGGTTTTTGAAGACTTTAAATAGTCCATAATGGTAGATAGTATTAGTATTAATTGGGTCATTGACAATTTAAATTAACAAAATCTCTTTCATAACTAGCATCTGCATTCATCATACACTTAATTCTAAAGTCTATGATTTGTTAAAACTTTTCTTCAGATTCAAAGGAGTGATAGCCAGTACATATCCTGAGATCAAATCATGAGCTTAGAGCGATTATACAAGTGGGGGTTTATGCCTTTTTATCTTAATTAGGTTTTAAATTGTTAATTGGGGTTAGTTGTTATATTTTTAATTCACTTATTTGATTTTGGATTTAGTCTTTGGATTTCGGATTAATGATAATATTAATGGGTTGCGTGTTATATGCGTTGATTATGTATTATTATGGTGGTTGATAGAATTGGGTATTATTGTTGAAATAAAGATGAGTTTTATATTGCGCATACAAGGTGTTTGTTAAAATGCCTGAATGAGTTTTTATGTTGATTAGACTTGTTTGGCTAATGGTGAATCTAGCACCTATGCTTTTGCGATTATGTTGTATTACGTTAAGTGACGTATGAGATCGTGTTATTTGAATAATATAATATTATCGGCCAAGGCCTTAATATTTATACGTATGAGATTGTGTTATATGAATAGTATAATATTATTGACCGAAGCCTTAATATATATATATTAGCAATGGTCTCTGTCTCTTCCTAATTCCGGGGACAGAAGACGGCCGAGGGGATAGTGAATGACTGGTCTTACGGACTGGGGCGAGTGGCATGAGAGGTCCAAGTGCGCACTTTAAATCTACTTTTATGTTAGCAATGGTCTCTGTCTCTTCCTAATTCCGGGGACAGAAGACGGCCGAGGAGATAGGGAATGACCTACCTTACGGACTGGGTAGGTGGCATGAGAGGTCCATGTTTGTTATAGATTTGTGTTGACGTTATTTAATTTATTTAATTTATCGTAGTTGTAGAATGTCATTATACTTCTTTTTATACGTCGGTCATCATAGTCGTAGGATTAGTGAGCTCTTGCATTTATGGGATGGAGTGACGGTATTTGTGGTGCCGTCCCGTCTAGTTATGTGCGTGGGACTCACCGTTACAATTTTGTATTTCAGGTACCTATTAGGTTGGCATGTTTGGATAAGAGCTGTTGCATTGCAACGTCATGGGTTCGGTGCTTTCGCTTTCTTTTTATTTTAGAACAGTTTTGAGGTTGTAGCCTACGGGCAAATTGCATTTGTTTAGTTCTTCTTATTTAATTTTGTTAAAACCTTTTGGTCGTGTAGCCGCGTTTGGCAAGCATTTATTTATTGTTTAATTGTTCATTTAGCTCGCAATTTATTTCTTTTAAAAATTCAAATTTTGTACCAACAGGTTTCACTTTTCTTTTATTTAAAAAGGTCATGCCTCGATATCCGTGTTTATGGAATTTGGGGCGTGACATATATATATACATATATATATATATATATATATATATATTGGAAAAACAGACACTTTCTATTATGCTCATATTGAAACACATGGCATAAATTAGGGATGGATGTAGCAATAAAAAGAGTATTAGGCCTATATATACTCACATATAATTGCTATTATTTACTAACAATATAAAAACCTAGATCTGATAAAAAATATAAAAGAGGAGATAAAGATAACGATAACGATAGTAGCATAATAAAAGGTAATAATAAATCCTAACTTCCCATTATTTAAATCTTATCCAACATACAATAGCATAATAAAAAATTATTCTCTCAAAATCTTATCCAACATACAATGTGTAACATTCTATTTTAATGAATATTACATATATATATATATATATATTTATATGTATATATATATATTTATATGTATATATAAATATTTATATGTATATATAAATATATGTGTGTACTTGACAAAGCCATAACTTTGATCGGTCGCGTTAGCCTTTTCAACAATAATAAATTATGAATTGACAATAAACGATGAACACTTCTCGATCTTTATTAGTATTCGGCAATTGCCCTTGTTCGGACTACAACTTTTATCACTATATTTATGCTCGGATCCGCTGTTCGATCCGGAAGATGATCTTTCTCTTCTCTTTTTGCTAGACTTTCTGCCTAGCTCGGTTAGGCTTTTGATGTGATACGCCCTGACTAGTTTTTATCTTTTCTCTCCTTCTCTCTATATTTTTTTAAGTATGATTTCTGGTCCTTGTCTTGGGGGGGAATACTTGGCTATTTATAGGCAAGTATGCCTCCTAAGATGTTGACAAATGTCTCTATCTTGTGAGATTTTTCTGACATGGGTCCCTATTTAAGTGGGCTTGGGCTTTTAGTAAGATCCAATCTTATTCTCAAAGAAAGGCTTGAGATAGCCCATTTAAGCATTAGATACCCCTCTATGATGGGTGGGTCGATTCCTACCCGAATAGATACATTCGGGTCTAATTTTTATGTTCTATCAAGTGCTCCCTGACTTCCTCGGCATGGTTTCCATGTCGAGGGAGTCATGATTGGTCTGTCGAAGGGATGACTTTGGTTTAGCTGCTCCCTTATGTTTCATTCGACAAATGCCCTTTTTTATAACTTTTCCTTGGGACCCACTTACTGTCTTGGGAACTTGCAAACTTGCTATTTGACTTTGATATGACCCTCGGTATCTTTCTTCGATGAAACCCTTGACCTTTCCAAAGATCCATTTACTATAAAGAGGGAATACCATTCCCACAATTACTTATTCCATCACCATCTTGTGATTTAATGGCTTCTCCCAATAGTTCTACTGGAGATAATTCTTTGGATTATGTCGCTTACTTGGAGAATGAAGTTAAGAAGGCTCGTGTTATGAAAAGGAAGCTGGCGGACGTAACCAAAAGGTTGTCTGATATGGACGCGGCCCATCACTTGACGATGGCCGATCTGGATTGGGCCTTTGAACGTATAAAGAGGCTCGAGGCTTCCCTGGCTAAGGAAAAGGTAGCAAAGAGGGCCTATAAGCTCGCTTTCAAGGAGCTACATGATCGGACCAAGCCGGGGTCGGAGGGCGCTGAAGCAAGCTCTTCCTCGGAATAATTAGTCTTTTGTGATTTCTTTGTAATTAGGCATTATCTCCAAGTTGTAACCGAATTATTGAAAATATTAATAAAATATTTCCTACTTTTATTCCTGTCTGTTTGTTTCCTTAATACCTCATTGGATGACTCAATTGGACCTTGGAAATTGTTGTTAATTAGCCTTGAATGCCCTTGGGAAGTTCATGAGGGTTGTTCTTTCTTCGAGACGATCATTAATGTCCCTCATTTTTCCTTATAAAAAGGGGGCTGCACTGTCTTCTTTGTGTAATTCATTCCTTATTAACGAACAAATGACTTCTCCTTATGAAACTAATGGTGATAACCTTCCTGAATATGTTGCTCATCTTGAAGAGGAAGTTAAGAGAGTGTGTTATCTCGAGAAGAGGGTTGCCCGGTTGTCGGTGGAAGCTCGTCGGGCCGTCGAACTAGACGAGTGATTGGACACCATGGAGAAGGAGCACCAGAGGTCTTTGCTCGATAGTATTCGTGCTCATGCTCGGATCAAAGAGCTTGAGGCCTCTAGAGACAAGCAAATTGCTTCCAAGAGGGCTTACAAATTAGCCCTTGAGGAAGTGTATGCTCGGTCGAAGAGGAAGCCCGGTGAAGAAGCTGGTCCTTCTACAAAATAATCCTATTTTTCTTTGTGATGTAATGTCTTTTTGTCGAGAAGTATCTTGTAATGAAGTTCCCCTTGATTAATGAAAACTCTTCTTTTTCTTGTTCTTGTATGATTTATTTTCCCGATGCATTTAATTTTGACGGCGCATGCTTGTGGCTTCATTAATGATTTTTCTTGGGTCTTGTGCTTGACCTTATCCACCGAATCTTTTGAGTCTTTGTATCTGGGAACTAATGGGATTTCTTGAGCCTTGTGCATAAATCTTATCTTTTAAATCTTGACACTGTTCAACTTCCTCCTTTAAATGCTGGCGTAATTGACACGTGTAAAAGCTTTTCTGGAGATTTACCCTCTTTAAATACTGGCTTGAACCCAATCGTTTCTTCTCAACAGACGCGCCTTTCCAATTACCCATGTTTTCCAGCGCCTTTTGATGAACGGTTGCAATTCCCCACATTAAATCATCTTTAACTGTTCTATAAATACCCTCTTAAGATATGGTTTTTTTCATAATCTCTCCCATATATCTTGTTGCCATATATAAAATTTTTCCTTATAATTTTCTCAAAATGGCTGGTCCTTCTACCAAATCTGCCTTGGTCTTGCAAGTGGAGGCTTTCGAGACCTCTTATGGCCATGCACTAAAGCTGTTGAAGGATGCTGAGGAAGAGTTGAAGGTGATGCGTTATCACCATACCGAGATGGTTCGGGAATTGACTTGGCTAAGATCCGAACTGGATTATTGCAGACGTGCTCGTCAGGCTCTAGTAGAAGAGAATGAGGTGTTAAGGGGGAACCCGACACTTCGGGACATGAATGTCTCTGCCGGGCCCTCTCATCGATACCGTTCGACTTCCCCCTAACCTTCCCCCTTTCTTCTCTTCTTTTTATATATATTTTTTATTTTATTTTTTTCTTCTGCGCTTCTTTCTTTTTCTTCATCTTCTGCACCACTACGATGTAACAATCAACCCTGTGATCCTAAGGGTTTTGTGTTACATCTAGGGTTTTTGTCATTTTTCTTTTCCTCTTCTTGCTTTTCCTCTTCTTGCTTTTCACTTCTTTTTTATGTTCCTCTTCATTCTCTTCTTCTTCTTTCCCATCGCCTCCTTCCTTTATGTATCCTGTTCGCTGGGTTTGCCGACATTATTGATCTTCTGTGTATGATTTTATGTAATAGACTTTTCCTCGGATGTAATAGTTTTTTTTTTTTTTTTGATGTCCTCTGATGTAACGAACAGTGATGTATCCCACCTTTATTAATGAAAATTTCCTTTTCCCCTTTATATTGCACTTCTTTTTATTTTGCATCTGTGGTTTGTCGTTTCTTCTGGAATATAGATCTTCGAATATCTTGTCTTTATTTCTTGCCATATTGTGGCATTAAAGGACTGTAGACCTATCCCCCACGTTGTCAATCATAGGTGCACGTTCCCAAGCGTTGTCAGGAAATATGCATGCTCCCAAGTATTGTCAGGAAATATGCATGTTCCCAAGTGTTGTCAGGAAATATGCATGCTCCCATTGCACTATAAGTACTCTTATTTACTTAGTAGTTATCTCTCATCAACTCTTATTGTTTGCTTCTCCATCATCCTCTATATATTTTTTTTGTACTATTATCAATTTCCTAGAATGTCTGAACCTGTAGTGAGATATCATGCTCAGATGAAGGGCTTAGATGCTGAGGTATCTCGGGTCTGTCATCGGATGGCCAGACTTGAGAAGGAGTATGGTACCTTTGCCTTGAGTCTGTCCATCCCTCATCCCGACGAAACAATAAAGTGGACTGAGATCTCGGCTTTGAGTCGTCAGCTCGATAGGTTGTTGCTACAGAGAAATCATTCAGCCCGCTCATGGTATGATGCCGAGGAGATTTGGGACCATGCTCAGGGTGAATTTGATAACTCCCCTCAAGGCCTAGCTAGCATGATGGTTAGAAATGCTCGTCTTGAGGGGCGCATTAAGGTTCTTACCGAGGAGAACAACGACCTCTCCTCGGAGAATGAATGCTTGGTCGTCATGAATGATTCCTACCAAGCTCGGTTAAATTGCGCAGCTCGGATGTCTTTCTCTCGGTCTGGCAGTTCGGTTTTTCCACCCATTGATCCTTAGTTAGATTGGGCTTATTTTCTGATGTATCTCCCGTTTTGTAATTTGTATCAAGTAATAATTTTTGTTTGTTTTTGATAAGTTGTACCTTTTCGTATTCCCTTGCCTTTGTCTTATGAACCGTTGTGACGCCTCGTACTTCATGCCCTTTGATTCCTTATAAATGCTCCCTATTGTCTGTACTTCATTATCCAATCTTCCTTTCTTTCTAAATTTTTGCTGTTTCTTACTTGCTTTTGTTTGAAATGGCTCCTATCACTAGATCCGCCTCCAAAAAGAAAGCCCTTCTAGAAGAGGAGTCTACTTTCTTGCTACCTCGACCGCCTGGTTTCGGGGAGGAGGATTTAACTCCTCTTGAGCTAAAAGAAATTGAGATGTCATGGCTGAAACATGATCTCAAGTGTGCTCAGACTGAAGTGAGGAGGTTTAAACAATATTGAGACGAGGAGGGCACTGCTCGTTTCAAGGCCGAGCAAAAATGCAAGTCTCAGTCTTATGCCTTGCAACAGGTTGAGATGGCTATTTCTCGTTTGATTAGGGAAAAGGAGCGTCTGGAGGAGCTCTTGGCCCAGAAGGATGCCGACATGGGGGGTAGTTCAAAGAAGTAGGATGGTTGTATTTTCTTTGTAAAATTTTCTTTTCGGTTGTATTGTTTGTGTTTCCCCCTTTGTGGATGAATAATACTTGTGTTTTGCAATTTGATCATGTCTATTTTATTTGTCTTTGCGTCTTTGCTGTGTTATTTGCTTTGCCTTTGTGTTGACATTATTGGATACCGAGCAAGGTACACCAATGTTATCCCCCCGGAGAGCGTTGTTAGACTGGACGCTTAAATGTCGTCGAGCTAGGAACGGTCGCCGTTCACCTTGTTCGGTGTACCATTTCGGTAAGAAACGGTTTTGACGTCGAGGAACTTACTCGGAGGGTGCCCTCGGTTGGTAATACTGGTAGCGTATGGTAGACGCTTTTCGTGGTAGGGTCCACGGGCCGTTTATATAGGTGTAATGATGTGAACTGCCTTGGTTAGTGGGATAAACTATGTGACATGGCAAGATCTGGAGCGTTTAGCTGTCGAAAAGAGCAGCGGTTGTGGACTTTTCTATGGTTGGAAAAAAGGTAAACCTCTGTCACACGAAAGGACGGTTAATATTTTATTCTTTCTGTGGCTCCACTCTTTTTAACTGTGCCAAGTAATCTCTTTTGTTTTTTTTTTACCCCATAATTTGCTGAACAAATATCTCTTATTGTCTCTCTCTAGGGTTTTCTCTTCCCGCCAAAAATAACTTGCATCTCGATCTAGGGTTTCGCCGGATAACTGATAGATTTGTTGCTTCGATCTACTGCTTGCTCATGACTATGACTGTAAGTGTTTTCGTATTTTGCTTGGTATTCTGTATATGGTTGTGTTTAGGGCCTGTATTTGATTGGTTGTTGCTGTTATGTATGTGCTGTATGAGATACGGTCGTGTTTGCCTATATATATGTATCTGGGTTGGTGATTGGTGGTTTTTCGTCATGTATAGGAGTTTTGTTGGTTGAGTAGAAAATCTTAGGGATTCTAGTAAATTTGGGGGGGGGGGGGGGGGTTCGCGTATTGTTGTGTTTTTGTTTAGGATATTGATTGAAATTTTTATGATGTTGGGATAGGACATTCTGACCCAATGCCGGGCCCAAGTTGGCCCGTTTGTGGAAGAGGAGTTCAAGAAGCTCGCCGGAATACCTGACAACATACGCATTCGGCTGCCTGTCTCCGATGAGGAGGTTATGGGATTTGTTCCGGCCGGTGAGGTGGCCGTATGTTCCTCGGTGTTCTTTACCGGGGGTCTTAGACTTCCGTTCACCGAATGGGTGGCCTCGTTCTTTGAGGTCGTCCAGATAGCGTCGGCCCAACTGGCTTTGAATGGTTACCGTACTTTGATCGGTATCCAGAGGTTATCGGAGTTGTCTGGGATAAAAATCGAACTGAAAGATGTGTTCGGGGTATATAGTTTGAGTTTTGAGCGTCGGAGCTCGTATCTGAAGTCATTGCGCTTATTCTCGCGGCTTGTCCTCGGTCTTCCTGATACGAATAAGGAGCATAATCTTGGCATTGTGATTGCTTCCAGAGAATGGGGCTGTGCCGGACACCAGATTCCCGGACCTACTACGACGGCTCCGGATAGTCCCGACCTAGGTGCTCCCAATGTCGAAGCTCTCTTGGCATTTTGGAACTGGTGGGGGCCGGGACCGGCTAAGGATCCGGCGAGCCGTACTACTCCCATGCTCTTAGGTTACCCTGCGGGGCCGGTGACCAAGGGCAATCCTGTGCCCGAGATTCCCAAGGAGACTGAGGAGGACTTCCTCAAAATTGTCAGGGCGAGAAGCGCCTCACGGGGAGGGAAAAAGCTTGCTCGTCCTAAACGCCGAGCATCATATGATGCTGTTGGGACCTTGAAGAAGGCTAAGGGGTCAGAGACCTCGGTGAATGAAGAGGTTGCGGATGCTGGTACTACCGAGGAGGCTGCTGCGCGTGGTGAGGTACGTGTATGTTTGTTTGTGTGAATAGTCGACTTTGAAATCGAGTGTTCCTTTCTTTATACGTTATCTTGTTTTAGTTATTGACTTCTTCATTGGTTACCCTTACTCTTGCCCGGTCTATGGGTATTATTGTGTTTCAGGGGTCAATTGATGACGTATTCAGTCATATGAACCTCTTGGTGAACATGGGCGAGGAGACGATGACCCTGCCTGTCATCTCGCCTACTCATACCGAGGATCCGATAGATCTTCCTGTTTACTCGCCCATCCGTACCGTGGAGGTGATCGAGCATAGGGCCCCTGAGACTGGTCCTTTAAAGGAGGTGAGGGAAGAAGAGGAGGTGGAAGCCGGCAAGGAAACTGCCGTGGAGGTTGCGATTGGTGGTGAGGAGGAGGTTCCCGAGGGACCTAAAAAGGTGTTAGTAGACGGGGCTGCAATGACCCATTACATTGAGCGTTGTGGGGGTGAATTGTTGGAGCAACCCCGAGTCTTGAGGATGGGGTATACTCCTCTTGAGCCCCTCGTCGTTAAGGATGCAGAAAAAATAGCTGCTCTGCCTGTGAAGTCAGTTATAGAGAAGGCCAGCGCTGATGCGCTTCGGGTATGTTGCGTTCGCATTTGATTACATAGGTCGTGTCGCTCTTCTTTTAGCTGTTGTCTGATGTTTCTTAATGCAGGTTTTCGTGGATATTGCGGTGTTAAGGGATCAGCTGTTGGCATTAGAGGCCGAGAACAAAGAAATGGCTGAGGATAAAGCTCAGCAGTTGAAGTTGGTCTCCGAGCTAGAGGCGGAGAAAGAGAAGCTGGTGGCCGAAAATAAAATAGCGGCCGAGGAGAGAGTCAAGATGGCGAGATTGTCCTCGGATTACGATAAATTGGTGGGAGACAACTTACGCCTGACTGAGGAAGTTGAGAAGCTGGGGGCCGAGAAAGAGCACCTGGTCGAAAAATACGACCTACTGGAGGTCGATAACTTGCTCATGGCGGAGGACATGGAGGCCGGAGCATCGGAGGTTGCGGCTCTAAAAGTAGCACAAGCAGATGAACGGGCTAAGTTATCAATGATGGCTAATTTTTCTGTCTTTTGCGCTCATGTTCGCGCTCTCAATTTCGCGAAGGCTCCCGTGTCGGATCGGGCGTGGTCGGAATTGGTGTACCCCTGTTCCCAAGGAGCACCGCCGAGACCCTTAGATTGGGCAAATCTTCGGGACGAGGAGCTCCCCCGGCTGCCAGGGCAGACGACTTCGACAGCGCTCCTTCCCCATTTTGTTTCAGCCCCGTCCACTCCTCGGCCTGCTGCTGATGTGACTCCCCCACCCGCATCCCCTCAGGTGGAGCCTTGATCATTTTACTGGTATTTTTGCTGTTATTTTTTGGGTAGCTTAGCGTAGGGTCTTTTGGTACCCGAGTTGTGGGCCGCTTTTGTAACTAGACAGATTCTTTTGGGAAGTGATAATATATGTGTTCTATTGTCCTTCTGTTTGGCTTCCCTAGTTAATTTCCTTGTTTGTGGGTCGTCTTTTGAAGGATGTGAAAACAAAATCTTGTCAGGTTCCTGTCAATCCCCTTGCCATGGTGGTCTGGACCTCGCCTAGTCGTGGTGTGGGCGATGTTATAGATGGTCTTGAAAGATCTAAGGCGTCCCTGACTTCTGAACTGAATTCTGCTCGTCGTAAAATCGAGGGTCTGAATATTCATATTGCAAACTTGTCGATTCGATTACGTGACTTGGGGAAGAAGTTCAGCAAGAAGACCGCCCATTATACGGCAAATAAGGGAAAGGCTAAAGAGCTTCTTAGCGCGCTTCGGCGTTCTCGTGATGATTCCCGAGGCCGGGTGACGAGCTTGAACTTGGTTTTAGGGGCTGTTTTCGAGGACGCGGACCTGTTGCTATCCTTTGCCAAAGTGTATTGGGCCCGAAGTCGCGCATTAGAGGTGCTCGAGCATGTAAAAGGCATGTGTGGTGTTGCCCGGGCAGAGCGCATAGTTGATGCGATGGCTGGGGTAACTGAGACCACGTCTGCCTTGAACCGAGTGGATGCGGCCGTGCGGGAGCGTTTGGGGATGCAAATTGTCTCGCTGCGAGATATTCATTTCGCGGAGGCCGTCGAGACCTCGGTGTCTGTTGACGGGTTGTCGGATTAATGGTGGAGTAGCCTGTTTTGTCATTGTACTTGTATCTTGTATAAAAATCTTCGTTTCTCTTCTTCCCTGTCTTTCTTTATTTTTTGATGAATATTCATTTCTTCCTTTCTTTCCCATTTTTTTTTTTTTATATAGGCACATGCCACTATGTCGCACCAGGCTGGTTCTCCTTGCCCAGTTAGTCCGGGGCTAGGGCCTATCGGTGCTTCCCGGGACGAGGTCTCATCTGGTGCGGCTTGTGAAGGGCATGCCAATTGGCCTTACATTGTTTTAATGAGCAAAAACGTCGAGTTGCTCGATCGATGTGCCCGACTTAGGGCCAAGTTGAAAACACATGCGTCCTCTTTTCGTGAGTACGTCCGTCGTTCCGAGTGTGTTGTTAAGGTTCAGGAGCGTCGTCTAGATCGATTTTGGCGTGTGAAGGAAAAATACCTCGGTAAACTAAAATCATTGGTTACCAAAGCCAATATGCTGGTGAAGTATTTCCGTCTGTCCCGATCTAGATATGATGCTTCTGTGGCTATGATCGACATTCGTAAGCCTCCCTTCGATGATGCTCGCCGTAAAGCGGCCTCGGAGGCTCACGAGATCGCTAAAGGAGCCGAGTTCTCCGCACGGCTTAAGATGCTGTCCTGCGTTGGTGCCCATACGACCAACTTTGACGCCCTCATCTCTGAGGAGCGTTTTGATGGCGAGGAGACCGATGGGGATATGTCGACAGATGACGAAGAGGTCGAGCTCGGTCTATTGCCGTCGTGCTCCTCATGCAGTAGTAGTTCTTAAATCAATTTCTTTATTGTTGGTTGTACCTTGTTGCCTCCGTAATGTGGGCGAGGACTATTTGCTTCATTTCTTTACTCTTGTGTTCGGATCTTCTTATTGTCGTATTGATATTTCATTGATTGGATTGACTTTCCTTGCTGATTTCTTCGTTTGATATTTTATTGCTTCTGTAAAGTGAGTGAGGACTATTTGTTTTATTTCTTTACTCCTGTGTTCGGATCTTCTTATTGTCGTATTGATATTCCATTGATTGGATTGACTTTCCTTGCTGATTTCTTTGTTTGATATTTTATTGCTTCTGTAAAGTGAGCTTTAGCAATTATTTTCCCTTGTTTCCCTTTTTTTTTCTTGATAGAGTTGGTACCTGCATAAGTGGGACTGAACCATTATTTCATATGCCCCCGGTTACGTTGGGGGACTTTCCGTATTCCTGGGCAATAGTGCTACATGCCGTTTTGGAATTTCTCATTCCCCCGGTTACGTTGGGGGACTTTCAGTATTCCTAGGCAATAGTGCTACATGCCATTTTGGGATATCTTATGCCCCCGGTTACGTTGGGGGACTTTCAGTATTCCTAGGCAATAGTGCTACATGCCATTTTGGGATATCTTATGCCCCCGGTTATGTTGGGGGACTTTCAGTATTCCTAGGCAATAGTGCTACATGCCATTTTGGGAATTTCTTATGCCCCCGGTTACGTTGGGGGACTTTCAGTATTCCTAGGCAATAGTGCTACATGCCATTTTGGGATATCTTATGCCCCCGGTTACGTTGGGGGACTTTCAGTATTCCTGGGCAATAAGATACATGCTGTTTAGGAATTTCTTATGCCCCCGGTTACGTTGGGGGACTTTCAGTATTCCTGGGCAATAAGATACATGCTGTTTAGGAATTTCTTATGCCCCCGGTTACGTTGGGGGACTTTCAGTATTCCTGGGCAATAAGATACATGCTGTTTAGGAATTTCTTATGCCCCCGGTTACGTTGGGGGACTTTCAGTATTCCTGGCAATAAGATACATGCTGTTTAGGAATTTCTTATGCCCCCGGTTACGTTGGGGGACTTTCAGTATTCCCTGGCAATAAGATACATGCTGTTTAGGAATTTCTTATGCCCCCGGTAACGTTGGGGGACTTTCAGTATTCCCTGGCAATAAGATACATGCTGTTTAGGAATTTCTTATGCCCCCGGTTACGTTGGGGGACTTTCAGTATTCCTAATCCCTGATAAATAGCAAAATATCTTCTGAATTCGAAAAATAATGTTATGACAAAGTAGAGGTATGTTGTGACCTGTAATGGAAGCCCATTCATATGAAGTACTTCTTAAGATTCGTCACGTTCCAAGAATTCTTTTCCCCTCGGCTGTTTCCGAATAGAACGCTTTTTCTTTTGACGATTTTGTATGGGCCTTCCCAAGTGGGGCCCAGTTTGCCATGTATCTCGTTTCTGGTGTATACTGTTACTCGCCGCAATACCAGTTCTCCTTTCTTGAATTCCTTGGGCCCTTTCACCCTTTTGTCATAAGCTTGCTTTACACTTTGTTGGTACTTTGCTAGAGTAAGGGCTGCTATCTCTCATTTCTCGTCTAGCATGTCGAGTTCCTCTCTCATTCTTTGTTCATTGTTCCCCTGCTCGACTAAAGTCGTTCGGAGTGTGGGTAGCCCGATTTCTGTTGGTATGACGGCTTCGACGCCGTAAGCTAAGCTGAACGGGGTTTCCTTGGTGCCCGTTTTAGGAGTAGTTCGGCATGACCATAAGACGTTGAGCAGCCGCTCGGGCCACCTCCCCTTTGCTTGTTCAAGGGTTGTCTTGATGCCATCGAGTATTGTTCGGTTTGACACTTCAGCTTGTCCGTTGCCTTGCGGATATGTCGGCGTCGAGTAGAACTTTCGGATACCCAGTTCCTCGTACCACAGCTGTAGATTGGCATCTCTGAACTGGGTTCCGTTGTCGGCAACAATAGCGTACGGTATACCGAACCTGGTGATGATGTACTCCCAGATGAACTGCTTAACGTTGCTGGCTTTGATTTCCCAGAGAGGCTTAGCCTCTACCCATTTGGTAAAGTAGTCCGTCGCTACGATCAGATACTCCACGCTGCCGGGTGCTCTGGGAAGTTTCCCGACAATATCAATTGCCCATTGCGCGAATGGCCATGGTGCCGATACCGGGGTCATCATTGATGATGGGAGACGAGGTATTTTGGCGAATCTTTGGCACTTGTCGCATCGTTGGCATAAACATCTGCATCTCGTTTGATATAAGGCCACCAATATCCTTGAGTGATCGCCTTGTTGGCTAGGGATCGCCCTTTGTTGTGTGCTCCGCAAGACCCTTCGTGGACCTCTTCCAAGACAGGCTGTTGAAGTTCGGGCCGGACACACAGAAGGTGGGGTCCTCGGTAACTGGATTTATACAGTTTGTCATCCTCAGATAGCCAGAAACGAGGGGCTTTTCGTGTGATTTTCAACGCCTTTATCTTTTCTGCCGGGAGCGTCCCGTTTCGCAAATACCGAATCATATCGTCCATCCATCCTAGCTCGTATTGTACTGACGTCACTCGGTCTATTCTTTTAGTTATGCTCGGGGCTTACAGAAGCTCCACTGTGATTGTCCGAGTGTTGGCCAACGTTAATGTCGAAGCTAGGGTGGCTATGGCGTCGGCATGCGCGTTTTCGGTGCGATTGATTCTTATTAGTTCGCATTGTTCGAAACTGACCATTATGCTATGGATTTTCTCTTGGTAGAGGATCATTCGGTCGTCCTTGGCTTGGTACTCTCCAGTAGCCTGGTTGACGATTAGCATGGAGTCAGAGCTAGCGATCAAGTGGGTGCATCCGAGGGATCGGGCGATGAGCATGCCATTGATCATGGCTTCGTATTCTGCCTCGTTGTTAGTAGCTCGGAAGCCCAACTTGAGGCTTTTCTCGATGATCGCCCCTTCTCTGGACTTGAGGACGATGCGCGCTCCCGATCCGTCCTTGGTGGACGATCCGTCGACATGTATCTCCCAATGCGACTGTGGTGAAATGGTCAGGGGCTCGTCATAACCTTCAGTGAACTCCGCGATGAAATCAGCCAACACCTGTCCCTTTATGGCGTGTCGGGGTGCGAATTCGATGTGAAATTGGGATAGTTCGACCCCCCATTCCGCCACCCGACCACTGATATCCGTTCGCCGAAGGGACTCCTTGACGTGGAACTTCGTGTAGACTTGGACTTTATGAGCTATGAAGTAGTGTGGTTGTTTCCGGGTAGCAACGATCAACGCCAAACACAACTTTTCCAACGGTAGGTAGCGTGTTTCGGCCTCGACCAAGGTCTTGCTGACGAAGTATATCGGAAACTGCTCTCGTCCCTCTTCTCTTAGGAGGACTGCGCTCACAGCTGTAGTGGAAACTGCTAGGTAGCAGGCTAGAATATCCTCTTTGTTCGGCCTTACTAGCAGTGGCGGCGTCCTGAGATACTCCTTGAGGTTGTTGAATGACTCTTCACATGCCGGATCCCATAAAAACTTCTTATCCTTCCTGAGGGTCTCAAAAAATGGTCGTCCCTTATCTGTGGATCGACTGATGAACCTGCTTAGTGCGGCCATCATCCCCGTGAGCTCTTGCACCTGCTTCTAATTCTTGGGTGCTGCTAGGTTTTGCAGAGCCGTTATCTGGTCGGGATTAGCCTCTATTCCTCTTTGGCTGACCATGTGCCCCAAAAACTTCCCTTTGCTGATGCCGAACGCACATTTTCTAGCATTAAGCTTCAGTTTGTGACCGCCCAGCGTTTGGAAGACGTCTTTAATGTCTTGGAGGTGTGTAGTGGCCTTTTCGCTCTTGACGACCATGTCGTCGATGTACACCTCCATTGTCTTCCCTATATGCTTCTGGCATACCTTTGTTATCATCCTTTGGTATGTCGCTCCTACGTTTCGCAGGCCGAACGGCATAACCGTATAGTAGTAGTTTCCCATAGGTGATATGAATGAAGTCTTTTCTTGATCTTTGGGGGCGAGGGGGATTTGATGATATCCCGAGTATGCGTCGAGGAAAGTCATTCTTTCTGCTCCAGCCGTGGCGTCCACCAATTGATCAATCCTTGGTAGGGGGAATGGATCCCTAGGGCAGGCTTTATTTAGATTGGTAAAGTCTATACAGACTCTTTCCTTCTCGTTCTTCTTTGGGACGACGACCGGGTTGGACAGCCACTTCGGGTAGAACACTTCCCGTATTGCTCCCGCTGCCAATAACTTCCGGACCTCAGCAATTATAGCCGATCTGTGCTGGACGGACACTTTCCGGCTCCTTTGAGCTATGGGCTTGTACTCGGCATTTACGCTGAGATGATGGTATGCTGTCTTCGGATCTAGACCGGGCATGTCTTTGGGGCTCCAAGCGAACTTATCGATGTTGCTGAAGAGGAACGCTTCTAAGTCCTTGGATTCCTCTTTAGGAAGGCTATCTCCGATGAGGAAGTAGTGCTCTTCATCCGTATCCGGGATATACACCTTCCGGAGTGTTTCTC
This sequence comes from Primula veris, assembly GCA_963682055.1. Taxonomy (NCBI): domain Eukaryota; kingdom Viridiplantae; phylum Streptophyta; class Magnoliopsida; order Ericales; family Primulaceae; genus Primula; species Primula veris. Next base: position 7,942,975 of record OY821750.1, on the reverse strand, counting down.
CGACTTGTTCTTCAACAACCCTCTCAGCTCGAGCTATTTGGTTGATCAGTTTCCCTGCGCTTGTGGGCTGTTCGACAACTACAAATTGTCTCTTCAACGTAGCGGTGATGTTTTCACAGCGTCTCGAGTCCTCCTGACACCCTCGGGCTGTCTCGATCTCACCCTTGTCATTGGGGTATTTCACCTTCTGGTGGTACGTGGAAGGTATCACCCACATAGCATGAAGCCACGGTCGGCCCAAGATCGCATTGTGGCCGGAATTATCATTGACCACCAAGAACTCCACGGGAACAGATACGGATCCCGTGGTAACCTTTAGGACGATCTTTCCCAACGGCTTAGTCGTCTCAGAGATGAAACCGATCAGTGTGACGTCAGTGGGCTGTAGATCTTGCAATTTGAGCTCCATCTTGTCAAAGAGCTCTTTGTACATGATATCACAAGAGGCTCCTTGGTCGACAAGCACTCTGCTGACCGTATCGATACCAATCTGGACGCGGAGGTTAATGGCGTCCCCGTGGGGATATATTACCCCTTCTTCGTCAAGGTCTGAGAAAGAAATGGGCGGGTGTTTCTGCAGCATGCATTGTCGCTTTGAGGTCGACGCCTGCGAAGCTTTAGCTACTTGCCCAAAGTGGGCCAACTGCCGTTGTTGGGATCGGTCCCCCCCGGTGGTTTTGGGTCTTGACAAGTGGACCACGTGGATCGTCTTGCCTTGTCGGTTGTCCGTTCCCTCGATGACTAGCTGCTTGCCTTTGTCCCTAGCGCCTTTGATGAATTTGTCGAGGAATCCCGCGTCTCCCCACGCGTTCATCTTCCACCGCAGGTGTCGGCAATGCTCGGTGAGATGGCCGTGATCCTCATGATAGGCGCAGAAGAGTTTGGTGTCTCTGGAATCAGGGGAGGAACGAATTGGTTCGGGTCGGGAGTACCAGATTTCTCTGCAAATATCCTTCAAGATATTTTTGGCAGACAGGTTGAAAGTGTACTTCAACTCGACCGGTTCATAACGCCTCTGGCATTCCCTTTCTTGCCCACGACCTAGCTGAGGTGGTTTGGGCAGCATTGGATAGGCGATTCGGAGTGGCTTGGGCTCGGGCTCTACGGGTCTGTATTCCCTTTGCTGAACCACGGGACCCTTGTCCCGTTTGGATTGGGGGACTGGTTCCCCCTGGTTGTTCTTGGCCCTCTTGCGGTCCACCTGCGCTTCCCGGACCGTCTCTCTTCTTGGCGGAGCCCGGTTAAGGGCTCGCATCTCTTCATTCTTGTCGGTAAGGTGGGTGCAATAAGCCAGAAGGGAGTCGGTGGTTGGAAAGTTCTTACCGATGAACTTTCTTCTCGCCCAATAGCCGCTGGGGATGGAATTGATGAAGTTCTGGATGGCTATGTTACTGGCGTACTGCGGTATCTGGTTCGCTACGTCGATGAAGCGTATGCAGTAGTCTTGAAGCCTCTCATTGGGCAGCATAGCCATTTTCAGAAGGGTTTCAATGTTAACCTTCTTCTTCATATGAGCGACATATCGGGTGGAATATGCACGGAGTAGCTCAGCCCAGCTTCGTATGGATCCTCGTGGTAGATTATGATACCACGACGATGCTTCCTTACCCAAGCTGTTCTTGAAAAATTTGCACATCAGTGCACTGTCGTCACTCCACAACTCCATCCTTGTTTTGTAATGTCGGAGGTGGTCGATGGGACAGCTACTTCCATCATATAGTCTGAATTCGAGGATGACAAACCCGCAGGATTGCGGTACCGAGTTATCTGATCGGTACACGGAGTCTCTTGGCATACGTCCCAAGTCTGTTGGAACGCTTCGTCCGGTGCCGGGTAGTGTGGGGCGTATCCCCCATAGAGGTGTTAGGGATAGTAACCGACTATGACCCTATGCTCGCCGTTCCTCGGGACGGGTTCTCCTTGTCTGGGTACCCTCGTATCCTGAGGTCGGCCCGCTTCGGCCATCGCTGCTCGGTAAGCTGAATCTTCCGCTTCACGTCGAGGGTCGGTTAGCATGTTGGTCGGTTGGATGGGCGGTCTCGTGATGCCGGCTGCCACCATGGCCGACATGCATGCCCCTAGCTGGGCTTGTAGCAGGGCATTACGTTTTTCTGCGGCCCGTGTCAGTGCGGTCGTAGTCTTGTCTTGTCGAACAGGGGTTGGTAGTTCCACAGTGTACGGCGTAATTATCTGCGGGGGGAGGGGTGGATATGGGACGACCTGTTCTAGTATGAGGTTGTCGGTCAGGCCGTACTGGTTGGTTTCGTTCGTTTGAAAACGAACTCGTTGGGGACTGGAGTTGACCGAGGCCGCTGGCTGAGGGGCCTTTGAGCTCGGCCCTGCCTTATTGGGATGGCGGTTGTCTGGCAATAGTGTCCCCACATGCCCAGTCGCGGATGGCGCTCGTTCCACCTCCGTGTCCGTAGGGTTTTCGTCGACAAGACCGTCGACCTGAGGGGGATGGTCGGTTTGTTGTTCTGTTTGGACATTGGAGACGGTGAGTCGAGATTCGACACGAAGCGCTTCGTAGCGATCTCTGATGTTGAGGAGATGCGCTAACACGTCTTTGTGGATTGGGATCTCCTGGTTTGTCGATGTGCCTACTTCTTCCGGGCGAGTTTCTTCGTTGGTGTTCGTCATTTGTTGCTCGTCTGGTAGAACGTTGGTGTTCGATTTCGAAGCTAGTTGGGAACTAGATGATTCCCGGAGACGGCGCCATTTGACAAAGCCATAACTTTGATCGGTCGCGTTAGGCTTTTCAACAATAATAAATCATTAATTGACAATAAACGATAAACACTTCTCGATCTTTATTAGTATTCGGCAATTGCCCTTGTTCGGACTACAACTTTTATCACTATATTTATGCTCGGATCCGCTGTTCGATCCGGAAGATGATCTTTCTCTTCTCTTTTTGCTAGACTTTCTGCCTGGCTCGGTTAGGCTTTTGATGTGATACGCCCTGACTAGTTTTTATCTTTTCTCTCCTTCTCTCTATATTTTTTTAAGTATGATTTCTGGTCCTTGTCTTGGGGGGGAATACTTGGCTATTTATAGGCAAGTATGCCTCCTAAGATGTTGACAAATGTCTCTATCTTGGGAGATTTTTCTGACATGGGTCCCTATTTAAGTGGGCTTTGGATTTTAGTAAGATCCAATCTTATTCTCAAAGAAAGGCTTGAGATAGCCCATTTAAGCATTAGATACCCCTCTATGATGGGTGGGTCGATTCCTACCCGAATAGATATATTCGGGTCTAATTTTTATGTTCTATCATCACTTATTACAATTTGTTGATTAAAAATAATCATTAATTCATTTACGTGATTATCTACATGAGTACATGTGTATTGTGAAATAAGAAACTTTATCTTTTTTTTTTTTTGCGTCACTAGTTTGACTTCGCTAGCTGGCCTTTAATGAAAGGTCTTACTAGTACCACTAAGCATTACTTTGTATGTGCATATATTTAACATATATGTTTACCATTCTAAGTTATAAATGGCAAGAGTAAAAATTACTCGTATATATCACCTTGACCATTAAGATGAAGTTTATGCTTTTGAATGAAACTGGAGGTTTAGAGTTTGGGACGTTGCATGTTTTCGAAGGACTGTCGATGTTACCCTTAATTTGTTAATATAAGATCGTATAATTCAGTATAACTCAATAACTATGGCAATCCATAACGCGGTTCCTTTTGACCACTTTTACTCGATATTAGTTCGCTCATATATTTGTATTCGTTTTATTATGATATTTAGTTAGCACAAAGTGCGACAATTTGTCCCGAATCTGTTTCTTTCTCTGTTGTCTCCTAAAGATAATGGTATATTGCAATACACATAAAATTCTTTATAGTACTTAAATTTTGTTACGACCTTATAGATGAAAAAATTGGTCGAATACTGATACATTTTGGCATTACTATTGAAAAAAGCTCTACCCACAGTCTATATATGTTAATGTTACTATGACGTTCATCAATTTCATGTTATTCTCTGACTAAATTTGTTCATCTAATTTTGAAAGCTCCATTTCTATTAACTCTGTTAATTTAAATCCATTTATATATATGACAATATTTATATAATTGCTTAAGAGGATGACATTAGTGCACCATGCAAATGTAATTTTATATATTTTACAAAATTGCGGAACGGATGTTAAGAAACGACCCCGTCCTTTTTTAGACGGGACTTCCATGCTAGTTATTTTAAAATTAAAATACCGAACCTATGAAACGGACCAAATTTATCATATTTTCCTTAAAATATATGGATTGGTTTTTCAGTTGATGCCAAAAACCATTAACGTAATACTAATTTTCCCCTAACTTTACGTGTACGTGGTTGCATGTCAGATAGGGTTAGTGTCTGGTTGGTATACAAGTGTTACTTAATTATATTGATATGGATACTCAATCCATCAAAAATCTCACAAGTAACATGTCGACGTGTAAACTTTCATGAACCAATAAAGCATTAAATTTAATTGTTTCATAAAAGTAAAAAACATTGAAAATGTAATTGATCATGTTTTTCTGGGTATGATTTATTATAAAAAAAAAACATTCTCATCTAAGTACAATTTAACTCAACCCAAAAGTAAAGTACTATTAACCGGTTTATTTATCAAAACATGAATCACCAATATTTCTTTCCTATGATCAATAGTCATCCGTTCCAAAATATTTACCCACCACGAACCTAAATGCAATTTTAACCGGCAAAGAACATATGTAAATTATTAAAACGGAAATTTTCAAAATTTAATCATAAAGTTAAATATTAAACTAGGTGATTAGCTTTTCAAAATTTTGATTTCGACAATTTATGTATGAGTTTTTTTATCGGTTAAAGTTGTATGTAATTTGTGGTGGACAAACATTACGAAACCGAGTGACAGTACCACATTCGAAAAAGAACTGCCAAATTATAAATGCGTTACCAAATTCAAATTACAAAATCAACATTTATAGCGTCTTCACTTGCTAATTTGAAAACATATACATACATACACAAATACACTAGTCCAAAAAAAGCCTAATTTCTCTAAAATGCATTAAAAATGTTGTGTAATTAATCACAAATACTGTTGTACTGGGATACTCTATTTTGGTTTTTTAGTTCCACAGTTTGTAAATTAACATAATTTCATGTTATATATTTATCTTAATTCATTTTTGCGTGCATCATACTGTTATTTATAGGGCTGGGCAAAAAACCGAAAAACCCAAACGGGACCGATAACCGAACCGAAAAAGACCGAAACAGAAACCGAAAAATTTTCGTGTCGGTTTCGGTTTTCAATAAAACCGAACCGAAAAAGACCGAAACAAAAAAAAACTGAAAAATACCGAAAAATCGAAACTGGACCGGAAAAAACCGATCCGGTTCGGTCCAAAAGTTGGGAGTTATTAATGGTTGGTTTCAAAAGTTGTAAAGTTTGTCTTAATCATATAAATAGTAGTAATGAGGGTATAATAAGGTTCAAACTTTAGCAAGGTCATAATTATTAATTTGATGTTGTCACAAGCTTGTAAGTAAAATATATAGTACTGTATGTATGGAAAGTTATAAGGTTTTACTCTTGTAATTGTTATGTAGTTTGTAATGTATTATTTATAAGCAATCATTTACCAATTAATTTATTTGATAATTAAAGAGGAAGAACATATAAGGAATGTATTTAGTGTTGTGTAATTATTTCAAGTACGTAAACAGTTGAAAGTAACGTGTAACCTATTTCTATTTTCTCTATAGCTTTATAAATATTTGTCTTAGAGGAGGATGACTGGATCAACATATATGATATATGCATATAAACAAGAACATATAAATAAATATATATATATATATATATATATATATATATACTTATTACTATGCTAAATATATATGTATATAACTAGATATGTGTATGTAACGAAAAAGAAACAGATAGGATAGTATCAAGTCGAGGTTTTCAAGCAGTACTGGGGGATTCAACAATGGGTAATGGGAGCTCATCTGCCAAAACATGATGATTACTCAATTGTAGATAGTTATTTATCCGTAACATCGTTTTTTTTTAAATAACTGGTGGGGAAAACCCACATTTTATTATTACCGCTATCTCAAGAATCGCCAACAAATAATCATGCAACATTTCAAACTTTGTAGCATCCTTAGCTACAAAATCTCATTAATTTATGCTTCAAGTAGAACAATGGCATATACTAGTGTTTCTGACGTAGCCATGTTGACGGTGCGGAAATACAGAAGAGGACTATAAGAAACATAACATGTTAGGTCACAAAGAATAAGCTAATTTTATTACTTTTACTAACAGCGTCTTGTGTTCTTAGAATGTGTTCCTAGAATGAATTGCTAGGTTTATTACGATGTTAAGCTGCATTAATTTCAGTCCAGCCCATACGCATACTAGGTTTTTTTTTAATACAATAAATTTTTTCTTCATGGATGCCATATCGGGGACAAACTTTTTGGTCCCTAAAGAGCTTAATTCCTGTAGTGAATGATAACTTCTCAAGAAGAGTTTTATTCACATGATGGAAAAATGAAGAATACGGATGACATTCTTGGTACACCATATGGCGTAAGGATTAGCAGAGTTTCGAGTAGTACTGCTTTTAGTTGAACAGTTTGTTGCGACAAGAAGATGCTTTTCAAGCAGTCGGGGATTTAACAATGGGTAATGGGGGCTCAACTGCCAACACATGATGATTATTTAAGTGTACATACCTAATTTATCCTTAACTTTACTTCAAATTTACTGTTCACATCAAATTTATGGAGAAAATCGTAGCCAAACTCTGATGGAGGCAATTAAATGGAGAACATTCTGATTATCCCTCGTTCTAGTACTGATGCGTGTTTTGACAAAAAATAAGTCATTTCATATTAGCTATTTCCATTAATTTACCGAAAGAGACCAAGCCTTTTAGTTCGTTATTCATTTGTTTAGTGGACATAAAATTCTAGGAAAATTAGAAGATTTATCTCAAAGATGAAATAGAGAAAACATCAACATGCATATTGTGGATGCTCTCAAAGCTCCGCCGCTCACTCTCAAATCCAATGGCACCGAAGAAGGAGAAGGCACCGCCACCGTCATCCAAGCCTGCAAAATCCAGAGGAGGAAAGCAAAAGAAGAAAAAGTGGAGCAAGGGGAAGCAAAAGGAAAAGGTGAACAACATGGCGCTCTTTGACAAGGCCACTTATGACAAGCTTCTCTCAGAGACCCCTAAATACAAACTCATCACCCCTTCCCTTCTCTCTGATCGTACGAGGGTTAACGGTTCACTGGCAAGAAAGGCGATTAACGATCTGATGGCTAGAGGACTCATTCGCATGGTGTCTACTCATTCAAGCCAGCAGATCTATACCAGGGCCACCAACACCTAGTTTTTCTCATTGATTCCGTATTATCAAGTTTCTTTTAGAATGACTATGAATTTTGGTACTTGTCTGTTTTCATTTTCTTGCTTCTACTCATTTTGCTGGATTATATTTATGGGTTTTTGTTAATGTGACCGTCTGTTGAATCAAAAAAAAAAAACATGCATATTGTGGACATTATGATATTAAGAATGCAAATATCATGTGTCTTTTGTGACTTTGCAAGGGTATGTTCAAAGAGTTGCTGAATTGGAAGAATGGGTATATGGGGAAATTTTGTAAAGTCTAATCTGGAAAATGAGTTAGGAGATTTGCAAAAATAAGTTAAGAAATTGAAGGAGGAGAAAAAAGAAAGGATAATTGGTAAGGGGCTCTAGCCAAAAAGATTTTTAGATATTTGGGTCAATTTATGATTTATTATATATAATAACTAGTATTTTTGTGTTTCACCTATGATCCCTATGATTATGGGGATTATGGTAGTTGTTTGGTAATAAGTGTTAGTATGAGAGAATAAGTTGGGTTTTAGCTTTTAAGTTTCTTTTCATTTTTAAGTTACATAAATAGGGAATTAAAAGAGTTTTATCTGAAATTTTCCGAGAATTAGAGATCCGAGGATTGGAGATTGCTCATCATCTACCATGATTGATTTACTCGGGTTCCAATCTAAAAAAAAGAAGAAGAGCACGACGGTCATTATATCGATAGCTATAAATAGGTATATATAAGAGTTTTGGGATAATAGAACATGATATTACATTGAATCAGTTCACCGTCACCATAGCCATGGATTGTTTGATAAGATCAGTACAATAGATGAAGTTTTAAGAATAAAACAGAGCGACACCTTTTTTCATATCTTTCACAGAGATCAAGCATCGCTATCAAGATTGTGCAAGAATAAGCAAGGAAGTGGTACTCTCTCTCACTAGGATGAGATGTTTCTGGTTAGCGGTGAATAATACAGAGTATAAAGCGAGGAGAAGAGAAAGAGAATAACAGTTTTAAAAGTCAACTACTTTCACAGGGCATGTATTAATAAGTTATTTAACTCGAGTTCCTTAAGTTTAAAATGTTACAGTTTCAATCCATTCGTATTTCTTTTATTGTAATAAGGTCGGAGTATCAAATTAAACTCAATATAAATAAAATATGTGGGCATCCACCACTTTAAATTAAAAAAAAAAAAACTAGTATGTTTGAGGTTTCTAGCTTGGTAGAATATGGGAGGTTGCACTGCTAAATTTTGGTTGGGTTTTTGAAGCTATGAAAGGTTAATTTTGTTTGGCCATTAATGTATATTAATGGAGAAGCCCCATGCTGAGAATATATACAAGAAACAATTAATGACTTGAACCTAAATTGATTTTAAAAAAATCATATCATATTTAAAGACAATAAATTCCTTACCTTATTTTCCACATCATAATTTCTACTATCAATGGAAATATCTCAAATATCTCCGAGCATTTAATTGTTTCTCATCATGATAGTATATATAAATAATATTGCCCATATAGAGAATAACGAACCAGAAAAGCAAATATTCACAATATAGAAGCCGTAAGAACCCGGATTTTCGTAGGAAAATGCCGGTGTAAAGAGAAAATATTTGTCCCGCATCGGCTAGATATGTGAGTACCTATATGATATATAAGTTAAGAAAACCCTCCTTACTATCACCAAGGCCTTTTAAAGTCGTGCGGCCCGAGAAGCGATGACGAAATCGGGCCAAAGCGGACCGGACAGTATTGGTGGTAATAAGCAGATGGTGGCAGTCTGGTCGGAGGACCGGGTCGTTACAATTGGTATCAGAGCCGCTATCTAACCAATGGTGTGTGAACCACCCCTGGAAGGACGACATGCCCGACAAGGACGTCATGCCTGAAGGGGGAAAGAGTGTAAGAACTCGGATTTTTGTAGGAAAATGCCGGTGTAAAGAGAAAGTATTTGTTCCGCATCGGCTAGATATGTGAGTACCTATATGATATATATGTTAAGAAAATCCTCCTTACTATCACCAATGCCTTTTAAACTCGTGCACCCGAGAACCGAGGACGAAATCGGGCCAAAGCGGACGGACAATATTAGTAGTAGTAAGCAGATGGTGGCGGTCTGGTCGAAGGACTGAGTCGTTACAGAAACCATATACTCCAATTCTTTGCTTCTATGATACATACGTAGCCATGCCCGGAAAGAAGGTTAAAATTGCCTTTATTGAAGATGTTGCCCGAATAAATGCAGCATACAAGAAAAGAAATAAGGGCTTGCTGAAAAAAGAGCATGAGCTCTCTACCTTATGTGACGTTGATGTATGTGTGGTCATATATAACCCACATGAGAACCAACCCGAGGTCTGGCCCAATGTTCGAGCGGTGATGTACCGGTGTTTGACCGGATGTGAAGTAAAAAATTTAAGCATGGAAGATCTAGCCCCCCTAAATATGTTGGTAGATCGATATACAAAGGAGGCTAGTGAAATGGTTGAGAAGTTGGCTAGGGGGGAGGGCTCAAGCAAGATGGGTGAGTTTGAAAGTAGTAACGAAGTTGCACTTATGGGGGAAGAAAATCATAATGAAAATTTTGGCTTGGAAGCAACGCAAAGGACACAAGAGTTTACCGATAATGAAAATGAGCATAAGCTTATGCGGTTAGTTAAGGAGCCCGAGATGCTGTTCATGCCTGTCGGAGATGACAACAATGGAGGTACCTCCAATGCTTTATATCATGAGGGATGTGGAGATACTCATTTTTAGGTGTTGTTTTTTATTACTCAAGATTTTCGATGTTTTATCCCTTGCATGTTTAATTAGCGTCTTGTAATTTTTGTTATGTTTTTGTTTTATCTTATTCGTGTTTATATCCTTTCAGTGGTTTTAGATCTTCTTTATATTTCAAACCCAGCTGCTTAATTACATATCCATATACATTGTAACATGTAATCAATAAAAGATGAGTATTTTTTTTATAACGACTCGTTTGTTTAATTTTTTTTTTTAATATAGGAAAACTATGAACAATTAGTTTTAGATAGTAATTAAAGAATATCAAAAGAAAACTTAACGAGCCAACGTGATTGTTTCATATGATTTTCATATAGCCAATCACAAAGTCTTGGGATTAAGACATAATTTGACGACAATGATCTTGAAAAATGTTTGAAACTGATAATCATAACAATAATCTTCCTCCCACCAAATTACCACTATGATCCTTACTTTGTAGAAACTAATGCGAACACTAGTACTCTACTTGTTTCCTCTTTATTAACTGGCCCCAATTACCATTCTTGTAAAAGAGCTATGAAAATCTCTATAGGAGCTAAATAAAAGCTAGGTTTTGTTAATGGTGCCCTACCATGTCCCCCTGATAGTGATCCTATGTTTGGTGCTTGGATTCAATGTAATCTCATTGTTATGAGTTGGATTATTTAAGGTTAATTAATATTTAGTGGCCCATTAACACACTTGACATTCAACTAATGGTGTGGATGAGCAGCTATCCCCTCCTCCAGGAGGAATAAATAATTTGTCTCTAAGAACACAAGACGATGTGCATAAAAGTAATAAAATTAGCTTATTTTTCGTGACCTAAGATGTTATGTCTTTTATTGTCCTCTTATGTATTTTCGCATCATCAACTTGGCTACGTAAAAAATAATAGTATATGCCATTGTTCTTCTTGAAGCATTAATTAATAAGATTATGTAGCTAAGGATGCTAAATAGTTATAATGTTGCTTGATTCTGTAGTGTTCTATGTGTTGGCGTTTCTTGAGATAGCGGTAGTATCGTGTTTAGCTTTCTATGCTTCTAGAACTCCCATTTCCTGATCTTTTTAAATATATTCCAGATTATGTTTCATAATTTAACTGTAGTCCAATTACGATGAAATTTTGTATGGTTGGGGTTCCTCAAATATTTGGATAATAATAGGCTCAAACTAGCTAGATTTAGAACTACAAATAAAAATCAATAATGTTCAAGCAAAGAATCTTTCAATGTTCTGTTCCCAACTTCATTTTCACTGTGATGGGATTATATGCAAAAAAACTTTTTTAGGGAACGGTTTTTTTCATATACAGAACAAATCAAATCAATTGTAACGATGAGTTACCGAAGGTCCGCAAGCTTTGATGAAAATCTTATGAAAGGGGTTGTGATGTAGTTTTTAAACCTAAACCTTAACTTAAACCTAAGCACTCATGTAACCAAATTACAGGATTGGGATTTTTATATTTGTGTTAGAGTGTAGCAATGAAATTTAAGATCTAGATAATTTAATCGGCCAAAATATAAGGCCACCTTTGTTTGCGTCATAGGATTATTAGTAGCCTGTGACAAGATTGGGGATTTTTATAATTGTGGTAGCAGCGTTGCAATGAAATTTAAGCTCTAGATAAATTAATCAGCCAAAATATAAGAGTTATCATTAGTTCCAACAAGGCTAAGTAAAAGAACTTCACACGAGTCATCATTCATTTACAATTTGCATCTTTGTAACTTTGGGTTGGTATAGAAGATGAGATTATTTAGATGCATAGCTTCGGTCACACCCTGGTTTCCATAAAAAGTTACGGGTGAGCTTTTGAAAAGTAGAACATTTTAAATAAGCAATTAAATGTTTTGAAAAATAAAACGGCATCAAGCGTTATTAAAACAAAAAATTACTGCAACGGAAAAATAACATTTTCAAAGTTGTTTTAAAAGTAAACTTGCCCATAGGCTACAACTTTAAAACTCGAATTCAAATAGAAATAACACAATTGTCTGAAACATAGAAAAACTAAACAACTCAAAGGAAAAGATCCTCCATAAAGTTTTAAAGATGAAAACATCACAACTGAAATAAAATCGCGTCCATGCTATGCACCGCAACAAATGTCCTATTCCGCAATGCCCTTTCCTTTGTCTAGACCAGTCACAAATTTATAATGGTGATTTTCACGCATCAATATAGATAAGCCGGCACACCCACGGATGTACCGACAAACCATCAATGCCTCAACATGTAACCCACAATATAAATGTACGAATATAGACGATAATAAAAAAATGTAATAATTGCTACAACTTCTCTTCCTACTTCATACTACAAAGTTAAAAAAGAAATACTTAAATAGTTAATATTTTTTTTTAATTAGATTCCACTTTATTTATTTTTTTCCTTCGATGATCATCAATTACCCCATAGTTAGGTACTGTTCCTATCCATTCGTGTTGGTTCCACATTGGGCCAGACCTCGGGTTGGTTCTCGTGTGGGTTATATATGACCACACACATGTCAGCATCACATAAGGTAGAGAGCTCATTCACTTTTTTTAGCAAGCCCTTATTTCTTTTCTTGTATGCTGCTTTTCTTCGGGCAGCATCTTCTATAAAGGCAATTTTAACCTTCTTTTCGGGCATGGCTACTTACGTATCAAAGAAGCAAAGAATTGGAGTATATGGTTTCTGTATTATGAATATTTGTTTTTCTGGTTTGTTAGTCTATATGGGCAATAGTATATATATATATATATAATATCATGACGAGAAACAAGTAAATGCTTGGAGATATTTGAGATATTTTCATTAATTGTAGAAATTATGATGTGGAAAATAAGGTAAGGAATTTATTGTCTTTAAATATGATATGATTTCTTTTAAAATCATTTAGGTTCAAGTCATTAATCGTTTCTTGTATATATTCTCTGCATGGGACTTCTCCATTAATATACATTAATGGCCAAACAAAATTAAACTTTCATTGCTTCAAAACCCAAACAAAATTCAGCAGAGCAAACTCCCATATTCTACCGAGCTAGAAACCCCAAACATACTAGTTTTAAAAAAAAAATTAAAAGTGGGGGATGCCCACATATTTTATTTATATTGAGTTTAATTTGGTCTCCGACCTTGCTAAAACAAAAGAAATACGAACGGATTGAAACTGCAACATTTTAAACTTAAGGAGCTCGAGTGAAATAACATAATAATACAAGCCCTATAAAAGTAGTTGATTTTTAAAACTATTATTCTCCTTCTCTTTGCTTTCTACTATGTATTTTTCACTGCTATCCAGAAACATCTCATCCTAGTGAGAGAGAGTAGCCCTTCCTTTCTTATTCTTGCACAATCTTGATAGCGATGCTTGATCTCTGTGAAAGAGATGAAAAAAGGTGTAGCTCTGTTTTATTCTTAAAACTTCATCTATTTGTACTGATCTCATCAAGCAATCCATGGCTATGCTGACGGTGAACTGCTTCAATATAATATCATGTTCTATTATCTCAAAACTCTTATATATACCTATTTATAGCTATCAAAATAATGACTGTCGTACTATTTTTTTTCCATATTGGAACCCGATTAAATCAATCATGGTAGATGATGAGCAATCTCCAATTCCCGGATCTCTAATTCTTAGGTAATTTAAGATAAAACTCTTTTAATTCCCTCTTTATGTAACTTAAAAATGAAAAGAAACTTAAAAGCTAAAAAACAACTTATTCTCTCATACTAACACTTATTACCTAACAACTATCATAATCCCCATAATCAAATGGATCATAGCTGAAACACAAACATACTAGTTACTATATATAAGAAATCATCAATTGACTCAAATATCTAAGAAATGGAGCTTCTGAAGCCTGGATCAACAATAAAACTATATAGCCAGACATTTGAAACAGACTCTATACCCGAGTGATGACATGTCTATAGACATTCCAAAATTAAAAAACAAATATCTGTCTACTCTCTCTCTTCTTTCAAAACACAATCAATTCCACCGAGGATCTAATGCAGAAATATCGCACCAAATTAATTTTTTCTCAATTTGTGATTTATTCCTCCTCACCCAACAATGAAATCACCCTAGCTTATCCAATTGGTAAAGCTGCAGCCCTAACAAGGTAATCATCTACTTTATTCATAAAACTCTTGTTTTTTATTCTAAAGAAAATTATTGTAATGTTTACTGTGCGCCATTAGATTTATGTTTGTATAATAGTTTACTGTGCGTCAGTGAAGTAATCATCACTTCACATATAAAGTTTTCCATTTTTTAAAATTAAAATTACTTCACTGGTTGATTGAGTGTTTATGTTTGTATAATAGTTGAAACGAATTGGATTATGAACAAACCATTATACTTTTGCTATTATTGTTAATTTGCTTTAGCCATGGTTAATTCTTTTCCAAATGTCATTATGTTAAAACAAATGGTTCTCCAGACTTTTACTAAAATTATGGAATGTTTGGATTTTGAAACAAGAGAAGATCACCGAGACCCGGATGTGGAAATAAGAGAAGATAATGAAGTAAACAATCATAATGTGGCAGAGTTATGGTAGCCAAAAGTTGGAATGATGTTTGATTTAGAAACTCAAGCCCAAAATTTTTATGCTACTTATGCAAGAGCAAAAGGTTTTGGTGTAACAATTTCTAACTCAAAAAAGAAAGATGGAATAAAGTATTGGATACAGTTCAGTTGCCACAAAAATGGACTGCCAAAGAAACTCGTTGATCCCTTAGCTAGTCATCCAACAACTAAGACGGATTGTAAAGCAACAATGAAAATAACACGTCAGTTTGATGACAAATGGAAGGTGACCTCTATCAAATTAGAGCACAACCATGAAATGGACCCGAAAGGGATAAAATATTTGAGGTGTTATAGGAATCTTCCAGCGCATGTCCAAAGAGAGATTGAGTTAAATTGTGAAGAAGGAATTAAGATAAACAAAACTGTTGATGTATTACAACAAATGGCGGGTGAAAACGATGATCAACCATGGATAGAAAAGGATCTCCGAAATCATATGGATAAAGTTAGGCGCAATGCAATCAAAGGGGGGGATGCTAGAGCAATGATTAGTTATTTTCAAAAAATGCCAGCTGACTACAATGATTTTTTCTATTCTATTGATTTTGATGACGAAAATCGTTTAACGAAAGTGTTTTGGGTAGATGCAAGGAGTAGAGAGGCATATAAAGAGTTTGGTGACGTCTTGACATTTGACACAACATACCTTGTCAATAGGTTTAATATGCCTTTTGCACCATTTGTTGGTGTCAATCATCACGGACACTCCATATTACTTGGGTGTGGTCTTACGACCCAAGAAAATACAGAGTCGTTTGTGTGGTTGTTTAAGGCATGGCTTACTTGTATGTCAGGCATCCCTCCTCATGGCATAATCACTGATCAAGACAGAGCGATGCAAAATGCAATAAGCCTAGTTTTTTCAGAGACAAGACATAGGTGGTGTTTATGGCACATCATGAAAAAAGTCTCGGATAAATTCAAGAGTTACAAAGATTTTGAGCGTATTCAAAATGCAATTAGTAGTGCAGTTTATGATTCGTACACCATATCCGACTTTGAAGAAAAATGGGTGAAAATGATCATTGATCACAAGCTAGAAGATCACGAGTGGTTATGTCCATTGTACAATGAGCGCAATCGATGGTGTAACGACCCGGTCCCACGAACCAAACCTCCACGCCCGTATCAACAATATTGTCCGCTTTGGCACAACTTCCCAGGAGGGTCACCCATCCTGGTACTACTCCCAGTTAAGCACGCTTAACTGCGGAGTTCAGTCCTCGCTGTTCTGCCGCACGGCTTTAAAAGGCCTTGTTAATAGGAAATGGATCTTTTAAGCTTATATACCACACGGGTACTCTCAGATCTGGGTGATGTGGGACTGACGCACAACACCGCACCACAGAAATTCCTTCCAGGAAATCTGGGTCGTCACAATCACCCTCCCTTTAGGCACGACGTCCTCGTCGTCCTTCAGGGGTCCACACACACGTGCTAGTCCCCACATTTACGGCCAGATAGAGGCTCTGATACCACCTGTAACGACCTGGTCCCACGAACCGAACCGCCATGCCCGTATCAACAATATTGTCCGCTTTGGCACAACTTCCCAGGAGGGTCACCCATCCTGGTACTACTCCCAGTTAAGCACGCTTAACTGCGAAGTTCCGTACTCGCTGTTGTGCCGCACGGCTTTAAAAGACCTTGTTAATAGGAAATGGATCTTTCAAGCTTATATACCACACGGGTACTCTCAGATCTGGGCGATGTGAGACTGACGCACAACACCGCACCATAGAAATTCCTTCCAGGAAATCTGGGTTGTCACAGATGGGTACCGACTTTTGTCACAGGTACCTTTTGGGCGGGGATGTCCACAACCCAACATAGCGAGAGCATGAATTCATTTTTTAAAGGTTATGTTTATCGAAAAACTTCGTTAAAAGAGTTTGTTGAAAAATATGAGATTGCCTTACGCAAGAAAGTTAAAAAGGAAGAAGAAGCAGATTCTCAGTCCAAAAACGCACAGTACCAACACACGTCCGTTTATGACTTTGAAAATCAATTCCATGGCGCATATACCGTATCAAAATTCAAACAGTTTCGAAAACAGCTTCATCAATTGTTCAATTGCGAGCTTGAAGTTGGCATTGTAATTGATGGTATTGAACAATTTATGGTTGAGCATACTTTCAAGGCTGGTATGGCTATTAAATTTAACAAAATTGTTAAGTTTTTAGTTCGTTTCGATGAAAGAACAGGAGAAACAAATTGTGTTTGCCGGATGTTCGAAAGTAAGGGGATGGTGTGTGTGCACATGTTAAGAGTTTGGAAATTGAAAAAGTTGTCCATGATTCCAGAAAAGTACATTTTACATAGATGGCGGAAAAATATAATGAGGAGTCACACTAAAGTGATTTTAGGTTATACTAAAAGGCAAAGAAAACCTGAATGGCGTCGTTACGATGAGGTGCTTGTCTTATTAAATGAGGCTGCCGATGGAGTGATATATTCCGAAAGCATGACTAACAAGCTGAAGGATACTTTGGCACAATTTATTGAAGTGAATCGGGAACAATTCATGAATAAAAAGCTATCTAGGAGTCCTATGTCCATTGATGTTGGCAGTTTGGAAGACGAAACATTGCATGTGAGTGATCCAAGTCAGGGAGTTAAAAGAGGACGCCCAGAAGAAAAAAGGAAAGTTTCAAAATATGAGAAAGAGGCAAAAAAGAAAAAAAAACAATGTACAAGTGCAAGCAATAAGCAGGTACATATAATAATTGTACTTGCATCAATATATTGACTATCTCTAATTGGGTCTGTTTGTAGTCATTTCTTTTAAATTTTTGATTTTCTATAGAATATATCTCAGAAGAATAATAAAACGAAGAAGAATACCAAATCGAAGAAAAAAGTGCAACAACTCGAATATTCACAAAGAAGTATGAGCTTGATTGATCTTAACGAACCTGCTATTGACTTGTGAAGCTAATGTAAGTTTTTCGTATTTATGTTTCCTTTTCTCAAACTCAATCTAGTTAGTATTATTAATGATGACACTAGTTATATTCTTGTTTTTCATTTTTACAGAAACAAGACTATCATGATCAGATTTCGAGAAGATGTGCACTATCTTTTAGAAGACGAAAGACTGTTGTTTTCTTTACAAAGACCTGAATTGTGAAGTTTGTGCAATTTTGATTATTTTTGAGAAAGAAATCTGGAAAATAAGTCTGCAACTTTAATTGGAATTTTTGTATATTGTCATTTTTTTATCGCTAGTATGAGCAGCTTTTGCCACTAGAATTTTTGACTTTTGTAAGTGACTTTTGCCACTAATTTTCCGACCCATGGTTTTTTCCCAGTACATTATGATATGTTCCAATTTTCGTGAGTTTTGGACAGATTTTCAGCACCTTTGATGAATTTGAGTAGACTTAATCATTGCTGCAAGTTATTCCAGTTCTATTAGTGTGGTTTAAGTTATGTTTTTGTAAATTTGCAAGCATTGTTTTAGCAAATTTTGAAGCATTACGCAATCGGTTTTGTATAAAGTAGCATACTTTAATGTACAACTACAATACGATTAAGTTCGATGCTGCCATGCTAATATAGAGTTGTACGTTGAAATTAGTTCATAATGGCTCATTAAACACATCCCAAGCGTAGCCATTAATTGCTTAAAAGTTGCATACCAAACAAGCCCTCAATGACCATTAATTGTTTAAAAATTTCAAAATCAAACAAGCCTGGGAAAACTCAACAAAACTTATTACACGGACATGTAAAAATATAAAGGGTACTCATAGTCAAACTACATAATCAAACAACAATCTTTTGATCCATGGATATGCACATGCATAATTTTAATTATCTCAGAAAATCGAAGTATAATCAGACATGGAGGTGATTATTCTATGGGGTTTTGGGCTCTTAATTTGAGTAGGTGACTGATTTTATTTTGAAAGGAGGGATTAAAAATGTTTTGAAGGATAAAGTGTGGAGATACTCTGAGAGAAGGGAATTGATTGTGTTTTGAAAGAAGAGAGAGAGTAGACAGATATTTGTTTTTTAATTTTGGAATGTCTATAGACATGTCATCACTCGGGTATAGAGTCTGTTTCAAATGTCTGGCTATATAGCTTTATTGCTGGATCAATCTCCTTAATGGGACTCAATCCCTTAATGTTGCCAATGTCGGGATCTGGTCCAAACCCAATGTTTTCACATGAATATCCTCTCCAAGAGTTTAAGCCAACACTTAATTTCTCCTTAAATGAGATATATCAAAATGGGTATTCAAATCTTCAAGATGTTCAAGAGGCTGCTCCAAGGCTATTTTTCCCTTTCAACGATTTGAAGCAACCACCAAACTCGAGTGATGAACTGTAGCAACATAGAAAGCAAGGAGAGGCTAATGGGTATTGGAGTGGCAAGTTGAATGGAGGATCGCGGTAAAAATGTGTTCACTATATAATTTTAGGATGCGTATATTAATTTTAATGTGAGGCAACTTGAAGAAAAACTGGTGATTGGTGTTATCTTTGTTTATCTTCTTGTATTTCCATTTCTATCTCTATTTCTATTGGCGTGCAAATGTTTGGGTTTGATGAGAATTTACATGTAGAATTATATGATCTTTCTTTTGCTTATTTGTTGAAACGGATATGCATCTTGTTGTCCCTTTCCAAATATCCCCTTCTAATTTTTTGCTGCCTGTAAGAGTGTAAGTTTTCTTTTATGCTGCCGTAAGTTAATCTATACATTGAATTAATTCATGACATACTGATCGAGGCTAGTCCATCAGTGAGTAGTATTGTGTCATTGTTTTGACTGTTGAGCTCTCAAGCTACAAGTGTGTTTTCTAATCATTCCAAAAAAAAACTTTATGTTATATTGATATCCTATTAGCCAACAATATATAGTTACAATACTAGTATATATGGTTACTGTTGATCTATAGTGAGTGTTTTCTCCTTTTGCACAGTATTTCGTTGAATTTGTTGATGTGGAACCATTAGAAAAAGACTAAATATGAGCAATCTTTTTACTGGTACAGAGCAATCAGTCCTTCAAATGGTTTGATTTTAGTCCAAGATAAAATCGTACAAATATGTACTGTTAATACACCTCCCTCAAGTTGGAATGTGGATTGAAAAAACACCCAACTTGACTAACAAATTTTTAAACATGGATTCACCCAAATGTTTTGTAAAAATATCAGCTAAATTATTGATAGAATAAACATGTAATGGATGAATAACTTTCTGCAAAATCGTTTCTCTAATAAAATGACAGTACACCTCTATGTGTTTAGATCTTTCATGGTTAATAGGATTATTAGCCAAATCCAGAGCTGATTTACTATATGTATATAAAATCAATGGTTTTCATGCTTAATTTTGAAATCTTATAAAAGTTGTAGCAACCACATAAATTCACAAGTTGTATTTGCCATAGCTCTATACTCAGCTTCAACTGAGCTCCTAGAAATAGTATTAT
Organism: Primula veris; assembly: GCA_963682055.1. Lineage (NCBI taxonomy): Eukaryota > Viridiplantae > Streptophyta > Magnoliopsida > Ericales > Primulaceae > Primula > Primula veris. Next base: position 7,922,753 of record OY821750.1, on the reverse strand, counting down.
GTTTCTTACTCTTCCATGAAACTAAAGAATTTCCAAGAAGAACATAGAAACCAGTCACTGATTTCATAGTATCTATTCACGCTGCCCAATCAGAATAAGTAATAGCTTTTAAATCAAAAATAGAATTAGAAGAAAATAAAATACCTTGAAATGGATTTTGCTTGACATGCCTGAGCACTTTTAAAGCAGCATTATAATAAATCTTAATTGGATTTGCTAAAAACTGACTTAGAGCATTAACTGAAAAAGAGATGTCAGGTCTAGTAATAGTTAAATAAAGAAACTTAGCTATTAATCTTCTATACTTAGTAATATCATCTAGTAAATCTGTATATTTATTGTTAGCTTTAATTTGGTATCCATGAGAAAAAGAGCAGGTTTAACAGCCAAAAAATCAATATCATCTAATAATTCTAAAGCATACTTTCTTTGACATACATGTATTCCATTTTTATTTCTTCCTATCTCTAAACCCAGAAAATATTTAATTTCTCCCAAATCCTTTAACTGAAACTTTTTATTTAGAAAAACTTTACTTGATTGACCAAATCAGAAAAATAACTACCCATTAAGATATCATCAACATAAACTAATAAAGCTATAAAAGAATCATTTTTACTGTAAGTAAAAAGAGAATTATCTTCAAATGATTGAATAAGACCAAAATCCAAAAGAGAATTACTTAACTTTGAAAACTACTATCTAGAAGCCTATTTTAAACCATATAAAGATTTTTGTAACTTGCAAACTAAATTACTATTATTCTGATGAAAACCAGGTGGAATCACCATATACACATCCTCATACAAATCATCATGTAAAAAAGGATTATTCACATCTATTTGAGATAAAAGCCAATTATTTATTAGAGCAGTAGATAAAAAACACCTAACAGTAGTTATCTTAGAAACAGGAGAAAAAGTAGCATCATAATCAATTCTTTCAGTTTGTGTATATCACTTAGAAAATAACATAGGCTTGTATCTTTCAATACTACCATCTGACGTATACTTAATCTTATAGACCCACTTAGAACCTATAGTTTGTTTTTCATGTGGTAATTCAATTTTATTACTTTCTAAATCTTTAATTTCATTTTGCATAGCTTCTTGTCAAAGAGGATTTAAAGAAGTTTGCTTATAAGTATTAGGTTCAACATCAGAAGAAATTGCTAGATTTTTTTTTTATGCCTATTAGATATTTTATTATAACCAACATATTCTGATAAAGGGTAAACAACATTATTAGTACCAGAAACTACAGAACCAGAATGAAAATTTTGCAAATAAGAAGGTTTTTTTACTAATCCTATGTGATTTTCTAACATTACTAAAAGACTCATTATTGTGATTTTCATTCTCATTATTAGGTTTCATGCTGTTAGTGTCATTATGATTCTTATTATTCATGGTTGTAGCATTATTATCATTCATGTTAATCACATTATCAATATTAATATGGTTAACATCATCATAAAAATGCATGATATGCTCATAAAAAACATCTCTAGAAAGAAAAACTTCTTTAGTACTTAAATCATAATGTTTATATCCTTTTGTACTTGCACCATAACCAATCGAAACACACTTTCTACTTCTAGAACAAACCTTAGTCCTATTTCTTGTTAAAGAACTAGCAAAACACAAACAACCAAAAACCCTGAGATGACTATATGCAGGTTTTCTATTGAACAAAACTTCAAAAGGAGATTTATTCCCTAAAAGAGGAGTAGGAGTTCTATTAATTAAATATGCAGCCGTTAACTCACAATCTCCCCAAAAATTTAATGATAAATGAGAATGAAATCTTAAAGATCTAGCTACATTAAGAAAATATTGATTCTTCCTTTCTACTAAACCATTTTGCTATGGTGTACCTACACAACTTGTTTGATGAATAATACCCTTCTCAGTATTTTATTCATTTTCCAGGGAAATCCTCCTGAAAGCCAATTAGGATACACACCCATTGCTATACAAGTTTTTGGTGGCTGGATTACAGTACAAATAAATGTCTTATTCATAATTTTCCTCTACTCTCAAGTAGCGATCAATGCATTATCAAAGGCTATCGTATCAAATATCAATCAAAAGAGTAACAAACTAAATGCATCTAGAAGCCTGAAGCCACAACATTTTTCACGACTAAAGACGTCGTTTTTATGGAACGAAATCATTTAAGAAAAAAATTAATTATTTTTCGTTCCTGGTATTACACCCGTAACACTTCAACAAATCATAACCCTGCAATTACGGAAATTAGCGGAGGCTGTTATCATAGACATACCAACAATTGTAAGATTAAGATGATAAACCATTGTGATTTTGAATTTTTTTAGTAAAATCAACAAATGTCTTTCCTTAGCAAGGAGATCTGCTGTTTTGTTACATTCTCTAAAGGTATGACCAATTTCCACCCTTTTCTTACTAACTAATTGTCGAATTTGATCAATAATCGCATAAATAGCCCAAGGACATTTTTCTTTATTAAGAAGAATGTTAATCAACTTTCTGGAGTCTGTCTCAATAATTGCATGTTCATCCTTAATAAGTTGTAACCCATGTAGAAAAGCTAGCGCCTCTATCTCAATGATAGAAATAGCCTCCTCTATAGTAGAAAAGCCTTTAATAAAATTACTCAGAGAATTTCTCATTAGACCCCCTATACCACTATAGATATCAGACTTAAAGACTCCATCCACAATAATCTTCACTCTATTAGGGGGAGGTTTAGCCTAATGAAAGATGAGAACTTTCTTAACATTATTAATATTATTCCCCCATTTATCATCAGTAAAATCAAACTTTTCTCCTAATTTTTTATCTTTTTTAATAAACAGCAAAAGCTGCCTTCGAACATTTGCTATAATAGCTTCACTGTTCATAGCCCTACTATCAAACTTATAGTTGCCTCTAGACTTACAAATATGCCATAGAATTATAGAAGGAATAATTTTAATACACTTACCCCTGAGAGAAGAATTTGAGGGTTGCCACCAAGTTAGACACCTCCCTCTAATACTTAAATTGTTGTAGGTTATTCCCATAAGCCTTCCATAGAATGACCAAACTTTCTCTGATATAGAACCAGTACCAAAGAGATGTTCAACAGATTCATTAGAATTGGAACAATAACTACATATGGAGACCAACTTTATACCCTTACTTTGCACCTTTTCATTAACAGCAACTGCATTTAGGAAAATTTTCCACATGAAACAAGAAACCCTCAAGGGTAGCAACTTATCCCAAATAAGAGTATATATCCAATTAATAATGTTTCTTTTTCTTATCTGGTTCCAAGCAGATTTAACAGTAAATACACCAGTGAAGGTCTCTGTCCAATAGCAGACGTCCTTATCCTCAGCAAGCTTTATCACCTTTTTAAAGTAGTGATGATAATTATTAGGGAAAAGATTAAAAATATAAGTAAAATTCCAATTACCATTGTTTTTCAGATCTTTAAAAGGAATACTAGCAACAATACGCTCATAGTTTATAGGGCCTTCACCAGTCCAGTTGTCCCAATTAATATCAAAAGTTCATCTACCAGCTTGCCACAAGATTTTTGTTTCAGCCACACTTCTAAGCTCAAGCATTCTGTTCCAAGTTCCATTTGTAATAGCCCTTTTAGCCATATATGGATACACCTTTTTACAGTATTTACTTTTCATAAATTTAGACCATAATGAATTTTGATTTTTAAACTTCCACCGTAATTTTATGGCAAAGGCATTTGTTATGTCTTGTAAGTCTCTAATCTCCAAGCCTCCTTCCTCAATAGGATAAGTAATTTTAGCCCAAGAGACCTAGTGTAATTTGTTATTTTCCCCATCTTGTCCCCATAAAAAATTAGCAAAAACCCTTTCAACATCACTAAAGATCATCTTAGGAGGCTGCATTGCTGTAAGTGTATAAATAGGGATGGACCGAAGAACATGCCTGATTAGAATAACTTTAGATCCCATAGACAACCATTTTGACTTCCACGTACTCATAGTCTCTCTCACTTTTGTAACCATGCCATGAAAATAAATGCCTTTTTTCCTTCCAGAGTATAAGTGAAAACCCAAATAAACAAAGGGAGATTTTTTTAAGTAATACATGTATTTTCTTCAAGAGATTTGCCTTACATATTAGTAACACTTTTAGAGCAATAAATAAAGCTTTTATTATAGTTTACCTCCTGACTTGAATCTCTTTCATAGAGCTTTATCACTCTGTGAACTTCAGTAATAGATCATTTAGTAGTTGCTAAAAAAATAATAATGTCATCTGCATAAGCAAGATGAGTGATGATAGGACAGTCAATAGGAGTTTTGAAGCTTTGATATCTTCCATTATAGATTAGATTGTTGAGATTTCTTGAGTAGAGGATCCCCATGTCTCAGCCCTTGAGTAGATTTAAAAAAGCCAGTAGCAACTCCATTTACTATCACACTAAAGTGAATATTAGAAATAAGTCTCCAAACCTTATCTAATTACCATCTAATAAACCCCATTTTCCTCAAGACTTTAGTAAAAAATAATCAAGAAACTCTGTCATAGGCCTTCTTCATATCTAATTTAAGTGCAACATTTTTTCCTTTACTTTTAGCACCCAAAGTACTTATAAGTTCTTGGGCAAGGAAGACATTATCAGTGATGTCTCTCCCTTTAATAAAACCACTTTGGTTCTCCACAATAAACTGAGGCAAAATATTAGCAAGTCTAGTAGACAGAATCTTAGAAATGATCTTATTGCTGAAATTACTTAAACTGATGGGTCTATAATCACCAAAAGGTTTAGGACTTTTGTTTTTAAGGATAAGAACAATAAGAGTTGTAGTCATTACTTTAAGAAGTTCAGAGCCAGCAAAAAACTGAAGATGGCTTGATTAATATCATTTTGAATAATAGGCCAGGCTTTAGTTTAAAGATGGCCATTAAAACCATCTTGGCCAGGAGAACTATTTTTATCTAGCCCCCAAATAGCTTCCTTTACTTCATTCAGAGTTGGATAATTGTCTAAAATAACATTACCATCATCATTAATCAGCTGAGGAATACAATTGAGGCTAGAAAAGTCCCCTTGCTATGAAGTATCAGGATCAAAAATAGACTTAAAATAAGAAGTAGCTTCATTTTGAATACCTGCTGCATCTCTGAGAACAACACCATTTAGAATCTTTGATGGAGTAAAATATTATTCACCGTAACAAGTTACATAATATTTTATTCCACAAGACAAGATATAATAAAAAAATCATAATATATCAATAATATCTTTACAATATATGTCACATGAGCATATAATTTTGTTTAAACTCACAATATTCTGATAAATTTTTTGATAATAGTCAAAGTAACTTTCGTAGAGTTGTAAACACGTCGCAAGAAATTTGCACCAATACCATGCTGAACAGCTGATACCTCACAAACCTTCTCATTGCTATTCATATATGCTTTTTATTACTAAATTATGTGAGATATACTGATAATAACAAACACTTAATTTTTTTACTAATTAATAAATAAAAATATACTGAAAAGTTATATTTTTTCTATCTTTGTCTACTTTCTCATTTAACCTATCAAATCACTCAACGTTTATGCATTGTCATTCACTTTATTGGATTTGAAGATTTTCACTGCTTGTATATTTGAGGGTATAAATAACATTTTGATTTTTATTCTCTAATAAGTTACCAGTTTTTTAGTAACTAATACATTTATTGTTTTAATATTTTAGTTGAGAAGTGAATTCCAATTTGTTTTTTTTTTTAATATAAGAGATTTAAATAAGTATAAGTATAATCAAAATATTCCCAAAATAATAGTAAATTATACAAAAAAATCTCATACAAGAACAAAACAACAACGTCTAATACAATTTTTAATTAGTGTGAAACAAGATCAAATACTCCGTTTCAATCAACCATGAGATGAAAAAATAAAGTTTCAGGGCCTAATGCGCCATAACCTAACGCGCATCAAATATTGTCGGCATAGATCATTTTTATTGTCCAACACATCCATTATCGCATCTCCCCAGAAATCCAGAATTTCTTATTGTATGTAACATAAAAAACCTGATTTATGGCGTTTTCAACACTAGAAACAATTGCGATTGAAGTGTATTCAACCCATTTTACCGTCCATTTTTCCAAAAACTGACCATATGCTTTTCACAATTGAAAGTAAGTCTCACTAAATCGGTAAACAGATTAGACTGCCTATTCTTCTCTACTTTAGTATCTATTTACTTTCATTCATCTATGTACTTTTAGCAACAATCATATCAACTTTCATGTCGGGTAGAAAATCTTTAACGTACGTTAACATCTCGTACATTCACTTTCAAATTTTTTTTTTGTCATACACAATATCATTGATACGACTTACTGTTTGATCACCTTTTGTAAACAAGACATCTAAGGTTAGTTTTATGTACATCGTAACCTTTTTCGGAAAAATGTAGAAGATACAATGTCGGGAATAAAGCTGAAAAGAGAAGGTTCTCCAATCTTATGGTATTGCCTATATTCTTAAATAAACGTTTATTGTATAAAGTAGACTAACTTTACCAAAAAATTTAGTTCGAAATTTTTTCTTGAGATAAAAAGCGCACCGGTGCAAAGAAGAAAATACACAACAGTATACTATTTGCCTCCAATTCAACACCTCTTGTTTGTGCATATTTTCACAATTTGGGTAGATATTTATCAATTTGGCGAGTTGCAAACCAATATCAATTAAATGTATGAATCAACATCACGACCAAATCCATTTTTTTTTTATCAAAACAGTTCATCAATCCAAGAGAACCAATTCACTCTGTGTAGATTGACTGAACGCTGAAAACATTCCACTGGCAGGCGATCGTGACATTCTCACTTATGATATCTACAGGTGTTGTCACCAATAACATTGACCCCTCTTAGTTGAGACAGGTGATCCTATGATTGAAGTAGAAATTAATTTAATTCCATCAGACCTATGAGGATCAGGTCATACCTAAAAAATATTCTTTTTCCTTTTTTTTTCCAATTAATTTCGATCGAATTTCTTTAAGATGAGTTCATAAAGTCGGACCAGTAAATTCTAACCACCACTTTAGTTCTCCAATTTTTTTGAATCTTGCTAATATACACGTTCTAATTGTATCTTTAACCACTACTTATATACATATATATATACATACATATATATATATATTGGAAAAACAGACACTTTCTATTATGCTCATATTGAAACACATGGCATAAATTAGGGATGGATGTAGCAATAAAAAGAGTATTAGGCCTATATATACCCACATATAATTGCTATTATTTACTAACAATATAAAACCCTAGATCCGATAAAAAAGATAAAAGAGGAGATAAAGATAACGATAACGATAGTAGCATAATAAAAGGTAATAATAAATCCTAACTTCCCATTATTTAAATCTTATCCAACATACAATAGCATATTAAAAAATTATTCTCTCAAAATCTTATCATAACAATAATAGCATAATAAAAAATTATTCTCTCAAAATCTTATCCAACATACAATGTGTAACATTCTATTTTAATGAATATTACATATATATATATATATATATATTTATATGTATATATAAATATTTATATGTATATATAAATATTTATATGTATATATAAATATATGTGTGTACTTATTACAATTTGTTGATTAAAAATAATCATTAATTCATTTACGTGATTATCTACATGAGTAGATGTGTATTGTGAAATAAGAAACTTTATCTTTTTTTTTTTGTGTCACTAGTTTGACTTCGCTAGCTGTCCTTTAATTAAAGGTCTTACTAGTACCACTAAGCATTACTTTGTATGTGCATATATTTAACATATATGTTTACCATTCTAAGTTATAAATGGCAAGAGTAAAAATTACTCGTATATATCACCTTGACCATTAAGATGAAGTTTATGCTTTTGAATGAAACTGGAGGTTTAGAGTTTGGGACGTTGCATGTTTTCGAAGGACTGTCGATGTTACCCTTAATTTGTTAATATAAGATCGTATAATTCAGTATAACTCAATAACTATGGCAATCCATAACGCGGTTCCTTTTGACCACTTTTACTCGATATTAGTTCGCTCATATATTTGTATTCGTTTTATTATGATATTTAGTTAGCACAAAGTGCGACAATTTGTCCCGAATCTGTTTCTTTCTCTGTTGTCTCCTAAAGATAATGGTATATTGCAATACACATAAAATTCTTTATAGTACTTAAATTTTGTTACGACCTTATAGATGGAAAAATTGGTCGAATACTGATACATTTTGGCATTACTATTGAAAAAAGCTCTACCCACAGTCTATATATGTTAATGTTACTATGACGTTCATCAATTTCATGTTATTCTCTGACTAAATTTGTTCATCTAATTTTGAAAGCTCCATTTCTATTAACTCTGTTAATTTAAATCCATTTATATATATGACAATATTTATATAATTGCTTAAGAGGATGACATTAGTGCACCATGCAAATGTAATTTTATATATTTCACAAAATTGCGGAACAGATGTTAAGAAACGACCCCGTCCTTTTTTAGACGGGACTTCCATGCTAGTTATTTTAAAATTAAAATCTATGAAACGGACCAAATTTATCATATTTTCCTTAAAATATATGGATTGGTTTTTCAGTTGATGCCAAAAACCATTAACGTAATACTAATTTCCCCCTAACTGTACGTGTACGTGGTTGCATGTCAGATAGGGTTAGTGTCTGGTTGGTATACAAGTGTTACTTAATTGTATTGATATGGATACTCAATCCATCAAAAATCTCACAAGTAACATGTCGACGTGTAAACTTTCATGAACCAATAAAGCATTAAATTTAATTGTTTCATAAAAGTAAAAAACATTGAAAATGTAATTGATCATGTTTTTCTGGGTATGATTTATTATAAAAAAAAAACATTCTCATCTAAGTACAATTTAACTCAACCCAAAAGTAAAGTACTATTAACCGGTTTATTTATCAAAACATGAATCACCAATATTTCTTTCCTATGATCAATAGTCATCCGTTCCAAAATATTTACCCACCACGAATCTAAATGCAATTTTAACCGGCAAAGAACATATGTAAATTATTAAAATGGAAATTTTCAAAATTTAATCATAAAGTTAAATATTAAACTAGGTGATTAACTTTTCAAAATTTTGATTTCGACAATTTATGTATGAGTTTTTTTATCGGTTAAAGTTGTATGTAATTTGTGGTGGACAAACATTACGAAACCGAGTGACAGTATCACATTCGAAAAAGAACTGCCAAATTATAAATGCGTTACCAAATTCAAATTACAAAATCAACATTTATAGCGTCTTCACTTGCTAATTTGAAAACATATACATACATAAACAAATACACTAGTCCAAAAAAAGCCTAATTTCTCTAAAATGCATTAAAAATGTTGTGTAAAAAGCCTAGTTTTTCTCATTGATTCCGTATTATCAAGTTTCTTTTAGAACGACTACGAATTTTGGTACTTGTTTGTCTTCATTTTCTTGCTTCTACTCATTTTGCTGGATTATATTTATGGGTTTTTGTTAATGTGACCGTCTGTTGAATCAAAAAAAAAAAACATGCATATTGTGGACATTATGATATTAAGAATGCAAATATCATGTGTCTTTTGTGACTTTGCAAGGGTATGTTCAAAGAGTTGCTGAATTGGAAGAATGGGTATATGGGGAAATTGTTTCAAGTCTAATCTGGAAAATGAGTTAGGAGATTTGCAAAAATAAGTTAAGAAATTGAAGGAGGAGAAAAAAGAAAGGATAATTGGTAAGGGGCTCTAGCCAAAAAGATTTTTAGATATTTGGGTCAATTTATGATTTATTATATATAATAACTAGTATTTTTGTGTTTCACCTATGATCCCTATGATTATGGGGATTATGGTAGTTGTTTGGTAATAAGTGTTAGTATGAGAGAATAAGTTGGGTTTTAGCTTTTAAGTTTCTTTTCATTTTTAAGTTACATAAAGAGGGAATTAAAAGAGTTTTATCTGAAATTTTCCGAGAATTAGAGATCCGAGGATTGGAGATTGCTCATCATCTACCATGATTGATTTACTCGGGTTCCAATCTAGAAAAAAAAAAAAAAAAGAGCACGACGGTCATTATATCGATAGCTATAAATAGGTATATATAAGAGTTTTGGGATAATAGAACATGATATTACATTGAATCAGTTCACCGTCACCATAGCCATGGATTGTTTGATAAGATCAGAACAATAGATGAAGTTTTAAGAATAAAACAGAGTGACACCTTTTTTCATATCTTTCACAGAGATCAAGCATCGCTATCAAGATTGTGCAAGAATAAGCAAGGAAGTGGTACTCTCTCTCACTAGGATGAGATGTTTCTGGTTAGCGGTGAATAATACAGAGTATAAAGCGAGGAGAAGAGAAAGAGATAGCGGTAGTATCGTGTTTAGCTTTTCGATGTTAAATAAAAGCTAGGTTTTGTTAATGGTGCCCTACCATGTCCCCCTGATAATGATCCTATGTTTGGTGCTTGGATTCAATGTAATCTCATTGTTATGAATTGGATTATTTAAGGTTAATTAATATTTAGTGGCCCATTAACACACTTGACATTCAACTAATGGTGTGGATGAGCAGCTATCCCCTCCTCCAGGAGGAATAAATAATTTGTCTCTAAGAACACAAGACGATGTGCATAAATGTAATAAAATTAGCTTATTTTTCGTGACCTAAGATGTCATGTCTTTTATTGTCCTCTTATTTATTTTTGCATCATCAACTTGGCTACGTAAAAAATAATAGTATATGCCATTGTTCTTCTTGAAGCATCAATTAATAAGATTCTGTAGCTAAGGATGCTAAATAGTTATAATGTTGCATGATTCTGTAGTGTTCTATGTGTTTGCGTTTCTTGAGATAGCGGTAGTATCGTGTTTAGCTTTCTATGCCTCTAGAACTCCCATTTCCTGATCTTTTTAAATATATTCCAGATTATGTTTCAAATATTTGGATCATAATAGGCTCAAACTAGATAGATTTAGAACTACAAATAAAAATCAATAATGTTCAAGCCAAGAATCTTTCAATGTTCTGTTCCCAACTTCATTTTCACTGTGATGGGATTATATGCAATAAAACTTTTTTAGGGAACGGTTTTTTTCATATACAGAACAAATCAAATCAATTGTAACGATGAGTTACCGAAGGTCCGCAAGCTTTGATGAAAATCTTATGAAAGTGGTTGTGATGTAGTTTTTAAACCTAAACCTTAAGTTAAACCTAAGCACTCATGTAACCAAATTACAGGATTGGGATTTTTATAATTGTGTTAGAGTGTAGCAATGAAATTTAAGATCTAGATAATTTAATCGGCCAAAACATAAGGCCACCTTTGTTTGCGTCATAGGATTATTAGTAGCCTGTGACAAGATTGGGGATTTTTATAATTGTGGTAGCAGCGTTGCAATGAAATTTAAGCTCTAGATAAATTAATCAGCCAAAATATAAGAGTTATTATTAGTTCCAACAAGGCTAAGTAAAAGAACTTTACACGAGTCATCATTCATTTACAATTTGCATCTTTGTAACTTTGGGTTGGTATAGAAGATGAGATTATTTAGATGCATAGCTTCTGTGACGCCCCGGTTTCCATAAAAAGTGACGGGTGAACTTTTGAAAAGTAGAACATTTTAAATAAGCAATTAAATGTTTTGAAAAATAAAACGGCATCAAGCGTTATTAAAACAAAAAATTACTGCAACGGAAAAATAACATTTTCAAAGTAGTTTTTAAAGTAAACTTGCCCATAGGCTACAACTTTAAAACTCGAATTCAAATAGAAATAACACAATTGTCTGAAACATAGAAAAACTAAACAACTCAAAGGAAAATATCCTCCATAAAGTTTTAAAGATGAAAACATCACAACTGAAATAAAATCGCGTCCATGCTATGCACCGCAACAAATGTCCTATTCCGCAATGCCCTTTCCTTTGTCTAGACCTGTCACAAATTTATAACGGTGATTTTCACGCATCAATATAGATAAGCCGGCATACCTACGGATGTACTGACAAACCATCAATGCCTCAATGTGTAACCCACAATATAAATGTACGAATATAGACGATAATAAAAAAATGTAATAATTGCTACAACTTCTCTTCCTACTTCATACTACAAAGTTAAAAAAGAAATACTTAAATAGTTAATATTTTTTTTAATTAGATTCCACTTTATTTATTTTTTTCCTTCGATGATCATCAATTACCCCATAGTTAGGTACTGTTCCTATCCATTCGTGGCGTCAGTGCCCCCAGATAAGTGATAGAATAAAGCCATTATGAAATTGTACATATCCTTTCGTGATGCCAGTGTCCCCGACTAAAGAAGAGACAAACGACAATCAAAATAGTATTTTAAGTATTTTCAGACCATACCGTAATTTCTTTTTTTTAATCTATAAATTGTTATTAATATTCTTCCATTCTTCTACTCTCTCTACCCTCGGGTAGATATAAATATTTCTAGCCTTTATCTTGTATTAAAACCCTTCAAAATATACAATCTTAGCTTGTACTACAATACTCCTCTTGTCATATTAAACAAAATAAATAATCATTCATCCACATATGTCAATTCCTTCCAATCAATCACGAATACATGAACGACATAACCATCACAATAAAATAGTCATAAACTATTACTAACTAATATGTCTTTATATCATCCAAACAAGAATCGATCAACTGTACAAATAGGGTCAAACCAAGGTAATAATCATCATAACAATATTAGCATAAATCGGCAGTAACACCAATCCTAATATAAACAACCTACGATTCAAAAATTTAGCAAATAAATAATAAACATATAAGCAAACATCCTTGTCAACAAGCACGCAATGACTCCCGTTACTTTAAACGTGTGGGCCCTCCCTCCCTCCCTCCCTCTCATTTAACCATTTAGCTCAAGACTATTTAATTTATCATTGTCGAAAGATACCAAGTTTACAATAATAAAAGTTTCGTTGTTCGTTTACTATAAAACACTTACTAAATAATTAATTAATAAACTGAGTCGTTACAGCTTCTGCAAATTTTGAAAATATATTGGATAAATTAATTTTCCCATACAGGTCAATCTTTAAGACAAGAGCCCGACTCACTGTATGGGTGGGGGTGGTGCTCTACACATCTTTCACCAAAATATTATGACTAACAATGCTAGGATGATAATAATATCAATAATACTGTGATTAAGATATTTCTACCAATAGACTAGGCATTAAAAAGTCTGACCAAGTTTTTCACGTTTTGTTTTTTATGATGATATCGTCATTGTCGTCAAATTATGTCTTAATCCCAAGACTTTGTGATTGGCTATATGAAAATCATATGAAACAATCACGTTGGCTCGTATCTCTGAGTTTTCTTTTGATATTCTTTAATTACTATGTAAAACTAATTGTTCATAGTTTTCCTATATTAAGAAAAAAACTAAACAAACGAGTCGTTATAAAAAAAATACTCTTCTTTTATTGATTACATGTTACAATGTATATGGATATGTAATTAAGCAGCTGGGTTTGAAATATAAAGAAGATCTGAAACCACCGAAAGGATATAAAGACGAATAAGATAAAACAAAAACATAACAAAAGTTACAAGACGCTAATTAAACATGCATGGGATAAAACATCGAAAATCATGAGTAATAAAAAACAACAGCTAAAAAGGCGTCTCTCCACATCCCTCATGATATAAAGCATTGGACGTACCTCCATTGTTGTCATCTCCGACAGGCATGAGCAGCGTCTCGAGCTCATTAACCAACTGCATAAGCTTATGCTCATTTCGATTCTCAGTAAACTCTTGTGTCCTTTCCGTTGCTTTTAAGCCAAAATTTTCGTTATGATCTTCTTCCATCATAAGTGCAACTTCGTTAATACTTCCAAACTCACCCATCTGGCTTGAACCCTCCTCCCTAGCCAACTTCTCAACCATTTCACGTGCCTCCTCCGTATATTGTTCTACCAACATCTCTAGGTGGGATAGATCTTCCATGCTTAAATTTTTTACTTCACATCCTGTCAAACACCGGTACATCACCTTCTTCATCTCCATCTCCTTGTTTTTTTCCATCACTTTTTTTACTTTTTTGGCAACTTTCAATATCCGTTCCCTAGTTAAGCTTTCTTGGTCCGTCATTTCCTGCCTCTGCTCCAAATCTGGCATTCTCTTAAACCTAGAAATCACCCTCTGTGCTGATCGAAAATTGGGCCAGACCTCGGGTTGGTTCTCGTGTGGGTTATATATGACCACACACATGTCAGCATCACATAAGGTAGAGAGCTCATTCACTTTTTTTAGCAAGCCCTTATTTCTTTTCTTGTATGCTGCTTTTCTTCGGGCAGCATCTTCTATAAAGGCAATTTTAACCTTCTTTTCGGGCATGGCTACTTACGTATCAAAGAAGCAAAGAATTGGAGTATATGGTTTCTATATTATGAATATTTGTTTTTCTGGTTTGTTAGTCTATATGGGCAATTGTATTTATATATATATATATATATCATGATGAGAAAGAAGTAAATGCTTGGAGATATTTGAGATATTTTCATTAATTGTAGAAATTATGATGTGGAAAATAAGGTAAGGAATTTATTGTCTTTAAATATTATATGATTTCTTTTAAAATCATTTAGGTTCAGGTCATTAAACGTTGCTTGTATATATTCTCTGCATGGGGCTTCTCCATTAATATACATTAATGGCCAAACAAAATTAAACTTTCATTGCTTCAAAATCCAAACAAAATTCAGCAGAGCAAACTCCCATATTCTACCGAGCTAGAAACCCCAAACATACTAGTTTTTTTTTTTTTTAAATTAAAAGTGGGGGATGCCCACATATTTTATTTATATTGAGTTAAATTTGGTCTCCGACCTTGCTAAAACAAAAGAAATACGAACGGATTGAAACTGTAACATTTTAAACTTAAGCCCTATAAAAGTAGTTGATTTTTAAAACTATTATTCTCCTTCTCTTTGCTTTCTACTATGTATTTTTCACCGCTATCCAGAAACAACTCATCTTAGTGAGAAAGAGTAGCCCTTTCTTTCTTATTCTTGCACAATCTTGATAGTGATGCTTGATCTCTGTGAAAGAGATGAAAAAAGGTGTAGCTCTGTTTTATTCTTAAAACTTCATCTATTTGTACTGATCTCATCAAGCAATCCATGGCTATGCTGACGGTGAACTGCTTCAATATAATATCATGTTATATTATCTCAAAACTCTTATATATACCTATTTATAGCTATCAAAATAATGACTGTCGTACTATTTTTTTTCCATATTGGAACCCGAGTAAATCAATCATGCACTACAAAAAAAATACTCAAATAGTGACGGGATTAGTGACGATATTTTTTGTTACGAGCTTATTAGCGACGGTTTTTGTGACGGCTTTGTGACAGTTTAGTCAATTTGCGACAGATTTGTGACAGGTTTTTAAATTAGCGACAGGCTTATGACAGCTTTTGACTCTCACTAAATCAAACATTATTTTGTAGTGATGGTAGATGATGAGCAATCTCCAATTCCCGGATCTCTAATTCTAAGGTAATTTAAGATAAAACTCTTTTAATTCCCTCTTTATGTAACTTAAAAATGAAAAGAAACTTAAAAGCTAAAAACCAACTTATTCTCTCATACTAACACTTATTACCTAACAACTATCATAATCCCCATAATCAAATGGATCATAGCTGAAACACAAACGTACTAGTTACTATATATAAGAAATCATCAATTGACTCAAATATCTAAGAAATGGAGCTTCTGAAGCCTGGATCAACAATAAAGCTATATAGCCAGACATTTGAAATAGACTCTATACCCGAGTGATGACATGTCTATAGACATTCCAAAATTAAAAAACAAATATCTGTCTACTCTTTCTCTTCTTTCAAAACACAATCAATTCCACCGAGGATCTAATGCAGAAATATCGCACCAAATTAATTTTTTCTCAATTTGTGATTTATTCCTCCTCACCCAACAATGAAATCACCCTAGCTTATCCAATTGGTAAAGCTGCAGCCCTAACAAGGTAATCATCTACTTTATTCATAAAACTCTTGTTTTTTATTCTAAAGAAAATTATTGTAATGTTTACTGTGCGCCATTAGATTTATGTTTGTATAATAGTTTACTGTGCGTCAGTGAAGTAATCATCACTTCACATATAAAGTTTTCCATTTTTTAAAATTAAAATTACTTCACTGGTTGATTGAGTGTTTATGTTTGTATAATAGTTGAAACGAATTGGATTATGAACAAACCATTATACTTTTGCTATTATAGTTAATTTGCTTTAGCCATGGTTAATTCTTTTCCAAATGTCATTATGTTAAAACAAATGGTTCTCCAGACTTTTACTAAAATTATGGAATGTTTGGATTTTGAAACAAGAGAAGATCACCGAGACCCGGATGTGGAAATAAGAGAAGATAATGAAGTAAACAATCATAATGTGGCAGAGTTATGGTAGCCAAAAGTTGGAATGATGTTTGATTTAGAAACTCAAGCCCAAAATTTTTATGCTACTTATGCAAGAGCAAAAGGTTTTGGTGTAACAATTTCTAACTCAAAAAAGAAAGATGGAATAAAGTATTGGATACAGTTCAGTTGCCACAAAAATGGACTGCCAAAGAAACTCGTTGATCCCTTAGCTAGTCATCCAACAACTAAGACGGATTGTAAAGCAACAATGAAAATAACACGTCAGTTTGATGACAAATGGAAGGTGACCTCTATCAAATTAGAGCACAACCATGAAATGGACCCGAAAGGGATAAAATATTTGAGGTGTTATAGGAATCTTCCAGCGCATGTCCAAAGAGAGATTGAGTTAAATTGTGAAGCAGGAATTAAGATAAACAAAACTGTTGATGTATTACAACAAATGGCGGGTGAAAACGATGACCAACCATGGATAGAAAAGGATCTCCGAAATCATATGGATAAAGTTAGGCGCAATGCAATCAAAGGGGGGATGCTAGAGCAATGATTAGTTATTTTCAAAAAATGCAAGCTGACAACAATGATTTTTTCTATTCTATTGATTTTGAGGACGAAAATCGTTTAACGAAAGTGTTTTGGGCAGATGCAAGGAGTAGAGAGGCATATAAAGAGTTTAGTGATGTCTTGACATTTGACACAACATACCTTGCCAACAGGTTTAATATGCCTTTTGCACCATTTGTTGGTGTCAATCATCATGGACACTCCATATTACTTGGGTGTGGTCTTGTGACCCAAGAAAATACAGAGTCGTTTGTGTGGTTGTTTAAGGCATGGCTTACTTGTATGTTAGGCATCCCTCCTCATGGCATAATTACTGATCAAGACATAGCGATGCAAAATGCAATAAGCCTAGTTTTTTCGGAGACAAGACATAGGTGGTGTTTATGGCACATCATGAAAAAAGTCCCGGATAAATTCAAGAGTTACAAATATTTTGAGCATATTCAAAATGCAATTAGTAGTGCGGTTTATGATTCGTACACCATATCCGACTTTGAAGAAAAATGGGCGAAAATGATCATTGATCACAAGCTAGAAGATCACGAGTGGTTATGTTCATTGTACAATGAGCGCAATCGATGGGTACCGACCTTTGTCACAGATACCTTTCGGGCGGGGATGTCCACAACCCAACGTAGCGAGAGCATGAATTCATTTTTTAAAAGTTATGTTTATCGAAAAACTTCGTTAAAAGAGTTTGTTGAAAAATATGAGATTGCCTTACGCAAGAAAGTTAAAAAGGAAGAAGAAGCAGATTCTCAGTCCAGAAACGCACAGTACCAACACACGTCCGTTTATGACTTTGAAAATCAATTCCATGGCGCATATACCGTATCAAAATTCAAACAGTTTCGAAAACAGCTTCATCAATTGTTCAATTGCGAGCTTGAAGTTGGCATTGTAATTGATGGTATTGAACAATTTATGGTTGAGCATACTTTCAATGCTGGTACGGCTATTAAATTTAACAAAATTGTTAAGTTTTTAGTTCGTTTCGATGAAAGAACAGGAGAAACAAATTGTGTTTGCCGGATGTTCGAAAGTAAGGGGATGGTGTGTGTGCACATGTTAAGAGTTTGGAAATTGAAAAAGTTGTCCATGATTCCAGAAAAGTACATTTTACAAAGATGGCCGAAAAATATAATGAGGAGTCACACTAAAGTGATTTTAGGTTATACTAAAAGGTAAAGAAAACCTGAATGGCGTCGTTACGATGAGGTGCTTGTCTTATTAAATGAGGCTGCCGATGGAGTGATATATTCCGAAAGCATGACTAACAAGCTGAAGGATACTTTGGCACAATTTATTGAAGTGAATCAGGAACAATTCATGAATAAAACTCTATCTAGGAGTCCTATGTCCATTGATGTTGGCAGTTTGGAAGACGAAACATTGCATGTGGGTGATCCAAGTCAGGGAGTTAAAAGAGGACGCCCAGAAGAAAAAAGGAAAGTTTCAAAATATGAGAAAGAGGCAAAAGAGAAAAAAAAACAATGTACAAGTGCAAGCAATAAGCAGGTAAATATAATAATTGTACTTGCATCAATATATTGACTATCTCTAATTGGGTCTGTTTGTAGTCATTTCTTTTAAATTGTTGATTTTCTATAGAATATATCTCAGAAGAATAATAAAACGAAGAAGAATACCAAATCGAAGAAAAAAGTGCAACAACTCGAATATTCACAAAGAAGTATGAGCTTGATTGATCTTAACGAACCTGCTATTGACTTGTGAAGCTAATGTAAGTTTTTCGAATTTATGTTTCCTTTTCTCAAACTCAATCTAGTTAGTATTATTAATGATGACACTAGTTCTATTCTTGTTTTTCATTTTTACAGAAACAAGACTATCATGATCAGATTTCGAGAAGATGTGCACTATCTTTTAGAAGACGAAAGACTGTTGTTTTCTTTACAAAGACCTGAATTGTGAAGTTTGTGCAATTTTGATTATTTTTGAGAAATAAATCTGGAAAATAAGTCTGCAACTTTAATTGGAATTTTTGTATATTGTCATTTTTTTATCGCTAGTATGAGCAGCTTTTGCCACTAGAATTTTTGACTTTTGTAAGTGACTTTTACCACTAATTTTCCGACCCATGGTTTTTTCCCAGTACATTATGATATGTTCCAATTTTCGTGAGTTTTGGACAGATTTTCAGCACCTTTGATGAATTTGAGTAGACTTAATCATTGCTGCAAGTTATTCCAGTTCTATTAGTGTGGTTTAAGTTATGTTTTTGTAAATTTGCAAGCATTGTTTTAGCAAATTTTGAAGCATTACGCAATCGGTTTTGTATAAAGTAACATACTTTAATGTACAACTACAATACGATTAAGTTCGATGCTGCCATGCTAATATAGAGTTGTACGTTGAAATTAGTTCATAATGGCTCATTAAACACATCCCAAGCGTAGCCATTAATTGCTTAAAAGTTGCATACCAAACAAGCCCTCAATGACCATTAATTGTTTAAAAATTTCAAAATCAAACAAGCCTGGTAAAACTCAACAAAACTTATTACACGGACATGTAAAAATATAAAGGGTACTCATAGTCAAACTACATAATCAAACAACCATCTTTTGATCCATGGATATGCACATGCATAATTTTAATTATCTCAGAAAATCGAAGTATAATCAGACATGGAGGTGATTATTCTATGGGGTTTTGGGCTCTTAATTTGAGTAGGTGACTGATTTTATTTTGAAAGGAGGGATTAAAAATGTTTTGAAGGAGAAAGTGTGGAGATACTCTGAGAGAAGGGAATTGATTGTGTTTTGAAAGAAGAGAGAGAGTAGACACATATTTGTTTTTTAATTTTGGAATGTCTATAGACATGTCATCACTCGGGTGTAGAGTCTATTTCAAATGTGTGGCTATATAGCTTTATTGCTGGATCAATCTCCTTAATGGGACTCAATCCCTTAATGTTGCCAATGTCGGGATCTGGTCCAAACCCAATGTTTTCACATGAATATCCTCTCCAAGAGTTTAAGCCAACACTTAATTTCTCCTTAAATGAGATATATCAAAATGGGTATTCAAATCTTCAAGATGTTCAAGAGGCTGCTCCAAGGCTAATTTTCCCTTTCAACGATTTGAAGCAACCACCAAACTCGAGCGATGAACTGGAGCAACATAGAAAGCAAGGAGAGGCTAATGGGTATTGGAGTGGCAAGTTCAACGGAGGATCGTGGTAAAAATGTGATCACTATATAATTTTAGGATGCGTATATTAATTTTAATATGAGGCAACTTGAAGAAAAACTGGTGGTTGGTGTTATCTTTGTTTATCTTCTTGTATTTCCATTTCTATCTCTATTTCTATTGGCGTGCAAATGTTTGGGTTTGATGAGAATTTACATGTAGAATTATATGATCTTTCTTTTGCTTATTTGTTGAAACGGATATGCAACTTGTTGTCCCTTTCCAAATATCCCCTTCTAATTTTTTGCTGCCCGTAAGAGTGTAAGTTTTCTTTTATGCTGCCGTAAGTTAATCTATACATTGAATTAATTCATGACATATTGATCGAGGCTAGTCCATCAGTGAGTAGTATTGTGTCATTGTTTTGACTGTTGAGCTCTCAAGCTACAACTGTATTTTCTAATCATTCCCAAAAAAAACTTTATGTTATATTGATATCCTATTAGCCAACAATATATAGTTACAATACTAGTATATATGGTTACTGTTGATCTATAGTGAGTGTTTTCTCCTTTTGCACAGTATTTCGTTGAATTTGTTGATGTCGAACCATTAGAAAAAGACTAAATATGAGCAATCTTTTTACTGGTACAGAGCAATCAGTCCTTCAAATGGTTTGATTTTAGTCCAAGATAAAATCGTACAAATATGTACTGTTAATACACCTCCCTCAAGTTGGAATGTAGATTGAAAAAACACCCAACTTGACTAACAAATTTTTAAACATGGATTCACCCAAATGTTTTGTAAAAATATCAGCTAAATTATTGATAGAATAAACATGTAATGGATGAATAAGTTTCTGCAAAATCGTTTCTCTAATAAAATGACAGTACACCTCTATGTGTTTAGATCTTTCATGGTTAATAGGATTATTAGCCAAATCCAGAGCTGATTTACTATATGTATATAAAATCAATGGTTTTCATGCTTTATTTTGAAATCTTATAAAAGTTGTAGCAACCACATAAATTCACAAGTTGTATTTGCCATAGCTCTATACTCAGCTTCAACTGAGCTCCTAGAAATAGTATTATGTTTCTTACTCTTCCATGAAACTAAAGAATTTCCAAGAAGAACATAGAAACCAGTCACTGATTTCATAGTATCTATTCACGCTGCCCAATCAGAATAAGTAATAGCTTTTAAATCAAAAATAGAATTAGAAGAAAATAAAATAAAATACCTTGAAATGGATTTTGCTTGACATGCCTGAGCACTTTTAAAGCAGCATTATAATAAATCTTAATTGGATTTGCTAAAAACTGACTTAGAGCATTAACTGAAAAAGAGATGTCAGGTCTAGTAATAGTTAAATAAAACAACTTAGCTATTAATCTTCTATACTTAGTAATATCATCTAGTAAATATGTATATTTATTGTTAGCTTTAATTTGGTATCCATGAGAAAAAGAGCAGGTTTAACAGCCAAAAAATCAATATCATCTAATAATTCTAAAGCATACTTTCTTTGACATACATGTATTCCAATTTTATTTCTTCCTTTCTCTAAACCCAGAAAATATTTAATTTCTCCCAAATCCTTTAACTGAAACTTTTTATTTAAAAAAACTTTACTTGATTGACCAAATCAGAAAATGAACTACCCATTAAGATATCATCAACATAAACTAATAAAGCTATAAAAGAATCATTTTTACTGTAAGTAAAAAGAGAATTATCTTCAAATGATTGAATAAGACCAAAATCCAAAAGAGAATTACTTAACTTTGCAAACCACTATCTAGAAGCCTATTTTAAACCATATAAAGATTTTTGTAAGTTGCAAACTAAATTACTATTATTCTGATGAAAACCAGGTGGAATCACCATATACACATCCTCATACAAATCATCATGTAAAAAAGGATTATTCACATCTATTTGAGATAAAAGCCAATTATTTACTGGAGCAGTAGATAAAAAACACCTAACAGTAGTTATCTTAGCAACAGGAGAAAAAGTAGCATCATAATCAATTCTTTCAGTTTGTGTATATCACTTAGCAAATAACATAGGCTTGTATCTTTCAATACTACCATCTGACGTATACTGAATCTTATAGACCCACTTAGAACCTATAGTTTGTTTTTCATGTGGTAATTCAGTTTTATTACTTTCTAAATCTTTAATTTCATTTTGCATAGCTTCTTGCCAAAGAGGATTTAAAGAAGTTTGCTTATAAGTATTAGGTTCAACATCAGAAGAAATTGCTAGATTTTTTTTTTATGCCTATTAGATATTTTATTATAACCAACATATTCTGATAAAGGGTAAACAACATTATTAGTACCAGAAACTACAGAACCAGAATGAAAATTTTGCAAATAAGAAGGTTTTTTTACTAATCCTATGTGATTTTCTAACATTACTAACAGACTCATTATTGTGATTTTCATTCTCATTATTAGTTTTCATGTTGTTAGTGTCATTATGATTCTTATTATTCATGGTTGTAGCATTATTATCATTCATGTTAATCACATTATCAATATTAATATGGTTAACATCATCATAAAAAGACATGATAAGCTCATAAAAAACATCTCTAGAAAGAAAAACTTCTTTAGTACTTAAATCATAATGTTTATATCCTTTTGTACTTGCACCGTAACCAATCGAAACACACTTTCTACTTCTAGAAAAAACCTTAGTCCTATTTCTTGTTAAAGAACTAGCAAAACACAAACAACCAAAAACCCTGAGATGACTATATGCAGGTTTTCTATTGAACAAAACTTCAAAAGGAGATTTATTCCCTAAAAGAGGAGTAGGAGTTCTATTAATTAAATATGCAGCCGTTAACTCACAATCTCCCCAAAAATTTAATGATAAATGAGAATGAAATCTTAAAGATCTAGCCACATTAAGAAAATATTGATTCTTCCTTTCTACTAAACCATTTTGCTATGGTGTACCTACACAACTTGTTTGATGAATAATACCCTTCTCAGTATTTTATTCATTCTCCGGGGAAATCCTCCTGAAAGCCAATTAGGATACACACCCATTGCTATACAAGTTTTTGGTGGCTGGATTACAGTACAAATAAATGTCTTATTCATAATTTTCCTCTACTCTCAAGTAGCGACCAATGCATTTTCAAAGGCTATCGTATCAAATATCAATCAAAAGAGTAACAAACTAAATGCATCTAGAAGCCTGAAGCCACAACATTTTTCATGACTAAAGACGTCGTTTTTATGGAACGAAATCATTTAAGAAAAAATTAATTATTTTTCGTTCCTGGTATTACACCCGTAACACTTCAACAAATCATAACCCCGCAATTACGGAAATTAGCGGAGCCTGTTATCATAGACATATCAACAATTGTAAGATTAAGATGATAAATCATTGTGATTTTGAATTTTTTTTAGTAAAATCAACAAATGAACCCGAGAATGGATTAACCCATGCCCCGCAAAGAAGAACTTCAACTTGTATCTTAACCAATGTACTAAAAGAAAAAAATTAGGCAAAAGTTGGTCAACTAGCGTCTAATCCCCCATAATTCCGCTTAATCACCACCTAATCCACATAATTTCACATAATTTGTTAGGCGTCTAGAACCCGCCTAACTTCCGTCTATGTGTGCGTTTTAGAACACCGATCTTAACAGACTACATTAAATATTTACACTCTTAATCATTGGAGCTTTTGTCCATTTTTAATTAAGTCGTAATTTTAATTTTCGATCAGATTTGATACTTATTCTCTGTTTAAGTGGGATTTCCCCCCATATTTTTATTCCTAAATTACAATTAAAATTGTGAGTTTCTTCTACCAATATATATATATAAAGATCGAGCTTGTAAATTTGTAAGCTTCAGGTTGCAGGTTAATAAAAAAGAATATAATGTGAGTTGTACAAATAAAGTATAAATTGTGATTAAGCGGGTCTTAAACAAAGGATGGAGGATTAGAGTGATGAAATTGTATAAAGCATACATGACATAGAGTATACTTTATTTTTAAATGAATGATGGGGAAAATCCATAATTTTATTTTATTAATAGTTGGAAAAAATAAAAAATGTGGGGGAAAAACCCCACAAAAAATACAAAAGAAAAAGGACCCAAAGTGCCCCTATTCGAAATATGGTCTAACAAAAGAACAAGACTACAACTTGTAAAACTAAATAAAAATTTCGTAAATAACTTGAGGGGCTTCTTGCGTAATAAACTGCCACTTGAGCCAGATACTATGCGTGTCATCCTGCGCCCACTTGTCTAAGAATAGCAATCGGTCTGCCTTAGAGAGGGTAGAAAACTTATCCCAAATAAAAATGGCGAAAAAACTCATCCTCTTAAAATTGGATACCAAGATGAATCCATCTTAAAGGTATGACCAATTTCCTTAGCAAGGAGATCTGCTGCTTTGTGGGATGGAAATCACAAGCCCTATCGGAGAACATAACATGTCTTTCCTTAGCAAGGAGATCTGCTGTTTTGTTACATTCTCTAAAGGTATGACCAATTTCTACCCTTTTCTTATTAACTAATTATCGAATTTGATCAATAATCGCATAAATAGCGCAAGGACATTTTTCTTTATTAAGAAGAATGTTAATAAACTTTCTGGAGTCTGTCTCAATAATTGCATGTTCATCCTTAATAAGCTGTAACCCATGTAGAAAAGGTAGCGCCTCCATCTCAATGATAGAAATAGCCTCCTCTATAGTAGAAAGCCTTTAATAAAATTACTCAGATAATTTCTCATTAGACCCCCTATACCACTATAGATATTAGACTTAAAGACTCCATCCACAATAATCTTCACTCTATTAGGGGGAGGTTTAGCCTAATGAAAGATGAGAACTTTCTTAACATTATTAATATTATTCCCCCATTTATCATCAGTAAAATCAAACTTTTCCCCTAATTTTTTATCTTTTTTAATAAACAGCAAAAGCTGCCTTCGAACACTTGCTATAATAGCTTCACTGTTCATAGCCCTATTATCAAACTTATAGCTGCCTCTAGACTTACAAATACGCCATAGAATTATAGAAGGAATAATTTTAATACACTTACCCCTGAGAGAAGAATTTGAGGGTTGCCACCAAGTTAGACACCTCCCTCTAATACTTAAATTGTTGTAGGTTATTCCCATAAGCCTTCCATAGAATGACCAAACTTTCTCTGCTATAGAACCAGTACCAAAGAGATGTTCAATAGATTCATTAGAATTGGAACAATAACTACATATGGAGACCAACTTTATACCCTTACTTTGCACCTTTTCATTAACAGCAACTGCATTTAGGAAAATTTTCCACATGAAACAAGAAACCCTCAAGGGTAGCAACTTATCCCAAATAAGAGTATATATCCAATTAATAATGTTTCTTTTTCTTATCTGGTTCCAAGCAGATTTAACAGTAAATACACCAGTGAAGGTCTCTGTCCAATAGCAGACGTCCTTATCCTCAGCAAGCTTTATCACCTTTTTAAAGTAGTGATGATAATTATTAGGGAAAAGATTAAAAATATAAGTAAAATTCCAATTACCATTGTTTCTCAGATCTTTAAAAGGAATACTAGCAATAATACGCTCATAGTTTATAGGGCCTTCACCAGTCCAGTTGTCCCAATTAATATCAAAAGTTCATCTACCAGCTTGCCACATGATTTTTGTTTCAGCCACACTTCTAAGCTCAAGCATTCTGTTCCAAGTTCCAATTGTAATAGCCCTTTTAGCCATATATGGATGCACCTTTTTACAATATTTACTTTTCATAAATTTAGACCATAATGAATTTTGATTTTTAAACTTCCACCATAATTTTATGGCAAAGGCATTTGTTATGTCTTGTAAGTCTCTAATCTCCAAGCCTCCTTCCTCAATAGGATAAGTAATTTTAGCCCAAGAGACCCAGTGTAATTTGTTATTTTCCCCATCTTGTCCCCATAAAAAATTAGCAAAAACCCTTTCAACATCACTAAAGATCATCTTAGGAGGCTGCATTGCTGTAAGTGTATAAATAGGGATGGACCGAAGAACATGCCTGATTAGAATAACTTAGATCCCATAGACAACCATTTTGACTTCCAAGTACTCATAGTCTCTCTCACTTTTGTAACCATGCCATGAAAATAAATGCCTTTTTTTCCTTCCAGAGTATAAGTGAAAACCCAAATAAACAAAGGGAGATTTTTTAAAGTAATACATGTATTTTCTTCAAGAGATTTGCCTTACATATTAGTAACACTTTTAGAGCAATAAATAAAGCTTTTATTATAGTTTACCTCCTGACTTGAATCTCTTTCATATAGCTTTATCACTATGTGAACTTCAGTAATAGATCATTTAGTAGTTGCTAAAAAAATAATAATGTCATCTGCATAAGCAAGATGAGTGATGATAGGACAGTCAATAGGAGTTTTGAAGCTTTGATATCTTCCATTATAGATTAGATTGTTGAGATTTCTTGAGTAGAGGATCCCCATGTCTCAGCCCTTTGAGTAGATTTAAAAAAACCAGTAGCAACTCCATTTACTATCACACTAAAGTGAATATTAGAAATAAGTCTCCAAACCTTATCTAATTACCATCTAATAAACCCCATTTTCATCAAGACTTTAGTCAAAAATAATCAAGAAACTCTGTCATAGGCCTTCTTCATATCTAATTTAAGTGCAACATTTTTTCCTTTACTTTTTGCACCCAAAGTACTTATAAGTTCTTGGGCAAGGAAGACATTATAAGTGATATCTCTCCCTTTAATAAAACCACTTTGGTTCTCCACAATAAACTGAGGCAAAATATTAGCAAGTCTAGTAGACAGAATCTTAGAAATGATCTTATTGCTGAAATTACTTAAACTGATGGGTCTATAATCACCAAAAGTTTTAGGACTTTTGTTTTTAAGGATAAGAACAATAAGAGTTGTAGTCATTACTTTAAGAAGTTCAGAGCCAGCAAAAAACTGAAGATGGCTTGATTAATATCATTATGAATAATAGGCCAGGCTTTAGTTTAAAGATGACCATTAAAACCATCTTGGCCAGGAGAACTATTTTTATCTAGCCCCCAAATAGCTTCCTTTACTTCATTCAGAGTTGGATAATTGTCTAAAATAACATTACCATCATCATTAATCAGCTGAGGAATACAATTGAGGCTAGAAAAGTCCCCTTGCTATGAAGTATCAGGATCAAAAATAGACTTAAAATAAGAAGTAGCTTCATTTTGAATACCTGCTGCATCTCTGAGAACAACACCATTTAGAATCTTTGATGGAGTAAAATATTATTCACCGTAACAAGTTACATAATATTTTATTCCACAAGACAAGATATAATAAAAAAATCATAATATATCAATAATATCTTTACAATATATGTCACATGAGCATATAATTTTGTTTAAACTCACAATATTCTGATAAATTTTTTGATAATAGTCAAAGTAACTTTCGTAGAGTTGTAGACACGTCGCAAGAAATTTGCACCAATACCATGCTGAACAGCTGATACCTCACAAACCTTCTCATTGCTATTCATATATGCTTTTTATTACTAAATTATGTGAGATATACTGATAATAACAAACACTTAATTTTTTTACTAATTAATAAATAAAAATATACTGAAAAGTTCTATTTTTTCTATCTTTGTCTACTTTCTCATCTAACCTATCAAATCACTCAACGTTTATGCATTGTCATTCACTTTATTGGATTTGAAGATTTTCACTGCTTGTATATTTGAGGGTATAAATAACATTTTGATTTTTATTCTCTAATAAGTTACCAGTTTTTTAGTAACTAATACATTTATTGTTTTAATATTTTAGTTGAGAAGTGAATTCCAATTTGTTTTTGTTTTTTTTAATATAAGAGATTTAAATAAGTATAATCAAAATATTCCCAAAATAATAGTAAATTATACAAAAAAATCTCATACAAGAACAAAACAACAACGTCTAATACAATTTTTAATTAGTGTGAAGCAAGATCAAATACTCCATAACCTAACGCGCATCAAATATTGTCGGCATAGATCATTTTTATGGTCCATCACATCCATTATGGCATCTCCCCAGAAATCCAGAGTTTCTTATTGTATGTAACATAAAAAAACTGATTTATGCCGTTTTCAACACTAGAAACAATTGCGATTGAAGTGTATTCAACCCATTTTACCGTCCATTTTTCAAAAAACTGACCATATGCTTTTCACAATTGAAAGTAAGTCTCACTAAATTGGTAAACAGATTAGACCGCCTATTCTTCTCTACTTTAGTATCTATTTACTTTCATTCATCTACGTACTTTTAGCAACAATCATATCAACTTTCATGTCGGGTAGAAAATCTTTAACGTACGTTAACATCTCGTACATTCACTTTCAAATTTTTTTTTTTGTCATACACAATATCATTGATACGACTTACTGTTCGATCACCTTTTGTAAACAAGACATCTAAGGTTAGTTTTATGTACATCGTAACCTTTTTCGGAAAAATGTAGAAGATACAATGTCGGGAATAAAGCTGAAAAGAGAAGGTTCTCCAATCTTATGGTATTGCCTATATTCTTAAATAAACGTTTATTGTATAAGTAGACTAACTTTACCAAAAAATTTAGTTCGAAATTTTTTCTTGAGATAAAAAGCACACCGGTGCAAAGAAGAAAATACACAATAGTATACTATTTGCCTCCAATTCAACACCTCTTGTTTGTGCATATTTTCACAATTTGGGTAGATATTTATCAATTTGGCGAGTTGCAAACCAATATCAATTAAATGTATGAATCAACATCACGACCAAATCCATTTTTTTTTTATCAAAACAGTTCATCAATCCAAGAGAACCAATTCACTCTGTGTAGATTGACTGAACGCTGAAAACATTCCACTGGCAGGCGATCGTGACATTCTCACTTATGATATCTACAGGTGTTGTCACCAATAACATTGACCCCTCTTAGTTGAGACAGGTGATCCTATGATTGAAGTAGAAATTAATTTAATTCCATCAGACCTATGAGGATCAGGTCATACCTAAAAAATATTCTTTTTCCTTTTTTTTTCCAATTAATTTCGATCGAATTTCTTTAAGATGAGTTCATAAAGTCGGACCAGTAAATTCTAACCACCACTTTAGTTCTCCAATTTTTTTGAATCTTGCTAATATACACGTTCTAATTGTATCTTTAACCACTACTTATATACATATATATATACATACATATATATATATTGGAAAAACAGACACTTTCTATTATGCTCATATTGAAACACATGGCATAAATTAGGGATGGATGTAGCAATAAAAAGAGTATTAGGCCTATATATACCCACATATAATTGCTATTATTTACTAACAATATAAAAACCTAGATCTGATAAAAAAATATAAAAGAGGAGATAAAGATAACGATAACGATAGTAGCATAATAAAAGGTAATAATAAATCCTAACTTCCCATTATTTAAATCTTATCCAACATACAATAGCATAATAAAAAATTATTCTCTCAAAATCTTATCATAACGATAATTGCATAATAAAAAATTATTCTCTCAAAATCTTATCCAACATACAATGTGTAACATTCTATTTTAATGAATATTACATTTATATATATATTTATATGTATATATAAATATTTATATGTATATATAAATATATGTGTGTACTTATAACAATTTGTTGATTAAAAATAATCATTAATTCATTTACGTGATTATCTACATGAGTAGATGTGTATTGTGAAATAAGAAACTTTATCTTTTTTTTTTTGTGTCACTAGTTTGACTTCGCTACCTGGCCTTTAATTAAAGGTCTTACTAGTACCACTAAGCATTACTTTGTATGTGCATATATTTAACATATATGTTTACCATTCTAAGTTATAAATGGCAAGAGTAAAAATTACTCGTATATATCACCTTGACCATTAAGATGAAATTTATGCTTTTGAATGAAACTGGAGGTTTAGAGTTTGGGACGTTGCATGTTTTCGAAGGACTGTCGATGTTACCCTTAATTTGTTAATATAAGATCGTATAATTCAGTATAACTCAATAACTATGGCAATCCATAACGCGGTTCCTTTTGACCACTTTTACTCGATATTAGTTCGCTCATATATTTGTATTCGTTTTATTATGATATTTAGTTAGCACAAAGTGCGACAATTTGTCCCGAATCTGTTTCTTTCTCTGTTGTCTCCTAAAGATAATGGTATATTGCAATACACATAAAATTCTTTATAGTACTTAAATTTTGTTACGACCTTATAGATGGAAAAATTGGTCGAATACTGATACATTTTGGCATTACTATTGAAAAAAGCTCTACCCACAGTCTATATATGTTAATGTTACTATGACGTTCATCAATATTCTCTGACTAAATTTGTTCATCTAATTTTGAAAGCTCCATTTCTATTAACTCTGTTAATTTAAATCCATTTATATATATGACAATATTTATATAATTGCTTAAGAGGATGACATTAGTGCACCATGCAAATGTAATTTTATATATTTCACAAAATTGCGGAACGGATGTTAAGAAACGACCCCGTCCTTTTTTAGACGGGACTTCCATGCTAATTATTTTAAAATTAAAATACCGAACCTATGAAACGGACCAAATTTATCATATTTTCCTTAAAATATATGGATTGGTTTTTCAGTTGATGCCAAAAACCATTAACGTAATACTAATTTCCCCCTAACTGTACGTGTACGTGGTTGCATGTCAGATAGGGTTAGTGTCATGTTGGTATACAAGTGTTACTTAATTGTATTGATATGGATACTCAATCCATCAAAAATCTCACAAGTAACATGTCGACGTGTAAACTTTCATGAACCAATAAAGCATTAAATTTAATTGTTTCATAAAAGTAAAAAACATTGAAAATGTAATTGATCATGTTTTTCTGGGTATGATTTATTATTAAAAAAAAAAACATTCTCATCTAAGTACAATTTAACTCAACCCAAAAGTAAAGTACTATTAACCGGTTTATTTATCAAAACATGAATCACCAATATTTCTTTCCTATGATCAATAGTCATCCGTTCCAAAATATTTACCCACCACGAACCTAAATGCAATTTTAACCTTCAAAGAACATATGTAAATTATTAAAACGGAAAATTTCAAAATTTAATCATAAAGTTAAATATTAAACTAGGTGATTAACTTTTCAAAATTTTGATTTCGACAATTTATTTATGAGTTTTTTTATCGGTTAAAGTTGTATGTAATTTGTGGTGGACAAACATTACGAAACCGAGTGACAGTACCACATTCGAAAAAGAACTGCCAAATTATAAATGCGTTACCAAATTCAAATTACAAAATCAACATTTATAGCGTCTTCACTTGCTAATTTGAAAACATATACATACATACACAAATACACTAGTCCAAAAAAAGCCTAATTTCTCTAAAATGCATTAAAAATGTTGTGTAATTAATCACAAATACTGTTGTACTGGGATACTCTATTTTGGTTTTTTAGTTCCACAGTTTGTAATTTAACATAATTTCATGTTATATATTTATCTTAATTCATTTTTGCATGCATTATACTGTTATTTATAGGGCTGGGCAAAAAACCGAAAAACCCAAACGGGACCGATAACCGAACCGAAAAAGACCGAAACAGAAAAACCGAAAAAATTTCGTGTCGGTTTCGGTTTTCAATAAAACCGAACCGAAAAAGACCGAAACAAAAAAAACCGAAAAATACCGAAAAACCAAAACTGGACCGAAAAAAACCGATCCGGTTCTGTCCAAAAGTTGGGAGTTATTAATGGTTGGTTTCAAAAGTTGTAAAGTTTGTCTTAATCATATAAATAGTAGTAATGAGGGTATAATAAGGTTCAAACTTTAGCAAGGTCATAATTATTAATTTGATGTTGTCACAGGCTTGTAAGTAAAATATATAGTACTGTATGTATGGAAAGTTATAAGGTTTTACTCTTGTAATTGTTATGTAGTTTGTAATGTATTATTTATAAGCAATCATTTACCAATTAATTTATTTGATAATTAAAGAGGAAGAACATATAAGGAATGTATTTAGTGTTGTGTAATTATTTCAAGTACGTAAACAGTCGAAAGTAACGTGTAACCTATTTGTATTTTCTCTATAGCTTTATAAATATTTGTCTTAGAGGAGGATGACTGGATCAACATATATGATATATGCATATAAACAAGAACATATAAATAAATATATATATATATATATATACTTATTACAATGCTAAATATATATGTATATAACTAGATATGTGTATGTAACGAAAAAGAAACAGATAGGATAGTATCAAGTCGAGGTTTTCAAGCAGTACTGGGGAATTCAACAATGGGTAATGGGAGCTCATCTCCCAAAACATGATGATTACTCAATTGTAGATAGTTATTTATCCGTAACATCGTTTTTTTTTTAAATAACTGGTGGGAAAAACCCACATTTTATTATTACCGCTATCTCAAGAATCGCCAACAAATAATCATGCAACATTTCAAACTTTGTAGCATCCTTAGCTACAAAATCTCATTAATTTATGCTTCAAGTAGAACAATGGCATATACTAGTGTTTCTGACGTAGCCATGTTGACGGTGCGGAAATACAGAAGAGGACTATAAGAAACATAACATGTTAGGTCACAAAGAATAAGCTAATTTTATTACTTTTACTAACAGCGTCTTGTGTTCTTAGAATGTGTTCCTAGAATGAATTGCTAGGTTTATTACGATGTTAAGCTGCATTAATTTCAGTCCAGCCCATACGCATACTAGGTTTTTTTCTAATACAATAAATTTTTTCTTCATGGATGCCATATCGGGGACAAACTTTTTGGTCCCTAAAGAGCTTAATTCCTGTAGTGAATGATAACTTCTCAAGAAGAGTTTTATTCACATGATGGAAAAATGAAGAATACGGATGACATTCTTGGTACACCATATGGCGTAAGGATTAGCAGAGTTTCGAGTAGTACTGCTTTTAGTTGAACAGTTTATTGCGACAAGAAGATGCTTTTCAAGCAGTCGGGGGATTTAACAATGGGTAATGGGGGCTCAACTGCCAACACATGATGATTATTTAAGTGTACATACCTAATTTATCCTTAACTTTACTTCAAATTTACTGTTCACATCAAATTTATGGAGAAAATCGTAGCCAAACTCTGATGGAGGCAATTAAATCGAGAACATTCTGATTATCCCTCGTTCTAGTACTGATGCGTGTTTTGACAAAAAATAAGTCATTTCATATTAGCTATTTCCATTAATTTACCGAAAGAGACCAAGCCTTTTAGTTCGTTATTCATTTGTATAGTGGACATAAAATTCTAGGAAAATTAGAAGATTTATCTCAAAGATGAAATAGAGAAAACATCAACATGCATATTGTGGACGCTCTCAAAGCTCCGCCGCTCACTCTCAAATCCAATGGCACCGAAGAAGGAGAAGGCACCGCCACCGTCATCCAAGCCCGCGAAATCCGGAGGAGGAAAGCAAAAGAAGAAGAAGTGGAGCAAGGGTAAGCAAAAGGAAAAGGTGAACAACATGGCGCTCTTTGACAAGGCCACTTATGACAAGCTTCTCTCAGAGACCCCTAAATACAAACTCATCACCCCTTCCATTCTCTCTGATCGTACGAGGGTTAACGGTTCACTGGCAAGAAAGGCGATTAACGATCTGATGGCTAGAGGACTCATTCGCATGGTGTCTACTCATTCAAGCCAGCAGATCTATACCAGGGCCACCAACACCTAGTTTTTCTCATTGATTCCGTATTATCAAGTTTCTTTTAGAACGACTACGAATTTTGGTACTTGTTTGTCTTCATTTTCTTGCTTCTACTCATTTTGCTGGATTATATTTATGGGTTTTTGTTAATGTGACCGTCTGTTGAATCAAAAAAAAAAAAACATGCATATTGTGGACATTATGATATTAAGAATGCAAATATCATGTGTCTTTTGTGACTTTGCAAGGGTATGTTCAAAGAGTTGCTGAATTGGAAGAATGGGTATATGGGGAAATTGTGTAAAGTCTAATCTGGAAAATGAGTTAGGAGATTTGCAAAAATAAGTTAAGAAATTGAAGGAGGAGAAAAAAGAAACCAAAAGGATTTTTAGATATTTGGGTCAATTTATGATTTATTATATATAATAACTAGTATTTTTGTGTTTCACCTATGATCCCTATGATTATGGGGATTATGGTAGTTGTTTGGTAATAAGTGTTAGTATGAGATAATAAGTTGGGTTTTAGCTTTTAAGTTTCTTTTCATTTTTAAGTTACATAAAGAGGGAATTAAAAGAGTTTTATCTGAAATTTTCCGAGAATTAGAGATCCGAGGATTGGAGATTGCTCATCATCTACCATGATTGATTTACTCGGGTTCCAATCTAGAAAAAAAAAAAAGAAGAGCACGACGGTCATTATATCGATAGCTATAAATAGGTATATATAAGAGTTTTGGGATAATAGAACATGATATTACATTGAATCAGTTCACCGTCACCATAGCCATGGATTGTTTGATAAGATCAGTACAATAGATGAAGTTTTAAGAATAAAACAGAGCGACACCTTTTTTCATATCATTCACAGAGATCAAGCATCGCTATCAAGATTGTGCAAGAATAAGCAAGGAAGTGGTACTCTCTCTCACTAGGATGAGATGTTTCTGGTTAGCGGTGAATAATACAGAGTATAAAGCGAGGAGAAGAGAAAGAGAATAACAGTTTTAAAAGTCAACTACTTTCACAGGGCATGTATTAATAAGTTATTTAACTCGAGTTCCTTAAGTTTAAAATGTTACAGTTTCAATCCATTCGTATTTCTTTTATTGTAATAAGGTCGGAGTATCAAATTAAACTCAATATAAATAAAATATGTGGGCATCCACCACTTTTAATTTAAAAAAAAAACTAGTATGTTTGAGGTTTCTAGCTTGGTAGAATATGGGAGGTTGCACTGCTAAATTTTGGTTGGGTTTTTGAAGCTATGAAAGGTTAATTTTGTTTGGCCATTAATGTATATTAATGGAGAAGCCCCATGCTGAGAATATATACAAGAAACAATTAATGACTTGAACCTAAATTGATTTTAAAAAAATCATATCATATTTAAAGACAATAAATTCCTTACCTTATTTTCCACATCATAATTTCTACTATCAATGGAAATATCTCAAATATCTCCGAGCATTTAATTGTTTCTCATCATGATAGTATATATAAATAATATTTCCCATATAGAGAATAACGAACCAGAAAAGAAAATATTCATAATATAGAAACCGTAAGAACCCGGATTTTCGTAGGAAAATGCCGGTGTAAAGAGAAAATATTTGTCTCGCATCGGCTAGATATGTGAGTACCTATATGGTATATAAGTTAAGAAAACCCTCCTTACTATCACCAAGGCCTTTTAAAAGTCGTGCGGCCCGAGAAGCGATGACGAAATCGGGCCAAAGCGGACCGGACAATATTGGTGGTAATAAGCAGATGGTGGCAGTCTGGTCGGAGGACCGGGTCGTTACACTTGGTATCAGAGCTGCTATCTAACCAATGGTGTGTGAACCACCCCTAGAAGGACGACGTGCCCGACGAGGACGTCATGCCTGAAGGGGGAAAGAGTGTAAGAACTCGGATTTTTGTAGGAAAATGCCGGTGTAAAGAGAAAGTATTTGTTCCGCATCGGCTAGATATGTGAGTACCTATATGATATATATGTTAAGAAAATCCTCCTTACTATCACCAAGGCCTTTTAAACTCATGCGCCCAAGAACCGAGGACGAAATCGGGCCAAAGCAGACGGACAATATTAGTAGTAGTAAGCAGATGGTGGCGGTCTGGTCGAAGGACTAGGTCATTACAGAAACCATATACTCCAATTCTTTCCTTCTATGATACATACGTAGCCATGCCCGAAAAGAAGGTTAAAATTGCCTTTATTGAAGATGTTGTCCGAATAAATGCAGCATACAAGAAAAGAAATAAGGGCTTGCTGAAAAAAGAGCATGAGCTCTCTACCTTATGTGACGTTGATGTATGTGTGGTCATATATAATCCACATGAGAACCAACCCGAGGTCTGGCCCAATGTTCGAGCGGTGATGTACCGGTGTTTGACCGGATGTGAAGTAAAAAATTAAAGCATGGAAGATCTAGCCCCCCTAAATATGTTGGTAGATCGATATACAAAGGAGGCTAGTGAAATGGTTGAGAAGTTGGCTAGGGGGGAGGGCTCAAGCAAGATGGGTGATTTTGAAAGTAGCAACGAAGTTGCACTTATGGAGGAAGAAAATCATAATGAAAATTTTTGCTTGGAAGCAACGCAAAGGACACAAGAGTTTACCGATAATGAAAATGAGCATAAGCTTACGCGGTTAGTTAAGGAGCCCGAGATGCCGTTCATGCCTGTCGGAGATGACAACAATGGAGGTACCTCCAATGCTTTATATCATGAGGGATGTGGAGATACACCTTTTTAGCTGTTGTTTTTTATTACTCAAGATTTTCGATGTTAAATAAAAGCTAGGTTTTGTTAATGGTGCCCTACCTTGTCCCCCTGATAGTGATCCTATGTTTGGTGCCTGGATTCAATGTAATCTCATTGTTATGAGTTGGATTATTTAAGGTTAATTAATATTTAGTGGCCCATTAACACATTTGAAATTCAACTAATGGTGTGGATGAGCAGCTATCCCCTCCTCCAGGAGGAATAAATAATTTGTCTCTAAGAACACAAGACGATGTGCGTAAAAGTAATAAAATTAGCTTATTTTTCGTGACCTAAGATGTTATGTCTTTTATTGTCCTCTTATTTATTTTCGCATCATCAACTTGGCTACGTAAAAAATAATAGTATATGCCATTGTTCTTCTTGAAGCATCAATTAATAAGATTCTGTAGCTAAGGATGCTAAATAGTTATAATGTTGCATGATTCTGTAGTGTTCTATGTGTTTGTGTTTCTTGAGATAGCGGTAGTATCGTGTTTAGCTTTCTATGCCTCTAGAACTCCCATTTCCTGATCTTTTTAAATATATTCCAGATTATGTTTCAAATATTTGGATCATAATAGGCTCAAACTAGCTAGATTTAGAACTACAAATAAAAATCAATAATGTTCAAGCCAAGAATCTTTCAATGTTCTGTTCCCAACTTCATTTTCACTGTGATGGGATTATATGCAATAAAACTTTTTTAGGGAACGGTTTTTTTCATATACAGAACAAATCAAATCAATTGTAACGATGAGTTACCGAAGGTACGTAAGCTTTGATGAAAATCTTATGAAAGTGGTTGTGATGTAGTTTTTAAACCTAAACCTTAACTTAAACCTAAGCACTCATGTAACCAAATTACAGGATTGGGATTTTTATAATTGTGTTAGAGTGTAGCAATGAAATTTAAGATCTAGATAATTTAATCGGCCAAAATATAAGGCCACCTTTGTTTGCGTCATAGGATTATTAGTAGCCTGTGACAAGATTGGGGATTTTTATAATTGTGGTAGCTGCGTTGCAATGAAATTTAAGCTCTAGATAAATTAATCAGCCAAAATATAAGAGTTATTATTAGTTCCAACAAGGCTAAGTAAAAGAACTTTACACGAGTCATCATTCATTTACAATTTGCATCTTTGTAACTTTGGGTTGGTATAGAAGATGAGATTATTTAGATGCATAGCTTCTGTCACGCCCCGGTTTCCATAAAAAGTTACGGGTGAGCTTTTGAAAAGTAGAACATTTTAAATAAGCAATTAAATGTTTTGAAAAATAAAACGGCATCAAGCGTTATTAAAACAAAAAATTACTGCAACGGAAAAATAACATTTTCAAAGTAGTTTTTAAAGTAAACTTGCCCATAGGCTACAACTTTAAAACTCGAATTCAAATAGAAATAACACAATTGTCTGAAACATAGAAAAACTAAACAACTCAAAGGAAAAGATCCTCCATAAAGTTTTAAAGATGAAAACATCACAACTGAAATAAAATCGCGTCCATGCTATGCACCGCAACGAATGTCCTATTCCGCAATGCCCTTTCCTTGTCTAGACCTGTCACAAATTTATAACGGTGATTTTCACGCATCAATATAGATAAGCCGGCACACCCACGGATGTACTGACAAACCATCAATGCCTCAATGTGTAACCCACAATATAAATGTACGAATATAGACGATAATAAAAAAAATGTAATAATTGCTACAACTTCTCTTCCTACTTCATACTACAAAGTTAAAAAAGAAATACTTAAATAGTTAATATTTTTTTTTAATTAGATTCCACTTTATTTATTTTTTTCCTTCGATGATCATCAATTACCCCATAGTTAGGTATTGTTCCTATCCATTCGTGGTGTCAGTGCCCCCAGATAAGTGATAGAATAAAGCCATTATGAAATTGTACATATCCTTTCGTGATGCCAGTGTCCCCGACTAAAGAAGAGACAAACGCCAATCAAAATAGTATTTTAAGTATTTTCAGACCATACCGTAATTTCTTTTTTTCTAATCTATAAATTGTTATTAATATTCTTCCATTCTTCTAGCCTTTGTCTTGTATTAAAACCCTTCAAAATATACAATCTTAGCTTGTACTACGATACTCCTTTTGTCATATTAAACAAAATAAATAATCATTCATCCACATATGTCAATTCCTTCCAATCAATCACGAATACATGAATGACATAACCATCACAATAAAATAGTCATAAACTATTACTAACTAATATGTCTTTATATCATCCAAACAAGAAACGATCA
The DNA here is from genome assembly GCA_963682055.1 of Primula veris. NCBI lineage: Eukaryota > Viridiplantae > Streptophyta > Magnoliopsida > Ericales > Primulaceae > Primula > Primula veris. The sequence goes on along the minus strand of OY821750.1, from coordinate 7,883,641 downwards.
ATTGTACAAATAGGGTCAAACCAAGGTAATAATCATCATAACAATATTAGCGTAAATTGGCAATAACACCAATCCTAATATAAAGAACCTACGATTCAAAAATTTAGCAAATAAATAATAAACATACAAGCAAACATCCTTGTCAACAAGCACGCAATGACTCCCGTTACTTTAAACGTGTGGGCCCTCTCTCCCTCTCTCCCTCCCTCCCTCTCATTTAACCATTTAGCTCAAGACTATCTAATTTATCATTGTAGAAAGATACCAAGTTTACAATAATAAAAGTTTCGTTGTTCGTTTACTATAAAACACTTACTAAATAATTAATTAATAAACCGAGTCGTTACAGCTTCTGCAAATTTTGAAAATATATTGGATAAATTAATTTTCCCATACAGGTCAATCTTTAAGACAAGCGCCCGACTCACTGTATGGGTGGGGGTGGTGCTCTACACATCTTTCACCAAAATACTATGACTAACAATGCTAGGATGATAATAATATCAATAATACTGTGATTAAGATATTTCTACCAATAGACCAGGCATTAAAAAGTCTGACCAAGTTTTTCACGTTTTGTTTTTTATGATGATATCGTCATTGTCATCAAATTATGTCTTAATCCCAAGACTTTGTGATTGGCTATATGAAAATCATATGAAACAATCACGTTGGCTCGTATCTCTGAGTTTTCTTTTGATATTCTTTAATTACTATGTAAAACTAATTGTTCATAGTTTTCCTATATTAAGAAAAAAACTAAACAAACGAGTCGTTATAAAAAAAATACTCTTCTTTTATTGATTACATGTTACAATGTATATGGATATGTAATTAAGCAGCTGAGTTTGAAATATAAAGAAGATCTGAAAACACCGAAAGGATATAAAGACGAATAAGATAAAACAAAAACATAACAAAAGTTACAAGACGCTAATTAAACATGCATGGGATAAAACATCGAAAATCATGAGTAATAAAAAACAACAGCTAAAAAGGCGTCTCTTCACATCCCTCATGATATAAAGCATTGGACGTACCTCCATTGTTGTCATCTCCGACAGGCATGAGCAGCGTCTCGAGCTCATTAACCAACTGCATAAGCTTATGCTCATTTTGGATTCTTGGTAAACTCTTGTGTCATTTCCGTTGCTTTTAAGCCAAAATTTTCGTTATGATCTTCTTCCATCATAAGTGCAACTTCGTTAATACTTCCAAACTCACCCATCTTGCTTGAACCCTCCTCCCTAGCCAACTTCTCAACCATTTCACGAGCCTCCTCCGTATATCGTTCTACCAACATCTCTAGGTGGGATAGATCTTCCATGCTTAAATTTTTTACTTCACATCCTGTCAAACACCGGTACATCACCTTCTTCATCTCCATCTCCTTGTTTTTTTCCATCACTTTTTTTACTTTTTTGGCAACTTTCAATATCCGTTCCCTAGTTAAGCTTTCTTGGTCCGTCATTTCCCGCCTCTTCTCCAAATCTGGCATTCTCTTAAACCTAGAAATCACCCTCTGTGCTGATCGAAAATTGGGCCAGACCTCGGGTTGGTTCTCGTGTGGGTTATATATGACCACACACATGTCAGCATCACATAAGGTAGAGAGCTCATTCACTATTTTTAGCAAGCCCTTATTTCTTTTCTTGTATGCTGCTTTTCTTCGGGCAGCATCTTCTATAAAGGCAATTTTAACCTTCTTTTCGGGCATGGCTACTTAGGTATCAAAGAAGCAAAGAATTGGAGTATATGGTTTCTATATTATGAATATTTGTTTTTCTGGTTTGTTAGTCTATATGGGCAATAGTATTTATATATATATATATATATATATATATATATCATGATGAGAAACAAGTAAAAGCTTGGAGATATTTGAGATATTTTCATTAATTGTAGAAATTATGATGTGGAAAATAAGGTAAGGAATTTATTGTCTTTAAATATGATATGATTTCTTTTAAAATCATTTAGGTTCAAGTCATTAATCGTTGTTTGTATATATTCTCTGCATGGGACTTCTCCATTAATATACCTTAATGGCCAAACAAAATTAAACTTTCATAGCTTCAAAACCCAAACAAAATTCAGCAGAGCAAACTCCCATATTCTACCGAGCTAGAAACCCCAAACATACTAGTTTTTTTTTTTTTAAAATTAAAAGTGGGGGATGCCCACATATTTTATTTATATTGAGTTTAATTTGGTCTCCGACCTTGCTAAAACAAAAGAAATACGAACGGATTGAAACTGCAACATTTTAAACTTAAGGAGCTCGAGTGAAATAACATAATAATACAAGCCCTATAAAAGTAGTTGATTTTTAAAACTATTATTCTCCTTCTCTTTGCTTTCTACTATGTATTTTTCACCGCTATCCAGAAACAACTCATCTTAGTGAGAAAGAGTAGCCCTTTCTTTCTTATTCTTGCACAATCTTGATAGCGATGCTTGATCTCTGTGAAAGAGATGAAAAAAGGTGTAGCTCTGTTTTATTCTTAAAACTTCATCTATTTGTACTGATCTCATCAAGCAATCCATGGCTATGCTGACGGTGAACTGCTTCAATATAATATCATGTTCTATTATCTCAAAACTCTTATATATACCTATTTATAGCTATCAAAATAATGACTATCGTACTATTTTTTTTCCATATTGGAACCCTAGTAAATCAATCATGGTAGATGATGAGCAATCTCCAATTCCCGGATCTCTAATTCTAAGGTAATTTAAGATAAAACTCTTTTAATTCCCTCTTTATGTAACTTAAAAATGAAAAGAAACTTAAAAGCTAAAAACCAACTTATTCTCTCATACTAACACTTATTACCTAACAACTATTATAATCCCCATAATCAAATGGATCATAGCTGAAACACAAACATACTAGTTACTATATATAAGAAATCATCAATTGACTCAAATATATAAGAAATGGAGCTTCTGAAGCCTAGATCAACAATAAAGCTATATAGCCAGACATTTGAAACAGACTCTATACCCGAGTGATGACATGTCTATAGACATTCCAAAATTAAAAAACAAATATCTGTCTACTCTCTCTCTTCTTTCAAAACACAATCAATTCCACCGAGGATCTAATGCAGAAATATCGCACCAAATTAATTTTTTCCCAATTTGTGATTTATTCCTCCTCACCCAACAATGAAACCACCCTAGCTTATCCAATTGGTAAAGCTGCAGCCCTAACAAGGTAATCATCTACTTTATTCATAAAACTCTTGTTTTTTATTCTAAAGAAAATTGTTGTAATGTTTACTGTGCGCCATTAGATTTATGTTTGTATAATAGTTTACTGTGCGTCAGTGAAGTAATCATCACTTCACATATAAAGTTTTCCATTTTTTAAAATTAAAATTACTTCACTGGTTGATTGAGTGTTTATGTTTGTATAATAGTTGAAACGAATTGGATTATGAACAAACCATTATACTTTTGCTATTATAGTTAATTTGCTTTAGCCATGGTTATATTCTTTTCCAAATGTCATTATGTTAAAACAAATGGTTCTCCAGACTTTTACTAAAATTATGGAAGGTTTGGATTTTGAAACAAGAGAAGATCACCGAGACCCGGATGTGGAAATAAGAGAAGATAATGAAGTAAACAATCATAATGTGGCAGAGTTATGGGAGCCAAAAGTTGGAATGATGTTTGATTTAGAAACTCAAGCCCAAAATTTTTATGCTACTTATGCAAGAGCAAAAGGTTTTGGTGTAACAATTTCTAACTCAAAAAAGAAAGATGGAATAAAGTATTGGATACAGTTCAGTTGCCACAAAAATGGATTGCCAAAGAAACTCGTTGATCCCTTAGCTAGTCATCCAACAACTAAGACGGATTGTAAAGCAACAATGAAAATAACACGTCAGTTTGATGACAAATGGAAGGTGACCTCTATCAAATAAGAGCACAACCATGAAATGGACCCGAAAGGGATAAAATATTTGAGGTGTTATAGGAATCTTCCAGCGCATGTCCAAAGAGAGATTGAGTTAAATTGTGAAGCAGGAATTAAGATAAACAAAACTGTTGATGTATTACAACAAATGGCGGGTGAAAACGATGATCAACCATGGATAGAAAAGGATCTCCGAAATCATATGGATAAAGTTAGGCGCAATGCAATCAAAGGGGGGATGCTAGAGTAATGATTAGTTATTTTCGAAAAATGCAAGCTGAGAACAATGATTTTTTCTATTCTATTGATTTTGATGACGAAAATCGTTTAACGAAAGTGTTTTGGGCAGATGCAAGGAGTAGAGAGGCATATAAAGAGTTTGGTGATGTCTTGACATTTGACACAACATACCTTGCCAACAGGTTTAATATGCCTTTTGCACCATTTGTTGGTGTCAATCATCACGGACACTCCATATTTCTTGGGTGTGGTCTTGTGACCCAACAAAATACAGAGTCATTTGTGTTGTTGTTTAAGGCATGGCTTACTTGTATGTCAGGCATCCCTCCTCATGGCATAATCACTGATCAAGACAGAGCGATACAAAATGCAATAAGTCTAGTTTTTCCGGAGACAAGACATAGGTGGTGTTTATGGCACATCATGAAAAAAGTCCCGGATAAATTCAAGAGTTACAAAGATTTTGAGCATATTCAAAATGCAATTAGTAGTGCGGTTTATGACTCGTACACCATATCCGACTTTGAAGAAAAATGGGCGAAAATGATCATTGATCACAAGCTAGAAGATCCCGAGTGGTTATGTCCATTGTACAATGAGCGCAATCGATGGGTACCAACCTTTGTCACAGATACCTTTTGGGTGGGGATGTCCACAACCCAACATAGCGAGAGCATGAATTCATTTTTTAAAGGTTATGTTTATCGAAAAACTTCGTTAAAAGAGTTTGTTGAAAAATATGAGATTGCCTTACACAAGAAAGTTAAAAAGGAAGAAGAAGCAGATTTTCAGTCCAAAAACGCACAGTACCAACACACGTTCGTTTATGACTTTGAAAATCAATTCCATGGCGCATATACCGTATCAAAATTCAAACAGTTTCGAAAACAGCTTCATCAATTGTTCAGTTGCGAGCTTGAAGTTGGCATTGTAATTGATGGTATTGAACAATTTATGGTTGAGCATACTTTCAAGGCTGGTACGGCTATTAAATTTAACAAAATTGTTAAGTTTTTAGTTCGTTTCGATGAAAGAACAGGAGAAACAAATTGTGTTTGTCGGATGTTCGAAAGTAAGGGGATGGTGTGTGTGCACATGTTAAGAGTTTGGAAATTGAAAAAGTTGTCCATGATTCCAGAAAAGTACATTTTACATAGATGGCGGAAAAATATAATGAGGAGTCACACTAAAGTGATTTTAGGTTATACTAAAAGGCAAAGAAAACCTGAATGGCGTCGTTACGATGAGGTGCTTGTCTTATTAAATGAGGCTGCCGATGGAGTGATATATTCCGAAAGCATGACTAACAAGCTAAAGGATACTTTGGCACAATTTATTGAAGTGAATCGGGAACAATTCATGAATAAAACTCTATCTAGGAGTCCTATGTCCATTGATGTTGGCAGTTTGGAAGACGAAACATTGCATGTGGGTGATCCAAGTCAGGGAGTTAAAAGAGGACGCCCAGAAGAAAAAAGGAAAGTTTCAAAATATGAGAAAGAGGCAAAAAAGAAAAAAAAAAACAATGTACAAGTGCAAGCAATAAGCAGGTAAATATAATAATTGTACTTGCATCAATATATTGACTATCTCTAATTGGGTCTGTTTGTAGTCATTTCTTTTAAATTGTTGATTTTCTATAGAATATATCTCAGAAGAATAATAAAACGAAGAAGAATACCAAATCGAAGAAAAAAGTACAACAACTCGAATATTCACAAAGAAGTATGAGCTTGATTGATCTTAACGAACCTGCTATTGACTTGTGAAGCTAATGTAAGTTTTTCGAATTTATGTTTCCTTTTCTCAAACTCAATCTAGTTAGTATTATTAATGATGACACTAGTTCTATTCTTGTTTTTCATTTTTACAGAAACAAGACTATCATGATCAGATTTCGAGAAGATGTGCACTATCTTTTAGAAGACGAAATACTGTTGTTTTCTTTACAAAGACCTGAATTGTGAAGTTTGTGCAATTTTGATTATTTTTGAGAAAGAAATCTGGAAAATAAGTCTGCAACTTTAATTGGAATTTTTGTATATTGTCATTTTTTTATCGCTAGTATGAGCAGCTTTTGCCACTAGAATTTTTGACTTTTGTAAGTGACTTTTGCCACTAATTTTCCGACCCATGGTTTTTTCCCAGTACATTATGATATGTCCCAATTTTCGTGAGTTTTGGACAGATTTTCAGCACCTTTGATGAATTTGAGTAGACTTAAACATTGCTGCAAGTTATTCCATTTCTATTAGTGTGGTTTAAGTTATGTTTTTGTAAATTTGCAAGCATTGTTTTAGCAAATTTTGAAGCATTACGCAATCGGTTTTGTATAAAGTAACATACTTTAATGTACAATTACAATACGATTAAGTTCGATGATGCCATGCTAATATAGAGTTGTACGTTGAAATTAGTTCATAATGGCTCATTAAACACATCCCAAGCGTAGCCATTAATTGCTTAAAAGTTGCATACCAAACAAGCCCTCAATGACCATTAATTGTTTAAAAATTTCAAAATCAAACAAGCCTGGTAAAACTCAACAAAACTTATTACACGGACATGTAAAAATATAAAGGGTACTCATAGTCAAACTACATAATCAAACAACCATCTTTTGATCCATGGATATGCACATGCATAATTTTAATTATCTCAGAAAATCGAAGTATAATCAGACATGGAGGTGATTATTCTATGGGGTTTTGGGCTCTTAATTTGAGTAGGTGACTGATTTTATTTTGAAAGGAGGGATTAAAAATGTTTTGAAGGAGAAAGTGTGGAGATACTCTGAGAGAAGGGAAATGATTGTGTTTTGAAAGAAGAGAGAGAGTACACAGATATTTGATTTTTAATTTTGGAATGTCTATAGCCATGTCATCACTCGGGTATAGAGTCTGTTTCAAATGTCTGGCTATATAGCTTTATTGCTGGATCAATCTCCTTAATGGGACTCAATCCCTTAATGTTGCCAATGTCGGGATCTGGTCCAAACCCAATGTTTTCACATGAATATCCTCTCCAAGAGTTTAAGCCAACACTTAATTTCTCCTTAAATGAGATATATCAAAATGGGTATTCAAATCTTCAAGATGTTCAAGAGGCTGCTCCAAGGCTAATTTTCCCTTTCAACGATTTGAAGCAACCACCAAACTCGAGCGATGAACTGGAGCAACATAGAAAGCAAGGAGAGGCTAATGGGTATTGGAGTGGCAAGTTGAACGGAGGATCGTGGTAAAAATGTGATCACTATATAATTTTAGGATGCGTATATTAATTTTAATGTGAGGCAACTTGAAGAAAAACTGGTGATTGGTGTTATCTTTGTTTATCTTCTTGTATTTCCATTTCTATCTCTATTTCTATTGGCGTGCAAATGTTTGGGTTTGATGAGAATTTACAAGTAGAATTATATGATCTTTCTTTTGCTTATTTGTTGAAACGGATATGCAACTTGTTGTCCCTTTCCAAATATCCCCTTCTAATTTTTTGCTGCCTGTAAGAGTGTAAGTTTTCTTTTATGCTGCCGTAAGTTAATCTATACATTGAATTAATTCATGACATATTGATCGAGGCTAGTCCATCAGTGAGTAGTATTGTGTCATTATTTTGACTGTTGAGCTCTCAAGCTACAAGTGTATTTTCTAATCATTCCCAAAAAAAACTTTATGTTATATTGATATCCTATTAGCCAACAATATATAGTTACAATACTAGTATATATGGTTACTGTTGATCTATAATGAGTGTTTTCTCCTTTTGCACAGTATTTCGTTGAATTTGTTGATGTCGAACCATTAGAAAAAGACTAAATATGAGCAATCTTTTTACTGGTACAGAGCAATCAGTCCTTCAAATGGTTTGATTTTAGTCCAAGATAAAATCGTACAAATATGTACTGTTAATACACCTCCCTCAAGTTGGAATGTGGATTGAAAAAACACCCAACTTGACTAACAAATTTTTAAACATGGATTCACCCAAATGTTTTGTAAAAATATCAGCTAAATTATTGATAGAATAAACATGTAATGGATGAATAACTTTCTGCAAAATCGTTTCTCTAATAAAATGACAGTACACCTCTATGTGTTTAGATCTTTCATGGTTAATAGGATTATTAGCCAAATCCAGAGCTGATTTACTATATGTATATAAAATCAATGGTTTTCATGCTTAATTTTGAAATCTTATAAAAGTTGTAGCAACCACATAAATTCACAAGTTGTATTTGCCATAGCTCTATACTCAGCTTCAACTGAGCTCCTAGAAATAGTATTATGTTTCTTACTCTTCCATGAAACTAAAGAATTTCCAAGAAGAACATAGAAACCAGTCACTGATTTCATAGTATCTATTCACGCTGCCCAATCAGAATAAGTAATAGCTTTTAAATCAAAAATAGAATTAGAAGAAAATAAAATACCTTGAAATGGATTTTGCTTGACATGCCTGAGCACTTTTAAAGCAGCATTATAATAAATCTTAATTGGATTTGCTAAAAACTGACTTAGAGCATTAACTGAAAAAGAGATGTCAGGTCTAGTAATAGTTAAATAAAGCAACTTAGCTATTAATCTTCTATACTTAGTAATATCATCTAGTAAATCTGTATATTTATTGTTAGCTTTAATTTGGTATCCATGAGAAAAAGAGCAGGTTTAACAGCCAAAAAATCAATATCATCTAATAATTCTAAAGCATACTTTCTTTGACATTCATGTATTCCATTTTTATTTCTTCCTATCTCTAAACCCAGAAAATATTTAATTTCTCCCATATCCTTTAACTGAAACTTTTTATTTAGAAAAACTTTACTTGATTGACCAAATCAGAAAAAGAACTACCCATTAAGATATCATCAACATAAACTAATAAAGCTATAAAAGAATCATTTTTACTGTAAGTAAAAAGAGAATTATCTTCAAATGATTGAATAAGACCAAAATCCAAAAGAGAATTACTTAACTTTGCACACCACTATCTAGAAGCCTATTTTAAACCATATAAAGATTTTTGTAAGTTGCAAACTAAATTACTATTATTCTGATGAAAACCAGGTGGAATCACCATATACACATCCTCATACAAATCATCATGTAAAAAAGGATTATTCACATCTATTTGAGATAAAAGCCAATTATTTACTCGAGCAGTAGATAAAAAACACCTAACAGTAGTTATCTTAGCAACAGGAGAAAAAGTAGCATCATAATCAATTCTTTCAGTTTGTGTATATCACTTAGCAAATAACATAGGCTTGTATCTTTCAATACTACCATCTGACGTATACTTAATCTTATAGACCCACTTAGAACCTATAGTTTGTTTTTCATGTGGTAATTCAGTTTTATTACTTTCTAAATCTTTAATTTCATTTTGCATAGCTTCTTGTCAAAGAGGATTTAAAGAAGTTTGCTTATAAGTATTAGGTTCAACATCAGAAGAAATTGCTAGATTTTTTTTTATGCCTATTAGATATTTTATTATAACCAACATATTCTGATAAAGGGTAAACAACATTATTAGTACCAGAAACTACAGAACCAGAATGAAAATTTTGCAAATAAGAAGGTTTTTTTACTAATCCTATGTGATTTTCTAACATTACTAACAGACTCATTATTGTGATTTTCATTCTCATTATTAGTTTTCATGTTGTTAGTGTCATTATGATTCTTATTATTCATGGTTGTAGCATTATTATTATTCATGTTAATCACATTATCAATATTAATATGGTTAACATCATCATAAAAAGGCATGATATGCTCATAAAAAACATCTCTAGAAAGAAAAACTTCTTTAGTACTTAAATCATAATGTTTATATCCTTTTGTACTTGCACCGTAACCAATAGAAACACACTTTCTACTTCTAGAACAAACCTTAGTCCTATTTCTTGTTAAAGAACTAGCAAAACACAAACAACCAAAAACCCTGAGATGACTATATGCAGGTTTTCTATTGAACAAAACTTCAAAAGGAGATTTATTCCCTAAAAGAGGAGTAGGAGTTCTATTAATTAAATATGCAGCCGTTAACTCTCAATCTCCCCAAAAATGTAATGATAAATGAGAATGAAATCTTAAAGATCTAGCTACATTAAGAAAATATTGATTCTTCCTTTCTACTAAACCATTTTGCTATGGTGTACCTACACAACTTGTTTGATGAATAATACCCTTCTCAGTATTTTATTCATTCTCCGGGGAAATCCTCCTGAAAGCCAATTAGGATACACACCCATTGCTATACAAGTTTTTGGTGGCTGGATTACAGTACAAATAAATGTCTTATTCATAATTTTCCTCTACTCTCAAGTAGCGACCAATGCATTTTCAAAGGCTATCGTATCAAATATCAATCAAAAGAGTAACAAACTACATGCATCTAGAAGCCTGAAGCCACAACATTTTTCATGACTAAAGACGTCGTTTTTATGGAACGAAATCATTTAAGAAAAAAATAATTATTTTTCGTTCCTGGTATTACACCCGTAACACTTCAACAAATCATAACCCCGCAATTACGGAAATTAGCGGAGCCTGTTATCATAGACATATCAACAATTGTAAGATTAAGATGATAAATCATTGTGATTTTGAATTTTTTTAGTAAAATCAACAAATGAACCCGAGAATGGATTAACCCATGCCCCGCAAAGAAGAACTTCAACTTGTATCTTAACCAATGTACTAAAAGAAAAAATTTAGGCAAAAGTTGGTCAACTAGCGTCTAATCCTACCTAATTCCGCTTAATCACCACCTAATCAACCTAATTTCACATAATATGTTAGGCGTCTAGAACCCGCCTAACTTCCGTCTATGTGTGCGTTTTAGAACACCGATCTTAACAGACTACATTAAATATTTACACTCTTAATCATTGGAGCTTTTGTCCATTTTTAATTAAGTCGTAATTTTAATTTTCGATCAGATTTGATACTTATTCTCTGTTTAAGTGGGATTTCCCCCCATATTTTTATTCCTAAATTACAATTAAAATTGTGAGTTTCTTCTACCAATATATATATATAAAGATCGAGCTTGTAAATTTGTAAGCTTCAGGTTGCAGGTTAATAAAAAAGAATATAATGTGAGTTGTACAAATAAAGTATAAATTGTGATTAAGCGGGTCTTAAACAAAGGATGGAGGATTAGAGTGATGAAATTGTATAAAGTATACATGACATAGAGTATACTTTATTTTTAAATGAATGATGGGGAAAATCCATAATTTTATTTTATTAATAGTTGGAAAAAATAAAAAATGTGGGGGAAAAACCCCACAAAAAATACAAAAGAAAAAGGACCCAAAGTGCCCCTATTCGAAATATGGTCTAACAAAAGAACAAGACTACAACTTGTAAAACTAAATAAAAATTTCGTAAATAACTTGAGGGGCTTCTTGCGTAATAAACTGCCACTTGGGCCAGATACTATGCGTGTCATCCTGCGCCCACTTGTCTAAGAATAGCAATCGGTCTGCCTTAGAGAGGGTAGAAAACTTATCCCAAATAAAAATGGCGAAAAAACTCATCCTCTTAAAATTGGATACAAAGATGAATCCATCTTAAAGGTATGACCAATTTCCTTAGCAAGGAGATCTGCTGCTTTGTGGGATGGAAATCACAAGCCCTATCGGAGAACATAACATGTCTTTCCTTAGCAAGGAGATCTGCTGTTTTGTTACATTCTCTAAAGGTATGACCAATTTCTACCCTTTTCTTACCAACTAATTGTCGAATTTGATCAATAATCGCATAAATAGCCCAAGGACATTTTTCTCTATTAAGAAGAATGTTAATCAACTTTCTGGAGTCTGTCTCAATAATTGCATGTTCATCCTTAATAAGCTGTAACCTATGTAGAAAAGCTAGCGCCTCCATTTCAATGATAGAAATACCCTCCTCTATAGTAGAAAAGCCTTTAATAAAATTACTCAGAGAATTTCTCATTAGACCCCCTATACCACTATAGATATCATACTTAAAGACTCCATCCACAATAATCTTCACTCTATTAGGGGGAAGTTTAGCCTAATGAAAGATGAGAACTTTCTTAACATTATTAATATTATTCCCCCATTTATCATCAGTAAAATCAAACTTTTTCCCTAATTTTTTATCTTTTTTAATAAACAGGAAAAGCTGCCTTCGAACACTTGCTATAATAGCTTCACTGTTCATAGCCCTATTATCAAACTTATAGCTGCCTCTAGACTTACAAATACGCCATAGAATTATAGAAGGAATATTTTTAATACACTTACCCCTGAGAGAAGAATTTGAGGGTTGCCACCAAGTTAGACACCTCCCTCTAATACTTAAATTGTTGTAGGTTATTCCCATAAGCCTTCCATAGAATGACCAAACTTTCTCTGCTATAGAACCAGTACCAAAGAGATGTTCAATAGATTCATTAGAATTGGAACAATAACTACATATGGAGACAAACTTTATACCCTTACTTTGCACCTTTTCATTAACAGCAACTCCATTTAGGAAAATTTTCCACATGAAACAAGAAACCCTCAAGGGTAGCAACTTATCCCAAATAAGAGTATATATCCAATTAATAATGTTTCTTTTTCTTATCTGGTTCCAAGCAGATTTAACAGTAAATACACCAGTGAAGGTCTCTGTCCAATAGCAAACGTCCTTATACTCAGCAAGCTTTATCACCTTTTTAAAGTAGTGATGATAATTATTAGGGAAAAGATTAAAAATATAAGTAAAATTCCAATTACCATTGTTTCTCAGATCTTTAAAAGGAATACTAGTAACAATACGCTCATAGTTTATAGGGCCTTCACCAGTCCAGTTGTCCCAATTAATATCAAAAGTTCATCTACCAGCTTGCCACATGATTTTTGTTTCAGCCACACTTCTAAGCTCAAGCATTCTGTTCCAAGTTCCATTTGTAATAGCCCTTTTAGCCATATATGGATGCACCTTTTTACAGTATTTACTTTTCATAAATTTAGATCATAATGAATTTTGATTTTTAAACTTCCACCGTAATTTTATGGCAAAGGCATTTGTTATGTCTTGTAAGTCTCTAATCTCCAAGCCTCCTTCCTCAATAGGATAAGTAATTTTAGCCCAAGAGACCCAGTGTAATTTGTTATTTTCCCCATCTTGTGCCCATAAAAAATTAGCAAAAACCCTTTCAACATCACTAAAGATCATCTTAGGAGGCTGCATTGCTGTAAGTGTATAAATAGGGATGGACTGAAGAACATGCCTGATTAGAATAACTTTAGATCCCATAGACAACCATTTTGACTTCCACGTACTCATAGTCTCTCTCACTTTTGTAACCATGCCATGAAAATAAATGCCTTTTTTCCTTCCAGAGTATAAGTGAAAACCCAAATAAACAAAGGGAGATTTTTTAAAGTAATACATGTATTTTCTTCAAGAGATTTGCCTTACATATTAGTAACACTTTTAGAGCAATAAATAAAGCTTTTATTATAGTTTACCTCCTGACTTGAATCTCTTTCATAGAGCTTTATCACTCTGTGAACTTCAGTAATAGATCATTTAGTAGTTGCTAAAAAAATAATAATGTCATCTGCATAAGCAAGATGAGTGATGATAGGACAATCAATAGGAGTTTTGAAGCTTTGATATCTTCCATTATAGATTAGATTGTTGAGATTTCTTGAGTAGAGGATCCCCATGTCTCAGCCCTTGAGTAGATTTAAAAAAACCAGTAGCAACTCCATTTACTATCACACTAAAGTGAATATTAGAAATAAGTCTCCAAACCTTATCTAATTACCATCTAATAAACCCCATTTTCCTCAAGACTTTAGTAAAAAATAATCAAGAAACTCTGTCATGGGCCGTCTTCATATCTAATTTAAGTGCAACATTTTTTCCTTTACTTTTAGCACCCAAAGTACTTATAAGTTCTTGGGAAAGGAAGACATTATAAGTGATGTCTCTCCCTTTAATAAAACCACTTTGGTTCTCCACAATAAACTGAGGCAAAATATTAGCAAGTCTAGTAGACAGAATCTTAGAAATGATCTTATTGCTGAAATTACTTAAACTGATGGGTCTATAATCACCAAAAGTTTTAGGACTTTTGTTTTTAAGGATAAGAACAATAAGAGTTGTAGTCATTACTTTAAGAAGTTCAGAGCCAGCAAAAAACTGAAGATGGCTTGATTAATATCATTATGAATAATAGGCCAGGCTTTAGTTTAAAGATGACCATTAAAACCATCTTGGCCAGGAGAACTATTTTTATCTAGCCCCCAAATAGCTTCCTTTACTTCATTCAGAGTTGGATAATTGTCTAAAATAACATTACCATCATCATTAATCAGCTGAGGAATACAATTGAGGCTAGAAAAGTCCCCTTGCTATGAAGTATCAGGATCAAAAATAGACTTAAAATAAGAAGTAGCTTCATTTTGAATACCTGCTGCATCTCTGAGAACAACACCATTTAGAATCTTTGATGGAGTAAAATATTATTCACCGTAACAAGTTACATAATATTTTATTCCACAAGACAAGATATAATAAAAAAATCATAATATATCAATAATATCTTTACAATATATGTCACATGAGCATATAATTTTGTTTAAACTCACAATATTCTGATAAATTTTTTGATAATAGTCAAAGTAACTTTCGTAGAGTTGTAAACACGTCGCAAGATATTTGCACCAATACCATGCTGAACAGCTGATACCTCACAAACCTTCTCATTGCTATTCATATATGCTTTTTATTACTAAATTATGTGAGATATACTGATAATAACAAACACTTAATTTTTTTACTAATTAATAAATAAAAATATACTGAAAAGTTCTATTTTTTCAATCTTTGTCTACTTTCTCATCTAACCTATCAAATCACTCAACGTTTATGCATTGTCATTCACTTTATTGGATTTGAAGATTTTCACTGCTTGTATATTTGAGGGTATAAATAACATTTTGATTTTTATTCTCTAATAAGTTACCAGTTTTTTAGTAACTAATACATTTATTGTTTTAATATTTTAGTTGAGAAGTGAATTCCAATTTTATTTTTTTTTTTAATATAAGAGATTTAAATAAGTATAAGTATAATCAAAATATTCCCAAAATAATAGTAAATTATACAAAAAAATCTCATACAAGAACAAAACAACAACGTCTAATACAATTTTTAATTAGTGTGAAACAATATCAAATACTCCGTTTCAATCAACCATGAGATGAAAAAATAAAGTTTCAGGGCGTAATGCGCCATAACCTAACGCGCATCAAATATTGTCGGCATAGATCATTTTTATGGTCCATCACATCCATTATGACATCTCCCCAGAAATCCAGAATTTCTTATTGTATGTAACATAAAAAAACTGATTTATGCCGTTTTCAACACTAGAAACAATTGCGATTGAAGTGTATTCAACCCATTTTACCGTCCATTTTTCCAAAAACTGACCATATGCTTTTCACAATTGAAAGTAAGTCTCACTAAATCGGTAAACAGATTAGACTGCCTATTCTTCTCTACTTTAGTATCTATTTACTTTCATTCATCTATGTACTTTTAGCAACAATCATATCAACTTTCATGTTGGGTAGAAAATCTTTAACGTACGTTAACATCTCGTACATTCACTTTCAATTTATTTTTTTGTCATACACAATATCATTGATACGACTTACTGTTCGATCACCTTTTGTAAACAAGACATCTAAGGTTAGTTTTATGTACATCGTAACCTTTTTCGGAAAAATGTAGAAGATACAATGTCGGGAATAAAGCTGAAAAGAGAAGGTTCTCCAATCTTATGGTATTGCCTATATTCTTAAATAAACGTTTATTGTATAAAGTAGACTAACTTTACCAAAAAATCTAGTTCGAAATTTTTTCTTGAGATAAAAAGCACACCGGTGCAAAGAAGAAAATACACAATAGTATACTATTTGCCTCCAATTCAACATCTCTTGTTTGTGCATATTTTCACAATTTGGGTAGATATTTATCAATTTGGCGAGTTGCAAACCAATATCAATTAAATGTATGAATCAACATCACGACCAAATCCATTTTTTTTTTTTATCAAAACAGTTCATCAATCCAAGAGAACCAATTCACTCTGTGTAGATTGACTGAACGCAGAAAACATTCCACTGGCAGGCGATCGTGACATTCTCACTTATGATATCTACAGGTGTTGTCACCAATAACATTGACCCCTCTTAGTTGAGACAGGTGATCCTATGGTTGAAGTAGAAATTAATTTAATTCCATCAGACCTATGAGGATCAGGTCATACCTAAAAAATATTCTTTTTCCTTTTTTTTCCAATTAATTTCGATCGAATTTCTTTAAGATGAGTTCATAAAGTCGGACCAGTAAATTCTAACCACCACTTTAGTTCTCCAATTTTTTTGAATCTTGCTAATATACAAGTTCTAATTGTATCTTTAACCACTACTTATATATATATATATATATGCATATATATATATATATTGGAAAAACAGACACTTTCTATTATGCTCATATTGAAACACATGACATAAATTAGGGATGGATGTAGGAATAAAAAGAGTATTAGGCCTATATATACCCACATATAATTGCTATTATTTACTAACAATATAAAAACCTAGATCCGATAAAAAAGATAAAAGAGGAGATAAAGATAACGATAACGATAGTAGCATAATAAAAGGTAATAATAAATCCTAACTTCCCATTATTTAAATCTTATCCAACATACAATAGCATAATAAAAAATTATTCTCTCAAAATCTTATCCAACATACAATGTGTAACATTCTATTTTAATGAATATTACATATATATATATATATATATATATGTACACTACAAAATAATGTTTGATTTAGTGAGAGTCAAAAGCTGTCACAAGTCTGTCGCAAATTGATTAAACTGTCGCAAAACCGTCACAAATTGACTAAACTGTCACAAATTCGTCACAAAAACCGTCGCTAATAAGCTCGTAACAAAAAATACCGTCACTAATACCGTCGTTATTTGAGTATTTTTTTGTAGTGGTATATATAAATATTTATATGTATATATAAATATATGTGTGTACTTATTACAATTTGTTGATTAAAAATAATCATTAATTCATTTACGTGATTATCTACATGAGTAGATGTGTATTGTGAAATAAGAAACTTTATCTTTTTTTTTTTGTGTCACTAGTTTGACTTCGCTAGCTGGCCTTTAATTAAAGGTCTTACTAGTACCACTAAGCATTACTTTGTATGTGCATATATTTAACATATATGTTTACCATTCTAAGTTATAAATGGCAAGAGTAAAAATTACTCGTATATATCACCTTGACCATTAAGATGAAGTTTATGCTTTTGAATGAAACTGGAGGTTTAGAGTTTGGGACGTTGCATGTTTTCGAAGGACTGTCGATGTTACCCTTAATTTGTTAATATAAGATCGTATAATTCAGTATAACTCAATAACTATGGCAATCCATAACGCGGTTCCTTTTGACCACTTTTACTCGATATTAGTTCGCTCATATATTTGTATTCGTTTTATTATGATATTTAGTTAGCACAAAGTGCGACAATTTGTCCCGAATCTGTTTCTTTCTCTGTTGTCTCCTAAAGATAATGGTATATTGCAATACACATAAAATTCTTTATAGTACTTAAATTTTGTTACGACCTTATAGATGGAAAAATTGGTCGAATACTGATACATTTTGGCATTACTATTGAAAAAAGCTCTACCCACAGTCTATATATGTTAATGTTACTATGACGTTCATCAATTTCATGTTATTCTCTGACTAAATTTGTTCATCTAATTTTGAAAGCTCCATTTCTATTAACTCTGTTAATTTAAATCCATTTATATATATGACAATATTTATATAATTGCTTAAGAGGATGACATTAGTGCACCATGCAAATGTAATTTTATATATTTCACAAAATTGCGGAACGGATGTTAAGAAACGACCCCGTCCTTTTATAGACGGGACTTCAATGCTAGTTATTTTAAAATTAAAATACCGAACCTATAAAACGGACCAAATTTATCATATTTTCCTTAAAATATATGGATTGGTTTTTCAGTTGATGCCAAAAACCATTAACGTAATACTAATTTCCCCTTAACTGTACGTGTACGTGGTTGCATGTCAGATTGGGTTAGTGTCTGGTTGGTATACAAGTGTTACTTAATTGTATTGATATGGATACTCAATCCATCAAAAATCTCACAAGTAACATGTCGACGTGTAAACTTTCATGAACCAATAAAGCATTAAATTTAATTGTTTCATAAAAGTAAAAAACATTGAAAATGTAATTGATCATGTTTTTCTGAGTATGATTTATTATAAAAAAAAAAAAACATTCTCATCTAAGTACAATTAACTCAACCCAAAAGTAAAGTACAATTAACCGGTTTATTTATCAAAACATGAATCACCAATATTTCTTTCCTATGATCAATAGTCATCCGTTCCAAAATATTTACCCACCACGAACCTAAATGCAATTTTAACCGGCAAAGAACATATGTAAATTATTAAAACGGAAATTTTCAAAATTTAATCATAAAGTTAAATATTAAACTAGGTGATTAACTTTTCAAAATTTTGATTTCGACAATTTATGTATGAGTTTTTTTATCGGTTAAAGTTGTATGTAATTTGTGGTGGACAAACATTACGAAACCGAGTGACAGTACCACATTCGAAAAACAACTGCCAAATTATAAATGCGTTACCAAATTCAAATTACAAAATCAACATTTATAGCGTCTTCACTTGCTAATTTGAAAACATATACATACATAAACAAATACACTAGTCCAAAAAAAGCCTAATTTCTCTAAAATGCATTAAAAATGTTGTGTAATTAATCACAAATACTGTTGTACTGGGATACTCTATTTTGGTTTTTTAGTTCCACAGTTTGTAAATTAACATAATTTCATGTTATATATTTATCTTAATTCATTTTTGCATGCATCATACTGTTATTTATAGGGCTGGGCAAAAAACCGAAAAACCCAAACGGGACCGATAACCGAACCGAAAAAGACCGAAACAGAAAAACCAAAAAAATTTCGTGTCGGTTTCGGTTTTCAATAAAACTGAACCGAAAAAGACCGAAACAAAAAAAAACCGAAAAATACCGAAAAATCGAAACTGGACCGAAAAAAACCGGTCCGGTTCGGTCCAAAAGTTGGGAGTTATTAATGGTTGGTTTCAAAAGTTGTAAATTTTGTCTTAATCATATAAATAGTAGTAATGAGGGTATAATAAGGTTCAAACTTTAGCAAGGTCATAATTATTAATTTGATGTTGTCACAAGCTTGGAAGTAAAATATATAGTACTGTATGTATGGAATGTTATAAGGTTTTACTCTTGTAATTGTTATGTAGTTTGTAACGTATTATTTATAAGCGATCATTTACCAATTAATTTATTTGATAATTAAAGAGGAAGAACATATAAGGAATGTATTTAGTGTTGTGTAATTATTTCAAGTAAGTAAACAGTTGAAAGTAACGTGTAACCTATTTGTATTTTCTCTATAGCTTTATAAATATTTGTCTTAGAGGAGGATGACTGGATCCACATATATGATATATATGCATATAAACAAGAACATATAAATATATATATATATATATATATATATATATATATACTTATTACTATGCTAAATATATATGTATATAACTAGATATGTGTATGTAACGAAAAAGAAACAGATAGGATAGTATCAAGTCGAGGTTTTCAAGCAGTACTAGGGGATTCAACAATGGGTAATGGGAGCTCATCTGCCAAAACATGATGATTACTCAATTGTAGATAGTTATTTATCCGTAACATCGTTTTTTTTTAAAATAACTGGTGGGGAAAACCCACACTTTTATTATTACCGCTATCTCAAGAATCGCCAACAAATAATCATGCAACATTTCAAACTTTGTAGCTTCCTTAGCTACAAAATCTCATTAATTTATGCTTCAAGTAGAACAATGGCATATACTAGTGTTTCTGACGTAGCCATGTTGACGGTGCGGAAATACAGAAGAGGACTATAAGAAACATAACATGTTAGGTCACAAAGAAGAGGACTATCAAGATTGTGCAAGAATAAGCAAGGAAGTGGTACTCTCTCTCACTAGGATGAGATGTTTCTGGTTAGCGGTGAATAATACAGAGTATAAAGCGAGGAGAAGAGAAAGAGAATAACAGTTTTAAAAGTCAACTACTTTCACAGGGCATGTATTAATAAGTTATTTAACTCGAGTTTCTTAAGTTTAAAATGTTACAGTTTCAATCCATTCGTATTTCTTTTATTGTAATAAGGTCGGAGTATCAAATTAAACTCAATATAAATAAAATATGTGGGCATCCACCACTTTTAATTTTAAAAAAAAACTAGTATGTTTGAGGTTTCTAGCTTGGTAGAATATGGGAGGTTGCACTGCTAAATTTTGGTTGGTTTTTTGAAGCTATGAAAGGTTAATTTTGTTTGGCCATTAATGTATATTAATGGAGAAGCCCCATGCTGAGAATATATACAAGAAACAATTAATGACTTGAACCTAAATTGATTTTAAAAAAATCATATCATATTTAAAGACAATAAATTCCTTACCTTATTTTCCACATCATAATTTCTACCCTCAATGGAAATATCTCAAATATCTCCGAGCATTTAATTTTTTCTCATCATGATAGTATATATAAATAATATTGCCCATATAGAGAATAACGAACCAGAAAAGCAAATATTCACAATATAGAAACCGTAAGAACCCGGATTTTCGTAGGAAAATGCCGGTGTAAAGAGAAAATATTTGTCCCACATCGGCTAGATATGTGAGTACCTATATGGTATATAAGTTAAGAAAACCCTCCTTACTATCACCAAGGCCTTTTAAAGTCGTGCGGCCCGAGAAGCGATGACGAAATCGGGCCAAAGCGGACCGGACAATATTGGTGGTAATAAGCAGATGGTGGCAGTCTGGTCGGAGGATCGGGTCGTTACAATTGGTATCAGAACCACTATCTAACCAATGGTGTGTGAACCACCCCTAGAAGGACGACGTGCCCGACGAGGACGTCATGCCTGAAAGGGGAAAGAGTGTAAGAACTCGGATTTTTGTAGAAAAATGCCGGTGTAAAGAGAAAGTATTTGTTCCGCATTGGCTAGATATGTGAGTACCTATATGATATATATGTTAAGAAAATCCTCCTTACTATCACCAAGGCCTTTTAAACTCGTGTGCCCGAGAACCGAGGACGAAATCGGGCCAAAGCGGACGAACAATATTAGTAGTAGTAAGCAGATGGTGGCGGTCTGGTCGAAGGACTGGGTCGTTACAGAAACCATATACTCCAATTCTTTGCTTCTATGATACATACGTAGCCATGCCCAAAAAGAAGGTTAAAATTGCCTTTATTGAAGATGTTGCCCGAATAAATGCAGCATACAAGAAAAGAAATAAGGGCTTGCTGAAAAAAGAGCATGAGCTCTCTACCTTATGTGACATTGATGTATGTATGGTCATATATAACCCACATGAGAACCAACCCGAGGTCTGGCCCAATGTTCGAGCGGTGATGTACCGGTGTTTGACCGGATGTGAAGTAAAAAATTTAAGCATGGAAGATCTAGCCCCCCTAAATATGTTGGTAGATCGATATACAAAGGAGGCTAGTGAAATGGTTGAGAAGTTGGCTAGGGGGGAGGGCTCAAGCAAGATGGGTGAGTTTGAAAGTAGTAACGAAGTTGCACTTATGGAGGAAGAAAATCATAATGAAAATTTTGGCTTGGAAGCAACGCAAAGGACACAAGAGTTTACCGATAATGAAAATGAGCATAAGCTTACGCGGTTAGTTAAGGAGCCCGAGATGCTGTTCATGCCTGTCGGAGATGACAACAATGGAGGTACCTCCAATGCTTTATATCATGAGGGATGTGGAGATACACCTTTTTAGCTGTTGTTTTTTATTACTCAAGATTTTCGATGTTTTATCCCTTGCATGTTTAATTAGCATCTTGTAATTTTTGTTATGTTTTTGTTTTATCTTATTTGTGTTTATATCCTTTCAGTGGTTTTAGATCTTCTTTATATTTCAAACCCAGCTGCTTAATTACATATCCATATACATTGTAACATGTAATCAATAAAAGATGAGTATTTTTTTTATAACGACTCGTTTGTTTAATTATTTTTTTAATATAGGAAAACTATGAACAATTAGTTTTAGATAGTAATTAAAGAATATCAAAAGAAAACTTAACGAGCCAACGTGATTGTTTCATATGATTTTCATATAGCCAATCACAATGTCTTGGGATTAAGACATAATTTGACGACAATGATCTTGAAAAATGTATGAAACTGATAATCATAACAATAATCTTCCTCCCCACCAAATTACCACTATGATCCTTACTTTGTAGAAACTAATGCGAACACTAGTACTCTACTTGTTTCCTCTTTATTAACTGGCCCCAATTACCATTCTTGTAAAAGAGCTATGAAAATCTCTATAGGAGCTAAATAAAAGCTAGGTTCTGTTAATGGTGCCCTACCATGTCCCCCTGATAGTGATCCTATGTTTGGTGCTTGGATTCAATGTAATCTCATTGTTATGAGTTGGATTATTTAAGGTTAATTAATATTTAGTGGCCCATTAACACACTTGACATTCAACTAATGGTGTGGATGAGCAGCTATCCCCTCCTCCAAGAGGAATAAATAATTTGTCTCTAAGAACACAAGACGATGTGCGTAAAAGTAATAAAATTAGCTTATTTTTCGTGACCTAAGATGTTATGTCTTTTATTGTCCTCTTATGTATTTTCGCATCATCAACTTGGCTACGTAAAAAATAATAGTATATGCCATTGTTCTTCTTGAAGCATCAATTAATAAGATTCTGTAGCTAAGGATGCTAAATAGTTATAATGTTGCATGATTCTGTAGTGTTCTATGTGTTGGCGTTTCTTGAGATAGCGGTAGCATCGTGTTTAGCTTTCTATGCCTCTAGAACTCCCATTTCCTGATCTTTTTAAATATATTCCAGATTATGTTTCATAATTTAACTGTAGTCCAATTACGATGAAATTTTGTATGGTTGGGGTTCCTCAAATATTTGGATCATAATAGGCTCAAACTAGCTAGATTTAGAACTACAAATAAAAATCAATAATGTTCAAGCCAAGAATCTTTCAATGTTCTGTTCCCAACTTCATTTTCACTGTGATGGGATTATATGCAATAAAACTTTTTTAGGGAACGGTTTTTTTCATATACAGAACAAATCAAATCAATTGTAACGATGAGTTACCGAAGGTCCGCAAGCTTTGATGAAAATCTTATGAAAGTGGTTGTGATGTAGTTTTTAAACCTAAACCTTAACTTAAACCTAAGCACTCATGTAACCAAATTACAGGATTGGGATTTTTATAATTGTGTTAGAGTGTAGCAATGAAATTTAAGATCTAGATAATTTAATCGGCCAAAATATAAGGCCACCTTTGTTTGCGTCATAGGATTATTAGTAGCCTGTGACAAGATTGGGGATTTTTATAATTGTGGTAGCTGCGTTGCAATGAAATTTAAGCACTAGATAAATTAATCAGCCAAAATATAAGAGTTATTATTAGTTCCAACAAGGCTAAGTAAAAGAACTTTACACGAGTCATCATTCATTTACAATTTGCATCTTTGTAACTTTGGGTTGGTATAGAAGATGAGATTATTTAGATGCATAGCTTCTGTCACGCCCCGGTTTCCATAAAAAGTTACGGGTGAGCTTTTGAAAAGTAGAACATTTTAAATAAGCAATTAAATGTTTTGAAAAATAAAACGGCATCAAGCGTTATTAAAACAAAAAATTACTGCAACGGAAAAATAACATTTTCAAAGTAGTTTTTAAAGTAAACTTGCCCATAGGCTACAACTTTAAAACTCGAATTCAAATAGAAATAACACAATTGTCTGAAACATAGAAAAACTAAACAACTCAAAGGAAAAGATCCTCCATAAAGTTTTAAAGATGAAAACATCACAACTGAAATAAAATCGCGTCCATGCTATGCACCGCAACAAATGTCCTATTCCGCAATGCCCTTTCCTTGTCTAGACCTGTCACAAATTTATAACGGTGATTTTCACGCATCAATATAGATAAGCCGGCACACCCACGGATGTACTGACAAACCATCAATGCCTCAATGTGTAACCCACAATATAAATGTACGAATATAGACGATAATAAAAAAAATGTAATAATTCCTACAACTTCTCTTCCTACTTCATACTACAAAGTTAAAAAAGAAATACTTAAATAGTTAATATTTTTTTTTAATTAGATTCCACTTTATTTATTTTTTTCCTTCGATGATCATCAATTACCCCATAGTTAGGTATTGTTCCTATCCATTCGTGGTGTCAGTGCCCCCAGATAAGTGATAGAATAAAGCCATTATGAAATTGTACATATCCTTTCGTGATGCCAGTGTCCCCGACTAAAGAAGAGACAAACGCCAATCAAAATAGTATTTTAAGTATTTTCAGACCATACCGTAATTTCTTTTTTTCTAATCTATAAATTGTTATTAATATTCTTCCATTCTTCTAGCCTTTGTCTTGTATTAAAACCCTTCAAAATATACAATCTTAGCTTGTACTACGATACTCCTTTTGTCATATTAAACAAAATAAATAATCATTCATCCACATATGTCAATTCCTTCCAATCAATCACGAATACATGAATGACATAACCATCACAATAAAATAGTCATAAACTATTACTAACTAATATGTCTTTATATCATCCAAACAAGAAACGATCAATTGTACAAATAGGGTCAAACCAAGGTAATAATCATCATAACAATATTAGCGTAAATTGGCAATAACACCAATCCTAATATAAAGAACCTACGATTCAAAAATTTAGCAAATAAATAATAAACATACAAGCAAACATCCTTGTCAACAAGCACGCAATGACTCCCGTTACTTTAAACGTGTGGGCCCTCTCTCCCTCTCTCCCTCCCTCCCTCTCATTTAACCATTTAGCTCAAGACTATCTAATTTATCATTGTAGAAAGATACCAAGTTTACAATAATAAAAGTTTCGTTGTTCGTTTACTATAAAACACTTACTAAATAATTAATTAATAAACCGAGTCGTTACAGCTTCTGCAAATTTTGAAAATATATTGGATAAATTAATTTTCCCATACAGGTCAATCTTTAAGACAAGCGCCCGACTCACTGTATGGGTGGGGGTGGTGCTCTACACATCTTTCACCAAAATACTATGACTAACAATGCTAGGATGATAATAATATCAATAATATTGTGATTAAGATATTTCTACCAATAGACCAGGCATTAAAAAGTCTGACCAAGTTTTTCACGTTTTGTTTTTTATGATGATATCGTCATTGTCATCAAATTATGTCTTAATCCCAAGACTTTGTGATTGGCTATATGAAAATCATATGAAACAATCACGTTGGCTCGTATCTCTGAGTTTTCTTTTGATATTCTTTAATTACTATGTAAAACTAATTGTTCATAGTTTTCCTATATTAAGAAAAAAACTAAACAAACGAGTCGTTATAAAAAAAATACTCTTCTTTTATTGATTACATGTTACAATGTATATGGATATGTAATTAAGCAGCTGAGTTTGAAATATAAAGAAGATCTGAAACCACCGAAAGGATATAAAGACGAATAAGATAAAACAAAAACATAACAAAAGTTACAAGACGCTAATTAAACATGCATGGGATAAAACATCGAAAATCATGAGTAATAAAAAACAACAGCTAAAAAGGCGTCTCTTCACATCCCTCATGATATAAAGCATTGGACGTACCTCCATTGTTGTCATCTCCGACAGGCATGAGCAGCGTCTCGAGCTCATTAACCAACTGCATAAGCTTATGCTCATTTTGGATTCTTGGTAAACTCTTGTGTCATTTCCGTTGCTTTTAAGCCAAAATTTTCGTTATGATCTTCTTCCATCATAAGTGCAACTTCGTTAATACTTCCAAACTCACCCATCTTGCTTGAACCCTCCTCCCTAGCCAACTTCTCAACCATTTCACGAGCCTCCTCCGTATATCGTTCTACCAACATCTCTAGGTGGGATAGATCTTCCATGCTTAAATTTTTTACTTCACATCCTGTCAAACACCGGTACATCACCTTCTTCATCTCCATCTCCTTGTTTTTTTCCATCACTTTTTTTACTTTTTTGGCAACTTTCAATATCCGTTCCCTAGTTAAGCTTTCTTGGTCCGTCATTTCCCGCCTCTTCTCCAAATCTGGCATTCTCTTAAACCTAGAAATCACCCTCTGTGCTGATCGAAAATTGGGCCAGACCTCGGGTTGGCTCTCGTGTGGGTTATATATGACCACACACATGTCAGCATCACATAAGGTAGAGAGCTCATTCACTATTTTTAGCAAGCCCTTATTTCTTTTCTTGTATGCTGCTTTTCTTCGGGCAGCATCTTCTATAAAGGCAATTTTAACCTTCTTTTCGGGCATGGCTACTTACGTATCAAAGAAGCAAAGAATTGGAGTATATGGTTTCTATATTATGAATATTTGTTTTTCTGGTTTGTTAGTCTATATGGGCAATAGTATATATATATATATATATATATATATATATATATATATATATATATATATATGTAATATCATGATGAGAAAGAAGTAAATGCTTGGAGATATTTGAGATATTTTCATTAATTGTAGAAATTATGATGTGGAAAATAAGGTAAGGAATTTATTGTCTTTAAATATTATATGATTTCTTTTAAAATCATTTAGGTTCAGGTCATTAATCGTTGCTTGTATATATTCTCTTCATGGGGCTTCTCCATTAATATACATTAATGGCCAAACAAAATTAAACTTTCATTGCTTCAAAACCCAAACAAAATTCAGCAGAGCAAACTCCCATATTCTACCGAGCTAGAAACCCCAAACATACTAGTTTTTTTTAAAAAAATTAAAAGTGGGGGATGCCCACATATTTTATTTATATTGAGTTAAATTTGGTCTCCGACCTTGCTAAAACAAAAGAAATACGAACGGATTGAAACTGCAACATTTTAAACTTAAGGAGCTCGAGTGAAATAACATAATAATACAAGCCCTATAAAAGTAGTTGATTTTTAAAACTATTATTCTCCTTCTCTTTGCTTTCTAATATGTATTTTTCACCGCTATCCAGAAACATCTCATCCTAGTGAGAGAGAGTAGCCCTTCCTTTCTTATTCTTGCACAATCTTGATAGCGATGCTTGATCTCTGTGAAAGAGATGAAAAAAGGTGTAGCTCTGTTTTATTCTTAAAACTTCATCTATTTGTACTGATCTCATCAAGAAATCCATGGCTATGCTGACGGTGAACTGCTTCAATATAATATCATGTTATATTATCTCAAAACTCTTATATATACCTATTTATAGCTATCAAAATAATGACTGTCGTACTATTTTTTTTCCATATTGGAACCCGAGTAATTCAATCATGGTAGATGATGAGCAATCTCCAATTCCCGGATCTCTAATTCTAAGGTAATTTAAGATAAAACTCTTTTAATTCCCTCTTTATGTAACTTAAAATTGAAAAGAAACTTAATGAATTTGAGTAGACTTAATCATTTCTGCAAGTTATTCCATTTCTATTAGTGTGGTTTAAGTTATGTTTTTGTAAATTTGCAAGCATTGTTTTAGCAAATTTTGAAGCATTACGCAATCGGTTTTGTATAAAGTAGCATACTTTAATGTACAACTACAATACGATTAAGTTCGATGCTGCCATGCTAATATAGAGTTGTACGTTGAAATTAGTTCATAATGTCTCATTAAACACATCCCAAGCGTAGCCATTAATTGCTTAAAAGTTGCATACCAAACAAGCCCTCAATGACCATTAATTGTTTAAAAATTTCAAATTCAAACAAGCCTGGTAAAACTCAACAAAACTTATTACACGGACATGTAAAAATATAAAGGGTACTCATAGTCAAACTACATAATCAAACAACCATCTTTTGATCCATGGATAAGCACATGCATAATTTTAATTATCTCAGACAATCGAAGTATAATCAGACATGGAGGTGATTATTCTATGGGGTTTTGGGCTCTTAATTTGAGTAGGTGACTGATTTTATTTTGAAAGGAGGGATTAAAAATGTTTTGAAGGAGAAAGTGTGGAGATACTCTGAGAGAAGGGAATTGATTGTGTTTTGAAAGAAGAGAGAGAGTAGACAGATATTTGTTTTTTAATTTTGGAATGTCTATAGACATGTCATCACTCGGGTATAGAGTCTGTTTCAAATGTCTGGCTATATAGGTTTATTGCTGGATCAATCTCCTTAATGGGACTCAATCCCTTAATGTTGCCAATGTCGGGATCTGGTCCAAACCCAATGTTTTCACATGAATATCCTCTCCAAGAGTTTAAGCCAACACTTAATTTCTCCTTAAATGAGATATATCAAAATGGGTATTCAAATCTTCAAGATGTTCAAGAGGCTGCTCCAAGGCTAATTTTCCCTTTCAACGATTTGAAGCAACCACCAAACTCGAGCGATGAACTGGAGCAACATAGAAAGCAAGGAGAGGCTAATGGGTATTGGAGTGGCAAGTTGAACGGAGGATCGCGGTAAAAATGTGTTCACTATATAATTTTAGGATGCGTATATTAATTTTAATGTGAGGCAACTTGAAGAAAAACTGGTGATTGGTGTTATCTTTGTTTATCTTCTTGTATTTCCATTTCTATCTCTATTTCTATTGGCGTGCAAATGTTTGGGTTTGATCAGAATTTACATGTAGAATTATATGATCTTTCTTTTGCTTATTTGTTGAAACGGATATGCATCTTGTTGTCCCTTTCCAAATATCCCCTTCTAATTTTTTGCTGCCTGTAAGAGTGTAAGTTTTCTTTTATGCTGCCGTAAGTTAATCTATACATTGAATTAATTCATGACATATTGATCGAGGCTAGTCCATCAGTGAGTAGTATTGTGTCATTGTTTTGATTGTTGAGCTCTCAAGCTACAACTGTATTTTCTAATCATTCCCAAAAAAAACTTTATGTTATATTGATATCCTATTAGCCAACAATATATAGTTACAATACTAGTATATATGGTTACTGTTGATCTATTGTGAGTGTTTTCTCCTTTTGCACATTATTTCGTTGAATTTGTTGATGTCGAACCATTAGAAAAAGACTAAATATGAGCAATCTTTTTACTGGTACAGAGCAATCAGTCCTTCAAATGGTTTGATTTTAGTCCAAGATAAAATCGTACAAATATGTACTGTTAATACACCTCCCTCAAGTTGGAATGTGGATTGAAAAAACACCCAACTTGACTAACAAATTTTTAAACATGGATTCACCCAAATATTTTGTAAAAATATCAGCTAAATTATTGATAGAATAAACATGTAATGGATGAATAACTTTCTGCAAAATCGTTTCTCTAATAAAATGATAGTACACCTCTATGTGTTTAGATCTTTCATGGTTAATAGGATTATTAGCCAAATCCAGAGCTGATTTACTATATGTATATAAAATCAATGGTTTTCATGCTTAATTTTGAAATCTTATAAAAGTTGTAGCAACCACATAAATTCACAAGTTGTATTTGCCATAGCTCTATACTCTGCTTCAACTGAGCTCCTAGAAATTGTCACGCCCCAAATTCCATAAACACGGATATCGAGGCATGACCTTTTTAAAACAAAAGGAAATAGAACCTGTTGGTACAAAATTTAAATTTTAAAAGAAAAGCAATTGCGAGCTAATGGAACAATTAAACGAATAAATAAAACTGTTTGCCAAACGCGGCTACATGACCAAATGGTGTTGACAACTTATAAAAATTACCAAACGAAAGTAAATTGCCCGTAGGCTACAACCTCAAAATATAATCTAGATGAAAATAAAGCAGAAGCCCCGAGCCCATGTGATGCATTGCTAAAACTGCTAACCAAACGCCTCAACCTATAATGTACCTGAACAACAAAATTGTAACGGTGAGTCCCACGCACATAACTAGACGGGACGGCACCACAAATACTGTCACTCCATCACATAAATGCAAGAGCCCACAAATTCTACAACTACGATAATCGACGTATAAAAAGAAATAAAATAACATTCTACAACGGGATAAATTAAATAACGTCAACACAAATCAATAACAAACATGGACCTCTCATGCCACCTACCCCGGTCCGTAAGGTAGGTCATTCCCTATCCCCTCGGCCGTCTTCTGTCCCCGGAATTAGGAAGAGACAGAGACCATTGCTAACATAAAAGTAGATTTAAAGTGCGCACTTGGACCTCTCATGCCACTCGCCCCAGTCCGTAAGACGAGTCATTCCCTATCCCCACGGCCGTCTTCTGTCCCCGGAATTAGGAAGAGACATAGACCATAGCTAACATAAAAATAAATATAGTGCACACTAGGACCTCTCATGCCACTCGCCCCAGTCCGTAAGACGAGTCATTCCCTATCCCCACTGCCGTCTTCTGTCCCCGGAATTAGGAAGAGACAGAGACCATTGCTAATGTATCAATATTAAGGCCTCGGCCAATAATATTATACTATTCATATAATATAATCTCATACGTATAAATATTAAGGCCTCGGCCAATAATA
Organism: Primula veris; assembly: GCA_963682055.1. Classification (NCBI taxonomy): domain Eukaryota; kingdom Viridiplantae; phylum Streptophyta; class Magnoliopsida; order Ericales; family Primulaceae; genus Primula; species Primula veris. Next base: position 7,852,722 of record OY821750.1, on the reverse strand, counting down.
TTATACTATTCATATAATATAATCTCATACGTATAAATATTAAGGCCTCGGCCAATAATATTATACTATTCAAATAACACAATCTCGTACGTCACTTAACGTAATACAACATAATCCAAAAGCATAGGTGCTAGATTCACAACTAGCCAAACAATGTCTAATCAACATAAAAACTCATTCAAGCATTTTAGCAAACACCTTGTATGCATAAACTACAATGCATCTATATTCAACAATAAATTACCCAATTTATCAACACAATATCAATAAATAAAGACATGCAAACTCGTCCATATTCTCGTTAATCCGAAATTAACACGACTAAATCCTCAATTAACAAATAAGTGAATTGAACATATAACCAACTAAACCCAATTAACAAATAAGTGAATTAGTCATATAACAACTAAACCCAATTAACAATTTATAAAACTAATTAAGATAAAAGGCAAAAACCCCCAATTTATAATAAACATAAAACCTAATCCTAACATACACCCTCGTCTAGTCGCTATGGATAACCCCCGTTACCTTAGCGTGTAGAGGAGATGATTCCGGTAATAATCCGCTAACGTGGTTTCTCTTTTTCTTCTTCTTCTTCTTCTTCTCTTTTCTCTCTTTTCTCTCTTCTTACTTGTTTTTACTGTTTTTAGGTTATGAAAGTGGCTGAAAAAGTGTTTAGAAAAACTGTTTTGAGATAGTTTGTGGTAACGAACTATTTGGTCCCCAAAGTTTTAAAAGTTAACTCTTAATCCAAAAATATTGTTTTACTACTCAAAAATAACAAATCTTTAAAAACAAATCTATTGGGTCCTTTTTATTAGTAAAATTAGTAACAGGTTTTTAAAATAAGGTTTTTCGGAAGAGTTTCGGTTTTTGGCTAAAAATTAGTCGAGTGACCGGTTTTTGGTAAAATTTGAATAAAACGTTTTTGGATGAATTAAAACATAATTAAAACCATTTATAAAAATACGGGTGAAATTTCGTCCCGAAATTAGAATGCATCTAAAGAAAAATACCTAAAGAAAAGTCGAGATTAGGATATTTCCTCTTCATCTCATCCTCGCGTTCCCATGTTGCCTCCTCGGCCCCGTGGTGTTTCCAAACCACCTTTACCAATCTAATCGTATTTCCTCGAAGTTCCTTTTCTTGTACATCGATAATCCTCATAGGTCCCACTTCGTAGGTCACATCCGCACTAACCTCAATGTCCTCAAAGTCCACCACGTGTGAAGGGTCGTGATGATACTTTTTCAACATTGACACATGGAAAACCGGGTGAACCCCCGCCAACTTTGGTGGCAAGTCCAACCGGTATGCAACTTCTCCAACTCGGTCCACGATCTCAAATGGTCCGATAAATCTAGGGCTCAACTTCCCTTTAGAGCCAAACCTCATAATCCCCTTCCTTGGCGAAACTCGCAAAAATACTTGATCCCCCTTTTCGAACTCCAAAGGTCTCCTCCTCTTATCCGCATAGCTCTTTTGCCTACTTCGGGCCGTCTCAAGCCTTTGTCGAATTAACTTAATCTTTTCTGTCGTTTCTTGAACCAATTGCGGTCCTAACATTTCCGCTTCTCCCACCTCGGTCCAACACACCGGAGACCTACACGGCCGCCCGTATAAAGCCTCAAAAGGTGCCATGCCAATACTAGCCTGAAAGCTATTATTATACGCAAAACTCCACTAAGGGTAGATGGCTCTCCCAGCCTCCCTTGAAGTCATTCACGCATGCGCGCAACATATCCTCTAGTACTTGGATAGTCTGCTCCGATTGTCCATCCGTTTGGGGATGGAATGCCGTACTCATTGTCAACTTGGTCCCTAAGGAATTTTGCAATGCACCCCAGAACCTCGACACAAACCTCACGTCTCGATCCGATACTATCGAAATCGGCACCCCATGAAGTCTAACAACTTCCTTAATATACTTCCGTCCCAAGATTTCCACCGAATTTGTCATCTTAATCGCAATGAAGTGTGCGGATTTGGTCAAACGGTCGACCACAACCCACACAGCGTCATTCCCACTTACCGATCTAGGTAAGTTGGTCACAAAGTCCATTGCTATCCTTTCCCACTTCCATTCCGCCACCGGTAAGGGTTGGAGCATACCCGCCGGCCTTTGGTGTTCCGCCTTTACTTGTTGGCAAGTTAGGCACTTGCTAACATATAAAGCTACATCTCGTTTCATTCCGGGCCACCAAAATTGTCTCTTCGCATCGTGATACATTTTCGTCCCGCCGGGATGAACGGCTAATCGGGAGTGGTGAAACTCCTTTAATACCTCATTCCTCATATTTTCCGTCACGTAAGTCCTTCCCTTAAATCGTAGTCCTCCATCGGTTCCTTTCGTCCAACCATCTAATCCTTCGCTAGAACTCATCTGTTTCTCATAGCTCTCCACTTTCTCATCCCCTTCTTGCGCTTCCAGAACCCTACTCACAAGTTCCGGTTGTACCACTATTGTGTACAAGGTCCCCACATCAACATGTCCCAACTCCAAGTCGAACTCGTTCACTTTTCCCATCATCCTCCATTCCTCGATCGCCACATGCGCTAAGGTCGCATGAGACTTTCGACTCAAAGCATCCGCCACTACATTGGCCTTTCCCGGATGATAGTGCAAGTCATAGTCGTACTGTTCTAAATATTCCATCCATCGTCGTTGTCGCATATTTAGATCACGTTGGGTAAAAATATGCCCTAAGCTCTTGTGATCCGAGAACACTTCGAACTTTTCCCCGAACAGATAATGTCTCCATATTTTCCACGCATGAACTATTGCCGCTAGCTCTAGGTCATGAGTTGGATAGTTCTTTTCGTGAATCCTTAGTTGTCGCGAAGCATAAGCGATAACCTTTCCGTCTTGCATCAAGACGCAACCCAAGCCTTCCTTCGAAGCATCGCAATACACTTGGTAACCCTTCCCTTGCTCAGGAATAACTAGTATGGCAGAACTAGTCAACCGCTTCTTGAGTTCTAGGAAAGCTTTCTCGCAAGCCTCACTCCACCCGAACTTCACCCCCTTCTTGGTAAGGTAAGTCATCGGAGTCGCTAACTTCGAGAAATCCTTGACGAACCGTCGATAGTATCCAGCTAAACCCAAGAAACTCCGAATCTCGAACACATTTTTCGGTTGTGTCCAATTCGAAACCGCCTCAATTTTCTTCGCGTCCACCTTTACCCCTTCTTCCGAGATCACATGCCCAAGAAATTTCACCTCATTTAGCCAAAACTCACATTTGCTAAATTTTTCGTAAAGTTGGTGCTCTCTCAATGTGAGCAATACTAGATGGAGATGCTCCTCGTGTTCCTCTCTTGAACTCGAGTAAATCAAGATATCGTCGACGAAGACCACCACAAACTTGTCGAGATACTCCTTAAAGATTCGGTTCATTAACTCCATAAATGCCGCCGGCGCATTAGTTAACCCGAACGGCATGACCACAAACTCATAGTGACCATACCGGGTCCTAAAGGCCGTTTTCGAAATATCCTCATTCTTCACCCTCAATTGGTGATAGCCTAATCGCAAGTCGATTTTTGAAAAGAACGTCGCTCCTTTCAGTTGGTCAAACAAATCGTCAATTCGAGGTAGTGGGTACTTATTCTTAATAGTCACCCTATTTAGCTTTCGATAGTCGATGCACATCCTCATCGATCCATCTTTCTTTTGCACGAATAAGGCCGGTGCCGCCCACGGTGACGTACTCCGCCTAATAAACCCCTTCTCTAGCAGTTCTTCTAACTGCTTACTTAACTCCTTCAACTCTGCTGGTGCCAAACGGTACGGGGAAATGGCTATGGGTGCCGTTCCCGGTACCAAGTCGATAGAAAAATCTAACCCTCTTTTCGGTGGTAACCCCGGTAGATCCTTCGGAAACACATCTCTAAAGTCGTCCACTACGCGTGGCCACATTTCCACTTCCTCGTCGTTATCCACTATCGAGAGACTAGCCAAAAGACAAGACAGGTTGCCCACAACCCGCTTGGAATAATAAGGAATAGAAGAAAGGGTAGCGTCCCTTTCCCCATGAAAGAACACCTCATCTCCGGATTAAGTAGTAAGGAAAACTTTTCATCGAACACAATCGATGAAAGAGTTGAAATGAACCAACCAGTCCATTCCAAGGATCACGTCGAATCCCGACATCTCTATAACCACTAAATCGAATATAAATACATGGTCCGCGACCATCATCTCACAAGACCGACACACTCGGTCCAACACCACTCGACCCCCAAGAGGAGTCTCTACAATAATTGGGTTCTCTAGAATCCCAATTTCTAACAACAACGACTCAACTAGACTTCTAGATATAAAAGAACGTGAAGCCCCCGTATCGAAAAGAACATGTGCCCAAGATGAGCACACAAGAACCATACCTTGTACATTTGCCGGATCTCCTTGGTTTGGCAACTGTGGCAAGGCGAATAGACGAGCTTGAACTGGTGGGTTTCCTTGCGGTCCTCGATTTCCCCCATGATTACCTCGGTTTACCTGGCCTTGATAGCCTCCTCGGTAGTTCCCACGGTTTCCCCCTCCTTGGTGGTTACCTCGAAACCCTCCCCCTTGGTTCCCAGGTAATTGGTGTGGTGGTACAAATTCCGGTCCTCTAGGTGGTGGTGGTGGTAACCTTGGTTGGTTAAAAGGCCGGTTGGTGTCGATTCTTCCTTGTCCCAAGGTACAAACTCTTGCCGTATGTCCAAACCGGTTGCAGGTCCTACATAGGACTCTAGGGCACTCGTATTGTCGATGGTTCACATCTCCACAAGTGAAACACGCTCTCTTCATTATGGTGTTTGCCGGTGGTGGATTAAAAACCCTCTCTCCTCTGCCCTGTTGTGGAAAACGCGAATTATTCGCCATATCCCAAGTCCTCTTCTTCTCTTCCCTCGGAGCATTTCCGGTTTTCGACTTGTCCGAGATTCGCTTGTTATGGAGTAGAGCTCCTTCCACAGCTTGAGCCGATTTGACCAACTCATTATAGTCGACATGACGGGCCGATGCTAATTGCAATGAGATTGTCGGGTTCAGACCCTTCATGAACCTCCTACATTTTTCTGCACCCCCTAGAACCGAGTCTGGGGCATACCTCGAGAGTGAGGTAAACTTTAGCTGGTATGCTTGAACGGTCATACCCCCCTGATATAGTTCGTCGAACCGCCTCCTCATTTCGTCCTTATAAGAATCGGGAAGAAACTGTCGATTGAACAATTCGATGAATCCATCCCAGTCGATGTTGGTTAAGTCGGAAGTATCCACGATCCCTAACCACCACTTCCGTGCTTCACCCTTTAGGTGAAACTGAGCCATATTTACCCGTTGTTTCCCATCGACTATTCCCGCCGCCGATAAATACTTCTCCATTTCGTCCACCCATCCCTCAGCTATGGATGGTTCACCTACCCCATCGAAGGTCGGAGCCCCCAATCGGGTGAAGTTAAGCAATCCATTGTTGCTTGAACTCCCAGCCTGTGCATTTTGCACCATCATTTGAACCACCTTTTGAAGGTCGGTCATCACTTGATTAGCATTGACCGTTTCCGGTTCAGGTGCAAAAGTCTCTTCTTCTTCCACATTCACTTCCTCATACACATTCTCGGCCTCGGGTTGCTCAGGTGGTGGGGCATTAGTGTTACCTCTCCCCCCACGACCTCTAGCAGCCCTTACCCCTCTAGTTGCTCCCCGCCCCCTTGGAGCTCTTCTTCCTCTTCCATTAGTCCTCCCTCGGGTGGCCGCACCGCTTGATGGTGATGCGCCCCCGCGTGTAGCTGGTCCCCTTCCACTAGTCCTTGTGGTAATAGCCATTACTACAACAGATTAAACCAACACTTTAGTTGTCTTACTCGACACTACTATCCATACATGTATAATCATACATGATAAAAGCTCGTTCTACAAATTAATCACTTAATCCAGCTTCCTAAGGTTCAATAACTGATTTTTACGAATTCTCAATTTCGACGATATAACGCTTTGATTTTTCCAAAAATAGAAAATGAAAATTCCGAAATGCCAGAAAGATAGAGTACTGAAAAACGAAGCCAACGCTTCAAGCGGAATCAGAATCGGAGTTAAAACGAAGAAGTTATGAGCTTTCGAAGTATAGCAGAAAAACCGCAAAATTACCAGAATTCGACCGATCGTTTTGGACAAAACGACCGATCGTTTTGATCCAAATATTCCCGAGAGGTCACCAAAAATTCTACCGATCGTTTTGGGTAACGACCGATCGTTTTGGTCCAAATATTCCAGAGAGGTCACCAAAAATTCGACCGGTCGTTTTGGGCAACGACCGATCGTTTTTTGGTCCAGTAGGGTCTGAAAAAAAATTCTGAAGAATTTCGACCGATCGTTTTAGGCAACGACCGATCCTTTTACTGCAAAAAACTATCGACACAAAAACATAAAATTCCTCAATGCTTGTGTATTCTATTCGTGAAACATATCACACAACATCATTCTAATCCATAACATTTATACGAACAACATCGATTCGCATATAATATTCATTAACACACAAGTTAATAATATGAAAGCGCACTACGTAAAATCATCAACTACACAATTCTCGCACTCTAATAGTTTGCTACTAATAGACATGCACACTTATACCTCATACACATCATATAAATCTACGCACGCATACAAACAGCACAAAAGTGCGAGGGATAACCCATCACGATACGTTATCCTAAAGCACCCGAGCGTTCTCGCATACTCTAAAATTCCACATCGCTAAGGTATTCCTTCACACCTACCGACGAGAGGTCTACCCACTAGTTTGGCGAGCCGGGATCAACGAGCGTCCTCATTGTCCCCAACTTACCTCACATGTGGACTTTCCTTTCATCAACTACTACTAAATTATAGCTACATGTCTTAAGCTAAATGCAACCCCCCGTTTTAGAAAAAGTTTAAGTTTTTGGAAAAAGTTTTGTAAAAAGATACGATGGATCTTGGTCCAATGGTTACCCATCTTCCCGTCGTCCCAAAGTATACAAGAACCTAGTTAGCTCTGATACCAACTTGTCATGCCCCAAATTCCATAAACACGGATATCGAGGCATGACCTTTTTAAAACAAAAGGAAATAGAACCTGTTGGTACAAAATTTAAATTTGAAAAGAAAAGCAATTGCGAGCTAATGGAACAATTAAACGAATAAATAAAACTGTTTGCCAAACGCGGCTACATGACCAAATGGTGTTGACAACTTATAAAAATTACCAAACGAAAGTAAATTGCCCGTAGGCTACAACCTCAAAATATAATCTAGATGAAAATAAAGCAGAAGCCCCGAGCCCATGTGATGCATTGCTAAAGCTGCTAACCAAACGCCTCAACCTATAATGTACCTGAACAACAAAATTGTAACGGTGAGTCCCACGCACATAACTAGACGGGACGGCACCACAAATACTGTCACTCCATCCCATAAATGCAAGAGCCCACAAATTCTACAACTACGATAATCGACGTATAAAAAGAAATAAAATAACATTCTACAACGGGATAAATTAAATAAATTAAATAACGTCAACACAAATCAATAACAAACATGGACCTCTCATGCCACCTACCCCGGTCCGTAAGATAGGTCATTCCCTATCCCCTCGGCCGTCTTCTGTCCCCGGAATTAGGAAGAGACAGAGACCATTGCTAACATAAAAGTAGATTTAAAGTGCGCACTTGGACCTCTCATGCCACTCGCCCCAGTCCGTAAGACGAGTCATTCCCTATCCCCACGGCCGTCTTCTGTCCCCGGAATTAGGAAGAGACATAGACCATAGCTAACATAAAAATAAATATAGTGCACACTAGGACCTCTCATGCCACTCGCCCCAGTCCGTAAGACGAGTCATTCCCTATCCCCACTGCCGTCTTCTGTCCCCGGAATTAGGAAGAGACAGAGACCATTGCTAATGTATCAATATTAAGGCCTCGGCCAATAATATTATACTATTCATATAATATAATCTCATACGTATAAATATTAAGGCCTCGGCCAATAATATTATACTATTCATATAATATAATCTCATACGTATAAATATTAAGGCCTCGGCCAATAATATTATACTATTCAAATAACACAATCTCGTACGTCACTTAACGTAATACAACATAATCCAAAAGCATAGGTGCTAGATTCACAACTAGCCAAACAATGTCTAATCAACATAAAAACTCATTCAAGCATTTTAGCAAACACCTTGTATGCATAAACTACAATGCATCTATATTCAACAATAAATTACCCAATTTATCAACAATTATAATAACACAATATCAATAAATAAAGACATGCAAACTCGTCCATATTCTCGTTAATCCGAAATTAACACGACTAAATCCTCAATTAACAAATAAGTGAATTAAACATATAACCAACTAAACCCAATTAACAAATAAGTGAATTAGTCATATAACAACTAAACCCAATTAACAATTTATAAAACTAATTAAGATAAAAGGCAAAAACCCCCAATTTATAATAAACATAAAACCTAATCCTAACATACACCCTCGTCTAGTCGCTATGGATAACCCCCGTTACCTTAGCGTGTAGAGGAGATGATTCCGGTAATAATCCGCTAACGTGGTTTCTCTTTTTCTTCTTCTTCTTCTTCTTCTCTTTTCTCTCTTTTCTCTCTTCTTACTTGTTTTTACTGTTTTTAGGTTATGAAAGTGGCTGAAAAAGTGTTTAGAAAAACTGTTTTGAGATAGTTTGTGGTAACGAACTATTTGGTCCCCAAAGTTTTAAAAGTTAACTCTTAATCCAAAAATATTGTTTTACTACTCAAAAATAACAAATCTTTAAAAACAAATCTATTGGGTCCTTTTTATTAGTAAAATTAGTAACAGGTTTTTAAAATAAGGTTTTTCGGAAGAGTTTCGGTTTTTGGCTAAAAATTAGTCGAGTGACCGGTTTTTGGTAAAATTTGAATAAAACGTTTTTGCATGAATTAAAACATAATTAAAACCATTTATAAAAATACGGGATGTTACAGAAATAGTATTATGTTTCTTACTCTTCCATGAAACTAAAGAATTTCCAAGAAGAACATAGAAACCAGTCACTGATTTCATAGTATCTATTCACGCTGCCCAATCAGAATAAGTAATAGCTTTTAAATCAAAAATAGAATTAGAAGAAAATAAAATACCTTGAAATGGATTTTTCTTGACATGCCTGAGCACTTTTAAAGCAGCATTATAATAAATCTTAATTGGATTTGCTAAAAACTGACTTAGAGCATTAACTGAAAAAGAGATGTCAGGTCTAGTAATAGTTAAATAAAGCAACTTAGCTATTAATCTTCTATACTTAGTAATATCATCTAGTAAATCTGTATATTTATTGTTAGCTTTAATTTGGTATCCATGAGAAAAAGAGCAGGTTTAACAGCCAAAAAATCAATATCATCTAATAATTTTAAAGCATACTTTCTTTGACATACATGTATTCCATTTTTATTTCTTCCTATCTCTAAACCCAGATAATATTTAATTTCTCCCAAATCCTTTAACTGAAACTTTTTATTTAGAAAAACTTTACTTGATTGACCAAATCAGAAAAAGAACTACCCATTAAGATATCATCAACATAAACTAATAAAGCTATAAAAGAATCATTTTTACTGTAAGTAAAAAGAGAATTATCTTCAAATGATTGAATAAGACCAAAATCCAAAAGAGAAGTACTTAACTTTGCAAACCACTATCTAGAAGCCTATTTTAAAACATATAAAGATTTTTGTAACTTGCAAACTAAATTACTATTATTCTGATGAAAACCAGGTGGAATCACCATATACACATCCTCATACAAATCATCATGTAAAAAAGAATTATTCACATCCATTTGAGATAAAAGCCAATTATTTACTGGAGCAGTAGATAAAAAACACCTAACAGTAGTTATCTTAGCAACAGGAGAAAAAGTAGCATCATAATCAATTCTTTCAGTTTGTGTATATCACTTAGCAAATAACATAGGCTTGTATCTTTCAATACTACCATCTGACGTATACTTAATCTTATAGATCCACTTAGAACCTATAGTTTGTTTTTCATGTGGTAATTCAGTTTTATTACTTTCTAAATCTTTAATTTCATTTTGCATAGCTTCTTGCCAAAGAGGATTTAAAGAAGTTTGCTTATAAATATTAGGTTCAACATCAGAAGAAATTGCTAGATTTTTTTTTATGCCTATTAGATATTTTATTATAACCAACATATTCTGATAAAGGGTAAACAACATTATTAGTACCAGAAACTACAGAACCAGAATGAAAATTTTGCAAATAAGAAGGTTTTTTTACTAATCCTATATGATTTTCTAACATTACTAACAGACTCATTATTGTGATTTTCATTCTCATTATTAGTTTTCATGTTGTTAGTGTCATTATGATTCTTATTATTCATGGTTGTAGCATTATTATCATTCATGTTAATCACATTATCAATATTAATATGGTTAACATCATCATAAAAAGGCATGATATGCTCATAAAAAACATCTCTAGAAAGAAAAACTTCTTTAGTACTTAAATCATAATGTTTATATCCTTTTGTACTTGCACCGTAACCAATCGAAACACACTTTCTACTTCTAGAACAAACCTTAGTCCTATTTCTTGTTAAAGAACTAGCAAAACACAAACAACCAAAAACCCTGAGATGACTATATGCAGGTTTTCTATTGAACAAAACTTCAAAAGGAGATTTATTCCCTAAAAGAGGAGTAGGAGTTCTATTAATTAAATATGCAGCCGTTAACTCACAATCTCCCCAAAAATTTAATGATAAATGAGAATGAAATCTTAAAGATCTAGCTACATTAAGAAAATATTGATTCTTCCTTTCTACTAAACCATTTTGCTATGGTGTACCTACACAACTTGTTTGATGATTAATACCCTTCTCAGTATTTTATTCATTCTCCGGGGAAATCCTCCTGAAAGCCAATTAGGATACACACCCATTGCTATACAAGTTTTTGGTGGCTGGATTACAGCACAAATAAATGTCTTATTCATAATTTTCCTCTACTCTCAAGTAGCGACCAATGCATTTTCAAAGGCTATCATATCAAATATCAATCAAAAGAGTAACAAACTAAATGCATCTAGAAGCCTGAAGCCACAACATTTTTCACGACTAAAGACGTCGTTTTTATGGAACGAAATCATTTAAGAAAAAAATAATTATTTTTCGTTCCTGGTATTACACCCGTAACACTTCAACAAATCATAACCCCGCAATTACGGAAATTAGCGGAGCCTGTTATCATAGACATATCAACAATTGTAAGATTAAGATGATAAATCATTGTGATTTTGAATTTTTTTAGTAAAATCAACAAATGAACCCGAGAATGGATTAACCCATGTCCCGCAAAGAAGAACTTCAACTTGTATCTTAACCAATGTACTAAAAGAAAAAATTTAGGCAAAAGTTGGTCAACTAGCGTCTAATCCCACCTAATTCCGCTTAATCACCACCTAATCCACCTAATTTCACATAATATGTTAGGCGTCTAGACCCCGCCTAACTTCCGTCTATGTGTGCGTTTTAGAACACCGATCTTAACAGACTACATTAAATATTTACACTCTTAATCATTGGAGCTTTTGTCAAATTTTAATTAAGTCGTACTTTTAATTTTCGATCAGATTTGATACTTATTCTCTGTTTAAGTGGGATTTCCCCCCATATTTTTATTCCTAAATTACAATTAGAATTGTGAGTTTCTTCTACCAATATATATATATAAAGATCGAGCTTGTAAATTTGTAAGCTTCAGGTTGCAGGTTAATAAAAAAAGAATATAATGTGAGTTGTACAAATAAAGTATAAATGGTGACTAAGCGGGTCTTAAACAAAGGATGGAGGATTAGAGTGATGAAATTGTATAAAGCATACATGACATAGAGTATACTTTATTTTTAAATGAATGATGGGGAAAATCTGTAATTTTATTTTATTAATAGTTGGAAAAAATAAAAAATGTGGGGGAAAAACCCCACAAAAAATACAAAAGAAAAAGGACCCAAAGTGCCCCTATTCGAAATATGGTCTAACAAAAGAACAAGACTACAACTTGTAAAACTAAATAAAAATTTCGTAAATAACTTGAGGGGCTTCTTGCGTAATAAACTGCCACTTGGGCCAGATACTATGCGTGTCATCCTGCGCCCACTTGTCTAAGAATAGCAATCGGTCTGCCTTAGAGAGGGTAGAAAACTTATCCCAAATAAAAATGGCGAAAAAACTCATCCTCTTAAAATTGGATACAAAGATGAATCCATCTTAAAGGTATGACCAATTTCCTTAGCAAGGAGATCTGCTGCTTTGTGGGATGGAAATCACAAGCCCTATCGGAGAACATAACATGTCTTTCCTTAGCAAGGAGATCTGCTATTTTGTTACATTCTCTAAAGGTATGACCAATTTCCACCATTTTCTTACCAACTAATTGTCGAATTTGATCAATAATGGCATAAATAGCCCAAGGACATTTTTCTTTATTAAGAAGAATGTTAATCAACTTTCTGGAGTCTGTCTCAATAATTGCATGTTCATACTTAATAAGCTGTAACCCATGTAGAAAAGCTAGCGCCTCCATCTCAATGATAGAAATAGCCTCCTCTATAGTAGAAAAGCCTTTAATAAAATTACTCAGAGAATTTCTCATTAGACCCCCTATACCACTATAGATATCAGACTTAAAGACTCCATCCACAATAATCTTCACTCTATTAGGGGGAGGTTTAGCCTAATGAAAGATGAGAACTTTCTTAACATTATTAATATTATTCCCCCATTTATCATCAGTAAAATCAAACTTTTCCCCTAATTTTTTATCTTTTTTAATAAACAGCAAAAGCTGCCTTCGAACACTTGCTATAATAGCTTCACTGTTCATAGCCCTATTATCAAACTTATAGCTGCCTCTAGACTTACAAATACGCCATAGAATTATAGAAGGAATAATTTTAATACACTTACCCCTGAGAGAAGAATTTGAGGGTTGCCACCAAGTTAGACACCTCCCTCTAATACTTAAATTGTTGTAGGTTATTCCCATAAGCCTTCCATAGAATGACCAAACTTTCTCTGCTATAGAACCAGTACCAAAGAGATGTTCAATAGATTCATTAGAATTGGAACAATAACTACATATGGAGACCAACTTTATACCCTTACTTTGCACCTTTTCATTAACAGCAACTGCATTTAGGAAAATTTTCCACATGAAACAAGAAACCCTCAAGGGTAGCAACTTATCCCAAATAAGAGTATATATCCAATTAATAATGTTTCTTTTTCTTATCTGGTTCCAAGCAGATTTAACAGTAAATACACCAGTGAAGGTCTCTGTCCAATAGCAGACGTCCTTATCCTCAGAAAGCTTTATCACCTTTTTAAAGTAGTGATGATAATTATTAGGGAAAAGATTAAAAATATAAGTAAAATTCCAATTACCATTGTTTCTCAGATCTTTAAAAGGAATACTAGCAATAATACGCTCATAGTTTATAGGGCCTTCACCAGTCCAGTTGTCCCAATTAATATCAAAAGTTCATCTACCAGCTTGCCACATGATTTTTGTTTCAGCCACACTTCTAAGCTCAAGCATTCTGTTCCAAGTTCCAATTGTAATAGCCCTTTTAGCCATATATGGATGCACCTTTTTACAATATTTACTTTTCATAAATTTAGACCATAATGAATTTTGATTTTTAAACTTCCACCATAATTTTATGGCAAAGGCATTTGTTATGTCTTGTAAGTCTCTAATCTCCAAGCCTCCTTCCTCAATAGGATAAGTAATTTTAGCCCAAGAGACCCAGTGTAATTTGTTATTTTCCCCATCTTGTCCCCATAAAAAATTAGCAAAAACCCTTTCAACATCACTAAAGATCATCTTAGGAGGCTGCATTGCTGTAAGTGTATAAATAGGGATGGACCGAAGAACATGCCTGATTAGAATAACTTAGATCCCATAGACAACCATTTTGACTTCCAAGTACTCATAGTCTCTCTCACTTTTGTAACCATGCCATGAAAATAAATGCCTTTTTTTCCTTCCAGAGTATAAGTGAAAACCCAAATAAACAAAGGGAAATTTTTTTAAGTAATACATGTATTTTCTTCAAGAGATTTGCCTTACATATTAGTAACACTTTTAGAGCAATAAATAAAGCTTTTATTATAGTTTACCTCCTGACTTGAATCTCTTTCATATAGCTTTATCACTCTGTGAACTTCAGTTATAGATCATTTAATAGTTGCTAAAAAAATAACAATGTCATCTGCATAAGCAAGATGAGTGATGATAGGATAGTCAATATGAGTTTTGAAGCTTTGATATCTTCCATTATTGATTAGATTGTTGAGATTTCTTGAGTAGAGGATCCCCATGTCTCAGCCCTTGAGTAGATTTAAAAAAGCCAGTAGCAACTCCATTTACTATCACACTAAAGTGAATATTAGAAATAAGTCTCCAAACCTTATCTAATTACCATCTAATAAACCCCATTTTCCTCAAGACTTTAGTAAAAAATAATCAAGAAACTGTGTCATAGGCCTTCTTCATATCTAATTTAAGTGCAACATTTTTTCCTTTACTTTTAGCACCCAAAGTACTTATAAGTTCTTGGGCAAGGAAGACATTATCAGTGATGTCTCTCCCTTTAATAAAACCACTTTGGTTCTCCACAATAAACTGAGGAAAAATATTAGCAAGTCTAGTAGACAGAATCTTAGAAATGATCTTATTGCTGAAATTACTTAAACTGATGGGTCTATAATCACTAAAAGGTTTAGGACTTTTGTTTTTAAGGATAAGAACAATAAGAGTTGTAGTCATTACTTTAAGAAGTTCAGAACCAGCAAAAAACTGAAGATGGCTTGATTAATATCATTTTGAATAATAGGCCAGGCTTTAGTTTAAAGATGACCATTAAAACCATCTTGGTCAGGAGAACTATTTTTATCTAGCCCCCAAATAGCTTCCTTTACTTCATTCAGAGTTGGATAATTGTCTAAAATAACATTACCATCATCATTAATCAGCTGAGGAATACAATTGAGGCTAGAAAAGTCCCCTTGCTATGAAGTATCAGGATCAAAAATAGACTTAAAATAAGAAGTAGCTTCATTTTGAATACCTGCTGCATCTCTGAGAACAACACCATTTAGAATCTTTGATGGAGTAAAATATTATTCACCGTAACAAGTTACATAATATTTTATTCCACAAGACAAGATATAATAAAAAAAATCATAATATATCAATAATATCTTTACAATATATGTCACATGAGCATATAATTTTGTTTAAACTCACAATATTCTGATAAATTTTTTGATAACAGTCAAAGTAACTTTCGTAGAGTTGTAAACACGTCGCAAGAAATTTGCACCAATACCATGCTGAACAGCTGATACCTCACAAACCTTCTCATTGCTATTCATATATGCTTTTTATTACTAAATTATGTGAGATATACTGATAATAACAAACACTTAATTTTTTTACTAATTAATAAATAAAAATATACTGAAAAGTTCTATTTTTTCTATCTTTGTCTACTTTCTCATCTAACCTATCAAATCACTCAACGTTTATGCATTGTCATTCACTTTATTGGATTTGAAGATTTTCACTGCTTGTATATTTGAGGGTATAAATAACATTTTGATTTTTATTCTCTAATAAGTTACCAGTTTTTTAGTAACTAATACATTTATTGTTTTAATATTTTAGTTGAGAAGTGAATTCCAATTTGTTTTTTTTTTTAATATAAGAGATTTAAATAAGTATAAGTATAATCAAAATATTCCCAAAATAATAGTAAATTATACAAAAAAATCTCATACAAGAACAAAACAACAACGTCTAATACTTTTTAATTAGTGTGAAACAAGATCAAATACTCCGTTTCAATCAACCATGAGATGAAAAAATAAAGTTTCAGGGCGTAATGCGCCATAACCTAACGCGCATCAAATATTGTCGGCATAGATCATTTTTATGGTCCATCACATCCATTATGGCATCTCCCCAGAAATCCAGAATTTCTTATTGTATGTAACATAAAAAAACTGATTTATGCCGTTTTCAACACTAGAAGCAATTGCGATTGAAGTGTATTCAACCCATTTTACCGTCCATTTTTCCAAAAACTGACCATATGCTTTTCACAATTGAAAGTAAGTCTCACTAAATCGGTAAACAGATTAGACTGCCTATTCTTCTCTATTTTAGTATCTATTTACTTTCATTCATCTATGTACTTTTAGCAACAATCATATCAACTTTCATGTCGGGTAGAAAATCTTTAACGTACGTTAACATCTCGTACATTCACTTTCAATTTATTTTTTTGTCATACACAATATCATTGATACGACTTACTGTTCGATCACCTTTTGTAAACAAGACATCTAAGGTTAGTTTTATGTACATCGTAACCTTTTTCGGAAAAATGTAGAAGATACAATGTCGGGAATAAAGCTGAAAAGAGAAGGTTCTCCAATCTTATGGTATTGCCTATATTCTTAAATAAACGTTTATTGTATAAAGTAGACTAACTTTACCAAAAAATTTAGTTCGAAATTTTTTCTTGAGATAAAAAGCACACCGGTGCAAAGAAGAAAATACACAATAGTATACTATTTGCCTCCAATTCAACACCTCTTGTTTGTGCATATATTCACAATTTGGGTAGATATTTATCAATTTGGCGAGTTGCAAACCAATATCAATTAAATGTATGAATCAACATCACAACCAAATCCATTTTTTTTTTATCAAAACAGTTCATCAATCCAAGAGAACCAATTCACTCTGTGTAGATTGACTGACCCAGAAAACATTCCACTGGCAGGCGATCGTGACATTCTCACTTATGATATCTACAGGTGTTGTCACCAATAACATTGACCCCTCTTAGTTGAGATAGGTGATCCTATGGTTGAAGTAGAAATTAATTTAATTCCATCAGACCTATGAGGATCAGGTCATACCTAAAAAATATTCTTTTTCCTTTTTTTTTTCAATTAATTTTGATCGAATTTCTTTAAGATGAGTTCATAAAGTCGGACCAGTAAATTCTAACCACCACTTTAGTTCTCCAATTTTTTTGAATCTTGCTAATATACAAGTTCTAATTGCATCTTTAACCATTACTTTTATATATATATATATATATATATATATATATATATATATATATATATTGGAAAAACAGACACTTTCTATTATGCTCATATTGAAACACATGGCATAAATTAGGGATGGATGTAGCAATAAAAAGAGTATTAGGCCTATATATACCCACATATAATTGCTATTATTTACTAACAATATAAAAACCTAGATCTGATAAAAAAATATAAAAGAGGAGATAAAGATAACGATAACGATAGTAGCATAATAAAAGGTAATAATAAATCCTAACTTCCCATTATTTAAATCTTATCCAACATACAATAGCATAATAAAAAATTATTCTCTCAAAATCTTATCCAACATACAATGTGTAACATTCTATTTTAATGAATATTACATATATATATATATAAATATATGTGTGTACTTATTACAATTTGTTGATTAAAAATAATCATTAATTCATTTACGTGATTATCTACATGAGTAGATGTGTATTGTGAAATAAGAAACTTTATCTTTTTTTTTGTGTCACTAGTTTGACTTCGCTAGCTGGCCTTTAATTAAAGGTCTTACTAGTACCACTAAGCATTACTTTGTATGTGCATATATTTAACATATATGTTTACCATTCTAAGTTATAAATGGCAAGAGTAAAAATTACTCGTATATATCACCTTGACCATTAAGATGAAGTTTATGCTTTTGAATGAAACTGGAGGTTTTAGAGTTTGGGACGTTGCATGTTTTCGAAGGACTGTCGATGTTACCCTTAATTTGTTAATATAAGATCGTATAATTCAGTATAACTCAATAACTATGGCAATCCATAACGCGGTTCCTTTTGACCACTTTTACTCGATATTAGTTCGCTCATATATTTGTATTCGTTTTATTATGATATTTAGTTAGCACAAAGTGCGACAATTTGTCCCGAATCTGTTTCTTTCTCTGTTGTCTCCTAAAGATAATGGTATATTGAAATACACATAAAATTCTTTATAGTACTTAAATTTTGTTACGACCTTATAGATGGAAAAATTGGTCGAATACTGATACATTTTGGCATTACTATTGAAAAAAGCTCTACCCACAGTCTATATATGTTAATGTTACTATGACGTTCATCAATTTCATGTTATTCTCTGACTAAATTTGTTCATCTAATTTTGAAAGCTCCATTTCTATTAACTCTGTTAGTTTAAATCCATTTATATATATGACAATATTTATATAATTGCTTAAGAGGATGACATTAGTGCACCATGCAAATGTAATTTTATATATTTCACAAAATTGCCGAACGGATGTTAAGAAACGACCCCGTCCTTTTATAGACGGGACTTCGATGCTAGTTATTTTAAAATTAAAATACCGAACCTATGAAACGGACCAAATTTATCATATTTTCCTTAAAATATATGGATTGGTTTTTCAGTTGATGCCAAAAACCATTAACGTAATACTAATTTCCCCCTAACTGTACGTGTGCGTGGTTGCATGTCAGATAGGGTTAGTGTCTGGTTGGTATACAAGTGTTACTTAATTGTATTGATATGGATACTCAATCCATCAAAAATCTCACAAGTAACATGTCGACGTGTAAACTTTCATGAACCAATAAAGCATTAAATTTAATTGTTTCATAAAAGTAAAAAACATTGAAAATGTAATTGATCATGTTTTTCTGGGTATGATTTATTATAAAAAAAAAAACATTCTCATCTAAGTACAATTTAACTCAACCCAAAAGTAAAGTACTATTAACCGGTTTATTTATCAAAACATGAATCACCAATATTTCTTTCCTATGATCAATAGTCATCCGTTCCAAAATATTTACCCACCACGAACCTAAATGCAATTTTAACCGGCAAAGAACATATGTAAATTATTAAAACGGAAATTTTCAAAATTTAATCATAAAGTTAAATATTAAACTAGTTGATTAACTTTTCAAAATTTTGATTTCGACAATTTATGTATGAGTTTTTTTATCGGTTAAAGTTGTATGTAATTTGTGGTGGACAAACATTACGAAACCGAGTGACAGTACCACATTCGAAAAAGAACTGCCAAATTATAAATGCGTTACCAAATTCAAATTACAAAATCAACATTTATAGCGTCTTCACTTGCTAATTTGAAAACATATACATACATAAACAAATACACTAGTCCAAAAAAAGCCTAATTTCTCTAAAATGCATTAAAAATGTTGTGTAATTAATCACAAATACTGTTGTACTGGGATACTCTATTTTGGTTTTTTAGTTCCACAGTTTGTAAATTAACATAATTTCATGTTATATATTTATCTTAATTCATTTTTGCATGCATCATACTGTTATTTATAGGGCTGGGCAAAAAACCGAAAAACCCAAACGGGACCGATAACCGAACCGAAAAAGACCGAAACAGAAAAACCGAAAAAATTTCGTGTCGGTTTCGGTTTTCAATAAAACCGAACCGAAAAAGACCGAAACAAAAAAAAACCGAAAAATACCGAAAAATCGAAACTGGACCGAAAAAAACCGGTCCGGTTCGGTCCAAAAGTTGGGAGTTATTAATGGTTGGTTTCAAAAGTTGTAAATTTTGTCTTAATCATATAAATAGTAGTAATGAGGGTATAATAACGTTCAAACTTTAGCAAGGTCATAATTATTAATTTGATGTTGTCACAAGCTTGTAAGTAAAATATATAGTACTGTATGTATGGAATGTTATAAGGTTTTACTCTTGTAATTGTTATGTAGTTTGTAACGTATTATTTATAAGCGATCATTTACCAATTAATTTATTTGATAATTAAAGAGGAAGAACATATAAGGAATGTATTTAGTGTTGTGTAATTATTTCAAGTAAGTAAACAGTTGAAAGTAACGTGTAACCTATTTGTATTTTCTCTATAGCTTTATAAATATTTGTCTTAGAGGAGGATGACTGGATCCACATATATGATATATGCATATAAACAAGAACATATAAATAAATATATATATATATATATATATACTTATTACTATGCTAAATATATATGTATATAACTAGATATGTGTATGTAACGAAAAAGAAACAGATAGGATAGTATCAAGTCGAGGTTTTCAAGCAGTACTGGCGGATTCAACAATGGGTAATGGGAGCTCATCTGCCAAAACATGATGATTACTCAATTGTAGATAGTTATTTATCTGTAACATCGTTTTTTTTTTAAATAACTGGTGGGGAAAACCCACATTTTTATTATTACCGCTATCTCAAGAATCGCCAACAAATAATCATGCAACATTTCAAACTTTGTAGCATCCTTAGCTACAAAATCTCATTAATTTATGCTTCAAGTAGAACAATGGCATATACTAGTGTTTCTGACGTAGCCATGTTGACGGTGCGGAAATACAGAAGAGGACTATAAGAAACATAACATGTTAGGTCACAAAGAATAAGCTAATTTTATTACTTTTACTAACAGCGTCTTGTGTTCTTAGAATGTGTTCCTAGAATGAATTGCTAGGTTTATTACGATGTTAAGCTGCATTAACTTCAGTCCAGCCCATACGCATACTAGGTTTTTTTTTAATACAATAATTTTTTTCTTCATGGATGTCATATCGGGGACAAACTTTTTGGTCCCTAAAGAGCTTAATTCCTATAGTGAATGATAACTTCTCAAGAAGAGTTTCATTCACATGATGGAAAAATGAAGAATACGGATGACATTCTTGGTACACCATATGGCGTAAGGATTAGCAGAGTTTCGAGTAGTACTGCTTTTAGTTGAACAGTTTGTTGCGACAAGAAGATGCTTTTCAAGCAGTCGGGGATTTAACAATGGGTAATGGGGGCTCAACTGCCAACACATGATGATTATTTAAGTGTACATACCTAATTTATCCTTAACTTTACTTCAAATTTACTGTTCACATCAAATTTATGGAGAAAATCGTAGCCAAACTCTGATGGAGGCAATTAAATCGAGAACATTTTTATTATCCCTCGTTCTAGTACTGATGCGTGTTTTGACAAAAAATAAGTCATTTCATATTAGCTATTTCCATTAATTTACCGAAAGAGACCAAGCCTTTTAGTTCGTTATTCATTTGTATAGTGGACATAAAATTTTAGGAAAATTCGAAGATTTATCTCAAAGATGAAATAGAGAAAACATCAACATGCATATTGTGGACGCTATCAAAGCTCCGCCGCTCACTCTCAAATCCAATGGCACCGAAGAAGGAGAAGGCACCGCCACCATCATCCAAGCCCGCGAAATCCGGAGGAGGAAAGCAAAAGAAGAAGAAGTGGAGCAAGGGTAAGCAAAAGGAAAAGGTGAACAACATGGCGCTCTTTGACAAGGCCACTTATGACAAGCTTCTCTCAGAGACCCCTAAATACAAACTCATCACCCCTTCCATTCTCTCGATCGTACGAGGGTTAACGGTTCACTGGCAAGAAAGGCGATTAACGATCTGATGGCAAGAGGACTCATCCGCATGGTGTCTACTCATTCAAGCCAGCAGATCTATACCAGGGCCACCAACACCTAGTTTTTCTCATTGATTCCGTATTATCAAGTTTGTTTTAGAACGACTATGGATTTTGGTACTTGTTTGTTTTCATTTTCTTGCTTCTACTCATTTTGCTGGATTATATTTATGGGTTTTTGTTAATGTGACCGTCTGTTGAATCAAAAAAAAAAAAACATGCATATTGTGGACATTATGATATTAAGAATGCAAGTATCATGTGTCTTTTGTGACTTTGCAAGGGTATGTTCAAAGAGTTGCTGAATTGGAAGAATGGGTATATGGGGAAATTGTGTAAAGTCTAATCTGGAAAATGAGTTAGGAGATTTGCAAAAATAAGTTAAGAAATTGAAGGAGGAGAAAAAAGAAAGGATAATTGGTAAGGGGCTCTAGCCAAAAAGATTTTTAGATATTTGGGTCAATTTATGATTTATTATATATAATAACTAGTATTTTTGTGTTTCACCTATGATCCCTATGATTATGGGGATTATGGTAGTTGTTTGGTAATAAGTGTTAGTATGAGAGAATAAGTTGGGTTTTAGCTTTTAAGTTTCTTTTCATTTTTAAGTTACATAAAGGGGGAATTAAAAGAGTTTTATCTGAAATTTTCTGAGAATTAGAGATCCGAGGATTGGAGATTGCTCATCATCTACCATGATTGATTTACTCGGGTTCCAATCTAGAAAAAAAGAAGAAGAGCACGACGGTCATTATATCGATAGCTATAAATAGGTATATATAAGAGTTTTGGGATAATAGAACATGATATTACATTGAATCAGTTCACCGTCACCATAGCCATGGATTGTTTGATAAGATCAGTACAATAGATGAAGTTTTAAGAATAAAACAGAGTGACACCTTTTTTCATATCTTTCACAGAGATCAAGCATCGCTATCAAGATTGTGCAAGAATAAGCAAGGAAGTGGTACTCTCTCTCACTAGGATGAGATGTTTCTGGTTAGCGGTGAATAATAGAGAGTATAAAGCGAGGAGAAGAGAAAGAGAATAACAGTTTTAAAAGTCAACTACTTTCACAGGGCATGTATTAATAAGTTATTTAACTCGAGTTCCTTAAGTTTAAAATGTTACAGTTTCAATCCACTCGTATTTCTTTTATTGTAATAAGGTCGGAGTATCAAATTAAACTCAATATAAATAAAATATGTGGGCATCCACCACTTTTAATTTTAAAAAAAAACTAGTATGTTTGAGGTTTCTAGCTTGGTAGAATATGGGAGGTTGCACTGCTAAATTTTGGTTGGGTTTTTGAAGCTATGAAAGGTTAATTTTGTTTGGCCATTAATGTATATTAATGGAGAAGCCCCATGCTGAGAATATATACAAGAAACAATTAATGACTTGAACCTAAATTGATTTTTAAAAAATCATATCATATTTAAAGACAATAAATACCTTACCTTATTTTCCACATCATAATTTCTACTATCAATGGAAATATCTCAAATATCTCCGAGCATTTAATTGTTTCTCATCATGATAGTATATATAAATAATATTGCCCATATAGAGAATAACGAACCAGAAAAGCAAATATTCACAATATAGAAACCGTAAGAACCCGGATTTTCGTAGGAAAATGCCGGTGTAAAGAGAAAATATTTGTCCCGCATCGGTTAGATATGTGAGTACCTATATGGTATATAAGTTAAGAAAACCCTCCTTACTATCACCAAGGCCTTTTAAAGTCGTGCGGCCCGAGAAGCGATGACGAAATCGGGCCAAAGCGGACCGGACAATATTGGTGGTAATAAGCAGATGGTGGCAGTCTGGTCGGAGGACCGGGTCATTACAATTGGTATCAGAGCCACTATCTAACCAATGGTGTGTGAACCACTCCTGGAAGGACGACGTGCCCGACGAGGACGTCATGCCTGAAGGGGGAAAGAGTGTAAGAACTCGGATTTTTGTAGAAAAATGCCGGTGTAAAGAGAAAGTATTTGTTCCGCATCGGCTAGATATGTGAGTACCTATATGATATATATGTTAAGAAAATCCTCCTTACTATCACCAAGGCCTTTTAAACTCGTGTGCCCGAGAACCGAGGACAAAATCGGGCCAAAGCGGACGGACAATATTAGTAGTAGTAAGCAGATGGTGGCGGTCTGGTCGAAGGACTGGGTCGTTACAGAAACCATATACTCCAATTCTTTGCTTCTATGATACATACGTAGCCATACCCAAAAAGAAGGTTAAAATTGCCTTTATTGAAGATGTTGCCCGAATAAATGCAGCATACAAGAAAAGAAATAAGGGCTTGCTGAAAAAAGAGCATGAGCTCTCTACCTTATGTGACATTGATGTATGTGTGGTCATATATAACCCACATGAGAACCAACCTGAGGTCTGGCCCAATGTTTGAGCGGTGATGTACCGGTGTTTGACCGGATGTGAAGTAAAATATTTAAGCATGGAAGATCTAGCCCCCCTAAATATGTTGGTCGATCGATATACAAAGGAGGCTAGTGAAATGGTTGAGAAGTTGGCTAGGGGGGAGGGCTCAAGCAAGATGGGTGAGTTTGAAAGTAGTAACGAAGTTGCACTTATGGAGGAAGAAAATCATAGGAAAATTTTGGCTTGGAAGCAACGCAAAGGACACAAGAGTTTACCGATAATGAAAATGAGCATAAGCTTACGCGGTTAGTTAAGGAGCCCGAGATGCTGTTCATGCCTGTCGGAGATGACAACAATGGAGGTACCTCCAATGCTTTATATCATGAGGGATGTGGAGATACACCTTTTTAGCTGTTGTTTTTTATTACTCAAGATTTTCGATGTTTTATCCCTTGCATGTTTAATTAGCGTCTTGTAATTTTTGTTATGTTTTTGTTTTATCTTATTCGTGTTTATATCCTTT
This sequence comes from Primula veris, assembly GCA_963682055.1. Lineage (NCBI taxonomy): Eukaryota > Viridiplantae > Streptophyta > Magnoliopsida > Ericales > Primulaceae > Primula > Primula veris. The sequence goes on along the minus strand of OY821750.1, from coordinate 7,828,117 downwards.
CAGTGGTTTTAGATCTTCTTTATATTTCAAACCCAGCTGCTTAATTACATATCCATATACGTTGTAACATGTAATCAATAAAAGATGAGTATTTTTTTTATAACGACTCGTTCGTTTAATTTTTTTTTTTTAATATAGGAAAACTATGAACAATTAGTTTTAGATAGTAATTAAAGAATATCAAAAGAAAACTTAACGAGCCAACGTGATTGTTTCATATGATTTTCATATAGCCAATCACAAAGTCTTGGGATTAAGACATAATTTGACGACAATGATCTTGAAAAATGTCTGAAACTGATAATCATAACAATAATCTTCCTCCCCACCAAATTACCACTATGATCCTTACTTTGTAGAAACTAATGCGAACACTAGTACTCTACTTGTTTCCTCTTTATTAACTGGCCCCAATTACAATTCTTGTAAAAGAGCTATGAAAATCTCTATAGGAGCTAAATAAAAGCTAGGTTTTGTTAATGGTGCCCTACCATGTCCCCCTGATAGTGATCCTATGTTTGGTGCTTGGATTCAATGTAATCTCGTTGTTATGAGTTGGATTATTTAAGGTTAATTAATATTTAGTGGCCCATTAACACACTTGACATTCAACTAATGGTGTGGATGAGCAGCTATCCCCTCCTCCAAGAGGAATAAATAATTTGTCTCTAAGAACACAAGACGATGTGCGTAAAAGTAATAAAATTAGCTTATTTTTCGTGACCTAAGATGTTATGTCTTTTATTGTCCTCTTATGTATTTTCGCATCATCAACTTGGCTACGTAAAAAATAATAGTATATGCCATTGTTCTTCTTGAAGCATCAATTAATAAGATTCTGTAGCTAAGGATGCTAAATAGTTATAATGTTGCATGATTCTGTAGTGTTCTATGTGTTGGCGTTTCTTGAGATAGCAGTAGCATCGTGTTTAGCTTTCTATGCCTCTAGAACTCCCATTTCCTGATCTTTTTAAATATATTCCAGATTATGTTTCATAATTTAACTGTAGTCCAATTACGATGAAATTTTGTATGGTTGGGGTTCCTCAAATATTTGGATCATAATAGGCTCAAACTAGCTAGATTTAGAACTACAAATAAAAATCAATAATGTTCAAGCCAAGAATCTTTCAATGTTCTGTTCCCAACTTCATTTTCACTGTGATGGGATTATATGCAATAAAACTTTTTTAGGGAACGGTTTTTTTTCATATACAGAACAAATCAAATCAATTGTAACGATGAGTTACCGAAGGTCCGCAAGCTTTGATGAAAATCTTATGAAAGTGGTTGTGATGTAGTTTTTAAACCTAAACCTTAACTTAAACCTAAGCACTCATGTAACCAAATTACAGGATTGGGATTTTTATAATTGTGTTAGAGTGTAGCAATGAAATTTAAGATCTAGATAATTTAATCGGCCAAAATATAAGGCCACCTTTGTTTGCGTCATAGGATTATTAGTAGCCTGTGACAAGATTGGGGATTTTTATAATTGTGGTAGCAGCGTTGCAATGAAATTTAAGCTCTAGATAAATTAATCAGCCAAAATATAAGAGTTATTATTAGTTCCAACAAGGCTAAGTAAAAGAACTTTACACGAGTCATCATTCATTTACAATTTGCATCTTTGTAACTTTGGGTTGGTATAGAAGATGAGATTATTTAGATGCATAGCTTCTGTCACGCCCCGGTTTCCATAAAAAGTTACGGGTGAGCTTTTGAAAAGTAGAACATTTTAAATAAGCAATTAAATGTTTTGAAAAATAAAACGGCATATGAGATTATTTAGATGCATAGCTTCTGTCACGCCCCGGTTTCCATAAAAAGTTACGGGTGAGCTTTTGAAAAGTAGAACATTTTAAATAAGCAATTAAATGTTTTGAAAAATAAAACGGCATCAAGCGTTATTAAAACAAAAAATTACTGCAACCGAAAAATAACATTTTCAAAGTAGTTTTTAAAGTAAACTTGCCCATAGGCTACAACTTTAAAACTCGAATTCAAATAGAAATAACACAATTGTCTGAAACATAGAAAAACTAAACAACTCAAAGGAAAAGATCCTCCATAAAGTTTTAAAGATGAAAACATCACAACTGAAATAAAATCGCGTCCATGCTATGCACTGCAACAAATGTCCTATTCCGCAATGCCCTTTCCTTTCTAGACCTGTCACAAATTTATAACGGTGATTTTCACGCATCAATATAGATAAGCCGGCACACCCACGGATGTACTGACAAACCATCAATGCCTCAATGTGTAACCCACAATATAAATGTACGAATATAGACGATAATAAAAAAATGTAATAATTGCTACAACTTCTCTTCCTACTTCAGACTACAAAGTTAAAAAAGAAATACTTAAATAGTTAATATTTTTTTTTTAATTAGATTCCACTTTATTTATTTTTTTCCTTCGATGATCATCAATTACCCAATAGTTAGGTACTGTTCCTATCCATTCGTGGCGTCAGTGCCCCCAGATAAGTGATAGAATAAAGCCATTATGAAATTGTACATATCCTTTCGTGATGCCAGTGTCCCCGACTAAAGAAGAGACAAACGACAATCAAAATAGTATTTTAAGTATTTTCAGACCATACCGTAATTTCTTTTTTTAAATCTATAAATTGTTATTAATATTCTTCCATTCTTCTACTCTCTCTACCCTCGGATAGATATAAATATTTCTAGCCTTTGTCTTGTATTAAAACCCTTCAAAATATACAATCTTAGCTTGTACTACAATACTCCTCTTGTCATATTAAACAAAATAAATAATCATTCATCCACATATGTCAATTCCTTCCAATCAATCACGAATACATGAACGACATAACCATCACAATAAAATAGTCATAAACTATTACTAACTAATATGTCTTTATATCATCCAAACAAGAATCGGTCAACTGTACAAATAGGGTCAAACCAAGGTAATAATCATCATAACAATATTAGCATAAATCGGCAATAACACCAATCCTAATATAAACAACCTACGATTCAAAAATTTAGCAAATAAATAATAAACATATAAGCAAACATCCTTGTCAACAAGCACGCAATGACTCCCGTTACTTTAAACGTGTGGGCCCTCCCTCCCTCTCATTTAACCATTTAGCTCAAGACTATTTAATTTATCATTGTAGAAAGATACCAAGTTTACAATAATAAAAGTTTCGTTGTTCGTTTACTATAAAACACTTACTAAATAATTAATTAATAAACCGAGTCGTTACAGCTTCTGCAAATTTTGAAAATATATTGGATAAATTAATTTTCCCATACAGGTCAATCTTTAAGACAAGCGCCCGACTCACTGTATGGGTGGGGATGGTGCTCTACACATCTTTCACCAAAATATTATGACTAACAATGCTAGGATGATAATAATATCAATAATACTGTGATTAAGATATTTCTACCAATAGACTAGGCATTAAAAAGTCTGACCAAGTTTTTCACGTTTTGTTTTTTATGATGATATCGTCATTGTCGTCAAATTATGTCTTAATACCAAGACTTTGTGATTGGCTATATGAAAATCATATCAAACAATCATGTTGGCTCGTATCTCTGAGTTTTCTTTTGATATTCTTTAATTACTATGTAAAACTAATTGTTCATAGTTTTCCTATATTAAGAAAAAAACTAAACAAACGAGTCGTTATAAAAAAAATACTCTTCTTTTATTGATTACATGTTACAATGTATATGGATATGTAATTAAGCAGCTGAGTTTGAAATATAAAGAAGATCTGAAACCACCGAAAGGATATAAAGACGAATAAGATAAAACAAAAACATAACAAAAGTTACAAGACGCTAATTAAACATGCATGGGATAAAACATCGAAAATCATGAGTAATAAAAAACAACAGCTAAAAAGGCGTCTCTCCACATCCCTCATGATATAAAGCATTGGACGTACCTCCATTGTTGTCATCTCCGACAGGCATGAGCAGCGTCTCGAGCTCATTAACCAACTGCATAAGCTTATGCTCATTTCGATTCTCGATAAACTCTTGTGTCCTTTCCGTTGCTTTTAAGCCAAAATTTTCGTTATGATCTTCTTCCATCATAAGTGCAACTTCGTTAATACTTCCAAACTCACCCATCTGGCTTGAACCCTCCTCCCTAGCCAACTTCTCAACCATTTCACGTGCCTCCTCCGTATATCGTTCTACCAACATCTCTTGGTGGGATAGATCTTCCATGCTTAAATTTTTTACTTCACATCCTGTCAAACACTGGTACATCACCTTCTTCATCTCCATCTCCTTGTTTTTTTCCATCACTTTTTTTACTTTTTTGGCAACTTTCAATATCCATTCCCTAGTTAAGCTTTCTTGGTCCGTCATTTCCCGCCTCTGCTCCAAATCTGGCATTCTCTTAAACCTAGAAATCACCCTCTGTGCTGATCGAAAATTGGGCCAGACCTCGGGTTGGTTCTCATGTGGGTTATATATGACCACACACATGTCAGCATCACATAAGGTAGAGAGCTCATTCACTTTTTTTAGCAAGCCCTTATTTCTTTTCTTGTATGCTGCTTTTCTTCGGGCAGCATCTTCTATAAAGGCAATTTTAACCTTTTTTTCGGGCATGGCTACTTACGTATCAAAGAAGCAAAGAATTGGAGTATATGGTTTCTATATTATGAATATTTGTTTTTCTGGTTTGTTAGTCTATATGAGAAAGAAGTAAATGCTTGGAGATATTTGAGATATTTTCATTAATTGTAGAAATTATGATGTGGAAAATAAGGTAAGGAATTTATTGTCTTTAAATATTATATGATTTCTTTTAAAATCATTTAGGTTCAAGTCATTAATCGTTGCTTGTATATATTCTCTCCATGGGGCTTCTCCATTAATATACATTAATGGCCAAACAAAATTAAACTTTCATTGCTTCAAAACCCAAACAAAATTCAGCAGAGCAAACTCCCATATTCTACCGAGCTAGAAACCTCAAACATACTAGTTTTTTTTTTTTAAATTAAAAGTGGGGGATGCCCACATATTTTATTTATATTGAGTTAAATTTGGTCTCCGACCTTGCTAAAACAAAAGAAATACGAACGGATTGAAACTGCAACATTTTAAACTTAAGGAGCTCGAGTGAAATAACATAATAATACAAGCCCTATAAAAGTAGTTGATTTTTAAAACTATTATTCTCCTTCTCTTTGCTTTCTACTATGTATTTTTCACCGCTATCCAGAAACATCTCATCCTAGTGAGAGAGAGTAGCCCTTCCTTTCTTATTCTTGCACAATCTTGATAGCGATGCTTGATCTCTGTGAAAGACATGAAAAAAGGTGTAGCTCTGTTTTATTCTTAAAACTTCATCTATTTGTACGAATGTCATTATGTTAAAACAAATGGTTCTCCAGACTTTTACTAAAATTATGGAAGGTTTGGATTTTGAAACAAGAGAAGATCACCGAGACCCGGATGTGGAAATAAGAGAAGATAATGAAGTAAACAATCATAATGTGGCAGAGTTATGGTAGCCAAAAGTTGGAATGATGTTTGATTTAGAAACTCAAGCCCAAAATTTTTATGCTACTTATGCAAGAGCAAAAGGTTTTGGTGTAACAATTTCTAACTCAAAAAAGAAAGATGGAATAAAGTATTGGATACAGTTCAGTTGCCACAAAAATGGATTGCCAAAGAAACTCGTTGATCCCTTAGCTAGTCATCCAACAACTAAGACGGATTGTAAAGCAACAATGAAAATAACACGTCAGTTTGATGACAAATGGAAGGTGACCTCTATCAAATTAGAGCACAACCATGAAATGGATCCGAAAGGGATAAAATATTTGAGGTGTTATAGGAATCTTCCAGCGCATGTCCAAAGAGAGATTGAGTTAAATTGTGAAGCAAGAATTAAGATAAACAAAACTGTTGATCTATTACAACAAATGGCGGGTGAAAACGATGATCAACCATGGATAGAAAAGGATCTCCGAAATCATATGGATAAAGTTAGGCGCAATGCAATCAAAGGGGGGGATGCTAGAGCAATGATTAGTTATTTTCAAAAAATGCAAGCTGACAACAATGATTTTTTCTATTCTATTGATTTAGATGACGAAAATCGTTTAACAAAAGTGTTTTGGGCAGATGCAAGGAGTAAAGAGGCATATAAAGAGTTTGGCGACGTCTTGACATTTGACACAACATACCTTGCCAACAGGTTTAATATGCCTTTTGCACCATTTGTTGGTGTCAATCATCACGAACACTCCATATTACTTGGGTGTGGTCTTGTGACCCAAGAAAATACAGAGTCGTTTGTGTGGTTGTTTAAGGCATGACTTACTTGTATGTCAGGCATCCCTCCTCATGGCATAATCACTGATCAAGACAGAGCGATGCAAAATGCAATAAGCCTAGTTTTTCCGGAGACAAGACATAGGTGGTGTTTATGGCACATCATGAAAAAATTCCCGGATAAATTCAAGAGTTACAAAGATTTTGAGCATATTCAAAATGCAATTAGTAGTGCGGTTTATGATTCGTACACCATATCCGACTTTGAAGAAAAATGGGCGAAAATGATCATTGATCACAAGCTAGAAGATCACGAGTGGTTATGTTCATTGTACAATGAGCGCAATCGATGGGTACCGACCTTTGTCACAGATACCTTTTGGGCAGGGATATCCACAACCCAACGTAGCGAGAGCATGAATTCATTTTTTAAAAGTTATGTTTATCGAAAAACTTTGTTAAAAGAGTTTGTTGAAAAATATGAGATTGCCTTACGCAAGAAAGTTAAAAAGGAAGAAGAAGCAGATTCTCAGTCCAAAAACGCACAGTACCAACACACGTCCGTTTATGACTTTGAAAATCAATTCCATGGCGCATATACCGTATCAAAATTCAAACAGTTTCGAAAACAGCTTCATCAATTGTTCAGTTGCGAGCTTGAAGTTGGCATTGTAATTGATGGTATTGAACAATTTATGGTTGAGCATACTTTCAAGGCTGGTACGGCTATTAAATTTAACAAAACTGTTAAGTTTTTAGTTCGTTTCGATGAAAGAACAGGAGAAACAAATTGTGTTTGCCGGATGTTCGAAAGTAAGGGGATGGTGTGTGTGCACATGTTAAGAGTTTGGAAATTAAAAAAGTTGTCCATGATTCCAGAAAAGTACATTTTACATAGATGGCGGAAAAATATAATGAGGAGTCACACTAAAGTGATTTTAGGTTATACTAAAAGGCAAAGAAAACCTGAATGGCGTCGTTACGATGAGGTGCTTGTCTTATTAAATGAGGCTGCCGATGGAGTGATATATTCCGAAAGCATGACTAACAAGCTGAAGGATACTTTGGCACAATTTATTGAAGTGAATCGGGAACAATTCATGAATAAAACTCTATCTAGGAGTCCTATGTCCATTGATGTTGGCAGTTTGGAAGACGAAACATTGCATGTGGGTGATCCAAGTCAGGGAGTTAAAAGAGGACGCCCAGAAGAAAAAAGGAAAGTTTCAAAATATGAGAAAGAGGCAAAAAAGAAAAAAAAAACAATGTACAAGTGCAAGCAATAAGCAGGTAAATATAATAATTGTACTTGCATCAATATATTGACTATCTCTAATTGGGTCTGTTTGTAGTCATTTCTTTTAAATTGTTGATTTTCTATAGAATATATCTCAGAAGAATAATAAAACGAAGAAGAATACCAAATCGAAGAAAAAAGTGCAACAACTCGAATATTCACAAAGAAGTATGAGCTTGATTGATCTTAACGAACCTGCTATTGACTTGTGAAGCTAATGTAAGTTTTTCGAATTTATGTTTCCTTTTCTCAAACTTAATATAGTTAGTATTATTAATGATGACACTAGTTCTATTCTTGTTTTTCATTTTTACAGAAACAAGACTATCATGATCAGATTTCGAGAAGATGTGCACTATCTTTTAGAAGACGAAAGACTGTTGTTTTCTTTACAAAGACCTGAATTGTGAAGTTTGTGCAATTTTGATTATTTTTGAGAAAGAAATCTGGAAAATAAGTCTGCAACTTTAATTGGAATTTTTGTATATTGTCATTTTTTTATCGCTAGTATGAGCAGCTTTTGCCACTAGAATTTTTGACTTTTGTAAGTGACTTTTGCCACTAATTTTCCGACCCATGGTTTTTTCCCAGTACATTATGATATGTTCCAATTTTCGTGAGTTTTGGACAGATTTTCAGCACCTTTGATGAATTTGAGTAGACTTAATCATTTCTGCAAGTTATTCCAGTTCTATTAGTGTGGTTTAAGTTATGTTTTTGTAAATTTGCAAGCATTGTTTTAGCAAATTTTGAAGCATTACGCAATCGGTTTTGTATAAAGTAGCATACTTTAATGTACAACTACAATACGATTAAGTTCGATGCTGCCATGCTAATATAGAGTTGTACGTTGAAATTAGTTCATAATGGCTCATTAAACACATCCCAACCGTAGCCATTAATTGCTTAAAAGTTGCATAGCAAACAAGCCCTCAATGACCATTAATTGTTTAAAAATTTCAAAATCAAACAAGCCTGGTAAAACTCAACAAAACTTATTACACGGACATGTAAAAATATAAAGGGTACTCATAGTCAAACTACATAATCAAACAACCATCTTTTGATCCATGGATATACACATGCATAATTTTAATTATCTCAGAAAATCAAAGTATAATCAGACATGGAGGTGATTATTCTATGGGGTTTTGGGCTCTTAATTTGAGTAGGTGACTGATTTTATTTTGAAAGGAGGGATTAAAAATGTTTTGAAGGAGAAAGTGTGGAGATACTCTGAGAGAAGGGAATTGATTGTGTTTTGAAAGAAGAGAGAGAGTAGACAGATATTTGTTTTTTAATTTTGGAATGTCTATAGACATGTCATCACTCGGGTATAGAGTCTGTTTCAAATGTCTGGCTATATAGCTTTATTGCTGGATCAATCTCCTTAATGGGACTCAATCCCTTAATGTTGCCAATGTCGGGATCTGGTCCAAACCCAATGTTTTCACATGAATATCCTCTCCAAGAGTTTAAGCCAACACTTAATTTCTCCTTAAATGAGATATATCAAAATGGGTATTCAAATCTTCAAGATGTTCAAGAGGCTGCTCCAAGGCTAATTTTCCCTTTCAACGATTTGAAGCAACCACCAAACTCGAGCGATGAACTAGAGCAACATAGAAAGCAAGGAGAGGCTAATGGGTATTGAAGTGGCAAGTTGAAGGGAGGATCGTGGTAAAAATGTGTTCACTATATAATTTTAGGATGCGTATATTAATTTTAATCTGAGGCAACTTGAAGAAAAACTGGTGATTGGTGTTATCTTTGTTTATCTTCTTGTATTTCCATTTCTATCTCTATTTCTATTGGCGTGCAAATGTTTGGGTTTGATGAGAATTTACAAGTAGAATTATATGATCTTTCTTTTGCTTATTTGTTGAAACGGATATGCAACTTGTTGTCCCTTTCCAAATATCCCCTTCTAATTTTTTGCTGCCTATAAGAGTGTAAGTTTTCTTTTATGCTGCCGTAAGTTAATCTATACATTGAATTAATTCATGACATATTGATCGAGGCTAGTCCATCAGTGAGTAGTATTGTGTCATTGATTTGACTGTTGAGCTCTCAAGCTACAAGTGTATTTTCTAATCATTCCCAAAAAAAACTTTATGTTATATTGATATCCTATTAGCCAACAATATATAGTTACAATACTAGTATATATGGTTACTGTTGATCTATAGTGAGTGTTTTCTCCTTTTGCATAGTATTTCGTTGAATTTGTTGATGTCGAACCATTAGAAAAAGACTAAATATGAGCAATCTTTTTACTGGTACAGAGCAATCAGTCCTTCAAATGCTTTGATTTTAGTCCAAGATAAAATCGTACAAATATGTACTGTTAATACACCTCCCTCAAGTTGAAATGTGGATTGAGAAAACACCCAACTTGACTAACAAATTTTTAAACATGGATTCACCCAAATGTTTTGTAAAAATATCAGCTAAATTATTGATAGAATAAACATGCAATGGATGAATAACTTTCTGCAAAATCGTTTCTCTAATAAAATGACAGTACACCTCTATGTGTTTAGATCTTTCATGGTTAATAGGATTATTAGCCAAATCCAGAGCTGATTTACTATATGTATATAAAATCAATGGTTTTCATGCTTAATTTTGAAATCTTATAAAAGTTGTAGCAACCACATAAATTCACAAGTTGTATTTGCCATAGCTCTATACTCAGCTTCAACTGAGCTCCTAGAAATAGTATTATGTTTTTTACTCTTCCATGAAACTAAAGAATTTCCAAGAAGAACATAGAAACCAGTCACTGATTTCATAGTATCTATTCACGCTACCCAATCAGAATAAGTAATAGCTTTTAAATCAAAAATAGAATTAGAAGAAAATAAAATACCTTGAAATGGATTTTGCTTGACATGCCTGAGCACTTTTAAAGCAGCATTATAATAAATCTTAATTGGATATGCTAAAAACTGACTTAGAGCATTAACTGAAAAAGAGATGTCAGGTCTAGTAATAGTTAAATAAAGCAACTTAGCTATTAATCTTCTATACTTAGTAATATCATCTAGTAAATCTGTATATTTATTGTTAGCTTTAATTTGGTATCCATGAGAAAAAGAGCAGGTTTAACAGCCAAAAAATCAATATCATCTAATAATTCTAAAGCATACTTTCTTTGACATACATGTATTCCATTTTTATTTCTTCCTATCTCTAAACCCAGAAAATATTTAATTTCTCCCATATCCTTTAACTGAAACTTTTTATTTAGAAAAACTTTACTTGATTGACCAAATCAGAAAAAGAACTACCCATTAAGATATCATCAACATAAACTAATAAAGCTATAAAAGAATCATTTTTACTGTAAGTAAAAAGAGAATTATCTTCAAATGATTGAATAAGAACAAAATCCAAAAGAGAATTACTTAACTTTGCACACCACTATCTAGAAGCCTATTTTAAACCATATAAAGATTTTTGTAAGTTAAAAACTAAATTACTATTATTCTGATGAAAACCAGGTGGAATCACCATATACACATCCTCATACAAATCATCATGTAAAAAAGGATTATTCACATCTATTTGAGATAAAAGCCAATTATTTACTCGAGCAGTAGATAAAAAACACCTAACAGTAGTTATCTTAGCAACAGGAGAAAAAGTAGCATCATAATCAATTCTTTCAGTTTGTGTATATCACTTAGCAAATAACATAGGCTTGTATCTTTCAATACTACCATCTGACGTATACTTAATCTTATAGACCCACTTAGAACGTATAGTTTGTTTTTCATGTGGTAATTCAATTTTATTACTTTCTAAATCTTTAATTTCATTTTGCATAGCTTCTTGTCAAAGAGGATTTAAAGAAGTTTGCTTATAAGTATTAGGTTCAACATCAGAAGAAATTGCTAGATTTTTTTTTTTATGCCTATTAGATATTTTATTATAACCAACATATTCTGATAAAGGGTAAACAACATTATTAGTACCAGAAACTACAGAACCATAATGAAAATTTTGCAAATAAGAAGGTTTTTTTACTAATCCTATCTGATTATTGTGATTTTCATTCTCATTATTAGTTTTCATGTTGTTAGTGTCATTATGATTCTTATTATTCATGGTTGTAGCATTATTATCATTCATGTTAATCACATTATCAATATTAATATGGTTAACATCATCATAAAAAGGCATGATATGCTCATAAAAAACATCTCTAGAAAGAAAAACTTCTTAAGTACTTAAATCATAATGTTTATATCCTTTTGTACTTGCACCGTAACCAATCGAAACACACTTTCTACTTCTAGAACAAACCTTAGTCCTATTTCTTGTTAAAGAACTAGCAAAACACAAACAACCAAAAACCCTGAGATGACTATATGCAGGTTTTCTATTGAACAAAACTTCAAAAGGAGATTTATTCCCTAAAAGAGGAGTAGGAGTTCTATTAATTAAATATGCAGCCGTTAACTCACAATCTCCCCAAAAATTTAATGATAAATGAGAATGAAATCTTAAAGATCTAGCTACATTAAGAAAATATTGATTCTTCCTTTCTACTAAACCATTTTGCTATGGTGTACCTACACAACTTGTTTGATGAATAATACCCTTCTCAGTATTTTATTCATTCTCCGGGGAAATCCTCCTGAAAGCCAATTAGGATACACACCCATTGCTATACAAGTTTTTGGTGGCTGGATTACAGTACAAATAAATGTCTTATTCATAATTTTCCTCTACTCTCAAGTAGCGACCAATGCATTTTCAAAGGCTATCGTATCAAATATCAATCAAAAGAGTAACAAACTAAATGCATCTAGAAGCCTGAAGCCACAACATTTTTCACGACTAAAGACGTCGTTTTTATGGAACGAAATCATTTAAGAAAAAATTAATTATTTTTCGTTCCTGGTATTACACCCGTAACACTTCAACAAATCATAACCCCGCAATTACGGAAATTAGCGGAGCCTGTTATCATAGACATATCAACAATTGTAAGATTAAGATGATAAATCATTGTGATTTTGAATTTTTTTAGTAAAATCAACAAATGAACCCGAGAATGGATTAACCCATTCCCCGCAAAGAAGAACTTCAACTTGTATCTTAACCAATGTACGAAAAGAAAAAATTTAGGCAAAAGTTGGTCAACTAGCGTCTAATCCCACCTAATTCCGCTTAATCACCACCTAATCCACCTAATTTCACATAATATGTTAGGCGTCTAGACCCCGCCTAACTTCCGTCTATGTGTGCATTTTAGAACACCGATCTTAACAGACTACATTAAATATTTACACTCTTAATCATTGGAGCTTTTGTCAATTTTTAATTAAGTCGTAATTTTAATTTTCGATCAGATTTGATACTTATTCTCTGTTTAAGTTGGATTTCTCCCCATATTTTTATTCCTAAATTACAATTAGAATTGTGAGTTTCTTCTACCAATATATATATATAAAGATCGAGCTTGTAAATTTGTAAGCTTCAGGTTGCAGGTTAATAAAAAAAGAATATAATGTGTTGTACAAATAAAGTATAAATTGTGACTAAGCGGGTCTTAAACAAAGGATGGAGGATTAGAGTGATGAAATTGTATAAAGTATACATGACATAGAGTATACTTTATTTTTAAATGAATGATGGGGAAAATCTGTAATTTTATTTTATTAATAGTTGGAAAAAATAAAAAATGTGGGGGAAAAACCCCACAAAAAATACAAAAGAAAAAGGACCCGAAGTGCCCCTATTCAAAATATGATCTAACAAAAGAACAAGACTACAACTTGTAAAACTAAATAAAAATTTCGTAAATAACTTGAGGGGCTTCTTGCGTAATAAACTGCCACTTGGGCCAGATACTATGCGTGTCATCCTGCGCCCACTTGTCTAAGAATAGCTATCGGTCTGCCTTAGAGAGGATAGAAAACTTATCCCAAATAAAAATGGCGAAAAAACTCATCCTCTTAAAATTGGATACAAAGATGAATCCATCTTAAAGGTATGACCAATTTCCTTAGCAAGGAGATCTGCTGCTTTGTGGGATGGAAATCACAATCCCTATCGGAGAACATAACATGTCTTTCCTTAGCAAGGAGATCTGCTGTTTTGTTACATTCTCTAAAGGTATGACCAATTTCCACCCTTTTCTTACTAACTAATTGTCGAATTTGATCAATAATCGCATAAATAGCCCAAGGACATTTTTCTTTATTAAGAAGAATGTTAATCAACTTTCTGGAGTCTGTCTCAATAATTGCATGTTCATCCTTAATAAGCTGTAACCCATGTAGAAAAGCTAGCGCCTCCATCTCAATGATAGAAATAGCCTCCTCTCTAGTAGAAAAGCCTTTAATAAAATTACTCAGAGAATTTCTCATTAGACCCCCTATACCACTATAGATATCAGACTTAAAGACTCCATCCACAATAATCTTCACTCTATTAGGGGGAGGTTTAGCCTAATGAAAGATGAGAACTTTCTTAACATTATTAATATTATTCCCCCATTTATCATCAGTAAAATCAAACTTTTCCCCTAATTTTTTTATCTTTTTTAATAAACAGCAAAAGCTGCCTTCGAACACTTGCTATAATAGCTTCACTGTTCATAGCCCTATTATCAAACTTATAGCTGCCTCTAGACTTACAAATACGCCATAGAATTATAGAAGGAATAATTTTAATACACTTACCCCTGAGAGAAGAATTTGAGGGTTGCCACCAAGTTAGACACCTCCCTCTAATACTTAAATTGTTGTAGGTTATTCCCATAAGCCTTCCATAGAATCACCAAACTTTCTCTGCTATAGAACCAGTACCAAAGAGATGTTCAATAGATTCATTAGAATTGGAACAATAACTACATATGGAGACCAACTTTATACCCTTACTTTGCACCTTTTCATTAACAGCAACTGCATTTAGGGAAATTTTCCACATGAAACAAGAAACCCTCAAGGGTAGCAACTTATCCCAAATAAGAGTATATATCCAATTAATAATGTTTCTTTTTCTTATCTGGTTCCAAGCAGATTTAACAGTAAATACACCAGTGAAGGTCTCTGTCCAATAGCAGACGTCCTTATCCTCAGCAAGCTTTATCACCTTTTTAAAGTAGTGATGATAATTATTAGGGAAAAGATTAAAAATATAAGTAAAATTCCAATTACCATTGTTTCTCAGATCTTTAAAAGGAATACTAGCAACAATACGCTCATAGTTTATAAGGCCTTCACCAGTCCAGTTGTCCCAATTAATATCAAAAGTTCGTCTACCAGCTTGCCACATGATTTTTGTTTCAGCCACACTTCTAAGCTCAAGCATTCTGTTCCAAGTTCCATTTGTAATAGCCCTTTTAGCCATATATGGATGCACCTTTTTACAATATTTACTTTTCATAAATTTAGACCATAATGAATTTGGATTTTTAAACTTCCACCATAATTTTATGGCAAAGGAATTTGTTATGTCTTGTAAGTCTCTAATCTCCAAGCCTCCTTCCTCAATAGGATAAGTAATTTTAGCCCAAGAGACCCAGTGTAATTTGTTATTTTCCCCATCTTGTCCCCATAAAAAATTAGCAAAAACCCTTTCAACATCACTAAAGATCATCTTAGGAGGCTGCATTGCTGTAAGTGTATAAATAGGGATGGACTGAAGAACATGCCTGATTAGAATAACTTTAGATCCCATAGACAACCATTTTGACTTCCAAGTACTCATAGTCTCTCTCACTTTTGTAACCATGCCATGAAAATAAATGCCTTTTTTCCTTCCAGAGTATAAGTGAAAACCCAAATAAACAAAGGGAGATTTTTTAAAGTAATACATGTATTTTCTTCAAGAGATTTGCCTTACATATTAGTAACACTTTTAGAGCAATAAATAAAGCTTTTATTATAGTTTACCTCCTGACTTGAATCTCTTTCATATAGCTTTATCACTCTGTGAACTTCAGTAATAGATCATTTAGTAGTTGCTAAAAAAATAATAATGTCATCTGCATAAGCAAGATGAGTGATGATAGGACAGTCAATAGGAGTTTTGAAGCTTTGATATCTTCCATTATAGATTAGATTGTTGAGATTTCTTGAGTAGAGGATCCCCATGTCTCAGCCCTTTGAGTAGATTTAAAAAAACCAGTAGCAACTCCATTTACTATCACACTAAAGTGAATATTAGAAATAAGTCTCCAAACCTTATCTAATTACCATCTAATAAACCCCATTTTCCTCAAGACTTTAGTCAAAAATAATCAAGAAACTCTGTCATAGGCCTTCTTCATATCTAATTTAAGTGCAACATTTTTTCCTTTACTTTTAGCACCCAAAGTACTTATAAGTTCTTGGGCAAGGAAGACATTATAAGTGATGTCTCTCCCTTTAATAAAACCACTTTGGTTCTCCACAATAAACTGAGGCAAAATATTAGCAAGTCTAGTAGACAGAATCTTAGAAATGATCTTATTGCTGAAATTACTTAAACTGATGGGTCTATAATCACCAAAAGTTTTAGGACTTTTGTTTTTAAGGATAAGAACAATAAGAGTTGTAGTCATTACTTTAAGAAGTTCAGAGCCAGCAAAAAACTGAAGATGGCTTGATTAATATCATTTTGAATAATAGGCCAGGCTTTAGTTTAAAGATGACCATTAAAACCATCTTGGCCAGGAGAACTATTTTTATCTAGCCCCCAAATAGCTTCCTTTACTTCATTCAGAGTTGGATAATTGTCTAAAATAACATTACCATCATCATTAATCAGCTGAGGAATACAATTGAGGCTAGAAAAGTCCCCTTGCTATGAAGTATCAAGATCAAAAATAGACTTAAAATAAGAAGTAGCTTCATTTTGAATACCTGCTGCATCTCTGAGAACAACACCATTTAGAATCTTTGATGGAGTAAAATATTATTCACCGTAACAAGTTACATAATATTTTATTCCACAAGACAAGATATAATAAAAAAATCATAATATATCAATAATATCTTTACAATATATGTCACATGAGCATATAATTTTGTTTAAACTCACAATATTCTGATAAATTTTTCGATAATAGTCAAAGTAACTTTCGTAGAGTTGTAAACACGTCGCAAGAAATTTGCACCAATACCATGCTGAACAGCTGATACCTCACAAACCTTCTCATTGCTATTCATATATGCTTTTTATTACTAAATTATGTGAGATATACTGATAATAACAAACACTTAATTTTTTTACTAATTAATAAATAAAAATATACTGAAAAGTTCTATTTTTTCTATCTTTGTCTACTTTCTCATCTAACCTATCAAATCACTCAACGTTTATGCATTGTCATTCACTTTATTGGATTTGAAGATTTTCACTGCTTGTATATTTGAGGGTATAAATAACATTTTGATTTTTATTCTCTAATAAGTTACCAGTTTTTTAGTAACTAATACATTTATTGTTTTAATATTTTAGTTGAGAAGTGAATTCCAATTTGTTTTTTTTTTTAATATAAGAAATTTAAATAAGTACAAGTATAATCAAAATATTCCCAAAATAATAGTAAATTATACAAAAAAATCTCATACAAGAACAAAACAACAACGTCTAATACAATTTTTAATTAGTGTGAAACAAGATCAAATACTCCGTTTCAATCAACCATGAGATGAAAAAATAAAGTTTCAGGGCGTAATGCGCCATAACCTAACGCGCATCAAATATTGTCGGCATAGATCATTTTTATGGTCCATCAAATCCATTATGGCATCTCCCCAGAAATCCAGAATTTCTTATTGTATGTAACATAAAAAAACTGATTTATGCCGTTTTCAACACTAGAAACAATTGCGATTGAAGTGTATTCAACCCATTTTACCGTCCATTTTTCCAAAAACTGACCATATGCTTTTCACAATTGAAAGTAACTCTCACTAAATCGGTAAACAGATTAGACTGCCTATTATTCTCTACTTTAGTATCTATTTACTTTCATTCATCTATGTACTTTTAGCAACAATCATATCAACTTTCAAGTCGGGTAGAAAATCTTTAACGTACGTTAACATCTCGTACATTCACTTTCAATTTTTTTTTGTCATACACAATATCATTGATACGACTTACTGTTCGATCACCTTTTGTAAACAAGACATCTAAGGTTAGTTTTATGTACATCGTAACCTTTTTCGGAAAAATGTAGAAGATACAATGTCGGGAATAAAGCTGAAAAGAGAAGGTTCTCCAATCTTATGGTATTGCCTATATTCTTAAATAAACGTTTATTGTATAAAGTAGACTAACTTTACCAAAAAATTTAGTTCGAAATTTTTTCGTGAGATAAAAAGCACACCGGTGCAAAGAAGAAAATACACAATAGTATACTATTTGCCTCTAATTCAACACCTCTTGTTTGTGCATATTTTCACAATTTGGGTAGATATTTATCAATTTGGCGAGTTGCAAACCAATATCAATTAAATGTATGAATCAACATCACGACCAAATCCATTTTTTTTTTATCAAAACAGTTCATCAATCCAAGAGAACCAATTCACTCTGTGTAGATTGACTGAACACAGAAAACATTCCACTGGCAGGCGATCGTGACATTCTCACTTATGATATCTACAGGTGTTGTCACCAATAACATTGACCCCTCTTAGTTGACACAGGTGATCCTATGGTTGAAGTAGAAATTAATTTAATTCCCTCAGACCTATGAGGATCAGGTCATACCTAAAAAATATTCTTTTTCCTTTTTTTTTTCAATTAATTTCGATCGAATTTCTTTAAGATGAGTTCATAAAGTCGGACCAGTAAATTCTAACCACTATTTCTCCAATTTTTTTGAATCTTGCTAATATACAAGTTCTAATTGTATCTTTAACCACTATTTATATATATATATATATATACATATATATATATATTGGAAAAACAGACACTTTCTATTAT
The DNA here is from genome assembly GCA_963682055.1 of Primula veris. Classification (NCBI taxonomy): domain Eukaryota; kingdom Viridiplantae; phylum Streptophyta; class Magnoliopsida; order Ericales; family Primulaceae; genus Primula; species Primula veris. The sequence continues at coordinate 7,809,580 of OY821750.1, read as the reverse complement.
GCTCATATTGAAACACATGGCATAAATAAGGGATGGATGTAGCAATAAAAAGAGTATTAGGCCTATATATACCCACATATAATTGCTATTATTTACTAACAATATAAAAACCTAGATCTGATAAAAAAAATATAAAAGAGGAGATAAAGATAACGATAACGATAGTAGCATAATAAAAGGTAATAATAAATCCTAACTTCCCATTATTTAAATCTTATCCAACATACAATAGCATAATAAAAAATTATTCTCTCAAAATCTTATCATAACGATAATAGCATAATAAAAAATTATTCTCTCAAAATCTTATCCAACATACAATGTGTAACATTCTATTTTAATGAATATTACATATATATATATATATTTATATGTATATATAAATATTTATATGTATATATAAATATATGTGTGTACTTATTACAATTTGTTGATTAAAAATAATCATTAATTCATTTACGTGATTATCTACATGAGTAGATGTGTATTGTGAAATAAGAAACTTTATCTTTTTTTTTGTGTCACTAGTTTGACTTCGCTAGCTGGCCTTTAATTAAAGGTCTTACTAGTACCACTAAGCATTACTTTGTATGTGCATATATTTAACATATATGTTTACCATTCTAAGTTATAAATGGCAAGAGTAAAAATTACTCGTATATATCACCTTGACCATTAAGATGAAGTTTATGCTTTTGAATGAAACTGGAGGTTTAGAGTTTGGGACGTTGCATGTTTTCGAAGGACTGTCGATGTTACCCTTAATTTGTTAATATAAGATCGTATAATTCAGTATAACTCAATAACTATGGCAATCCATAACGCGGTTCCTTTTGACCACTTTTACTCGATATTAGTTCGCTCATATATTTGTATTCGTTTTATTATGATATTTAGTTAGCACAAAGTGCGACAATTTGTCCCGAATCTGTTTCTTTCTCTGTTGTCTCCTAAAGATAACATTTTGGCATTACTATTGAAAAAAGCTCTACCCACAGTCTATATATGTTAATGTTACTATGACGTTCATCAATTTCATGTTATTCTCTGACTAAATTTGTTCATCTAATTTTGAAAGCTCCATTTCTATTAACTCTGTTAATTTAAATCCATTTATATATATGACAATATTTATATAATTTCTTAAGAGGATGACATTAGTGCACCATGCAAATGTAATTTTATATATTTCACAAAATTGCGGAACGGATGTTAAGAAACGACCCCGTCCTTTTTTAGACGGGACTTCCATGCTAATTATTTTAAAATTAAAATACCGAACCTATGAAACGGACCAAATTTATCATATTTTCCTGAAAATATATGGATTGGTTTTTCAGTTGATGCCAAAAACCATTAACGTAATACTAATTTCCCCCTAACTGTACGTGTACGTGGTTGCATGTCAGATAGGGTTAGTGTCATGTTGGTATACAAGTGTTACTTAATTGTATTGATATGGATACTCAATCCATCAAAAATCTCACAAGTAACATGTCGACGTGTAAACTTTCATGAACCAATAAAGCATTAAATTTAATTGTTTCATAAAAGTAAAAAACATTGAAAATGTAATTGATCATGTTTTTCTGGGTATGATTTATTATAAAAAAAAAAACATTCTCATCTAAGTACAATTTAACTCAACCCAAAAGTAAAGTACTATTAACCGGTTTATTTATCAAAACATGAATCACCAATATTTCTTTCCTATGATCAATAGTCATCCGTTCCAAAATATTTACCCACCACGAACCTAAATGCAATTTTAACCTTCAAAGAATATATGTAAATTATTAAAACGGAAAATTTCAAAATTTAATCATAAAGTTAAATATTAAACTAGGTGATTAACTTTTCAAAATTTTGATTTCGACAATTTATGTATGAGTTTTTTTATCGGTTAAAGTTGTATGTAATTTGTGGTGGACAAACATTACGAAACCGAGTGACAGTACCACATTCGAAAAAGAACTGCCAAATTATAAATGCGTTACCAAATTCAAATTACAAAATCAACATTTATAGCGTCTTCACTTGCTAATTTGAAAACATATACATACATACACAAATACACTAGTCCAAAAAAAGCCTAATTTCTCTAAAATGCATTAAAAATGTTGTGTAATTAATCACAAATACTGTTGTACTGGGATACTCTATTTTGGTTTTTTAGTTCCACAGTTTGAAAATTAACATAATTTCATGTTATATATTTATCTTAATTCATTTTTGCATGCATCATACTGTTATTTATAGGGCTGGGCAAAAAACCGAAAAACCCAAACGGGACCGATAACCGAACCGAAAAAGACCGAAACAGAAAAACCGAAAAAATTTCGTGTCGGTTTCGGTTTTCAATAAAACCGAACCGAAAAAGACCGAAACAAAAAAAAAACCGAAAAATACCGAAAAACCGAAAGTGGACCGAAAAAAACCGATCCGGTTCGGTCCAAAAGTTGGGAGTTATTAATGGTTGGTTTCAAAAGTTGTAAAGTTTGTCTTAATCATATAAATAGTAGTAATGAGGGTATAATAAGGTTCAAACTTTAGCAAGGTCATAATTATTAATTTGATGTTGTCACAAGCTTGTAAGTAAAATATATAGTACTGTATGTATGGAAAGTTATAAGGATTTACTCTTGTAATTGTTATGTAGTTTGTAATGTATTATTTATAAGCAATCATTTACCAATTAATTTATTTGATAATTAAAGAGGAAGAACATATAAGGAATGTATTTAGTGTTGTGTAATTATTTCAAGTACGTAAACAGTCGAAAGTAACGTGTAACCTATTTGTATTTTCTCTATAGCTTTATAAATATTTGTCTTAGAGGAGGATGACTGGATCAACATATATGATATATGCATATAAACAAGAACATATAAATAAATAAATATATATATATATATATATATATATATATATATATATATATACTTATTACTATGCTAAATATATATGTATATAACTAGATATGTGTATGTAACGAAAAAGAAACAGATAGGATAGTATCAAGTCGAGGTTTTCAAGCAGTACTGGGGGATTCAACAATGGGTAATGGGAGCTCATCTCCCAAAACATGATGATTACTCAATTGTAGATAGTTATTTATCCGTAACATCGTTTTTTTTTAAATAACTGGTGGGAAAAACCCACATTTTATTATTACCGCTATCTCAAGAATCGCCAACAAATAATCATGCAACATTTCAAACTTTGTAGCATCCTTAGCTACAAAATCTCATTAATTTATGCTTCAAGTAGAACAATGGCATATACTAGTGTTTCTGACGTAGCCATGTTGACGGTGCGGGAATACAGAAGAGGACTATAAGAAACATAACATGTTAGGTCACAAAGAATAAGCTAATTTTATTACTTTTACTAACAGCGTCTTGTGTTCTTAGAATGTGTTCCTAGAATGAATTGCTAGGTTTATTACGATGTTAAGCTGCATTAATTTCAGTCCAGCCCATACGCATACTAGGTTTTTTTTTAATACAATAAATTTTTTCTTCATGGATGCCATATCGGGGACAAACTTTTTGGTCCCTAAAGAGCTTAATTCCTGTAGTGAATGATAACTTCTCAAGAAGAGTTTTATTCCCATGATGGAAAAATGAAGAATACGGATGACATTCTTGGTACACCATATGGCGTAAGTGTAACGCCTAGAGTTTGGAATTTATTTTTGTGATAACGCCTAGAGTTTACGGAGTTGTTGCATGTCTTTTATTATGTATGATATTGCATATAGGTATGTACCTGAGTTGAGTTGTGTAGATGTACCTTATTGACTTTTATGTTACAGCCGCTTGTTTTACGTTGTTGTCTTTTATTCTGTTAAATATTGTATACAGGTGATTATTCTTACATATTGTTCATGTATATATGTTATGGAGTTATTAAGGGTTGTGAACCCTGCGTATTTTATTTTATTTTATTATGACACGAATTGAGCGTTTAAATTCTTATGGTCTTATTGTACGTTTATCATTTCTGGGTATAGTTGTTTAGAGAGAAAATTTCGGGACGAAATTCTTTTAAGGAGGGTTAGTTGTAACATCCCGTATTTTTATAAATGGTTTTAATTATGTTTTAATTCATCCAAAAACGTTTTATTCAAATTTTACCAAAAACCGGTCACTCGACTAATTTTTAGCCAAAAACCGAAACTCTTCCGAAAAACCTTATTTTAAAAACCTGTTACTAATTTTACTAATAAAAAGGACCCAATAGATTTGTTTTTAAAGATTTGTTATTTTTGAGTAGTAAAACAATATTTTTGGATTAAGAGTTAACTTTTAAAACTTTGGGGACCAAATAGTTCGTTACCACAAACTATCTCAAAACAGTTTTTCTAAACACTTTTTCAGCCACTTTCATAACCTAAAAACAGTAAAAACAAGTAAGAAGAGAGAAAAGAGAGAAAAGAGAAGAAGAAGAAGAAGAAGAAAAAGAGAAACCACGTTAGCGGATTATTACCGGAATCATCTCCTCTACACGCTAAGGTAACGGGGGTTATCCATAGCGACTAGACGAGGGTGTATGTTAGGATTAGGTTTTATGTTTATTATAAATTGGGGGTTTTTGCCTTTTATCTTAATTAGTTTTATAAATTGTTAATTGGGTTTAGTTGTTATATGACTAATTCACTTATTTGTTAATTGGGTTTAGTTGGTTATATGTTTAATTCACTTATTTGTTAATTGAGGATTTAGTCGTGTTAATTTCGGATTAACGAGAATATGGACGAGTTTGCATGTCTTTATGTATTGATATTGTCTTATTATAATTGTTGATAAATTGGGTAATTTATTGTTGAATATAGATGCATTGTAGTTTATGCATACAAGGTGTTTGCTAAAATGCTTGAATGAGTTTTTATGTTGATTAGACATTGTTTGGCTAGTTGTGAATCTAGCACCTATACTTTTGGATTATGTTGTATTACGTTAAGTGACGTACGAGATTGTGTTATTTGAATAGTATAATATTATTGGCCGAGGCCTTAATATTTATACGTATGAGATTATATTATATGAATAGTATAATATTATTGGCCGAGACCTTAATATTGATACATTAGCAATGGTCTCTGTCTCTTCCTAATTCCGGGGACAGAAGACGGCAGTGGGGATAGGAAATGACTCGTCTTACGGACTGGGGCGAGTGGCATGAGAGGTCCTAGTGTGCACTATATTTATTTTTATGTTAGCTATGGTCTCTGTCTCTTCCTAATTCCGGGGACAGAAGACGGCCGTGGGGATAGGGAATGACTCGTCTTACGGACTGGGGCGAGTGGCATGAGAGGTCCAAGTGCGCACTTTAAATCTACTTTTATGTTAGCAATGGTCTCTGTCTCTTCCTAATTCCGGGGATAGAAGACGGCCGAGGGGATAGGGAATGACCTACCTTACGGACCGGGGTAGGTGGCATGAGAGGTCCATGTTTGTTATTGATTTGTGTTGACGTTATTTAATTTATTTAATTTATCCCGTTGTAGAATGTTATTTTATTTCTTTTTATACGTCGATTATCGTAGTTGTAGAATTTGTGGGCTCTTGCATTTATGGGATGGAGTGACAGTATTTGTGGTGCCGTCCCGTCTAGTTATGTGCGTGGGACTCACCGTTACAATTTTGTTGTTCAGGTACATTATAGGTTGAGGCGTTTGGTTAGCAGCTTTAGCAATGCATCACATGGGCTCGGGGCTTCTGCTTTATTTTCATCTAGATTATATTTTGAGGTTGTAGCCTACGGGCAATTTACTTTCGTTTGGTAATTTTTATAAGTTGTCAACACCATTTGGTCATGTAGCCGCGTTTGGCAAACAGTTTTATTTATTCGTTTAATTGTTCCATTAGCTCGCAATTGCTTTTCTTTTAAAATTTAAATTTTGTACCAACAGGTTCTATTTCCTTTTGTTTTAAAAAGGTCATGCCTCGATATCCGTGTTTATGGAATTTGGGGCGTGACAGTAAGGATTAGCAGAGTTTCGAGTAGTACTGCTTTTAGTTGAACAGTTTATTGCGACAAGAAGATGCTTTTCAAGCAGTCGGGGATTTAACAATGGGTAATGGGGGCTCAACTGCCAACACATGATGATTATTTAAGTGTACATACCTAATTTATCCTTAACTTTACTTCAAATTTACTGTTCACATCAAATTTATGGAGAAAATCGTAGCCAAACTCTGATGGAGGCAATTAAATCGAGAACATTCTGATTATCCCTCGTTCTAGTACTGATGCGTGTTTTGACAAAAAATAAGTCATTTCATATTAGCTATTTGCATTAATTTACCGAAAGAGACCAAGCCTTTTAGTTCGTTATTCATTTGTATAGTGGACATAAAATTTTAGGAAAATTAGAAGATTTATCTCAAAGATGAAATAGAGAAAACATCAACATGCATATTGTGGACGCTCTCAAAGCTCCGCCGCTCACTCTCAAATCCAATGGCACCGAAGAAGGAGAAGGCACCGCCACCGTCATCCAAGCCCGTGAAATCCGGAGGAGGAAAGCAAAAGAAGAAGAAGTGGAGCAAGGGTAAGCAAAAGGAAAAGGTGAACAACATGGCGCTCTTTGACAAGGCCACTTATGACAAGCTTCTCTCAGAGACCCCTAAATACAAACTCATCACCCCTTCCATTCTCTCTGATCGTACGAGGGTTAACGGTTCACTGGCAAGAAAGGCGATTAACGATCTGATGGCTAGAGGACTCATCCGCATGGTGTCTACTCATTCAAGCCAGCAGATCTATACCAGGGCCACCAACACCTAGTTTTTCTCATTGATTCCGTATTATCAAGTTTCTTTTAGAACGACTACGAATTTTGGTACTTGTTTGTTTTCATTTTCTTGCTTCTACTCATTTTGCTGGATTATATTTATGGGTTTTTGTTAATGTGACCGTCTGTTGAATCAAAAAAAAAAAAAACATGCATATTGTGGAAATTATGATATAAAGAATGCAAATATCATGTGTCTTTTGTGACTTTGCAAGGGTATGTTCAAAGAGTTGCTGAATTGGAAGAATGGGTATATGGGGAAATTGTGTAAAGTCTAATCTGGAAAATGAGTTAGGAGATTTGCAAAAATAAGTTAAGAAATTGAAGGAGGAGAAAAAAGAAAGGATAATTGGTAAGGGGCTCTAGCCAAAAGGATTTTTAGATATTTGGGTCAATTTATGATTTATTATATATAATAACTAGTATTTTTGTGTTTCACCTATGATCCCTATGATTATGGGGATTATGGTAGTTGTTTGGTAATAAGTGTTAGTATGAGATAATAAGTTGGGTTTTAGCTTTTAAGTTTCTTTTCATTTTTAAGTTACATAAAGAGGGAATTAAAAGAGTTTTATCTGAAATTTTCCGAGAATTAGAGATCCAAGGATTGGAGATTGCTCATCATCTACCATGATTGATTTACTCGGGTTCCAATCTAGAAAAAAAAAAAAAAAAGAGCACGACGATCGTTATATCGATAGCTATAAATAGGTATATATAAGAGTTTTGGGATAATAGAACATGATATTACATTGAATCAGTTCACCGTCACCATAGCCATGGATTGTTTGATAAGATCAGTACAATAGATGAAGTTTTAAGAATAAAACAGAGCGACACCTTTTTTCATATCATTCACAGAGATCAAGCATCGCTATCAAGATTGTGCAAGAATAAGCAAGGAAGTGGTACTCTCTCTCACTAGGATGAGATGTTTCTGGTTAGCGGTGAATAATACAGAGTATAAAGCGAGGAGAAGAGAAAGAGAATAACAGTTTTAAAAGTCAACTACTTTCACAGGGCATGTATTAATAAGTTATTTAACTCGAGTTCCTTAAGTTTAAAATGTTACAGTTTCAATCCATTCGTATTTCTTTTATTGTAATAAGGTCGGAGTATCAAATTAAACTCAATATAAATAAAATATGTGGGCATCCACCACTTTTAATTTTAAAAAAAAACTAGTATGTTTGAGGTTTCTAGCTTGGTAGAATATGGGAGGTTGCACTGCTAAATTTTGGTTGGGTTTTTGAAGCTATGAAAGGTTAATTTTGTTTGGCCATTAATGTATATTAATGGAGAAGCCCCATGCTGAGAATATATACAAGAAACAATTAATGACTTGAACCTAAATTGATTTTAAAAAAAATCATATCATATTTAAAGACAATAAATTCCTTACCTTATTTTCCACATCATAATTTCTACTATCAATGGAAATATCTCAAATATCTCCGAGCATTTAATTGTTTCTCATCATGATAGTATATATAAATAATATTGCCCATATAGAGAATAACGAACCAGAAAAGCAAATATTCATAATATAGAAACCATAAGAACCCGGATTTTCGTAGGAAAATGCCGGTGTAAAGAGAAAATATTTGTCTCGCATCGGCTAGATATGTGAGTACCTATATGGTCTATAAGTTAAGAAAACCCTCCTTACTATCACCAAGGCCTTTTAAAGTCGTGCGGCCTGAGAAGCGATGACGAAATCGGGCCAAAGTGGACCGGACAATATTGGTGGTAATAAGCAGATGGTGGCAGTCTGGTCGGAGGACCGGGTCGTTACACTTGGTATCAGAGCCGCTATTTAACCAATGGTGTGTGAACCACCCCTAGAAGGACGACGTGCCCGACGAGGACGTCATGCCTGAATGGGGAAAGAGTGTAAGAACTCGGATTTTTGTAGGAAAGTGCCGGTGTAAAGAGAAAGTATTTGTTCCGCATCGGCTAGATATGTGAGTACCTATATGATATATATGTTAAGAAAATCCTCCTTACTATCACCAAGGCCTTTTAAACTCGTGCGCCCAAGAACCGAGGACGAAATCGGGCCAAAGCGGACGGACAATATTAGTAGTAGTAAGCAGATGGTGGCGGTCTGGTCGAAGGACTGGGTCGTTACAGAAACCATATACTCCAATTCTTTGCTTCTATGATACATACGTAGCCATGCCCGAAAAGAAGGTTAAAATTGCCTTTATTGAAGATGTTGCCCGAATAAATGCAGCATACAAGAAAAGAAATAAGGGCTTGCTGAAAAAAGAGCATGAGCTCTCTACCTTATGTGACGTTGATGTATGTGTGGTCATATATAATCCACATGAGAACCAACCCGAGGTCTGGCCCAATGTTCGAGCGGTGATGTACCGGTGTTTGACCGGATGTGAAGTAAAAAATTAAAGCATGGAAGATCTAGCCCCCCTAAATATGTTGGTAGATCGATATACAAAGGAGGCTAGTGAAATGGTTGAGAAGTTGGCTAGGGGGGAGGGCTCAAGCAAGATGGGTGAGTTTGAAAGTAGCAACGAAGTTGCACTTATGGAGGAAGAAAATCATAATGAAAATTTTGGCTTGGAAGCAACGCAAAGGACACAAGAGTTTACCGATAATGAATATGAGCATAAGCTTACGCGGTTAGTTAAGGAGCCCGAGATGCCGTTCATGCCTGTCGGAGATGACAACAATGGAGGTACCTCCAATGCTTTATATCATGAGGGATGTGGAGATACACCTTTTTAGCTGTTGTTTTTTATTACTCAAGATTTTCGATGTTAAATAAAAGCTAGGTTTTGTTAATGGTGCCCTACCATGTCCCCCTGATAGTGATCCTATGTTTGGTGCCTGGATTCAATGTAATCTCATTGTTATGAGTTGGATTATTTAAGGTTAATTAATATTTAGTGGCCCATTAACACACTTGACATTCAACTAATGGTGTGGATGAGCAGCTATCCCCTCCTCCAGGAGGAATAAATAATTTGTCTCTAAGAACACAAGACGATGTGCCTAAAAGTAATAAAATTAGCTTATTTTTCGTGACCTAAGATGTTATGTCTTTTATTGTCCTCTTATTTATTTTCGCATCATCAACTTGGCTACGTAAAAAATAATAGTATATGCCATTGTTCTTCTTGAAGCATCAATTAATAAAATTCTGTAGCTAAGGATGCTAAATAGTTATAATGTTGCATGATTCTGTAGTGTTCTATGTGTTTGTGTTTCTTGAGATAGCGGTAGTATCGTGTTTAGCTTTCTATGCCTCTAGAACTCCCATTTCCTGATCTTTTTAAATATATTCCAGATTATGTTTCAAATATTTGGATCATAATAGGCTCAAACTAGCTAGATTTAGAACTACAAATAAAAATCAATAATGTTCAAGCCAAGAATCTTTCAATGTTCTGTTCCCAACTTCATTTTCACTGTGATGGGATTATATGCAATAAAACTTTTTTAGGGAACGGTTTTTTTCATATACAGAACAAATCAAATCAATTGTAACGATGAGTTACCGAAGGTCCGCAAGCTTTGATGAAAATCTTATGAAAGTGGTTGTGATGTAGTTTTTAAACCTAAACCTTAACTTAAACCTAAGCACTCATGTAACCAAATTACAGGATTGGGATTTTTATAATTGTGGTAGCAGCGTTGCAATGAAATTTAAGCTCTAGATAAATTAATCAGCCAACATATAAGAGTTATTATTAGTTCCAACAAGGCTAAGTAAAAGAACTTTACACGAGTCATCATTCATTTACAATTTGCATCTTTGTAACTTTGGGTTGGTATAGAAGATGAGATTATTTAGATGCATAGCTTCTGTCACGCCCCGGTTTCCATAAAAAGTTACGGGTGAGCTTTTGAAAAGTAGAACATTTTAAATAAGCAATTAAATGTTTTGAAAAATAAAACGGCATCAAGCGTTATTAAAACAAAAAATTACTGCAACGGAAGAATAACATTTTCAAAGTAGTTTTTAAAGTAAACTTGCCCATAGGCTACAACTTTAAAACTCGAATTCAAACAGAAATAACACAATTGTCTGAAACATAGAAAAACTAAACAACTCAAAGGAAAAGATCCTCCATAAAGTTTTAAAGATGAAAACATCACAACTGAAATAAAATCGCGTCCATGCTATGCACCGCAACAAATGTCCTATTCCGCAATGCCCTTTCCTTTGTCTAGACCTGTCACAAATTTATAACGGTGATTTTCACGCATCAATATAGATAAGCCGGCACACCCACGGATGTACTGACAAACCATCAATGCCTCAATGTGTAACCCACAATATAAATGTACGAATATAGACGATAATAAAAAAAATGTAATAATTGCTACAACTTCTCTTCCTACTTCATACTACAAAGTTAAAAAAGAAATACTTAAATAGTTAATATTTTTTTTAATTAGATTCCACTTTATTTATTTTTTTCCTTCGATGATCATCAATTACCCCATAGTTAGGTATTGTTCCTATCCATTCGTGGCGTCAGTGCCCCCAGATAAGTGATAGAATAAAGCCATTATGAAATTGTACATATCCTTTCGTGATGCCAGTGTCCCCGACTAAAGAAGAGACAAACGCCAATCAAAATAGTATTTTAAGTATTTTCAGACCATACCGTAATTTCTTTTTTTCTAATCTATAAATTGTTATTAATATTCTTCCATTCTTCTAGCCTTTGTCTTGTATTAAAACCCTTCAAAATATACAATCTTAGCTTGTACTACAATACTCCTTCTGTCATATTAAACAAAATAAATAATCATTCATCCACATATGTCAATTCCTTCCAATCAATCACGAATACATGAATGACATAACCATCACAATAAAATAGTCATAAACTATTACTAACTAATATGTCTTTATATCATCCAAACAAGAAACGATCAATTGTACAAATAGGGTCAAACCAAGGTAATAATCATCATAACAATATTAGCGTAAATTGGCAATAACACCAATCCTAATATAAACAACCTACGATTCAAAAATTTAGCAAATAAATAATAAACATACAAGCAAACATCCTTGTCAACAAGCACGCAATGACTCCCGTTACTTTAAACGTGTGGGCCCTCTCTCCCTCTCTCCCTCCCTCCCTCTCATTTAACCATTTAGCTCAAGACTATCTAATTTATCATTGTAGAAAGATACCAAGTTTACAATAATAAAAGTTTCGTTGTTCGTTTACTATAAAACACTTACTAAATAATTAATTAATAAACCGAGTCGTTACAGCTTCTGCAAATTTTGAAAATATATTGGATAAATTAATTTTCCCATACAGGTCAATCTTTAAGACAAGCGCCCGACTCACTGTATGGGTGGGGGTGGTGCTCTACACATCTTTCACCAAAATATTATGACTAACAATGCTAGGATGATAATAATATCAATAATACCGTGATTAAGATATTTCTACCAATAGACTAGGCATTAAAAAGTCTGACCAAGTTTTTCACGTTTTGTTTTTTATGATGACATCGTCATTGTCATCAAATTATGTCTTAATCCCAAGACTTTGTGATTGGCTATATGAAAATCATATGAAACAATCACGTTGGCTCGTATCTCTGAGTTTTCTTTTGATATTCTTTAATTACTATGTAAAACTAATTGTTCATAGTTTTCCTATATTAAGAAAAAAACTAAACAAACGAGTCGTTATAAAAAAAATACTCTTCTTTTATTGATTACATGTTACAATGTATATGGATATGTAATTAAGCAGCTGAGTTTGAAATATAAAGAAGATCTGAAACCATCGAAAGGATATAAAGACGAATAAGATAAAACAAAAACATAACAAAAGTTACAAGACGCTAATTAAACATGCATGGGATAAAACATCGAAAATCATGAGTAATAAAAAAAACAGCTAAAAAGGCGTCTCTCCACATCCCTCATGATATAAAGCATTGGACGTACCTCCATTGTTGTCATCTCCGACAGGCATGAGTAGCGTCTCGAGCTCATTAACCAACTGCATAAGCTTATGCTCATTTTGATTCTTGGTAAACTCTTGTGTCCTTTCCGTTGCTTTTAAGCCAAAATTTTCGTTATGATCTTCTTCCATCATAAGTGCAACTTCGTTAATACTTCCAAACTCACCCATCTTGCTTGAACCCTCCTCCCTAGCCAACTTCTCAACCATTTCACGAGCCTCCTCCGTATATCGTTCTACCAACATCTCTAGGTGGGATAGATCTTCCATGCTTAAATTTTTTACTTCACATCCTGTCAAACACCGGTACATCACCTTCTTCATCTCCATCTCCTTGTTTTTTTCCATCACTTTTTTTACTTTTTTGGCAACTTTCAATATCCATTCCCTAGTTAAGCTTTCTTGGTCCGTCATTTCCCGCCTCTGCTCCAAATCTGGCATTCTCTTAAACCTAGAAATCACCCTCTGTGCTGATCGAAAATTGGGCCAGACCTCGGGTTGGTTCTCGTGTGGGTTATATATGACCACTCACATGTCAGCATCACATAAGGTAGAGAGCTCATTCACTTTTTTTAGCAAGCCCTTATTTCTTTTCTTGTATGCTGCTTTTCTTCGGGCAGCATCTTCTATAAAGGCAATTTTAACCTTCTTTTCGGGCATGGCTACTTACGTATCAAAGAAGCAAAGAATTGGAGTATATGGTTTCTATATTATGAATATTTGTTTTTCTGGTTTGTTAGTCTATATGGGCAATAGTATTTATATATATATATATATCATGATGAGAAACAAGTAAATGCTTGGAGATATTTGAGATATTTTCATTAATTGTAGAAATTATGATGTGGAAAATAAGGTAAGGAATTTATTGTCTTTAAATATGATATGATTTCTTTTAAAATCATTTAGGTTCAAGTCATTAATCGTTGCTTGTATATATTCTCTGCATGGGGCTTCTCCATTAATATACCTTAATGGCCAAACAAAATTAAACTTTCATAGCTTCAAAACCCAAACAAAATTCAGCAGAGCAAACTCCCATATTCTACCGAGCTAGAAACCCCAAACATACTAGTTTTTTTTTTTTTTTAAATTAAAAGTGGGGGATGCCCACATATTTTATTTATATTGAGTTTAATTTGGTCTCCGACCTTGCTAAAACAAAAGAAATACGAACGGATTGAAACTGCAACATTTTAAACTTAAGGAGCTCGAGTGAAATAACATAATAATACAAGCCCTATAAAAGTAGTTGATTTTTAAAACTATTATTCTCCTTCTCTTTGCTTTCTTCTATGTATTTTTCACCGCTATCCAAAAACATCTCAATTTTTAATTAAGTCGTAATTTTAATTTTCGATCAGATTTGATACTTATTCTCTGTTTAAGTGGGATTTCCCCCCATATTTTTATTCCTAAATTACAATTAGAATTGTGAGTTTCTTCTACCAATATATATATATAAAGATCGAGCTTGTAAATTTGTAAGCTTCAGGTTGCAGGTTAATAAAAAAGAATATAATGTGAGTTGTACAAATAAAGTATAAATTGTGATTAAGCGGGTCTTAAACAAAGGATGGAGGATTAGAGTGATGAAATTGTATAAAGTATACATGACATAGAGTATACTTTATTTTTAAATGAATGATGGGGAAAATCCATAATTTTATTTTATTAATAGTTGGAAAAAATAAAAAATGTGGGGGAAAAACCCCACAAAAAATACAAAAGAAAAAGGACCCAAAGTGCCCCTATTCGAAATATGGTCTAACAAAAGAACAGGACTACAACTTGTAAAACTAAATAAAAATTTCGTAAATAACTTGAGGGGCTTCTTGCGTAATAAACTGCCACTTGGGCCAGATACTATGCGTGTCATCCTGCGCCCACTTGTCTAAGAATAGCAATCGGTCTGCCTTAGAGAGGGTAGAAAACTTATCCCAAATAAAAATGGCGAAAAAACTCATCCTCTTAAAATTGGATACAAAGATGAATCCATCTTAAAGGTATGACCAATTTCCTTAGCAAGGAGATCTGCTGCTTTGTGGGATGGAAATCACAAGCCCTATCGGAGAACATAACATGTCTTTCCTTAGCAAAGAGATCTGCGATTTTGTTACATTCTCTAAAGGTATGACCAATTTCCACCATTTTCTTACCAACTAATTGTCGAATTTGATCAATAATGGCATAAATAGCCCAAGGACATTTTTCTTTATTAAGAAGAATGTTAATCAACTTTCTGGAGTCTGTCTCAATAATTGCATGTTCATACTTAATAAGCTGTAACCCATGTAGAAAAGCTAGCGCCTCCATCTCAATGATAGAAATAGCCTCCTCTATAGTAGAAAAGCCTTTAATAAAATTACTCAGAGAATTTCTCATTAGACCCCCTATACCACTATAGATATCAGACTTAAAGACTCCATCCACAATAATCTTCACTCTATTAGGGGGAGGTTTAGCCTAATGAAAGATGAGAACTTTCTTAACATTATTAATATTATTCCCCCATTTATCATCAGTAAAATCAAACTTTTCCCCAAATTTTTTATCTTTTTTAATAAAAAGCAAAAGCTGCCTTCGAACACTTGCTATAATAGCTTCACTGTTCATAGCCCTATTATCAAACTTATAGCTGCCTCTAGACTTACAAATACGCCATAGAATTATAGAAGGAATAATTTTAATACACTTACCCCTGAGAGAAGAATTTGAGGGTTGCCACCAAGTTAGACACCTCCCTCTAATACTTAAATTGTTGTAGGTTATTCCCATAAGCCTTCCATAGAATGACCAAACTTTCTCTGCTATAGAACCAGTACCAAAGAGATGTTCAATAGATTCATTAGAATTGGAACAATAACTACATATGGAGACCAACTTTATACCCTTACTTTGCACCTTTTCATTAACAGCAACTGCATTTAGGAAAATTTTCCACATGAAACAAGAAACCCTCAAGGGTAGCAACTTATCCCAAATAAGAGTATATATCCAATTAATAATGTTTCTTTTTCTTATCTGGTTCCAAGCAGATTTAACAGTAAATACACCAGTGAAGGTCTCTGTCCAATAGCAGACGTCCTTATCCTCAGCAAGCTTTATCACCTTTTTAAAGTAGTGATGATAATTATTAGGGAAAAGATTAAAAATATAAGTAAAATTCCAATTACCATTGTTTCTCAGATCTTTAAAAGGAATACTAGTAACAATACGCTCATAGTTTATAGGGCCTTCACCAATCCAGTTGTCCCAATTAATATCAAAAGTTCATCTACCAGCTTGCCACATGATTTTTGTTTCAGCCACACTTCTAAGCTCAAGCATTCTGTTCCAAGTTCCATTTGTAATAGCCCTTTTAGCCATATATGGATGCACCTTTTTACAGTATTTACTTTTCATAAATTTAGACCATAATGAATTTTGATTTTTAAACTTCCACCGTAATTTTATGGCGAAGGCATTTGTTATGTCTTGTAAGTCTCTAATCTCCAAGCCTCCTTCCTCAATAGGATAAGTAATTTTAGCCCAAGAGACCCAGTGTAATTTGTTATTTTCCCCATCTTGTGCCCATAAAAAATTAGCAAAAACCCTTTCAACATCACTAAAGATCATCTTAGGAGGCTGCATTGCTGTAAGTGTATAAATAGAGATGGACTGAAGAACATGCCTGATTAGAATAACTTTAGATCCCATAGACAACCATTTTGACTTCCAAGTACTCATAGTCTCTCTCACTTTTGTAACCATGCCATGAAAATAAATGCCTTTTTTCCTTCCAGAGTATAAGTGAAAACCCAAATAAACAAAGGGAGATTTTTTAAAGTAATACATGTATTTTCTTCAAGAGATTTTCCTTACATATTAGTAACACTTTTAGAGCAATAAATAAAGCTTTTATTATAGTTTACCTCCTGACTTGAATCTCTTTCATAGAGATTTATCACTCTGTGAACTTCAGTAATAGATCATTTAGTAGTTGCTAAAAAAATAATAATGTCATCTGAATAAGCAAGATGAGTGATGATAGGACAGTCAATAGGAGTTTTGAAGCTTTGATATCTTCCATTATAGATTAGATTGTTGAGATTTCTTGAGTAGAGGATCCCCATGTCTCAGCCCTTTGAGTAGATTTAAAAAAACCAGTAGCAACTCCATTTACTATCACACTAAAGTGAATATTAGAAATAAGTCTCCAAACCTTATCTAATTACCATCTAATAAACCCCATTTTCCTCAAGACTTTAGTCAAAAATAATCAAGAAACTCTGTCATAGGCCTTCTTCATATCTAATTTAAGTGCAACATTTTTTCCTTTACTTTTAGCACCCAAAGTACTTATAAGTTCTTGGGCAAGGAAGACATTATAAGTGATGTCTCTCCCTTTAATAAAACCACTTTGGTTCTCCACAATAAACTGAGGCAAAATATTAGCAAGTCTAGTAGACAGAATCTTAGAAATGATCTTATTGCTGAAATTACTTAAACTGATGGGTCTATAATCACCAAAAGTTTTAGGACTTTTGTTTTTACGGATAAGAACAATAAGAGTTGTAGTCATTATTTTAAGAAGTTCAGAGCCAGCAAAAAACTGCAGATGGCTTGATTAATATCATTTTGAATAATAGGCCAGGCTTTAGTTTAAAGATGACCATTAAAACCATCTTGGCCAGGAGAACTATTTTTATCTAGCCCCCAAATAGCTTCCTTTACTTCATTCAGAGTTGGATAATTGTCTAAAATAACATTACCATCATCATTAATCAGCTGAGGAATACAATTGAGGCTAGAAAAGTCCCCTTGCTATGAAGTATCAGGATCAAAAATAGACTTGAAATAAGAAGTAGCTTCATTTTGAATACCTGATGCATCTCTGAGAACAACACCATTTAGAATCTTTGATGGAGTAAAATATTATTCACCGTAACAAGTTACATAATATTTTATTCCACAAGACAAGATATAATAAAAAAATCATAATATATCAATAATATCTTTACAATATATGTCACATGAGCATATAATTTTGTTTAAACTCACAATATTCTGATAAATTTTTCGATAATAGTCAAAGTAACTTTCGTAGAGTTGTAAACACGTCGCAAGAAATTTGCACCAATACCATGCTGAACAGCTGATACCTCACAAACCTTCTCATTGCTATTCATATATGCTTTTTATTACTAAATTATGTGAGATATACTGATAATAACAAACACTTAATTTTTTTACTAATTAATAAATAAAAACATACTGAAAAGTTCTATTTTTTCTATCTTTGTCTACTTTCTCATCTAACCTATCAAATCACTCAACGTTTATGCATTGTCATTCACTTTATTGGATTTGAAGATTTTCACTGCTTGTATATTTGAGGGTATAAATAACATTTTGATTTTTATTCTCTAATAAGTTACCAGTTTTTTTAGTAACTAATACATTTATTGTTTTAATATTTTAGTTAAGTGAATTCCAATTTGTTTTTTTTTTTTAATATAAGAGATTTAAATAAGTATAAGTATAATCAAAATATTCCCAAAATAATAGTCAAAATATTCCAAATTTTTTTTTTTTGTCATACACAATATCATTGATACGACTTACTGTTCGATCACCTTTTGTAAACAAGACATCTAAGGTTAGTTTTATGTACATCGTAACCTTTTTCGGAAAAATGTAGAAGATACAATGTCGGGAATAAAGCTGAAAAGAGAAGGTTCTCCAATCTTATGGTATTGCCTATATTCTTAAATAAACGTTTATTGTATAAAGTAGACTAACTTTACCAAAAAATTTAGTTCGAAATTTTTTCTTGAGATAAAAAGTACACCGGTGCAAAGAAGAAAATACACAATAGTATACTATTTGCCTCCAATTCAACACCTCTTGTTTGTGCATATTTTCACAATTTGGGTAGATATTTATCAATTTGGCGAGTTGCAAACCAATATCACTTAAATGTATGAATCAACATCACGACCAAATCCATTTTTTTTTTATCAAAACAGTTCATCAATCCAAGAGAACCAATTCACTCTGTGTAGATTGACTGAACGCAGAAAACATTCCACTGGCAGGCGATCGTGACATTCTCACTTATGATATCTATAGGTGTTGTCACCAATAACATTGACCCCTCTTAGTTGAGACAGGTGATCCTATGGTTGAAGTAGAAATTAATTTAATTCCATCAGACCTATGAGGATCAGGTCATACCTAAAAAATATTCTTTTTCCTTTTTTTTCCAATTAATTTCGATCGAATTTCTTTAAGATGAGTTCATAAAGTCGGACCAGTAAATTCTAACCACCACTTTAGTTCTCCAATTTTTTTGAATCTTGCTAATATACAAGTTCTAATTGTATCTTTAACCACTACTTATATATATATATATATATATATATATATATATGCATATATATATATATTGGAAAAACAGACACTTTCTATTATGCTCATATTGAAACACATGGCATAAATAAGGGATGGATGTAGCAATAAAAAGAGTATTAGGCCTATATATACCCACATATAATTGCTATTATTTACTAACAATATAAAAACCTAGATCTGATAAAAAAATATAAAAGAGGAGATAAAGATAACGATAACGATAGTAGCATAATAAAAGGTAATAATAAATCCTAACTTCCCATTATTTAAATCTTATCCAACATACAATAGCATAATAAAAAATTATTCTCTCAAAATCTTATCATAACGATAATAGCATAATAAAAAATTATTCTCTCAAAATCTTATCCAACATACAATGTGTAACATTCTATTTTAATGAATATTACATATATATATATATATATATATGTATGTATATATAAATATTTATATGTATATATAAATATATGTGTGTACTTATTACAATTTGTTGATTAAAAATAATCATTAATTCATTTACGTGATTATCTACATGAGTAGATGTGTATTGTGAAATAAGAAACTTTATCTCTTTTTTTGTGTCACTAGTTTGACTTCGCTAGCTGGCCTTTAATTAAAGGTCTTACTAGTACCACTAAGCATTACTTTGTATGTGCATATATTTAACATATATGTTTACCATTCTAAGTTATAAATGGCAAGAGTAAAAATTACTCGTATATATCACCTTGACCATTAAGATGAAGTTTATGCTTTTGAATGAAACTGGAGGTTTAGAGTTTGGGACGTTGCATGTTTTCGAAGGACTGTCGATGTTACCCTTAATTTGTTAATATAAGATCGTATAATTCAGTATAACTCAATAACTATGGCAATCCATAACGCGGTTCCTTTTGACCACTTTTACTCGATATTAGTTCGCTCATATATTTGTATTCGTTTTATTATGATATTTAGTTAGCACAAAGTGCGACAATTTGTCCCGAATCTGTTTCTTTCTCTGTTGTCTCCTAAAGATAATGGTATATTGCAATACACATAAAATTCTTTATAGTACTTAAATTTTGTTACGACCTTATAGATGGAAAAATTGGTCGAATACTGATACATTTTGGCATTACTATTGAAAAAAGCTCTACCCACAGTCTATATATGTTAATGTTACTATGACGTTCATCAATTTCATGTTATTCTCTGACTAAATTTGTTCATCTAATTTTGAAAGCTCCATTTCTATTAACTCTGTTAATTTAAATCCATTTATATATATGACAATATTTATATAATTGCTTAAGAGGACGACATTAGTGCACCATGCAAATGTAATTTTATATATTTCACAAAATTGCGGAACGGATGTTAAGAAACGACCCCGTCCTTTTTTAGACGGGACTTCCATGCTAATTATTTTAAAATTAAAATACCGAACCTATGAAACGGACCAAATTTATCATATTTTCCTTAAAATATATGGATTGGTTTTTCAGTTGATGCCAAAAACCATTAACGTAATACTAATTTCCCCCTAACTGTACGTGTACGTGGTTGCATGTCAGATAGGGTTAGTGTCTGGTTGGTATACAAGTGTTACTTAATTGTATTGATATGGATACTCAATCCATCAAAAATCTCACAAGTAACATGTCGACGTGTAAACTTTCATGAACCAATAAAGCATTAAATTTAATTGTTTCATAAAAGTAAAAAACATTGAAAATGTAATTGATCATGTTTTTCTAGGTATGATTTATTATAAAAAAAAAAAACATTCTCATCTAAGTACAATTTAACTCAACCCAAAAGTAAAGTACTATTAACCGGTTTATTTATCAAAACATGAATCACCAATATTTCTTTCCTATGATCAATAGTCATCCGTTCCAAAATATTTACCCACCACGAACCTAAATGCAATTTTAACCGGCAAAGAACATATGTAAATTATTATAACGGAAATTTTCAAAATTTAATCATAAAGTTAAATATTAAACTAGGTGATTAACTTTTCAAAATTTTGATTTCGACAATTTATGTATGAGTTTTTTTATCGGTTAAAGTTGTATGTAATTTGTGGTGGACAAACATTACGAAACCGAGTGACAGTACCACATTCGAAAAAGAACTGCCAAATTATAAATGCGTTACCAAATTCAAATTACAAAATCAACATTTATAGCGTCTTCACTTGCTAATTTGAAAACATATACATACATAAACAAATACACTAGTCCAAAAAAAGCCTAATTTCTCTAAAATGCATTAAAAATGTTGTGTAATTAATCACAAATACTGTTGTACTGGGATACTCTATTTTGGTTTTTTAGTTCCACAGTTTGTAAATTAACATAATTTCATGTTATATATTTATCTTAATTCATTTTTGCATGCATCATACTGTTATTTATAGGGCTGGGCAAAAAACCGAAAAACCCAAACGGGACCGATAACCGAACCGAAAAAGACCGAAACAGAAAAACCGAAAAAATTTCGTGTCGGTTTCGGTTTTTAATAAAACCGAACCGAAAAAGACCGAAACAAAAAAAAACCGAAAAATACCGAAAAATCGAAACTGGACCGAAAAAAACCGGTCCGGTTCGGTCCAAAAGTTGGTAGTTATTAATGGTTGGTTTCAAAAGTTGTAAATTTTGTCTTAATCATATAAATAGTAGTAATGAGGGTATAATAAGGTTCAAACTTTAGCAAGGTCATAATTATTAATTTGATGTTGTCACAAGCTTGTAAGTAAAATATATAGTACTGTATGTATGGAATGTTATAAGGTTTTACTCTTGTAATTGTTATGTAGCTTGTAACGTATTATTTATAAGCGATCATTTACCAATTAATTTATTTGATAATTAAAGAGGAAGAACATATAAGGAATGTATTTAGTGTTGTGTAATTATTTCAAGTAAGTAAACAGTTGAAAGTAACGTGTAACCTATTTGTATTTTCTCTATAGCTTTATAAATATTTGTCTTAGAGGAGGATGACTGGATCCACATATATGATATATGCATATAAACAAGAACATATAAATAAATATATATATATATACTTATTACTATGCTAAATATAATGTATATAACTAGATATGTGTATGTAACGAAAAAGAAACAGATAGGATAGTATCAAGTCGAGGTTTTCAAGCAGTACTGGGGGATTCAACAATGGGTAATGGGAGCTCATCTGCCAAAACATGATGATTACTCAATTGTAGATAGTTATTTATCCGTAACATCGTTTTTATTTTAAATAACTGGTGGGGAAAACCCACATTTTTATTATTACCGCTATCTCAAGAATCGCCAACAAATAATCATGCAACATTTCAAACTTTGTAGCATCCTTAGGTACAAAATCTCATTAATTTATGCTTCAAGTAGAACAATGGCATATACTAGTGTTTCTGACGTAGCCATGTTGACGGTGCGGAAATACAGAAGAGGACTATAAGAAACATAACATGTTAGGTCACAAAGAATAAGCTAATTTTATTACTTTTACTAATAGCGTCTTGTGTTCTTAGAATGTGTTCCTAGAATGAATTGCTAGGTTTATTACGATGTTAAGCTGCATTAATTTCAGTCCAGCCCATATGCATACTAGGTTTTTTTTTAATACAATAAATTTTTTCTTCATGGACGTCATATCGGGGACAAACTTTTTGGTCCCTAAAGAGCTTAATTCCTGTAGTGAATGATAACTTCTCAAGAAGAGTTTTATTCACATGATGGAAAAATGAAGAATACGGATGACATTCTTGGTACACCATATGGCGTAAGGATTAGCAGAGTTTCGAGTAGTACTGCTTTTAGTTGAACAGTTTGTTGCGACAAGAAGATGCTTTTCAAGCAGTCGGGGATTTAACAATGGGTAATGGGGGCTCAACTGCCAACACATGATGATTATTTAAGTGTACATACCTAATTTATCCTTAACTTTACTTCAAATTTACTGTTCACATCAAATTTATGGAGAAAATCGTAGCCAAACTCTGATGGAGGCAATTAAATCGAGAACATTCTGATTATCCCTCGTTCTAGTACTGATGCGTGTTTTGATAAAAAATAAGTCATTTCATATTAGCTATTTCCATTAATTTACCGAAAGAGACCAAGCCTTTTAGTTCGTTATTCAATTGTATAGTGGACATAAAATTCTAGGAAAATTAGAAGATTTATCTCAAAGATGAAATAGAGAAAACATCAACATGCATATTGTGGACGCTCTCAAAGCTCCGCCGCTCACTCTCAAATCCAATGGCACCGAAGAAGGAGAAGGCACCGCCACCGTCATCCAAGCCCGTGAAATCCGGAGGAGGAAAGCAAAAGAAGAAGAAGTGGAGCAAGGGTAAGCAAAAGGAAAAGGTGAACAACATGGCGCTCTTTGACAAGGCCACTTATGACAAGCTTCTCTCAGAGACCCCTAAATACAAACTCATCACGCCTTCCATTCTCTCGATCGTACGAGGGTTAACGGTTCACTGGCAAGAAAGGCGATTAACGATCTGATGGCAAGAGGACTCATCCGCATGGTGTCTACTCATTCAAGCCAGCAGATCTATACCAGGGCCACCAACACCTAGTTTTTCTCATTGATTCCGTATTATCAAGTTTCTGTTAGAACGACTATGGATTTTGGTACTTGTTTGTTTTCATTTTCTTGCTTCTACTCATTTTTCTGGATTATATTTATGGGTTTTTGTTAATGTGACCGTCTGTTGAATCAAAAAATAAAATAAAAAACATGCATATTGTGGACATTATGATATTAAGAATGCAAATATCATGTGTCTTTTGTGACTTTGCAAGGGTATGTTCAAAGAGTTGCTGAATTGGAAGAATGGGTATATGGGGAAATTGTGTAAAGTCTAATCTGGAAAATGAGTTAGGAGATTTGCAAAAATAAGTTAAGAAATTGAAGGAGGAGAAAAAAGAAAGGATAATTGGTAAGGGGCTCTAGCCAAAAAGATTTTTAGATATTTGGGTCAACTTATGATTTATTATATATAATAAATAGTATTTTTGTGTTTCACCTATGATCCCTATGATTATTGGGATTATGGTAGTTGTTTGGTAATAAGTGTTAGTATGAGATAATAAGTTGGGTTTTAGCTTTTAAGTTTTTTTTCATTTTTAAGTTACATAAAGAGGGAATTAAAAGAGTTTTATCTTAAATTTTCTGAGAATTAGAGATCCGAGGATTGAAGATTGCTCATCATCTACCATGATTGATGTAAAATCCCGCAATTTAATTTTTTTTTTTAATTTTTTTATTTTGAATATTTATTCTTCTAAATAATTACTCATGAGAGGTCCTAGTGTGCACTATATTTATTTTATGTTACCTATGGTCTCTGTCTCTTCCTAATTCCGGGGACAGTAGACGGCCGTGGGGATAGGGAATGACTCGTCTTATGGACTGGGACGAGTGGCATGAGAGGTCCAAGTGCGCACTTTAAATCTACTTTTATGTTAGCAATGGTCTCTGTCTCTTCCTAATTCCGGGGACAGAAGACGGCCGAGGGGATAGGGAATGACCTACCTTACGGACTGGGGTAGGTGGCATGAGAGGTCCATGTTTGTTATAGATTTGTGTTGACGTTATTTAATTTATTTAATTCATCCCGTTATAGAATGTTATTATATTTCTTTTTATACGTCGATTATCGTAGTTGTAGAAATTGTGAGCTCTTGCATTTAAGGGATGGAGTGACGGTATTTGTGGTGCCGTCCCGTCTAGTTATGTGCGTGGGACTCACCGTTACAATTTTATTGTTCAGGTACATTATAGGTTGAGGCGTTTGGTTAGGAGCTCTAGCAAGGCATCACATGGGTTCGGGGCTTCTTTCGGTTGTTTTTATTTCATTTTTACTTAGATTTTTTTGAGTTTGTAGCCTACGGGCAAATTCATTCGTTTGTTAACTTTTAGCTTTTACAAATCTTGTCTTGTAGCCGCGTTTGGCAAACTTTTTATTTATCCGTTAATTGTTCCTTTAGCTTGCAAATGTTTTCTTTTAAAAATTTTAATTTCGTACCAACAGGTTCTATTTCCTTTTGTTTTAAAAAGGTCACGCCTCAATGACCGTGTTTATGGAATTTGGGGCGTGACAAGTTGGTATCAGAGCTAACTAGGTTCTTGTATACTTTGGGACGACGGGAAGATGGGTAACCATTGGACCAAGATCCATCGTAGCTTTTTTCAAAAACTTTTTCCAAAAACTAAAACTTTTTCTAAAACGGGGGGTTGCATTTAGCTTAAGACATGTAGCTATAATTTAGTAGTAGTTGATGAAAGGAAAGTCCACATGTGAGGCAAGTTGGGGACAATGAGGACGCTCGTTGATCCTGGCTCGCCAAACTAGTGGGTAGACCTCTCGTCGGTATGTGTGAAGGAATACCTTAGCGATGTGGAATTCTAGAGTATGCGAGGACGCTCGGGTGCTTTAGGATAACGTATCGTGATGGGTTATCCCTCGCATTTTTGTGTTGATTGTATGCGTGTGTAGATTTATATGATGTGTATGAGGTATAAGTTTGCATACGTGTGTAGTAGCGTACTATTAGAGTGTGAAAATTGTGTTGTTGATGATTTTACGTAGTGCGTTTTCATATTATTAACTTGTATGTTAATGAGCATTTTATGCGAATGGATGTTGATTGTAATAATGTTGTAGACTAAAATGATGTAGTTGCGCGCTATGTTCCTTGTAAGGGATTTACAAGTATTGAGTAATTTTACGCTTTTGTATCGATAAGTTTCTGCAGAAAAACGATCGGTCGTTTCTTAAAACGATCGGTCGAATTTTTCAGACCCTACTGGACCAAAAAACGACCGGTCGTTTTGTCAAAAACGATTGGTCGTTTTCTGGCAAATTTTGCGGTTTTTCGCTAAACTTCAAACGCTCGTAACTCCTTCGTTTTTACTCCGAATTTGATTCCGCTTGAAGCGTTGGCTTCGTATTTCAGTACTCTATAATTATGAAACTTAGAAATCTTGATAAAATGATTACCATGAAAAACGAGCTTTTATCATGATTTACATGTTTTGTGATTATCACGTAATGTGCGGAATATTGTATTGTATGATTAGCGGAATTTGATGCCTTTGCAAATTTGGTTAGATTTTATAAGTTGGAAAACATAAATGTTTAATTACGTTTTGTGAGGTCGTGTCCTAAATTCATTAGTTTTATAAGTCGTTGGTGCACTTATTTCTTCCTTACAACATGATTCTATTCTTTTAGACATTCACTATAAATTTTTCTTGGTTAGATTGCAAGCTAGCGTTTTGTATATATGTTTCACATTTAGCAACTATTTTCCTTCACTCGATAGAATGATAACTGTGGACTTAGATATTTTAGGTTCTTAGTTAATTGTCCCTACATGAAGAATCTCGTTTGATACTGTATAATGTAAGACTATACTATAATGTAAGAGTTAATTTAGTTGAGTTGGTTTGGTGTCCATATTTAAGAGGAATTACACACAGCTAATTTCATATGTACTAAATTCAAGGTCGATATAAGGGAATTTTAATAGATTTTATTTTTATAAGATTAACTATTGAAAACTTAAGAAATATATCTGGTGTAGCATGCCCCTGTACAAGTTAAAATGTTTGCGTTTGTAAACTATTATAGGTGAGACAAAGTTTTTTTTTAAACATTTTCTTATTATTTCTATTAATGGATTGTACGTTAATGAAGTCACTGGTTTGGTATATATAAATAAAAAATGTAGTTAACTATTGCGGCGGTTTGTAACTAACAAACAAAAGGGCATGATAGGATATATTTATTTATTTTATGGATTTTTTTAGTAGAAGTTTTCGACAGCTATAAGAGAACCTCGATTATGGTAGTTTCCTTCTAATTTTTGTAATTTAATATTGTCCATGGATTACCTTTCGGTGCCGACTTTTGCTTAGAGTTTCAATGAAATGATACGTTAGGTTATTTTCAATTCGTTTGACCACTGTAAAAGATGTTTAAGCTATAATTAGGATCCAAACTTGACATTTAATTTGTGTTTAAAGTGTTCAAATAATAAGTGAACTAGCATTATAGTTGTCCTAGTTATTTCGAGTAAATCTCTTTGGTCGGATTAGTTGCAAAGTTTCAACAGGTCTTGCACTTTGATTGAGAGCATGTATTACATGTGAATTTGGAGTGGTATTTTGGGACTAAATATTAATTATTAGATTTGCGCTTCTTATTAATTAAAGATTGTTTTGTTTAAGAGAACATGGTATAAAGGGAGATTGGTATTATTTTTGGGTGGTGGTCTAGATGCTAAAACTGGATTGTTTGATAAATTAGAAACAAAATGCAATGTTAGGCCGGTTAGCACCATTATTATTATTATTTTATCAGAGCGTGCAGCGGAAGCACATGAAATAGATATAGATGTATAAGTAATAAATGTTTCGAAAAACGATATGGAAACAAGTTTTGGAATAGGTTTGGTTATCTTACGGTATAAATATCAATAATAGTTGTTTGAATTTGAACCATCCCAGAGGTTAATTATCAGTTCAAGGAAAAACATGGTAGGAACAAATTTATTTTTATGTTTTACCAATTAAAAGATTAGCTTACCTCATGTGTTTTGCTTTCATGATGTACACTTTGTTATTAGCATTGATGATGACTAAAATCAGAATTTGGACTAAGAATTATGTAGACATGAGTTATAGAGTTTTGGAATTATGATTGATGGGAGTTATAGAATTTGGTAATTAATGAGATAATAAACGATCGGAAGTGGTAAAAGTTTGACCTTAGGAATTTACGTTAGTATTTTTCCATCATAAATTTTCAAGTTTCACAAGGATAATGATGATATTATTATTAGTAATTTTAATCTCAAATGAGTTTCCAAGATACCTTTTATTATACTTCTTTTATATAGTTTATGCTACATAAACACACAAGTAACTGTTTTGGAGACCGGTTGATTAAAAAAAAAATTATGTGAGTTGATTTAATCACGTCAAAAAAAAAAAGCATATATAATATTATTCGGAAACATTATCCTTTTTTTTTTCTCTTTCAAGTTATTAAAGAAATAAAGTTTCGGGACGAAACTTCTTTAAGTGGTGGAGAGTGTAAAATCCCGCAATTTAATTTTTTATTTTATTTTTTATTTTGAATATTTATTCTTCTAAATAATTACTCATGAGAGGTCCTAGTGTGCACTATATTTATTTTATGTTAGCTATGGTCTCTGTCTCTTCCTAATTCCGGGGACAGTAGACGGCCGTGGGGATAGGGAATGACTCGTCTTATGGACTGGGACGAGTGGCATGAGAGGTCCAAGTGCGCACTTTAAATCTACTTTTATATTAGCAATGGTCTCTGTCTCTTCCTAATTCTGGGGACAGAAGACGGCCGAGGGGATAGGGAATGACCTACCTTACGGACTGGGGTAGGTGGCATGAGAGGTCCATGTTTGTTATAGATTTGTGTTGACGTTATTTAATTTATTTAATTCATCCCGTTATAGAATGTTATTATATTTCTTTTTATACGTCGATTATCGTAGTTGTAGAAATTGTGAGCTCTTGCATTTAAGGGATGGAGTGACGGTATTTGTGGTGCCGTCCCGTCTAGTTATGTGCGTGGGACTCACCGTTACAATTTTATTGTTCAGGTACATTATAGGTTGAGGCGTTTGGTTAGGAGCTCTAGCAAGGCATCACATGGGTTCGGGGCTTCTTTCGGTTGTTTTTATTTCATTTTTACTTAGATTTTTTTGAGTTTGTAGCCTACGGGCAAATTCATTCGTTTGTTAACTTTTAGCTTTTACAAATCTTGTCTTGTAGCCGCGTTTGGCAAACTTTTTATTTATCCGTTAATTGTTCCTTTAGCTTGCAAATGTTTTCTTTTAAAAATTTTAATTTCGTACCAACAGGTTCTATTTCCTTTTGTTTTAAAAAGGTCACGCCTCAATGACCGTGTTTATGGAATTTGGGGCGTGACAATTGATTTACTCGGGTTCCAATCTAGAAAAAAAAAAGAGCACGACGGTCATTATATCGATAGCTATAAATAGGTATATATAAGAGTTTTGGGATAATAGAACATGATATTACATTGAATCAGTTCACCGTCACCATAGCTATGGATTGTTTGATAAGATCAGTACAATAGATGAAGTTTTAAGAATAAAACAGAGCGACACCTTTTTTCATATCTTTCACAGAGATCAAGCATCGCTATCAAGATTGTGCAAGAATAAGCAAGGAAGTGTTACTCTCTCTCACTAGGATGAGATGTTTCTGGTTAGCGGTGAATAATACAGAGTATAAAGCGAGGAGAAGAGAAAGAGAATAACAGTTTTAAAAGTCAACTACTTTCACAGGGCATGTATTAATAAGTTATTTAACTTGAGTTCCTTAAGTTTAAAATGTTACAGTTTCAATCCATTCGTATTTCTTTTATTGTAATAAGGTCGGAGTATCAAATTAAACTCAATATAAATAAAATATGTGGGCATCCACCACTTTTAATTTTAAAAGAAAACTAGTATGTTTGAGGTTTCTAGCTTGGTAGAATATGGGAGGTTGCACTGCTAAATTTTGGTTGGTTTTTTGAAGCTATGAAAGGTTAATTTTGCTTGGCCATTAATGTATATTAATTGAGAAGCCCCATGCTGAGAATATATACAAGAAACAATTAATGACTTGAACCTAAATTGATTTTAAAAAAATCATATCATATTTAAAGACAATAAATTCCTTACCTTATTTTCCACATCATAATTTCTACCCTCAATGGAAATATCTCAAATATCTCCGAGCATTTAATTTTTTCTCATCATGATAGTATATATAAATAATATTGCCCATATAGAGAATAACGAACCAGAAAAGCAAATATTCACAATATAGAAACCGTAAGAACCCGGATTTTCGTAGGAAAATGCCGGTGTAAAGAGAAAATATTTGTCCCGCATCGGCTAGATATGTGAGTACCTATATGGTATATAAGTTAAGAAAACCCTCCTTACTATCACCAAGGCCTTTTAAAGTCGTGCGGCCCGAGAAGCGATGACGAAATCGGGCCAAAGCGGACCGGACAATATTGGTGGTAATAAGCAGATGGTGGCAGTCTGGTCGGAGGACCGGGTCGTTACAATTGGTATCAGAGCCACTATCTAACCAATGGTGTGTGAACCACCCCTGGAAGGACGACGTGCCCGACGAGGACGTCATGCCTGAAGGGGGAAAGAGTGTAAGAACTCGGATTTTTGTAGAAAAATGCCGGTGTAAAGAGAAAGTATTTGTTCCGCATCGGCTAGATATGTGAGTACCTATATGATATATATGTTAAGAAAATCCTCCTTACTATCACCAAGGCCTTTTAAACTCGTGTGCCCGAGAACCGAGGACGAAATCGGGCCAAAGCGGACGGACAATATTAGTAGTAGTAAGCAGATGGTGGCGGTCTGGTCGAAGGACTAGGTCGTTACAGAAACCATATACTCCAATTCTTTGCTTCTATGATACATACGTAGCCATGCCCAAAAAGAAGGTTAAAATTGCCTTTATTGAAGATGTTGCCCGAATAAATGCAGCATACAAGAAAAGAAATAAGGGCTTGCTGAAAAAAGAGCATGAGCTCTCTACCTTATGTGACATTGATGTATGTGTGGTCATATATAACCCACATGAGAACCAACCCGAGGTTTGGCCCAATGTTCGAGGGGTGATGTACCGGTGTTTGACCGGATGTGAAGTAAAAAATTTAAGCATGGAAGATCTAGCCCCCCTAAATATGTTGGTAGATCGATATATAAAGGAGGCTAGTGAAATGGTTGAGAAGTTGGCTAGGGGGGAGGGCTCAAGCAAGATGGGTGAGTTTGAAAGTAGTAACGAAGTTGCACTTATGGAGGAAGAAAATCTTAATGAAAATTTTGGCTTGGAAGCAACGCAAAGGACACAAGAGTTTACCGATAATGAAAATGAGCATAAGCTTACGCGGTTAGTTAAGGAGCCCGAGATTCTGTTCATGCCTGTCGGAGATGACAACAATGGAGGTACCTCCAATGCTTTATATCATGAGGGATGTGGAGATACACCTTTTTAGCTATTGTTTTTTATTACTCAAGATTTTCGATGTTTTATCCCTTGCATGTTTAATTAGCGTCTTGTAATTTTTGTTATGTTTTTGTTTTATCTTATTCGTGTTTATATCCTTTCAGTGGTTTTAGATCTTCTTTATATTTCAAACCCAGCTGCTTAATTACATATCCATATACATTGTAACATGTAATCAATAAAAGATGAGTATTTTTTTTATAACGACTCGTTCGTTTAATTATTTTTTTAATATAGGAAAACTATGAACAATTAGTTTTAGATAGTAATTAAAGAATATCAAAAGAAAACTTAACGAGCCAACGTGATTGTTTCATATGATTTTCATATAGCCAATCACAATGTCTTGGGATTAAGACATAATTTGACGACAATGATCTTGAAAAATGTCTGAAACTGATAATCATAACAATAATCTTCCTCCCCACCAAATTACCACTATGATCCTTACTTTGTAGAAACTAATGCGAACACTAGTACTCTACTTGTTTCCTCTTTATTAACTGGCCCCAATTACCATTCTTGTAAAAGAGCTATGAAAATCTCTATAGGAGCTAAATAAAAGCTAGGTTTTGTTAATGGTGCCCTACCATGTCCCCCTGATAGTGATCCTATGTTTGGTGCTTGGATTCAATGTAATCTCATTGTTATGAGTTGGATTATTTAAGGTTAATTAATATTTAGTGGCCCATTAACACACTTGACATTCAACTAATGGTGTGGATGAGCAGCTATCCCCTCCTCCAAGAGGAATAAATAATTTGTCTCTAAGAACACAAGACGATGTGCGTAAAAGTAATAAAATTAGCTTATTTTTCGTGACCTAAGATGTTATGTCTTTTATTGTTCTCTTATGTATTTTCGCATCATCAACTTGGCTACGTAAAAAATAATAGTATATGCCATTGTTCTTCTTGAAGCATCAATTAATAAGATTCTGTAGCTAAGGATGCTAAATAGTTATAATGTTGCATGATTCTGTAGTGTTCTATGTGTTGGCGTTTCTTGAGATAGCGGTAGCATCGTGTTTAGCTTTCTATGCCTCTAGAACTCCCATTTCCTGATCTTTTTAAATATATTCCAGATTATGTTTCATAATTTAACTGTAGTCCAATTACGATGAAATTTTGTATGGTTGGGGTTCCTCAAATATTTGGATCATAATAGGCTCAAACTAGCTAGATTTAGAACTACAAATAAAAATCAATAATGTTCAAGCCAAGAATCTTTCAATGTTCTGTTCCCAACTTCATTTTCACTGTGATGGGATTATATGCAATAAAACTTTTTTAGGGAACGGTTTTTTTCATATACAGAACAAATCAAATCAATTGTAACGATGAGTTACCGAAGGTCCGCAAGCTTTGATGAAAATCTTATGAAAGTGGTTGTGATGTAGTTTTTAAACCTAAACCTTAACTTAAACCTAAGCACTCATGTAACCAAATTACAGGATTGGGATTTTTATAATTGTGTTAGAGTGTAGCAATGAAATTTAAGATCTAGATAATTTAATCGGCCAAAATATAAGGCCACCTTTGTTTGCGTCATAGGATTATTAGTAGCCTGTGACAAGATTGGGGATTTTTATAATTGTGGTAGCAGCGTTGCAATGAAATTTAAGCTCTAGATAAATTAATCAGCCAAAATATAAGAGTTATTATTAGTTCCAACAAGGCTAAGTAAAAGAACTTTACACGAGTCATCATTCATTTACAATTTGCATCTTTGTAACTTTGGGTTGGTATAGAAGATGAGATTATTTAGATGCATAGCTTCTGTCACGCCCCGGTTTCCATAAAAAGTTACGGGTGAGCTTTTGAAAAGTAGAACATTTTAAATAAGCAATTAAATGTTTTGAAAAATAAAACGGCATCAAGCGTTATTAAAACAAAAAATTACTGCAACGGAAAAATAACATTTTCAAAGTAGTTTTTAAAGTAAACTTGCCCATAGGCTACAACTTTAAAACTCGAATTCAAATAGAAATAACACAATTGTCTGAAACATAGAAAAACTAAACAACTCAAAGGAAAAGATCCTCCATAAAGTTTTAAAGATGAAAACATCACAACTGAAATAAAATCGCGTCCATGCTATGCACCGCAACAAATGTCCTATTCCGCAATGCCCTTTCCTTTGTCTAGACCTGTCACAAATTTATAACGGTGATTTTCACGCATCAATATAGATAAGCCGGCACACCCACGGATGTACTGACAAACCATCAATGCCTCAATGTGTAACCCACAATATAAATGTACGAATATAGACGATAATAAAAAAATGTAATAATATCTACAACTTCTCTTCCTACTTCATACTACAAAGTTAAAAAAGAAATACTTAAATAGTTAATATTTTTTTTAATTAGATTCCACTTTATTTATTTTTTTCCTTTGATGATCATCAATTACCCCATAGTTAGGCACTGTTCCTATCCATTCGTGGCGTCAGTGCCCCCAGATAAGTGATAGAATAAAGCCATTATGAAATTGTGCATATCCTTTCGTGATGCCAGTGTCCCCGACTAAAGAAGAGACAAACGACAATCAAAATAGTATTTTAAGTATTTTCAGACCATACCGTAATTTCTTTTTTTTAATCTATAAATTGTTATTAATATTCTTCCATTCTTCTACTCTCTCTACCCTCGGGTATATATAAATATTTCTAGCCTTTGTCTTGTATTAAAACCCTTCAAAATATACAATCTTAGCTTGTACTACAATACTCCTCTTGTCATATTAAACAAAATAAATAATCATTCATCCACATATGTCAATTCCTTCCAATCAATCACGAATACATGAACGACATAACCATAACAATAAAATAGTCATAAACTATTACTAACTAATATGTCTTTATATCATCCAAACAAGAATCGATCAACTGTACAAATAGGGTCAAACCAAGGTAATAATCATCATAACAATATTAGCATAAATCGGCAATAACACCAATCCTAATATAAACAACCTACGATTCAAAAATTTAGCAAATAAATAATAAACATATAAGCAAACATCCTTGTCAACAAGCACGCAATGACTCCCGTTACTTTAAACGTGTGGGCCCTCCCTCCCTCCCTCCCTCTCATTTATCCATTTAGCTCAAGACTATTTAATTTATCATTGTAGAAAGATACCAAGTTTACAATAATAAAAGTTTCGTTGTTCGTTTACTATAAAACACTTACTAAATAATTAATTAATAAACTGAGTCGTTACAGCTTCTGCAAATTTTGAAAATATATTGGATAAATTAATTTTCCCATACAGGTCAATCTTTAAGACAAGCGCCCGACTCACTGTATGGGTGGGGGTGGTGCTCTACACATCTTTCACCAAAATATTATGACTAACAATGCTAGGATGATAATAATATCAATAATACTGTGATTAAGATATTTCTACCAATAGACTAGGCATTAAAAAGTCTGACCAAGTTTTTCACGTTTTGTTTTTTATGATGATATCGTCATTGTCGTCAAATTATGTCTTAATCCCAAGACTTTGTGATTGGCTATATGAAAATCATATGAAACAATCACGTTGGCTCGTATCTCTGAGTTTTCTTTTGATATTCTTTAATTACTATGTAAAACTAATTGTTCATAGTTTTCCTATATTAAGAAAAAAACTAAACAAACGAGTCGTTATAAAAAAAAATACTCTTCTTTTATTGATTACATGTTACAATGTATATGGATATGTAATTAAGCAGCTGAGTTTGAAATATAAAGAAGATTTGAAACCACCGAAAGGATATAAAGACGAATAAGATAAAACAAAAACATAACAAAAGTTACAAGACGCTAATTAAACATGCATGGGATAAAACATCGAAAATCATGAGTAATAAAAAACAACAGCTAAAAAGGCGTCTCTCCACATCCCTCATGATATAAAGCATTGGACGTACCTCCATTGTTGTCATCTCCGACAGGCATGAG
Source organism: Primula veris (assembly GCA_963682055.1). Classification (NCBI taxonomy): domain Eukaryota; kingdom Viridiplantae; phylum Streptophyta; class Magnoliopsida; order Ericales; family Primulaceae; genus Primula; species Primula veris. Next base: position 7,774,347 of record OY821750.1, on the reverse strand, counting down.
CAGCGTCTCGAGCTCATTAACCAACTGCATAAGCTTATGCTCATTTCGATTCTCAGTAAACTCTTGTGTCCTTTCCGTTGCTTTTAAGCCAAAATTTTCGTTATGATCTTCTTCCATCATAAGTGCAACTTCGTTAATACTTCCAAACTCACCCATCTGGCTTGAACCCTCCTCCCTAGCCAACTTCTCAACCATTTCACGTGCCTCCTCCGTATATCGTTCTACCAACATCTCTAGGTGGGATAGATCTTCCATGCTTAAATTTTTTACTTCACATCCTGTCAAACACCGGTACATCACCTTCTTCATCTCCATCTCCTTGTTTTTTTCCATCACTTTTTTTACTTTTTTGGCAACTTTCAATATCCGTTCCCTAGTTAAGCTTTCTTGGTCCCTCATTTCCTGCCTCTGCTCCAAATCTGGCATTCTCTTAAACCTAGAAATCACCCTCTGTGCTGATCGAAAATTGGGCCAGACCTCGGGTTGGTTCTCGTGTGGGTTATATATGACCACACACATGTCAGCATCACATAAGGTAGAGAGCTCATTCACTTTTCTTAGCAAGCCCTTATTTCTTTTCTTGTATGCTGCTTTTCTTCGGGCAGCATCTTCTATAAAGGCAATTTTAACATTCTTTTCGGGCATGGCTACTTACGTATCAAAGAAGCAAAGAATTGGAGTATATGGTTTCTATATTATGAATATTTGTTTTTCTGGTTTGTTAGTCTATATGGGCAATAGTATTTATATATATATATATATATATATATATATATATATATATATATATATATATCATGATAAGAAAGAAGTAAATGCTTGGAGATATTTGAGATATTTTCATTAATTGTAGAAATTATGATGTGGAAAATAAGGTAAGGAATTTATTGTCTTTAAATATTATATGATTTCTTTTAAAATCATTTAGGTTCAGGTCATTAATCGTTGCTTGTATATATTCTCTGCATGGGGCTTCTCCATTAATATACATTAATGGCCAAACAAAATTAAACTTTCATTGCTTCAAAACCCAAACAAAATTCAGCAGAGCAAACTCCCATATTCTACCGAGCTAGAAACCCCAAACATACTAGTTTTTTTTTTTAAAATTAAAAGTGGGGGATGCCCACATATTTTATTTATATTGAGTTAAATTTGGTCTCCGACCTTGCTAAAACAAAAGAAATACGAACGGATTGAAACTGCAACATTTTAAACTTAAGGAGCTCCAGTGAAATAACATAATAATACAAGCCCTATAAAAGTAGTTGATTTTTAAAACTATTATTCTCCTTCTCTTTGCTTTCTACTATGTATTTTTCACCGCTATCCAGAAACATCTCATCCTAGTGAGAGAGAGTAGCCCTTCCTTTCTTATTCTTGCACAATCTTGATAGCGATGCTTGATCTCTGTGAAAGAGATGAAAAAAGGTGTAGCTCTGTTTTATTCTTAAAACTTCATCTATTTGTATTGATCTCATCAAGCAATCCATGGCTATGCTGACGGTGAACTGCTTCAATATAATATCATGTTATATTATCTCAAAACTCTTATATATACCTATTTATAGCTATCAAAATAATGACTGTCGTGCTATTTTTTTTCCATATTGGAACCCGAGTAAATCAATCATGGTAGATGATGAGCAATCTCCAATTCCCGGATCTCTAATTCTAAGGTAATTTAAGATAAAACTCTTTTAATTCCCTCTTTATGTAACTTAAAATTGAAAAGAAACTTAAAAGCTAAAAACCAACTTATTCTCTCATACTAACACTTATTACCTAACAACTATCATAATCCCCATAATCAAATGGATCATAGCTGAAACACAAACATACTAGTTACTATATATAAGAAATCATCAATTGACTCAAATATCTAAGAAATGGAGCTTCTGAAGTCTGGATCAACAATAAAGCTATATAGCCAGACATTTGAAACAGACTCTATACCCGAGTGATGACATGTCTATAGACATTCCAAAATTAAAAAACAAATATCTGTCTACTCTTTCTCTTCTTTCAAAACACAATCAATTTCACCGAGGATCTAATGCAGAAATATCGCACCAAATTAATTTTTTCTCAATTTGGGATTTATTCCTCCTCACCCAACAATGAAATCACCCTAGCTTATCCAATTGGTAAAGCTGCAGCCCTAACAAGGTAATCATCTACTTTATTCATAAAACTCTTGTTTTTTATTCTAAAGAAAATTGTTGTAATGTTTACTGTGCGCCATTAGATTTATGTTTGTATAATAGTTTACTGTGCGTCAGTGAAGTAATCATCACTTCACATATAAAGTTTTCCATTTTTTAAAATTAAAATTACTTCACTGGTTGATTGAGTGTTTATGTTTGTATAATAGTTGAAACGAATTGGATTATGACCAAACCATTATACTTTTGCTATTATAGTTAATTTGCTTTAGCCATGGTTAAATTCTTTTCCAAATGTCATTATGTTAAAACAAATGGTTCTCCAGACTTTTACTAAAATTATGGAAGGTTTGGATTTTGAAACAAGAGAAGATCACCGAGACCCGGATATGGAAATAAGAGAAGATAATGAAGTAAACAATCATAATGTGGCAGAGTTATGGTAGCCAAAAGTTGGAATGATGTTTGATTTAGAAACTCAAGCCCAAAATTTTTATGCTACTTATGCAAGAGCAAAAGGTTTTGGTGTAACAATTTCTAACTCAAAAAAGAAAGATGGAATAAAGTATTGGATAAAGTTGCCACAAAAATGGATTGCCAAAGAAACTTGTTGATCCCTTAGCTAGTCATCCAACAACTAAGACGGATTGTAAAGCAACAATGAAAATAACACGTCAATTTGATGACAAATGGAAGGTGACCTCTATCAAATTAGAGCACAACCATGAAATGGACCCGAAAGGGATAAAATATTTGAGGTGTTATAGTAATCTTCCAGCGCATGTCCAAAGAGAGATTGAGTTAAATTGTGAAGCAGGAATTAAGATAAACAAAACTGTTGATGTATTACAACAAATGGAGGGTGAAAACAATGATCAACCATGGATAGAAAAGGATCTCCAAAATCATATGGATAAAGTTAGGCGCAATGCAATCAAGGGGGGGATGCTAGAGCAATGATTAGTTATTTTCAAAAAATGCAAGCTGACAACAATGATTTTTTCTATTCTATTGATTTTGATGACGAAAATCGTTTAACGAAAGTGTTTTGGGCAGATGCAAGGAGTAAAGAGGCATATAAAGAGTTTGGTGACGTCTTGACATTTGACACAACATACCTTGCCAACAGGTTTAATATGCCTTTTGCACCATTTGTTGGTGTCAATCATCACGGACACTCCATATTACTTGGGTGTGGTCTTGTGACCCAAGAAAATACAGAGTCGTTTGTGTGGTTGTTTAAGGCATGGCTTACTTGTATGTCAGGCATCCCTCCTCATGGCATAATCACTGATCAAGACAGAGCGATGCAAAATGCAATAAGCCTAGTTTTTCCGGAGACAAGACATAGGTGGTGTTTATGGTTGAGCATACTTTCAAGGCTGGTACGGCTATTAAATTTAACAAAACTGTTAAGTTTTTAGTTCGTTTCGATGAAAGAACAGGAGAAACAAATTGTGTTTGCCGGATGTTCGAAAGTAAGGGGATGGTGTGTGTGCACATGTTAAGAGTTTGGAAATTGAAAAAGTTGTCCATGATTCCAGAAAAGTACATTTTACATAGATGGCGGAAAAATATAATGAGGAGTCACACTAAAGTGATTTTAGGTTATACTAAAAGGCAAAGAAAACCTGAATGGCATCATTACGATGAGGTGCTTGTCTTATTAAATGAGGCTGCCGATGGAGTGATATATTCCGAAAGCATGACTAACAAGCTGAAGGATACTTTGGCACAATTTATTGAAGTGAATCGGGAACAATTCATGAATAAAACTCTATCTAGGAGTCCTATGTCCATTGATGTTGGCAGTTTGGAAGACGAAACATTGCATGTGGGTGATCCAAGTCAGGGAGTTAAAAGAGGACGCCCAGAAGAAAAAAGGAAAGTTTCAAAATATGAGAAAGAGGCAAAAAAGAAAAAAAAACAATGTACAAGTGCAAGCAATAAGCAGGTAAATATAATAATTGTACTTGCATCAATATATTGACTATCTCTAATTGGGTCTGTTTGTAGTCATTTCTTTTAAATTGTTGATTTTCTATAGAATATATCTCAAAAGAATAATAAAACGAAGAAGAATACCAAATCGAAGAAAAAAGTGCAACAACTCGAATATTCACAAAGAAGTATGAGCTTGATTGATCTTAACGAACCTGCTATTGACTTGTGAAGCTAATGTAAGTTTTTCGAATTTATGTTTCCTTTTCTCAAACTCAATCTAGTTAGTATTATTAATGATGACACTAGTTCTATTCTTGTTTTTCATTTTTACAGAAACAAGACTATCATGATCAGATTTCGAGAAGATGTGCACTATCTTTTAGAAGACGAAAGACAGTTGTTTTCTTTACAAAGACCTGAATTGTGAAGTTTGTGCAATTTTGATTATTTTTGAGAAAGAAATCTGGAAAATAAGTCTGCAACTTTAATTGGAATTTTTGTATATTGTCATTTTTTTATCGCTAGTATGAGCAGCTTTTGCCACTAGAATTTTTGACTTTTGTAAGTGACTTTTGCCACTAATTTTCCGACCCATGGTTTTTTCCCAGTACATTATGATATGTTCCAATTTTCATGAGTTTTGGACAGATTTTCAGCACCTTTGATGAATTTGAGTAGACTTAATCATTTCTGCAAGTTATTCCATTTCTATTAGTGTGGTTTAAGTTATGTTTTTGTAAATTTGCAAGCATTGTTTTAGCAAATTTTGAAGCATTACGCAATCGGTTTTGTATAAAGTAGCATACTTTAATGTACAACTACAATACGATTAAGTTCGATGCTGCCATGCTAATATAGAGTTCTACGTTGAAATTAGTTCATAATGGCTCATTAAACACATCCCAAGCGTAGCCATTAATTGCTTAAAAGTTGCATACCAAACAAGCCCTCAATGACCATTAATTGTTTAAAAATTTCAAAATCAAACAAGCCTGGTAAAACTCAACAAAACTTATTACACGGACATGTAAAAATATAAAGGGTACTCATAGTCAAACTACATAATCAAACAACCATCTTTTGATCCATGGATATGCACATGCATAATTTTAATTATCTCAGAAAATCGAAGTATAATCAGACATGGAGGTGATTATTCTATGGGGTTTTGGGCTCTTAATTTGAGTAGGTGACTGATTTTATTTTGAAAGGAGGGATTAAAAATGTTTTGAAGGAGAAAGTGTGGAGATACTCTGAGAGAAGGGAATTGATTGTGTTTTGAAAGAAGAGAGAGAGTAGACAGATATTTGTTTTTTAATTTTGGAATGTCTATAGACATGTCATCACTCGGGTATAGAGTCTGTTTCAAATGTCTGGCTATATAGCTTTATTGCTGGATCAATCTCCTTAATGGGACTCAATCCCTTAATGTTGCCAATGTCGGGATCTGGTCCAAACCCAATGTTTTCACATGAATATCCTCTCCAAGAGTTTAAGCCAACACTTAATTTCTCCTTAAATGAGATATATCAAAATGGGTATTCAAATCTTCAAGATGTTCAAGAGGCTGCTCCAAGGCTAATTTTCCCTTTCAACGATTTGAAGCAACCACCAAACTCGAGCGATGAACTGGAGCAACATAGAAAGCAAGGAGAGGCTAATGGGTATTGAAGTGGCAAGTTGAAGGGAGGATCGTGGTAAAAATGTGTTCACTATATAATTTTAGGATGCGTATATTAATTTTAATGTGAGGCAACTTGAAGAAAAACTGGTGATTGGTGTTATCTTTGTTTATCTTCTTGTATTTCCATTTCTATCTCTATTTCTATTGGCGTGCAAATGTTTGGGTTTGATGAGAATTTACAAGTAGAATTATATGATCTTTCTTTTGCTTATTTGTTGAAACGGATATGCAACTTGTTGTCCCTTTCCAAATATCCTCTTCTAATTTTTTGCTGCCTGTAAGAGTGTAAGTTTTCTTTTATGCTGCCGTAAGTTAATCTATACATTGAATTAATTCATGACATATTGATCGAGGCTAGTCCATCAGTGAGTAGTATTGTGTCATTGTTTTGACTGTTGAGCTCTCAAGCTACAAGTGTATTTTCTAATCATTCCCAAAAAAAACTTTATGTTATATTGATATCCTATTAGCCAACAATATATAGTTACAATACTAGTATATATGGTTACTGTTGATCTATAGTGAGTGTTTTCTCCTTTTGCACAGTATTTCGTTGAATTTGTTGATGTCGAACCATTAGAAAAAGACTAAATATGAGCAATCTTTTTACTGGTACAGAGCAATCAGTCCTTCAAATGGTTTGATTTTAGTCCAAGATAAAATCGTACAAATATGTACTGTTAATACACCTCCCTCAAGTTGGAATGTGGATTGAAAAAACACCCAACTTGACTAACAAATTTTTAAACATGGATTCACCCAAATGTTTTGTAAAAATATCAGCTAAATTATTGATAGAATAAACAAGTAATGGATGAATAACTTTCTGCAAAATCGTTTCTCTAATAAAATGACAGTACACCTCTATGTGTTTAAATCTTTCATGGTTAATAGGATTATTAGCCAAATCCAGAGCTGATTTACTATATGTATATAAAATCAATGGTTTTCATGCTTAATTTTGAAATCTTATAAAAGCTGTAGCAACCACATAAATTCACAAGTTGTATTTGCCATAGCTCTATACTCAGCTTCAACTGAGCTCCTAGAAATAGTATTATGTTTCTTACTCTTCCATGAAACTAAAGAATTTCCAAGAAGAACATAGAAACCAGTCACTGATTTCATAGTATCTATTCACGCTGCCCAATCAGAATAAGTAATAGCTTTTAAATCAAAAATAGAATTAGAAGAAAATAAAATACTTTGAAATGGATTTTGCTTGACATGCCTGAGCACTTTTAAAGCAGCATTATAATAAATCTTAATTGGATATGCTAAAAACTGACTTAGAGCATTAACTGAAAAAGAGATGTCAGGTCTAGTAATAGTTAAATAAAGCAACTTAGCTATTAATCTTCTATACTTAGTAATATCATCTAGTAAATCTGTATATTTATTGTTAGCTTTAATTTGGTATCCATGAGAAAAAGAGCAGGTTTAACAGCCAAAAAATCAATATCATCTAATAATTCTAAAGCATACTTTCTTTGACATACATGTATTCCATTTTTATTTCTTCCTATCTCTAAACCCAGAAAATATTTAATTTCTCCCATATCCTTTAACTGAAACTTTTTATTTAGAAAAACTTTACTTGATTGACCAAATCAGAAAAAGAACTACCCATTAAAATATCATCAACATAAACTAATAAAGCTATAAAAAGAATCATTTTTACTGTAAGTAAAAAGAGAATTATCTTCAAATGATTGAATAAGACCAAAATCCAAAAGAGAATTACTTAACTTTGCACACCACTATCTAGAAGCCTATTTTAAACCATATAAAGATTTTTGTAAGTTGCAAACTAAATTACTATTATTCTGATGAAAACCAGGTGGAATCACCATATACACATCCTCATACAAATCATCATGTAAAAAAGGATTATTCACATCTATTTGAGATAAAAGCCAATTATTTACTGGAGCAGTAGATAAAAAACACCTAACAGTAGTTATCTTAGCAACAGGAGAAAAAGTAGCATCATAATAAATTCTTTCAGTTTGTGTATATCACTTAGCAAATAACATAGCCTTGTATCTTTCAATACTACCATCTGACGTATACTTAATCTTATAGACCCACTTAGAACCTATAGTTTGTTTTTCATGTGGTAATTCAGTTTTATTACTTTCTAAATCTTTAATTTCATTTTGCATAGCTTCTTGTCAAAGAGGATTTAAAGAAGTTTTCTTATAAGTATTAGGTTCAACATCAGAAGAAATTGCTAGATTTTTTTTTTATGCCTATTAGATATTTTATTATAACCAACATATTCTGATAAAGGGTAAACAACATTATTAGTACCATAAACTACAGAACCAGAATGAAAATTTTGCAAATAAGAAGGTTTTTTTACTAATCCTATGTGATTTTCTAACATTACTAACAGACTCATTATTGTGATTTTCATTCTCATTATTAGTTTTCATGTTGTTAGTGTCATTATGATTCTTATTATTCATGGTTGTAGCATTATTATCATTCATGTTAATCACATTATCAATATTAATATGGTTAACATCATCATAAAAAGGCATGATATGCTCATAAAAAACATCTCTAGAAAGAAAAACTTCTTTAGTACTTAAATCATAATGTTTATATCCTTTTGTACTTGCACCGTAACCAATCGAAACACACTTTCTACTTCTAGAACAAACCTTAGTCCTATTTCTTGTTAAAGAACTAGCAAAACACAAACAACCAAAAACCATGAGATGACTATATGCAGGTTTTCTATTGAACAAAACTTCAAAAGGAGATTTATTCCCTAAAAGAGGAGTAGGAGTTCTATTAATTAAATATGCAGCCGTTAACTCACAATCTCCCCAAAAATTTAATGATAAATGAGAATGAAATCTTAAAGATCTAGCTACATTAAGAAAATATTGATTCTTCCTTTCTACTAAACCATTTTGCTATGGTGTACCTACACAACTTGTTTGATGAATAATACCCTTCTCAGTATTTTATTCATTCTCCGGGGAAATCCTCCTGAAAGCCAATTAGGATACACACCCATTGCTATACAAGTTTTTGGTGGATGGATTACAGTACAAATAAATGTCTTATTCATAATTTTCCTCTACTCTCAAGTAGCGACCAATGCATTTTCAAAGGCTATCGTATCAAATATCAATCAAAAGAGTAACAAACTAAATGCATCTAGAAGCCTGAAGCCACAACATTGTTGAGATTTCTTGAGTAGAGGATCCCCATGTCTCAGCCCTTGAGTAGATTTAAAAAAACCAGTAGCAACTCCATTTACTATCACACTAAAGTGAATATTAGAAATAAGTCTCCAAACCTTTTCTAATTACCATCTAATAAACCCCATTTTCCTCAAGACTTTAGTAAAAAATAATCAAGAAACTCTGTCATAGGCCTTCTTCATATCTAATTTAAGTGCAACATTTTTTCCTTTACTTTTAGCACCCAAAGTACTTATAAGTTCTTGGGCAAGGAAGACATTATAAGTGATGTCTCTCCCTTTAATAAAACCACTTTGGTTCTCCACAATAAACTGAGGCAAAATATTAGCAAGTCTAGTAGACAGAATCTTAGAAATGATCGTATTGCTGAAATTACTTAAACTGATGGGTCTATAATCACCAAAAGTTTTAGGACTTTTGTTTTTAAGGATAAGAACAATAAGAGTTGTAGTCATTACTTTAAGAAGTTCAGAGCGAGCAAAAAACTGAAGATGGCTTGATTAATATCATTTTGAATAATAGGCCAGGCTTTAGTTTAAAGATGACCATTAAAACCATCTTGGCCAGGAGAACTATTTTTATCTAGCCCCCAAATAGCTTCCTTTACTTCATTCAGAGTTGGATAATTGTCTAAAATAACATTACCATCATCATTAATCAGCTGAGGAATACAATTGAGGCTAGAAAAGTCCCCTTGCTATGAAGTATCAGGATCAAAAATAGACATAAAATAAGAAGTAGCTTCATTTTGAATACCTGCTGCATCTCTGAGAACAACACCATTTAGAATCTTTGATGGAGTAAAATATTATTCACCGTAACAAGTTACATAATATTTTATTCCACAAGACAAGATATAATTAAAAAATCATAATATATCAATAATATCTTTACAATATATGTCACATGAGCATATAATTTTGTTTAGACTCACAATATTTTGATAAATTTTTTGATAATAGTCAAAGTAACTTTCGTAGAGTTGTAAACACGTCGCAAGAAATTTGCACCAATACCATGCTGAACAGCTGATACCTCACAAACCTTCTCATTGCTATTCATATATGCTTTTTATTACTAAATTATGTGAGATATAATGATAATAACAAACACTTAATTTTTTTACTAATTAATAAATAAAAATATACTGAAAAGTTATATTTTTTCTATCTTTGTCTACTTTCTCATCTAACCTATCAAATCACTCAACGTTTATGCATTGTCATTCACTTTATTGGATTTGAAGATTTTCACTGCTTGTATATTTGAGGGTATAAATAACATTTTGATTTTTATTCTCTAATAAGTTACCAGTTTTTTAGTAACTAATACATTTATTGTTTTAATATTTTAGTTGAGAAGTGAATTCCAATTTTTATTTTTATTTTTAATATAAGAGATTTAAATATGTATAAGTATAATCAAAATATTCCCAAAATAATAGTAAATTATACAAAAAAATCTCATACAAGAACAAAACAACAACGTCTAATACAATTTTTAATTAGTGTGAAACAAGATCAAATACTCCGTTTCAATCAACCATGAGATGAAAAAATAAAGTTTCAGGGCGTAATGCGCCATAACCTAACGCGCATCAAATATTGTCGGCATAGATGATTTTTATGGTCCATCACATCCATTATGGCATCTCTCCAGAAATCCAGAATTTCTTATTGTATGTAACATAAAAAAACTGATTTATGCCGTTTTCAACACTAGAAACAATTGCGATTGAAGTGTATTCAACCCATTTTACCGTCCATTTTTCCAAAAACTGACCATATGCTTTTCACAATTGAAAGTAAGTCTCACTAAATCGGTAAACAGATTAGACTTCCTATTCTTCTCTACTTTAGTATCTATTTACTTTCATTCACCTATGCACTTTTAGCAACAATCATATCAACTTTCATGTCGGGTAGAAAATCTTTAACGTACGTTAACATCTCGTACATTCACTTTCAATTTTTTTTTTGTCATACACAATATCATTGATACGACTTACTGTTCGATCACCTTTTGTAAACAAGACATCTAAGGTTAGTTTTATGTACATCGTAACCTTTTTCGGAAAAATGTAGAAGATACAATGTCGGGAATAAAGCTGAAAAGAGAAGGTTCTCCAATCTTATGGTATTGCCTATATTCTTAAATAAACGTTTATTGTATAAAGTAGACTAACTTTACCAAAAAATTTAGTTCGAAATTTTTTCTTGAGATAAAAAGCACACCGGTGCAAAGAAGAAAATACACAATAGTATACTATTTGCCTCCAATTCAGCACCTCTTGTGTTTGCTTATATTAATAGTATGATATGATATGTGTGTACTTATTACAATTTGTTGATTAAAAATAATCATTAATTCATTTACGTGATTATCTACATGAGTAGATGTGTATTGTGAAATAAGAAACTTTATCTTTTTTTTTGTGTCACTAGTTTGACTTCGCTAGCTGGACTTTAATTAAAGGTCTTACTAGTACCACTAAGCATTACTTTGTATGTGCATATATTTAACATATATGTTTACCATTCTAAGTTATAAATGGCAAGAGTAAAAATTACTCGTATATATCACCTTGACCATTAAGATGAAGTTTATGCTTTTGAATGAAACTGGAGGTTTAGAGTTTGGGACGTTGCATGTTTTCGAAGGACTGCCGATGTTACCCTTAATTTGTTAATATAAGATCGTATAATTCAGTATAACTCAATAACTATGGCAATCCATAACGCGGTTCCTTTTGACCACTTTTACTCGATATTAGTTCGCTCATATATTTGTATTCGTTTTATTATGATATTTAGTTAGCACAAAGTGCGACAATTTGTCCCGAATCTGTTTCTTTCTCTGTTGTCTCCTAAAGATAATGGTATATTGCAACACACATAAAATTCTTTATAGTACTTAAATTTTGTTACGACCTTATAGATGGAAAAATTGGTCGAATACTGATACATTTTGGCATTACTATTGAAAAAAGCTCTACCCACAGTCTATATATGTTAATGTTACTATGACATTCATCAATTTCATGTTATTCTCTGACTAAATTTGTTCATCTAATTTTGAAAGCTCCATTTCTATTAACTCTGTTAATTTAAATCCATTTATATATATGACAATATTTATATAATTGCTTAAGAGGATGACATTAGTGCACCATGCAAATGTAATTTTATATATTTCACAAAATTGCGGAACGGATGTTAAGAAACGACCCCGTCCTTTTATAGACGGGACTTCAATGCTAGTTATTTTAAAATTAAAATACCGAACCTATGAAACGGACCAAATTTATCATATTTTCCTTTAAATATATGGATTGGTTTTTCAGTTGATGCCAAAAACCATTAACGTAATACTAATTTCCTCCTAACTGTACGTGTACGTGGTTGCATGTCAGATAGGGTTAGTGTCTGGTTGGTATACAAGTGTTACTTAATTGTATTGATATGGATACTTAATCCATCAAAAATCTCACAAGTAACATGTCGACGTGTAAACTTTCATGAACCAATAAAGCATTAAATTTAATTGTTTCATAAAAGTAAAAAACATTGAAAATGTAATTGATCATGTTTTTCTGGGTATGATTTATTATAAAAAAAAAACATTCTCATCTAAGTACAATTTAACTCAACCCAAAAGTAAAGTACTATTAACCGGTTTATTTATCAAAACATGAATCACCAATATTTCTTTCCTATGATCAATAGTCATCCGTTCCAAAATATTTACCCACCACGAACCTAAATGCAATTTTAACCGGCAAAGAACATATGTAAATTATTAAAATGGAAATTTTCAAAATTTAATGATAAAGTTAAATATTAAACTAGGTGATTAACTTTTCAAAATTTTGATTTCGACAATTTATGTATGAGTTTTTTTATCGGTTAAAGTTGTATGTAATTTGTGGTGGACAAACATTACGAAACCGAGTGACAGTACCACATTCGAAAAAGAACTGCCAAATTATAAATGCGTTACCAAATTCAAATTACAAAATCAACATTTATAGCGTCTTCACTTGCTAATTTGAAAACATATACATACATACACAAATACACTAGTCCAAAAAAAGCCTAATTTCTCTAAAATGCATTAAAAATGCTGTGTAATTAATCACAAATACTGTTGTACTGGGATACTCTATTTTGGTTTTTTAGTTCCACAGTTTGTAAATTAACATAATTTCATGTTATATATTTATCTTAATTCATTTTTGCATGCGTCATACTGTTATTTATAGGGTTGGGCAAAAAACCGAAAAACCCAAACGGGACCGATAACCGAACCGAAAAAGACCGAAACAGAAAAACCAAAAAAATTTCGTGTCGGTTTCGGTTTTCAATAGAACCGAACCGAAAAAGACCGAAACAAAAAAAAAAACCGAAAAATACCGAAAAATCGAAACTGGACCAAAAAAAACCGGTCCGGTTCGGTCCAAAAGTTGGGAGTTATTAATGGTTGGTTTCAAAAGTTGTAAAGTTTGTCTTAATCATATTAATAGTAGTAATGAGGGTATAATAAGGTTCAAACTTTAGCAATGTCATAATTATTAATTTGATGTTGTCACAAGCTTGTAAGTAAAATATATAGTACTGTATGTATGGAATGTTATAAGGTTTTACTCTTATAATTGTTATGTAGTTTGTAACGTATTATTTATAAGCAATCATTTACCAATTAATTTATTTGATAATTAAAGAGGAAGAACATATAAGGAATGTATTTAGTGTTGTGTAATTATTTCAAGTAAGTAAACAGTTGAAAGTAACGTGTAACCTATTTGTATTTTCTCCATAGCTTTATAAATATTTGTCTTAGAGGAGGATGACTGGATCCACATATATGATATATGCATATAAACAAGAACATATAAATATATATATATATATATATATATATACTTATTACTATGCTAAATATATATGTATATAACTAGATATGTGTATGTAACGAAAAAGAAACAGATAGGATAGTATCAAGTCGAGGTTTTCAAGCAGTACTGGGGGATTCAACAATGGGTAATGGGAGCTCATCTGCCAAAACATGATGATTACTCAATTGTAGATAGTTATTTACCCGTAACATCCTTTTTTTTTTAAATAACTGGTGGGGAAAACCCACATTTTTATTATTACCGCTATCTCAAGAATCGCCAACAAATAATCATGCAACATTTCAAACTTTGTAGCATCCTTAGCTACAAAATCTCATTAATTTATGCTTCAAGTAGAACAATGGCATATACTAGTGTTTCTGATGTAGCCATGTTGACGGTGCGGAAATACAGAAGAGGACTATAAGAAACATAACATGTTAGGTCACAAAGAATAAGCTAATTTTATTACTTTTACTAACAGCGTCTTGTGTTCTTAGAATGTGTTCCTAGAATGAATTGCTAGGTTTATTACGATGTTATGCTGCATTAATTTCAGTCCAGCCCATATGCATACTAGGTTTTTTTTAATACAATAAATTTTTTCTTCATGGATGTCATATCGGGGACAAAATTTTTGGTCCCTAAAGAGCTTAATTCCTGTAGTGAATGATAACTTCTCAAGAAGAGTTTTATTCACATGATGGAAAAATGAAGAATACGGATGACATTCTTGGTACACCATATGGCGTAAGGATTAGCAGAGTTTCGAGTAGTACTGCTTTTAGTTGAACAGTTTGTTGCGACAAGAAGATGCTTTTCAAGCAGTCGGGGATTTAACAATGGGTAATGGGGGTTCAACTGCCAACACATGATGATTATTTAAGTGTACATACCTAATTTATCCTTAACTTTACTTCAAATTTACTGTTCACATCAAATTTATGGAGAAAATCGTAGCCAAACTCTGATGGAGGCAATTAAATCGAGAACATTCTGATTATCCCTCGTTCTAGTACTGATGCGTGTTTTGACAAAAAATAAGTCATTTCATATTAGCTATTTCCATTAATTTACCGAAAGAGACCAAGCCTTTTAGTTCGTTATTCATTTGTATAGTGGACATAAAATTCTAGGAAAATTAGAAGATTTATCTCAAAGATGAAATAGAGAAAACATCAACATGCATATTGTGGACGCTCTCAAAGCTCCGCCGCTCACTCTCAAATCCAATGGCACCGAAGAAGGAGAAGGCACCGCCACCGTCATCCAAGCCTGCGAAATCCGGAGGAGGAAAGCAAAAGAAAAGAAGTGGAGCAAGGGTAAGCAAAAGGAAAAGGTGAACAACATGGCGCTCTTTGACAAGGCCACTTATGACAAGCTTCTCTCAGAGACCCCTAAATACAAACTCATCACCCCTTCCATTCTCTCGATCGTACGAGGGTTAACGGTTCACTGGCAAGAAAGGCGATTAACGATCTGATGGCAAGAGGACTCATCCGCATGGTGTCTACTCATTCAAGCCAGCAAATCTATACCAGGGCCACCAACACCTAGTTTTTCTCATTGATTCCGTATTATCAAGTTTCTTTTAGAACGACTATGGATTTTGGTACTTGTTTGTTTTCATTTTCTTGCTTCTACTCATTTTGCTGGATTATATTTATGGGTTTTTGTTAATGTGACCGTCTGTTGAATCAAAAAAAAAAAAAACATGCATATTGTGGACATTATGATATTAAGAATGCAAATATCATGTGTCTTTTGTGACTTTGCAAGGGTATGTTCAAAGAGTTGCTGAATTGGAAGAATGGGTATATGGGGAAATTGTGTAAAGTCTAATCTGAAAAATGAGTTAGGAGATTTGCAAAAATAAGTTAAGAAATTGAAGGAGGAGAAAAAAGAAAGGATAATTGGTAAGGGGCTCTAGCCAAAAAGATTTTTAGATATTTGGGTCAATTTATGATTTATTATATATAATAAATAGTATTTTTTTGTTTCACCTATGATCCCTATGATTATGGGGATTATGGTAGTTGTTTGGTAATAAGTGTTAGTATGAGATAATAAGTTGGGTTTTAGCTTTTAAGTTTCTTTTCATTTTTAAGTTACATAAAGAGGGAATTAAAAGAGTTTTATCTGAAATTTTCTGAGAATTAGAGATCCGAGGATTGGAGATTGCTCATCATCTACCATGATTGATTTACTCGGGTTCCAATCTAGAAAAAAAAAGAGCACGACGGTCATTATATCGATAGCTATAAATAGGTATATATAAGAGTTTTGGGATAATAGAACATGATATTACATTGAATCAGTTCACCGTCACCATAGCCATGGATTGTTTGATAAGATCAGTACAATAGATGAAGTTTTAAGAATAAAACAGAGTGACACCTTTTTTCATATCTTTCACAGAGATCAAGCATCGCTATCAAGATTGTGCAAGAATAAGCAAGGAAGTGGTACTCTCTCTCACTAGGATGAGATGTTTCTGGTTAGCGGTGAATAATACAGAGTATAAAGCGAGGAGAAGAGAAAGAGATAGCGGTAGTATCGTGTTTAGCTTTTCGATGTTAAATAAAAGCTAGGTTTTGTTAATGGTGCCCTACCATGTCCCCCTGATAGTGATCCTATGTTTGGTGCTTGGATTCAATGTAATCTCATTGTTATGAGTTGGATTATTTAAGGTTAATTAATATTTAGTGGCCCATTAACACACTTGACATTCAACTAATGGTGTGGATGAGCAGCTATCCCCTCCTCTAGGAGGAATAAATAATTTGTCTCTAAGAACACAAGACGATGTGCATAAATGTAATAAAATTAGCTTATTTTTCGTGACCTAAGATGTCATGTCTTTTATTGTCCTCTTATTTATTTTCGCATCATCAACTTGGCTTTTTAAAAAATAATAGTATATGCCATTGTTCTTCTTGAAGCATCAATTAATAAGATTCTGTAGCTAAGGATGCTAAATAGTTATAATGTTGCATGATTCTGTAGTGTTCTATGTGTTTGCGTTTCTTGAGATAGCGGTAGTATCGTGTTTAGCTTTCTATGCCTCTAGAACTCCCATTTCCTGATCTTTTTAAATATATTCCAGATTATGTTTCAAATATTTGGATCATAATAGGCTCAAACTAGCTAGATTTAGAACTACAAATAAAAATCAATAATGTTCAAGCCAAGAATCATTCAATGTTCTGTTCCCAACTTCATTTTCACTGTGATGGGATTATATGCAATAAAACTTTTTTAGGGAACGGTTTTTTTCATATACAGAACAAATCAAATCAATTGTAACGATGAGTTACCGAAGGTCCGCAAGCTTTGATGAAAATCTTATGAAAGTGGTTGTGATGTAGTTTTTAAACCTAAACCTTAACTTAAACCTAAGCACTCATGTAACCAAATTACAGGATTGGGATTTTTATAATTGTGTTAGAGTGTAGCAATGAAATTTAAGATCTAGATAATTTAATCGGCCAAAATATAAGGCCACCTTTGTTTGCGTCATAGGATTATTAGTAGCCTGTGACAAGATTGGGGATTTTTATAATTGTGGTAGCAGCGTTGCAATGAAATTTAAGCTCTAGATAAATTAATCAGCCAAAATATAAGAGTTATTATTAGTTCCAACAAGGCTAAGTAAAAGAACTTTACACGAGTCATCATTCATTTACAATTTGCATCTTTGTAACTTTGGGTTGGTATAGAAGATGAGATTATTTAGATGCATAGCTTCTGTCACGCCCCGGTTTCCATAAAAAGTGACGGGTGAGCTTTTGAAAAGTAGAACATTTTAAATAAGCAATTAAATGTTTTGAAAAATAAAACGGCATCAAGCGTTATTAAAACAAAAAATTACTGCAACGGAAAAATAACATTTTCAAAGCAGTTTTTAAAGTAAACTTGCCCACAGGCTACAACTTTAAAACTCGAATTCAAATAGAAATAACACAATTGTCTGAAAAATAGAAAAACTAAACAACTCAAAGGAAAAGATCCTCCATAAAGTTTTAAAGATGAAAACATCACAACTGAAATAAAATCGCGTCCATGCTATGCACCGCAACAAATGTCCTATTCCGCAATGCCCTTTCCTTTGTCTAGACCTGTCACAAATTTATAACGGTGATTTTCACGCATCAATATAGATAAGCCGGCACACCCACGGATGTACTGACAAACCATCAATGCCTCAATGTGTAACCCACAATATAAATGTACGAATATAGACGATAATAAAAAAATGTAATAATTGCTACAACTTCTCTTCCTACTTCATACTACAAAGTTAAAAAAGAAATACTTAAATAGTTAATATTTTTTTTAATTAGATTCCACTTTATTTATTTTTTTCCTTCGATGATCATCAATTACCCCATAGTTAGGTATTGTTCCTATCCATTCGTGGCGTCAGTGCTCCCAGATAAGTGATAGAATAAAGCCATTATGAAATTGTACATATCCTTTCGTGATGCCAATGTCCCCGACTAAAGAAGAGACAAACGACAATCAAAATAGTATTTTAAGTATTTTCAGACCATACCGTAATTTCTTTTTTTTAATCTATAAATTGTTATTAATATTCTTCCATTCTTCTACTCTCTCTACCCTCGGGTAGATATAAATATTTCTAGCCCTTGTCTTGTATTAAAACCCTTCAAAATATACAATCTTAGCTTGTACTACAATACTCCTCTTGTCATATTAAACAAAATAAATAATCATTCATCCACATATGTCAATTCCTTCCAATCAATCACGACATACATGAACGACATAACCATCACAATAAAATAGTCATAAACTATTACTAACTAATATGTCTTTATATCATCCAAACAAGAATCGATCAACTGTACAAATAGGGTCAAACCAAGGTAATAATCATCATAACAATATTAGCATAAATCGGCAATAACACCAATCCTAATATAAACAACCTACGATTCAAAAATTTAGCAAATAAATAATAAACATATAAGCAAACATCCTTGTCAACAAGCACGCAATGACTCCCGTTACTTTAAACGTGTGGGCCCTCCCTCCCTCCCTCCCTCTCATTTAACCATTTAGCTCAAGACTATTTAATTTATCATTGTAGAAAGATACCAAGTTTACAATAATAAAAGTTTCGTTGTTCGTTTACTATAAAACACTTACTAAATAATTAATTAATAAACTGAGTCGTTACAGCTTCTGCAAATTTTGAAAATATATTGGATAAATTAATTTTCCCATACAGGTCAATCTTTAAGACAAGCGCCCGACTCACTGTATGGGTGGGGGTGGTGCTCTACACATCTTTCACCAAAATATTATGAGTAACAATGCTAGGATGATAATAATATCAATAATACTGTGATTAAGATATTTCTACCAATAGACTAGGCATTAAAAAGTCTGACCAAGTTTTTCACGTTTCGTTTTTTATGATGATATCGTCATTGTCGTCAAATTATGTCTTAATCCCAAGACTTTGTGATTGGCTATATGAAAATCATATGAAACAATCACGTTGGCTCGTATCTCTGAGTTTTCTTTTGATATTCTTTAATTACTATGTAAAACTAATTGTTCATAGTTTTCCTATATTAAGAAAAAAACTAAACAAACGAGTCGTTATAAAAAAAATACTTTTCTTTTATTGATTACATGTTACAATGTATATGGATATGTAATTAAGTAGCTGAGTTTGAAATATAAAGAAGATCTGAAACCACCGAAAGGATATAAAGACGAATAAGATAAAACAAAAACATAACAAAAGTTACAAGACGCTAATTAAACATGCATGGGATAAAACATCGAAAATCATGAGTAATAAAAAACAACAGCTAAAAAGGCGTCTCTCCACATCCCTCATGATATAAAGCATTGGACGTACCTCCATTGTTGTCATCTCCGACAGGCATGAGCAGCGTCTCGAGCTCATTAACCAACTGCATAAGCTTATGCTCATTTCGATTCTCAGTAAACTCTTGTGTCCTTTCCGTTGCTTTTAAGCCAAAATTTTCGTTATGATCTTCTTCCATCATAAGTGCAACTTCGTTAATACTTCCAAACTCACCCATCTGGCTTGAACCCTCCTCCCTAGCCAACTTCTCAACCATTTCACGTGCCTCCTCCGTATATCGTTCTACCAATATCTCTAGGTGAGATAGATCTTCCATGCTTAAATTTTTTACTTCACATCCTGTCAAACACCGGTACATCACGTTCTTCATCTCCATCTCCTTGTTTTTTTCCATCACTTTTTTTACTTTTTTGGCAACTTTCAATATCCGTTCCCTAGTTAAGCTTTCTTGGTCCGTCATTTCCTGCCTCTGCTCAAAATCTGGAATTCTCTTAAACCTAGAAATCACCCTCTGTGCTGATCGAAAATTGGGCCAGACCTCGGGTTGGTTCTCGTGTGGGTTATATATGACCACACACATGTCAGCATCACATAAGGTAGAGAGCTCATTCACTTTTTTTAGCAAGCCCTTATTTCTTTTCTTGTATGCTGCTTTTCTTCGGGCAGCATCTTCTATAAAGGCAATTTTAACCTTCTTTTCGGGCATGGCTACTTACGTATCAAAGAAGCAAAGAATTGGAGTATATGGTTTCTATATTATGAATATTTGTTTTTCTGGTTTGTTAGTCTATATGGGCAATAGTATTTATATATATATATATATATATATATATATATATATATATATATATAATATCATGATGAGAAAGAAGTAAATGCTTGGAGATATTTGAGATATTTTCATTAATTGTAGAAATTATGATGTGGAAAATAAGGTAAGGAATTTATTGTCTTTAAATATTATATGATTTCTTTTAAAATCATTTAGGTTCAGGTCATTAATCGTTGCTTGTATATATTCTCTGCATGGGGCTTCTCCATTAATATACATTAATGGCCAAACAAAATTAAACTTTCATTGCTTCAAAACCCAAACAAAATTCAGCAGAGCAAACTCCCATATTCTACCGAGCTAGAAACCCCAAACATAATAGTTTTTTTTTTTTAAATTAAAAGTGGGGGATGCCCACATATTTTATTTATATTGAGTTAAATTTGGTCTCCGACCTTGCTAAAACAAAAGAAATACGAACGGATTGAAACTGCAACATTTTAAACTTAAGGAGCTCGAGTGAAATAACATAATAATACAAGCCCTATAAAAGTAGTTGATTTTTAAAACTATTATTCTCCTTCTCTTTGCTTTCTACTATGTATTTTTCACCGCTATCCAGAAATATCTCATCCTAGTGAGAGAGAGTAGCCCTTCCTTTCTTATTCTTGAACAATCTTGACAGCGATGCTTGATCTCTGTGAAAGAGATGAAAAAAGGTGTAGCTCTGTTTTATTCTTAAAACTTCATCTATTTGTACTGATCTTATCAAGCAATCCATGGCTATTCTGACGGTGAACTACTTCAATATAATATCATGTTATATTATCTCAAAACTCTTATATATACCTATTTATAGCTATCAAAATAATGACTGTCGTACTATTTTTTTCCATATTGGAACCCGAGTAAATCAATCATGGTAGATGATGAGCAATCTCCAATTCCCGGATCTCTAATTCTAAGGTAATTTAAGATAAAACTCTTTTAATTCCCTCTTTATGTAACTTAAAATTGAAAAGAAACTTAAAAGCTAAAAACCAACTTATTCTCTCATACTAACACTTATTACCTAACAACTATCATAATCCCCATAATCAAATGGATCATAGCTGAAACACAAACATACTAGTTACTATATATAAGAAATCATCAATTGACTCAAATATCTAAGAAATGGAGCTTCTGAAGCCTGGATCAACAATAAAGCTATATAGACAGACATTTGAAACAGACTCTATACCCGAGTGATGACATGTCTATAGACATTCCAAAATTAAAAAACAAATATCTGTCTACTCTTTCTCTTCTTTCAAAACACAATCAATTCCACCGAGGATCTAATGCAGAAATATCGCACCAAATTAATTTTTTCTCAATTTGTGATTTATTCCTCCTCACCCAACAATGAAATCACCCGAGCTTATCCAATTGGTAAAGATGCAGCCCTAACAAGGTAATCATCTACTTTATTCATAAAACTCTTGTTTTTTATTCTAAAGAAAATTGTTGTAATGTTTACTGTGCGCCATTAGATTTATGTTTGTATAATAGTTTACTGTGCGTCACTGAAGTAATCATCACTTCACATATAAAGTTTTCCATTTTTTAAAATTAAAATTACTTCACTGGTTGATTGAGTGTTTATGTTTGTATAATAGTTGAAACGAATTGGATTATGAACAAACCATTATACTTTTGCTATTATAGTTAATTTCCTTTAGCCATGGTTAAATTCTTTTCCAAATGTCATTATGTTAAAACAAATGGTTCTCCAGACTTTTGAAACAAGAGAAGATCACCGAGACCCGGATGTGGAAATAAGAGAAGATAATGAAGTAAACAATCATAATGTGGCAGAGTTATGGTAGCCAAAAGTTGGAATGATGTTTGATTTAGAAACTCAAGACCAAAATTTTTATGCTACTTATGCAAGAGCAAAAGGTTTTGGTGTAACAATTTCTAACTCAAAAAAGAAAGATGGAATAAAGTATTGGATACAGTTCAGTTGCCACAAAAATGGATTGCCAAAGAAACTCGTTGATCCCTTAGCTAGTCATCCAACAACTAAGACGGATTGTAAAGCAACAATGAAAATAACACGTCAGTTTGATAACAAATGGAAGGTGACCTCTATCAAATTAGAGCACAACCATGAAATGGACCCGAAAGGGATAAAATATTTGAGGTGTTATAGGAATCTTCCAGCGCATGTCCAAAGAGAGATTGAGTTAAATTGTGAAGCAGGAATTAAGATAAACAAAACTGTTGATGTATTACAACAAATGGCGGGTGAAAACGATGATCAACCATGGATAGAAAAGGATCTCCAAAATCATATGGATAAAGTTAGGCCCAATGCAATCAAAGGGGGGATGCTAGAGCAATGATTAGTTATTTTCAAAAAATGCAAGCTGACAACAATGATTTTTTCTATTCTATTGATTTTGATGACGAAAATCGTTTAACGAAAGTGTTTTGGGCAGATGCAAGGAGTAGAGAGGCATATAAAGAGTTTGGTGACGTCTTGACATTTGACACAACATACCTTGCCAACAGGTTTAATATGCCTTTTGCACCATTTGTTGGTGTCAATCATCACGGACACTCCATATTACTTGGGTGTGGTCTTGTGACCCAAGAAAATACAGAGTCGTTTGTGTGGTTGTTTAAGGCATGGCTTACTTGTATGTCAGGCATCCCTCCTCATGGCATAATTACTTATCAAGACAGAGCGATGCAAAATGCAATAAGCCTAGTTTTTTCGGAGACAAGACATAGGTGGTGTTTATGGCACATCATGAAAAAAGTCCCGGATAAATTCAAGAGTTACAAAGATTTTGAGCATATTCAAAATGCAATTAGTAGTGCGGTTTATGATTCGTACACCATATCCGACTTTGAAGAAAAACGGGCGAAAATGATCATTGATCACAAGCTAGAAGATCACGAGTGGTTATGTTCATTGTACAATGAGCGCAATCGATGGGTACCGACCTTTGTCACAGATACCTTTCGGGCGGGGATGTCCACAACCCAACGTAGCGAGAGCATGAATTCATTTTTTAAAAGTTATGTTTATCGAAAAACTTCGTTAAAAGAGTTTGTTGAAAAATATGAGATTGCCTTACGCAAGAAAGTTAAAAAGGAAGAAGAAGCAGATTCTCAGTCCAAAAATGCACAGTACCAACACACGTCCGTTTATGACTTTGAAAATCAATTCCATGGCGCATATACCGTATCAAAATTCAAACAGTTTCGAAAACAGCTTCATCAATTGTTCAATTGCGAGCTTGAAGTTGGCATTGTAATTGATGGTATTGAACAATTTATGGTTGAGCATACTTTCAAGGCTGGTACGGCTATTAAATTTAACAAAATTGTTAAGTTTTTAGTTCGTTTCGATGAAAGAACAGGAGAAACAAATTGTGTTTGCCGGATGTTCGAAAGTACGGGGATGGTGTGTGTGCACATGTTAAGAGTTTGGAAATTGAAAAAGTTGTCTATGATTCAAGAAAAGTACATTTTACATAGATGGCGGAAAAATATAATGAGGAGTCACACTAAAGTGATTTTAGGTTATACTAAAAGGCAAAGAAAACCTGAATGGCGTCGTTACGATGAGGTGCTTGTCTTATTAAATGAGGCTGCCGATGGAGTGATATATTCCGAAAGCATGACTAACAAGCTGAAGGATACTTTGGCACAATTTATTGATGTGAATCGGGAACAATTCATGAATAAAACTCTATCTAGGAGTCCTATGTCCATTGATGTTGGCAGTTTGGAAGACGAAACATTGCATGTGGGTGATCCAAGTCAGGGAGTTAAAAGAGGATGCCCAGAAGAAAAAAGGAAAGTTTCAAAATATGAGAAAGAGGCAAAAGAGAAAAAAAAACAATGTACAAGTGCAAGCAATAAGCAGGTAAATATAATAATTGTACTTGCATCAATATATTGACTATCTCTAATTGGGTCTGTTTGTAGTCATTTATTTTAAATTGTTGATTTTCTATAGAATATATCTCAGAAGAATAATAAAACGAAGAAGAATACCAAATCGAAGAAAAAAGTGCAACAACTCGAATATTCACAAAGAAGTATGAGCTTGATTGATCTTAACGAACCTGCTATTGACTTGTGAAGCTAATGTAAGTTTTTCGAATTTATGTTTCCTTTTCTCAAACTCAATCTAGTTAGTATTATTAATGATGACACTAGTTCTATTCTTGTTTTTCATTTTTACAGAAACAAGACTATCATGATCAGATTTCGAGAAGATGTGCACTATCTTTTAGAAGACGAAAGACTGTTGTTTTCTTTACAAAGACCTGAATTGTGAAGTTTGTGCAATTTTGATTATTTTTGAGAAAGAAATCTGGAAAATAAGTCTGCAACTTTAATTGGAATTTTTGTATATTGTCATTTTTTTATCGCTAGTATGAGCAGCTTTTGCCACTAGAATTTTTGACTTTTGTAAGTGACTTTTGCCACTAATTTTCCGACCCATGGTTTTTTCCCAGTACATTATGATATGTTCCAATTTTCGTGAGTTTTGGACAGATTTTCAGCACCTTTGATGAATTTGAGTAGACTTAATCATTGCTGCAAGTTATTCCAATTCTATTAGTGTGGTTTAAGTTATGATTTTGTAAATTTGCAAGCATTGTTTTAGCAAATTTTGAAGCATTACGCAATCGGTTTTGTATAAAGTAACATACTTTAATGTACAACTACAATACGATTAAGTTCGATGATGCCATGCTAATATAGAGTTGTACGTTGAAATTAGTTCATAATGGCTCATTAAACACATCCCAAGCGTAGCCATTAATTGCTTAAAAGTTGCATACCAAACAAGCCCTCAATGACCATTAATTGTTTAAAAATTTCAAAATCAAACAAGCCCGGTAAAACTCAACAAAACTTATTACACGGACATGTAAAAATATAAAGGGTACTCATAGTCAAACTACATAATCAAACAACCATCTTTTGATCCATGGATATGCACATGCATAATTTTAATTATCTCAGAAAATCGAAGTTTAATCAGACATGGAGGTGATTATTCTATGGGGTTTTGGGCTCTTAATTTGAGTAGGTGACTGATTTTATTTTGAAAGGAGGGATTAAAAATGTTTTGAAGGAGAAAGTGTGGAGATACTCTGAGAGAAGGGAATTGATTGTGTTTTGAAAGAAGAGAGAGAGTAGACACATATTTGTTTTTTAATTTTGGAATGTCTATAGACATGTCATCACTCGGGTATAGAGTCTGTTTCAAATGTCTGGCTATATAGCTTTATTGCTGGATCAATCTCCTTAATGGAACTCAATCCCTTAATGTTGCCAATGTCGGGATCTGGTCCAAACCCAATGTTTTCACATGAATATCCTCTCCAAGAGTTTAAGCCAACACTTAATTTCTCCTTAAATGAGATATATCAAAATGGGTATTCAAATCTTCAAGATGTTCAAGAGGCTGCTCCAAGGCTAATTTTCCCTTTCAACGATTTGAAGCAACCACCAAACTCGAGCGATGAACTGGAGCAACATAGAAAGAAAGGAGAGGCTAATGGGTATTGGAGTGGCAAGTTGAACGGAGGATCGTGGTAAAAATGTGATCACTATATAATTTTAGGATGCGTATATTAATTTTAATGTGAGGCAACTTGAAGAAAAACTGGTGGTTGGTGTTATCTTTGTTTATCTTCTTGTATTTCCATTTCTATCTCTATTTCTATTGGCGTGCAAATGTTTGGGTTTGATGAGAATTTACATGTAGAATTATATGATCTTTCTTTTGCTTATTTGTTGAAACGGATATGCAACTTGTTGTCCCTTTCCAAATATCCCCTTCTAATTTTTTGCTGCTTGTAAGAGTGTAAGTTTTCTTTTATGCTGCCGTAAGTTAATCTATACATTGAATTAATTCATGACATATTGATCGAGGCTAGTCCATCAGTGAGTAGTATTGTGTCATTGTTTTGACTGTTGAGCTCTCAAGCTACAACTGTATTTTCTAATCATTCCCAAAAAAAACTTTATGTTATATTGATATCCTATTAGCCAACAATATATAGTTACAATACTAGTATATATGGTTACTGTTGATCTATAGTGAGTGTTTTCTCCTTTTGCACAGTATTTCGTTGAATTTGTTGATGTCGAACCATTAGAAAAAGACTAAATATGAGCAATCTTTTTACTGGTACAGAGCAATCAGTCCTTCAAATGGTTTGATTTTAGTCCAAGATAAAATCGTACAAATATGTACTGTTAATACACCTCCCTCAAGTTGGAATGTGGATTGAAAAAACACCCAACTTGACTAACAAATTTTTAAACATGGATTCACCCAAATGTTTTGTAAAAATATCAGCTAAATTATTGATAGAATAAACAAGTAATGGATGAATAACTTTCTGCAAAATCGTTTCTCTAATAAAATGACAGTACACCTTTATGTGTTTAAATCTTTCATGGTTAATAGGATTATTAGCCAAATCCAGAGCTGATTTACTATATGTATATAAAATCAATGGTTTTCATGCTTAATTTTGAAATCTTATAAAAGCTGTAGCAACCACATAAATTCACAAGTTGTATTTGCCATAGCTCTATACTCAGCTTCAACTGAGCTCCTAGAAATAGTATTATGTTTCTTACTCTTCCATGAAACTAAAGAATTTCCAAGAAGAACATAGAAACCAGTCACTGATTTCATAGTATCTATTCACGCTGCCCAATCAGAATAAGTAATAGCTTTTAAATCAAAAATAGAATTAGAAGAAAATAAAATACTTTGAAATGGATTTTGCTTGAGATGCCTGAGCACTTTTAAAGCAGCATTATAATAAATCTTAATTGGATTTGCTAAAAACTGACTTAGAGCATTAACTGAAAAAGAGATGTCAGGTCTAGTAATAGTTAAATAAAGCAACTTAGCTATTAATCTTCTATACTTAGTAATATCATCTAGTAAATCTGTATATTTATTGTTAGCTTTAATTTGGTATCCATGAGAAAAAGAGCAGGTTTAACAGCCAAAAAATCAATATCATCTAATAATTCTAAAGCATACTTTCTTTGACATACATGTATTCCATTTTTATTTCTTCCTATCTCTAAACCCAGAAAATATTTAATTTCTCCCATATCCTTTAACTGAAACTTTTTATTTAGAAAAACTTTACTTGATTGACCAAATCAGAAAAAGAACTACCCATTAAGATATCATCAACATAAACTAATAAAGCTATAAAAAGAATCATTTTTACTGTAAGTAAAAAGAGAATTATCTTCAAATGATTGAATAAGACCAAAATCCAAAAGAGAATTACTTAACTTTGCACACCACTATCTAGAAGCCTATTTTAAACCATATAAAGATTTTTGTAAGTTGCAAACTAAATTACTATTATTCTGATGAAAACCAGGTGGAATCACCATATACACATCCTCATACAAATCATCATGTAAAAAAGGATTATTCACATCTATTTGAGATAAAAGCCAATTATTTACTGGAGCAGTAGATAAAAAACACCTAACAGTAGTTATCTTAGCAACAGGAGAAAAAGTAGCATCATAATCAATTCTTTCAGTTTGTGTATATCACTTAGCAAATAACATAGGCTTGTATCTTTCAATAATACCATCTGACGTATACTTAATCTTATAGACCCACTTAGAACCTATAGTTTGTTTTTCATGTGGTAATTCAGTTTTATTACTTTCTAAATCTTTAATTTCATTTTGCATAGCTTCTTGCCAAAGAGGATTTAAAGAAGTTTGCTTATAAGTATTAGGTTCAACATCAGAAGAAATTGCTAGATTTTTTTTTATGCCTATTAGATATTTTATTATAACCAACATATTCTGATAAAGGGTAAACAACATTATTAGTACCAGAAACTACAGAACCATAATGAAAATTTTGCAAATAAGAAGGTTTTTTTACTAATCCTATGTGATTTTCTAACATTACTAACAGACTCATTATTGTGATTTTCATTCTCATTATTAGTTTTCATGTTGTTAGTGTCATTATGATTCTTATTATTCATGGTTGTAGCATTATTATCATTCATGTTAATCACATTATCAATATTAATATGGTTAACATCATCATAAAAAGGCATGATATGCTCATAAAAAACATCTCTAGAAAGAAAAACTTCTTTAGTACTTAAATCATAATGTTTATATCCTTTTGTACTTGCACCGTAACCAATCGAAACACACTTTCTACTTCTAGAACAAACCTTAGTCCTATTTCTTGTTAAAGAACTAGCAAAACACAAACAACCAAAAACCCTGAGATGACTATATGCAGGTTTTCTATTGAACAAAACTTCAAAAGGAGATTTATTCCCTAAAAGAGGAGTAGGAGTTCTATTAATTAAATATGCAGCCGTTAACTCACAATCTCCCCAAAAATTTAATGATAAATGAGAATGAAATCTTAAAGATCTAGCTACATTAAGAAAATATTGATTCTTCCTTTCTACTAAACCATTTTGCTATGGTGTACCTACACAATTTGTTTGATGAATAATACCCTTCTCAGTATTTTATTCATTCTCCGAGGAAATCCTCCTGAAAGCCAATTAGGATACACACCCATTGCTATACAAGTTTTTGGTGGCTGGATTACAGTACAAATAAATGTCTTATTCATAATTTTCCTCTACTCTCAAGTAGCGACCAATGCATTTTCAAAGGCTATCGTATCAAATATCAATCAAAAGAGTAACAAACTAAATGCATCTAGAAGCCTGAAGCCACAACATTTTTCACGACTAAAGACGTCGTTTTTATGGAACGAAATCATTTAAGAAAAAATTAATTATTTTTCGTTCCTGCTATTACACCCGTAACACTTCAACAAATCATAACCCCGCAATTACGGAAATTAGCGGAGCCTGTTATCATAGACATATCAACAATTGTAAGATTAAGATGATAAATCATTGTGATTTTGAATTTTTTTAGTAAAATCAACAAATGAACCCGAGAATGGATTAACCCATGCCCCGCAAAGAAGAACTTCAACTTGTATCTTAACCAATGTACTAAAAGAAAAAATTTAGGTAAAAGTTGGACAACTAGTGTCTAATCCCACCTAATTCCGCTTAATCACCACCTAATCCACCTAATTTCACATAATATGTTAGGCGTCTAGACCCCGCTTAACTTCCGTCTATGTGTGCGTTTTAGAACACCGATCTTAACAGACTACATTAAATATTTACACTCTTAATCATTGGAGCTTTTGTCAATTTTTAATTAAGTCGTAATTTTAATTTTCGATCAGATTTGATACTTATTCTCTGTTTAAGTGGGATTTCCCCCCATATTTTTATTCCTAAATTACAATTAAAATTGTGAGTTTCTTCTACCAATATATATATATAAAGATCGAGCTTGTAAATTTGTAAGCTTCAGGTTGCAGGTTAATAAAAAAGAATATAATGTGAGTTGTACAAATAAAGTATAAATTGTGATTAAGCGGGTCTTAAACAAAGGATGGAGGATTATAGTGATGAAATTGTATAAAGTATACATGACATAGAGTATACTTTATTTTTAAATGAATGATGGGGAAAATCCATAATTTTATTTTATTAATAGTTGGAAAAAATTAAAAATGTGGGGGAAAAACCCCACAAAAAATACAAAAGAAAAAGGACCGAAAGTGCCCCTATTCGAAATATGGTCTAACAAAAGAACAAGACTACAACTTGTAAAACTAAATAAAAATTTCGTAAATAACTTGAGGGGCTTCTTGCGTAATAAACTGCCACTTGGGCCAGATACTATGCGTGTCATCTTGCGCCCACTTGTCTAAGAATAGCAATCGGTCTGCCTTAGAGAGGGTAGAAAACTTATCCCAAATAAAAATGGCGAAAAAACTCATCCTCTTAAAATTGGATACAAAGATGAATCCATCTTAAAGGTATGACCAATTTCCTTAGCAAGGAGATCTGCTGCTTTGTGGGATGGAAATCACAAGCCCTATCGGAGAACATAACATGTCTTTCCTTAGCAAGGAGATCTGCTGTTTTGTTACATTCTCTAAAGGTATGACCAATTTCTACCCTTTTCTTACTAACTAATTGTCGAATTTGATCAATAATCGCATAAATAGCCCTAGGACATTTTTCTTTATTAAGAATAATGTTAATCAACTTTCTGGAGTCTGTCTCAATAATTGCATGTTCATCCTTAATAAGCTGTAACCCATGTAGAAAAGCTAGCGCCTCCATCTCAATGATAGAAATAGCCTCCTCTATAGTAGAAAAGCCTTTAATAAAATTACTCAGAGAATTTCTCATTAGACCCCCTATACCACTATAGATATCAGACTTAAAGACTCCATCCACAATAATCTTCACTCTATTAGGGGGAGGTTTAGCCTAATGAAAGATGAGAACTTTCTTAACATTATTAATATTATTCCCCCATTTATCATCAGTAAAATCAAACTTTTCCCCTAATTTTTTATCTTTTTTAATAAACAGCAAAAGCTGCCTTCGAACACTTGCTATAATAGCTTCACTGTTCATAGCCCTATTATCAAACTTATAGCTGCCTCTAGACTTACAAATACGCCATAGAATTATACAAGGAATAATTTTAATACACTTACCCCTGAGAGAAGAATTTGAGGGTTGCCACCAAGTTAGACATCTCCCTCTAATACTTAAATTGTTGTAGGTTATTCCCATAAGCCTTCCATAGAATGACCAAACTTTCTCTGCTATAGAACCAGTACCAAAGAGATGTTCAATAGATTCATTAGAATTGGAACAATAACTACATATAGAGACCAACTTTATACCCTTACTTAGCACCTTTTCATTAACAGAAACTGCACTTAGGAAAATTTTCCACATGAAACAAGAAACCCCCAAGGGTAGAAACTTATCCCAAATAAGAGTATATATCCAATTAATAATGTTTCTTTTTCTTATCTGGTTCCAAGCAGATTTAATAGTAAATACACCAGTGAAGGTCTCTGTCCAATAGCAGACGTCCTTATCCTCAGCAAGCTTTATCACCTTTTTAAAGTAGTGATGATAATTATTAGGGAAAAGATTAAAAATATAAGTAAAATTCCAATTACCATTGTTTCTCAGATCTTTAAAAGGAATACTAGCAACAATACGCTCATAGTTTATAGGGCCTTCACCAGTCCAGTTGTCCCAATTAATATCAAAATTTCATCTACCAGCTTGCCACATGATTTTTGTTTTAGCCACACTTCTAAGCTAAAGCATTCTGTTCCAAGTTCCATTTGTAATAGCCCTTTTAGCCATATATGGATGCACCTTTTTACAATATTTACTTTTCATAAATTTAGACCATAATGAATTTTGATTTTTAAACTTCCACCATAATTTTATGGCAAAGGCATTTGTTATGTCTTGTAAGTCTCTAATCTCCAAGCCTCCTTCCTCAATAGGATAAGTAATTTTAGCCCAAGAGACCCAGTGTAATTTGTTATTTTCCCCATCTTGTCCCCATAAAAAATTAGCAAAAACCCTTTAAGCATCACTAAAGATCATCTTAGGAGGCTGCATTGCTGTAAGTGTATAAATAGGGATGGACTGAAGAACATGCCTGATTAGAATAACTTTAGATCCCATAGACAACCATTTTGACTTCCAAGTACTTATTGTCTCTCTCACTTTTGTAACCATGCCATGAAAATAAATGCCTTTTTTCCTTCCAGAGTATAAGTGAAAACCCAAATAAACAAAGGGAGATTTTTTAAAGTAATACATGTATTTTCTTCAAGAGATTTGCCTTACATATTAGTAACACTTTTAGAGCAATAAATAAAGCTTTTATTATAGTTTACCTCCTGACTTGAATCTCGTTCATATAGCTTTATCACTCTGTGAACTTCAGTAATAGATCATTTAGTAGTTGCTAAAAAAATAATAATGTCATCTGCATAAGCATGATGAGTGATGATAGGACAGTCAATAGGAGTTTTGAAGCTTTGATATCTTCCATTATAGATTAGATTGTTGAGATTTCTTGAGTAGAGGATCCCCATGTCTCAGCCCTTTGAGTAGATTTAAAAAAACCAGTAGCAACTCCATTTACTATCACACTAAAGTGAATATTAGAAATAAGTCTCCAAACCTTATCTAATTACCATCTAATAAACCCCATTTTCCTCAAGACTTTAGTCAAAAATAATCAAGAAACTCTGTCATAGGCCTTCTTCATATCTAATTTAAGTGCAACATTTTTTCCTTTACTTTTAGCACCCAAAGTACTTATAAGTTCTTGGGCAAGGAAGACATTATAAGTGATGTCTCTCCCTTTAATAAAACCACTTTGGTTCTCCACAATAAACTGAGGCAAAATATTAGCAAGTCTAGTAGACAGAATCTTAGAAATGATCTTATTGCTGAAATTACTTAAACTGATGGGTCTATAATCACCAAAAGTTTTAGGACTTTTGTTTTTAAGGATAAGAACAATAAGAGTTGTAGTCATTACTTTAAGAAGTTCAGAGCCAGCAAAAAACTGAAGATGGCTTGATTAATATCATTTTGAATAATAGGCCAGGCTTTAGTTTAAAGATGACCATTAAAACCATCTTGGCCAGGAGAACTATTTTTATCTAGCCCCCAAATAGCTTCCTTTACTTCATTCAGAGTTGGATAATTGTCTAAAATAACATTACCATCATCATTAATCAGCTGAGGAATACAATTGAGGCTAGAAAAGTCCCCTTGCTATGAAGTATCAGGATAAAAAATAGACTTAAAATAAGAAGTAGCTTCATTTTGAATACCTGCTGCATCTCTGAGAACAACACCATTTAGAATCTTTGATGGAGTAAAATATTATTCACCGTAACAAGTTACATAATATTTTATTCCACAAGACAAGATATAATAAAAATCATAATATATCAATAGTATCTTTACAATATATGTCACATGAGCATATAATTTTGTTTAAACTCACAATATTCAGATAAATTTTTTGATAATAGTCAAAGTAACTTTCGTAGAGTTGTAAACACGTCGCAAGAAATTTGCACCAATACCATGCTGAACAGCTGATACCTCACAAACCTTCTCATTGCTATTCATATATGCTTTTTATTACTAAATTATGTGAGATATACTGATAATAACAAACACTTAATTTTTTTACTAATTTATAAATAAAAATATACTGAAAAGTTCTATTGTTTCTATCTTTGTCTACTTTCTCATCTAACCTATCAAATCACTCAACGTTTATGCATTGTCATTCACTTTATTGGATTTGAAGATTTTCACTGCTTGTATATTTGAGGGTATAAATAACATTTTAATTTTTATTCTCTAATAAGTTACCAGTTTTTTAGTAACTAATACATTTATTGTTTTAATATTTTAGTTGAGAAGTGAATTCCAATTTTTTTTTATTTTTTTAATATAAGAGATTTAAATAAGTATAAGTATAATCAAAATATTCCCAAAATAATAGTAAATTATACAAAAAAATCTCATACAAGAACAAAACAACAACGTCTAATACAATTTTTAATTAGTGTGAAACAAGATCAAATACTCCATAACCTAACGCGGATCAAATATTGTCGGCATAGATCATTTTTATGGTCCATCACATCCATTATGGCATCTCCCCAGAAATCCAGAATTTCTTATTGTATGTAACATAAAAAAACTGATTTATGCCGTTTTCAACACTAGAAACAATTGCGATTGAAGTGTATTCAACCCATTTTACCGTCCATTTTTCCAAAAACTGACCATATGCTTTTCACAATTGAAAGTAAGTCTCACTAAATCGGTAAACAGATTAGACTGCCTATTCTTCTCTACTTTAGTATCTATTTACTTTCATTCATCTACGTACTTTTAGCAACAATCATATCAACTTTCATGTCGGGTAGAAAATCTTTAACGTACGTTAACATTTCATACATTCACTTTCAAATTTTTTTTTTGTCATACACAATATCATTGATACGACTTACTGTTCGATCACCTTTTGTAAACAAGACATCTAAGGTTAGTTTTATGTACATTGTAACCTTTTTCGGAAAAATGTAGAAAATACAATGTCGGGAATAAAGCTGAAAAGAGAAGGTTCTCCAATCTTATGGTATTGCCTATATTCTTAAATAAACGTTTATTGTATAAAGTAGACTAACTTTACCAAAAAATTTAGTTCGAAATTTTTTCTTGAGATAAAAAGCACACCGGTGCAAAGAAGAAAATACACAATAGTATACTATTTGCCTCCAATTCAACACCTCTTGTTTGTGCATATTTTCACAATTTGGGTAGATATTTATCAATTTGGCGAGTTGCAAACCAATATCAATTAAATGTATGAATCAACATCATGACCAAATCCATTTTTTTTTTTATCAAAACAGTTCATCAATCCAAGAGAACCAATTCACTCTGTGTAGATTGACTGAACGCAGAAAACATTCCACTGGCAGGCGATCGTGACATTCTCACTTATGATATCTACAGGTGTTGTCACCAATAACATTGACCCCTCTTAGTTGAGACAGGTGATCCTATGGTTGAAGTAGAAATTAATTTAATTCCATCAGACCTATGAGGATCAGGTCATACCTAAAAAATATTCTTTTTCCTTTTTTTTTTCAATTAATTTCGATCGAATTTCTTTAAGATGAGTTCATAAAGTCGGACCAGTAAATTCTAACCACCACTTTAGTTCTCCAATTTTTTTGAATCTTGCTAATATACAAGTTCTAATTGTATCTTTAACCACTACTTTTATATATATATTGGAAAAACAGACACTTTCTATTATGCTCATATTGAAACACATGGCATAAATTAGGGATGGATGTAGCAATAAAAAGAGTATTAGGCCTATATATACCCACATATAATTGCTATTATTTACTAACAATATAAAAACCTAGATCTGATAAAAAATATAAAAGAGGAGATAAAGATAACGATAACGATAGTAGCATAATAAAAGGTAATAATAAATCCTAACTTCCCATTATTTAAATCTTATCCAACATACAATAGCATAATAAAAAATTATTCCCTCAAAATCTTATCATAACGATAATAGCATAATAAAAAATTATTCTCTCAAAATCTTATCCAACATACAATGTGTAACATTCTATTTTAATGAATATTACATATATATATATATATTTATATGTATATATAAATATTTATATGTATATATAAATATATGTGTGTACTTATAACAATTTGTTGATTAAAAATAATCATTAATTCATTTACGTGATTATCTACATGAGTAGATGTGTATTGTGAAATAAGAAACTTTATCTTTTTTTTTTGTGTCACTAGTTTGACTTCGCTACCTGGCCTTTAATTAAAGGTCTTACTAGTACCACTAAGCATTACTTTGTATGTGCATATATTTAACATATATGTTTACCATTCTAAGTTATAAATGGCAAGAGTAAAAATTACTCGTATATATCACCTTGACCATTAAGATGAAGTTTATGCTTTTGAATGAAACTGGAGGTTTAGAGTTTGGGACGTTGCATGTTTTCGAAGGACTGTCGATGTTACCCTTAATTTGTTAATATAAGATCGTATAATTCAGTATAACTCAATAACTATGGAAATCCATAACGCGGTTCCTTTTGACCACTTTTACTCGATATTAGTTCGCTCATATATTTGTATTCGTTTTATTATGATATTTAGTTAGCACAAAGTGCGACAATTTGTCCCGAATCTGTTTCTTTCTCTGTTGTCTCCTAAAGATAATGGTATATTGCAATACACATAAAATTCTTTATAGTACTTAAATTTTGTTACGACCTTATAGATGGAAAAATTGGTCGAATACTGATACATTTTGGCATTACTATTGAAAAAAGCTCTACCCACAGTCTATATATGTTAATGTTACTATGACGTTCATCAATTTCATGTTATTCTCTGACTAAATTTGTTCATCTAATTTTGAAAGCTCCATTTCTATTAACTCTGTTAATTTAAATCCATTTATATATATGACAATATTTATATAATTGCTTAAGAGGACGACATTAGTGCACCATGCAAATGTAATTTTATATATTTCACAAAATTGCGGAACGGATGTTAAGAAACGACCCCGTCCTTTTTTAGACGGGCCTTCCATGCTAATTATTTTAAAATTAAAATACCGAACCTATGAAACGGACCAAATTTATCATATTTTCCTTAAAATATATGGATTGGTTTTTCAGTTGATGCCAAAAACCATTAACGTAATACTAATTTCCCCCTAACTGTACGTGTACGTGGTTGCATGTCAGATAGGGTTAGTGTCTGGTTGGTATACAAGTGTTACTTAATTGTATTGATATGGATACTCAATCCATCAAAAATCTCACAAGTAACATGTCGACGTGTAAACTTTCATGAACCAATAAAGCATTAAATTTAATTGTTTCATAAAAGTAAAAAACATTGAAAATGTAATTGATCATGTTTTTCTGGGTATGATTTATTATTAAAAAAAAACATTCTCATCTAAGTACAATTTAACTCAACCTAAAAGTAAAGTACTATTAACCGGTTTATTTATCAAAACATGAATCACCAATATTTCTTTCCTATGATCAATAGTCATCCGTTCCAAAATATTTACCCACCACGAACCTAAATGCAATTTTAACCGGCAAAGAACATATGTAAATTATTAAAACGGAAATTTTCAAAATTTAATGATAAAGTTAAATATTAAACTAGGTGATTAACTTTTCAAAATTTTGATTTCGACAATTTATGTATGAGTTTTTTTATCGGTTAAAGTTGTATGTAATTTGTGGTGGACAAACATTACGAAACCGAGTGACAGTACCACATTCGAAAAAGAATTGCCAAATTATAAATGCGTTACCAAATTCAAATTACAAAATCAACATTTATAGCGTCTTCACTTGCTAATTTGAAAACATATACATACATACACAAATACACTAGTCCAAAAAAAGCCTAATTTCTCTAAAATGCATTAAAAATGTTGTGTAATTAATCACAAATACTGTTGTACTGGGATACTCTATTTTGGTTTTTTAGTTCCACAGTTTGTAAATTAACATAATTTCATGTTATATATTTATCTTAATTCATTTTTGCATGTATCATACTGTTATTTATAGGGCTGGGCAAAAAACCGAAAAACCCAAAGGGGACAGATAACCGAACCGAAAAAGACCGAAACAGAAACCGTAAAAATTTCGTGTCGGTTTCGGTTTTCAATAAAACCGAACCGAAAAAGACTGAAACAAAAAAAAAACCGAAAAATACCGAAAAACCGAAACTGGACCGAAAAAAACCGATCCGGTTCGGTCCAAAAGTTGGGAGTTATTAATGGTTGGTTTCAAAAGTTGTAAAGTTTGTCTTAATCATATAAATAGTAGTAATGAGGGTATAATAAGGTTCAAACTTTAGCAAGGTCATAATTATTAATTTGATGTTGTCACAAGCTTGTAAGTAAAATATATAGTACTGTATGTATGGAAAGTTATAAGGTTTTACTCTTGTAATTGTTATGTAGTTTGTAATGTATTATTTATAAGCAATCATTTACCAATTAATTTATTTGATAATTAAAGAGGAAGAACATATAAGGAATGTATTTAGTGTTGTGTAATTATTTCAAGTACGTAAACAGTTGAAAGTAACGTGTAACCTATTTGTATTTTCTCTATAGCTTTATAAATATTTGTCTTAGAGGAGGATGACTGGATCAACATATATGATATATGCATATAAACAAGAACATATAAATAAATATATATATATATATATATACTTATTACTATGCTAAATATATATGTATATAACTAGATATGTGTATGTAACGAAAAAGAAACAGATAGGATAGTATCAAGTCGAGGTTTTCAAGCAGTACTGGGGGATTCAACAATGGGTAATGGGAGCGCATCTCCCAAAACATGATGATTACTCAATTGTAGATAGTTATTTATCCGTAACATCGTTTTTTTTTTAAATAACTGGTGGGGAAAACCCACATTTTATTATTACCGCTATCTCAAGAATCGCCAACAAATAATCATGCAACATTTCAAACTTTGTAGCATCCTTAGCTACAAAATCTCATTAATTTATGCTTCAAGTAGAACAGTGGCATATACTAGTGTTTCTGACGTAGCCATGCTGACGGTGCGGAAATACAGAAGAGGACTATAAGAAACATAACATGTTAGGTCACAAAGAATAAGCTAATTTTATTACTTTTACTAACAGCGTCTTGTGTTCTTAGAATGTGTTCCTAGAATGAATTGCTAGGTTTATTACGATGTTAAGCTGCATTAATTTTAGTCCAGCCCATACGCATACTAGGTTTTTTTTTAATACAATAAATTTTTTCTTCATGGATGCCATATCGGGGACAAACTTTTTGGTCCCTAAAGAGCTTAATTCCTGTAGTGAATGATAACTTCTCAAGAAGAGTTTTATTCACATGATGGAAAAATGAAGAATACGGATGACATTCTTGGTACACCATATGACGTAAGGATTAGCAGAGTTTCGAGTAGTACTGCTTTTAGTTGAACAGTTTATTGCGACAAGAAGATGCTTTTCAAGCAGTCGTTGATTTAACAATGGGTAATGGGGGCTCAACTGCCAACACATGATGATTATTTAAGTGTACATACCTAATTTATCCTTAACTTTACTTCAAATTTACTGTTCACATCAAATTTATGGAGAAAATCGTAGCCAAACTCTGATGGAGGCAATTAAATCGAGAACATTCTGATTATCCCTCGTTCTAGTACTGATGCGTGTTTTGACAAAAAATAAGTCATTTCATATTAGCTATTTCCATTAATT
The DNA here is from genome assembly GCA_963682055.1 of Primula veris. NCBI lineage: Eukaryota > Viridiplantae > Streptophyta > Magnoliopsida > Ericales > Primulaceae > Primula > Primula veris. Next base: position 7,734,920 of record OY821750.1, on the reverse strand, counting down.
TACCGAAAGAGACCAAGCCTTTTAGTTCGTTATTCATTTGTATAGTGGACATAAAATTCTAGGAAAATTAGAAGATTTATCTCAAAGATGAAATAGAGAAAACATCAACATGCATATTGTGGACGCTCTCAAAGCTCTGCCGCTCACTCTCAAATCCAATGGCACCGAAGAAGGAGAAGGCACCGCCACCGTCATCCAAGCCCGCGAAATCCGGAGGAGGAAAGGAAAAGAAGAAGAAGTGGAGCAAGGGTAAGCAAAAGGAAAAGGTGAACAACATGGCGCTCTTTGACAAGGCCACTTATGACAAGCTTCTCTCAGAGACCCCTAAATACAAACTCATCACCTCTTCCATTCTCTCTGATCGTACGAGGGTTAACGGTTCACTGGCAAGAAAGGAGATTAACGATCTGATGGCTAGAGGACTCATTTGCATGGTGTCTACTCATTCAAGCCAGCAGATCTATACCAGGGCCACCAACACCTAGTTTTTCTCATTGATTCCGTATTATCAAGTTTCTTTTAGAACGACTACGAATTTTGGTACTTGTTTGTTTTCATTTTCTTGCCTCTACTCATTTTGCTGGATTATATTTATGGGTTTTTGTTAATGTGACCGTCTGTTGAATCAAAAAAAAAAAAACATGCATATTGTGGACATTATGATATTAAGAATGCAAATATCATGTGTCTTTTGTGACTTTGCAAGGGTATGTTCAAAGAGTTGCTGAATTGGAAGAATGGGTATATGGGGAAATTGTGTAAAGTCTAATCTGGAAAATGAGTTAGGAGATTTGCAAAAATAAGTTAAGAAATTGAAGGAGGAGAAAAAAGAAAGGATAATTGGTAAGGGGCTCTAGCCAAAAAGATTTTTAGATATTTGGGTCAATTTATGATTTATTATATATAATAACTAGTATTTTTGTGTTTCACCTGTGATCCCTATGATTATGGGGATTATGGTAGTTGTTTGGTAATAAGTGTTAGTATGAGATAATAAGTTGGGTTTTAGCTTTTAAGTTTCTTTTCATTTTTAAGTTACATAAAGAGGGAATTAAAAGAGTTTTATCTGAAATTTTCCGAGAATTAGAGATCCGAGGATTGGAGATTGCTCGTCATCTACCATGATTGATTTACTCGGGTTCCAATCTAGAAAAAAAAAAAAAAAGAGCACGACGGTCATTATATCGATAGCTATAAATAGGTATATATAAGAGTTTTGGGATACTAGAACATGATATTACATTGAATCAGTTCACCGTCACCATAGCCATGGATTGTTTGATATGATCAGTACAATAGATGAAGTTTTAAGAATAAAACAGAGCGACACCTTTTTTCATATCATTCACAGAGATCAAGCATCGCTATTAAGATTGTGCAAGAATAAGCAAGGAAGTGGTACTCTCTCTCACTAGGATGAGATGTTTCTGGTTAGCGGTGAATAATACAGAGTATAAAGCGAGGAGAAGAGAAAGAGAATAACAGTTTTAAAAGTCAACTACTTTCACAGGGCATGTATTAATAAGTTATTTAACTCGAGTTCCTTAAGTTTAAAATGTTACAGTTTCAATCCATTCGTATTTCTTTTATTGTAATAAGGTCGGAGTATCAAATTAAACTCAATATAAATAAAATATGTGGGCATCCACCACTTTTAATTTTAAAAAAAAACTAGTATGTTTGAGGTTTCTAGCTTGGTAGAATATGGGAGGTTGCACTGCTAAATTTTGGTTGGGTTTTTGAAGCTATGAAAGGTTAATTTTGTTTGGCCATTAATGTATATTAATGGAGAAGCCCCATGCTAGAATATATACAAGAAACAATTAATGACTTGAACCTAAATTGATTTTAAAAAAATCATATCATATTTAAAGACAATAAATTCCTTACCTTATTTTCCACATCATAATTTCTACTATCAATGGAAATATCTCAAATATCTCTGAGCATTTAATTGTTTCTCATCATGATAGTATATATAAATAATATTGCCCATATAGAGAATAACGAACTAGAAAAGCAAATATTCATAATATAGAAACCGTAAGAACCCGGATTTTCGTAGGAAAATGCCGGTGTAAAGAGAAAATATTTGTCTCGCATCGGCTAGATATGTGAGTAACTATATGGTATATAAGTTAAGAAAACCCTCCTTACTATCACCAAGGCCTTTTAAAGTCGTGCGGCCCGAGAAGCGATGACGAAATCGGGCCAAAGCGGACCGGACAATATTGGTGGTAATAAGCAGATGGTGGCAGTCTGGTCGGAGGACCGGGTCGTTACACTTGGTATCAGAGCCGCTATCTAACCAATGGTGTGTGAACCACCTTTGGAAGGACGACGTGCCCAACGAGGACGTCATGCCTGAAGGGGGAAAGAGTGTAAGAACTCGGATTTTTGTAGGAAAATGCCGGTGTAAAGAGAAAGTATTTGTTCCGCATCGGCTAGATATGTGAGTACCTATATGATATATATGTTAAGAAAATCCTCCTTACTATCACCAAGGCCTTTTAAACTCGTGCCCCCGAGAACCGAGGACGAAATCGGGCCAAAGCGGACGGACAATATTAGTAGTAGTAAGCAGATGGTGGCGGTCTGGTCGAAGGACTGGGTCGTTACAGAAACCATATACTCTAATTCTTTGCTTCTATGATACATACGTAGCCATGCCCGAAAAGAAGGTTAAAATTGCCTTTATTGAAGATGTTGCCCGAATAAATGCAGCGTACAAGAAAAGAAATAAGGGCTTGCTGAAAAAAGAGCATGAGCTCTCTACCTTATGTGACGTTGATGTATGTGTGGTCATATATAATCCACATGAGAACCAACCCGATGTCTGGCCCAATGTTCGAGCGGTGATGTACCGGTGTTTGACCGGATGTGAAGTAAAAAATTTAAGCATGGAAGATCTAGCCCCCCTAAATATGTTGGTAGATCGATATACAAAGGAGGCTAGTGAAATGGTTGAGAAGTTGGCTAGGGGGGAGGGCTCAAGCAAGATGGGTGAGTTTGAAAGTAGCAACGAAGTTGCACTTATGGAGGAAGAAAATCATAATGAAAATTTTGTCTTGGAAGCAACGCAAAGGACACAAGAGTTTACCGATAATGAAAATGAGCATAAGCTTACGCGGTTAGTTAAGGAGCCCGAGATGCCGTTCATGCCTGTCGGAGATGACAACAATGGAGGTACCTCCAATGCTTTATATCATGAGGGATGTGGAGATAAACCTTTTTAGCTGTTGTTTTTTATTACTCAAGATTTTCGATGTTAAATAAAAGCTAGGTTTTGTTAATGGTGCCCTACCATGTCCCCCTGATAGTGATCCTATGTTTGGTGCCTGGATTCAATGTAATCTCCTTGTTATGAGTTGGATTATTTAAGGTTAATTAATATTTAGTGGCCCATTAACACACTTGACATTCAACTAATGGTGTGGATGAGCAGCTATCCCCTCCTCCAGGAGGAATAAATAATTTGTCTCTAAGAACACAAGACGATGTGCCTAAAAGTAATAAAATTAGCTTATTTTTCGTGACCTAAGATGTTATGTCTTTTATTGTCCTCTTATTTATTTTCGCATCATCAACTTGGCTACGTAAAAAATAATAGTATATGCCATTGTTCTTCTTGAAGCATCAATTAATAAGATTCTGTAGCTAAGGATGCTAAATAGTTATAATGTTGCATGATTCTGTAGTGTTCTATGTGTTTGCGTTTCTTGAGATAGCGGTAGTATCGTGTTTAGCTTTCTATGCCTCTAGAACTCCCATTTCCTGATCTTTTTAAATATATTCCAGATTATGTTTCAAATATTTGGATCATAATAGGCTCAAACTAGCTAGATTTAGAACTACAAATAAAAATCAATAATGTTCAAGCCAAGAATCTTTCAATGTTCTGTTCCCAACTTCATTTTCACTGTGATGGGATTATATGCAATAAAACTTTTTTAGGGAACGGTTTTTTTCATATACAGAACAAATCAAATCAATTGTAACGATGAGTTACCGAAGGTCCGCAAGCTTTGATGAAAATCTTATGAAAGTGGTTGTGATGTAGTTTTTAAACCTAAACCTTAACTTAAACCTAAGCACTCATGTAACCAAATTACAGGATTGGGATTTTTATAATTGTGTTAGAGTGTAGCAATGAAATTTAAGATCTAGATAATTTAATCGGTCAAAATATAAGGCCACCTTTATTTGCGTCATAGGATTATTAGTAGCCTGTGACAAGATTGGGTATTTTTATAATTGTGGTAGCAGCGTTGCAATGAAATTTAAGCTCTAGATAAATTAATCAGCCAAAATATAAGAGTTATTATTAGTTCCAACAAGGCTAAGTAAAAGAACTTTACACGAGTCATCATTCATTTACAATTTGCATCTTTGTAACTTTGGGTTGGTATAGAAGATGAGATTATTTAGATGCATAGCTTCTGTCACGCCCCGGTTTCCATAAAAAGTTACGGGTGAGCTTTTGAAAAGTAGAACATTTTAAATAAGCAATTAAATGTTTTGAAAAATAAAACGGCATCAAGCGTTATTAAAACAAAAAATTACTGCAACGGAAAAATAACATTTTCAAAGTAGTTTTAAAGTAAACTTGCCCACAGGCTACAACTTTAAAACTCGAATTCAAATAGAAATAACACAATTGTCTGAAACATAGAAAAACTAAACAACTCAAAGGAAAAGATCCTCCATAAAGTTTTAAAGATGAAAACATCACAACTGAAATAAAATCGCGTCCATGCTATGCACCGCAACAAATGTCCTATTCCGCAATGCCCTTTCCTTTGTCTAGACCTGTCACAAATTTATAACGGTGATTTTCACGCATCAATATAGATAAGCCGGCACACCCACGGATGTACTGACAAACCATCAATGCCTCAATGTGTAACCCACAATATAAATGTACGAATATAGACGATAATAAAAAAATGTAATAATTGCTACAACTTCTCTTCCTACTTCATACTACAAAGTTAAAAAAGAAATACTTAAATAGTTAATATTTTTTTTAATTAGATTCCACTTTATTTATTTTTTTCCTTCGATGATCATCAATTACCCCATAGTTAGGTATTGTTCCTATCCATTCGTGGCGTCAGTGCCCCCATATAAGTGATAGAATAAAGCCATTATGAAATTGTACATATCCTTTCGTGATGCCAGTGTCCCCGACTAAAGAAGAGACAAACGACAATCAAAATAGTATTTTAAGTATTTTCAGACCATACCGTAATTTCTTTTTTTTAATCTATAAATTGTTATTAATATTCTTCCATTCTTCTACTCTCTCTACCCTCGGGTATATATAAATATTTCTAGCCTTTGTCTTGTATTAAAAGCCTTCAAAATATACAATCTTAGCTTGTACTACAATACTCCTCTTGTCATATTAAACAAAATAATTAATCATTCATCCACATATGTCAATTCCTTCCAATCAATCACGAATACATGAACGACATAACCATCACAATAAAATAGTCATAAACTATTACTAACTAATATGTCTTTATATCATCCAAACAAGAATCGATCAACTGTACAAATAGGGTCAAACCAAGGTAATAATCATCATAACAATATTAGCATAAATCGGCAATAACACCAATCCTAATATAAACAACCTACGATTCAAAAATTTAGCAAATAAATATTAAACATATAAGCAAACATCCTTGTCAACAAGTTACAAGACGCTAATTAAACATGCATGGGATAAAACATCGAAAATCATGAGTAATAAAAAACAACAGCTAAAAAGGCGTCTCTCCACATCCCTCATGATATAAAGCATTGGACGTACCTCCATTGTTGTCATCTCCGACAGGCATGAGTAGCGTCTCGAGCTCATTAACCAACTGCATAAGCTTATGCTCATTTTGATTCTCGGTAAACTCTTGTGTCCTTTCCGTTGCTTTTAAGCCAAAATTTTCGTTATGATCTTCTTCCATCATAAGTGCAACTTCGTTAATACTTCCAAACTCACCCATCTGGCTTGAACCCTCCTCCCTAGCTAACTTCTCAACCATTTCACATGCCTCCTCCGTATATCATTCTACCAACATCTCTAGGTGGGATAGATCTTCCATGCTTAAATTTTTTACTTCACATCCTGTCAAACACCGGTACATCACCTTCTTCATCTCCATCTCCTTGTTTTTTTCCATCACTTTTTTTACTTTTTTGGCAACTTTCAATATCCGTTCCCTAGTTAAGCTTTCTTGGTCCCTCATTTCCTGCCTCTGCTCCAAATCTGGCATTCTCTTAAACCTAGAAATCACCCTCTGTGCTGATCGAAAATTGGGCCAGACCTCGGGTTGGTTCTCGTGTGGGTTATATATGACCACACACATGTCAGCATCACATAAGGTAGAGAGCTCATTCACTTTTTTTAGCAAGCCCTTATTTCTTTTCTTGTATGCTGCTTTTCTTCGGGCAGCATCTTCTATAAAGGCAATTTTAACCTTCTTTTCGGGCATGGCTACTTACGTATCAAAGAAGCAAAGAATTGGAGTATATGGTTTCTATATTATGAATATTTGTTTTTCTGGTTTGTTAGTCTATATGGGCAATAGTATTTATATATATATATATATATATATATATATATATATATATATATATATATATATATATATATCATGATGAGAAAGAAGTAAATGCTTGGAGATATTTGAGATATTTTCATTAATTGTAGAAATTATGATGTGGAAAATAAGGTAAGGAATTTATTGTCTTTAAATATTATATGATTTCTTTTAAAATCATTTAGGTTCAGGTCATTAATCGTTGCTTGTATATATTCTCTGCATGGGGCTTCTCCATTAATATACATTAATGGCCAAACAAAATTAAACTTTCATTGCTTCAAAACCCAAACAAAATTCAGCAGAGCAAACTCCCATATTCTACCGAACTAGAAACCCCAAACATACTAGTTTTTTTTTTTAAAATTAAAAGTGGGGGATGCCCACATATTTTATTTATATTGAGTTAAATTTGGTCTCCGACCTTGCTAAAACAAAAGAAATACGAACGGATTGAAACTGCAACATTTTAAACTTAAGGAGCTCCAGTGAAATAACATAATAATACAAGCCCTATAAAAGTAGTTGATTTTTAAAACTATTATTCTCCTTCTCTTTGCTTTCTACTATGTATTTTTCACAGCTATCCAGAAACATCTCATCCTAGTGAGAGAGAGTAGCCCTTCCTTTCTTATTCTTGCACAATCTTGATAGCGATGCTTGATCTCTGTGAAAGAGATGAAAAAAGGTGTAGCTCTGTTTTATTCTTAAAACTTCATCTATTTGTACTGATCTCATCAAGCAATCCATGGCTATGCTGACGGTGAACTGCTTCAATATAATATCATGTTATATTATCTCAAAACTCTTATATATACCTATTTATAGCTATCAAAATAATGACTGTCGTACTATTTTTTTTCCATATTGGAACCCGAGTAAATCAATCATGGTAGATGATGAGCAATCTCCAATTTCCGGATCTCTAATTCTAAGGTAATTTAAGATAAAACTCTTTTAATTCCCTCTTTATGTAACTTAAAATTGAAAAGAAACTTAAAAGCTAAAAACCAACTTATTCTCTCATACTAACACTTATTACCTAACAACTATCATAATCCCCATAATCAAATGGATCATAGCTGAAACACAAACATACTAGTTACTATATATAAGAAATCATCAATTGACTCAAATATCTAAGAAATGGAGCTTCTGAAGCCTGGATCAACAATAAAGCTATATAGCTAGAGATTTGAAATAGACTCTATACCCGAGTGATGACATGTCTATAGACATTCCAAAATTAAAAAACAAATATCTGTCTACTCTTTCTCTTCTTTCAAAACACAATCAATTCCACCGAGGATCTAATGCAGAAATATCGCACCAAATTAATTTTTTTCTCAATTTGTTATTTATTCCTCCTCACCCAACAATGAAATTACCCTAGCTTATCCAATTGGTAAAGCTGCAGCCCTAACAAGGTAATCATCTACTTTATTCATAAAACTCTTGTTTTTTATTCTAAAGAAAATTGTTGTAATGTTTACTGTGCGCCATTAGATTTATGTTTGTATAATAGTTTACTGTGCGTCAGTGAAGTAATCATCACTTCACATATAAAGTTTTCCATTTTTTAAAATTAAAATTACTTCACTGGTTGATTGAGTGTTTATGTTTGTATAATAGTTGAAACGAATTGGATTATGAACAAACCATTATACTTTTGCTATTATAGTTAATTTGCTTTAGCCATGGTTAAATTCTTTTCCAAATGTCATTATGTTAAAACAAATGGTTCTCTAGACTTTTACTAAAATTATGGAAGGTTTGGATTTTGAAACAAGAGAAGATCACCGAGACCCGGATGTGGAAATAAGAGAAGATAATGAAGTAAACAATCATAATGTTGCAGAGTTATGGTAGCCAAAAGTTGGAATGATGTTTGATTTAGAAACTCAAGCCCAAAAATTTTATGCTACTTATGCAAGAGCAAAAGGTTTTGGTGTAACAATTTCTAACTCAAAAAAGAAAGATGGAATAAAGTATTGGATACAGTTCAGTTGCCACAAAAATGGATTGCCAAAGAAACTCGTTGATCCCTTAGCTAGTCATCCAACAACTAAGACGGATTGTAAAGCAACAATGAAAATAACACGTCAGTTTGATGACAAATGGAAGGTGACCTCTATCAAATTAGAGCACAACCATGAAATGGACCCGAAAGGGATAAAATATTTGAGGTGTTATAGGAATCTTCCAGCGCATGTCCAAAGAGAGATTGAGTTAAATTGTGAAGCAGGAATTAAGATAAACAAAACTGTTGATGTATTACAACAAATGGCGGGTGAAAACGATGATCAACCATGGATAGAAAAGGATCTCCGAAATCATATGGATAAAGTTAGGCGCAATGCAATCAAAGGGGGGGATGCTAGAGCAATGATTAGTTATTTTCAAAAAATGCAAGCTGACAACAATGATTTTTTCTATTCTATTGATTTTGATGACGAAAATCGTTTAACGAAAGTGTTTTGGGCAGATGCAAGGAGTAAAGAGGCATATAAAGAGTTTGGTGACGTCTTGACATTTGACACAATATGCCTTTTGCACCATTTGTTGGTGTCAATCATCACGGACACTCCATATTACTTGGGTGTGGTCTTGTGACCCAAGAAAATACAGAGTCGTTTGTGTGGTTGTTTAAGGCATGGCTTACTTGTATGTCAGGCATCCCTCCTCATGGCATAATCACTGATCAAGACAGAGCGATGCAAAATGCAATAAGCCTAGTTTTTCCGGAGACAAGACATAGGTGGTGTTTATGGCACATCATGAAAAAATTCCCGGATAAATTCAAGAGTTACAAAGATTTTGAGCATATTCAAAATGCAATTAGTAGTGCGGTTTATGATTCGTACACCATATCTGACTTTGAAGAAAAATGGGTGAAAATGATCATTGATCACAAGCTAGAAGATCACGAGTGGTTATGTTCATTGTACAATGAGCGCAATCGATGGGTACCGACCTTTGTCACAGATACCTTTTGGGCGGGGATGTCCACAACCCAACGTAGCGAGAGCATGAATTCATTTTTTAAAAGTTATGTTTATCGAAAAACTTCGTTAAAAGAGTTTGTTGAAAAATATGAGATTGCCTTACGCAAGAAAGTTAAAAAGGAAGAAGAAGCAGATTCTCAGTCCAAAAACGCACAGTACCAACACACGTCCGTTTATGACTTTGAAAATCAATTCCATGGCGCATATACCGTATCAAAATTCAAACAGTTTCGAAAACAGCTTCATCAATTGTTCAGTTGCGAGCTTGAAGTTGGCATTGTAATTGATGGTATTGAACAATTTATGGTTGAGCATACTTTCAAGGCTGGTACGGCTATTAAATTTAACAAAATTGTTAAGTTTTTAGTTCGTTTCGATGAAAGAACAGGAGAAACAAATTGTGTTTGCCGGATGTTCGAAAGTAAGGGGATGGTGTGTGTGCACATGTTAAGAGTTTGGAAATTGAAAAAGTTGTCCATGATTCCAGAAAAGTACATTTTACATAGATGGCGGAAAAATATAATGAGGAGTCACACTAAAGTGATTTTAGGTTATACTAAAAGGCAAAGAAAACTTGAATGGCGTCGTTACGATGAGGTGCTTGTCTTATTAAATGAGGCTGCCGATGGAGTGATATATTCCGAAAGCATGACTAACAAGCTGAAGGATACTTTGGCACAATTTATTGAAGTGAATCGGGAACAATTCATGAATAAAACTCTATCTAGGAGTCCTATGTCCATTGATATTGGCAGTTTGGAAGACGAAACATTGCATGTGGGTGATCCAAGTCAGGGAGTTAAAAGAGGACGCCCAGAAGAAAAAAGGAAAGTTTCAAAATATGAGAAAGAGGCAAAAAAGAAAAAAAAAACAATGTACAAGTGCAAGCAATAAGCAGGTAAATATAATAATTGTACTTGCATCAATATATTGACTATCTCTAATTGGGTCTGTTTGTAGTCATTTCTTTTAAATTGTTGATTTTCTATAGAATATATCTCAGAAGAATAATAAAACGAAGAAGAATACCAAATCGAAGAAAAAAGTGCAACAACTCGAATATTCACAAAGAAGTATGAGCTTGATTGATCTTAACGAACCTGCTATTGACTTGTGAAGCTAATGTAAGTTTTTCGAATTTATGTTTCCTTTTCTCAAACTCAATCTAGTTAGTATTATTAATTATGACACTAGTTCTATTCTTGTTTTTCATTTTTACAGAAACAAGACTATCATGATCAGATTTCGAGAAGATGTGCACTATCTTTTAGAAGACGAAAGACTGTTGTTTTCTTTACAAAGACCTGAATTGTGAAGTTTGTGCAATTTTGATTATTTTTGAGAAAGAAATCTGGAAAATTCTGCAACTTTAATTGGAATTTTTGTATATTGTCATTTTTTTATCGCTAGTATGAGCAGGTTTTGCCACTGGAATTTTTGACTTTTGTAAGTGACTTTTGCCACTAATTTTCCGACCCATGGTTTTTTCCCAGTACATTATGATATGTTCCAATTTTCGTGAGTTTTGGACAGATTTTCAGCACCTTTGATGAATTTGAGTAGACTTAATCATTTCTGCAAGTTATTCCATTTCTATTAGTGTGGTTTAAGTTATGTTTTTGTAAATTTGCAAGCATTGTTTTAGCAAATTTTGAAGCATTACGCAATCGGTTTTGTATAAAGTAGCATACTTTAATGTACAACTACAATACGATTAAGTTCGATGCTGCCATGCTAATATAGAGTTGTACATTGAAATTAGTTCATAATGGCTCATTAAACACATCCCAAGCGTAGCCATTAATTGCTTAAAAGTTGCATACCAAACAAGCCCTCAATGACCATTAATTGTTTAAAAATTTCAAAATCAAACAAGCCTGGTAAAACTCAACAAAACTTATTACACGGACATGTAAAAATATAAAGGGTACTCATAGTCAAACTACATAATCAAACAACCATCTTTTGATCCATGGATATGCACTTGCATAATTTTAATTATCTCAGAAAATCGAAGTATAATCAGACATGGAGGTGATTATTCTATGGGGTTTTGGGCTCTTAATTTGAGTAGGTGACTGATTTTATTTTGAAAGGAGGGATTAAAAATGTTTTGAAGGAGAAATTGTGGAGATACTCTGAGAGAAGGGAATTGATTGTGTTTTGAAAGAAGAGAGAGAGTAGACAGATATTTGTTTTTTAATTTTGGAATGTCTATAGACATGTCATCACTCGGGTATAGAGTCTGTTTCAAATGTCTGGCTATATAACTTTATTGCTGGATCAATCTCCTTAATGGGACTCAATCCCTTAATGTTGCCAATGTCGGGATCTGGTCCAAACCCAATGTTTTCACATGAATATCCTCTCCAAGAGTTTAAGCCAACACTTAATTTCTCCTTAAATGAGATATATCAAAATGGGTATTCAAATCTTCAAGATGTTCAAGAGGCTGCTCCAAGGCTAATTTTCCCTTTCAACGATTTGAAGCAACCACCAAACTCGAGCGATGAACTGGAGCAACATAGAAAGCAAGGAGAGGCTAATGGGTATTGGAGTGGCAAGTTGAATGGAGGATCGTGGTAAAAATGTGTTCACTATATAATTTTAGGATGCGTATATTCATTTTAATGTGAGGCAACTTGAAGAAAAACTGGTGATTGGTGTTATCTTTGTTTATCTTCTTGTATTTCCATTTCTATCTCTATTTCTATTGGCGTGCAAATGTTTGGGTTTGATGAGAATTTACAAGTAGAATTATATGATCTTTCTTTTGCTTATTTGTTGAAACGGATATGCAACTTGTTGTCCCTTTCCAAATATCCCCTTCTAATTTTTTGCTGCCTGTAAGAGTGTAAGTTTTCTTTTATGCTACCATAAGTTAATCTATACATTGAATTAATTCATGACATATTGATCGAGGCTAGTCCATCAGTGAGTAGTATTGTGTCATTGTTTTGACTGTTGAGCTCTCAAGCTACAAGTGTATTTTCTAATCATTCCCAAAAAAAACTTTATGTTATATTGATATCCTATTAGCCAACAATATATAGTATAGATATGGTTACTGTTGATCTATTGTGAGTGTTTTCTCCTTTTTGCACAGTATTTCGTTGAATTTGTTGATGTCGAACCATTAGAAAAAGACTAAATATGAGCAATCTTTTTACTGGTACAGAGCAATCAGTCCTTCAAATGGTTTGATTTTAGTCCAAGATAAAATCGTACAAATATGTACTGTTAATACACCTCCCTCAAGTTGGAATGTGGATTGAAAAAACACCCAACTTGACTAACAAATTTTTAAACATGGATTCACCCAAATGTTTTGTAAAAATATCAGCTAAATTATTGATAGAATAAACATGTAATGGATGAATAACTTTCTGCAAAATCGTTTCTCTAATAAAATGACAGTACACCTCTATGTGTTTAGATCTTTCATGGTTAATAGGATTATTAGCCAAATCCAGAGCTGATTTACTATATGTATACAAAATCAATGGTTTTCATGCTTAATTTTGAAATCTTATAAAAGTTGTAGCAACCACATAAATTCACAAGTTGTATTTTCCATAGCTCTATACTCAGCTTCAACTGAGCTCCTAGAAATAGTATTATGTTTCTTACTCTTCCATGAAACTAAAGAATTTCCAAGAAGAACATAGAAACCAGTCACTGATTTCATAGTATCTATTCACGCTGCCCAATCAGAATAAGTAATAGCTTTTAAATCAAAAATAGAATTAGAAGAAAATAAAATACCTTGAAATGGATTTTGCTTGACATGCTTGAGCACTTTTAAAGCAGCATTATAATAAATCTTAATTGGATTTGCTAAAAACTGACTTAGAGCATTAACTGAAAAAGAGATGTCAGGTCTAGTAATAGTTAAATAAAGCAACTTAGCTATTAATCTTCTATACTTAGTAATATCATCTAGTAAATCTGTATATTTATTGTTAGCTTTAATTTGGTATCCATGAGAAAAAGAGCAGGTTTAACAGCCAAAAAATCAATATCATCTAATAATTCTAAAGCATACTTTCTTTGACATACATGTATTCCATTTTTATTTCTTCCTATCTCTAAACCCAGAAAATATTTAATTTCTCCCATATCCTTTAACTGAAACTTTTTATTTAGAAAAACTTTACTTGATTGACCAAATCAGAAAAAGAACTACCCATTAAGATATCATCAACATAAACTAATAAAGCTATAAAAGAATCATTTTTACTGTAAGTAAAAAGAGAATTATCTTCAAATGATTGAATAAGACCAAAATCCAAAAGAGAATTACTTAACTTTGCACACCACTATCTAGAAGCCTATTTTAAACCATATAAAGATTTTTGTAAGTTGCAAACTAAATTACTATTATTCTGATGAAAACCAGGTGGAATCACCATATACACATCCTCATACAAATCATCATGTAAAAAAGGATTATTCACATCTATTTGAGATAAAAGCCAATTATTTACTCGAGCAGTAGATAAAAAACACCTAACAGTAGTTATCTTAGCAACAGGAGAAAAAGTAGCATCATAATCAATTCTTTCAGTTTGTGTATATCACTTAGCAAATAACATAGGCTTGTATCTTTCAATACTACCATCTGACGTATACTTAATCTTATAGACCCACTTAGAACCTATAGTTTGTTTTTCATGTGATAATTCAGTTTTATTACTTTCTAAATCTTTAATTTCATTTTGCATAGCTTCTTGTCAAAGAGGATTTAAAGAAGTTTGCTTATAAGTATTAGGTTCAACATCAGAAGAAATTGCTAGATTTTTTTTTATGCCTATTAGATATTTTATTATAACCAACATATTCTGATAAAGGGTAAACAACATTATTAGTACCAGAAACTACAGAACCAGAATGAAAATTTTGCAAATAAGAAGGTTTTTTTTTTACTAATCCTATGTGATTTTCTAACATTACTAACAGACTCATTATTGTGATTTTCATTCTCATTATTAGTTTTCATGCTGTTAGTGTCATTATGATTCTTATTATTCATGATTGTAGCATTATTATCATTCATGTTAATCACATTATCAATATTAATATGGTTAACATCATCATAAAAAGGCATGATATGCTCATAAAAAACATCTCTAGAAAGAAAAACTTCTTTAGTACTTAAATCATAATGTTTATATCCTTTTGTACTTGCACCGTAACCAATCGAAACACACTTTCTACTTCTAGAACAAACCTTAGTCCTATTTCTTGTTAAAGAACTAGCAAAACACAAGCAACCAAAAACCCTGAGATGACTATATGCAGGTTTTCTATTGAACAAAACTTCAAAAGGAGATTTATTCCCTAAAAGAGGAGTAGGAGTTCTATTAATTAAATATGCAGCCGTTAACTCACAATCTCCCCAAAAATTTAATGATAAATGAGAATGAAATCTTAAAGATCTAGCTACATTAAGAAAATATTGATTCTTCCTTTCTACTAAACCATTTTGCTATGGTGTACCTACACAACTTGTTTGATGAATAATACCCTTCTCAGTATTTTATTCATTCTCCGGGGAAATCCTCCTGAAAGCCAATTAGGATACACACCCATTGCTATACAAGTTTTTGGTGGCTGGATTACAGTACAAATAAATGTCTTATTCATAATTTTCCTCTACTCATAAGTAGCGACCAATGCATTTTCAAAGGCTATCTTATCAAATATCAATCAAAAGAGTAACAAACTAAATGCATCTAGAAGCCTGAAGCCACAACATTTTTCACGACTAAAGACGTCGTTTTTATGGAACGAAATCATTTAAGAAAAAATTAATCATTTTTCGTTCCTGGTATTACACCCGTAACACTTCAACAAATCATAACCCCGCAATTACGGAAATTAGCGGAGCCTGTTATCATAGACATATCAACAATTGTAAGATTAAGATGATAAATCATTGTGATTTTGAATTTTTTTAGTAAAATCAACAAATGAACCCGAGAATGGATTAACCCATGCCCCGCAAAGAAGAACTTCAACTTGTATCTTAACCAATGTACTAAAAGAAAAAAATTAGGCAAAAGTTGGTCAACTAGCGTCTAATCCCACCTAATTCCGCTTAATCACCACCTAATCCACCTAATTTCACATAATATGTTAGGCGTCTAGACCCCGCCTAACTTCCGTCTATGTGTGCGTTTTAGAACACCGATCTTAACAGACTACATTAAATATTTACACTCTTAATCATTGGAGCTTTTGTCAATTTTTAATTAAGTCGTAATTTTAATTTTCGATCAGATTTGATACTTATTCTCTGTTTAAGTGGGATTTCCCCCCATATTTTTATTCCTAAATTACAATTAGAATTGTGAGTTTCTTCTACCAATATATATATATAAAGATCGAGCTTGTAAATTTGTAAGCTTCAGGTTGCAGGTTAATAAAAAAGAATATAATGTGAGTTGTACAAATAAAGTATAAATTGTGATTAAGCGGGTCTTAAACAAAGGATGGAGGATTAGAGTGATGAAATTGTATAAAGTATACATGACATAGAGTATACTTTATTTTTAAATGAATGATGGGGAAAATCTGTAATTTTATTTTATTAATAGTTGGAAAAAATAAAAAATGTGGGGGAAAAACCCCACAAAAAATACAAAAGAAAAAGGACCCAAAGTGCCCCTATTCGAAATATGGTCTAACAAAAGAACAAGACTACAACTTGTAAAACTAAATAAAAATTTCGTAAATAACTTGAGGGGCTTCTTGCGTAATAAACTGCCACTTGGGCCAGATACTATGCGTGTCATCCTGCGCCCACTTGCCTAAGAATAGCAATCGGTCTGCCTTAGAGAGGGTAGAAAACTTATCCCAAATAAAAATGGCGAAAAAACTCATCCTCTTAAAATTGGATACAAAGATGAATCCATCTTAAAGGTATGACCAATTTCCTTAGCAAGGAGATCTGCTGCTTTGTGGGATGGAAATCACAAGCCCTATCGGAGAACATAACATGTCTTTCCTTAGCAAGGAGATCTGCTGTTTTGTTACATTCTCTAAAGGTATGACCAATTTCTACCCTTTTCTTACTAACTAATTGTCGAATTTGATCAATAATCGCATAAATAGCCCAAGGACATTTTTCTTTATTAAGAAGAATGTTAATCAACTTTCTGGAGTCTGTCTCAATAATTGCATGTTCATCCTTAATAAGGTGTAACCCATGTAGAAAAGCTAGCGCCTCCATCTCAATGATAGAAATAGCCTCCTCTATAGTAGAAAAGCCTTTAATAAAATTACTCAGAGAATTTCTCATTAGACCCCCTATACCACTATAGATATCATACTTAAAGACTCCATCCACAATAATCTTCACTCTATTAGGGGGAGGTTTAGCCTAATGAAAGATGAGAACTTTCTTAACATTATTAATATTATTCCCCCATTTATCATCAGTAAAATCAAACTTTTCCCGTAATTTTTTATCTTTTTTAATAAACAGCAAAAGCTGCCTTCGAACACTTGCTATAATAGCTTCACTGTTCATAGCCCTATTATCAAACTTATAGCTGCCTCTAGACTTACAAATACGCCATAGAATTATAGAAGGAATAATTTTAATACACTTACCCCTAAGAGAAGAATTTGAGGGCTGCCACCAAGTTAGACACCTCCCTCTAATACTTAAATTGTTGTAGGTTATTCCCATAAGCCTTCCATAGAATGACCAAACTTTCTCTGCTATAGAACCAGTACCAAAGAGATGTTCAATAGATTCATTAGAATCGGAACAATAACTACATATGGAGACCAACTTTATACCCTTACTTTGCACCTTTTCATTAACAGCAACTGCATTTAGGAAAATTTTCCACATGAAACAAGAAACCCTCAAGGGTAGCAACTTAACCCAAATAAGAGTATATATCCAATTAATAATGTTTCTTTTTCTTATCTGGTTCCAAGCAGATTTAACAGTAAATACACCAGTGAAGGTCTCTGTCCAATAGCAGACGTCCTTATCCTCAGCAAGCTTTATCACCTTTTTAAAGTAGTGATGATAATTATTAGTGAAAAGATTAAAAATATAAGTAAAATTCCAATTACCATTGTTTCTCAGATCTTTAAAAGGAATACTAGCAACAATACGCTCATAGTTTATAGGGCCTTCACCAGTCCAGTTGTCCCAATTAATATCAAAAGTTCATCTACCAGCTTGCCACAAGATTTTTGTTTCAGCCACACTTCTAAGCTCAAGCATTCTGTTCCAAGTTCCATTTGTAATAGCCCTTTTAGCCATATATGGATGCACCTTTTTACAGTATTTACTTTTCATAAATTTAGACCATAATGAATTTTGATTTTTAAACTTCCACCGTAATGTTATGGCAAAGGCATTTGTTATGTCTTGTAAGTCTCTAATCTCCAAGCCTCCTTCCTCAATAGGATAAGTAATTTTAGCCCAAGAGACCCGGTGTAATTTGTTATTTTCCCCATCTTGTCCCCATAAAAAATTAGCAAAAACCCTTTCAACATCACTAAAGATCATCTTAGGAGGCTGCATTGCTGTAAGTGTATAAATAGGGATGGACTGAAGAACATGCCTGATTAGAATAACTTTAGATCCCATAGACAACCATTTTGACTTCCAAGTACTCATAGTCTCTCTCACTTTTGTAACCATGCCATGAAAATAAATGCTTTTTTTCCTTCCAGAGTATAAGTGAAAACCCAAATAAACAAAGGGAAATTTTTTAAAGTAATACATGTATTTTCTTCAAGAGATTTGCCTTACATATTAGTAACACTTTTAGAGCAATAAATAAAGCTTTTATTATAGTTTACCTCCAGACTTGAATCTCTTTCATATAGCTTTATCACTCTGTGAACTTCAGTTATAGATCATTTAGTAGTTGCTAAAAAAATAACAATGTCATCTGCATAAGCAAGATGAGTGATGATAGGATAGTCAATATGAGTTTTGAAGCTTTGATATCTTCCATTATAGATTAGATTATTGAGATTTCTTGAGTAGAGGATCCCCATGTCTCAGCCCTTTGAGTAGATTTAAAAAAGCCAGTAGCAACTCCATTTACTATCACACTAAAGTGAATATTAGAAATAAGTCTCCAAACCTTATCTAATTACCATCCAATAAACCCCATTTTCCTCAAGACTTTAGTAAAAAATAATCAAGAAACTCTGTCATAGGCCTTCTTCATATCTACTTTAAGTGCAATATTTTTTCCTTTACTTTTAGCACCCAAAGTACTTATAAGTTCTTGGGCAAGGAAGACATTATCAGTGATGTCTCTCCCTTTAATAAAACCACTTTGGTTCTCCACAATAAACTGAGGCAAAATATTAGCAAGTCTAGTAGACAGAATCTTAGAAATGATCTTATTGCTGAAATTACTTAAACTGATGGGTCTATAATCACTATGCTAAATATATATGTATATAACTAGATATGTGTATGTAACGAAAAAGAAACAGATAGGATAGTATCAAGTCGAGGTTTTCAAGCAGTACTGGGGGATTCAACAATGGGTAATGGGAGCTCATCTCCCAAAACATGATGATTACTCAATTGTAGATAGTTATTTATCCGTAACATCGTTTTTTTTTTAAATAACTGGTGGGGAAAACCCACATTTTATTATTACCGCTATCTCAAGAATCGCCAACAAATAATCATGCAACATTTCAAACTTTGTAGCATCCTTAGCTACAAAATCTCATTAATTTATGCTTCAAGTAGAACAGTGGCATATACTAGTGTTTCTGACGTAGCCATGCTGACGGTGCGGAAATACAGAAGAGGACTATAAGAAACATAACATGTTAGGTCACAAAGAATAAGCTAATTTTATTACTTTTACTAACAGCGTCTTGTGTTCTTAGAATGTGTTCCTAGAATGAATTGCTAGGTTTATTACGATGTTAAGCTGCATTAATTTAAGTCCAGCCCATACGCATACTAGGTTTTTTTTTAATACAATAAATTTTTTCTTCATGGATGCCATATCGGGGACAAACTTTTTGGTCCCTAAAGAGCTTAATTCCTGTAGTGAATGATAACTTCTCAAGAAGAGTTTTATTCACATGATGGAAAAATGAAGAATACGGATGACATTCTTGGTACACCATATGACGTAAGGATTAGCAGAGTTTCGAGTAGTACTGCTTTTAGTTGAACAGTTTATTGCGACAAGAAGATGCTTTTCAAGCAGTCGTTGATTTAACAATGGGTAATGGGGGCTCAACTGCCAACACATGATGATTATTTAAGTGTACATACCTAATTTATCCTTAACTTTACTTCAAATTTACTGTTCACATCAAATTTATGGAGAAAACCGTAGCCAAACTCTGATGGAGGCAATTAAATCGAGAACATTCTGATTATCCCTCGTTCTAGTACTGATGCGTGTTTTGACAAAAAATAAGTCATTTCATATTAGCTATTTCCATTAATTTACCGAAAGAGACCAAGCCTTTTAGTTCGTTATTCATTTGTATAGTGGACATAAAATTCTAGGAAAATTAGAAGATTTATCTCAAAGATGAAATAGAGAAAACATCAACATGCATATTGTGGACGCTCTCAAAGCTCCGCCGCTCACTCTCAAATCCAATGGCACCGAAGAAGGAGAAGGCACCGCCACCGTCATCCAAGCCCGCGAAATCCGGAGGAGGAAAGGAAAAGAAGAAGAAGTGGAGCAAGGGTAAGCAAAAGGAAAAGGTGAACAACATGGCGCTCTTTGACAAGGCCACTTATGACAAGCTTCTCTCAGAGACCCCTAAATACAAACTCATCACCTCTTCCATTCTCTCTGATCGTACGAGGGTTAACGGTTCACTGGCAAGAAAGGAGATTAACGATCTGATGGCTAGAGGACTCATTTGCATGGTGTCTACTCATTCAAGCCAGCAGATCTATACCAGGGCCACCAACACCTAGTTTTTCTCATTGATTCCGTATTATCAAGTTTCTTTTAGAACGACTACGAATTTTGGTACTTGTTTGTTTTCATTTTCTTGCCTCTACTCATTTTGCTGGATTATATTTATGGGTTTTTGTTAATGTGACCGTCTGTTGAATCAAAAAAAAAAAAACATGCATATTGTGGACATTATGATATTAAGAATGCAAATATCATGTGTCTTTTGTGACTTTGCAAGGGTATGTTCAAAGAGTTGCTGAATTGGAAGAATGGGTAAATGGGGAAATTGTGTAAAGTCTAATCTGGAAAATGAGTTAGGAGATTTGCAAAAATAAGTTAAGAAATTGAAGGAGGAGAAAAAAGAAAGGATAATTGGTAAGGGGCTCTAGCCAAAAAGATTTTTAGATATTTGGGTCAATTTATGATTTATTATATATAATAACTAGTATTTTTGTGTTTCACATGTGATCCCTATGATTATGGGGATTATGGTAGTTGTTTGGTAATAAGTGTTAGTATGAGATAATAAGTTGGGTTTTAGCTTTTAAGTTTCTTTTCATTTTTAAGTTACATAAAGAGGGAATTAAAAGAGTTTTATCTGAAATTTTCCGAGAATTAGAGATCCGAGGATTGGAGATTGCTCATCATCTACCATGATTGATTTACTCGGGTTCCAATCTAGAAAAAAAAAAAAAGAGCACGACGGTCATTATATCGATAGCTATAAATAGGTATATATAAGAGTTTTGGGATAATAGAACATGATATTACATTGAATCAGTTCACCGTCACCATAGCCATGGATTGTTTGATATGATCAGTACAATAGATGAAGTTTTAAGAATAAAACAGAGCGACACCTTTTTTCATATCATTCACAGAGATCAAGCATCGCTATTAAGATTGTGCAAGAATAAGCAAGGAAGTGGTACTCTCTCTCACTAGGATGAGATGTTTCTGGTTAGCGGTGAATAATACAGAGTATAAAGCGAGGAGAAGAGAAAGAGAATAACAGTTTTAAAAGTCAACTACTTTCACAGGGCATGTATTAATAAGTTATTTAACTCGAGTTCCTTAAGTTTAAAATGTTACAGTTTCAATCCATTCGTATTTCTTTTATTGTAATAAGGTCGGAGTATCAAATTAAACTCAATATAAATAAAATATGTGGGCATCCACCACTTTTAATTTTAAAAAAAAACTAGTATGCTTGAGGTTTCTAGCTTGGTAGAATATGGGAGGTTGCACTGCTAAATTTTGGTTGGGTTTTTGAAGCTATGAAAGGTTAATTTTGTTTGGCCATTAATGTATATTAATGGAGAAGCCCCATGCTAGAATATATACAAGAAACAATTAATGACTTGAACCTAAATTGATTTTAAAAATATCATATCATATTTAAAGACAATAAATTCCTTACCTTATTTTCCACATCATAATTTCTACTATCAATGGAAATATCTCAAATATCTCTGAGCATTTAATTGTTTCTCATCATGATAGTATATATAAATAATATTGCCCATATAGAGAATAACGAACCAGAAAAGCAAATATTCATAATATAGAAACCGTAAGAACCCGGATTTTCGTAGGAAAATGCCGGTGTAAAGAGAAAATATTTGTCTCGCATCGGCTAGATATGTGAGTACCTATATGGTATATAAGTTAAGAAAACCCTCCTTACTATCACCAAGGCCTTTTAAAGTCGTGCGGCCCGAGAAGCGATGACGAAATCGGGCCAAAGCGGACCGGGCAATATTGGTGGTAATAAGCAGATGGTGGCAGTCTGGTCGGAGGACCGGGTCGTTACACTTGGTATCAGAGCCGCTATCTAACCAATGGTGTGTGAACCACCTTTGGAAGGACGACGTGCCCAACGAGGACGTCATGCCTGAAGGGGGAAAGAGCGTAAGAACTCGGATTTTTGTAGGAAAATGCCGGTGTAAAGAGAAAGTATTTGTTCCGCATCGGCTAGATATGTGAGTACCTATATGATATATATGTTAAGAAAATCCTCCTTACTATCACCAAGGCCTTTTAAACTCGTGCGCCCGAGAACCGAGGACGAAATCGGGCCAAAGCGGACGGACAATATTAGTAGTAGTAAGCAGATGGTGGCGGTCTGGTCGAAGGACTGGGTCGTTACAGAAACCATATACTCTAATTCTTTGCTTCTATGATACATACGTAGCCATGCCCGAAAAGAAGGTTAAAATTTCCTTTATTGAAGATGTTGCCCGAATAAATGCAGCGTACAAGAAAAGAAATAAGGGCTTGCTGAAAAAAGAGCATGAGCTCTCTACCTTATGTGACGTTGATGTATGTGTGGTCATATATAATCCACATGAGAACCAACCCGAGGTCTGGCCCAATGTTCGAGCGGTGATGTACCGGTGTTTGACCGGATGTGAAGTAAAAAATTTAAGCATGGAAGATCTAGCCCCCCTAAATATGTTGGTAGATCGATATACAAAGGAGGCTAGTGAAATGGTTGAGAAGTTGGCTAGGGGGGAGGGCTCAAGCAAGATGGGTGAGTTTGAAAGTAGCAACGAAGTTGCACTTATGGAGGAAGAAAATCATAATGAAAATTTTGTCTTGGAAGCAACGCAAAGGACACAAGAGTTTACCGATAATGAAAATGAGCATAAGCTTACGCGGTTAGTTAAGGAGCCCGAAATGCCGTTCATGCCTGTCGGAGATGACAACAATGGAGGTACCTCCAATGCTTTATATCATGAGGGATGTGGAGATAAACCTTTTTAGCTGTTGTTTTTTATTACTCAAGATTTTCGATGTTAAATAAAAGCTAGGTTTTGTTAATGGTGCCCTACCATGTCCCCCTGATAGTGATCCTATGTTTGGTGCCTGGATTCAATGTAATCTCCTTGTTATGAGTTGGATTATTTAAGGTTAATTAATATTTAGTGGCCCATTAACACACTTGACATTCAACTAATGGTGTGGATGAGCAGCTATCCCCTCCTCCAGGAGGAATAAATAATTTGTCTCTAAGAACACAAGACGATGTGCCTAAAAGTAATAAAATTAGCTTATTT
The DNA here is from genome assembly GCA_963682055.1 of Primula veris. Lineage (NCBI taxonomy): Eukaryota > Viridiplantae > Streptophyta > Magnoliopsida > Ericales > Primulaceae > Primula > Primula veris. Next base: position 7,711,317 of record OY821750.1, on the reverse strand, counting down.
TTCGTGACCTAAGATGTTATGTCTTTTATTGTCCTCTTATTTATTTTCGCATCATCAACTTGGCTACGTAAAAAATAATAGTATATGCCATTGTTCTTCTTGAAGCATCAATTAATAAGATTCTGTAGCTAAGGATGCTAAATAGTTATAATGTTGCATGATTCTGTAGTGTTCTATGTGTTTGCGTTTCTTGAGATAGCGGTAGTATCGTGTTTAGCTTTCTATGCCTCTAGAACTCCCATTTCCTGATCTTTTTAAATATATTCCAGATTATGTTTCAAATATTTGGATCATAATAGGCTCAAACTAGCTAGATTTAGAACTACAAATAAAAATCAATAATGTTCAAGCCAAGAATCTTTCAATGTTCTGTTCCCAACTTCATTTTCACTGTGATGGGATTATATGCAATAAAACTTTTTTAGGGAACGGTTTTTTTCATATACAGAACAAATCAAATCAATTGTAACGATGAGTTACCGAAGGTCCGCAAGCTTTGATGAAAATCTTATGAAAGTGGTTGTGATGTAGTTTTTAAACCTAAACCTTAACTTAAACCTAAGCACTCATGTAACCAAATTACAGGATTGGGATTTTTATAATTGTGTTAGAGTGTAGCAATGAAATTTAAGATCTAGATAATTTAATCGGCCAAAATATAAGGCCACCTTTGTTTGCGTCATAGGATTATTAGTAGCCTGTGACAAGATTGGGTATTTTTATAATTGTGGTAGCAGCGTTGCAATGAAATTTAAGCTCTAGATAAATTAATCAGCCAAAATATAAGAGTTATTATTAGTTCCAACAAGGCTAAGTAAAAGAACTTTACACGAGTCATCATTCATTTACAATTTGCATCTTTGTAACTTTGGGTTGGTATAGAAGATGAGATTATTTAGATGCATAGCTTCTGTCACGCCCCGGTTTCCATAAAAAGTTACGGGTGAGCTTTTGAAAAGTAGAACATTTTAAATAAGCAATTAAATGTTTTGAAAAATAAAACGGCATCAAGCGTTATTAAAACAAAAAATTACTGCAACGGAAAAATAACATTTTCAAAGTAGTTTTTAAAGTAAACTTGCCCATAGGCTACAACTTTAAAACTCGAATTCAAATAGAAATAACACAATTGTCTGAAACATAGAAAAACTAAACAACTCAAAGGAAAAGATCCTCCATAAAGTTTTAAAGATGAAAACATCACAACTGAAATAAAATCGCGTCCATGCTATGCACCGCAACAAATGTCCTATTCCGCAATGCCCTTTCCTTTGTCTAGACCTGTCACAAATTTATAACGGTGATTTTCACTCATCAATATAGATAAGCCGGCACACCCACGGATGTACTGACAAACCATCAATGCCTCAATGTGTAACCCACAATATAAATGTACGAATATAGACGATAATAAAAAAATGTAATAATTGCTACAACTTCTCTTCCTACTTCATACTACAAAGTTAAAAAAGAAATACTTAAATAGTTAATTTTTTTTTTAATTAGATTCCACTTTATTTATTTTTTTCCTTCGATGATCATCAATTACCCCATAGTTAGGTATTGTTCCTATCCATTCGTGGCGTCAGTGCCCCCATATAAGTGATAGAATAAAGCCATTATGAAATTGTACATATCCTTTTGTGATGCCAGTGTCCCCGACTAAAGAAGAGATAAACGACAATCAAAATAGTATTTTAAGTATTTTCAGACCATACCGTAATTTCTTTTTTTTAATCTATAAATTGTTATTAATATTCTTCCATTCTTCTACTCTCTCTACCCTCGGGTATATATAAATATTTCTAGCCTTTGTCTTGTATTAAAAGCCTTCAAAATATACAATCTTAGCTTGTACTACAATACTCCTCTTGTCATATTAAACAAAATAAATAATCATTCATCCACATATGTCAATTCCTTCCAATCAATCACGAATACATGAACGACATAACCATCACAATAAAATAGTCATAAACTATTACTAACTAATATGTCTTTATATCATCCAAACAAGAATCGATCAACTGTACAAATAGGGTCAAACCAAGGTAATAATCATCATAACAATATTAGCATAAATCGGCAATAACACCAATCCTAATATAAACAACCTACGATTCAAAAATTTAGCAAATAAATATTAAACATATAAGCAAACATCCTTGTCAACAAGTTACAAGACGCTAATTAAACATGCATGGGATAAAACATCGAAAATCATGAGTAATAAAAAACAACAGCTAAAAAGGCGTCTCTCCACATCCCTCATGATATAAAGCATTGGACGTACCTCCATTGTTGTCATCTCCGACAGGCATGAGTAGCGTCTCGAGCTCATTAACCAACTGCATAAGCTTATGCTCATTTTGATTCTCGGTAAACTCTTGTGTCCTTTCCGTTGCTTTTAAGCCAAAATTTTCGTTATGATCTTCTTCCATCATAAGTGCAACTTCGTTAATACTTCCAAACTCACCCATCTGGCTTGAACCCTCCTCCCTAGCCAACTTCTCAACCATTTCACGTGCCTCCTCCGTATATCGTTCTACCAACATCTCTAGGTGGGATAGATCTTCCATGCTTAAATTTTTTACTTCACATCCTGTCAAACACCGGTACATCACCTTCTTCATCTCCATCTCCTTGTTTTTTTCCATCACTTTTTTTACTTTTTTGGCAACTTTCAATATCCGTTCCCTAGTTAAGCTTTCTTGGTCCCTCATTTCCTGCCTCTGCTCCAAATCTGGCATTCTCTTAAACCTAGAAATCACCCTATGTGCTGATCGAAAATTGGGCCAGACCTCGGGTTGGTTCTCGTGTGGGTTATATATGACCACACACATGTCAGCATCACATAAGGTAGAGAGCTCATTCACTTTTTTTAGCAAGCCCTTATTTCTTTTCTTGTATGCTGCTTTTCTTCGGGCAGCATCTTCTATAAAGGCAATTTTAACCTTCTTTTCGGGCATGGCTACTTACGTATCAAAGAAGCAAAGAATTGGAGTATATGGTTTCTATATTATGAATATTTGTTTTTCTGGTTTGTTAGTCTATATGGGCAATAGTATTTATATATATATATATATATATATATATATATATATATATATATATATCATGATGAGAAAGAAGTAAATGCTTGGAGATATTTGAGATATTTTCATTAATTGTAGAAATTATGATGTGGAAAATAAGGTAAGGAATTTATTGTCTTTAAATATTATATGATTTCTTTTAAAATCATTTAGGTTCAGGTCATTAATCGTTGCTTGTATATATTCTCTGCATGGGGCTTCTCCATTAATATACATTAATGGCCAAACAAAATTAAACTTTCATTGCTTCAAAACCCAAACAAAATTCAGCAGAGCAAACTCCCATATTCTACCGAGCTAGAAACCCCAAACATACTAGTTTTTTTTTTTTAAAAATTAAAAGTGGGGGATGCCCACATATTTTATTTATATTGAGTTAAATTTGGTCTCCGACCTTGCTAAAACAAAAGAAATACGAACGGATTGAAACTGCAACATTTTAAACTTAAGGAGCTCCAGTGAAATAACATAATAATACAAGCCCTATAAAAGTAGTTGATTTTTAAAACTATTATTCTCCTTCTCTTTGCTTTCTACTATGTATTTTTCACAGCTATCCAGAAACATCTCATCCTAGTGAGAGAGAGTAGCCCTTCCTTTCTTATTCTTGCACAATCTTGATAGCGATGCTTGATCTCTGTGAAAGAGATGAAAAAAGGTGTAGCTCTGTTTTATTCTTAAAACTTCATCTATTTGTACTGATCTCATCAAGCAATCCATGGCTATGCTGACGGTGAACTGCTTCAATATAATATCATGTTATATTATCTCAAAACTCTTATATATACCTATTTATAGCTATCAAAATAATGACTGTCGTACTATTTTTTTTCCATATTGGAACCCGAGTAAATCAATCATGGTAGATGATGAGCAATCTCCAATTTCCGGATCTCTAATTCTAAGGTAATTTAAGATAAAACTCTTTTAATTCCCTCTTTATGTAACTTAAAATTGAAAAGAAACTTAAAAGCTAAAAACCAACTTATTCTCTCATACTAACACTTATTACCTAACAACTATCATAATCCCCATAATCAAATGGATCATAGCTGAAACACAAACATACTAGTTACTATATATAAGAAATCATCAATTGACTCAAATATCTAAGAAATGGAGCTTCTGAAGCCTGGATCAACAATAAAGCTATATAGCTAGAGATTTGAAACAGACTCTATACCCGAGTGATGACATGTCTATAGACATTCCAAAATTAAAAAACAAATATCTGTCTACTCTTTCTCTTCTTTCAAAACACAATCAATTCCACCGAGGATCTAATGCAGAAATATCGCACCAAATTAATTTTTTCTCAATTTGTTATTTATTCCTCCTCACCCAACAATGAAATCACCCTAGCTTATCCAATTGGTAAAGCTGCAGCCCTAACAAGGTAATCATCTACTTTATTCATAAAACTCTTGTTTTTTATTCTAAAGAAAATTGTTGTAATGTTTACTGTGCGCCATTAGATTTATGTTTGTATAATAGTTTACTGTGCGTCAGTGAAGTAATCATCACTTCACATATAAAGTTTTCCATTTTTTAAAATTAAAATTACTTCACTGGTTGATTGAGTGTTTATGTTTGTATAATAGTTGAAACGAATTGGATTATGAACAAACCATTATACTTTTGCTATTATAGTTAATTTGCTTTAGCCATGGTTAAATTCTTTTCCAAATGTCATTATGTTAAAACAAATGGTTCTCCAGACTTTTACTAAAATTATGGAAGGTTTGGATTTTGAAACAAGAGAAGATCACCGAGACCCGGATGTGGAAATAAGAGAAGATAATGAAGTAAACAATCATAATGTGGCAGAGTTATGGTAGCCAAAAGTTGGAATGATGTTTGATTTAGAAACTCAAGCCCAAAATTTTTATGCTACTTATGCAAGAGCAAAAGGTTTTGGTGTAACAATTTCTAACTCAAAAAAGAAAGATGGAATAAAGTATTGGATACAGTTCAGTTGCCACAAAAATGGATTGCCAAAGAAACTCGTTGATCCCTTAGCTAGTCATCCAACAACTAAGACGGATTGTAAAGCAACAATGAAAATAACACGTCAGTTTGATGACAAATGGAAGGTGACCTCTATCAAATTAGAGCACAACCATGAAATGGACCCGAAAGGGATAAAATATTTGAGGTGTTATAGGAATCTTCCAGCGCATGTCCAAAGAGAGATTGAGTTAAATTGTGAAGCAGGAATTAAGATAAACAAAACTGTTGATGTATTGCAACAAATGGCGGGTGAAAACGATGATCAACCATGGATAGAAAAGGATCTCCGAAATCATATGGATAAAGTTAGGCGCAATGCAATCAAAGGGGGGGATGCTAGAGCAATGATTAGTTATTTTCAAAAAATGCAAGCTGACAACAATGATTTTTTCTATTCTATTGATTTTGATGACGAAAATCGTTTAACGAAAGTGTTTTGGGCAGATGCAAGGAGTAAAGAGGCATATAAAGAGTTTGGTGACGTCTTGACATTTGACACAATATGCCTTTTGCACCATTTGTTGGTGTCAATCATCACGGACACTCCATATTACTTGGGTGTGGTCTTGTGACCCAAGAAAATACAGAGTCGTTTGTGTGGTTGTTTAAGGCATGGCTTACTTGTATGTCAGGCATCCCTCCTCATGGCATAATCACTGATCAAGACAGAGAGATGCAAAATGCAATAAGCCTAGTTTTTCCGGAGACAAGACATAGGTGGTGTTTATGGCACATCATGAAAAAATTCCCGGATAAATTCAAGAGTTACAAAGATTTTGAGCATATTCAAAATGCAATTAGTAGTGCGGTTTATGATTCGTACACCATATCCGACTTTGAAGAAAAATGGGCGAAAATGATCATTGATCACAAGCTAGAAGATCACGAGTGGTTATGTTCATTGTACAATGAGCGCAATCGATGGGTACCGACCTTTGTCACAGATACCTTTTGGGCGGGGATGTCCACAACCCAACGTAGCGAGAGCATGAATTCATTTTTTAAAAGTTATGTTTATCGAAAAACTTCGTTAAAAGAGTTTGTTGAAAAATATGAGATTGCCTTACGCAAGAAAGTTAAAAAGGAAGAAGAAGCAGATTCTCAGTCCAAAAACGCACAGTACCAACACACGTCCGTTTATGACTTTGAAAATCAATTCCATGGCGCATATACCGTATCAAAATTCAAACAGTTTCGAAAACAGCTTCATCAATTGTTCAGTTGCGAGCTTGAAGTTGGCATTGTAATTGATGGTATTGAACAATTTATGGTTGAGCATACTTTCAAGGCTGGTACGGCTATTAAATTTAACAAAATTGTTAAGTTTTTAGTTCGTTTCGATGAAAGAACAGGAGAAACAAATTGTGTTTGCCGGATGTTCGAAAGTAAGGGGATGGTGTGTGTGCACATGTTAAGAGTTTGGAAATTGAAAAAGTTGTCCATGATTCCAGAAAAGTACATTTTACATAGATGGCGGAAAAATATAATGAGGAGTCACACTAAAGTGATTTTAGGTTATACTAAAAGGCAAAGAAAACCTGAATGGCGTCGTTACGATGAGGTGCTTGTCTTATTAAATGAGGCTGCCGATGGAGTGATATATTCCGAAAGCATGACTAACAAGCTGAAGGATACTTTGGCACAATTTATTGAAGTGAATCGGGAACAATTCATGAATAAAACTCTATCTAGGAGTCCTATGTCCATTGATGTTGGCAGTTTGGAAGACGAAACATTGCATGTGGGTGATCCAAGTCAGGGAGTTAAAAGAGGACGCCCAGAAGAAAAAAGGAAAGTTTCAAAATATGAGAAAGAGGCAAAAAAGAAAAAAAAAACAATGTACAAGTGCAAGCAATAAGCAGGTAAATATAATAATTGTACTTGCATCAATATATTGACTATCTCTAATTGGGTCTGTTTGTAGTCATTTCTTTTAAATTGTTGATTTTCTATAGAATATATCTCAGAAGAATAATAAAACGAAGAAGAATACCAAATCGAAGAAAAAAGTGCAACAACTCGAATATTCACAAAGAAGTATGAGCTTGATTGATCTTAACGAACCTGCTATTGACTTGTGAAGCTAATGTAAGTTTTTCGAATTTATGTTTCCTTTTCTCAAACTCAATCTAGTTAGTATTATTAATTATGACACTAGTTCTATTCTTGTTTTTCATTTTTACAGAAACAAGACTATCATGATCAGATTTCGAGAAGATGTGCACTATCTTTTAGAAGACGAAAGACTGTTGTTTTCTTTACAAAGACCTGAATTGTGAAGTTTGTGCAATTTTGATTATTTTTGAGAAAGAAATCTGGAAAATAAGTCTGCAACTTTAATTGGAATTTTTGTATATTGTCATTTTTTTATCGCTAGTATGAGCAGGTTTTGCCACTGGAATTTTTGACTTTTGTAAGTGACTTTTGCCACTAATTTTCCGACCCATGGTTTTTTCCCAGTACATTATGATATGTTCCAATTTTCGTGAGTTTTGGACAGATTTTCAGCACCTTTGATGAATTTGAGTAGACTTAATCATTTCTGCAAGTTATTCCATTTCTATTAGTGTGGTTTAAGTTATGTTTTTGTAAATTTGCAAGCATTGTTTTAGCAAATTTTGAAGCATTACGCAATCGGTTTTGTATAAAGTAGCATACTTTAATGTACAACTACAATACGATTAAGTTCGATGCTGCCATGCTAATATAGAGTTGTACATTGAAATTAGTTCATAATGGCTCATTAAACACATCCCAAGCGTAGCCATTAATTGCTTAAAAGTTGCATACCAAACAAGCCCTCAATGACCATTAATTGTTTAAAAATTTCAAAATCAAACAAGCCTGGTAAAACTCAACAAAACTTATTACACGGACATGTAAAAATATAAAGGGTACTCATAGTCAAACTACATAATCAAACAACCATCTTTTGATCCATGGATATGCACTTGCATAATTTTAATTATCTCAGAAAATCGAAGTATAATCAGACATGGAGGTGATTATTCTATGGGGTTTTGGGCTCTTAATTTGAGTAGGTGACTGATTTTATTTTGAAAGGAGGGATTAAAAATGTTTTGAAGGAGAAATTGTGGAGATACTCTGAGAGAAGGGAATTGATTGTGTTTTGAAAGAAGAGAGAGAGTAGACAGATATTTGTTTTTTAATTTTGGAATGTCTATAGACATGTCATCACTCGGGTATAGAGTCTGTTTCAAATGTCTGGCTATATAACTTTATTGCTGGATCAATCTCCTTAATGGGACTCAATCCCTTAATGTTGCCAATGTCGGGATCTGGTCCAAACCCAATGTTTTCACATGAATATCCTCTCCAAGAGTTTAAGCCAACACTTAATTTCTCCTTAAATGAGATATATCAAAATGGGTATTCAAATCTTCAAGATGTTCAAGAGGCTGCTCCAAGGCTAATTTTCCCTTTCAACGATTTGAAGCAACCACCAAACTCGAGCGATGAACTGGAGCAACATAGAAAGCAAGGAGAGGCTAATGGGTATTGGAGTGGCAAGTTGAATGGAGGATCGTGGTAAAAATGTGTTCACTATATAATTTTAGGATGCGTATATTAATTTTAATGTGAGGCAACTTGAAGAAAAACTGGTGATTGGTGTTATCTTTGTTTATCTTCTTGTATTTCCATTTCTATCTCTATTTCTATTGGCGTGCAAATGTTTGGGTTTGATGAGAATTTACAAGTAGAATTATATGATCTTTCTTTTGCTTATTTGTTGAAACGGATATGCAACTTGTTGTCTCTTTCCAAATATCCCCTTCTAATTTTTTGCTGCCTGTAAGAGTGTAAGTTTTCTTTTATGCTGCCGTAAGTTAATCTATACATTGAATTAATTCATGACATATTGATCGAGGCTAGTCCATCAGTGAGTAGTATTGTGTCATTGTTTTGACTGTTGAGCTCTCAAGCTACAAGTGTATTTTCTAATCATTCCCAAAAAAAACTTTATGTTATATTGATATCCTATTAGCCAACAATATATAGTTACAATAATAGTATAGATATGGTTACTGTTGATCTATTGTGAGTGTTTTCTCCTTTTTGCACAGTATTTCGTTGAATTTGTTGATGTCGAACCATTAGAAAAAGACTAAATATGAGCAATCTTTTTACTGGTACAGAGCAATCAGTCCTTCAAATGGTTTGATTTTAGTCCAAGATAAAATCGTACAAATATGTACTGTTAATACACCTCCCTCAAGTTGGAATGTGGATTGAAAAAACACCCAACTTGACTAACAAATTTTTAAACATGGATTCACCCAAATGTTTTGTAAAAATATCAGCTAAATTATTGATAGAATAAACATGTAATGGATGAATAACTTTCTGCAAAATCGTTTCTCTAATAAAATGACAGTACACCTCTATGTGTTTAGATCTTTCATGGTTAATAGGATTATTAGCCAAATCCAGAGCTGATTTACTATATGTATACAAAATCAATGGTTTTCATGCTTAATTTTGAAATCTTATAAAAGTTGTAGCAACCACATAAATTCACAAGTTGTATTTTCCATAGCTCTATACTCAGCTTCAACTGAGCTCCTAGAAATAGTATTATGTTTCTTACTCTTCCATGAAACTAAAGAATTTCCAAGAAGAACATAGAAACCAGTCACTGATTTCATAGTATCTATTCACGCTGCCCAATCAGAATAAGTAATAGCTTTTAAATCAAAAATAGAATTAGAAGAAAATAAAATACCTTGAAATGGATTTTGCTTGACATGCCTGAGCACTTTTAAAGCAGCATTATAATAAATCTTAATTGGATTTGCTAAAAACTGACTTAGAGCATTAACTGAAAAAGAGATGTCAGGTCTAGTAATAGTTAAATAAAGCAACTTAGCTATTAATCTTCTATACTTAGTAATATCATCTAGTAAATCTGTATATTTATTGTTAGCTTTAATTTGGTATCCATGAGAAAAAGAGCAGGTTTAACAGCCAAAAAATCAATATCATCTAATAATTCTAAAGCATACTTTCTTTGACATACATGTATTCCATTTTTATTTCTTCCTATCTCTAAACCCAGAAAATATTTAATTTCTCCCATATCCTTTAACTGAAACTTTTTATTTAGAAAAACTTTACTTGATTGACCAAATCAGAAAAAGAACTACCCATTAAGATATCATCAACATAAACTAATAAAGCTATAAAAGAATCATTTTTACTGTAAGTAAAAAGAGAATTATCTTCAAATGATTGAATAAGACCAAAATCCAAAAAAGAATTACTTAACTTTGCACACCACTATCTAGAAGCCTATTTTAAACCATATAAAGATTTTTGTAAGTTGCAAACTAAATTACTATTATTCTGATGAAAACCAGGTGGAATCACCATATACACATCCTCATACAAATCATCATGTAAAAAAGGATTATTCACATCTATTTGAGATAAAAGCCAATTATTTACTCGAGCAGTAGATAAAAAACACCTAACAGTAGTTATCTTAGCAACAGGAGAAAAAGTAGCATCATAATCAATTCTTTCAGTTTGTGTATATCACTTAGCAAATAACATAGGCTTGTATCTTTCAATACTACCATCTGACGTATACTTAATCTTATAGACCCACTTAGAACCTATAGTTTGTTTTTCATGTGGTAATTCAGTTTTATTACTTTCTAAATCTTTAATTTCATTTTGCATAGCTTCTTGTCAAAGAGGATTTAAAGAAGTTTGCTTATAAGTATTAGGTTCAACATCAGAAGAAATTGCTAGATTTTTTTTTATGCCTATTAGATATTTTATTATAACCAACATATTCTGATAAAGGGTAAACAACATTATTAGTACCAGAAACTACAGAACCAGAATGAAAATTTTGCAAATAAGAAGGTTTTTTTTTTACTAATCCTATGTGATTTTCTAACATTACTAACAGACTCATTATTGTGATTTTCATTCTCATTATTAGTTTTCATGCTGTTAGTGTCATTATGATTCTTATTATTCATGGTTGTAGCATTATTATCATTCATGTTAATCACATTATCAATATTAATATGGTTAACATCATCATAAAAAGGCATGATATGCTCATAAAAAACATCTCTAGAAAGAAAAACTTCTTTAGTACTTAAATCATAATGTTTATATCCTTTTGTACTTGCACCGTAACCAATCGAAACACACTTTCTACTTCTAGAACAAACCTTAGTCCTATTTCTTGTTAAAGAACTAGCAAAACACAAGCAACCAAAAACCCTGAGATGACTATATGCAGGTTTTCTATTGAACAAAACTTCAAAAGGAGATTTATTCCCTAAAAGAGGAGTAGGAGTTCTATTAATTAAATATGCAGCCGTTAACTCACAATCTCCCCAAAAATTTAATGATAAATGAGAATGAAATCTTAAAGATCTAGCTACATTAAGAAAATATTGATTCTTCCTTTCTACTAAACCATTTTGCTATGGTGTACCTACACAACTTGTTTGATGAATAATACCCTTCTCAGTATTTTATTCATTCTCCGGGGAAATCCTCTGAAAGCCAATTAGGATACACACCCATTGCTATACAAGTTTTTGGTGGCTGGATTACAGTACAAATAAATGTCTTATTCATAATTTTCCTCTACTCTCAAGTAGCGACCAATGCATTTTCAAAGGCTATCTTATCAAATATCAATCAAAAGAGTAACAAACTAAATGCATCTAGAAGCCTGAAGCCACAACATTTTTCACGACTAAAGACGTCGTTTTTATGGAACGAAATCATTTAAGAAAAAATTAATCATTTTTCGTTCCTGGTATTACACCCGTAACACTTCAACAAATCATAACCCCGCAATTACGGAAATTAGCGGAGCCTGTTATCATAGACATATCAACAATTGTAAGATTAAGATGATAAATCATTGTGATTTTGAATTTTTTTAGTAAAATCAACAAATGAACCCGAGAATGGATTAACCCATGCCCCGCAAAGAAGAACTTCAACTTGTATCTTAACCAATGTACTAAAAGAAAAAAATTAGGCAAAAGTTGGTCAACTAGCGTCTAATCCCACCTAATTCCGCTTAATCACCACCTAATCCACCTAATTTCACATAATATGTTAGGCGTCTAGACCCCGCCTAACTTCCGTCTATGTGTGCGTTTTAGAACACCGATCTTAACAGACTACATTAAATATTTACACTCTTAATCATTGGAGCTTTTGTCAATTTTTAATTAAGTCGTAATTTTAATTTTCGATCAGATTTGATACTTATTCTCTGTTTAAGTGGGATTTCCCCCCATATTTTTATTCCTAAATTACAATTAGAATTGTGAGTTTCTTCTACCAATATATATATATAAAGATCGAGCTTGTAAATTTGTAAGCTTCAGGTTGCAGGTTAATAAAAAAGAATATAATGTGAGTTGTACAAATAAAGTATAAATTGTGATTAAGCGGGTCTTAAACAAAGGATGGAGGATTAGAGTGATGAAATTGTATAAAGTATACATGACATAGAGTATACTTTATTTTTAAATGAATGATGGGGAAAATCTGTAATTTTATTTTATTAATAGTTGGAAAAAATAAAAAATGTGGGGGAAAAACCCCACAAAAAATACAAAAGAAAAAGGACCCAAAGTGCCCCTATTCGAAATATGGTCTAACAAAAGAACAAGACTACAACTTGTAAAACTAAATAAAAATTTCGTAAATAACTTGAGGGGCTTCTTGCGTAATAAACTGCCACTTGGGCCAGATACTATGCGTGTCATCCTGCGCCCACTTGTCTAAGAATAGCAATCGGTCTGCCTTAGAGAGGGTAGAAAACTTATCCCAAATAAAAATGGCGAAAAAACTCATCCTCTTAAAATTGGATACAAAGATGAATCCATCTTAAAGGTATGACCAATTTCCTTAGCAAGGAGATCTGCTGCTTTGTGGGATGGAAATCACAAGCCCTATCGGAGAACATAACATGTCTTTCCTTAGCAAGGAGATCTGCTGTTTTGTTACATTCTCTAAAGGTATGACCAATTTCTACCCTTTTCTTACTAACTAATTGTCGAATTTGATCAATAATCGCATAAATAGCCCAAGGACATTTTTCTTTATTAAGAAGAATGTTAATCAACTTTCTGGAGTCTGTCTCAATAATTGCATGTTCATCCTTAATAAGGTGTAACCCATGTAGAAAAGCTAGCGCCTCCATCTCAATGATAGAAATAGCCTCCTCTATAGTAGAAAAGCCTTTAATAAAATTACTCAGAGAATTTCTCATTAGACCCCCTATACCACTATAGATATCATACTTAAAGACTCCATCCACAATAATCTTCACTCTATTAGGGGGAGGTTTAGCCTAATGAAAGATGAGAACTTTCTTAACATTATTAATATTATTCCCCCATTTATCATCAGTAAAATCAAACTTTTCCCGTAATTTTTTATCTTTTTTAATAAACAGCAAAAGCTGCCTTCGAACACTTGCTATAATAGCTTCACTGTTCATAGCCCTATTATCAAACTTATAGCTGCCTCTAGACTTACAAATACGCCATAGAATTATAGAAGGAATAATTTTAATACACTTACCCCTAAGAGAAGAATTTGAGGGCTGCCACCAAGTTAGACACCTCCCTCTAATACTTAAATTGTTGTAGGTTATTCCCATAAGCCTTCCATAGAATGACCAAACTTTCTCTGCTATAGAACCAGTACCAAAGAGATGTTCAATAGATTCATTAGAATCGGAACAATAACTACATATGGAGACCAACTTTATACCCTTACTTTGCACCTTTTCATTAACAGCAACTGCATTTAGGAAAATTTTCCACATGAAACAAGAAACCCTCAAGGGTAGCAACTTAACCCAAATAAGAGTATATATCCAATTAATAATGTTTCTTTTTCTTATCTGGTTCCAAGCAGATTTAACAGTAAATACACCAGTGAAGGTCTCTGTCCAATAGCAGACGTCCTTATCCTCAGCAAGCTTTATCACCTTTTTAAAGTAGTGATGATAATTATTAGTGAAAAGATTAAAAATATAAGTAAAATTCCAATTACCATTGTTTCTCAGATCTTTAAAAGGAATACTAGCAACAATACGCTCATAGTTTATAGGGCCTTCACCAGTCCAGTTGTCCCAATTAATATCAAAAGTTCATCTACCAGCTTGCCACAAGATTTTTGTTTCAGCCACACTTCTAAGCTCAAGCATTCTGTTCCAAGTTCCATTTGTAATAGCCCTTTTAGCCATATATGGATGCACCTTTTTACAGTATTTACTTTTCATAAATTTAGACCATAATGAATTTTGATTTTTAAACTTCCACCGTAATGTTATGGCAAAGGCATTTGTTATGTCTTGTAAGTCTCTAATCTCCAAGCCTCCTTCCTCAATAGGATAAGTAATTTTAGCCCAAGAGACCCAGTGTAATTTGTTATTTTCCCCATCTTGTCCCCATAAAAAATTAGCAAAAACCCTTTCAACATCACTAAAGATCATCTTAGGAGGCTGCATTGCTGTAAGTGTATAAATAGGGATGGACTGAAGAACATGCCTGATTAGAATAACTTTAGATCCCATAGACAACCATTTTGACTTCCAAGTACTCATAGTCTCTCTCACTTTTGTAACCATGCCATGAAAATAAATGCTTTTTTTCCTTCCAGAGTATAAGTGAAAACCCAAATAAACAAAGGGAAATTTTTTAAAGTAATACATGTATTTTCTTCAAGAGATTTGCCTTACATATTAGTAACACTTTTAGAGCAATAAATAAAGCTTTTATTATAGTTTACCTCCAGACTTGAATCTCTTTCATATAGCTTTATCACTCTGTGAACTTCAGTTATAGATCATTTAGTAGTTGCTAAAAAAATAACAATGTCATCTGCATAAGCAAGATGAGTGATGATAGGATAGTCAATATGAGTTTTGAAGCTTTGATATCTTCCATTATAGATTAGATTGTTGAGATTTCTTGAGTAGAGGATCCCCATGTCTCAGCCCTTTGAGTAGATTTAAAAAAGCCAGTAGCAACTCCATTTACTATCACACTAAAGTGAATATTAGAAATAAGTCTCCAAACCTTATCTAATTACCATCCAATAAACCCCATTTTCCTCAAGACTTTAGTAAAAAATAATCAAGAAACTCTGTCATAGGCCTTCTTCATATCTACTTTAAGTGCAATATTTTTTCCTTTACTTTTAGCACCCAAAGTACTTATAAGTTCTTGGGCAAGGAAGACATTATCAGTGATGTCTCTCCCTTTAATAAAACCACTTTGGTTCTCCACAATAAACTGAGGCAAAATATTAGCAAGTCTAGTAGACAGAATCTTAGAAATGATCTTATTGCTGAAATTACTTAAACTGATGGGTCTATAATCACTAAAAGGTTTAGGACTTTTGTTTTTAAGGATAAGAACAATAAGAGTTGTAGTCATTACTTTAAGAAGTTCAGAGCCAGCAAAAAACTGAAGATGGCTTGATTAATATCATTTTGAATAATAGGCCAGGCTTTAGTTTAAAGATGACCATTAAAACCATCTTGGCCAGGAGAACTATTTTTATCTAGCCCCCAAATAGCTTCCTTTACTTCATTCAGAGTTGGATAATTGTCTAAAATAACATTACCATCATCATTAATCAGCTGAGGAATACAATTGAGGCTAGAAAAGTCCCCTTGCTATGAAGTATCAGGATAAAAAATAGACTTAAAATAAGAAGTAGCTTCATTTTGAATACCTGCTGCATCTCTGAGAACAACACCATTTAGAATCTTTGATGGAGTAAAATATTATTCACCGTAACAAGTTACATAATATTTTATTCCACAAGACAAGATATAATAAAAAAATCATAATATATCAATAATATCTTTACAATATATGTCACATGAGCATATAATTTTGTTTAAACTCACAATATTCTGATAAATTTTTTGATAATAGTCAAAGTAACTTTCGTAGAGTTGTAAACACGTCGCAAGAAATTTGCACCAATACCATGCTGAACAGCTGATACCTCACAAACCTTCTCATTGCTATTCATATATGCTTTTTATTACTAAATTATGTGAGATATACTGATAATAACAAACACTTAATTTTTTTACTAATTAATAAATAAAAATATACTGAAAAGTTCTATTTTTTCTATCTTTGTCTACTTTCTCATCTAACCTATCAAATCACTCAACGTTTATGCATTGTCATTCACTTTATTGGATTTGAAGATTTTCACTGCTTGTATATTTGAGGGTATAAATAACATTTTGATTTTTATTCTCTAATAAGTTACCAGTTTTTTAGTAACTAATACATTTATTGTTTTAATATTTTAGTTGAGAAGTGAATTCCAATTTGTTTTTTTTTTTTTAATATAAGAGATTTAAATAAGTATAAGTTTAATCAAAATATTCCCAAAATAATAGTAAATTATACAAAAAAATCTCATACAAGAACAAAACAACAACGTCTAATACAATTTTTAATTAGTGTGAAACAAGATCAAATACTCCGTTTCAATCAACCATGAGATGAAAAAATAAAGTTTCAGGGCGTAATGCGCCATAACCTAACGCGCATCAAATATTGTCGGCATAGATCATTTTTATGGTCCATCACATCCATTATGGCATCTCCCCAGAAATCCAGAATTTCTTATTGTATGTAACATAAAAAAACTGATTTATGCCGTTTTCAACACTAGAAACAATTGCGATTGAAGTGTATTCAACCCATTTTACCGTCCATTTTTCCAAAAAATGACCATATGCTTTTCACAATTGAAAGTAAGTCTCACTAAATCGGTAAACAGATTAGACTGCCTATTCTTCTCTACTTTAGTATCTATTTACTTTCATTCATCTATGTACTTTTAGCAACAATCATATCAACTTTCATGTCGGGTAGAAAATCTTTAACGTACGTTAACATCTCGTACATTCACTTTCAATTTTTTTTTTTGTCATACACAATATCATTGATACGACTTACTGTTCGATCACCTTTTGTAAACAAGACATCTAAGGTTAGTTTTATGTACATCGTAACCTTTTTCGGAAAAATGTAGAAGATACAATGTCGGGAATAAAGCTGAAAAGAGAAGGTTCTCCAATCTTATGGTATTGCCTATATTCTTAAATAAACATTTATTGTATAAAGTAGACTAACTTTACCAAAAAATTTAGTTCGAAATTTTTTCTTGAGATAAAAAGCACACCGGTGCAAAGAAGAAAATACACAATAGTATACTATTTGCCTCCAATTCAACACCTCTTGTTTGTGCATATTTTCACAATTTGGGTAGATATTTATCAATTTGGCGAGTTGCAAACCAATATCAATTAAATGTATGAATCAACATCACGACCAAATCCATTTTTCTTTTATCAAAACAGTTCATAAATATATGTGTGTACTTATTACAATTTGTTGATTAAAAATAATCATTAATTCATTTACGTGATTATCTACATGAGTAGATGTGTATTGTGAAATAAGAAACTTTATCTTTTTTTTTGTGTCACTAGTTTGACTTCGCTAGCTGGCCTTTAATTAAAGGTCTTACTAGTACCACTAAGCATTACTTTGTATGTGCATATATTTAACATATATGTTTACCATTCTAAGTTATAAATGGCAAGAGTAAAAATTACTCGTATATATCACCTTGACCATTAAGATGAAGTTTATGCTTTTGAATGAAACTGGAGGTTTTAGAGTTTGGGACGTTGCATGTTTTCGAAGGACTGTCGATGTTACCCTTAATTTGTTAATATAAGATAGTATAATTCAGTATAACTCAATAACTATGGCAATCCATAACGCGGTTCCTTTTGACCACTTTTACTCGATATTAGTTCGCTCATATATTTGTATTCGTTTTATTATGATATTTAGTTAGCACAAAGTGCGACAATTTGTCCCGAATCTGTTTCTTTCTCTGTTGTCTCCTAAAGATAATGGTATATTGCAATACACATAAAATTCTTTATAGTACTTAAATTTTGTTACGACCTTATAGATGGAAAAATTGGTCGAATACTGATACATTTTGGCATTACTATTGAAAAAAGCTCTACCCACAGTCTATATATGTTAATGTTACTATGACGTTCATCAATTTCATGTTATTCTCTGACTAAATTTGTTCATCTAATTTTGAAAGCTCCATTTCTATTAACTCTGTTAATTTAAATCCATTTATATATATGACAATATTTATATAATTGCTTAAGAGGATGACATTAGTGCACCAAGCAAATGTAATTTTATATATTTCACAAAATTGCGGAACGGATGTTAACGACCCCGTCCTTTTATAGACGGGACTTCAATGCTAGTTATTTTAAAATTAAAATACCGAACCTATGAAACGGACCAAATTTATCATATTTTCCTTAAAATATATGGATTGGTTTTTCAGTTGATGCCAAAAACCATTAACGTAATACTAATTTCCCCCTAACTGTACATGTACGTGGTTGCATGTCAGATAGGGTTAGTGTCTGGTTGGTATACAAGTGTTACTTAATTGTATTGATATGGATACTCAATCCATCAAAAATCTCACAAGTAACATGTCGACGTGTATACTTTCATGAACCAATAAAGAATTAAATTTAATTGTTTCATAAAAGTAAAAAACATTGAAAATGTAATTGATCATGTTTTTCTGGGTATGATTTATTATAAAAAAAAAACATTCTCATCTAAGTACAATTTAACTCAACCCAAAAGTAAAGTACTATTAACCGGTTTATTTATCAAAACATGAATCACCAATATTTCTTTCCTATGATCAATAGTCATCCATTCCAAAATATTTACCCACCACGAACCTAAATGCAATTTTAACCGGCAAAGAACATATGTAAATTATTAAAACAGAAATTTTCAAAATTTAATCATAAAGTTAAATATTAAACTAGGTGATTAACTTTTCAAAATTTTGATTTCGACAATTTATGTATGAGTTTTTTTATCGGTTAAAGTTGTATGTAATTTGTGGTGGACAAACATTACGAAACCGAGTGACAGTACCACATTCGAAAAAGAACTGCCAAATTATAAATGCGTTACCAAATTCAAATTACAAAATCAACATTTATAGCATCTTCACTTGCTAATTTGAAAACATATACATACATAAACAAATACACTAGTCCAAAAAAAGCCTAATTTCTCTAAAATGCATTAAAAATGTTGTGTAATTAATCACAAATACTGTTGTACTGGGATACTCTATTTTGATTTTTTAGTTCCACAGTTTGTAAATTAACATAATTTCATGTTATATATTTATCTTAATTCATTTTTGCATGCATCATACTGTTATTAATAGGGCTGGGCAAAAAACCAAAAAACCCAAACGGGACCGATAACCGAACCGAAAAAGACCAAAACAGAAAAACCGAAAAAATTTCGTGTCGGTTTCAGTTTTCAATAAAACCGAACCGAAAAAGACCGAAACAAAAAAAACCGAAAAATACCGAAAAATCGAAACTGGACCGAAAAAAACCGGTCCGGTTCGGTCCAAAAGTTGGGAGTTATTAATGGTTGGTTTCAAAAGTTGTAAATTTTGTCTTAATCATATAAATAGTAGTAATGAGGGTATAATAAGGTTCAAACTTTAGCAAGGTCATAATTATTAATTTGATGTTGTCACAAGCTTGTAAGTAAAATATATAGTACTGTATGTATGGAATGTTATAAGGTTTTACTCTTGTAATTGTTATGTAGTTTGTAACGTATTATTTATAAGCGATCATTTACCAATTAATTTATTTGATAATTAAAGAGGAAGACCATATAAGGAATGTATTTAGTGTTGTGTAATTATTTCAAGTAAGTAAACAGTTGAAAGTAACGTGTAACCTATTTGTATTTTCTCTATAGCTTTATAAATATTTGTCTTAGAGGAGGATGACTGGATCCACATATATGATATATATGCATATAAACAAGAACATATAAATAAATATATATATATATATATATATATATATATATATATATATATATATATATACTTATTACTATGCTAAATATATATGTATATAACTAGATATGTGTATGTAACGAAAAAGAAACAGATAGGATAGTATCAAGTCGAGGTTTTCAAGCAGTACTGGGGGATTCAACAATGG
This sequence comes from Primula veris, assembly GCA_963682055.1. Lineage (NCBI taxonomy): Eukaryota > Viridiplantae > Streptophyta > Magnoliopsida > Ericales > Primulaceae > Primula > Primula veris. The sequence continues at coordinate 7,691,043 of OY821750.1, read as the reverse complement.
GTAATGGGAGCTCATCTGCCAAAACATGATGATTACTCAATTGTAGATAGTTATTTATCCGTAACATCGTTTTTTTTTAAAATAACTGGTGGGGAAAACCCACATTTTTATTATTACCGCTATCTCAAGAATCGCCAACAAATAATCATGCAACATTTCAAACTTTGTAGCATCCTTAGCTACAAAATCTCATTAATTTATGCTTCAAGTAGAACAATGGCATATACTAGTGTTTCTGACGTAGCCATGTTGACGGTGCGGAAATACAGAAGAGGACTATAAGAAACATAACATGTTAGGTCACAAAGAATAAGCTAATTTTATTACTTTTACTAACAGCGTCTTGTGTTCTTAGAATGTGTTCCTAGAATGAATTGCTAGGTTTATTACGATGTTAAGGTGCATTAATTTCAGTCCAGTCCATACGCATACTAGGTTTTTTTTTAATACAATAAATTTTTTCTTCATGGATGTCATATCGGGGACAAACTTTTTGGTCCCTAAAGAGCTTAATTCCTATAGTGAATGATAACTTCTCAAGAAGAGTTTTATTCACATGATGGAAAAATGAAGAATACGGATGACATTCTTGGTACACCATATGGCGTAAGGATTAGCAGAGTTTCGAGTAGTACTGCTTTTAGTTGAACAGTTTGTTGCGACAAGAAGATGCTTTTCAAGCAGTCGGGGATTTAACAATGGGTAATGGGGGCTCAACTGCCAACACATGATGATTATTTAAGTGTACATACCTAATTTATCCTTAACTTTACTTCAAATTTACTGTTCACATCAAATTTATGGAGAAAATCGTAGCCAAACTCTGATGGAGGCAATTAAATCGAGAACATTCTGATTATCCCTCGTTCTAGTACTGATGCGTGTTTTGACAAAAAATAAGTCATTTCATATTAGCTATTTCCATTAATTTACCGAAAGAGACCAAGCCTTTTAGTTCGTTATTCATTTGTATAGTGGACATAAAATTCTAGGAAAATTAGAAGATTTATCTCAAAGATGAAATAGAGAAAACATCAACATGCATATTGTGGACGCTCTCAAAGCTCCGCCGCTCACTCTCAAATCCAATGGCACCGAAGAAGGAGAAGGCACCGCCACCATCATCCAAGCCCGCGAAATCCGGAGGAGGAAAGCAAAAGAAGAAGAAGTGGAGCAAGGGTAAGCAAAAGGAAAAGGTGAACAACATGGCGCTCTTTGACAAGGCCACTTATGACAAGCTTCTCTCAGAGACCCCTAAATACAAACTCATCACCCCTTCCATTCTCTCGATCGTACGAGGGTTAACGGTTCACTGGCAAGAAAGGCGATTAACGATCTGATGGCAAGAGGACTCATCCGCATGGTGTCTACTCATTCAAGCCAGCAGATCTATACCAGGGCCACCAACACCGAGTTTTTCTCATTGATTCCGTATTATCAAGTTTGTTTTAGAACGACTATGGATTTTGGTACTTGTTTGTTTTCATTTTCTTGCTTCTACTCATTTTGCTGGATTATATTTATGGGTTTTTGTTAATGTGACCGTCTGTTGAATCAAAAAAAAAAAAACATTCATATTGTGGACATTATGATATTAAGAATGCAAATATCATGTGTCTTTTGTGACTTTGCAAGGGTATGTTCAAAGAGTTGCTGAATTGGAAGAATGGGTATATGGGGAAATTGTGTAAAGTCTAATCTGGAAAATGAGTTAGGAGATTTGCAAAAATAAGTTAAGAAATTGAAGGAGGAGAAAAAAGAAAGGATAATTGGTAAGAGGCTCTAGCCAAAAAGATTTTTAGATATTTGGGTCAATTTATGATTTATTATATATAATAACTAGTATTTTTGTGTTTCACCTATGATCCCTATGATTATGGGGATTATGGTAGTTGTTTGGTAATAAGTGTTAGTATGAGAGAATAAGTTGGGTTTTAGCTTTTAAGTTTCTTTTCATTTTTAAGTTACATAAAGAGGGAATTAAAAGAGTTTTATCTGAAATTTTCCGAGAATTAGAGATCCGAGGATTGGAGATTGCTCATCATCTACCATGATTGATTTACTCGGGTTCCAATCTAGAAAAAAAGAAGAAGAGCACGACGGTCATTATATCGATAGCTATAAATAGGTATATATAAGAGTTTTGGGATAATAGAACATGATATTACAATGAATCAGTTCACCGTCACCATAGCCATGGATTGTTTGATAAGATCAGTACAATAGATGAAGTTTTAAGAATAAAACAGAGCGACACCTTTTTTCATATCTTTCACAGAGATCAAGCATCGCTATCAAGATTGTGCAAGAATAAGCAAGGAAGTGGTACTCTCTCTCACTAGGATGAGATGTTTCTAGTTAGCGGTGAATAATACAGAGTATAAAGCGAGGAGAAGAGAAAGTGAATAACAGTTTTAAAAGTCAACTACTTTCACAGGGCATGTATTAATAAGTTATTTAACTCGAGTTCCTTAAGTTTAAAATGTTACAGTTTCAATCCATTCGTATTTCTTTTATTGTAATAAGGTCGGAGTATCAAATTAAACTCAATATAAATAAAATATGTGGGCATCCACCACTTTTAATTTTAAAAAAAAACTAGTATGTTTGAGGTTTCTAGCTTGGTAGAATATGGGAGGTTGCACTGCTAAATTTTGGTTGGTTTTTTGAAGCTATGAAAGGTTAATTTTGTTTGGCCATTAATGTATATTAATGGAGAAGTCCCATGCTGAGAATATATACAAGAAACAATTAATGACTTGAACCTAAATTAATTTTAAAAAAATCATATCATATTTAAAGACAATAAATTCCTTAACTTATTTTCCACATCATAATTTCTACTATCAATGGAAATATCTCAAATATCTCCGAGCATTTAATTTTTTCTCATCATGATAGTATATATAAATAATATTACCCATATAGAGAATAACGAACCAGAAAAGCAAATATTCACAATATAGAAACCGTAAGAACCCGGATTTTCGTAGGAAAATGCCGGTGTAAAGAGAAAATATTTGTCCCGCATCGGCTAGATATGTGAGTACCTATATGGTATATAAGTTAAGAAAACCCTCCTTACTATCACCGAGGCCTTTTAAAGTCGTGCGGCCCGAGAAGCGATGACGAAATCGGGCCAAAACGGACCGGACAATATTGGTGGTAATAAGCAGATGGTGGCAGTCTGGTCGGAGGACCGGGTCGTTACAATTGGTATCAGAGCCACTATCTAACCAATGGTGTGTGAACCACCCCTAGAAGGACGACGTGCCCGACGAGGACGTCATGCCTGAAGGGGGAAAGAGTGTAAGAACTCGGATTTTTGTAGAAAAATGCCGGTGTAAAGAGAAAGTATTTGTTCCGCATTGGCTAGATATGTGAGTACCTATATGATATATATGTTAAGAAAATCCTCCTTACTATCATCAAGGCCTTTTAAACTCGTGTGCCCGAGAACCGAGGACGAAATCGGGCCAAAGCGGACGGACAATATTAGTAGTGGTAAGCAGATGGTGGCGGTCTGGTCGAAGGAATGGGTCGTTACAGAAACCATATACTCCAATTCTTTGCTTCTATGATACATACATATCCATGCCCAAAAAGAAGGTTAAAATTGCCTTTATTGAAGATGTTGCCCGAATAAATGCAGCATACAAGAAAAGAAATAAGGGCTTGCTGAAAAAAGAGCATGAGCTCTCTACCTTATGTGACATTGATGTATGTATGGTCATATATAACCCACATGAGAACCAACCCGAGGTCTGGCCCAATGTTCGAGCGGTGATGTACCGGTGTTTGACCGGATGTGAAGTAAAAAATTTAAGCATGGAAGATCTAGCCCCCCTAAATATGTTGGTAGATCGATATACAAAGGAGGCTAGTGAAATGGTTGAGAAGTTGGCTAGGGGGGAGGGCTCAAGCAAGATGGGTGAGTTTGAAAGTAGTAACGAAGTTGCACTTATGGAGGAAGAAAATCATAATGAAAATTTTGGCTTGGAAGCAACGCAAAGGACACAAGAGTTTACCGATAATGAAAATGAGCATAAGCTTACGCGGTTAGTTAAGGAGCCCGAGATGCTGTTCATGCCTGTCGGAGATGACAACAATGGAGGTACCTCCAATGCTTTATATCATGAGGGATGTGGAGATACACCTTTTTAGCTGTTGTTTTTTATTACTCAAGATTTTCGATGTTTTATCCCTTGCATGTTTAATTAGCGTCTTGTAATTTTTGTTATGTTTTTGTTTTATCTTATTCGTGTTTATATCCTTTCAGTGGTTTTAGATCTTCTTTATATTTCAAACCCAGCTGCTTAATTACATATCCATATACATTGTAACATGTAATCAATAAAAGATGAGTATTTTTTTTATAACGACTCGTTCGTTTAATTATTTTTTTTAATATAGGAAAACTATGAACAATTAGTTTTAGATAGTAATTAAAGAATATCAAAAGAAAACTTAACGAGCCAACGTGATTGTTTCATATGATTTTCATATAGCCAATCACAAAGTCTTGGGATTAAGACATAATTTGACGACAATGATCTTGAAAAATGTCTGAAACTGATAATCATAACAATAATCTTCCTCCCCACCAAATTACCACTATGATCCTTACTTTGTAGAAACTAATGCGAACACTAGTACTCTACTTGTTTCCTCTTTATTATCTGGCCCCAATTACCATTCTTGTAAAAGAGCTATGAAAATCTCTATAGGAGCTAAATAAAAGCTAGGTTCTGTTAATGGTGCCCTACCATGTCCCCCTGATAGTGATCCTATGTTTGGTGCTTGGATTCAATGTAATCTCATTGTTATGAGTTGGATTATTTAAGGTTAATTAATATTTAGTGGCCCATTAACACACTTGACATTCAACTAATGGTGTGGATGAGCAGCTATCCCCTCCTCCAAGAGGAATAAATAATTTGTCTCTAAGAACACAAGACGATGTGCGTAAAAGTAATAAAATTAGCTTATTTTTCGTTACCTAAGATGTTATGTCTTTTATTGTCCTCTTATGTATTTTCGCATCATCAACTTGGCTACATAAAAAAAAAAGTATATGCCATTCTTCTTCTTGAAGCATCAATTAATAAGATTCTGTAGCTAAGGATGCTAAATAGTTATAATGTTGCATGATTCTGTAGTGTTCTATGTGTTGGCGTTTCTTGAGATAGCGGTAGCATCGTGTTTAGCTTTCTATGCCTCTAGAACTCCCATTTCCTGATCTTTTTAAATATATTTCAGATTATGTTTCATAATTTAACTGTAGTCCAATTACGATGAAATTTTGTATGGTTGGGGTTCCTCAAATATTTGGATCATAATAGGCTCAAACTAGCTAGATTTAGAACTACAAATAAAAATCAATAATGTTCAAGCCAAGAATCTTTCAATGTTCTGTTCCCAACTTCATTTTCACTGTGATGGGATTATATGCAATAAAACTTTTTTAGGGAACGGTTTTTTTCATATACAGAACAAATCAAATCAATTGTAACGATGAGTTACCGAAGGTCCGCAAGCTTTGATGAAAATCTTATGAAAGTGGTTGTGATGTAGTTTTTAAACCTAAACCTTAACTTAAACCTAAGCACTCATGTAACCAAATTACAGGATTGGGATTTTTATAATTGTGTTAGAGTGTAGCAATGAAATTTAAGATCTAGATAATTTAATCGGCCAAAATATAAGGCCACCTTTGTTTGCGTCATAGGATTATTAGTAGCCTGTGACAAGATTGGGGATTTTTATAATTGTGGTAGCAGCGTTGCAATGAAATTTAAGCTCTAGATAAATTAATCAGCCAAAATATAAGAGTTATTATTAGTTCCAACAAGGCTAAGTAAAAGAACTTTACACGAGTCATCATTCATTTACAATTTGCATCTTTGTAACTTTGGGTTGGTATAGAAGATGAGATTATTTAGATGCATAGCTTCTGTCACGCCCCGGTTTCCATAAAAAGTGACGGGTGAGCTTTTGAAAAGTAGAACATTTTAAATAAGCAATTAAATGTTTTGAAAAATAAAACGGCATCAAGCGTTATTAAAACAAAAAATTACTGCAACGGAAAAATAACATTTTCAAAGTAGTTTTTAAAGTAAACTTGCCCATAGGCTACAATTTTAAAACTCGAATTCAAATAGAAATAACACAATTGTCTGAAACATAGAAAAACTAAACAACTCAAAGGAAAAGATCCTCCATAAAGTTTTAAAGATGAAAACATCACAACTGAAATAAAATCGCGTCCATGCTATGCACCGCAACAAATGTCCTATTCCGCAATGCCCTTTCCTTTGTCTAGACCTGTCACAAATTTATAACGGTGATTTTCACGCATCAATATAGATAAGCCGGCACACCCACGGATGTACTGACAAACCATCAATGCCTCAATGTGTAACCCACAATATAAATGTACGAATATAGACGATAATAAAAAAATGTAATAATTGCTACAACTTCTCTTCCTACTTCATACTACAAAGTTAAAAAAGAAATACTTAAATAGTTAATATTTTTTTAATTAGATTCCACTTTATTTATTTTTTTCCTTCGATGATCATCAATTACCCCATAGTTAGGTACTGTTCCTATCCATTCGTGGCGTCAGTGCCCCCAGATAAGTGATAGAATAAAGCCATTATGAAATTGTACATATCCTTTCATGATGCCAGTGTCCCCGACTAAAGAAGAGACAAACGACAATCAAAATAGTATTTTAAGTATTTTCAGACCATACCGTAATTTCTTTTTTTTAATCTATAAATTGTTATTAATATTCTTCCATTCTTCTACTCTCTCTACCCTCGGGTAGATATAAATATTTCTAGCCTTTGTCTTGTATTAAAACCCTTCAAAATATACAATCTTAGCTTGTACAACAATACTCCTCTTGTCATATTAAACAAAATAAATAATCATTCATCCACATATGTCAATTCCTTCCAATCAATCACGAATACATGAACGACATAACCATCACAATAAAATAGTCAAAAACTATTACTAACTAATATGTCTTTATATCATCCAAACAAGAATCGATCAACTGTACAAATAGGGTCAAACCAAGGTAATAATCATCATAACAATATTAGCATAAATCGGCAATAACACCAATCCTAATATAAACAACCTACGATTCAAAAATTTAGCAAGTAAATAATAAACATATAAGCAAACATCCTTGTCAACAAGCACGCAATGACTCCCGTTACTTTAAACGTGTGGGCCCTCCCTCCCTCCCTCCCTCTCATTTAACCATTTAGCTCAAGACTATTTAATTTATCATTGTAGAAAGATACCAAGTTTACAATAATAAAAGTTTCGTTGTTCGTTTACTATAAAACACTTACTAAATAATTAATTAATAAACTGAGTCGTTACAGCTTCTGCAAATTTTGAAAATATATTGGATAAATTAATTTTCCCATACAGGTCAATCTTTAAGACAAGCGCCCGACTCACTGTATGGGTGGGGGTGGTGCTCTACACATCTTTCACCAAAATATTATGACTAACAATGCTAGGATGATAATAATATCAATAATACTGTGATTAAGATATTTCTACCAATAGACTAGGCATTAAAAAGTCTGACCAAGTTTTTTCATGTTTTGTTTTTTATGATGATATCGTCATTGTCGTCAAATTATGTCTTAATCCCAAGACTTTGTGATTGGCTATATGAAAATCATATGAAACAATCACGTTGGCTCGTATCTCTGAGTTTTCTTTTGATATTCTTTAATTACTATGTAAAACTAATTGTTCATAGTTTTCCTATATTAAGAAAAAAACTAAACAAACGAGTCGTTATAAAAAAAATACTTTTCTTTTATTGATTACATGTTAGAATGTATATGGATATGTAATTAAGTAGCTGAGTTTGAAATATAAAGAAGATCTGAAACCACCGAAAGGATATAAAGACGAATAAGATAAAACAAAAACATAACAAAAGTTACAAGACGCTAATTAAACATGCATGGGATAAAACATCGAAAATCATGAGTAATAAAAAACAACAGCTAAAAAGGCGTCTCTCCACATCACTCATGATATAAAGCATTGGACGTACCTCCATTGTTGTCATCTCCGACAGGCATGAGCAGCGTCTCGAGCTCATTAACCAACTGCATAAGCTTATGCTCATTTCGATTCTCAATAAACTCTTGTGTCCTTTCCGTTGCTTTTAAGCCAAAATTTTCGTTATGATCTTCTTCCATCATAAGTGCAACTTCGTTAATACTTCCAAACTCACCCATCTGGCTTGAACCCTCCTCCCTAGCCAACTTCTCAACCATTTCACGTGCCTCCTCCGTATATCGTTCTACCAACATCTCTAGGTGGGATAGATCTTCCATGCTTAAATTTTTTACTTCACATCCTGACAAACACCGGTACATCACCTTCTTCATCTCCATCTCCTTGTTTTTTTCCATCACTTTTTTTACTTTTTTGGCAACTTTCAATATCCGTTCCCTAGTTAAGCTTTCTTGGTCCGTCATTTCCTTCCTCTGCTCCAAAAATCTGGCATTCTCTTAAACCTAGAAATCACCCTCTGTGCTGATCGAAAATTGGGCCAGACCTCGGGTTGGTTCTCGTATGGGTGATATATGACCACACACATGTCAGCATCACATAAGGTAGAGAGCTCATTCACTTTTTTTAGCAAGCCCTTATTTCTTTTCTTGTATGCTGCTTTTCTTCGGGCAGCATCTTCTATAAAAGCAATTTTAACCTTCTTTTCGGGCATGGCTACTTACGTATCAAAGAAGCAAAGAATTGGAGTATATGGTTTCTATATTATGAATATTTGTTTTTCTGGTTTGTTAGTCTATATGGGCAATAGTATATATATATATATATATATATATATATATATATATAATATCATGATGAGAAAGAAGTAAATGCTTGGAGATATTTGAGATATTTTCATTAATTGTAGAAATTATGATGTGGAAAATAAGGTAAGGAATTTATTGTCTTTAAATATTATATGATTTCTTTTAAAATCATTTAGGTTCAGGTCATTAATCGTTGCTTGTATATATTCTCTGCATGGGGCTTCTCCATTAATATACATTTATGGCCAAACAAAATTAAACTTTCATTGCTTCAAAACCCAAACAAAATTCAGCAGAGCAAACTCCCATATTCTACCGAGCTAGAAACCCCAAACATACTAGTTTTTTTTTTTTAAATTAAAAGTGGGGGATGCCCACATATTTTATTTATATTGAGTTAAATTTGGTCTCCGACCTTGCTAAAACAAAAGAAATACGAACGGATTGAAACTGCAACATTTTAAACTTAAGGAGCTCGAGTGAAATAACATAATAATACAAGCCCTATAAAAGTAGTTGATTTTTAAAACTATTATTCTCCTTCTCTTTGCTTTCTACTATGTATTTTTCACCGCTATCCAGAAACATCTCATCCTAGTGAGAGAGAGTAGCCCTTCCTTTCTTATTCTTGCACAATCTTGATAGCGATGCTTGATCTCTGGGAAAGAGATGAAAAAAGATGTAGCTCTGTTTTATTCTTAAAACTTCATCTATTTGTACTGATCTCATCAAGCAATCCATGGCTATGCTGACGGTGAACTGCTTCAATATAATATCATGTTATATTATCTCAAAACTCTTATATATACCTATTTATAGCTATCAAAATAATGACTGTCGTACTATTTTTTTTCCATATTGGAACCCGAGTAAATCAATCATGGTAGATGATGAGCAATCTCCAATTCCCGGATCTCTAATTCTAAGGTAATTTAAGATAAAACTCTTTTAATTCCCTCTTTATGTAACTTAAAATTGAAAAGAAACTTAAAAGCTAAAAACCAACTTATTCTCTCATACTAACACTTATTACCTAACAACTATCATAATCCCCATAATTAAATGGATCATAGCTGAAACACAAACATACTAGTTACTATATATAAGAAATCATCAATTGACTCAAATATCGAAGAAATGGAGCTTCTGAAGCCTGGAACAACAATAAAGCTATATAGCCAGACATTTGAAACAGACTCTATACCCGAGTGATGACATGTCTATAGACATTCCAAAATTAAAAAACAAATATCTGTCTACTCTTTCTCTTCTTTCAAAACACAATCAATTCCACCGAGGATCTAATGCAGAAATATCGCACCAAATTAATTTTTTCTCAATTTGTGATTTATTCCTCCTCACCCAACAATGAAATCACCCTAGCTTATCCAATTGGTAAAGATGCAGCCCTAACAAGGTAATCATCTAGTTTATTCATAAAACTCTTGTTTTTTATTCTAAAGAAAATTATTGTAATGTTTACTGTGCGCCATTAGATTTATGTTTGTATAATAGTTTACTGTGCGTCAGTGAAGTAATCATCACTTCACATATAAAGTTTTCCATTTTTTAAAATTAAAATTACTTCACTGGTTGATTGAGTGTTTATGTTTGTATAATAGTTGAAACGAATTGGATTATGAACAAACCATTATACTTTTGCTATTATAGTTAATTTGCTTTAGCCATGGTTAAATTCTTTTCCAAATGTCATTATGTTAAAACAAATGGTTCTCCAGACTTTTACTAAAATTATGGAAGGTTTGGATTTTGAAACAAGAGAAGATCACCGAGACCCGGATGTGGAAATAAGAGAAGATAATGAAGTAAACAATCATAATGTGGCAGAGTTATGGTAGCCAAAAGTTGGAATGATGTTTGATTTAGAAACTCAAGCCCAAAATTTTTATGCTACTTATGCAAGAGCAAAAGGTTTTGGTGTAACAATTTCTAACTCAAAAAAGAAAGATGGAATAAAGTATTGGATACAGTTCAGTTGCCACAAAAATGGATTGCCAAAGAAACTCGTTGATCCCTTAGCTAGTCATCCAACAACTAAGACAGATTGTAAAGCAACAATGAAAATAACACGTCAGTTTGATGACAAATGGAAGGTGACCTCTATCAAATTAGAGCACAACCATGAAATGGACCCGAAAGGGATAAAATATTTAAGGTGTTATAGGAATCTTCCAGCGCATGTCCAAAGAGAGATTGAGTTAAATTGTGAAGCAGGAATTAAGATAAACAAAACTGTTGATGTATTACAACAAATGGCGGGTGAAAACTATGATCAACCATGGATAGAAAAGGATCTCCGAAATCATATGGATAAAGTTAGGCGCAATGCAATCAAAGGGGGGATGCTAGAGCAATGATTAGTTATTTTCAAAAAATGCAAGCTGACAACAATGATTTTTTCTATTCTATTGATTTTGAGGACGAAAATCGTTTAACGAAAGTGTTTTGGGCAGATGCAAGGAGTAGAGAGGCATATAAAGAGTTTGGTGACGTCTTGAGATTTGACACAACATACCTTGCCAACAGGTTTAATATGCCTTTTGCACCATTTGTTGGTGTCAATCATCACGGACACTCCATATTACTTGGGTGTGGTCTTGTGACCCAAGAAAATACAGAGTCGTTTGTGTGGTTGTTTAAGGCATGGCTTACTTGTATGTCAGGCATCCCTCCTCATGGCATAATTACTGATCAAGACAGAGCGATGCAAAATGCAATAAGCCTAGTTTTTTCGGAGACAAGACATAGGTGGTGTTTATGGCACATCATGAAAAAAGTCCCGGATAAATTCAAGAGTTACAAAGATTTTGAGCATATTCAAAATACAATTAGTAGTGCGGTTTATGATTCGTACACCATATCCGACTTTGAAGAAAAATGGGCGAAAATGATCATTGATCACAAGCTAGAAGATCACGAGTGGTTATGTTCATTGTACAATGAGCGCAATCGATGGCTACCGACCTTTGTCACAGATACCTTTCGGGCGGGGATGTCCACAACCCAACGTAGCGAGAGCATGAATTCATTTTTTAAAAGTTATGTTTATCGAAAAACTTCGTTAAAAGAGTTTGTTGAAAAATATGAGATTGCCTTACGCAAGAAAGTTAAAAAGGAAGAAGAAGCAGATTCTCAGTCCAAAAACGCACAGTACCAACACACGTCCGTTTATGACTTTGAAAATCAATTCCATGGCGCATATACCGTATCAAAATTCAAACAGTTTCGAAAACAGCTTCATCAATTGTTCAATTGCGAGCTTGAAGTTGGCATTGTAATTGATGGTATTGAACAATTTATGGTTGAGCATACTTTCAAGGCTGGTACGGCTATTAAATTTAACAAAATTGTTAAGTTTTTAGTTCGTTTCGATGAAAGAACAGGAGAAATAAATTGTGTTTGCCGGATGTTCGAAAGTACGGGGATGGTGTGTGTGCACATGTTAAGAGTTTGGAAATTGAAAAAGTTGTCCATGATTCCAGAAAAGTACATTCTACATAGATGGCGGAAAAATATAATGAGGAGTCACACTAAAGTGATTTTAGGTTATACTAAAAGGCAAAGAAAACCTGAATGGTGTCGTTACGATGAGGTGCTTGTCTTATTAAATGAGGCTGCCGATGGAGTGATATATTCCGAAAGCATGACTAACAAGCTGAAGGATACTTTGGCACAATTTATTGAAGTGAATCGGGAACAATTCATGAATAAAACTCTATCTAGGAGTCCTATGTCCATTGATGTTGGCAGTTAGGAAGACGAAACATTGCATGTGGGTGATCCAAGTCAGGGAGTTAAAAGAGGACGCCCAGAAGAAAAAAGGAAAGTTTCAAAATATGAGAAAGAGGCAAAAGAGAAAAAAAAACAATGTACAAGTGCAAGCAATAAGCAGGTAAATATAATAATTGTACTTGCATCAATATATTGACTATCTCTAATTGGGTCTGTTTGTAGTCATTTCTTTTAAATTGTTGATTTTCTATAGAATATATCTCAGAAGAATAATAAAACGAAGAAGAATACCAAATCGAAGAAAAAAGTGCAACAACTCGAATATTCACAAAGAAGTATGAGCTTGATTGATCTTAACGAACCTGCTATTGACTTGTGAAGCTAATGTAAGTTTTTCGAATTTATGTTTCCTTTTCTCAAACTCAATCTAGTTAGTATTATTAATGATGACACTAGTTCTATTCTTGTTTTTCATTTTTACAGAAACAAGACTATCATGATCAGATTTCGAGAAGATGTGCACTATCTTTTAGAAGACGAAAGACTGTTGTTTTCTTTACAAAGACCTGAATTGTGAAGTTTGTGCAATTTTGATTATTTTTGAGAAAGAAATCTGGAAAATAAGTCTGCAACTTTAATTGGAATTTTTGTATATTGTCATTTTTTTATCGCTAGTATGAGCAGCTTTTGCCACTAGAATTTTTGACTTTTGTAAGTGACTTTTGCCACTAATTTTCCGACCCATGGTTTTTTCCCAGTACATTATGATATGTTCCAATTTTCGTGAGTTTTGGACAGATTTTCAGCACCTTTGATGAATTTGAGTAGACTTAATCATTGCTGCAAGTTATTCCAGTTCTATTAGTGTGGTTTAAGTTATGTTTTTGTAAATTTGCAAGCATTGTTTTAGCAAATTTTGAAGCATTACGCAATCGGTTTTGTATAAAGTAACATACTTTAATGTACAACTACAATACGATTAAGTTCGATGCTGCCATGCTAATATAGAGTTGTACGTTGAAATTAGTTCATAATGGCTCATTAAACACATCCCAAGAATAGCCATTAATTGCTTAAAAGTTGCATACCAAACAAGCCCTCAATGACCATTAATTGTTTAAAAATTTCAAAATCAAACAAGCCTGGTAAAACTCAACAAAACTTATTACACGGACATGTAAAAATATAAAGGGTACTCATAGTCAAACTACATAATCAAACAACCATCTTTTGATCCATGGATAAGCACATGCATAATTTTAATTATCTCAGAAAATCGAAGTATAATCAGACATGGAGGTGATTATTCTATGGGGTTTTGGGCTCTTAATTTGAGTAGGTGACTGGTTTTATTTTGAAAGGAGGGATTAAAAATGTTTTGAAGGAGAAAGTGTGGAGATACTCTGAGAGAATGGAATTGATTGTGTTTTGAAAGAAGAGAGAGAGTAGACACATATTTGTTTTTTAATTTTGGAATGTCTATAGACATGTCATCACTCGGGTATAGAGTCTGTTTCAAATGTTTGGCTATATAGCTTTATTGCTGGATCAATCTCCTTAATGGGACTCAATCCCTTAATGTTGCCAATGTCGGGATCTGGTCCAAACCCAATGTTTTCACATGAATATCCTCTCCAAGAGTTTAAGCCAACACTTAATTTTTCCTTAAATGAGATATATCAAAATGGGTATTCAAATCTTCAAGATGTTCAAGAGGCTGCTCCAAGGCTAATTTTCCCTTTCAACGATTTGAAGCAACCACCAAACTCGAGCGATGAACTGGAGCAACATAGAAAGCAAGGAGAGGCTAATGGGTATTGGAGTGGCAAGTTGAACGGAGGATCGTGGTAAAAATGTGATCACTATATAATTTTAGGATGCGTATATTAATTTTAATGTGAGGCAACTTGAAGAAAAACTGGTGGTTGGTGTTATCTTTGTTTATCTTCTTGTATTTCCATTTCTATCTCTATTTCTATTGGCGTGCAAATGTTTGGGTTTGATGAGAATTTACATGTAGAATTATATGATCTTTCTTTTGCTTATTTGTTGAAACGGATATGCAACTTGTTGTCCCTTTCCAAATATCCCCTTCTAATTTTTTGCTGCCTGTAAGAGTGTAAGTTTTCTTTTATGCTGCCGTAAGTTAATCTATACATTGAATTAATTCATGACATATTGATCGAGGCTAGTCCATCAGTGAGTAGTATTGTGTCATTGTTTTGACTGTTGAGCTCTCAAGCTACAACTGTATTTTCTAATCATTCCCAAAAAAGACTTTATGTTATATTGATATCCTATTAGCCAACAATATATAGTTACAATACTAGTATATATGGTTACTGTTGATCTATAGTGAGTGTTTTCTCCTTTTGCACAGTATTTCGTTGAATTTGTTGATGTCGAACCATTAGAAAAAGACTAAATATGAGCAATCTTTTTACTGGTACAGAGCAATCAGTCCTTCAAATGGTTTGATTTTAGTCCAAGATAAAATCGTACAAATATGTACTGTTAATACACCTCCCTCAAGTTGGAATGTGGATTGAAAAAACATCCAACTTGACTAACAAATTTTTAAACATGGATTCACCCAAATGTTTTGTAAAAATATCAGCTAAATTATTGATAGAATAAACATGTAATGGATGAATAACTTTCTGCAAAATCGTTTCTCTAATAAAATGACAGTACACCTCTATGTGTTTAGATCTTTCATGGTTAATAGGATTATTAGCCAAATCCAAAGCTGATTTACTATATGTATATAAAATCAATGGTTTTCATGCTTAATTTTGATATCTTATAAAAGTTGTAGCAACCACATAAATTCACAAGTTGTATTTGCCATAGCTCTATACTCAGCTTCAACTGAGCTCCTAGAAATAGTATTATGTTTCTTACTCTTCCATGAAACTAAAGAATTTCCAAGAAGAACATAGAAACCAGTCACTGATTTCATAGTATCTATTCACGCTGCCCAATCAGAATAAGTAATAGCTTTTAAATCAAAAATAGAATTAGAAGAAAATAAAATACCTTGAAATGGATTTTGCTTGACATGCCTGAGCACTTTTAAAGCAGCATTATAATAAATCTTAATTGGATTTGCTAAAAACTGACTTAGAGCATTAACTGAAAAAGAGATGTCAGGTCTAGTAAGAGTTAAATAAAGCAACTTAGCTATTAATCTTCTATACTTAGTAATATCATCTAGTAAATCTGTATATTTATTGTTAGCTTTAATTTGGTATCCATGAGAAAAAGAGCAGGTTTAACAGCCAAAAAATCAATATCATCTAATAATTCTAAAGCATACTTTCTTTGACATACTTGTATTCCATTTTTATTTCTTCCTATCTCTAAACCCAGAAAATATTTAATTTCTCCCATATCCTTTAACTAAAACTTTTTATTTAGAAAAACTTTACTTGATTGACCAAATCAGAAAAAGAACTACCCATTAAGATATCATCAACATAAACTAATAAAGCTATAAAAGAATCATTTTTACTGTAAGTAAAAAGAGAATTATCTTCAAATGATTGAATAAGACCAAAATCCAAAAGAGAATTACTTCACTTTGCACACCACTATCTAGAACCTATTTTAAACCATATAAAGATTTTTGTAAGTTGCAAACTAAATTACTATTATTCTGATGAAAACCAGGTGGAATCACCATATACACATCCTCATACAAATCATCATGTAAAAAAGGATTATTCACATCTATTTGAGATAAAAGCCAATTATTTACTCGAGCAGTAGATAAAAAACACCTAACAGTAGTTATCTTAGCAACAGGAGAAAAAGTAGCATCATAATCAATTCTTTCAGTTTGTGTATATCACTTAGCAAATAACATAGGCTTGTATCTTTCAATACTACCATCTGACGTATACTTAATCTTATAGACCCACTTAGAACCTATAGTTTGTTTTTCATGTGGTAATTCAGTTTTATTACTTTCTAAATCTTTAATTTCATTTTGCATAGCTTCTTGTCAAAGAGGATTTAAAGAAGTTTGCTTATAAGTATTAGGTTCAACATCAGAAGAAAT
Source organism: Primula veris (assembly GCA_963682055.1). NCBI lineage: Eukaryota > Viridiplantae > Streptophyta > Magnoliopsida > Ericales > Primulaceae > Primula > Primula veris. Next base: position 7,674,354 of record OY821750.1, on the reverse strand, counting down.
TGCTAGATTTTTTTTTATGCCTATTAGATATTTTATTATAACCAACATATTCTGATAAAGGGTAAACAACATTATTAGTACCAGAAACTACAGAACCAGAATGAAAATTTTGCAAATAAGAAGGTTTTTTTACTAATCCTATGTGATTTTCTAACATTACTAACAGACTCATTATTGTGATTTTCATTCTCATTATTAGTTTTCATGTTGTTAGTGTCATTATGATTCTTATTATTCATGGTTGTAGCATTATTATCATTCATGTTAATCACATTATCAATATTAATATGGTTAACATCATCATAAAAAGGCATGATATGCTCATAAAAAACATCTCTAGAAAGAAAAACTTCTTTAGTACTTAAATCATAATGTTTATATCCTTTTGTACTTGCACCGTGACCAATCGAAACACACTTTCTACTTCTAGAACAAACCTTAGTCCTATTTCTTGTTAAAGAACTAGCAAAACACAAACAACCAAAAACCCTGAGATGACTATATGCAGGTTTTCTATTGAACAAAACTTCAAAAGGAGATTTATTCCCTAAAAGAGGAGTAGGAGTTCTATTAATTAAATATGCAGCTGTTAACTCACAATCTCCCCAAAAATTTAATGATAAATGAGAATGAAATCTTAAAGATCTAGCTACATTAAGAAAATATTGATTCTTCCTTTCTACTAAACCATTTTGCTATGGTGTACCTACACAACTTGTTTGATGAATAATACCCTTCTCAGTATTTTATTCATTCTCCGAGGAAATCCTCCTGAAAGCCAATTAGGATACACACCCATTGCTATACAAGTTTTTGGTGGCTGGATTACAGTACAAATAAATGTCTTATTCATAATTTTCCTCTACTCTCAAGTAGCGACCAATGCATTTTCAAAGGCTATCGTATCAAATATCAATCAAAAGAGTAACAAACTAAATGCATCTAGAAGCCTGAAGCCACAACATTTTTCACGACTAAAGACGTCGTTTTTATGGAACGAAATCATTTAAGAAAAAATTAATTATTTTTCATTCCTGGTATTACACCCGTAACACTTCAACAAATCATAACCCCGCAATTACGGAAATTAGCGGAGCCTGTTATCATAGACATATCAACAATTGTAAGATTAAGATGATAAATCATTGTGATTTTGAATTTTTTTAGTAAAATCAACAAATGAACCCGAGAATGGATTAACCCATGCCCCGCAAAGAAGAACTTCAACTTGTATCTTAACCAATGTACTAAAAGAAATAATTTAGCCAAAAGTTGGTCAACTAGCGTCTAATCCCACCTAATTCCGCTTAATCACCACCTAATCCACCTAATTTCACATAATATGTTAGGCGTCTAGACCCCGCCTAACTTCCGTCTATGTGTGCGTTTTAGAACACCGATCTTAACAGACTACATTAAATATTTACACTCTTAATCATTGGAGCTTTTGTCAATTTTTAATTAAGTCGTAATTTTAATTTTTGATCAGATTTGATACTTATTCTCTGTTTAAGTGGGATTTCCCCCCATATTTTTATTCCTAAATTACAATTAAAATTGTGAGTTTCTTCTACCAATATATATATATAAAGATCGAGCTTGTAAATTTGTAAGCTTCAGGTTGCAGGTTAATAAAAAAGAATATAATGTGAGTTGTACAAATAAAGTATAAATTGTGATTAAGCGGGTCTTAAACAAAGGATGGAGGATTAGAGTGATGAAATTGTATAAAGTATACATGACATAGAGTATACTTTATTTTTAAATGAATGATGGGGAAAATCCATAATTTTATTTTATTAATAGTTGGAAAAAATAAAAAATGTGGGGGAAAAACCCCACAAAAAATACAAAAGAAAAAGGACCCAAAGTGCCCCTATTCGAAATATGGTCTAACAAAAGAACAAGACTACAACTTGTAAAACTAAATAAAAATTTCGTAAATAACTTGAGGGGCTTCTTGCGTAATAAACTGCCACTTGGGCCAGATACTATGCGTGTCATCCTGCGCCCACTTGTCTAAGAATAGCAATCGGTCTGCCTTAGAGAGGGTAGAAAACTTATCCCAAATAAAAATGGCGAAAAAACTCATCCTCCTAAAATTGGATACAAAGATGAATCCATCTTAAAGGTATGACCAATTTCCTTAGCAAGGAGATCTGCTGCTTTGTGGGATGGAAATCACAAGCCCTATCGGAGAACATAACATGTCTTTCCTTAGCAAGGAGATCTGCTGTTTTGTTACATTCTCTAAAGGTATGACCAATTTCTACCCTTTTCTTACTAACTAATTGTCGAATTTGATCAATAATCGCATAAATAGCCCAAGGACATTTTTCTTTATTAAGAAGAATGTTAATCAACTTTCTGGAGTCTGTCTCAATAATCGCATGTTCATCCTTAATAAGCCGTAACCCATGTAGAAAAGCTAGCGCCTCCATCTCAATGATAGAAATAGCCTCCTCTATAGTAGAAAAGCCTTTAATAAAATTACTCAGAGAATTTCTCATTAGACCCCCTATACCACTATAGATATCAGACTTAAAGACTCCATCCACAATAATCTTCACTCTATTAGGGGGAGGTTTAGCCTAATGAAAGATGAGAACTTTCTTAACATTATTAATATTATTCCCCCATTTATCATCAGTAAAATCAAACTTTTCCCCTAATTTTTTATCTTTTTTAATAAACAGCAAAAGCTGCCTTCGAACACTTGCTATAATAGCTTCACTGTTCATAGCCCTATTATCAAACTTATAGCTGCCTCTTGACTTACAAATACGCCATAGAATTATAGAAGGAATAATTTTAATACACTTACCCCTGAGAGAAGAATTTGAGGGTTGCCACCAAGTTAGACACCTCCCTCTAATACTTAAATTGTTGTAGGTTATTCCCATAAGCCTTCCATAGAATGACCAAACTTTCTCTGCTATAGAACCAGTACCAAAGAGATGTTCAATAGATTCATTAGAATTGGAACAATAACTACATATGGAGACCAACTTTATACCCTTACTTTGCACCTTTTCATTAACAGCAACTGCATTTAGGAAAATTTTCCACATGAAACAAGAAACCCTCAAGGGTAGCAACTTATCCCAAATAAGAGTATATATCCAATTAATAATGTTTCTTTTTCTTATCTGGTTCGAAGCAGATTTAACAGTAAATACACCAGTGAAGGTCTCTGTCCAATAGCAGACGTCCTTATCCTCAGCAAGCTTTATCACCTTTTTAAAGTAGTGATGATAATTATTAGGGAAAAATTTAAAAATATTAGTAAAATTCCAATTACCATTGTTTCTCAGATCTTTAAAAGGAATACTAGCAACAATACGCTCATAGTTTATAGGGCCTTCACCAGTCCAGTTGTCCCAATTAATATCAAAAGTTCATCTACCAGCTTGCCACATGATTTTTGTTTCAGCCACACTTCTAAGCTCAAGCATTCTGTTCCAAGTTCCATTTGTAATAGCCCTTTTAGCCATATATGGATGCACCTTTTTACAATATTTACTTTTCATAAATTTAGACCATAATGAATTTTGATTTTTAAACTTCCACCATAATTTTATGGCAAAGGCATTTGTTATGTCTTGTAAGTCTCTAATCTCCAAGCCTCCTTCCTCAATAGGATAAGTAATTTTAGCCCAAGAGACCCAGTGTAATTTGTTATTTTCCCCATCTTGTCCCCATAAAAAATTAGCAAAAACCCTTTCAACATCACTAAAGATCATCTTAGGAGGCTGCATTGCTGTAAGTGTATAAATAGGGATGGACTGAAGAACATGCCTGATTAGAATAACTTTAGATCCCATAGACAACCATTTTGACTTCCAAGTACTCATAGTCTCTCTCACTTTTGTAACCATGCCATGAAAAAAATGCCTTTTTTCCTTCCAGAGTATGAGTGAAAACCCAAATAAACAAAGGGAGATTTTTTAAAGTAATACATGTATTTTCTTCAAGAGATTTGCCTTACATATTAGTAACACTTTTAGAGCAATAAATAAAGCTTTTATTATAGTTTACCTCCTGACTTGAATCTCTTTCATATAGCTTTATCACTCTGTGAACTTCAGTAATAGATCATTTAGTAGTTTCTAAAAAATAATAATGTCATCTGCATAAGCAAGATGAGTGATGATAGGACAGTCAATAGGAGTTTTGAAGCTTTGATATCTTCCATTATAGATTAGATTGTTGAGATTTCTTGAGTAGAGGATCCCCATGTCTCAGCCCTTTGAGTAGATTTAAAAAAACCAGTAGCAACTCCATTTACTATCACACTAAAGTGAATATTAGAAATAAGTCTCCAAACCTTATCTAATTACCATCTAATAAACCCCATTTTCCTCAAGACTTTAGTCAAAAATAATCAAGAAACTCTGTCATAGGCCTTCTTCATATCTAATTTAAGTGCAACATTTTTTCCTTTACTTTTAGCACCCAAAGTACTTATAAGTTCTTGGGCAAGGAAGACATTATAAGTGATGTCTCTCCCTTTAATAAAACCACTTTGGTTCTCCACAATAAACTGAGGCAAAATATTAGCAAGTCTAGTAGACAGAATCTTAGAAATGATCTTATTGCTGAAATTATTTAAACTGATGGGTCTATAATCACCAAAAGTTTTAGGACTTTTGTTTTTAAGGATAAGAACAATAAGAGTTGTAGTCATTACTTTAAGAAGTTCAGAGCCAGCAAAAAACTGAAGATGGCTTGATTAATATCATTTTGAATAATAGGCCAGGCTTTAGTTTAAAGATGACCATTAAAACCATCTTGGCCAGGAGAACTATTTTTATCTAGCCCCCAAATAGCTTCCTTTACTTCATTCAGAGTTGGATAATTGTCTAAAATAACATTACCATCATCATTAATCAGCTGAGGAATACAATTGAGGCTAGAAAAGTCCCCTTGCTATGAAGTATCAGGATCAAAAATAGACTTAAAATAAGAAGTAGCTTCATTTTGAATACCTGCTGCATCTCTGAGAACAACACCATTTAGAATCTTTGATGGAGTAAAATATTATTCACCGTAACAAGTTACATAATATTTTATTCCACAAGACAAAATATAATAAAAAAATCATAATATATCAATAATATCTTTACAATATATGTCACATGAGCATATAATTTTGTTTAAACTCACAATATTCTGATAAATTTTTTGATAATAGTCAAAGTAACTTTCGTAGAGTTGTAAACACGTCGCAAGAAATTTGCACCAATACCATGCTGAACAGCTGATACCTCACAAACCTTCTCATTGCTATTCATATATGCTTTTTATTACTAAATTATGTGAGATATACTGATAATAACAAACACTTAATTTTTTTACTAATTAATAAATAAAAATATACTGAAAAGTTATATTTTTTCTATCTTTGTCTACTTTCTCATCTAACCTATCAAATCACTCAACGTTTATGCATTGTCATTCACTTTATTGGATTTGAAGATTTTCACTCGTATATTTGAGGGTATAAATAACATTTTGATTTTTATTCTCTAATAAGTTACCAGTTTTTTAGTAACTAATACATTTATTGTTTTAATATTTTAGTTGAGAAGTGAATTCCAATTTGTTTTTTTTTTTAATATAAGAGATTTAAATAAGTATAAGTATAATCAAAATATTCCCAAAATAATAGTAAATTATACAAAAAAATCTCATACAAGAACAAAACAACAACGTCTAATACAATTTTTAATTAGTGTGAAACAAGATCAAATACTCCATAACCTAACGCGCATCAAATATTGTCGGCATAGATCATTTTTATGGTCCATCACATCCATTATGGCATCTCCCCAGAAATCCAGAATTTCTTATTGTATGTAACATAAAAAAACTGATTTATGCCGTTTTCAACACTGGAAACAATTGCGATTGAAGTGTATTCAACCCATTTTACCGTCCATTTTTCCAAAAACTGACCATATGCTTTTCACAATTGAAAGTAAGTCTCACTAAATCGGTAAACAGATTAGACTGCCTATTCTTCTCTACTTTAGTATCTATTTACTTTCATTCATCTACGTACTTTTAGCAACAATCATATCAACTTTCATGTCGGGTAGAAAATCTTTAACGTACGTTAACATCTCGTACATTCACTTTCAAATTTTTTTTTTGTCATACACAATATCATTGATACGACTTACTGTTCGATCACCTTTTGTAAACAAGACATCTAAGGTTAGTTTTATGTACATCGTAACCTTTTTCGGAAAAATGTAGAAAATACAATGTCGGGAATAAAGCTGAAAAGAGAAGGTTCTCCAATCTTATGGTATTGCCTATATTCTTAAATAAACGTTTATTGTATAAAGTAGACTAACTTTACCAAAAAATTTAGTTCGAAATTTTTTCTTGAGATAAAAAGCACACCGGTGCAAAGAAGAAAATACACAATAGTATACTATTTGCCTCCAATTCAACACCTCTTGTTTGTGCATATTTTCACAATTTGGGTAGATATTTATCAATTTGGCTAGTTGCAAACCAATATCAATTAAATGTATGAATCAACATCACGACCAAATCCAATTTTTTTTTATCAAAACAGTTCATCAATCCAAAAGAACCAATTCACTCTGTGTAGATTGACTGAACCCAGAAAACATTCCACTGGCAGGCGATCGTGACATTCTCACTTATGATATCTATAGGTGTTGTCACCAATAACATTGACCCCTCTTAGTTGAGACAGGTGATCCTATGGTTGAAGTAGAAATTAATTTAATTCCATCAGACCTATGAGGATCAGGTCATACCTAAAAAATATTCTTTTTCCTTTTTTTTTTCAATTAATTTTGATCGAATTTCTTTAAGATGAGTTCATAAAGTCGGACCAGTAAATTCTAACCACCACTTTAGTTCTCCAATTTTTTTGAATCTTGCTAATATACAAGTTCTAATTGTATCTTTAACCACTACTTTTATATATATATATACATATATATATATATATATATATATATTGGAAAAACAGACACTTTCTATTATGCTCATATTGAAACACATGGCATAAATTAGGGATGGATGTAGCAATAAAAAGAGTATTAGGCCTATATATACCCACATATAATTGCTATTATTTACTAACAATATAAAAACCTAGATCTGATAAAAAATATAAAAGAGGAGATAAAGATAACGATAACGATAGTAGCATAATAAAAGGTAATAATAAATCCTAACTTCCCATTATTTAAATCTTATCCAACATACAATAGCATAATAAAAAATTATTCTCTCAAAATCTTATCATAACGATAATAGCATAATAAAAAATTATTCTCTCAAAATCTTATCCAACATACAATGTGTAACATTCTATTTTAATGAATATTACATATATATATATATATTTATATGTATATATAAATATTTATATGTATATATAAATATATGTGTGTACTTATTACAAATTGTTGATTAAAAATAATCATTAATTCATTTACGTGATTATCTACATGAGTAGATGTGTATTGTGAAATAAGAAACTTTATCTTTTTTTTTGTGTCACTAGTTTGACTTCGCTAGCTGGCCTTTAATTAAAGGTCTTACTAGTACCACTAAGCATTACTTTGTATGTGCATATATTTAACATATATGTTTACCATTCTAAGTTATAAATGGCAAGAGTAAAAATTACTCGTATATATCACCTTGACCATTAAGATGAAGTTTATGCTTTTGAATGAAACTGGAGGTTTAGAGTTTGGGACGTTGCATGTTTTCGAAGGACTGTCGATGTTACCCTTAATTTGTTAATATAAGATCGTATAATTCAGTATAACTCAATAACTATGGCAATCCATAACGCGGTTCCTTTTGACCACTTTTACTCGATATTAGTTCGCTCATATAATTGTATTCGTTTTATTATGATATTTAGTTAGCACAAAGTGCGACAATTTGTCCCGAATCTGTTTCTTTCTCTGTTGTCTCCTAAAGATAATGGTATATTGCAATACACATAAAATTCTTTATAGTACTTAAATTTTGTTACGACCTTATAGATGGAAAAATTGGTCGAATACTGATACATTTTGGCATTACTATTGAAAAAAGCTCTACCCACAGTCTATATATGTTAATGTTACTATGACGTTCATCAATTTCATGTTATTCTCTGACTAAATTTGTTCATCTAATTTTGAAAGCTCCATTTCTATTAACTCTGTTAATTTAAATCCATTTATATATATGACAATATTTATATAATTGCTTAAGAGGATGACATTAGTGCACCATGCAAATGTAATTTTATATATTTCACAAAATTGCGGAACGGATGTTAAGAAACGACCCCGTCCTTTTATAGACGGGATTTCAATGCTAGTTATTTTAAAATTAAAATACCGAACCTATGAAACGGACCAAATTTATCATATTTTCCTTAAAATATATGGATTGGTTTTTCAGTTGATGCCAAAAACCATTAACGTAATACTAATTTCCCCCTAACTGTACGTGTACGTGGTTGCATGTCAGATAGGGTTAGTGTCTGGTTGGTATACAAGTGTTACTTAATTGTATTGATATGGATACTCAATCCATCAAAAATCTCACAAGTAACATGTCGACGTGTAAACTTTCATGAACCAATAAAGCATTAAATTTAATTGTTTCATAAAAGTAAAAAACATTGAAAATGTAATTGATCATGTTTTTCTGGGTATGATTTATTATAAAAAAAAACATTCTCATCTAAGTACAATTTAACTCAACCCAAAAGTAAAGTACTATTAACCGGTTTATTTATCAAAACATGAATCACCAATATTTCTTTCCTATGATCAATAGTCATCCGTTCCAAAATATTTACCCACCACGAACCTAAATGCAATTTTAACCGGCAAAGAACATATGTAAATTATTAAAACAGAAATTTTCAAAATTTAATCATAAAGTTAAATATTAAACTAGGTGATTAACTTTTCAAAATTTTGATTTCGACAATTTATGTATGAGTTTTTTTATCGGTTAAAGTTGTATGTAATTTGTGGTGGACAAACATTACGAAACCGAGTGACAGTACCACATTCGAAAAAGAACTGCCAAATTATAAATGCGTTACCAAATTCAAATTACAAAATCAACATTTATAGCGTCTTCACTTGCTAATTTGAAAACATATACATACATAAACAAATACACTAGTCCAAAAAAAGCCTAATTTCTCTAAAATGCATTAAAAATGTTGTGTAATTAATCACAAATACTGTTGTACTGGGATACTCTATTTTGGTTTTTTAGTTCCACAGTTTGTAAATTAACATAATTTCATGTTATATATTTATCTTAATTCATTTTTGCATGCATCATACTGTTATCTATAGGGCTGGGCAAAAAACCGAAAAACCCAAACGGGACCGATAACCGAACCGAAAAAGACCGAAACAGAAAAACCGAAAAAATTTCGTGTCGGTTTCGGTTTTCAATAAAACCGAACCGAAAAAGACCGAAACAAAAAAAAACCGAAAAATACCGAAAAATCGAAACTGGACCAAAAAACCGGTCCGGTTCGGTCCAAAAGTTGGGAGTTATTAATGGTTGGTTTCAAAAGTTGTAAATTTTGTCTTAATCATATAAATAGTAGTAATGAGGGTATAATAACGTTCAAACTTTAGCAAGGTCATAATTATTAATTTGATGTTGTCACAAGCTTGTAAGTAAAATATATAGTACTGTATGTATGGAATGTTATAAGGTTTTACTCTTGTAATTGTTATGTAGTTTGTAACGTATTATTTATAAGTGATCATTTACCAATTAATTTATTTGATAATTAAAGAGGAAGAACATATAAGGAATGTATTTAGTGTTGTGTAATTATTTCAAGTAAGTAAACAGTTGAAAGTAACGTGTAACCTATTTGTATTTTCTCTATAGCTTTATAAAATTTTGTCTTAGAGAAGGATGACTGGATCCACATATATGATATATGCATATAAACAAGAACATATAAATAAATAAATATATATATATATATATATATATACACTTATTACTATGCTAATTATATATGTATATAACTAGATATGTGTATGTAACGAAAAAGAAACAGATAGGATAGTATCAAGTCGAGGTTTTCAAGCAGTACTGGGGGATTCAACAATGGGTAATGGGAGCTCATCTGCCAAAACATGATAATTACTCAATTGTAGATAGTTATTTATCCGTAACATCGTTTTTTTTTTAAATAACTGGTGGGGAAAACCCACATTTTTATTATTACCGCTATCTCAAGAATCGCCAACAAATAATCATGCAACATTTCAAACTTTGTAGCATCCTTAGCTACAAAATCTCATTAATTTATGCTTCAAGTAGAACAATGGCATATACTAGTGTTTCTGACGTAGCCATGTTGACGGTGCGGAAATACAGAAGAGGACTATAAGAAACATAACATGTTAGGTCACAAAGAATAAGCTAATTTTATTACTTTTACTAACAGCGTCTTGTGTTCTTAGAATGTGTTCCTAGAATGAATTGCTAGGTTTATTACGATGTTAAGCTGCATTAATTTCAGTCCAGCCCATACGCATACTAGGTTTTTTTTTAATACAATAAATTTTTTCTTCATGGATGTCATATCGGGGACAAACTTTTTGGTCCCTAAAGAGCTTAATTCCTGTAGTGAATGATAACTTCTCAAGAAGAGTTTTATTCACATGATGGAAAAATGAAGAATACGGATGGCATTCTTGGTACACCATATGGCATAAGGATTAGCAGAGTTTCGAGTAGTACTGCTTTTAGTTGAACAGTTTGTTGCGACAAGAAGATGCTTTTCAAGCAGTCGGGGATTTAACAATGGGTAATGGGGGCTCAACTGCCAACACATGATGATTATTTAAGTGTACATACCTAATTTATCCTTAACTTTACTTCAAATTTACTGTTCACATCAAATTTATGGAGAAAATCGTAGCCAAACTCTGATGGAGGCAATTAAATCGAGAACATTCTGATTATCCCTCGTTCTAGTACTGATGCGTGTTTTGACAAAAAATAAGTCATTTCATATTAGCTATTTCCATTAATTTACCGAAAGAGACCAAGCCTTTTAGTTCATTATTCATTTGTATAGTGGACATAAAATTCTAGGAAAATTAGAAGATTTATCTCAAAGATGAAATAGAAAAAACATCAACATGCATATTGTGGACGCTCTCAAAGCTCCGCCGCTCACTCTCAAATCCAATGGCACCGAAGAAGGAGAAGGCACCGCCACCGTCATCCAAGCCCGCGACATCCGGAGGAGGAAAGCAAAAGAAGAAGAAGTGGAGCAAGGGTAAGCAAAAGGAAAAGGTGAACAACATGGCGCTCTTTGACAAGGCCACTTATGACAAGCTTCTCTCAGAGACCCCTAAATACAAACTCATCACCCCCTTCCATTCTCTCGATCGTACGAGGGTTAACGGTTCACTGGCAAGAAAGGCGATTAACGATCTGATGGCAAGAGGACTCATCCGCATGGTGTCTACTCATTCAAGCCAGCAGATCTATACCAGGGCCACCAACACCTAGTTTTTCTCATTGATTCCGTATTATCAAGTTTCTTTTAGAACGACTACGAATTTTGGTACTTGTTTGTCTTCATTTTCTTGCTTCTACTCATTTTGCTGGATTATATTTATGGGTTTTTGTTAATGTGACCGTCTGTTGAATCAAAAAAAAAAAAACATGCATATTGTGGACATTATGATATTAAGAATGCAAATATCATGTGTCTTTTGTGACTTTGCAAGGGTATGTTCAAAGAGTTGCTGAATTGGAAGAATGGGTATATGGGGAAATTGTGTAAAGTCTAATCTGGAAAATGAGTTAGGAGATTTGCAAAAATAAGTTAAGAAATTGAAGGAGGAGAAAAAAGAAACCAAAAGGATTTTTAGATATTTGGGTCAATTTATGATTTATTATATATAATAACTAGTATTTTTGTGTTTCACCTATGATCCCTATGATTATGGGGATTATGGTAGTTGTTTGGTAATAAGTGTTAGTATGAGAGAATAAGTTGGGTTTTAGCTTTTAAGTTTCTTTTCATTTTTAAGTTACATAAAGAGGGAATTAAAAGAGTTTTATCTGAAATTTTCCGAGAATTAGAGATCCGAGGATTGGAGATTGCTCATCATCTACCATGATTGATTTACTCTTGTTCCAATCTAGAAAAAAAGAAGAAGAGCACGACGGTCATTATATCGATAGCTATAAATAGGTATATATAAGAGTTTTGGGATAATAGAACATGATATTACATTGAATCAGTTCACCGTCACCATAGCCATGGATTGTTTGATAAGATCAGTACAATAGATGAAGTTTTAAGAATAAAACAGAGCGACACCTTTTTTCATATCTTTCACAGAGATCAAGCATCGCTATCAAGATTGTGCAAGAATAAGCAAGGAAGTGGTACTCTCTCCCACTAGGATGAGATGTTTCTGGTTAGCGGTGAATAATACAGAGTATAAAGCGAGGAGAAGAGAAAGAGAATAATAGTTTTAAAAGTCAACTACTTTCACAGGGCATGTATTAATAAGTTATTTAACTCGAGTTCCTTAAGTTTAAAATGTTACAGTTTCAATCCATTCGTATTTCTTTTATTGTAATAAGGTCGGAGTATCAAATTAAACTCAATATAAATAAAATATGTGGGCATCCACCACTTTTAATTTTTTAAAAAAACTAGTATGTTTGAGGTTTCTAGCTTCGTAGAATATGGGAGGTTGCACTGCTAAATTTTGGTTGGGTTTTTGAAGCTATGAAAGGTTAATTTTGTTTGGCCATTAATGTATATTAATGGAGAAGCCCCATGCTGAGAATATATACAAGAAACAATTAATGACTTGAACCTAAATTGATTTTTAAAAAATCATATCATATTTAAAGACAATAAATACCTTACCTTATTTTCCACATCATAATTTCTACTATCAATGGAAATATCTCAAATATCTCCGAGCATTTAATTGTTTCTCATCATGATAGTATATATAAATAATATTGCCCATATAGAGAATAACGAACCAGAAAAGCAAATATTCACAATATAGAAACCGTAAGAACCCGGATTTTCATAGGAAAATGCCGGTGTAAAGAGAAAATATTTGTCCCGCATCGGCTAGATATGTGAGTACCTATATGGTATATAAGTTAAGAAAACCCTCCTTACTATCACCAAGGCCTTTTAAAGTCGTGCGGCCCGAGAAGCGATGACGAAATCGGGCCAAAGCGGACGGACAATATTGGTGGTAATAAGCAGATGGTGGCAGTCTGGTCGGAGGACCGGGTCGTTACAATTGGTATCAGAGCCACTATCTAACCAATGGTGTGTGAACCACCCCTGGAAGGACGACGTGCCCGACGAGGACGTCATGCCTGAAGGGGGAAAGAGTGTAAGAACTCGGATTTTTGTAGAAAAATGCCGGTGTAAAGAGAAAGTATTTGTTCCGCATCGGCTAGATATGTGAGTACCTATATGATATATATGTTAAGAAAATCCTCCTTACTATCACCAAGGCCTTTTAAACTCGTGTGCCCGAGAACCGAGGACGAAATCGGGCCAAAGCGGACGGACAATATTAGTAGTAGTAAGCAGATGGTGGCGGTCTGGTCGAAGGACTGGGTCGTTACAGAAACCATATACTCCAATTCTTTCCTTCTATGATACATACGTAGCCATACCCAAAAAGAAGGTTAAAATTGCCTTTATTGAAGATGTTGCCCGAATAAATGCAGCATACAAGAAAAGAAATAAGGGCTTGCTGAAAAAAGAGCATGAGCTCTCTACCTTATGTGACATTGATGTATGTGTGGTCATATATAACCCACATGAGAACCAACCCGAGGTCTGGCCCAATGTTCGAGCGGTGATGTACCGGTGTTTGACCGGATGTGAAGTAAAAAATTTAAGCATGGAAGATCTAGCCCCCCTAAATATGTTGGTAGATCGATATACAAAGGAGGCTAGTGAAATGGTTGAGAAGTTGGCTAGGGGGGAGGGCTCAAGCAAGATGGGTGAGTTTGAAAGTAGTAACGAAGTTGCACTTATGGAGGAAGAAAATCATAATGAAAATTTTGGCTTGGAAGCAACGCAAAGGACACAAGAGTTTACCGATAATGAAAATGAGCATAAGCTTACGCGGTTAGTTAAGGAGCCCGAGATGCTGTTCATGCCTGTCGGAGATGACAACAATGGAGGTACCTCCAATGCTTTATATCATGAGGGATGTGGAGATACACCTTTTTAGCTGTTGTTTTTTATTACTCAAGATTTTTGATGTTTTATCCCTTGCATGTTTAATTAGCGTCTTGTAATTTTTGTTATGTTTTTGTTTTATCTTATTCGTGTTTATATCCTTTCAGTGGTTTTAGATCTTCTTTATATTTCAAACCCAGCTGCTTAATTACATATCCATATACATTGTAACATGTAATCAATAAAAGATGAGTATTTTTTTTATAACGACTCGTTCGTTTAATTTTTTTTTTTAATATAGGAAAACTATGAACAATTAGTTTTAGATAGTAATTAAAGAATATCAAAAGAAAACTTAACGAGCCAACGTGATTGTTTCATATGATTTTCATATAGCCAATCACAAAGTCTTGGGATTAAGACATAATTTGACGACAATGATCTTGAAAAATGTCTGAAACTGATAATCATAACAATAATCTTCCTCCCCACCAAATTACCACTATGATCCTTACTTTGTAGAAACTAATGCGAACACTAGTACTCTACTTGTTTCCTCTTTATTAACTGGCCCCAATTACCATTCTTGTAAAAGAGCTATGAAAATCTCTATAGGAGCTAAATAAAAGCTAGGTTTTGTTAATGGTGCCCTACCATGTCCCCCTGATAGTGATCCTATGTTTGGTGCTTGGATTCAATGTAATCTCATTGTTATGAGTTGGATTATTTAAGGTTAATTAATATTTAGTGGCCCATTAACACACTTGACATTCAACTAATGGTGTGGATGAGCAGCTATCCCCTCCTCCAAGAGGAATAAATAATTTGTCTCTAAGAACACAAGACGATGTGCGTAAAAGTAATAAAATTAGCTTATTTTTCGTGACCTAAGATGTTATGTCTTTTATTGTCCTCTTATGTATTTTCGCATCATCAACTTGGCTACGTAAAAAATAATAGTATATGCCATTGTTCTTCTTGAAGCATCAATTAATAAGATTCTGTAGCTAAGGATGCTAAATAGTTATAATGTTGCATGATTCTGTAGTGTTCTATGTGTTGGCGTTTCTTGAGATAGCGGTAGCATCGTGTTTAGCTTTCTATGCCTCTAGAACTCCCATTTCCTGATCTTTTTAAATATATTCCAGATTATGTTTCATAATTTAACTGTAGTCCAATTACGATGAAATTTTGTATGGTTGGGGTTCCTCAAATATTTGGATCATAATAGGCTCAAACTAGCTAGATTTAGAACTACAAATAAAAATCAATAATGTTCAAGCCAAGAATCTTTCAATGTTCTGTTCCCAACTTCATTTTCACTGTGATGGGATTATATGCAATAAAACTTTTTTAGGGAACGGTTTTTTTCATATACAGAACAAATCAAATCAATTGTAACGATGAGTTACCGAAGGTCCGCAAGCTTTGATGAAAATCTTATGAAAGTGGTTGTGATGTAGTTTTTAAACCTAAACCTTAACTTAAACCTAAGCACTCATGTAACCAAATTACAGGATTGGGATTTTTATAATTGTGTTAGAGTGTAGCAATGAAATTTAAGATCTAGATAATTTAATCGGCCAAAATATAAGGCCACCTTTGTTTGCGTCATAGGATTATTAGTAGCCTGTGACAAGATTGGGGATTTTTATAATTGTGGTAGCAGCGTTGCAGTGAAATTTAAGCTCTAGATAAATTAATCAGCCAAAATATAAGAGTTATTATTAGTTCCAACAAGGCTAAGTAAAAGAACTTTACACGAGTCATCATTCATTTACAATTTGCATCTTTGTAACTTTGGGTTGGTATAGAAGATGAGATTATTTAGATGCATAGCTTCTGTCACGCCCCGGTTTCCATAAAAAGTTACGGGTGAGCTTTTGAAAAGTAGAACATTTTAAATAAGCAATTAAATGTTTTGAAAAATAAAACGGCATCAAACGTTATTAAAACAAAAAATTACTGCAACCGAAAAATAACATTTTCAAAGTAGTTTTTAAAGTAAACTTGCCCATAGGCTACAACTTTAAAACTCGAATTCAAATAGAAATAACACAATTGTCTGAAACATAGAAAAACTAAACAACTCAAAGGAAAAGATCCTCCATAAAGTTTTAAAGATGAAAACATCACAACTGAAATAAAATCGCGTCCATGCTATGCACCGCAACAAATGTCCTATTCCGCAATGCCCTTTCCTTTGTCTAGACCTGTCACAAATTTATAACGGTGATTCTCACGCATCAATATAGATAAGCCGGCACACCCACGGATGTACTGACAAACCATCAATGCCTCAATGTGTAACCCACAATATAAATGTACGAATATAGACGATAATAAAAAAATGTAATAATTGCTACAACTTCTCTTCCTACTTCATACTACAAAGTTAAAAAAGAAATACTTAAATAGTTAATATTTTTTTTTAATTAGATTCCACTTTATTTATTTTTTTCCTTCGATGATCATCAATTACCCCATAGTTAGGTACTGTTCCTATCCATACGTGGCGTCAGTGCCCCCAGATAAGTGATAGAATAAAGCCATTATGAAATTGTACATATCCTTTCGTGATGCCAGTGTCCCCGACTAAAGAAGAGACAAACGACAATCAAAATAGTATTTTAAGTATTTTCAGACCATACCGTAATTTCTTTTTTTTAATCTATAAATTCTTATTAATATTCTTCCATTCTTCTACTCTCTCTACCCTCGGATAGATATAAATATTTCTAGCCTTTGTCTTGTATTAAAACCCTTCAAAATATACAATCTTAGCTTGTACTACAATACTCCTCTTGTCATATTAAACAAAATAAATAATCATTCATCCACATATGTCAATTCCTTCCAATCAATCACGAATACATGAACGACATAACCATCACAATAAAATAGTCATAAACTATTACTAACTAATATGTCTTTATATCATCCAAACAAGAATCGGTCAACTGTACAAATAGGGTCAAACCAAGGTAATAATCATCATAACAATATTAGCATAAATCGGCAATAACACCAATCCTAATATAAACAACCTACGATTCAAAAATTTAGCAAATAAATAATAAACATATAAGCAAACATCCTTGTCAACAAGCACGCAATGACTCCCGTTACTTTAAACGTGTGGGCCCTCCCTCCCTCCCTCCCTCTCATTTAACCATTTAGCTCAAGACTATTTAATTTATCATTGTAGAAAGATACCAAGTTTACAATAATAAAAGTTTCGTTGTTCGTTTACTATAAAACACTTACTAAATAATTAATTAATAAACCGAGTCGTTACAGCTTCTGCAAATTTTGAAAATATATTGGATAAATTAATTTTCCCATACAGGTCAATCTTTAAGACAAGCGCCCGACTCACTGTATGGGTGGGGATGGTGCTCTACACATCTTTCACCAAAATATTATGACTAAAAATGCTAGGATGATAATAATATCAATAATACTGTAATTAAGATATTTCTACCAATAGACTAGGCATTAAAAAGTCTGACCAAGTTTTTCACGTTTTGTTTTTTATGATGATATCGTCATTGTCGTCAAATTATGTCTTAATACCAAGACTTTGTGATTGGCTATATGAAAATCATATGAAACAATCATGTTGGCTCGTATCTCTGAGTTTTCTTTTGATATTCTTTAATTACTATGTAAAACTAATTGTTCATAGTTTTCATATATTAAGAAAAAAACTAAACAAACGAGTCGTTATAAAAAAAATACTCTTCTTTTATTGATTACATGTTACAATGTATATGGATATGTAATTAAGCAGCTGAGTTTGAAACATAAAGAAGATCTGAAACCACCGAAAGGATATAAAGACGAATAAGATAAAACAAAAACATAACAAAAGTTACAAGACGCTAATTAAACATGCATGGGATAAAACATCGAAAATCATGAGTAATAAAAAACAACAGCTAAAAAGGCGTCTCTCCACATCCCTCATGATATAAAGCATTGGACGTACCTCCATTGTTGTCATCTCCGACAGGCATGAGCAGCGTCTCGAGCTCATTAACCAACTGCATAAGCTTATGCTCATTTCGATTCTCGATAAACTCTTGTGTCCTTTCCGTTGCTTTTAAGCTAAAATTTTCGTTATGATCTTCTTCCATCATAAGTGCAACTTCGTTAATACTTCCAAACTCACCCATCTGGCTTGAACCCTCCTCCCTAGCCAACTTCTCAACCATTTCACGTGCCTCCTCCGTATATCGTTCTACCAACATCTCTAGGTGGGATAGATCTTCCATGCTTAAATTTTTTACTTCACATCCTGTCAAACACCGGTACATCACCTTCTTCATCTCCATCTCCTTGTTTTTTTCCATCACTTTTTTTACTTTTTTGGCAACTTTCAATATCCGTTCCCTAGTTAAGCTTTCTTGGTCCGTCATTTCCTGCCTCTGCTCCAAATCTGGCATTCTCTTAAACCTAGAAATCACCCTCTGTGCTGATCGAAAATTGGGCCAGACCTCGGGTTGGTTCTCATGTGGGTTATATATGACCACACACATGTCAGCATCACATAAGGTAGAGAGCTCATTCACTTTTTTTAGCAAGCCCTTATTTCTTTTCTTGTATGCTGCTTTTCTTCGGGCAGCATCTTCTATAAAGGCAATTTTAACCTTTTTTTCGGGCATGGCTACTTACGTATCAAAGAAGCAAAGAATTGGAGTATATGGTTTCTATATTATGAATATTTGTTTTTCTGGTTTGTTAGTCTATATGGGCAATAGTATTTATATATATATATATATATATATATATATATATATAATATCATGATGAGAAAGAAGTAAATGCTTGGAGATATTTGAGATATTTTCATTAATTGTAGAAATTATGATGTGGAAAATAAGGTAATGAATTTATTGTCTTTAAATATTATATGATTTCTTTTAAAATCATTTAGGTTCAGGTCATTAATCGTTGCTTGTATATATTCTCTGCATGGGGCTTCTCCATTAATATACATTAATGGCCAAACAAAATTAAACTTTCATTGCTTCAAAACCCAAACAAAATTCAGCAGAGCAAACTCCCATATTCTACCGAGCTAGAAACCCCAAACATACTAGTTTTTTTTTTTTAAATTAAAAGTGGGGGATGCCCACATAATTTATTTATATTGAGTTAAATTTGGTCTCCGACCTTGCTAAAACAAAAGAAATACGAACGGATTGAAACTGCAACATTTTAAACTTAAGGAGCTCGAGTGAAATAACATAATAATACAAGCCCTATAAAAGTAGTTGATTTTTAAAACTATTATTCTCCTTCTCTTTGCTTTCTACTATGTATTTTTCACCGCTATCCAGAAACATCTCATCCTATTGAGAGAGAGTAGCCCTTCCTTTCTTATTCTTGCACAATCTTGATAGCGATGCTTGATCTCTGTGAAAGAGATGAAAAAAGGTGTAGCTCTGTTTTATTCTTAAAACTTCATCTATTTGTACTGATCTCATCAAGCAATCCATGGCTATGCTGACGGTGAACTGCTTCAATATAATATCATGTTATATTATCTCAAAACTCTTATATATACCTATTTATAGCTATCAAAATAATGACTGTCGTACTATTTTTTTTCCATATTGGAACCCGAGTAAATCAATCATGGTAGATGATGAGCAATCTCCAATTCCCGGATCTCTAATTCTAAGGTAATTTAAGATAAAACTCTTTTAATTCCCTCTTTATGTAACTTAAAATTGAAAAGAAACTTAAAAGCTAAAAACCAACTTATTCTCTCATACTAACAATTATTACCTAACAACTATCATAATCCCCATAATCAAATGGATCATAGCTGAAACACAAACATACTAGTTACTATATATAAGAAATCATCAATTGACTCAAATATCTAAGAAATGGAGCTTCTGAAGCCTGGATCAACAATAAAGCTATATAGACAGACATTTGAAACAGACTCTATACCCGAGTGATGACATGTCTATAGACATTCCAAAATTAAAAAACAAATATCTGTCTACTCTTTCTCTTCTTTCAAAACACAATCAATTCTACCGAGGATCTAATGCAGAAATATCGCACCAAATTAATTTTTTCCCAATTTGTGATTTATTCCTCCTACCCAACAATGAAATCACCCTAGCTTATCCAATTGGTAAAGCTGCAGCCCTAACAAGGTAATCATCTACTTTATTCATAAAACTCTTGTTTTTTATTCTAAAGAAAATTGTTGTAATGTTTACTGTGCGCCATTAGATTTATGTTTGTATAATAGTTTACTGTGCGTCAGTGAAGTAATCATCACTTCACATATAAAGTTTTCCATTTTTTAAAATTAAAATTACTTCACTGGTTGATTGAGTGTTTATGTTTGTATAATAGTTGAAACTAATTGGATTATGAACAAACCATTATACTTTTGCTATTATAGTTAATTTGCTTTAGCCATGGTTATATTCTTTTCCAAATGTCATTATGTTAAAACAAATGGTTCTCCAGACTTTTACTAAAATTATGGAAGGTTTGGATTTTGAAACAAGAGAAGATCACCGAGACCCGGATGTGGAAATAAGAGAAGATAATGAAGTAAACAATCATAATGTGGCAGAGTTATGGTAGCCAAAAGTTGGAATGATGTTTGATTTAGAAACTCAAGCCCAAAATTTTTATGCTACTTATGCAAGAGCAAAAGGTTTTGGTGTAACAATTTCTAACTCAAAAAAGAAAGATGGAATAAAGTATTGGATACAGTTCAGTTGCCACAAAAATGGATTGCCAAATAAACTCGTTGATCCCTTAGCTAGTCATCCAACAACTAAGACGGATTGTAAAGAAACAATGAAAATAACATGTCAGTTTGATGACAAATGGAAGGTGACCTCTATCAAATTAGAGCACAACCATGAAATGGACCCGAAAGGGATAAAATATTTGAGGTGTTATAGGAATCTTCCAGCGCATGTCCAAAGAGAGATTGAGTTAAATTGTGAAGCAAGAATTAAGATAAACAAAACTGTTGATGTATTACAACAAATGGCGGGTGAAAACGATGATCAACCATGGATAGAAAAGGATCTCCGAAATCATATGGATAAAGTTAGGCGCAATGCAATCAAAGGGGGGGATGCTAGAGCAATGATTAGTTATTTTCAAAAAATGCAAGCTGACAACAATGATTTTTTCTATTCTATTGATTTAGATGACGAAAATCGTTTAACGAAAGTGTTTTGGGCAGATGCAAGGAGTAAAGAGGCATATAAAGAGTTTGGTGACGTCTTGACATTTGACACAACATACCTTGCCAACAGGTTTAATATGCCTTTTGCACCATTTGTTGGTGTCAATCATCACGAACACTCCATATTACTTGGGTGTGGTCTTGTGACCCAAGAAAATACAGAGTCGTTTGTGTGGTTGTTTAAGGCATGGCTTACTTGTATGTCAGGCATCCCTCCTCATGGCATAATCACTGATCAAGACAGAGCGATGCAAAATGCAATAAGCCTAGTTTTTCCGGAGACAAGACATAGGTGGTGTTTATGGCACATCATGAAAAAATTCCCGGATAAATTCAAGAGTTACAAAGATTTTGAGCATATTCAAAATGCAATTAGTAGTGCGGTTTATGATTCGTACACCATATCCGACTTTGAAGAAAAATGGGCGAAAATGATCATTGATCACAAGCTAGAAGATCACGAGTGGTTATGTTCATTGTACAATGAGCGCAATCGATGGGTACCGACCTTTGTCACAGATACCTTTTGGGCGGGGATGTCCACAACCCAACGTACCGAGAGCATGAATTCATTTTTTAAAAGTTATGTTTATCGAAAAACTTCGTTAAAAGAGTTTGTTGAAAAATATGAGATTGCCTTACGCAAGAAAGTTAAAAAGGAAGAAGAAGCAGATTCTCAGTCCAAAAACGCACAGTACCAACACACGTCCGTTTATGACTTTGAAAATCAATTCCATGGCGCATATACCGTATCAAAATTCAAACAGTTTCGAAAACAGCTTCATCAATTGTTCAGTTGCGAGCTCGAAGTTGTCATTGTAATTGATGGTATTGAACAATTTATGGTTGAGCATACTTTCAAGGCTGGTACGGCTATTAAATTTAACAAAACTGTTAAGTTTTTAGTTCGTTTCGATGAAAGAATAGGAGAAACAAATTGTGTTTGCCGGATGTTCGAAAGTAAGGGGATGGTGTGTGTGCACATGTTAAGAGTTTGGAAATTGAAAAAGTTGTCCATGATTCCAGAAAAGTACATTTTACATAGATGGCAGAAAAATATAATGAGGAGTCACACTAAAGTGATTTTAGGTTATACTAAAAGGCAAAGAAAACCTGAATGGCGTCGTTACGATGAGGTGCTTGTCTTATTAAATGAGGCTGCCAATGGAGTGATATATTCCGAAAGCATGACGAACAAGCTGAAGGATACTTTGGCACAATTTATTGAAGTGAATCGGGAACAATTCATGAATAAAACTCTATCTAGGAGTCCTATGTCCATTGATGTTGGCAGTTTGGAAGACGAAACATTGCATGTGGGTGATCCAAGTCAGGGAGTTAAAAGAGGACGCCCAGAAGAAAAAAGGAAAGTTTCAAAATATGAGAAAGAGGCAAAAAAGAAAAAAAAAACAATGTACAAGTGCAAGCAATAAGCAGGTAAATATAATAATTGTACTTGCATCAATATATTGACTATCTCTAATTGGGTCTGTTTGTAGTCATTTCTTTTAAATTGTTGATTTTCTATAGAATATATCTCAGAAGAATAATAAAACGAAGAAGAATACCAAATCGAAGAAAAAAGTACGACAACTCGAATATTCACAAAGAAGTATGAGCTTGATTGATCTTAACGAACCTGCTATTGACTTGTGAAGCTAATGTAAGTTTTTTGAATTTATGTTTCCTTTTCTCAAACTCAATCTAGTTAGTATTATTAATGATGACACTAGTTCTATTCTTGTTTTTCATTTTTACAGAAACAAGACTATCATGATCAGATTTCGAGAAGATGTGCACTATCTTTTAGAAGACGAAAGACTGTTGTTTTCTTTAAAAAGACCTGAATTGTGAAGTTTGTGCAATTTTGATTATTTTTGAGAAAGAAATCTGGAAAATAAGTCTGCAACTTTAATTGGAATTTTTGTATATTGTCATTTTTTTATCGCTAGTATGAGCAGCTTTTGCCACTAGAATTTTTGACTTTTGTAAGTGACTTTTGCCACTAATTTTCCGACCCATGGTTTTTTCCCAGTACATTATGATATGTTCCAATTTTCGTGAGTTTTGGACAGATTTTCAGCACCTTTGATGAATTTGAGTAGACTTAATCATTTCTGCAAGTTATTCCATTTCTATTAGTGTGGTTTAAGTTATGTTTTTGTAAATTTGCAAGCATTGTTTTAGCAAATTTTGAAGCATTACGCAATCGGTTTTGTATAAAGTAACATACTTTAATGTACAACTACAATACGATTAAGTTCGATGCTACCATGCTAATATAGAGTTGTACGTTGAAATTAGTTCATAATGGCTCATTAAACACATGCCAAGCATAGCCATTAATTGCTTAAAAGTTGCATACCAAACAAGCCCTCAATGACCATTAATTGTTTAAAAATTTCAAAATCAAACAAGCCTGGTAAAACTCAACAAAACTTATTACACGGACATGTAAAAATATAAAGGGTACTCATAGTCAAACTACATAATCAAACAACCATCTTTTGATCCATGGATAAGCACATGCATAATTTTAATTATCTCAGACAATCGAAGTATAATCAGACATGGAGGTGATTATTCTATGGGGTTTTGGGCTCTTAATTTGAGTAGGTGACTGATTTTATTTTGAAAGGAGGGATTAAAAATGTTTTGAAGGAGAAAGTGTGGAGATACTCTGAGAGAATGGAATTGATTGTGTTTTGAAAGAAGAGAGAGAGTAGACACATATTTGTTTTTTAATTTTGGAATGTCTATAGACATGTCATCACTCGGGTATAGAGTCTGTTTCAAATGTCTGGCTATATAGCTTTATTGCTGGATCAATCTCCTTAATGGGACTCAATCCCTTAATGTTGCCAATGTCGGGATCTGGTCCAAACCCAATGTTTTCACATGAATATCCTCTCCAAGAGTTTAAGCCAACACTTAATTTCTCCTTAAATGAGATATATCAAAATGGGTATTCAAATCTTCAAGATGTTCAAGAGGCTGCTCCAAGGCTAATTTTCCCTTTCAACGATTTGAAACAACCACCAAACTCGAGCGATGAACTGGAGCAACATAGAAAGCAAGGAGAGGCTAATGGGTATTGGAGTGGCAAGTTGAACGGAGGATCGTGGTAAAAATGTGATCACTATATAATTTTAGGATGCGTATATTAATTTTAATGTGAGGCAACTTGAAGAAAAACTGGTGGTTGGTGTTATCTTTGTTTATCTTCTTGTATTTCCATTTCTATCTCTATTTCTATTGGCGTGCAAATGTTTGGGTTTGATGAGAATTTACATGTAGAATTATATGATCTTTCTTTTGCTTATTTGTTGAAACGGATATGCAACTTGTTGTCCCTTTCCAAATATCCCCTTCTAATTTTTTGCTGCCTGTAAGAGTGTAAGTTTTCTTTTATGCTGCCGTAAGTTAATCTATACATTGAATTAATTCATGACATATTGATCGAGGCTAGTCCATCAGTGAGTAGTATTGTGTCATTGTTTTGACTGTTGAGCTCTCAAGCTACAACTGTATTTTCTAATCATTCCCAAAAAAAACTTTATGTTATATTGATATCCTATTAGCCAACAATATATAGTTACAATACTAGTATATATGGTTACTGTTGATCTATAGTGAGTGTTTTCTCCTTTTGCACAGTATTTCGTTGAATTTGTTGATGTCGAACCATTAGAAAAAGACTAAATATGAGCAATCTTTTTACTGGTACAGAGCAATCAGTCCTTCAAATGGTTTGATTTTAGTCCAAGATAAAATCGTACAAATATGTACTGTTAATACACCTCCCTCAAGTTGGAATGTGGATTGAAAAAACACCCAACTTGACTAACAAATTTTTAAACATGGATTCACCCAAATGTTTTGTAAAAATATCAGCTAAATTATTGATAGAATAAACATGTAATGGATGAATAACTTTCTGCAAAATCGTTTCTCTAATAAAATGACAGTACACCTCTATGTGTTTAGATCTTTTATGGTTAATAGGATTATTAGCCAAATCCAAAGCTGATTTACTATATGTATATAAAATCAATGGTTTTCATGCTTAATTTTGATATCTTATAAAAGTTGTAGCAACCACATAAATTCACAAGTTGTATTTGCCATAGCTCTATACTCAGCTTCAACTGAGCTCCTAGAAATAGTATTATGTTTCTTACTCTTCCATGAAACTAAAGAATTTCCAAGAAGAACATAGAAACCAGTCACTGATTTCATAGTATCTATTCACGCTGCCCAATCAGAATAAGTAATAGCTTTTAAATCAAAAATAGAATTAGAAGAAAATAAAATACCTTGAAATGGATTTTGCTTGACATGCCTGGGCACTTTTAAAGCAGCATTATAATAAATCTTAATTGGATTTGCTAAAAACTGACTTAGAGCATTAACTGAAAAAGAGATGTCAGGTCTAGTAAGAGTTAAATAAAGCAACTTAGCTATTAATCTTCTATACTTAGTAATATCATCTAGTAAATCTGTATATTTATTGTTAGCTTTAATTTGGTATCCATGAGAAAAAGAGCAGGTTTAACAGCCAAAAAATCAATATCATCTAATAATTCTAAAGCATACTTTCTTTGACATACATGTATTCCATTTTTATTTCTTCCTATCTCTAAACCCAGAAAATATTTAATTTCACCCATATCCTTTAACTAAAACTTTTTATTTAGAAAAACTTTACTTGATTGACCAAATCAGAAAAAGAACTACCCATTAAGATATCATCAACATAAACTAATAAAGCTATAAAAGAATCATTTTTACTGTAAGTAAAAAGAGAATTATCTTCAAATGATTGAATAAGACCAAAATCCAAAAGAGAATTACTTAACTTTGCACACCACTATCTAGAACCTATTTTAAACCATATAAAGATTTTTGTAAGTTGCAAACTAAATTACTATTATTCTGATGAAAACCAGGTGGAATCACCATATACACATCCTCATACAAATCATCATGTAAAAAAGGATTATTCACATCTATTTGAGATAAAAGCCAATTATTTACTCGAGCAGTAGATAAAACACACCTAACAGTAGTTATCTTAGCAACAGGAGAAAAAGTAGCATCATAATCAATTCTTTCAGTTTGTGTATATCACTTAGCAAATAACATAGGCTTGTATCTTTCAATACTACCATCTGACGTATACTTAATCTTATAGACCCACTTAGAACCTATAGTTTGTTTTTCAAGTGGTAATTCAGTTTTATTACTTTCTAAATCTTTAATTTCATTTTGCATAGCTTCTTGTCAAAGAGGATTTAAAGAAGTTTGCTTATAAGTATTAGGTTCAACATCAGAAGAAATTGCTAGATTTTTTTTTATGCCTATTAGATATTTTATTATAACCAACATATTCTGATAAAGGGTAAACAACATTATTAGTACCAGAAACTACAGAACCAGAATGAAAATTTTGCAAATAAGAAGGTTTTTTTACTAATCCTATGTGATTTTCTAACATTACTAACAGACTCATTATTGTGATTTTCATTCTCATTATTAGTTTTCATGTTGTTAGTGTCATTATGATTCTTATTATTCATGGTTGTAGCATTATTATCATTCATGTTAATCACATTATCAATATTAATATGGTTAACATCATCATAAAAAGGCATGATATGCTCATAAAAAACATCTCTAGAAAGAAAAACTTCTTTAGTACTTAAATCATAATGTTTATATCCTTTTGTACTTGCACCGTGACCAATCGAAACACACTTTCTACTTCTAGAACAAACCTTAGTCCTATTTCTTGTTAAAGAACTAGCAAAACACAAACAACCAAAAACCCTGAGATGACTATATGCAGGTTTTCTATTGAACAAAACTTCAAAAGGAGATTTATTCCCTAAAAGAGGAGTAGGAGTTCTATTAATTAAATATGCAGCAGTTAACTCACAATCTCCCCAAAAATTTAATGATAAATGAGAATGAAATCTTAAAGATCTAGCTACATTAAGAAAATATTGATTCTTCCTTTCTACTAAACCATTTTGCTATGGTGTACCTACACAACTTGTTTGATGAATAATACCCTTCTCAGTATTTTATTCATTCTCCGGGGAAATCCTCCTGAAAGCCAATTAGGATACACACCCATTGCTATACAAGTTTTTGGTGGCTGGATTACAGTACAAATAAATGTCTTATTCATAATTTTCCTCTACTCTCAAGTAGCGACCAATGCATTTTCAAAGGCTATCATATCAAATATCAATCAAAAGAGTAACAAACTAAATGCATCTAGAAGCCTGAAGCCACAACATTTTTCACGACTAAAGACGTCGTTTTTATGTAACGAAATCATTTAAGAAAAAATTAATTATTTTTCGTTCCTGGTATTACACCCGTAACACTTCAACAAATCATAACCCCGCAATTACGGAAATTAGCGGAGCCTGTTATCATAGACATATCAACAATTGTAAGATTAAGATGATAAATCATTGTGATTTTGAATTTTTTTAGTAAAATCAACAAATGAACCCGAGAATGGATTAACCCATGCCCCGCAAAGAAGAACTTCAACTTGTATCTTAACCAATGTACTAAAAGAAAAAATTTAGCCAAAAGTTGGTCAACTAGCGTCTAATCCCACCTAATTCCGCTTAATCACCAACTAATCCACCTAATTTCACATAATATGTTAGGCGTCTAGACCCCGCCTAACTTCCGTCTATGTGTGCGTTTTAGAACACCGATCTTAACAGACTACATTAAATATTTACACTCTTAATCATTGGAGCTTTTGTCAATTTTTAATTAAGTCGTAATTTTAATTTTTGATCAGATTTGATACTTATTCTCTGTTTAAGTGGGATTTCCCCCCATATTTTTATTCCTAAATTACAATTAAAATTGTGAGTTTCTTCTACCAATATATATATATAAAGATCGAGCTTGTAAATTTGTAAGCTTCAGGTTGCAGGTTAATAAAAAAGAATATAATGTGAGTTGTACAAATAAAGTATAAATTGTGATTAAGCGGGTCTTAAACAAAGGATGGAGGATTAGAGTGATGAAATTGTATAAAGTATACATGACATAGAGTATACTTTATTTTTAAATGAATGATGGGGAAAATCCATAATTTTATTTTATTAATAGTTGGAAAAAATAAAAAATGTGGGGGAAAAACCCCACAAAAAATACAAAAGAAAAAGGACCCAAAGTGCCCCTATTCGAAATATGGTCTAACAAAAGAACAAGACTACAACTTGTAAAACTAAATAAAAATTTCGTAAATAACTTGAGGGGCTTCTTGCGTAATAAACTGCCACTTGGGCCAGATACTATGCGTGTCATCCTGCGCCCACTTGTCTAAGAATAGCAATCGGTCTGCCTTAGAGAGGGTAGAAAACTTATCCCAAATAAAAATGGCGAAAAAACTCATCCTCCTAAAATTGGATACAAAGATGAATCCATCTTAAAGGTATGACCAATTTCCTTAGCAAGGAGATCTGCTGCTTTGTGGGATGGAAATCACAAGCCCTATCGGAGAACATAACATGTCTTTCCTTAGCAAGGAGATCTGCTGTTTTGTTACATTCTCTAAAGGTATGACCAATTTCTACCCTTTTCTTACTAACTAATTGTCGAATTTGATCAATAATCACATAAATAGCCCAAGGACATTTTTCTTTATTAAGAAGAATGTTAATCAACTTTCTGGAGTCTGTCTCAATAATCGCATGTTCATCCTTAATAAGCTGTAACCCATGTAGAAAAGCTAGCGCCTCCATCTCAATGATAGAAATAGCCTCCTCTATAGTAGAAAAGCCTTTAATAAAATTACTCAGAGAATTTCTCATTAGACCCCCTATACCACTATAGATATCAGACTTAAAGACTCCATCAACAATAATCTTCACTCTATTAGGGGGAGGTTTAGCCTAATGAAAGATGAGAACTTTCTTAACATTATTAATATTATTCCCCCATTTATCATCAGTAAAATCAAACTTTTCCCCTAATTTTTTATCTTTTTTAATAAACAGCAAAAGATGCCTTCGAACACTTGCTATAATAGCTTCACTGTTCATAGCCCTATTATCAAACTTATAGCTGCCTCTAGACTTACAAATACGCCATAGAATTATAGAAGGAATAATTTTAATACACTTACCCCTGAGAAAAGAATTTGAGAGTTGCCACCAAGTTAGACACCTCCCTCTAATACTTAAATTGTTGTAGGTTATTCCCATAAGCCTTCCATAGAATGACCAAACTTTCTCTGCTATAGAACTAGTACCAAAGAGATGTTCAATAGATTCGTTAGAATTGGAACAATAACTACATATGGAGACCAACTTTATACCCTTACTTTGCACCTTTTCATTAACAGCAACTGCATTTAGGAAAATTTTCCACATGAAACAAGAAACCCTCAAGGGTAGCAACTTATCCCAAATAAGAGTATATATCCAATTAATAATGTTTCTTTTTCTTATCTGGTTCCAAGCAGATTTAACAGTAAATACACCAGTGAAGGTCTCTGTCCAATAGCAGACGTCCTTATCCTCAGAAAGCTTTATCACCTTTTTAAAGTAGTGATGATAATTATTAGGGAAAAGATTAAAAATATAAGTAAAATTCCAATTACCATTGTTTCTTAGATCTTTAAAAGGAATACTAACAACAATACGCTCATAGTTTATAGGGCCTTCACCAGTCCAGTTGTCCCAATTAATATCAAAAGTTCATCTACCAGCTTGCCACAAGATTTTTGTTTCAGCCACACTTCTAAGCTCAAGCATTCTGTTCCAAGTTCCATTTGTAATAGCCCTTTTAGCCATATATGGATGCACCTTTTTACAATATTTACTTTTCATAAATTTAGACCATAATGAATTTTGATTTTTAAACTTCCACCATAATTTTTAAACTTATAAGTGATGTCTCTCCCTTTAATAAAACCACTTTGGTTCTCCACAATAAACTGAGGCAAAATATTAGCAAGTCTAGTAGACAGAATCTTAGAAATGATCTTATTGCTGAAATTACTTAAACTGATGGGTCTATAATCACCAAAAGTTTTAGGACTTTTGTTTTTAAGGATAAGAACAATAAGAGTTGTAGTCATTACTTTAAGAAGTTCAGAGCCAGCAAAAAACTGAAGATGGCTTGATTAATATCATTTTGAATAATAGGCCAGGCTTTAGTTTAAAGATGACCATTAAAACCATCTTGGCCAGGAGAACTATTTTTATCTAGCCCCCAAAATGCTTCCTTTACTTCATTCAGAGTTGGATAATTGTCTAAAATAACATTACCATCATCATTAATCAGCTGAGGAATACAATTGAGGCTAGAAAAGTCCCCTTGCTATGAAGTATCAGGATCAAAAATAGACTTAAAATAAGAAGTAGCTTCATTTTGAATACCTGCTGCATCTCTGAGAACAACACCATTTAGAATCTTTGATGGAGTAAAATATTATTCACCGTAACAAGTTACATAATATTTTATTCCACAAGACAAGATATAATAAAAAAATCATAATATATCAATAATATCTTTACAATATATGTCACATGAGCATATAATTTTGTTTAAACTCACAATATTCTGATAAATTTTTTGATAATAGTCAAAGTAACTTTCGTAGAGTTGTAAACACGTCGCAAGAAATTTGCACCAATACCATGCTGAACAGCTGATACCTCACAAACCTTCTCATTGCTATTCATATATGCTTTTTATTACTAAATTATGTGAGATATACTGATAATAACAAACACTTAATTTTTTTACTAATTAATAAATAAAAATATACTGAAAAGTTCTATTTTTTCTATCTTTGTCTACTTTCTCATCTAACCTATCAAATCACTCAACGTTTATGCATTGTCATTTACTTTATTGGATTTGAAGATTTTCACTGCTTGTATATTTGAGGGTATAAATAACATTTTGATTTTTATTCTCTAATAAGTTACCAGTTTTTTAGTAACTAATACATTTATTGTTTTAATATTTTAGTTGAGAAGTGAATTCCAATTTGTTTTTTTTTTAATATAAGAGATTTAAATAAGTATAAGTATAATCAAAATATTCCCAAAATAATAGTAAATTATACAAAAAAATCTCATACAAGAACAAAACAACAACGTCTAATACAATTTTTAATTAGTGTGAAACATGATCAAATACTCCGTTTCAATCAACCATGAGATGAAAAAATAAAGTTTCAGGGCGTAATGCGCCATAACCTAACGCGCATCAAATATTGTCGGCATAGATCATTTTTATGGTCCATCAAATCCATTATGGCATCTCCCCAGAAATCCAG